>OX941087.1:25615000-26865000 GCA_954870635.1 Arctium minus
TATTTTAGTCAATTTAAATATAATTTATTTAATAATTTTAATATATAATAATATATTTATAATTTTAGTACTACTAAATAATATTAATAATTTATTAATTTAAAAGCAATTTTTTTAGTTTTAAAAAATAAAATCTATCGAAAATCCGTCGGTAATCACCAACGAATATCATCCGTCGGTAAATATCGACGGAAATTCCGTCGGAAATCCGTCCGTGATTTTCCGAAATTTCTAAAAAAAAAATAAGCGGGCATAAAACCCTTACTCTCGATCTGAAATCGATTTCATCGTCTCCCTCTCGACTCCCTCTCTGAACTCTCCCTCTCGTCTCTCTCGATTTCCCTCTCCCTCTCGTCTCCCTTTCGGCGATTGACTACAACTCACTGCCATCGTCACTCTCCCTCTCTGAACCCACTTCCATCGCTACTCTGACTACCAGCGGCCACCATGACCACCTTCACTGTCATCAACGTACGTGACCACCTCCACTTGTTCAGGTATTGACTTGAGCCCTTAAATGCATATTGATTTGTATGTGTGTCTGAAAATGTTACTAATATCGACAAAAAATAAATGTCTTGAAGCGTCTCTGTTACCTTGATTGTTGAGGTAAGAAGAAGGGAAGTATATGGCTCAATGAGAGTTATCGGTTATAATGGACATTAAACCTTTGTTTGTAAATTTAAAAAAGATCTTGGAAAGCTATTCCCATTTCTCTTTTCTGCTCATCTATCTCGTAGCTCTTTGCCTTTGTATCTGTTATGGATAGCTATTATGTTCCCAAAAATGTGAGTAGCATTCAACACAGATTCCTGTCTGAAATCATAACTTAAGTGATGTCAAATTAAACTTTGTATATAACTTGTTGTGCATGTACTCAAGTGATGGAATTCCAAGCTTGAGGGTAGTGTACTAAACAAGTTTATTGTGCTGGCAGTGATTTTAATTCAGTCCAATATTCTTGATGCAGAGAGCTTATTACAAAAAGGAGGTGAAAATTGTTGCTTGGAGTATTTTGATTGTTTATGTAGTTTATCATATCTATCAATGTATTTTTGAGCTGAAACAACAAATATGACCAATTTGTTTAAATAAACATAGACCCCTCTGGTATTTGACCTAAAAGCTTCTGGCCATGAACAACTGAAATTGATATGAACATATTGTATATTCAAATTGATATGAAAAACTTTTAGCTTATGAAAACGCCATTTTTGGTTTGATAAATGTTTTGGTATGATTTGGTTTGATAAACTTGTGATATTAATTAGTTGGATTGTCAATTATTGGACAAACATTAGGTTGATAAATGGAAACATTTGGTATGATTTAGGATTTGATTATACTTGATTTTATTTATTTATTTTAGTTGGGTTGCTAATTGTTGGTCAAACATTAGGTTGATATACAAAAATATTCATTTTATAGCCGTTATGCCGCCAAAATTTTAATAAACATATGTTTAACTTTCCAACAGTCAACCATTACACTTAGAGTTTTAGAGTCATCTAAAACTCCTCTAAACCTATGGTTTGACTTTCAATAAAGCAAACCATTACATGTAGTGTTCAATAGACTTCTAACTTCGTTGACACCTACGGTTTGACTTTTAAATAGTCAAACCATTACACGTAGAGTTTTAAACTTTCCAAAACATCTTTCTTTGATTGTAACCTACGGTTTTGAATTTCCAATAGTCAAACCATTACACTTAGAGTTTTAGAGTAATCCAAAACTCTTCTAAACCTATGGTTTGACTTTCAAGAAGGCAAACCATTACATGTAGTGTTCAATAGACTTCTAACTTCGTTGACACCTATGGTTTGACTTTTAAATAGTCAAACCATTACACATAGGGTTTTAAATTTTCCAAAACACCTTCCTTTGATTGTAACCTACGGTTTTTACTTTTCAATAGTCAAACCATTACACTTAGAGTTTTAGAGTCATCCAAAACTCCTCTAAACCTATGGTTTGACTTTCAAGAAGGAAAACCATTACATGTAGTGTTCAATAGACTTCTAACTTCGTTGACACCTACCGTTTGACTTTTAAATAGTCAAACCATTACACATAGGGTTTTAAAGTCATCCAAAGCTCATCTAAACCTACGGTTTAACTTTTCAATAGTCAAACCATTACACCACCTCTATCTTGATTATGTCGATTAACTACTTCTTTCTTTGTTGTAGTGGTTGAATATGTCGACAGATAGATGATGGATGTATAGAAAGAACGACAGTCGGAGGTTTCTTAGCGTCAACTATATTGTTGCAATGGACAGTTTTTTGGACTATGCCTATGCCGATGATGGGACTGTTGAAAGGAAGCGTACACATGATGGGATAGTGCTTCGTATTAGATGCCCTTGTAAGAAGTGTCAAAACTTACGCTATAAAGAAAGGACTAACGCAAGGTTACATTTGATGAAGCACGGTTTCATGCTTTATTATACCACATGGTGGGCTCATGGTGAAACCTATTACCATAATGAAGGGCATCAAGACGTGGGTCAATCTTCTACTCTGGTAGTAGATCATAATGAAAGGTATGTTGAAATGGTAAACGATCACATGATACATGATGGCATGACATGGGAAGAAGAAACCCCTAATCCTTCTGCCCAAGGATTTTATGACATGTTACAAGCTGCTGACGAGCCATTATGGGACGGGTGTCTAAATTACTCGAAATTAGGAGCTGTGACGAGATTGTTGAATAGGAAGGCAGAATCTAATGTACCCGAGATGACTTAATAACCGTAATGTTGCTATAATTAAAGAGATGATACCCGAGGGTGATAAACTACCCGGTAACTTCTATGAGACGAAGAAGAGTTTGAAAAAACTTGCTCTACTAAAACAAAAGATCGACGTTTGCAAAAACAATTGCATGTTATTTTATAAGGATGATTCTGTAACGCCCCAAAAATTGGGGATAACAAAAATTTCCATAAAAGGGAAACATGGTAACAAAATATGCCATAGCACGAGCTTCTCCCAAAAAGGGAGACAATAAACGCCGGTTAAGATTACAAGTTTGTAATGAATAACAATGGAAGGGAACACAACCCTTTAATCTAAATCTAGCTAGGAACAAGATTAGTACAAGTTGTGATCCAATCCAAAAATAAGCCTTCTATGTAAAGCGTCCCAAAAATGTCCCCAAGTTCGCATCTAAGTGATCTAAACCTTCTTGGAGGTCGCGCCGCTAGAACCTGAGATACATATCAGACCAAACAAGTGTTAGGCCAAACGGGCCTAGTGAGTTGTACAAAAGCATGGCATATTATTCGATAGACACATACAAGCATAAATAACGACTCAGTCCACATGGCCATACTGGAATTCATGGAGGAGATCGATCACACCAATGAGTTTTACCTCAAGTTAATGTACCTTGATGTTTAGTTCGTATGAACAACATCCCAAAGGCCCGGCACACCGTCCCGGTGGCGGAGGCATTAGGTGCATACCGTCCCGGTGGGACCTAAGGCTACATCTTCTTGGCATATACTCACGGTTCCTCCAACATATATATATATATATATTTATATATATACAATCCATTTCCATACATATCCCGCATCAACAAGATACATACACATACTATCCATTCCTATACTTATCCCGCATCAACAAGATATATATATATATATATATATATATATATATATATATATATAAGATTACGCATGACTTCAATCCCATGTTAGGCCCAAAACACCCAAGAATGTAGGTTCAACAATAATCTTCACATAATCCATGATATCACCCATCATTCCCAATAATAACAATATTAACAACTCAACAAGTCCATATATGAATCATTAGCCAAAACCCACAAATACTCATATAAGTAGCAGTTAGGTCAAACTTATCAGATGATCAGATTTGTGCACACATACAAAGTAATACAAGTAAGCATTCAAGATATTTATCCCATTTAAAGATTTTAGTAAAGAAACTCACTATCTAGGTTTTATAGCAAAACCCTAGAAACTTGGAAGAAACCCTTGAAATGGGTGGAAGAACAAGATGATATTGAAGCTTGAGATCCTTGGTTGAAATCCTTGATCCTAACAATAAACGAGGTAGATTTGGTGGTTGGAGAGTTAGGGTTCGGTTTTGGGAAGCAATGAATGAAGAGAGAGTTTGAGAGAAAAAGATTTGGGGAAAGTGAATGAATGAGGGCTACAAACCTAATTAAATACGTCAGCCTCTTCTCGCGGGTTGTGCCACGGGTGTAACCCGCGCGGTAACTCGCGACTTCCACCGCTTCTTCTCGCGGACAGTGCTTGTCGCGACTTGTGCCGCGGCTTAACCCGCACGACAACTCGCGACCTTCACTGTTTCTTGCATATTTTTCCATAACAAAATTTAGAGTGTAACAATCCTCCCCACCTAATAAGGATTTCGTCCCCGAAATCACGGACGACGAAATAAATGGGGGTACCTCCTTTTCATATCTTCTTCCGACTCCCATGTCACGTTTGTACCCCGGTGGTGTTTCCATTGTACTTTCACCATGGTCACTTCCTTGTGCCGTAACTGCTTCATCTTAGACTCCAATATGGCTTTCGGTTCTTCCGCACATCGGTTGCCGTTGTCCACCCGAATCTCTGATAATGGTATAACGCTCTCTTCTTCCGCCAAGCACTTACGAAGGTAGCATACGTGAAATGTAGGGTGAATCCCATTCATTTCCGTTGGCAAGTCTAGTCTATAAGCTTGGAATCCAACCTTTTCCAAAATTGTGAAGGGTCCAAGGAAACGAGGACTAAGCTTTTCGCGTTTCCCGAACCGAATGATCCCCTTCCATGGTGACACCTTTAACATGACTCGTTCTCCCACTTTGAACTCGACCGGTCTCCTCTTCTTATCCACATAGCTCTTTTGACGATCTTGCGCCGCCTTCAAACGTTCCCGAATTCCCTTGACTTTGTCCGCCGTCGCTTGAAGTATTTTCGGTCCCGCAAACTGTTTTTCTCCCGCTTCGAGCCAACACACCGGTGCCTTACATTTCTTCTCGTAGAGCGCCTCGACCAGTGTCATCCCAATGCTCGAGTGATAACTATTGTTGTAAGCGAATTCCACTAATGGCAAGTGGGAATCCCAACTTCCTCCAAAGTCTATGACGCAAGACCGAAGCATGTCCTACAGAGTTTGAATGGCCCTTTCGCTTTGTCCGTCGGTTTGGGGATGGTAGGCCGTGCTCAACTTGACTTTCGTTCCCAATTCCCTTTGCAAACCGTCCCAAAACTTAGAGGTAAACCGACTATCTCGATCCGAAACTATGGATAGCGGAACACCGTGCCGTGATATCACCTCATCTATATATAACTTGGCCAATTTATCCTTGGGCAACGTCTCCCGCATTGCTAAAAAGTGTGAGCTCTTCGTGAGTCGATCCACTACCACCCTAATAGTATCGTGACCCTTCAAGGTCTTCGGCAACTTGTTGACGAAGTCCATTGTGATGTGTTCCCACTTCCATTCTGAAATAGCCAAAGGTTGTAAACTTCCATAAGGCATTTGATGTTCCGCCTTGACTTGAAGGCATGTGACGCACCTTTCCACGTTCTTGGCCACGTCGAGCTTCATTACCGGCCACCAATAATGAAGCTTCAAGTCCCTATACATCTTGGTACTACCGGGATGTATGGAGTACTTGGTCTTGTGAGCTTCTGCCAGCAGCAACTCTCGGTTCCCTCCGATCTTCGGTATCCAAATCCTCCCTTGAAAAAGCTTAAGGTCGCGACTATCTTCCGTTAGTGTTTCCCGTTGTTTCACCATGATTTCATCTTTAATGTTTTCCTTTCGAAGTGCCTCCACTTGACTTCTCTTGATATCCTTTACTAGACTCGACCTTACATCAATTCTAGTAAGAGTCACTTTGGCTTCACTCCCGTAACTCTTTCGGCTCAACGCATCCACCACTACATTAGCCTTACCAGGATGGTACAACAACTCACAGTCGTAATCCTTCAAGAGCTCTAACCACCTTCGCTGCCGAATGTTGAGGTCCTTTTGGTCAAAGATGTATTTCAAACTTTTGTGATCTGTGAATAAGGTACACTTCGTCCCATAAAGGTAGTGTCACCATAGCTTCAAGGCAAACACCACCGCCGCTAGCTCCAAATCGTGCGTAGGATAATTCTTATCGTGATCCTTGAGTTGTCGTGAAGCGTACGCGATCACCCTCCCCCTTTGCATCAAAACACACCCAAGACCCAATTTAGAGGAGTGGCTATAAACCACGAAGTCTTCGGAACCTTCGGGTAAGGATAGGATCGGTGCTTCGCATAACTTCCTTTGGAGAGTCCGAAAGGCCTTCTCTTGGGTTTTCGTCCACAAGAACTTAACGTTCTTTCCTGTCAACGACGTGAGCGGAGAGGTGATCTTCGAGAAGTCTTGAATAAATCGTCGGTAGTAACCGGCCAAACCCAAGAAACTTCTTATCTCTGTTGGACTAGTCGGTGGTTCCCAATTCATCATTGCCTCGATCTTTGCCGGATCAACCTTTACCCCATCCTTCGACACCACGTGGCCTAAGAACTGGACTTCTTGTAACCAAAATTCACACTTTGAAAACTTTGCGAACAACTTTTATTTTCGGAGAACTTCCAAAACTTCCTGTAAATGTCGCCGATGCTCCACCTCATCCCGCGAGTAAATCAAAATATCGTCGATAAATACTATAACCGATCTATCCAATAGAGGTTGGCATACGCGGTTCATCAAGTCCATAAAGACGACCGGAGCATTAGTCAATCCAAATGGCATAAGTAGGAACTCGTAATACCCGTATCTCGTCCGGAACGTCGTCTTCGGTATATCGCTCTCCTTCACTCGCACTTGATGGTAACCGGATCGCAAATATATCTTGGAGAAACATCCACCTCCTTGAAGTTGATCGAAAAGGGCGTCGATTCGGGGAAGAGGGTACTTATTCTTCACGGTGACCTTGTTAAGCTCATGGTAGTCGATGCACATCCGCATCGACCCGTCCTTCTTCTTCACAAATAGGACCGAGGCTCCCCATGGCGACGAGCTCGGTCGTATAAATCCCTTCTCGAGGAGTTCTTGAAGTTGCGTCATCATCTCTTGCATTTCGGTCGGGGCTATACGGTAAGGAGCACGAGCTATCGAAGCGGCTCCCGGAGTGAGGTCGATGTGAAATTCCACTTGTCGCTCCGGCGGTAGCCCGGGTAGATCCTCCGGAAAGACATCCGGTTATTCGCGTACCACGTCCACATCTTCCACCTTCTTCTTTTCTAAATTTGCGTCAATCACGTAGGCTAGGTACGACGCATATCCCTTGGCTAAGCTCTTCCGTGCCTTGAGGGATGAGATGATCATGTTGGTTTTTCGGTTCTTCTCTCCCTAAATGATCACTTCTTCGCCCTTCGGTAAGGGTACTCTAATTAGCTTCTTGGAACAGAATATACCGACGTCATTCTTGGATAGCCAATCCATCCTGACAATCACGTCAAAACAGCTGATATTCGTCGACAACAAGTCTATTACAAAAGAATCTCCATCTAACCCTAAGGTACATCCAAAGTAGCATTCCCGAACTAATAATTGTTCTCCGTTGGCCACTTCTACCACTAGCGCATCACTCAACAAACTAGAAGGTGTAGTGAAATTCTTGCAAAACGATGAAGACACAAATGATCGGTTGGCACCCGAATCAAATAAAACACGGGTAGGTAGAGAGTTTACTAGGAACGTACTCGACACCACATCCACCGTCTCCCTCGCCTCATTGGACGTCATTTGGAAAGCCCGACTCGACGCCTTCGGTTGGACTTCCTTCTTCGGTACTGACACACTTGGAGCTCCCTGACGACTCTTTGCTAGCTTCGGGCAATTCCGCTTGAAGTGACCCGGTTCCCGGCATTCGTAACAAACTCCCGACCGGGAAGAACATTCCTTACTCGAGTGGCCTTTCCGCCCACAGTTGGAACATTCAATAGTGTTGGGCAAAGATCTCTGATTGCAGGGCCCAAAATGTTTACTCTTGCACCTAGAGCACCATTGTGCCTCACGTCTCGGCTCTACACCCTTCCCCCTGATGAAGGGTTTGGATGGTCGCACGGGCCCGGTCGGCCCTTCCCACTTTCTCTTCTCTCCTTGTTGTTTACTCTCCTCCTTGTCTTCCAACATATCATCCTCTACCTGTTGGGATGCCTCGATCACATCCTGTAAGGTGGTTTTGTGGGTGTTCCTCACGTCCGTCTTCATATTCGTCGGTAACCCCTTCACAAACCATTTTATCTTCGCCTCTTCATCACTTGCCACATGCTCAACCAGGCTAAGCTTATCCATGAATTGCTTTGCATAGTCGGCAATAGTTAGACTGCCCTTATTTAGGTTTCGGAACTCTTCTTCGATCTTGTCGAGCACCCTTTCATTGCAATATTTTTCCATCAGTTTCTTCTTGAAAGTTGGCCAAGTGAGCTTGGCCAAAACCTCCGGCGTAAGCGCCCTTCTAGTGACGTTCCACCAACTCAACGCATCCCCTCTAAGTAGTTGTGACGCGAACTTGCCATCTCCACCTCTTGAATCCATTTCATACATGCAAGCGGATCGGTCGTTCCAGAAAATTCTGGAGCTCGGCTACATAGGAATGATTTGAAAGAGTAACCTCCTTCCTTCTTCTTCTTGGTTCTAATCGCGTTTTCTTCCGTTCCAATTGCATTTTCTTTCTCGCCCGATCCATTCACCGCATTGTCCCCCACGGCTTCATGTCTCCGGTTGCTCGTGTCTCGGTCCTCTAACAACTTCATAAATTTCTCGTCCCGTTTGTCCATCACGGAGTTCCTTATCTGCATAATGCTTGCCAATAGAACTGACTGAGGGTCCGCTTCTTGGACTACTGGATTCTCGGATTCCAAGTTTACTTGCGGAATTTCGTCTACGATCCCCTCTAGAATTCGGGGAATTGGTGGAATGACTTGGTTTACCGTTGGGTTTGCTTGCCTCATAGTTCTCGGGGCGGTTACACTTGCCTCATTCGCATCATTGATCGCCCCAACCCGACTCCTCATGTTTACCATGGTGAATTGTCACACACGGTAAGAGTCATACCGGTGAATTCTTTAAAAGATAAATGGTTCAATACGTACTACTACAAGGATTAATCATCATAACAACAATTTCAAGCATGCTCGCGTAATCATAAATTCAGAACAACACTGGGCAAGTGAGATTGTGAACGTATTTTACACAAGAACCCTCGTTGTTATTCTCATAAATTTTTAATCGATGTAATTCCGTAATCCTAATACTCTCCCCACCTACAAATACTCTACCCGTATGGACAGTGACACTATATGCTCAACCAGTTTAAGTCTAGGTATGCTACAGTCGACACCTAGTTCACTTAAACTAGAACTCTGATACCAACTTATAACGCCCCGAAAATTAGGGATAACAAAAATTTCCATTAAAGGGAAACATGGTAACAAAATATGCCATAGCACGAGCTCCTCCCAAAAAGGGAGACAATAAACGCCAATTAAGATTACAAGTTTGTAATGAATAACAATGTAAGGGAACACAACCCTTTAATATAAATCCTAGCTAGAAACAAGATTAGTACAAGTTGTGATCCAATCCAAAAATAAGCCTTCTATCAGACCAAACAAGTGTTAGGCCAAACGGGCCTAGTGAGTTGTACAAAAGCATGGCATATTATTCGATAAACACATACAAGCATAAATAACGACTCAGTCCACATGGCCATACTGGAATCAATGGAGGAGATCCATCACACCAATAAGTTTTACCTCAAGTTAATGTACCTTGATGTTTAGTTCGTATGAACAACATCCCAAAGGCCCGGCACACCGTCCCGGTGGTAGAGACATTAGGTGCATACCGTCCCGGTGGCACCTAAGGCTACATCCTCCTGGTACATACTCATGGTTCCTCCAACATACATATATATATAAAATCCATTTCCATACATATCCCGCATCAACAAGATACATACACATACTATCCATTCCTATACATATACCGCATCAACAAGATATATATATATATATATATATATATATATATATAAGATTACGTATGACTTCAATCCCATGTTAGGCTCAAAACACCCAAACATATAGGTTCAACAATAATCTTCACATAATACAAGTAAGCATTCAAGATATGTATCCCATTTAAAGATTTTAGTAAAGAAACTCACTATCTAGGTTTTATAACAAAACCCTAGAAACTTGGAAGAAACCCTAGAAATGGGTGGAGGAAGAAGATGATCTTGAAGCTTGAGATCCTTGATTGAAATCCTTGCTTGAAATCCTTGATCCTAGCAATAAACGAGGAAGATTTGGTGGTTGGAGAGTTAAGGTTCAGTTTTGGGAAGCAATGAATGAAGAGAGAGTTTGAGAGAAAAATGTTTGGGGAAAGTGAAATGAATGAGGGCTGAAAACCCAATTAAATCCGTCAGGCTCTTCTTGCGGGTTGTACCGCGGGTGTAACCCGCGCGGTAACTCACGACTTCCACCGCTTCTTCTCGCGGACAGTGCTTGTCGCGACTTGTGTCGCGGCTTAACCCGCACGGCAACTAGCGACGTTTAATGTTTCTTACAGATTTTGCCATAACAAAATTTAGAGTGTTACAGATTCTGAGTTGACCCACTGCCGAGTGTACAATGAATATCTTTTCAAGACAAGTGGTCGAAGCAAGGTCCCTAACTTGGTGATAACGTAATTTCCGATTGTTCTTAGACTTCAAAGATTGTATATGTCAAAGAAGACGTCTAAAGAGATGACTTGGCACAAGGATCATCAGAAAGAACCGGGTGTGATGATACATCTAAGTGATGGTGCGGCTTAGAAGTATTTCGACATGGTACATCCTGACTTCGCTTCTGAGGTCCAGAATGTGCGTCTTGGCTTATGCACCGACAGTTTCAACCCGAATAATTCAAATTCGAATCCGTATTCACTTTGGCCAGTGTTTCTTACCATCTACAATTTACCTCCTTGGTTGAGTTTGAAAGATTCATATGTGAAACTTGCATTGGTTATTCCTGGTAGAAAGAGCTCTGGTCAGAATTTGGATGTGTTTCTTAGGCCACTAATAGATGATCTCAAGATGTTGTATATAGTGGGCGCTCTTACGTATAATGATTACCGTAAGAATCATCTATGAACCGTCAGCGACTTCCCTGCCTACGCAATGTTGATGGGTTGGAGCACGCACGACAAACTAGCCTGCCCATACTGCATGGGTAGAGTCGATTCGTTTCAGTTAAGAAATGGAGGTAAATCTTGTTGGTTTGACTGTCATCGGAGATGGTTACCTAGTGCACACCCCTTCCGATGTGATCGAACAGGATTTCTAGACGGATCTAGGGTGTTAGCCGGTCTACCACCCGAGTTAACCGGTGAAGAAATATGGGAGCAACTCTGTCATCTTCCAACTATTTACGATGGCTCCCCGTTTCGATCGACCAATAGAAAAATTACCGGTTTTAGAATCACTCATAATTGGGTGAAGAGAAGCATCTTTTGGGAGTTGCCATATTGGAAGACGTTGTTAATCCTACACAACTTGGATGTCATGCACATTGAGAAGAACGTCTTTGAGAATCTCTTTAACACTATCATGGACACATAAAAAACGAAAGACAATATAAAAGCAAGGAGGGATGTCGAGAATTATTGCAACCGATCGCAGTTGCACATTGCCACGTCAGGCAGTAAAGTAGCGAAGCTGAAGTTGTCGTACACTTTGACGAAACAACAAGTAAAACAAGTATGTGAATGATTGAAGAAACTGAAGTTTTCGTATCGGTATGCTTCGAATATTGGGGTTGTGTAAACATGACAGACTACCGCTTTTATAGCTTCAAGAGTCATGATTGTCATGTGTTTATGCATCGATTGCTTTCCATTGCGTTACGAGGGATGATACCGACTCCCATATGGGATGCGATAACGTAGTTACACACATTCTTTCGTGTAATCTGCTCAAGGGTGTTACACTTAGAAGACTTGATTCCATTGCAAACAAGTATCGTTCAAACAATTTGTAAGTTGGAAAAAGTCTTCCCGCCCAGATTCTTTGATTCTATGGAACACTTAATGATACATTTGACACGAGAACCCATAAATGGTAGGACGGTCCAATATAGGTGGATGTATCTTTATGGGAGGTAAATGAACTTTTCCATTCAAATACTTTTCATTCAAATACTCACCCATTTATTTTCTAACACGTATTTCAATCGTTGTTTAGGAAACTTGGGTCGTTGAAGAGGACTATTAGAAACAAAGCAAGGGTGGAGGGGTCTATCGTTGAGTCTTATCTAGTAAATGAACTCTCCACATATTGGTCCCTGTATTTTGATCCACAGATAGAAACTCGACATAATTGCGAGTCAAGAAACTTTGCCCCAAATATTCCTAGTTCTTCAGGAATAGACGATCGCTTGAGCATATTCAAGGTTCCATCTCGCAGATTATTCGAGAAGGGGGAAAAACACCATCTTGACTCAAAGCGAGATTCACAAGAACCACACATATGTGTTGTTGAATTGTGAAGAAGTTCGACCTTTTCAATGGACCTTCGATGAGTGGATACGACAAAGAGAACCTCATCTTGATGCAATTACACGAGATAAAGCTCGGGATGAAAGGTTTTCTACTTGGTTCGAACAACACATGAGTACAAAAATATGAAATTTACGTATGTAATGTTACATATGTAATTTATTTCTTATTTGTGGTTTTATAGGTCATGCTCAGATCAGCCGATTTCTCCGATCATTTGAAATCCCTAGCACGTGGACCGGGCCGATATGCTTGGTCACATTAAGGGATATTTTGTCAATAGTTACAAGTGTCATACGGTAACACATGCTGCTGGGCGTGTCACACATAATAGTGGCGTATGTGTGAGAGGATCTTGTTATGACGACTCCGAGTTTGACTATTACAGATTGTTGGACGACGTGTTAGAGGTGGAGTATTACGGTGTGAGCTATTGTGTTGTAGTTTTGTTCAATTGTACATGGTTTGATAATCTAGAGGGAGTTAGAGTCGACCCTAAATATGGGTTGGTTGATATCAAATACAAGTCCAGACTCAGAGGTGAGGACTATTACGTCCTAGCATCACAAGAGGAACAAGTGTATTACACACCCTATGCTTCAAGAAGTAAGGATTTAAAGGACTGGTGGGCGGTTGTGAAGACCAAAGCCTGTGGAATATATGAAGTTGCAGAAAGGGCTATCGATGAGTTGGATGATGATAACGTGGATGGAGAACTGTTCTTTCAAATCAACGAACGGGTAACTCATAATACAAACAATTGGGTAAATGAGGACCTCGATTCTGTCCCTCTTGTCACTGGGGAGCTCAACGTAGTCGCCACAAATGACGAATCTAGCGACGAGGAAGATGCATCAAATCACGAAGCTAGCGATGAGGAAGAAGAATTTGAAGACGTGGATGATGATGAAGATAACGAAGACGAACTTATGTTATATGATCACTCGTCTGAGAACTAGTGTGCCTTTCTTATGTAGACATTATTCATAATAATTATATCCTTATTATATGTTTGTACACTCATATTTTTGGGTCTTATGATTTATGTACACTTATATCATTGTGTGCTAATCATTCTCTATTTTTAGATGTGGGGACGCCCTTCTAGGGGTAGTAGGGGTAGGGGCAGTAGCAGCTCTGTTGGGCGTGGTGACCCCCACGCCGACGAGTCCACCTTTGTTGCAGCTACGGAGGACGAACTAGATCAGATACATTCTGATGACAGGCTTTAGACGTCGTCGATTGCAGTGGGCTCGAGGGTTAGAGGCCCGAATGTTTCATCACAGACGTCCCATCCGAGTCAGCGACTGCCACTTTTGTTGTCTGAAGCGGGCGGGTAAGTAGATATGATATGTTATTTATTCTAGTACATAATAAACTGATCCTAATGTTTTTTTATGTTGTATATTTTGCAATTGTGAAGGTTTAGTGACAAGTCGGTAATCCGGAGGGCCATTGTCGTCTTTAAGTCCATGTTCGATGGTATGTGGGCTCATTTTAGGGATATCCCTGAGGAACACTATCCACGGATGTTGGATCGTTTACGGGTAGGTATTTTACTCTATTTAACTAATTGAGTGGATTAATTTTTACTTAATCCAAACAATGTGTTTGCAGTTATATTATAGTTGGCCTCCTGAGATGGACACCGACGTAGTAGCTGCATTCCGGCGTACCCTAAGTAATAGGTACCTGAACATTATGAGAGATGCCCGTCTATTCACCAAGGGCAGGGACTTAGCCATTGATGGTGTCCAGTTCGACGGACAGAACTACACGGTTCTTGCCGCACACCCTCCAAAATGGATCTGGGGTGAGTTTTGGGTCCAGATGATTGAGCAGGTTTGTTTTGTTTTGAATACTTATATCTGGTTGTACTAGGATTTATATTGATTTATGTCTTCTTTTTAACAGGTATGGAACACCGATACGTTCCGGCGTGTATCTGCGACCAATTCGGCCAATCGGGCCATTGAGCATGATGGGATGTCATCCAGACACTATACCAGATCTATTAGTACCGCTATGCATCGGGACCGCATGGTAATTTATCATCCACTATACTAAATGTCTATAGTTGATGAATATATATATATATATATATATATATATATACATGATTTTGTTACCTACTAAGAATTTAAGTTGTCTATTTTAGAGAGCTGCATGGGGACGTGAGCCTACTAGCGACGAGGTTTACGAGACTACACACTGCACCAACAAGAAGCTTGTTCTGGGTGCGACTGGTCCGCCCACGGATCCATGATCTTCGTTTACCCAAAGGCGACTCGTATTTGGTAAGTTCAATTATGTATGTCTACATTTTTGCTTGTTTTATAAGATAGATAGAAATTATAGCAAACTTAGTTTCGACTGCCATTGTTGGGCAGACGATAGGATTTTTTTGATAAAAGTAGGTCATGGATATATATGTTCAAATTACAGCTGAAATGCTGCGAAATTTTCTATAGGTTAGTTGACTTGACAATGTCTAATTTGGTAAACTGTAGGAGACCTACCATCGGATTAGGAAGGAGGAGTACTCGGACTTTACCTCCCGGCACTGTACTTCCCAATGACGTCGAGTTGTGGGAGCGCAGTGTCGGAGGACGGCATAAAGGTCGTATTTTTGGATGGGGGACCAGTCAGGATCCCTATTATGCTATGGCCGGTGATTCAGGTGCCAGTTCGAGCGGGAGCTCGCGCGACCATCGCGATGAGGAGGTATGCTTGTCAAATGCTGTTTAACATTGTTAATCATATGTTTGTTAAATGTTGTCTAACATTGTTCTATATATGTTTTTCAAATGCTGAATTTCAGTTGGATGAGCTGAGACAGAGGGTAGAGAGAGAGGAAGCAGAGAGGATCCAGATGCATGAGCGACTACAAAGAGAGGAAGCAGAGAGGATCCGGATGCAGAAGCGAATAGAGAGAGATGAAGCAGAGAGGAGGCAGATGCAGGAGCGACTTGAGCAATTTGAGGCGTTCATGAGGAAGTTTCAAGATCACCCATTTGCCCCTCCGTAGGATTACGTTTTGTATTTATAGATATTAAGTTAAGGTTTTGTACAGTTTAAAACTTAATATTAAATAAAAATTGGCAGGTTTTGTACAGGTTATAAACTGACATTTTTTAATTTTTAATTAGTTTTAAAAAAATATATATTACCGACGGATAATCCGTCGGTAAATGATTTTTAATTTAATTTTTATTTATTAAATATCCGTAGGAATTCCGTTGCTAACACCGTCGGAAATGATCCATCAGTGACATTCCGTCGGTAATCCGTCGAAAAATGGTGACCGTCGGTGATCCGTCGAAAATATAAGCCGTCGGTGATCCATCGGTAATTTCCGGCGGTGATCCGTCAGTAATCTGAACGCCGACCACTGAAATACCGAGGACCGTTTACCGACGGATTTCACTTTTACCGACGGATCACCGACGGATATCAGGTTGCTGCAGTTGGTAGTTCCCTTTAGCCACGACTTACTTTTTCTATCCAAATCCAAATAATCATAAAATTAATGTAGTAGACATCGTAATTTATGTGAACTATATTCCTTCTGTGGGTCAGCTGGTATAAAAGAATACGGTTATGCAATTTGAATGAGGTTGTGTGCACCAAAAATCATTTACTACTGTTAGAGAATGAGGTTACGTAGGAGGCAAAACAACACTACTTAATTTAATGACCCATATATTGTTTCATGACTTATGAAGTAAATGAAGACCTTGAAACATGCAATAATGCGAACCAGGCGTTCTTAGTAAGGGAAGAACTTTTGCAATCACTGTTCGGATAACGGTTAATTCAAGATTTGAAAAGGGGGAGAACTCATGGGTACATGGATATGTGGCATGAACTCGACAACTGTTTTGTTAAAATATATTGTTCTTTTAAACATTACAGCAAAACAATAGCTTCGTTAGATGAAAAGCACATCAAAATACTAAGTATGAGAATTTTGAGATCAAGAAAAGATCACCAAGAAGGTATAACTAGAGAGATTTGGTTCTCCAATTTGAAATACTTTTTGGTTGATTAAAGGAAAATCTATGTAGCATTCATAAATCTATTGTAAATCATTTTTAGACCACGGGTAATCGTCGCAAAAGATGGTCTGTATTCGGGGTCTTCATCCCATGCTAATTGAGTCAGTTCAATCAGATCTTCAATCTTGTCATCATGATCTGGGAGTGTTGGCCTTATCTTGCCCTCCCCAACTTGTAATGCAATCTGTTCATCATCAAACACAAAGGTACACCAACTGTTTGTTAAAAACCGAAGAAAAAGGAGAAAAAGATGATTTACTTGCAGTGATGCATGCATGGTAATATGTTTTACTTAACTACCTTGGAGGGACCGTAGTCTGTCTCAACATATGGGTATTGGCCTGTTAGAAGCTCGTTAAGTATGATACCAAAACTGTAAACATCACATTTTTCGTCATATGGCTCACTTCGGATCACCTCTGGGGCCATGTATATGAATGTGCCTGAAGAAAATAACATACAATTATTTTATTTTGTATTTTAGATGATCAAATGGTGTGCTAATTAGGTTTCTTATATGTAGCTAGAACTGTGGAACACATGTTGAACTACTGTCTAGTTAAAGTGGGGACTTTTGATATTAGAGTAGGTGAAAAATACGGTATGGAGTGGATAACATGATCTACATGGGGCAAAAAGCAACATGATAGTGTCATTGTCTTTTTATCAATAAGAAAAAATACAGGTTAGGGGATGTGCTCTAGTCGTCGGTTCATAAAAGAGAGACATTTCAACTGTTTTAAGGACAAATATAATGACATTTTGATGTATACTTGAATGGATCTCCTCTTAAAAACCATTTTGTTGTTGAGTTGGGATCTTTCTGTAACATGCTTCCATATGACTTTAACCTTGTTGAAGAATTTCAAGTATACTTTCTTTAATTTGGCAAAAAAGAAAAAGAAAAAAAGATGCAAGTCTTGCCTGTTTCACCAGTAAAGGCTTTTTCTTCATCTGTTAAGAACCGGGCATGCCCAAAATCTGCAACTCTTACATGAAAAGCATCGTCCAAAAATATGTTACTAGGTTTTAAGTCCCTATGTATGATCATAGGCTTGTGCTCGTGTAGATACTGCATCCCCTGAGCCACCTCTAGTGCCTTGGCTAATCTCTCCTTGAAAGGAGGGAGTGGAGTAACCCGTTCTTTCCTCCTCTTACCAGGACCATGTAGCCAGTCTTTCAAAGTCATATTTAGGAATTCAGTAACAACCCACCCATGGTTCGGTGGGTCAAGACATGCACCCATTAGCTGTAGTACGTAGGTGTGGCGCTGTCTTGATAGTGTTTCCACCTCCTGAGCAAAGAAGCTGACTCCACAATCATTTAATCTGAAGAAATCTGGAAATATACACTTCACTGCAACATCTAGGCCTCTCCATGTTGCTTTGTATATTTCTGCTGTGCTTCCTTGAGCTACTTTCTTGTGCAATTCAATCTTGTACCAAACGAGAAAGCCAATCTCATAAGATTGTGTATGCATTTTCTATTTGGATTTGAAATGAATGGATGAATACATAATCCATTACGGTTATTTACTAGTTAATCTGATTCTTGTTAACTTGTGATACTTCACGGTTATTCTCATCCGGTACCTGGAATGCACCACTAGACCGTACAACCTCATGCATTGTGATGCACTCTAGGTACTGTTTGTTAATCATAGAGTAGTGTTTGTGCAAAAGGGTCTGTAATGGGCAATCCCTGAGCCGACTTGCACATACACATACACACCTATACACATATGGGTCAATATATGTACCTCGTGTGGATCAATGTACCATCCATTAAGCTTAGCTTGCTCAATGATGGCCGAAAGATTGGTGTTCTGTTGGACAGTTGGTGGGGCTTGAGGGTTTATAGAAGCTTGAATGATGGCAGGTGATGGACTAAGAGATGGTTCTTGAGGGCTATCCTCTTTGTTAAGAATAAATTTCAAGAACCCATTGTCCTGTGCTACCTGTAGACAATATTTTAGGTAATCTTGTGTTCTTTCTAACCTCATCTTGTACATACACCTCATTTCTTTCTCTTTCTTCACTTCTTTTAGTAGCTCTTCCACCTTCAACACAAGTTAAAAACCAACTTTAGAATTTTATCCATGTCCATCGAACTTGAGTATATGGGTGTTTTTTTAGATAATCGTGGGTGTTCTTGCCAACTTGCATGAGATCCCTGTAGTTAAATAGCGAGGTAAACCTCTGTGCATGGTGTTGTGTTTCGTATAGTGGACAACACATAACACAAACTTGTCACACGTTTGGTGCAATAATTAGAGTAGTACTGGATAGGATTGAGTGGAACAAAGATGCATTTTCTTTATCCCACCACAGGGACAAGCTTGGTTAAGTACTAAACTACTCAAGTCAAATTAAAACCCCTAAATGACCCGTCTACCTAACTCTTGCATGTCTAGTCCTGTTATTTCCCATTGCATACTAAATGCAATAATGCACCCTCTGTGGCCCTGTAGGGACTCGAACCGGTGACCACTAGGAAGAAAACCAAAAGTCTTATCAATTGAGCTACCTATCAAGGATTTTTAGTTCAGATGTTAACATATGTTATACACAAGGTTTAAAATGGCGTGAGGCGTGGCGTGGCGGCGAGGTCAAACCTTAAGCCTTACACGTATATGCTTTATATATATTATTCTAATCAAATAATGATATTAAAGAATATACATTCATATTGGAAGAAGAAAAATCATATAAATTACTAGTATAAAAATAGTTTTTGATTGAATATTTAAAATAGAACTTAGAAAGATAATTTTACAACTTCGTTTTAATCGTGAGTTCATAACGTTAATGTCTTCGTGAAACTGTGAGTAGGGGTGTACGCGGGTTGGGTTGGGACATTTTTACAACCCAATCCAATTAATTATGGCGGTTTGAAAAAATCTCAACTCAACCCAACCCATTCAAAAGTATAACCCAACCCAACCCTTGCGTTTGTGGCGGGCTGGGCGTATACATAAAACTGTTGAATAAAATAGGATGAATATTAGTAAAAATATACAAACGTTTAGCGAACCAAGAGGTTATTTGGTTAGCACTTAGCAACGCTAGGGCTGTAAATGAACCAAACTTTTAGCGAACCGTTCGGCGGAAAGTTCGTTTATATTCATTTATTTAATAATTGATCGAACATAAACACCTTTTTTTGTTCGTTTAATTAAATGAACGAACATGAATAATGAGCTCGTTCATTCATTTATGTTCGCTAATGTTCGTTTATATATATATATATATATATATATATATATATATATATATATTATGAGAGGGTTGAGTTCCAAGTTGAGTTAATGGTGAGAATCGTGAGAAGTGGTTATCAACCGTTGGATGAGAAATTGATGCACATTAGAATGAGATGCACCGAAATGCACCAGATCAATTCTCTTTTAAGTCGCAATTCATGAGAGGGATTGAGATTAAAAGAGATCAACGGTTCAGATCCACTTATCACGCTTCTCACCGTTAACTCAACTTTTCACACGATCGTTCGCCTATTATGATATTAATATGTAAAATCATTAATCAAACTAAATTTTTAGAATTCCTTTTCTATCCTTCCTAAAATTTACCCCGTTTTTCATTTTGTTATGTTATTTAGGAACGAAATGATGATTAATGGTGATTGTTTTTTGTTCGTTTACGTTTGTTTAGCATCTTAACGGAAAAACGTAAACGAACACGAACAAACACATTTTCTTAACTAACAACCATGAACACAAAAAAAATCGTCTTTTACCGTTCATGTTCATTCATTTATTTGGTTAAATTTAAAGAACGAACACGAACAAGTCTCCGTTCATTTGTTCGGTTAAATAAAATGTATTATATATATATATATATATATACACACACACACTTTGGGCTATAAATTTATCTAAATAGACTAGCTTTTTTATTATTGTATTATATATAAATAAAATTTTATAAAAATTATATATTAGCGGCGGGTTGGCGGGTTGGACTAGTTGAACTAGACGTAACCCAATTTCAACCCTCTTTATTTGTGAGTTGGCGGGTGGACAGTTTGGCGGGTTGAGTTTATTTGGGTTATTAGTGGTTTGGGTTCGGCGGATTTCGTGGGTTGATGGTTTTTTGTACACCCGTAACTGTGAGTGATGTGATTAGATAAATCTATAACAGTATTAAATCTAAAGTTAAAAATATAAAAACACAAAAGATAAAAGATAAAAAAATTAAAAAAATATTTTTAAAAAAAAAAAATCACGTCTTGAAAAAACGTTATGGGTCATTTTGTAACGGCGGAGACGCGTCTTGCGTCATATCGCGCTATGGCGCGCCTTTTTGAACGCTGATTATACAGTACCTGAAGCTCGAGTCTGGAGTTAGACTGACGAGGTGGTGGAGCAGCAATGGTCGGTTTTGTCATACAATTGCCAAACGAACTGCAAAATCCGTTTCGAGAACTTCTGGTGGTTGCACCACCGGTAGCAGCCGTGTTTTCTTGTCGGGAGGAAGACACGTTAGTGGCAGCTGGGATGCTTTTTGGCTGTTGTCGACTCATGATGACTGTTTTTCTTCGAGTCCCATAGGTAACGTAACTAACCAAGTGATGGTTTTATGTGCATGTTGGACAAATTAGAGGTGCTTTCAAGAAAGCCAGCAATGGGCGGAACTTATAATGAAATGTGGTTTTGTTTTTAGCATCAACCAACTTTCAAACAAGTCCTAGTAATTTTTATACTTTGAATTATTATTGACGTTGACCCTTTTGATATAATTTTAAGCATTTAATCTTTTTAGATATTCTTTTATTTTCTGCATTTGACTGTATCTTCGTTTTTTGCTTACAAGATACATAAAATTATATTAATTTAACATTATTTCAGAAAATATAATCGTGAATTCTGATAAGCTAATAATGAATAACAAAAATTGATAATAGAAAATGGTTAAATTTGCCTCAAGAGAGGTGGTTTTGTTTTTAGCATCGACTTTTCTGCACGATGCCTATTGATCCTATGTGAGTTTCTCCGAACCGACAAGCCGGAGTTCATGATCTTGATTTCGTCAACTTCTATTACATTGAAACTATCTCATCCATTAATTTATACTTTTCGGTTTTATTTCGGTCCAGTTCTAGCGAAATTAAAATCTCTTAGGATCTAGTAATAAACAACAATACTTGCAATCGCATTAATGCGAAGCAAAATATTGTACGAGGACTTTTGGCACATATTATGATAATTACAAAAAATTCAGGGACTTAATCAATTAAAATGAGAAAGTTCGTTGTTGTTTTTTTGGTAATAGCATCAGAAAACAAACAAGGAAAAACTAATTGGTTGTTGCAAAAAAACTACTTGTATGTCATTTCTAATTATACCGTACTTCTTATAATTAATTTTTATTTTATAACATATTATGCTAATTATTTTTGGATCTGTGTTTAATAATTGGTGATCCTATATATGTTACATACACTTCAATTGGTTAACATCTTGTATAGTTAGTTTATTGTGTTCAATACAACAATTTGGACGTTCAATAACATATTGCCATGATCTTCAAGTAACATGAAGGAGACCCAATGGGGCCAAAGTGTTCACCATTGTTTGTAAATACATAAATCAATATTTTTCCAACGTGATATCATTAAGTGTCAGGATCTAATTCTTAACAAGAATAATGAACTCAGAAACAATATTAAAGGAGTTGCGGAATAACACTTTAATATTCAACTATCAATGAAACAGTGAATCAGAAATCACAACTTGTAAACTTTATTGAATGATTAAAGTTACAAGTTTTCAAACAAAACCTCAATCTTGATGAACAGGCTCACCAAGACGAATTCTACTTCTCTAGAATTAGGATTATAAACCTTGAGGTTAATTCTCTCTCTGAACGTATTAATCAAAAGTTAATTCTATCAAAGACTTCTATACTATTTATACAAGACATATTACAAGATAATTATCAAAATACAATTGATCTTCAATCCATAATTATCTCTTTTACTTTAGCAAGTCTTCTATACAACTGTCTTCCTTCCATACTGAGTCTTCATCTCATAAGCATCACTAATCTTCTTCAGAAATATTAATCATCTTCAGCAGCATTAAACACCTCAGCAGTATTAATGATGTTAGCAGTAGTAATCCCTTAGCAGTACTAACTCTCCAAGCAGTACTAACTATTGAAATAGCAGCACTAACTTTTCAAGCAGTATTAAATCTACTAGCAGTAGTAATCATGATGTACTAGCAGCATTAACCATACTTGAACAAATTCTAAATTCCCAACAATCTCCCCCTAACTTGACTTTTAGGAAGAGAAGTCAAATTCTTCAGATATGGTCTTCAAGATGCTTTCAAAACTTCAGCTTAGTTGCCTAAATTCGGATCCAGCCCTAGACTTTGATTGATTGTCCTTCTTATCACAATTCTGGCCATTTCAGATCCTTTTGCACACACTAGCTTGGCTTTCAGCATTCCTTCTAACTTCACCTTGCTATGATCATACACCTTGTCCACTAGAAAATACTCATGATAGCAATTATCTATGGTGATCATGTAGACACCACGGTTTTCAAATAACATCCACTTATCAATCTTCTTAAACCCATACTCATGATGTAGATCCTTTATCCTGTACATCACTTTTTCTGGTTCAAACATCATACACAAGTATTCCATTGCAATCTTGAGTATACTTTCTTCAGTTCCTTTCATCACAGGCTCATATAGCTTTATTCCCACCTTGTGCATTTCTTCTATGTTAGCCCTTGAACAACTTCTGATCACTTTCCCCCATGTTGCATATACTTCAAATATATCACCAACTCTTTTGAGTCTGAAGTACTCCTTTCTGTTGTCCCTCAGAATATCCCAAAAGATGACTTCTGGTGCCTTCACAGAAATGGGAACAACCTGTACTGGTTCTATTACAGTCATGAACAAATCAACCTGCTCATTTGATTGCAGATTGGATGGTTCTGGATTCTGCTCTGGTTCTGTTGAAGGTGGAACAGAAGATTCTGCCTCTTTTTCTGCTTCTTCAATCCTTGGCTTCTTGGATTGTTTCTTGGAGGCTATGGTCTTTACTATTTTTGCAGATTTGGCTTCCACAACAACATTTTCTTCTTTAGTGTCTTCAGCCTTTTCTTTTGTAGGAGTGGCTTCCTCAGGGAAGGGTTGTTGGATGTTAAGATCATGCCTCTCTTTCATCCTTCTTTCAGCTTCTTCCCTTTGAGAGGAGTCCCCTTGAAGCTTTGACATTTCCTTCTTATATAGCTCCTCAACCTTGCTGTATGCCATGTTAGTGAACATCTCTCCTTTGACACCAATTGAGCCTTTCAGAAAGTTGATCATTTTTCTCCTTTCTTGATTGGCCAAAAAGGTCTTAGCAGGTTGTCTTTTCTGCTTCTTGACTGACATTCTTTGCTTGGATACTTTCATTGATATTTTCTTGGCCTCAGTTGCAGTTTGCATGCTCTTTCGATACTCTTCATTGAGCTTTTTAGCCATATCCAGTGCAAGTTCTCTGTCCTTTTCAGATTGGAGTTGTTCCTCCTTTTCCATTTCTGCTTGAAGCTGCTTTGCCACTTCTACATCTAACTCTATCTGAGTCTTCTTCTTTAAAAGTTTCTCAGGTTCAACCATCTTTGCCTTTCCTTTCTTCTTCAAATTTGCCTCACTGATCTCTTTGCTTGTTTTTTGCTCAAGACATCCTTCTTTAATGACCACTCCCTTGGCCTTTTGAGTAGCCTTAGGAGTGTCATTCTTAGCTTTTACCAAAGTTTCTGCAATCTCTAACTCTTCAACAGATAGCCCTGTTGCTGCTGCTTCATTTATCTCAGCAGCATTAACTGTTTCTGCTGCTTGAGCAAATTCTGTTTCTGTGTCTACTGCTTTTGATTCTGTTTCTACTGCTGCTTGAACCTTATCTGTTTCTGCTGCTTTCTCCCCCTCAAAATCAAATCCCATCTCAGATGTACTTTCCTTCTCTACTTCAGCCTCTTGATTCTCCCCCTTTTGAAAGCATATTTCCTTTTCTTCAGAACATATTGCTTTCTCTTCTTTTTCTGCACCAATCTCCTCACCATCTTCTTCAATTTGGTAATCTGTACTTGTTGAGATAGAATCACCATTTTCATCTCCTCTATGTCTGCTCCCTGTTTGATAACATCCAGATTAATGTTTCCCATGGTATCCATCAATTCTTGGTAGTTATATCTATCCTCACCTTCTCTAGGAGTGTTACCCCCTTTTGAAGGATCATTGGAACATTTAGTAGTGGAAGTCTTCTGCCTAGTAGAAGCACCTTCCACCCTCTTGGTTTCTTGGCACCTGGGACCTTTGGATGATTGATCATCCAAAGTTGCCATGGGGGAGGTCTTATTGATGTTACCACTGTCCTCCTCTGTGCTAGCAGGAGTAGTGGCAGCCTGCTCACCCATATGCTCATGCATCTCCTCAGTGAGCACCTCCTTGGGGTTGGGAGACACCCCTGTGGTTTCCCTATAGATATTCTCTAATGGAGAATTCTCCATTAGAGGGCTTAAAGGCTTTGTGGGTGAAGGTACAAGAAGGGAAGAAGCCTTCTTTACCTTTTTCCTTATGTAAGTGTTGGTGATTGGTGAAGTTGGTTTTTGAAGAAGGGACTGAGGGATTGATATTCTGATTGAAGGTTGGGATTGGCTTTCAGTGGGATGGTCTAGTGAGGGCCTTAACCCTGAAGCCATACCTTCTTGATTGTGGGACACCACCATCATTGTAGAGAACAATGGGGTGTCAACTCCTTCCGAGTCCATGGCAGATCTCTTCATATTTGAAAAGACCTTGCCCTTGGGGATTTTAGGTACATATACCTCATCAAATTGAGGCATATCCGTCAATTCAGTGGTTATAACTGCCTGGACAAATATTGGGTACATATAAAAACTCTTTTTGTTTCCCAAGTTTGACACAAGGTCATTGAAAATCAATTTTGAAAAATTATACTTTCTGGCAGTGGCCAAGCAGACCAAAGCATAAGCAATGGTACTACTGAACTCACTCCATCCAGTAGTTTTTCTAGAAATGCAATGCATAAGGGTATGGACAAAGAAACGCCATTGGGGAGAAAATTTGGCTTTTGAGAACTTGAAAACACCCAATGGGCCTCCATACCCCATTCTAGTTAGAGTGGAAAACAGATCATCATTAGAGATAGATGTTATACCTGAGGCATCGTCTAGACGTAGACTGATGCTAATTACCTCTTCAGAAACAGTCAAGGGTTTGTCACACACCCTTGTCTTGATAACCTTCACACCATTTTCAGTAATAGCAGTGGTATTGGCCCAAAATTGCTTCTGGTGCTCAATGTAGATTGATGGTGACACTGTAAGAGCATGAGCGATATGGATGGACTTGAGGAAATCGACTATTTGATGAAATCCAGCAGCCTGCTTAGGCTTTTGTAGCATTGCTATCTCGTTGTGTTCATCAATAAACGCCATTGAAGCAATCGAGCTTGAGGAAACTGGACTGAAACTCACTAGGTGCTTTAGAGAAAAAGGTTAGAGAGAAGATGAACAGTATTCAAATAGTCGTTATGAGCTTTTAGGCGGGCAAACGGGTATTTATATGATTCGGGAAAGAAGCAGTATTAACTCAGAGTAGTATTAACTAACTAGCAGTATTAACTGAGAGCAGTATTAACCACTAGCAGTATTAACTAACTAGCAGTATTAACTGAGAGCAGTATTAACCACTAGCAGTATTAACTAACTAGCAGTATTAACTGAGAGCAGTATTAACCACTAGCAGTATTAACTGAGAGCAGTATTAACCACTAGCAGTATTAACTAATTCCTGAAGTAGTAAATTTGCCCTGGCAGCAGTAAAACTACACTGGCAGTAGTAACTATAGTTACACTTTTTGAAGCTTGTGTTAGTCTGAGCAAGGCAATACACTTCCTGAGAAAGATGATTAGTAGCACCAAAAATAACCAAATAACAGGTATACAAGCACTTTTTAAACATGAGCTCATTCAGAGTTGATCATGCCCACACTTGTGACCAAGAAAGTGAATCTACCCACATCAAAAGCTTTGGTGAATAGATCAGCAAACTGGTTGTCACTATGAACTTTAGCAACTTGAATTAGCTTCTTTTTATTACAGTCTCTAATAAAGTGATATCTGATCTCAATATGCTTTGTTCTGGAGTGCTTGACTGGATTGTTAACAATGCTGATAGCACTGTTATTGTCAATGAAGATTTGAGTGTGCAGAAAGGTTACCCCATAGTCCAGCATTTGATTCTGAATCCATAGAACCTGACAGCAGCAACTTGCAGCAGCAATGTACTCAGCTTCTGTTGTTGATAAGGACACTGTGGTTTGTTTCTTACACTGCCAAGATACTAGTCTTGCACCCAAAAGCTGACATCCCCCTGAAGTAGACTTTCTATCCATATTAGCACCACCCAAGTCACTGTCTGAATAAGCAATCAAGTCAAAGTTGGATTCATAAGGATACTAAAGACCTAATCTAGGTTGCCCTCTTAAGTATTTAAAAATCCTTTTAACTGCTTGAAGATGTGACTGCTTTGGCTTGACTTGGAATCTGGCACAAACACATACTGGAAACATGATATCTGGTCTTGAGGCAGTGAGATACATGAGAGATCCAATCATTGATCTATAAATATGGACATCAACATCCTCTCCCTCAAGATCAGCAGTGATCTGTTTGTGTGTTTCCATAGGTGTGCTTGCTGGCTTTGAGTCTGATAAACCATATTTGTCCAGGATGTCTTTCACATACTTTGATTGACTTATGAAGATCCCATCTTTCTGCTGTTTCACTTGAAGCCCAAGGAAGAAAGTAAGTTCACCCATTGAACTCATTTTAAAGCTCTTGTGCATCAACTCTTCAAAGTCTCTACACATCTGATCTTTTGTGGACCCAAAGATGATGTCATCCACATAGATCTGAACAAGTAGGATGTCCTTCTTTCTTCTTTTGATGAAAAGGGTTTTGTCAATTATTCCTCTTTCAAACCCATTTTCCAATAGATAGGTAGACAGAGTATCATACCATGCTCTTGGGGCTTGATGTAGACCATAGAGTGCTTTCTTAAGATTGTACACTCTGTCAGGATATGATGGATTTTCAAATCCAGGGGGCTGACAGACATATACTTCTTCATCAATTGTTCGATGTAGAAAGGCACTCTTCACATCCATTTGATATACCTTGAACTGCATAAATGAAGCATAGGCTAAAAACAGCCTAATTGCCTCTACCCTTGCAACTGGAGCAAAAACTTCTTCATAGTCTATGCCTTCTTCCTGAGTGTACCCTTGTGCCACCAGCCTGGCTTTGTTTCTGATTACTATTCCTCTCTCATCCTTTTTATTCCTGAAAATCCACTTGGTGCCAATTGATCTATGACCTTTTGGAAGGTCCACCAAGTCCCAAACATCTTGCAATTTGAACTGTAGTAACTCTTCTTGCATGGCTTCTATCCAACTTGAATCTTTCAATGAATCATAAGCCTTCTTAGGCTCAATCTGAGATAGAAAGCAAGAGAGTACTGTATTCTGCTGATCCTGCATGTCTTGAAGTCTGCTTTGTTTCCTAGTCATCCTAGGAGAAGAGATGTCTCCTATTACCAGCTCAGGAGGATGATTCTTCTGAGTTCTTTTCTGAAGACTAGGTTCTTCATTAATTCCCATATCTAAATTGGAATCATTTAAGTCAGCTGAGGGAATCACATCAGCTGCTTCTGGCTCTTCATGCTCTAAATTCTCCTCATCTCTTCTTTGTTCTTCACTCTGAATTGGTTCAGTAACAGTTTCCTTTTCACAGATTTCAACAGGGTCCATTGTAGGTATGGGAAAGATCACAGACTGAGGAATACTATTTTGTACTTGTTCTTCCCCAGATCCTCTACTTCCTGAACCTGCATGATCATCACTACTGAAACCAAAAGAGTTAGTGAGTGAATCAATGTCAAACAACCACTGAGGACCAGAACCAATAGGGTTTGGTGTGTTCTCATTGCATTTGACATTGTCACTTTCCTCAATTATTCTAGAAGAAGAATTAAATACTCTGTAGGCCTTACTCTGAGATGAGTAACCAACAAGAAAACCATCATCTGCCTTGCTATCAAACTTTCCTAACTGAGTTTTGGTATTGAGAATGGTACAAGGACACCCAAAAGGTTTGAAAAATCCAATAAATGGTTTTCTTTTATTTAAAAGCTCATATGGTGTCTTGTTTTTAGGCTTGACTACTAGAACTCTGTTTTGGACATAACAAGCAGTATTAATTGCTTCAGCCCAGAAAGTAATTGGAAGTTTTGAATCAGCTAACAGAGATCTAGCAGCCTCAATCAGTGTCCTATTCCTTCTCTCAGCAACACCATTTTGTTGTGGAGTCCTAGGAGCACTGTATTGCCTCTTAATTCCTTTTTCCTCACAAAAGGTGTCTCGGTCATGATTTTTAAATTCAGTACCATTGTCTGACCTAATGACTTTTACCTTTTGATTTGTTTGGTTTTCAATTCTTAGAATAAAGGATTTGATCAGTCCACTTGTCTCATCCTTAGTCCTTAGAAAATATACCCAAGTAAATCTAGAGTAATCATCAACAATAACTAAGCAATATGATTTCTTGCCTATACTCATAACATTTGTAGGTCCAAACAGATCCATATGAAATAACTGAAGAGAAGAAGAAATTATGTTCAACTCTTTGGACTTATGAGAAGTTTTGTGTTGTTTGCCTTTGAGACAAGCAACACAATGATCATCACATGAAAAGACTTTTGAAGACAAACCTCTTACAAGGTTGTTTTTAACAAGTTTATTCATTGTTTTAAAGTTCATGTGACACATCCTTTTGTGCCAAAGTGATGATTCATCCAAAGATGCTTTTGAAACAAGACAGTTTAGGGATGAATCAGTTGACACATTTTCCATATCCAAACAATAGACATTATCCTTTCTGGGAGTTCTTAGTAGTATCATCTTTTCATCAACTACCTTGAATTCAGGAGCAAGGATAATGCATTCTCAATAAGTGAATAATATACTATGCTTTTTGTCACAAACCTGTGATACACTTAACAGGATGTATCATAACTGCTCAACATAGAAAACATCCTCAAAGGTCATCTTACCTTTTGTTACATCACCCTTACCACTAATCTTACCTCCATCTGGAGTATTACCAAAGGCAACATGTCCTCCATCAATTTTCTTGAAATTCTTGAGGCAAGCCATGTTCCCTGTCATGTGCCTAGAGCAACCACTATCAATATGCCAGATACTCTTTCCCTTGAGCTGCTGATTGCCCTGCACATAAGATAAATCAATTAGTATTGATTGGGAACCCAAGCCAAAGTGGTCTTGGGTCTCCCTTTCTCATCAAAGTATTTACACTCCTTTTTGATGAGATTTTTAAAATCAGAGCACTCTTTTCTGGAGTACTTTGTCAAGATGATAGGTCTAGCAGCACACACACCAGAAGCAGTACTAATTTTTGAAGTACTAACAGAGTTAGCAGTACTAACAAGTTTAGCGGTACTAACCTTGTTAGAAGCACTAACAGAGTTAGCAGTATTAACATTTGAAGAAGTACTAACAATGTTAGTTTTAGAAGTACTAATACTCTCAGCAGAACTAACATTGGTAGCAGTAGTATTGCTTCTAGCAGCACTAACTTTGTCAGCAGCACTATTTGTAGTAGTAGTACTAACAGTTTTAGTGCTTTTAGGAATCCACATCTTGACACTTTCTTTCACAGTCTTTTTCTTCATGTGGCTTTTAGATTTAGCAGGTTTCTTAGCCACATGGTTCCTTTCATCCTTCCTATAACCAAAGGGTTTTCGCATAGATCTTTGAAAATTTATCCTTTGATTAATGGGATTAAAGTAACAGTGCTTGGCAAGATGATTCACTTTGCCACATATGAAACAAGGTTTTGGTCTGATGATTCTACTCAGATCAACTCCTTGTTTCTGAGCCCACTGATTATTCCAAGTTCTTTGATTGCCCCTCCTTTTATCATGTTTTAGAGGCTCAGACTCATTACATGCACACTGTTTGCAAGGAACAGGATTCACAACTGTAGTCTGCTTGTAATGGACCTTCTTAGACTTTCCCTCAGTCTTCTCTATGTCATTGGATTTGATCTAGGCCCTTCCAGAATCCTCATTGGTGATAATGTTATTTTCTAAGGGAATCTTATCACTCACAGAATTATCCTTACTCTTACTAGCCTCTTTCTCAGTCTTGTCCTCAACAACTACTTCATCTAAGGGATCTATCTTAGTGGCTCCCTCATTCAAGTCCTTCCTATCCTTGGTCTCTAGTAAGTCTGATGTAGGAGGGATGTAGTTGTTGTTGTATGGTGGTGGTGTGGTATTGTACCCAATTCCTCTTCTCAGTTTGTCATGAAACTGAGTTTGTAGTAAAGAGTCCATTGCTTTAGAAGCATTGGAAAACTTTTCCACATCTAGCTTAGCTTTGGCTAGCTCTCCCCTCAACTTTTCATTCTCCTCTTTAGACTTTGTCAGTTGGATATCTAGATCATAGTCTAGATATCCTTTTAATTTGTTCCTCAAACCTCTCAACAATTTTCACATAGTCTTTTATATCCTTTTCTAATCTCTTAAGGTCATCACTCATCTTCTGGTTGTTATCTCTGTACCTTTTAACAGTATCTATGCAAGTTTGAGAACAGATATTAGAAAGTACCTCAGTTGGAAGATCTGATACTTCTGCCATGAGAGCTTGATTTTGAATGGCCTCTTCAGCTTGATCACTCCAGTCAAACCCCATTCCTTGTTGAGAAACAAGAGCTTGAGCAGAGTTTCTGTTCTGGTTGAAGCTTCCAGTCTGTGCTTGTTGGTGGTTGTTGTGAGACACTCCACTTCTGCATTCCCTGGCAAAGTGTCCTTTCATGTGACACTTGTAGCACTCCACCTTTGACTTATCAAAGCCTGCTCCATCTTCTCTTCTTTGGGAGAAGTTGTTCCTCCCAGTCCTCTTGATGAATTTTTTCACCCTCATAGAAAGCATGGCCATCTGCCATTTGTTATCCATCTCTTCAAGATCATCAGGATGAAGCTGCTCCAAGTCATCATTGATTAAAGAGGAGTTTCCATGGCTGGAAATAAAGGTTTTAAAAACAGATTCAGTGCCTTTTTCTTGATTTACTCCATTAGCAGCATTAACTGATTCAGGATTAGCAGCAGAATTAATTGATGCTAATAGGAGTGCAGCATTATGAACATATCCAGTAGGCTTCTTCTTTGCTTCCACCTCAGATTCAAACACTCTCAGATCATTGTACAGATCATCCAGTTCCTTTTCTTCCAATTGTTGATTCTGTCTGAATGAAACAGTATACATGGTCCATTCATCTCCAAGGGACCTTAAGAACTTTCTGTTTACATCATCTTGATCAATCTGTACTCCCATAGTAGCTAGTTCACCAATCAGCTTGTTAAACCTGTCAAAATTTGAGTCATGGACTCATTCTTAGTTGACATAAAGTTTTCATACAGTTGCTTCAATATTGCCTTCTGATTTCTCTTGGTACTTTTGGTACCAGAGAATCTCTTCTCTAGAGCATTCCAAAGCATCTGTGCATCAGTGCAGTTGCAGAATTGGTGTTGATACTCATTGGGAATAGCCAAGAGCAGTGTGCTCAAGGCTTTCATCTCTGTCTGCCTTGTCTTCCTTTCTGCATCCGTCTTTGGTGGGATTCTTTTTCCATCTGCACCAATCTTTCCTTCATCAGATGGGCCATTCTCAATGATGTCCCACATGGAGTAATCTGTGAGAAGAATGTATTGTTTGATCCTAATCTTCCACATGTCAAACTCATTAGCTCTGAGCATTGGAACCTTTGAGACAAGAGTACTGTTTGATTCAACTGTGTTTTCCATGATGAATGAAGGTTTATGAGAATACTTGCTCTGATACCACTTGTCAGGATCTAATTCTTAACCAGAATAATGAACTCAGAAACCATATTAAAGGAGTTGCGGAATAACACTTTAATATTCAACTATCAATGAAACAGTGAATCAGAAATCACAACTTGTAAACTTTATTGAATGATTAAAGTTACAAGTTTTCAAACAAAACCTCAATCTTGATGAACAGGCTCACCAAGACGAATTCTACTTCTCTAGAATTAGGATTATAAACCTTGAGGTTAATTCTCTCTCTAAACGCATTAATCAAAAGTTAATTCTATCAAAGACTTCTATACTATTTAAAGTTAATTCTATCAAAGACTTCTATACTATTTAAAGTTAATTCTATCAAAGACTTCTATACTATTTATACAAGACATATTACAAGATAATTATCAAATTACAATTGATCTTCAATCCATAATTATCTCCTTTACTTTAGTAAGTCTTCTATACAGCTGTCTTCCTTCCATACTGAGTCTTCATCTCATAAGCAGCACTAATATTCTTCAGCAGTATTAATCATCTTCAGCAACATTAAACACCTCAGCAGTATTAATGATGTTAGCAGTAGTAATCCCTTAGCAGTACTAACTACTAGCAGTACTAACTCTCCAAGCAGTACTAACTATTGAAATAGCAGCACTAACTTTTCAAGCAGTATTAAATCTACTAGCAGTAGTAATCATGATGTACTAGCAACATTAACCATACTTGAACAAATTCTAAATTCCCAACATTAAGGGGCTGTTTGGCGATTGCTGAATGGTTTGGTACAGAATGATTAAGTGGTCAGAATGATTAACAGGCTCTTATGATATAGTACAAAATGAAATATGGTTGTTTGGTAATTGTTTAGAATGAAATCAGGGTGCTGAATGGTTAAGAGAGACCCAAGATACAAAATCATTCAGAGGGTTTTAGAACCATTATGGGGCAGATTTTTATTTTGCCAAACAAGATTCACCTCTTAACGATTCAGAGGTTGCCTCTTAATTTAACCTTTTTCTAAGTCATTAACACCAAACCAACTTTCTAAAAAGTGCATGTCCATGGTGGTAGCCATGACACAAGTGCATGTCCATGGTGGTAGCCATGACACAAGGCTCGTTAGATATATATGTTATGAAATTACCAAGACCCAAATAGCTAAAAGCTCAAAGATTGGTTCCGAATAAAAACACAAGTTACCCAAGAACAAATGAACTAAAGTTCTATACCGAGATTCAAGCGGAAATACGATTAACAGTGTAAGATAATCAACTACTAAGAAATGTAAACAATGATTAAACCCAATAAATGTAAAATAAAGCATAAGTAAGAGAGACACCGATATTTTTACGTGGAAACCCGGAAAGGGAAAAACCACGGGCGGAGGACGCCGAGAACTGATCCACTATCACTTTGATGATGATTATGATACACTTGAGAAAATTTCAGCTTACAATAATGGAGAAACAAGTTAGGGTTCTTGAGGTTTAGAGAGTAAGGTTATGAGTGAGAGAGTAGAGAGAACTAGAGTTTTGTTTTGTGTTGGCTGATATATTTAAAAAGACAGCAACTCTCAAAAATAGAAAACATAAGCTGGGTCTAAACCCTTGTACACACAAAAACAGTCGGGCATTTAAATGGGCCTGTTGGGCCTGATAGACTTGGCGACTGATGTCGCCTCCCACAAAGAGATTGAAGGCAACGATCTCACAAATCTCCACCTTGCATTCAATCCAAATAACCATGCAAAGAGCAAAACTCCACCTCGTCTCCAAACCAATTAAATACACCAAGAACACAATCTCCACCGATCTTCATCTCAAGCCAAAAATGATCACCCGTAAACAAAGTAATACCAAAGTAATCAAAGTTCTCGAAAAGCAATATCCTCCGCCAATTCGCCCCTAAGGGCATAAACCCCGTCTTGCAACACCAACCAAGTCCAAACATAAATTGAACTTGGATACCGGAAGCGGCTTAGTCAACATATCCGCTGCGTTGTCGTGAGTGCTAATCTTGACCACTTTAACATCACCTTTAGCTACTACCCCACGGACATAGTGATGACGAATATCGATGTGCTTCGTCCTATCCTGAAACATACGATCTTTGGTCAAGAGAACCGCACCTCGATTATCACAGAAAACCTCCTCGACCTTCAGATGATCACTCAATTCACCAAAAAATCCCTTGAGCCATACAACTTCTTTCACAGCTTCATTAACCGCCATGTATTTCGCTTCCGTTGTGGACAAAGCGACGGTAGGTTGCAAATGTGCCTTCCAACTAATGGCACACCCATCAAGAGTAAAAACATATCCAGTAATAGATCTTCTATTATCAAGATCCTTGGCATGATCAGAATCCGCATAGCCAAGTACCCCTGAAGAATTCTTCCCGAAATGCAAACATAGATCTGCCATGCCCCTCAAGTAACGAAAAATCCATTGGACCGCTCTCCAATGCTCTTTACCCGGGTTGGCCATATATCTGCTCACCATAGAAACTGCATAGGCAAGGTCAGGACGGGTACAAATCATGGCATACATCAAAGATCCCACCGCACTAGATGTTGGTCCCGAAGGTGCTTAACAAGTTTGTAGAAGGGGGGGGGGGTTGAATACAAACACAGAAATTAAAGTTTAATAAATTGTTTATTGATAAATCAAAATACAATTTACAAGTTTGTTGCGGAATAAGATTAAGACAGACTCAATCTAAACAAACTTAAGAAACACTAAGATGGTTGCACAAGAAATTCAGAGAATGGAGGATTTTAGAGAGATAGAAAACAAGGGTTTCTATTTTTGGAGTTCAAGGATTGAGCACCCCTTCAGATGAAGGAGTGAGCTTCCTATTTATACCCTATGCATTAAATGCATGGCAGGGTACTTTACACGTGGCATTCATAGATTGGCTTTGGTAGTCTCACTTTTGGAGACATGCTTTTGGCCACTTTATGAACAGTGTAGTTGACAGAGTTGGTGTACGATTTGTGGCAGGGACTTGTCCGTTCTGACACATCGTACTGGTTGTGCAAGGTAAGACAAAAGAAAACTTGAGGCATAAGCTTTGTGATCGTTGATCGCTGAGTATCTCTTCTTCCAGAGATAAAGAAGTTCAGCTATCGCTGAAGCTTTTCCTCAGGCTTCTTCGCGTAAGTAGATGTCTGGTCTTCGCTGATATCCGCATCAGGTCACTAGTAGACTTATTTATTGTTCAGTGGCTTCGTCTTCGATTCAGCTATGAACTATGTTGACGCGAGACTTGTCTTCAGGGATTACGTTAACTGTGTTACATAGGAAACTATCAGTGATAACTGAACAGACTCAGTTTGATCGCTGAAAGTGAAACACACATATTAAATGTTTACAGAATGGTCATCAGCGATAACTGAACAGACTCAGTCTGATCGCTGATGATGAAACACTTAATACATATAATAACGTAATTTTCACTAAGTATAAAAGAGGGTCGTTATCAAATCACTGAGAGAGTTTGGATCAACAATCTCCCCCTATTTGATAATGACAAAGTAACAAAAGAAAATTACTTTTTAATTCAAAATATAGGAATAAAAAGGACTCATAGAATGCATGTCCCAATTACTATTTTGAGGGATCTTTTACAGTACTGATAGGGTTAAGTACATCACTGCAATTTTCATTTAATTCAGGGATAGAATTACAAGATATGAAAATCATAAGTACAAATGACTAACTAACTACTGTAAGTATAACTAACAGATTACAGATAAGAAAACTAATCTATCAGCTATAAGAAGATTTGGGAGGATTGATCATATACTCAGGTATTTCTTCTCCTTTCTGTCTTCGTTCCAAAGATTCTTGACTGATAATTTCTTTAATTTTTTCAGCAGCAGGGAAGAAGTCACACCATAAGCATAAGAGATCCTTGAGATGATTCAGAGGACAGATAGGAATCTCAGAGATTCTTTGAAATCTGAGTTCCTCATCATCATCTCTGAAGAATATTCCATAAGGCTTGTCGATTACTTGACCAGCTTGGAAGGGACCACCAGGAGGCAGAGATAAGTCCAGAACTGAAATATCAGGAGGAGGACCAAACAGTGCATCTCTTGAAAAATTGATAGAAGTTTCATTCCTGATGATGGCGACATCTTCAGAGGAGGAGGACCCAATTTTTCTCTTGAGTTTCAAAGATTTGGGAGGAAGAGGAGATGGCAGCTTTAGTACAGAAACGACTCTATTTATGAGGGCTTCAAGGAGTCCTTCAACGTAGCCTCTGTATGTAGATTTGGATTTCTTCAGCGCATCCCAGAACTCTAACCATTCCGTAAATCCGAAGCTTTCAAGTTTTGATACGTACATTGCTTTTTGGGTTCCATCCTCTCTGGTAATCTCCATGGTCACTGAGAGTTGATCTTTCTTCTTGCGACCAGAGATAGTCACGGCTGATATTGGAAGAAGATCAGAACGATAATCCATCTTTTGTTTGCACCATTCGATAGGCTGATTGGTCTTCATCGTCGTCGTCGTCATCGGAGGGCTGATCCTTTTCTTGATCAACAAGATCTAGATCATCTTCCTCTTCATCATCTTCTTCCTCATCCTCTTCAAAGAGAATGGAGTGAATCGATGAGGATTCTTTTGCCTTCTCCCCCTCAGATTGAGAGGGAGGTTCCTTAGCTTCCCCAGCAGCAATAGAGGTTTCTTCAGTTTTCTTCCCCACTTTGTCATTATCAGCGGTAGGGGATCGTTCAGCTGCTGGAGTAGCTGTTGAAGCTTTTAGCACTTGAACGTCAGCCTCCAGACGCTTAACTCGGTCTTCAACCGCAGGTATGTCGCATGTGGCATTATGAATGAATTCCACAGCGATGTTGAGGTTGGTACGGTCATCTTCAGTGAAGGAGGGAGGCAGCGCTGGAGCTGGTTCATTCACTTTCTGTAGAACTTGCTGAAGAAGGGACGTGCAGAGGTCAACCTTGGAAGAGAGACCCTGAACTTCAGCTGTAAGAGACTCAAATCGTCCTTGAAAGAGTCGAGAGGACTCTCTGAGTTGGACGACTTGTTCTTCAAGAGCTGAAAGTTGAGAGTTCTCAGCTTTAGATGAGCAAGTGGCGGTCAACTTCTTCAGCTCCTCACCAGCCTGATTTACGGCGTTGGTGGTTTCATTGATGGTGTTGATGAGGGCATCCACCTTTTCTCCTAGACTGTTGACATGCGTGTCAACAGTCGCCAAGCTAGGACCTGAAAATAATGTTAGTTCAGATATGGGCTTATTTGGAGAGGGGGGGAGAGAAGTGTTTAGGAGTATAGGTGTACCTGACGTATCAAACATTTTGTAGAACTGCATAGATTCCTCAAAAGTTTGATGCTCAGGTCCTATAGGGAAAGAAGAGGTGGCAGGTTCAGAGACCAAATGAGGAGAGAAGGGAAGAGTTTTGGGGATAGAAGTAGGGATGGGGTTAATCTCAGGGAATGAGATAGTAGGTGGGGTTACTGATGATGTGACAGCGAGTGAGATCGCTGACACGGCAGTATGAGTGACTACTGAAGTTGTGGAGGAAAGACCCACAAAAGCATCTAAGGTAGCTTGTTGAGAAGCTCCCTCAGGTATAGTACTAGAAGGTGTACTTTCCTTAGTCTTTTTGGCCTTTTTGGAAGGACCAATCGGACTAGCTGATGGTCTTTTAGAAGTAGTGGTAGCGACAGGGATAGCAGACGAAGGAACCGTCTGCGTGGTCGCTGAAGATGAAGAAGAATGGAGAGAGAGACGAGAGCGAAGGAGAGAGATACTTACCTCGTCGGCGAGTGGCTTGACCTCTAGTGATCGTTGACCAACCCTGGCAAAGGTGCCATCATCTTTGGTGGGATAGGTGTTGGGATAGAGGAACTTGATATACGTACATATGAAACGTACATATGAGATCTTGGGATCTCGTTCAGGCTTCTCTAATCTCGACCTCAGATCTTCAAAGATGGCTGTGGCGTAGTCAAAGTTTTGACCAGCGATAACGGAGTATGCCATCTGCAGTTGTGTTTTGCTGGCTTGATCCAGCGAACCACTCTTCCCACTCATGCACTGAATTATGTGCGAGAAGATAAAGTTCAGTTGTGATGGCATCTGAGCTTTAAGAATCTTGGTGAGCTTCTTGTTAGGAATAGAAGATCTTGGTTTGTTTTCCCAACAATAGCCCATTGCGTCCAGGAAGGATATCAGCTCATCATCAGTGGGGAGTGCGTCGAATCCACTCTTTGGTTTGTCAGGGAATCTTAAAGATTTCCTGAGGCTAAGAGCGGTCATGCTCCCTGGCCCTAATTCCGTGCTGAACGAGATAGCAGGGACTCGTTCGCCTTTCCTGTTGGTAAGTTCAGTTGCATCAGCAGTGAACCAGAACTGCTGAAGTAGAGTCTTGGAGGGCTTAGGATCCACAGTGATCGCGTAAGCTATGCATGACTGCTTGAGGAATTCAGCAGCTTCCACCAGATGTGGGTATTTGTCAGCTTTGAAGTCGAGTCTGGCCAAATGATTACATTTAGTAATCTCAACTTCAGTGATAGCGAATCGTACATGCTTGGAAGCAACGATTGAAGACTGTGTCATTTCTGTTATGGAAAGAGGCATAATAGAAGAAATGATTTAGATTAAAAATAATATGATTACCAGTTTCCATAGAAGAAGGGAAACTGGAAAATTATCAAGTTATTTTTAGGAGAAAAATAGTGTTCTGGGTAGAAAGAATGAAGAACACTTTAAAACCAAAAGGTTTTTATTTAAAAACATAAAATCAGAAGGAATGATCTTTAGTTTTTACAAAAAAACGTTTTATAAAATCCATAGAAAGCGAGTAGGATTTTAAAAGAATAAAAAGCATATGAACAAAGCATATAAACATGAAATAAACCTGTGTATCTTGAAGAAAAAGAGTTGCAGATTCAATATTCTGGGTTTACTTGCTTGAGTGTTCTTGAGAGAATGTTTCTTGCTTTGAAAGTTTTGAAAGCATAAACCGTATAAAGGAGAGAAGAATTCCTTTTATACGAAGAGAGAGAAGAGAGATAAGAGAGAGAATGAAGCGGGAAAAGAAATCATCATGACATTGACACGTTCCACGAAGTTGATTGGATAGGAGGGCAACGGACGAACGTGTCAGAAAAGGCATGTCGTGCATTGTCGGTTCAAATGACGTCATAGAGGAGAGAGACTGTTCATTTGTCCGTTGAAATGATCACTGAAAAAAAGTCAGCGATAGATTTTCCTTTTTAAAAGTATCCCTGATTGTAAAGATAGGGATAGATTTTCCTTTTAAAAGATCACTGACTGGAAATATCAGTGATTAATGTATTTTTCAAAAAAAAAAGATTTTAATCATTTGAAGAAAGTTCAGTGATTAAAGTTTATATGTTGAAGAAAATCTTTGAGGGAGAGAGAACATACCTGAGAGTCAGAATGTTTATCAGAGAGAATGATGAGGGGAACTTTTGATTACTGACACAATACATGAACGCTGAAGAATTATTCTTCGAGGTTCAGCATTCCAAGCTCACTGATGAGAAAGTTGAACCTTGTCTCATCAAGAGGTTTGGTGAATATATCAGCGAGCTGAAAGTCAGTAGGGATAAAGTGAAGTTCAATATCACCATTCATCACATGATCTCTGATAAAGTGATATCTGATCTCTATGTGTTTTGTCTTTGAATGTAGCACTTGATTATTTGCTATAGCGATAGCACTAGTGCTGTCGCAATAGATAGGAATCTTTGACAGCTGAAGGTCATAATCTAATAGTTGATTTCTCATCCATAGGATTTGTGAACAACAGCTTCCAGCGGCTACGTATTCAGCTTCAGCTGTGGAAGTGGACACAGAATTTTGCTTCTTGCTTGTCCAGCTTACCAGCTTTCCTCCCAAGAGTTGACATCCACCAGTGGTACTTTTTCTGTCAAGTTTACAGCCTGCAAAATCACTATCAGAATAACCAGTTAGATGGAACCCTGAGTCTTTGGGATACCAAAGACCGAGGTTAGGAGTTCCTTTCAGATATCTGAAAATTCGCTTTACAGCGATCAGATGGGATTCCTTGGGTTCAGATTGATAGCGTGCACATAAACAAGTAGAGTACATGATGTCAGGTCGGCTTGCTGTAAGATACAGCAATGAGCCTATCATTCCTCTATAGGCAGTGACATTAACAGGTTTTCCAGATGGATCCTTGTTAAGTGTCAGTGGTGGTGCCATAGGAGTTTTCATCGCTGAAGTTTGTGTTAAATCAAACTTCTTCAGCATGTCTTTAACATACTTACCTTGGCAGATAAAAGTACCTTTGTCAGATTGTTTAATCTGAAGACCAAGAAAATATGTCAGCTCACCCATCATACTCATTTTATATTCTTTCTTCATTCTTTCAGCGAAGCGAGTACATAGAGATGGGTTAGTAGAACCAAATATTATGTCATCGACATATATTTGTACAAGAATTATATGTCCTTTTATCTTCCTGAAAAATAACGTATTATCAATCTTGCCACGTTCAAAATTTTCAGAGATAAGAAAAGATGAGAGAGTGTCATTCCAAGCACGAGGGGCTTGTTTTAAACCATAGAGAGCCTTATCCAATTTATAAACATAATTTGGATGCTTAGGGTCATAGAACCCTGGTGGTTGTTCTACATAAACTTCTTCATTCAGTTTTCCATTCAGAAAAGCTGATTTTACGTCCATTTGATAAACGATGAAGTCTTTATAGACTGCATAAGCTAAGAATAGTCGAATTGCTTCGAGCCTGGCCACAGGGGCAAAGGTTTCATCATAGTCTATGCCTTCCTCTTGTCTGTATCCCTGAGCAACAAGTCGAGCCTTGTTGCGGGTTACAATTCCATGTTCATCTAACTTGTTTCTAAACACCCATTTGGTGCCTATTACAGTTTTATCAGATGGTCTAGGAACGAGATTCCAAACTTTATTTCTAGAGAATTCAGTCAGCTCTTCTTGCATAGCGCTGACCCAGTTTGGATCTCTGAGGGCATCATCAGTCTTCTTTGGTTCTATTAAGGAGAGAAAGTTTACAAAGAGACAGATATTACCTGAGCTTCGTCGTGTCTGAATACCTGCATCTGGATTACCCAGAATTTGATCTATGGGGTGATCTCTGGTCCATCGCTGAGCAGGAGCAAGATTTCTTATTTCAGCGATAGGATCAACAATAGGAGCAGTCACTGATGAAGATGCTTGAGGTTCATCAGCTAGTAATTGTTGAACATTAGATACACCAATACTTTCAGAAGGGTTTTCAGACGTAGATGGATTTGATGGTAGAAGTGTGTTTAGAGGTTCAGCTGAAATCCATGAGTTGGATTCAGCGGTGGGAGGTATGATACTTGGTTCTTCATCAGCAGCTGGAGTTTCAGTGTGCTGTTGGTTTGAGAAGAAAGGTTCAGTTCCTTTATAGTGAGAGATCATCCAAGTATTCAGTTCTTCATTGTCAGCGATTGGTTTAGAGTTCGCTGAGCGCGTTTCATCAAACGTGACATGAATGGTTTCTTCTACGGTTTGTCTTCTTTTGTTGAAAACTCTGTAGGCTTTTGAGATGGAGGAATATCCTAAAAATATTCCATCATCGGCTTTTGGGTCGAACTTTCCAAGTTGATCTTTGTTGTTTAAGATAAAGCACTGACAACCAAAGATATGAAGAAAGCTGATAGAAGGCTTCCTTCCAAGAAAGAGTTCATAAGCTGTCTTCCCAAATCGCTTTATTATCAGCGATCTGTTTTGAGTAAAACATGCAGTGTTTACAGCTTCTGCCCAAAATTGAGTAGGGAGGTGAGAATCGCTGAGCATTGATCTAGCAGCTTCTATGATCGTTCTGTTTCTTCTTTCAGCGACTCCATTTTGCTGAGGTGTTCTTACTGAAGAGAAGTTGTGAGAGATTCCCTTGTTCTCAAAGAAATTGTTCAGGGAACTATTTTTGAATTCAGTTCCATGATCACTCCTTATTGATCGAACAGTAAGATTATTCAGCACTTCCATCTTTTTGACAAAAGATATTAGTTCTTCTGGAGTATCATTCTTACAGCGAAGAAAAATAACCCAGGTGTAGCGAGAATATTCATCTACAATGACAAGCGTATATTTCTTTCCAGCTATTGATTGGATATTGACAGGGCCAAATAGATCCATATGCAAGATCTGAAGAGGACTTGTTACTCAGGAAACTTGTTTCGACTTGAAACTAGCTCTTGTTTGTTTTCCTTTTTCACATGCTGAGCAGAGAGATTCTTTAGCATATGAGTGCTGAGGAAGACCAGAAACCAGTTCCTTAGATGAGAGAGAATTCAGGGTTTTGAAGTTTAGATGAGAGAGCCTTTTATGCCATAGCCAGTTGACATCAGAAGAGGCCTTAGAGAGAAAACATAAGTTATCAGTGATAGTAGAGTCCATATCTATTACATAGACATTTTCTCTTCTATAACCACTGAGAGCAAGTTTTCCTTTTTCATCTACCACTGAACATGCTTTCTTAGAAAAGCGAACTTCGTAGTCTCTGTCACATAGCTGACTGATGCTTAGAAGATTGTGCTTCAGTCCATCTACATAAGCGACTCTTCGAAAGGTAGTTGTCCCATTGCTGAGGACACCAAACCCACGGGTAAATCCTTTTCCATTTCCACCAAAGGTCACAGAGGGACCTTTCTCTTCCTTGTATTCAGTGAGCAGGTCTCTTTGTCCAGTCATATGACGAGAACATCCGCTATCGAGATACCAGATGCCCTTTGATCCCTGCATACATAAGGAAGATTAAGCTTTGTTTGGTACCCACTTTTCAATGGGTCCTTCAGAGTTAGTGGATAAGGAAGATTCAGCTTCAGTGGTAATCTTCACTTTGGTTAATTTCTTAACCTTAGTGGTATTTTTCACTTTGGTGACTTTATTTGCCTTAGAGGCATTTTTCTTCACTTTGGCTGTTTTATCAGCTTCGGTGGTATTTGGACACTTGCTCGCAATATGGTCAGTGAATCCACAGTGATAACATTTTCTATATCTGATGGTGGATTTATAACCAAAAGGTTTTGAAAACTTAAGATGAGCAGGTCCAGCTCCAAGAATGCCTTTAGCACGAGATCTGGGAGGAATTTTTATTTCTTCAGATTTCACGGGCTTTAGATCAACCTTCAGCTTTGGAGGACAGATATCAAAGATTTCTGTCACTGAGCTAAAAGATTTATCCACTGAAGGTTTGGAGGGAACTTTCAGTTTGGTTTTCTTGGAAGCCTTCTGAGAGAGAATAGACTTTCCTTTATCTGCAGGCTTAGATTTTGCAGATATCTCCTCAGGGATGGGATTAGAAGAAGAACAGGGATAGAATTGATTATAAGAAGTGTCAAAGAAAGATGTGACAAAAGTTCCAAACTTAAGCGAGGAACTTTCTTCTTTAGGATCATCCTGTGGTGTCCAAAAACCAAGACCAGTTTTATCACTTTCAGGAGTTTGAGCATTTATTATCTCAGAGATCTTTGTTGATGATTTGCACCATTTTTCAACATGAGCCTTTTCTGCTTTTAGAGCAGCGATGGCTTGTTCGCGTTCAATGCTGATGATTTCATTTATAATGACTTGATCTTTTAGCTTTTCTTCTAAAAGATTTAGTTCACTGATCTTTTCATGACATTTCTCTAGCTCTTGTGTTAAATAAACATTTTTATTTTCAGCTTGAGTTTTGTCGTTTAGAGCATTATAAAGGTCAATCGTCAGCACATCAACAGTGCGACTTCTCTCAGCTTCAGGCAGAGAGGGATTTGTAGAGATAGATACCTGAGATGATATGTAGCTCATAGAAGGTTCAGATGGTTCTTCTACTTCTTCTTTAATCTCAGCCATGAGGCAAAGATTAGCGACTTCTTCTTCATCAGAAGATGATTCTTCTGATTCAGCCCAGTCATGTTCTTCAGCGATGAGACCTTTACCTTTTTGCTGATAGCTTTTCAGCTTTTGATATTTGTTTTTCAGCTTATGGTATTTGTCATCACTGGATCTTCTTGAGGTAGAAGGTTTGAAGACCTTTTTAGACCTGCACTCACTAGCAAAATGTCCAATTTTTTCGCAGTTATAGAAGTGGCTGTAGCCTTATCAACCGGAGTTGATTTTGGCTTTTCAGTAAGAGAGAGAGGTTTACTTCTTCGGAAGTTACTCTTTCTTGCAAATCTCTTAAAAGAGTTTGTCAAGAGTGCTAAGGACTCATTAAACTCTGAAAGATCAGGGTCTGATAAATCCTCAGATTCAGAATCTAACTCAGTGATGGTTAGAGTAGATCGCTGGGATGGAATTATCTCTGATGAGACTAAAGCAACAACAGTGCTTTTGGAGTCTTTAGAATCTTTTACAAGATTCTTCTTCAGGAGATTAGATTGCTCATAGTTGAGCAATATTCCATACAGAGTGCTTAGAGAGAGAGTATGTAAGTCCTTTGTCAGCTTAAGACATATTGAATAACTGTCCCAGCTTTCAGGAAGACTTTCCAAGAATTTTGTTAGGACCTCAGAATTAGAATAGGTCCTTCCAACAGTTCTTAGGTCAATGATCAGGCAGTTAAACCGCTGATGAATGTCAGAAAGAGATTCATTCTTACCAGCGATAAAACTTTCATACTGTCTTACCAAGTTAATCTTTCGGGTCTCTTGGATTTCAGTGGTGCCCTCATATTGAACACATATGGTTTCCCACATTTCTTTAGAAGTTTTTAGATGCATGATGGAATGGAAAACTTCATCAGGCAGAGCCATTGATATAATGGTCTTTGCTCTTGCATCTATGCCTACCTTCTTTTTATCTTCATCACTCCACTGTCTTATTTCCTTAACGACATATCGTTCAGGGACAGCTTCAGTGGTGGCAGTAGCGGGAACCGCAGCTATAATTCTAACAGGTTCATAGGGTCCGTTTTCTATATATTCAGGTATAGTAGGATCCGCACCTTCAAGAAATAGCATCATTCGATTTTTCCATAGAGAAAAGTTATCTCTGCTAAATCGAGGAGGTTTAGAAAGAGAACCATTATCATAGTAGTTTGTGTTTGTGTTTAGTGCCATTTTAGAATAGCAAGGAAGAGTATACAGCAAGATCTTGTTTATTAGATTAAACAAACTGCTCTGATACCACTTGTTGGTCCCGAAGGTGCTTAACAAGTTTGTAGAAGGGGGGGGGGTTGAATACAAACACAGAAATTAAAGTTTAATAAATTGTTTATTGATAAATCAAAATACAATTTACAAGTTTGTTGCGGAATAAGATTAAGACAGACTCAATCTAAACAAACTTAAGAAACACTAAGATGGTTGCACAAGAAATTCAGAGAATGGAGGATTTTAGAGAGATAGAAAACAAGGGTTTCTATTTTTGGAGTTCAAGGATTGAGCACCCCTTCAGATGAAGGAGTGAGCTTCCTATTTATACCCTATGCATTAAATGCATGGCAGGGTACTTTACACGTGGCATTCATAGATTGGCTTTGGTAGTCTCACTTTTGGAGACATGCTTTTGGCCACTTTATGAACAGTGTAGTTGACAGAGTTGGTGTACGATTTGTGGCAGGGACTTGTCCGTTCTGACACATCGTACTGGTTGTGCAAGGTAAGACAAAAGAAAACTTGAGGCATAAGCTTTGTGATCGTTGATCGCTGAGTATCTCTTCTTCCAGAGATAAAGAAGTTCAGCTATCGCTGAAGCTTTTCCTCAGGCTTCTTCGCGTAAGTAGATGTCTGGTCTTCGTTGATATCCGCATCAGGTCACTAGTAGACTTATCTATTGTTCAGTGGCTTCGTCTTCGATTCAGCTATGAACTATGTTGACGCGAGACTTGTCTTCAGGGATTACGTTAACTGTGTTACATAGGAAACTATCAGTGATAACTGAACAGACTCAGTTTGATCGCTGAAAGTGAAACACACATATTAAATGTTTACAGAATGGTCGCGATAACTGAACAGACTCAGTCTGATCGCTGATGATGAAACACTTAATACATATAATAACGTAATTTTCACTAAGTATAAAAGAGGGTCGTTATCAAATCACTGAGAGAGTTTGGATCAACAATCTCCCCCTATTTGATAATGACAAAGTAACAAAAGAAAATTACTTTTTAATTCAAAATATAGGAATAAAAAGGACTCATAGAATGCATGTCCCAATAGGCAACATCGTCTTGAGTCGAAGGACTTAAAACGGATGATAACTTGAAATGAGGCGCAAATGGAGTGTTGACAGAATTTGCTTCAGACATATTGAACCGGCGAAGAACTTTCTGAACATACCCCTTTTGACTAAGGTATAATTTTCTCGCTTTTCTGTCACGAATAATCTCCATACCAAGAATTTTCTTTGCGACTCCCAAATCCTTCATATCAAATTCTGAATTTAACTGATCTTTAACTTTCTAAACTTCTCCCATATCTTTAGCTGCTAAGAGCATGTCATCCACGTACAAGAGCAAATATAACATCGACCCATATTCACACTTCTTGAAATAAACGCAGCTGTCGTACGACGAATTTGATAAGCCGTGTGCGGTCACAAATGCGTCGAATCTCTTGTACCATTGCCTAGGAGACTGTTTGAGGCCAGAGAGAGATTTAATAAGCTTGCACACGTGACATTATTTACCCGAAATCTCGAAACCTTCCGGTTGTTGCATATAAATCTCTTCATCAAGTTCACCATTCAGAAAAGCGATCGTTACGTCCAATTGCTCAAGATCAAAATCATTGGACGCGACCATCCCAAGCAATGCACGAATAGAAGTATGTTTCACCACCGGTGAGAAAATGTCATTATAGTCGATGCCAGGAATTTGACTATAACCTTTCGCGGCTAACCGAGCTTTATACCTTGGCTTTTCATTTAGAGTGGTCCCTTCCTTCACTTTATAAACCCACTTGCACGTAACCGACTTTTTGCCTTTAGGAGCCGGCACAAGCTCCCAAGTTCCGTTCTTTTGAAAGGATTCCATCTCCGCGTGCATTGCCATCATCCATTTATCCGCATCTTTTAGTTTCATAGCCTCACTATAAGAATTAGGCTCAACGGTGCATTCCATTTCTTCCGCTACACTCAAAGCATATGCTACTAAATCGGCTTCTTCAGTATACCGTGTGGGGCGTATAATTTGTGTCCTTCCCCTATCACGCGCAATGCACGGTTCGGGCTTTTATGGCGAAGGTTGTGATGGAGCATCACCTACCACTTGAACACCTGTAGTGGAAGAAGAAGAAGAAGAGGCATTAGAAACATTAGTAACATGTGGGCTCGATGTTTGAGCCATAGGTAGCTCCACCTCCACTGGAGATTTCTCCTTAGGAGCTTCATAAATGGTCTCGGATATAGGAGACGGCGAATCATGCAACATGGAGGATTCGTTAAAAGTGACATCTCGGCTTATAACGATCTTCTTTGTTTCCGGGCACCATAGCCTAAAGCCTTTCACCCCATCTTTGTATCCAAGGAATTTGCATTTCAAAGCTCTCGGTTCCAACTTCCCATTATCAACACGTGCATAAGTCGGGCAACCAAATATCTTTAAATTAGTGTAATCGGCCGATGATTCGTTCCAAACTTCCATGGGAGTCTTCTTCTCAATAGCAATGGAGGGAGACCAATTAATGATATAACAAGCGGTAGAAGCCGCTTCCGCCCAAAAAGACTTGGGCATTTTAGAGTTTGAAAGCATGCATCGAACTTTCTCAAGAATAGTGCGGTTCATCCTTTCGGCTACACCATTTTGTTGAGGAGTATGGGCAACAGTACGATGCCTTGTAATGCCTTCTTTCCGACAATAGACATTGAACTCCTCGGAGCAAAATTCTAAGCCATTATCCGTTCGGAGATATTTCACCTCTTTACCGGATTGCTTCTCGATCATCGTCCTCCTATCTTTGAATATCTCGAAAACATCATTCTTGCGTCTTAAGAAGAAAGCCCACACTCGACGAGAGAAATCGTCACTAATAGTGAGCATGTAAGAAGCTCCACCATAAGAATTAACACGAGCCAGACCCCAAAGGTCGGAATGAATATAGTCAAGCGGCCCTTTAGTCGAGTGAATGCCACTTGAGAACTTGACCCTCTTTGTCTTGCCGTACACACAATACTCGCAAAATTGCAAATCGGTAACTTTGTGGCCATTCAACAAATCACGTTGACTTAGCTCAGTCATGCCACCAAGGCTCATGCAACCGAGACGAAGATGCCACAACTTGGATAGATCACCATCGGACATTGACTTGGAAGCTACCGCAGCATCACCCGTAACGGTTTGACCCTGCAAAATATAAAGGTTAGCGGACTTTCTTTGAGCTTTCATTGCTACTAGCGTTCCACGCTTAACCTTAATAGCTCCACCTTTACCCAAGAACTCGTAACCCTTTTCATCAAAGGAACTAAGAGAGATGAGATTTCTTCAAAGCTCGGGAACATGTTTCACATTCCCAAGTGTTCGGGTGACGCCATCATGCATACGGATTCTAATTGTGCCTTGACCAACAATAGGGCATGTAGCATTGTTCCCCATCATTATAACACCTTCTGAAACTTTCTCATATGTATGAAACCAACTACGGTTGGGATACATATGAAATGTGCAACCCGAGTCTAGAATCCACTCTTCCGTGGCCTTTGGATTACCATCGGAGACCGTCATGACTTCACCTTCACTAGCACCGGGCATAAAAGCCCGTCCCAAAATACATTTGTGTAAATTTTGTTGGACAAGGACATCTCTCATCTTTATCTTCCATAAAGGATACCGGGTATCTCGTTCCAACAAAGGTAGATCGAATTTCATTTTCGACATAAATGAAACCCTAGCAAATCAATAATCCTACAATCTTCAACCGATCAAAAAATCTCAATATTAATCCTTGTGCTCTGATACCAATTGTTGTCAAATTACCAAGACCCAAATAGCTAAAAGCTCAAAGATTGGTTCCCGATAAAAACACAAGTTACCCAAGAACAAATGAACTAAAGTTCTATACCGAGATTCAAGCGGAAATACGATTAACAGTGTAAGATAATCAACTACTAAGAAATGTAAACAATGATTAAACCCAATAAATGTAAAATAAAGCATAAGTAAGAGAGACACCGATATTTTTACGTGGAAACCCGGAAAGGGAAAAACCACGGGCGGAGGACGCCGAGAACTGATCCACTATCACTTTGATGATGATTATGATACACTTGAGAAAATTTCAGCTTACAATAATGGAGAAACAAGTTAGGGTTCTTGAGGTTTAGAGAGTAAGGTTATGAGTGAGAGAGTAGAGAGAACTAGAGTTTTGTTTTGTGTTGGCTGATATATTTAAAAAGACAGCAGCTCTCAAAAATAGAAAACATAAGCTGGGTCTAAACCCTTGTACACACAAAAACAGTCGGCCATTTAAATGGGCCTGTTGGGACTGATAGACTTGGCGACTGATGTCGCCTCCCACAAAGAGATTGAAAGCAACGATCTCACAATATAGATGTGTTTTTTTTAAGACGTTATTTGACTTGTTATATATTCATCTCTTATTTTTTCTAGTGTTTCACATTTTAGTACATACCAGATGTACTTGTATATGATCTTAGTTTAGATGTATATGGAGCCATTGATCCAATATTTATTTTTGTTTATATGCTCTTTATGTAACCTTTTTCTAAGAATTATATATATATATATATATATATATAGTGTTTGGTTCATTTGAGAAATGGTAAATATATGAGAAATAGAGAAGTAATCATAGCCATTCATATGGTCAAGATCGGATTTGACTAGTCAAATATTGCGGCTTTGACCGGTCAAAAGTTGGGGCTTTGACTGGTCAAAAGTTGCGGCTATCCCAAAAATAAAAGAACAATTTCGTAAATTTTACAAAACACACGGGTTGTGTTCATATATGAACATGTATAATTAACATATGAACTATATGTTCATATATGAACCAGTGCAATTCACAACTGAACTCTTTTAACTAATTCATATATGAACCTTTGTGATTCATATATGAATCAGTTGAACTAACTAACAGATTCATATATGAACCTTTGTGATTCATATATGAAACTGTATGAATCACAAAGATTCATATATCTAATTAATAGATTCATATATGAATCTTTGTGATTCATACAGATTCATATATGAACTCATCCCGTGTATTTTACGAAATTACCCCTCTACCGTCTATGGACCACACAAAGAATTATCCGGTGCTTCGCGGTCAAAGCCGCAAATGTTGACTAGATGAATGGCTAAGATTACTTCTCTATTTCTCATATATTTACCATTTCTCAAATGAACCTCTCCCTATATATATATATATATATATATATATATATATATATATATGTGGAGGATCATTCGAGAAGCAAACTAATTTGCGAGAAGAGGGGAAGGAATATGAAACACATAATCCATTAATCAAAAAATACCATAAATAAAAAATGAAAAATAATTTTAGAAATTAGGATAATTATCAAAATTTTAATTGGATAATTCTTTAAGATTTTCATTATATATTTTAGATATACTAGAAACGTACTCGTACAATGAAGTGAGATACATCATGATTTTAATGTTTCATTTTATTTTTTATTTTTTGTCAATTTACAGTAAGATTTTTGAATGGTTTTGAGAGAGAGATAATAGGTTTTTTTCTATAAATTTGTTTAATTTAGGCTTAATAATATAATTTTTTTATTAAAAAAATAAGTATTTTGTTAGAATTCAATGATTATTTTATCTATTTTAAATTATTTATATTTAAATTGAGATGCTTATCCTGTTTTAATTATGTTTATCAGTTAATTATGAATTCAAACATATATATCTTTAAAAATTTGTAATAATGCATCATGACTTCATGCATAAAAACTTGTTTTTAAGAGTTCATTCAGTTTAATAATAATGTAATTTATTTTAGGTTTAATAATATATTTTTTTTATAAAATAAACCTTATTCTGTTAGATTTTCTTCATTATATTTTATATTTTTTATATTTAAAATTTGATTTTTATTCTGTATTTAATTATGCGGGAGTGATTTTAGGGGAGTTGAAGTGGGAAGTGATTTTAGGAGAGTTAAATTAATAAAGATAAATATTGAAAGTTAATATATAGCATTAAATGTAGTACATAAAACTTTAATGGTTGTTTTTAAGAAATTTAAGTCAATTAACATTAAATAAAGGTACATTAAGTTTTTTTAATTGTTTGTAAGAGTTTTTATAAACACTTTATAATATAGTATAATTTATTTTTTTAATTTCAGTTAATTTATAACTTTTTTATTAAGTTTGATATAATTTTTTTTTTCTAGTTACACTTTTAATAAAAAAAATTCACAATATTTATCAAATATCACATGTGATATTCATAATTAATTCATTATTTTTTTCTCCATTTTTTGGATCCACGTTTTGAATGACATGTGATTAGGTATTATATCTATTACGTATCACATATGATCCACTATGTAAATTTTTTACATATCATATTATCACATATGATAATTGTAGATATTTTAGTTAATAATATGTAATTATGTGTATTTATATTTATAGATATTTTTGTGATGTAAATATTATCACATATGATAATGTGTCATTTATATTCAGACCTATACTATCTTATGTGATATATATAAAAATTTACATAGTGGATCATATGTGATACATAATAGATCATATGTTAAACAAAGTTAATCACACGTGATTGAAAATGTGGATCCAAAAAATAGAGAAAAAATATAACAGATTGATTGTGGATATCATATGTGATATTTGATAAAAATTATGATTTTTTTATCAACAATGTATCTAGTTAAAAGAATTAAAACTTGATAAAAAAATTATGAATTTATTAAAATTAAAAAATAAATAAATTTGAAAAATATAATGAGATTTTTAAGGATTTATCCAATTCAAAATGATAATTATCTTAAAATTATTTTTATTTTGTATTCATGGGTTTTTTAAATAATGGATTATGTGGCCCATATTACTTCTCGCCTTCTCATAAATTGATTTCTCGTTTGAACCTGCCCTATATATATGTAACATCTCAGGCCAACTGTACCAGATATTGTCCACTTTATCCACACACCTGGACTCAAGGTTTTAAAACGTGTCTGGTAGAGGAGATATCCAGTCCCGTATAAGGCAACTTTCGTTCCCCTCCCCAACCAATGTGGGATCTTACAATCCACCCCCCTTGGGAGCCCAACGTCCTCTCTGGCACATTAGTCCGGAACCTGGCTCTGTAACATCCCAGGCCAACCGTACAAGATATTGTCCGATTTGTCCACACACCTGGACTCACGGTTGTAAAACGCGTCTGCTAGATGATGTATTCAATCCCTTATAAGGCAACTTTTGTTCCCCTTCTTAACCAATGTGGGATCTTACAATTATTATAAGATCCCACATTGGTTGGGGAGGGGAACAAAGGTTGCCTTATAAGGGACTTGATACCTCTTCTATCAAACGTGTTTTAAAACCGTGAGTCTATGTTTGTGGACAAAGCGGATAATATCTGGTATGGTTAGCCTGGGATGATATAGATGGTATCAGAGCCGGGAGTCGAACTAGTGTGCCAGCGAGGACGCTCGGCTCCCAAGTGGGTGGATTGTAAGATCCCACATTGGTTGAGTTGGGGAACAAATGTTGCCTTATAAGGGACTTGATACCTCTTATATCATACGCGTTTTAAAACCGTGAGTCCAGGTTTGTGGACAAAGCAAAGTATATTAGTACGGTTAGCCTGAGATGTTACAATATATATATATATATATATATATATATATATATATATAAATACATAGATGAGGGTTGTATGGGGTTGTAACCTTTTAATGGGTTGCATATAGGGTCCCCTTCTTTTGTTAACCAACTCATTAGTCTTAATCGTATTAACCAATCTCAACCATTCGTACTCAAGATCAACGACCTACATTTAATCAAATATTTTAATGGATCTGAAAACTAGTGCACGCGCTAATTTTTATGTGCCCATGTGCACAAGGGTAAAAGGGTAAAAACATAAAAGAAAAGAAAAGGAAAGGATTCCTGTTTATGCATTTCACGCACCACGAACGAAAAAAATAAGGGAAGAAGATATCGAAGACAACCAAGAAAATCGCACACCTATCTATGATTTTTTCGGTTGTCTACGATATCTAGAAGGTCATACATGCAAATAATATGCAATCTAAGATATGTCAGAAGTTGGACATATGCACGAATGCATATATGTGCATATGTGTGTATGTGCATGTGTGCATATGTGCACAATACAAATATCAATCGAAAGAGTTAAAAACAATTTTCTTATGGTATCCAGACTAATGAGTAGATGTGCATATGGTACCAAGTTTACCTATGCACAACACATACCAATAGAACAAAGAGTTAAAAACACACTATGTAATGTGTAGTAAAAAATTTGAGCCTGCACATTAACAGTCTAATATATATGAAAGGTACTCAAATTCATACTAATTAGTAGATGTGCATATTGGACCTAGTTCACCTATGCACAACACATATCGATCGAACAAAGAGTTGAAAACAATTTGTTTATGGTATCCAAACATTATGATCCAATATAATGTTACATACGAATGGATTTGAATCAAACAAAATATTATGATCTTGTTAAAATAACCTTACCACTACTAAACCCGATATTCGATTCTTGAAATAGTGAACTAGAAGATAGACGTTTATCGATATTGGATTAGTCGACAACTATGTCATCAAGCCCCGTAGTATTACCGAACTTATTAATCTCGTATTCCGAGATTGAACAAGGTCATTATCACTTCGGATCGGGGAGCATCTTGATCTTCAAAAATAGATTCTAAAAGACTCTCGTTATCAACATCACACGTTAAACGTGTGTCACTCATTCTGTTATCTCGCAAATATAGACTTCTTCGATCAATGCTTCGATTATCCAGAAAAACACGTAAAGCTCTCACTTCAAGTTGAAAACATTTCTATGCAGGTTTCATAATATTAACTTTGATATAGTCAAAACGCAGGTTTGAAAGAAATTTAGGATTGATATTAAACCATTGACTTATTTAGATATTATATTTATAAGATATTAAGATAACTACCAATTTTAAAATTTGAGAAAAATATGGCAACTATTTAAACAATATTTTAATCAATGAAAATACCATTAATACCCCTTGGACATTTATGTGGATATTAACATCAAAATTTGATGGATTTTGATTGGTTGCTATTCGGTTAACACGGTTAAGACTAATGGTTTGGTTAACAAAATAATGAGTCTCTCTTTATATATAGAGGGTCATTCTTTTGTTAACCAATGATTTAATGTTAATCATGTTAACCATTTTGTACCAATAGGATTTCAAGGATTTTTTTTGGTTTTAATAATTGTAACCGATTTATTCTTTGGGTAAATTAGAGATTTTGAGTTTTAAACTTATCTAATAATATATTATTTCCTATTACACGTATAGATATTTATGGTAATTTTTTTATTTTAATTATTAATCCTAATCTTCTTCTTATTCAAAAATATTTTGTTTTGTTTTTTAATTAACAATCCTGATGCGTCTTCTTCTTAAATTATAGGATCTTTGATAATTTAAAAATATTTTTTTCTTGTTTTTTTTATCATGGACGTCAATGAAATTGATCCCGATTCAACGATTTTTCCGTCTTTCGCTGAGGATCATAATGCTAATTCCTATCCTATTGAAGAGCAAAACTTGTTGAAGGATAGATCTCAGACCATTGGTGATGTTCATGCCTAGACGAGTGTCGATGTGTAGTCCGATGGGCTTGAAGATTTTTCTTTTGAGTTTGTATATGTTTGTAACCGACCATCATGTAGTAACGCCGATGGAAGTTTGAACGATTATTATGTGAACAGTACATTTTTTGTTTTATAAGTTCAAATTATGTTTATATTCGCTGTATTCGGTGTCATGATGATATTTTCTTTAGGTTTTCCTCGGTTCTTGTTGGATTAAGGACATTTTTTATATTTTTCGTTGTTAAATCCTATGCATGTTGATATATGAACATTTTACATTATGCATAAAGTCGAGGTGTAACAGTGTCATTCATGATTGTTCAAGTTTATTTTTATTTTTCAAGTCCCATACATGTTCATAAAGAAACAATTTATAGTGTTATAGTTTATACATGTTCATAGAACATTGTCATTCATGAATGTTCTAGTTTGTTTTTATTTTTATATTATCATGAATGTTCATATATGAACAATCTACAGTATGTTACTATGTGGATGTAACAATATCATTCATGAATGTTCAAGTTTATTTTTATTTTTCAGATGATGAAGCAATGAATGAAGTCATTGAGGTTGCTGATGGAACAAAGTTGTGGATTCCTAGCATTCCTTATCAGATTAAATTAAAGTTGAATGATGTGTTTTCATCCTACAATGAAGTCGAGTCAATGTATAGGGAATATGCAGATATTGTAGGTTTTGATGCTCGATTGAATGCTAAAAAGACAAATCAGGATGGCTTTATTCAAACTAGATGGTTTGTTTGTAGTAAGCAAGGTAATACGAAGAAGAAAAAACTTCGATTCACTTGAATTGGGCTGTGGTGATAAGCGTTACCAAAACTCGAATGTTAAACGATCAGGGTGTAATGCATGTGTTAAGATTCATGTGACAAAGGATAAGTCTCAATACGAGGTATATGAGTTTGTTGAAGCTCATAATCATGTTTTGTTTAATACTAATGACCGTAGATTCTCACGTAAGAATAGAAAAATGTAGTATACCGATTATAAGAATGTTTTGAATAGTTCTAGTTATAAGGTGGGTGCAACAAGGGCCCATAGAATAAAAACTGCATTGAAAGGTGGGTTTGAACATAATAGATGTACTGTTGTTGAGTACCAGAATTTTAAGAGAGATGTTTGTTTATTTGTTGGGAACAAGGATGCGAAGATGCTTATTAATAAGATGTCAAATCGGGAGGATATTAATAGTGAATATTTTTTTGAGTACAAGTGTAACGAACATGAGTTACATACCATCTTTTGGGCCGATGAAGTTGCTCAACTTAATTACAAAGAGTTTGGAGATGTAATTTTGTTCGATGCTACATAAAACATACAGGACGATGTTGTTCCCAAATCAAGCAATTATCATGAATTCATATACAAACAATCAAGAACAATAAAGAATATAGAGAGATAATGTAAAGAGAGAAATATTTTGTCATATATCTCTTGGTGCCAAATATTACAAAGGAAGGACATGTTACAAAAGCAAAGGATAAGAACTATTTATATGGTCAAAATGAACAAATACCATATTCAAAAGCAAAGTAAAATTACATCAAGATTTGACTTTTAAAGACTATGCTAACAAGACATTGATTCCAACTCTAAATGCTCCAACAATCTCCCCCTTTGGAAGCAATCTGTGAAATGTCTTGTGTCAAGATCGAAATTCTAAACAAGAATTTAATTAACACTCAGAAACTTTGTTAAAGAAGTTTGCGGAATAGCACTTTAACAGTAAATCAATAGAACATTGTATGGATCAAATCACAAGTTATATTGAATTAACTTAATGATTACAACCACAACCTCAATCTGTTGAACAGGCTCAACAGACGTTCAATACTTCTCTATTGAAAGAACTACAAACAATCTTGAGGCTAGTTCTCTCTAGAACAAAAATGTATTCTGTATATTCTATCAAAAACTATATCTCCTTATGCTAAGACTTCTATAATATATATATATATACAAAACAGATTACAAGATAAATATGAAAATAATATTGATCTTCAGCATCCAGTCCATAATTAACTTCAATCTCCTAGTCTTTCGCATCAAGCAATCAATCCATTTTTATCTTCATGAGCAGCATTAATCTTCATCCTCAGCAGTACTAACCATGCTTGCAGTAGTAATTTCTTTAAGCAGTACTAACTACTAGCAGTATTAACTTTCAAGCAGTATTAATACCTCTAGCAGTAGTAATCCTACAAGCAGTAGTAATACCTTTGAGTAGCAGTATTAAAATCTTCAGCAGTATTAATCTTTAAGTCCAACAGCATTATCCATACTTGGCATATTTTCAGTCCCAACAATCTCCCCCTAACTTAACTTTTGACATCCATAAGTTAAGTTCTTCATATTAGGATCTTCATGATGATTCCAAAACTCGAGCTCAATTTCCAATATTAGGATCCAGACCTAGACTTTGATTGATTGTTCTTCTGATAACAATTCGGGCCATTTCTGAACCTTTGGCACATACCAACTTGGCTTTCAGCATCCCTTGCAGCTTTGCTTTGCTGTGGTCATATACCTTATCCACCAAGTAGTATTCATGATAGCTTTTATCAATGGTTATCATAAAGACTCCACAATTTTCAAACAACATCCAATGATCAATCTTTTTAAATCCATTTTCATGATGCAAGTCTTTGATAATATGCTTCACTCTATCTGGATCAAATATCATGCATAAGAATTCCATAGCTATCTTTGTTAGGTTCATCCTTGCTCCTTTCAGCACTTCACCATACAAATTCAACCCAACTTTGTACATTTCTTCCAAATCAGATCTGGAACAACTTCTGACAATCTTTCCCCAGGTTGAGTAGACCTCATACCTGTCTCCCATTCTCTTAATCCTGAAGTATTCTTTGCCTTGATCCACCAGAATATCCCAATGAATGATTTATGGGGCTTGTACTGAGATAGGATCATCTTTCAAAGGATCTTCATCAGTTACTGTCATGTACAACTCAAACTGTTCCTCAGGTTGTCTTGGCTGTTCTGATTGTTGAATTGTTGGCTCTTGATTCTGCTCATGCTCTGCTAAAGGTGCAATATTAGGTTCTAATGGTTCTGCTTCCATTCTTTCACTTTCCTTTTCTTTCTCAATTTCCTCTGTTCTTGGCCTCTTTGCCTGTTTCTTGGTAGCAATAGACTTCTTTCTTTTTATAGCTCCAATTTTCTGTGCTAGAGACTCTTCCTTCTTGACTTCGGTCTTTTCTTTTGTAGGAGTGCCTTCTTCACTGTCAGGGAAAGGCTGTTGAATATTCAGATCATGTCTTTCTTTCATTTTTCTTTCAACCTCAACCCTCTGACTAAAGTCTCCTTGAAGCTTGGCCATCTCCTTCTTGTACAACTCTTCTATTCTACCAGAAGGCATTTTGGTAAACATCCCTTCAGGGACTCCAATAGACCCTTTCAGGAAGTTTATCATCTTTCTCCTTTCCTGTGCAGCCAGAAAGGTCTTAGAAGGCTGTCTTTGTCTTGTCTTTGATGGATGCCTTTGCCTAGATGCTTTCATGGTAACTTTCTTAGCAGCAAGCTTTAAACTCTTCTGATATTCCTCATTTAGCTTTGTAGACAAATCTAAGGCAATCTGTCTGTCTTTAGCTGTTTGGATATCTTCCTCATTTTCAATCTCTTCTTGCAGCTTCTTAGCTAACTCTTCATCCAGTTCTATTTGTGAGGATTTCTTTGATGGTTTCACAGGTTCAACCACTTTTTCTTTCCCTTTTCTTTTGGCCTCTGCCTCACTGACCTCTTTCCTTTTCTTGTCTGATCCTCCTTCTTTGATCACCACTCCCTTAGCCTTTTGAGTGGCCTTCGGAGTGTCCGTCTTTGCCCTCACCAGAGTCTCTGCAATTTCTATTTCCTCTACAGACAGACCAGTTTCTGCTGCTACCTTCTCTGTTTCTACTGCTGGTACCACAGTTTCTGTTGCTGCTGTAGTTTCTACTTCTTTCTCAGTTTCTACTGCTTTTGTTGTTTTTGCTGCTTGTTCAGTTTCTGCTTCATTCACTATTTCTGTTGCTAGCTTCTTTTCTGCTTCACTACTCATCTCCCTCTTAAACTGAGATTCCATACCAACTGGGCTTTGCTTTCCATGTTCAGCTTGACTCTCCCCCTTTTTGGAAGCATCATGTACACTTCCCCTTTTCTTCAATACAAACTGTTTTTGCTTCCTTTTGTGCATCAACCTGATTACCATCTTCTTCAGTTTGGCTATTTGCACTTGTTGAGAAGTGATCACCTTTTTCATCTCTTTTATCTCCAAATCTTGATTGTGAACTTCCAGACTTATTGTACCAAGAGTATCCATCAATTCTTCATAGTTATATCTGTCCTCACCTCCTTTAGGTGTGTTTACCACCCTTGAAGGATCCTTGGAGCTTTTAGTGGAGGCCTTCTGCCTAGCAGAAGCACCTTCTACCCCCTTGGTTTCTTGGCACCTGGGACCCTTAGATGATTGCTCATCCAAAGTTGCCATGGGGAAGGTCTTAGAGATGTTCACACTGTCCTGATCCACACCTTGTGCAGAATCAGTAGTGTGAGCCTTACTGCCCACATGCTCTGCCTTTTCCTTAGAGAGCACCTTCTTGGGGTTGGGAGACACCCCTGTGGTTTCCCTTTGGATATTCTCTAATGGAGAATGCTCCATTAGAGGGCTTGCAGGCTGTTAGGGTGAAGATACAGGAAGTGAAGGAACCTTCTGTACCTTTTTCTTTATATATATATTTGTGTGATGGGGGATTTTGGGTTTACAATAGGGATCTGAGGAGGATTAATTGAAATGAGTGGTGTGGGTAGGTCATCAGTGGGTTGGTCAGATGTGGGCTTTGACCCTGATGCCTCACCATGGGAATGAGACACACCCATCATTGTAGAGAACAATGGAGTGTCTTGTCCAGAAAAGTCCTTACTAGGCCTTTTCATGTTAGAGAACATCTTCCCTTTGGGAGGTTTAGGTACATACACCTCTTGAAAAGAGGGTAAATTCGTCAATTCTTTAGTAAGTACTTCTTGTACAAACCTTGGATACATATAAAATCTTTTTGTTTTGGTTTTGGTATCTAGGTTTGACAGCAGATCATTCAAGATCATTTGTGAAAAATTAAACTTTCTATGGTACTGCTGAACTCACTCCATCCAGTTGTTTTGCGGGAAATACAATGCTGAAGGGTATGAACAAAGAATCTCCACTGAGGTGAAAATTTGCTCTTGAAGAACTTGTAAACCTCAGTGGGACCTTCATACCCCATTCTACCAATTTCTTGGAAGAGATCATCCTTAGGAAAAGAAGATATACCTGATGCATCATCTAGACGTAGATGAGTGCGAATACAACCTTATGAGACTTTGATGGATTTATCACAGACCCTTGATTGGATGACCTGATTGCCATCAATAGTCTGTATAGAGGCATTGGCCCAGAACTGACGCATGTGCTCCACATAGATGGTGGGATTGACTGTGAGTGCATAGGCAATGAGGGATGCCTTCAGGAAATCCACAATTTCTTCAAAACCCTCAGCTTGTTTGGGTTTCTGCAGCATTGCGAGTTCATTGTGATCGTCCACAAATTCCAGTCCTGCCATTGTTCTTGGGATTGAATCAACTCTAATGTTTATGCACTGGGAAACAAGAATTCGAGAGAGAGAAAGAGAAAGAACACTCGTAGGAAATTCAAAGAGCCGTTTGGATTTTGGCGGTCAGAGAGGGTATTTATAGGTGGAGGGTTTCAGTTAGAAGCAGTACTAAGTACCCTAGCAGCATTAACAAGCCCGCGGTACTAACCCATATAAGCAGTAGTAACACATACCAGCAGCATTAACACAGACTAGTAGTATTAACACAGACTAGCAGTAGTAACACATACCAGCAGCATTAACACAGACTAGCAGTATTAACACATACCAACAGTATTAACACTGTCTGGCAGTAGAAATAAGGTAAGCAGTAGTAACTTTGCACTGGCAGTATAAACCACCAAGCAGTATTAACCATACTTAACCATATTTGAACTGTCAGTAGGATTAATAGTGAGAGCAGTATTAACTTAACCAGAAGTACTAAGTTTCTAATCAGCAAGGTAATCTGAAACACTTAAACACACATAGTTAGTAGCACCATGCACAATATATTATGAGAAAGTAAGCATGAAGGAATCTATACAGAAATGGTACATAAAGAAAATCAAAAGAGGATTATTCAGTGTTTATCATGCCTACACTTGTGACCAAGAATGTGAATCTACCCACATCAAAAGTTTGGTGAATAGATCAGCAAATTGGTTACTTGTCTGTACTTTCAAAACCTGAATTAGATTCTTTTCATTGCAATCTCTAATGAAATGGTACATGATTTCTATATGCTTGGTTTTAGAGTGCTTGACTGGATTATTAACAATTCTTATAGCACTGTTGTTGTCAATAAAGATTGGAGTGTGAAGAAAAGTAACACCATAGTCTAACATCTGATTCTAAATCCATAGCACTTGAGAGCAGCAGCTTGCAACAACTATATACTCTGCTTCTGTTGTAGAGGTGGACACTGTGGTTTGCTTTTTACACTGCCATGAAACTAGTCTTGCACCCAAAAACTGACATCCTCCTGATGTAGACTTTCTATCCAAGTTTGTACCACCCAAATCACTATCAGAATATGCATGTAGATCAAATGGTGAGTTATGAGGATACCAAAGACCCAACCTAGGTTGTCCTTTGAGATATCTGAAGATCCTCTTGACTGCTTGAAAATGAGATTGCTTAGGTCTTACTTGAAATCTGGCACACACACAGACAGCAAACATAATATCTGGCCCTGAACTGTTAGATACATGAGGGAGCCTATCATAGATCTATAATGATGAACATCTACATCCTCCCCCTCAAGATCTGCAGTGATATGTTTGTGTGTTTCCATAGGTGTGCTTGCAGGCTTTGAATCTGAAAATCCAAACTTTGTAAGTATATCCTCCACATACTTGGATTGGTTGATGAAGATACCATCTTTCTTCTGTTTAACCTGTAGCCCAAGGAAGAATGTAAGTTCACCCATAGAGCTCATCTTGAATCTTTTATGCATCATCTCCTCAAACTCCTTGCACATATAATCTTTTGTGGATCCAAAGATGATATCATCCACATAGATTTGAACAAGTAGGATGTCCTTCTTCTTCCTTTTAATGAACAGAGTTTTGTCAATGATTCCCCTTTCAAAACCATTTTCCAAGAGATAGGTAGACAGAGTGTCATACCATGCTCTTGGTGCTTGATGTAGCCCATAGAGTGCCTTCTTTAGTTTGTATACTTTGTCAGGAAAGGTAGGATTCTCAAACCCTAGAGGCTGACAAACATACACTTCTTCATCAATTATCCCATATAGAAATGCACTCTTGACATCCATCTGAAATACTCTGAACTGCATGAAAGAAGCATAGGCTAGAAACAACCTAATTGCCTCAATTCTGGCTACTGGTGCAAATACTTCTTCATAATCTATTCCCTCTTTTTGTGTATACCCTTGTGCCACAAGCCTGGCTTTATTGTTTATTACAATTCCTCTCTCATCTTTCTTGTTCCTGAAAACCCATTTAGTACCAATTGCCCTTTGTCCTGGTGGAAGGTCAACTAGATCCCACACATCTTGCAGATTAAACTGCAGCAGCTTCTCTTGCATTGCTTCTATCCAGCTTGGTTCTTTCATTGCATCATAGGCCTTCTTGGGTTCAATCTGAGATAGAAAACAAGATAACAACCCTGACTGCAAGTCTTTCAATCCTCTTAACTTACTTTGATGCCTTGTGATCCTAGGAGAATTTATGTCACCAATCACCAACTGAAGAGGATGATTCTTCTGAGTTCTTGTTTGATGTGCAGCCTCCTCATTGATATTTGCATCCATATTAGAGTCGTTCTTCTCAGGAGTGCTTCCACCAAATACTGAAGAATTTTCTTCATCAGTATCATCTTCTGACAGTATGGGCATCTCAGGACCTGTGTTTCCTGAAGGATGAGCATCTTCTTTATCACCCTTATTCTCTTCATCACCTTTGTCATCTTCATTCTGTTCTGGTTCAAACTCCTCTTTTTCTGAATTATTCTTCTGTTCTTGTTGACAAAATTCAACAGGATCAACTGTAGGTATAGGAAATAGCACAAACTCTGGTTTCTGTGCTTGTTTCTCTTCTGAACTTGTTCCTGCAATTTGTACATCACTAAAACCCAAAGAGTTAGTTAGTGAATCAATGTCAAACAGCCAATCAGGACTTGCACCAATTGGATTTGGTGTGTTCTCATTGCATTTGACATTGTCACTTTCCTTTATAATCCTTGAAGAACTATTGAAAACTCTATATGCCTTACTCTGAGAGGAGTATCCAACAAGGAATCCATCCTCAGCTTTGCTTTCAAACTTGCCTAAATGGGATTTGGTATTGAGGATAGTACAAGGACACCCAAAAGGTTTGAAAAATCCAATAAATGGTTTCTTCTTTTTGAAAAGTTCATAAAGTGTTTTTCCTTGGGATTTGACTACTAGAACTCTGTTTTGGACATAACAAGCAGTATTAACTGCTTCTGCCCAAAAAGTAATTGGTAATTTTGAATCTGCCAACAGAGATCTAGCAACCTCAATCAATGTCCTAATTCTCCTCTCAGCAACACCATTCTGTGGAGGAGTTCTAGGAGCACTGAATTGTCTCTCAATACCTTTAGTCTCACAAAAGCTGTTTATGTCACTGTTTTTAAATTCAGTTCCATTATCAGACCTGATGACTTCAACTCTTAGATTTGTTTGGTTTTCAACCCTAAGAACAAAGGATTTGATCAGTCCACTTGTCTCATCCTTAGTCCTTAGAAAATATACCCAAGTGAATCTAGAGAAGTCATCAACAATGACTAAGCAGTAGGATTTCTTACCAATACTCATCACATTTGTAGGACCAAACAGATCCATATGCAATAACTGAAGAGGTGAAGAGATTGTGTTTATTTCTTTGGACTTATGAGAAGTTTTGTGCTGCTTGCCTTTAAGACATGCAACACAATGATCATCACATGAAAATACTTTTTGAGGCAAACCTCTTACAAAGTTGTTTTTCACCAGATTGTTCATAGTTTTAAAATTCATGTGACACATCCTTCTGTGCCAAAGAGATGATTCATCTAAAGAAGCTTTTGAAAACAGACAATTTAGTGATGAATCAGATGAAACACTCTCTAGGTCCAAACAATAAACATTGTCCTTTCTAGGAGTTCTAATTAGTATCATATTTTCATCAACTACCTTGAATCCTAGAGTAAGGATAATACATTCAGTATCATTAAATAATATACTATGTTTCTTGTCATAGACCTGTGATACACTTAACAGGTTGTATCTCAATTGCTCAACATAGTACACATCTTCAAAAGTCATCTTACCTTTTGAAACCATACATTTTCCACTTATCTTACCTCCTGCTGGATTGTCACCAAAAGCAACACGTCCTCTATCAAACCTTTTGAAACTTTGAAGGCAGGACATGTTACCTGTCATGTGCCTAGAGCAACCACTCTCTACATGCCAGATGCTCTTCCCCTTGAGCTGTTGGTTACCCTGCACATAAAATAAAACAGTTAGTTTCTTGAGGGAACCCAAGCCAAAGTGGTCTTGCGTTGCCCTTTCTCATCAACATACTCATATTCATTAGGCTTAGTCTTGATGAGATGATCAGAGTCAGGAATCTCATGGCTGGAATACTTTGTCTTAATTATAGGCTTGGCAGTATTAACACTGGTAGCAGTACTATCCTTGTTAGAAGTATTAACTTGGTCAGCAGCAATAACTTTGTTAGCAGTACTAACCTCATTAGCAGTACTAATTTGGTCAACACTACTAACTCTGGTAGCAGTACTAACTTTATTAACAGTACTAACTTGGTCAGCAGTAGTATTGCTATTAGTAGCACTATTTCTGTTAGCAGTACTATTTGAGGTAGCAGTACTAACAGGTTTAGTTTCTTTTGGGACCCAAATTAAGACACATTTGTTTGCTTTCTTATTCTTTGTGTTACTCCTTGATTTTCTTGGAGTATTTTCTTTTGCCTTAACAAACTTATTCTGAATTGAGATTTTGCAGTACCAGTTTTCACTGGTGCTGTTCTCACATTCTCAGCCATATGGTTCCTTGATCTTCTTGATTGCTTCCTATAACCAACATAATTTTGTTGTTGTCTTTGAAAAGTAAATCTTTGGTTAATAGGATTGAAATAACAGTGTTTGGCTAGATGATTCAACTTACCACAAATAAAACAAGGCTTTGGTCTATTGACTTTGTTTAGATCAATTCCCTGTTTTTGAGCCCATTGGTTATTTCTGTTTCTCTGATTTCCCCTTATTTTATCATGTTGATGGGGCTTTTTCTGTTGACAAGTACAGGGATTTACAACAGTAGTTTGCATATAGTGATCTCCCTGTACCTTTTCCTTCCCTTTCCTAGAAGTCTCAGCTTTCTCATTCTTGACAGTCTCTTCCCCAGTCTTAAACTTCTCTACTTTCTCACTCTTGACAAATGGTTTACCTCCCCTCTCATTTGTCAGAATATGGTTTTCTAGGGGAACTTCTTTCTGGTCTACCTTGTTCTCTTCTTCAGATTCTGCCTCAACCACTACAGTGTCTAAAGGATCTACTTCTGTGGCTTCTTCAGGTAAGTCATTCTTATCCTGCCTTTCTAAGAGCTCTGAAGTGGGTGGAATATAGTTATTGTTGTAAGGAGGTGGAGTGTTATTATATCCTATACCTCTCTTCAGTTTGTCATGAACTTGAGATTTGAGCAAAGTGTCCATTGCTTTAGAGGCATTGGAAAATTTCTCAATGTATAATTTGACTTTCTCAAATTCACTTCTGACTTTCTCACATTCTTCACTAGCCTTCTCTAGCTTAATTTCTAACTGCTTCTTCTCCCACTTCCAATAGTTTTGATCATATGAATGTTGAAGTTCATTGGCTTGATATACCTTAATTTGTTCTCTCCTATGTTTCTCCAGTCTTTTAAGGTCATCACACATGCTCTGATTGTGATCCCTGTACTTCTTTACAGTTTCAAGACAGGCTTTTGAGCAGAGTTTAGATTTTACCTCTGTGGGAATTGCAGTGCTTGAAGACTCTGAAACTTCAGCCATCAGTGCTTGATTCTGAACTGTATCATCAGCTTGATAACTCCAATCAAATCCCATTCCATCTTGTGAGACAAGAGCTTGAGATGGGTTCCAGTTATTGGTGGACTTTAATTGTTGATTGTTGCTTACATGCTGTTGAGAGCTTCCCCCTATGCATTCTCTTGCAAAGTGCCCCAATTTATGACACTTGTAGCATTCCACTTTGGATTTGTCAAATCCAGCACCATCTTCTTTTTTCATGGCAAAATTGTTTCTTCCAGTCCTTTTAATGAATCTTTTGATTCTCATGGTGAGCATTGCCATTTGCCACTTGATGTCCATCTCTTCAAGATCATCAACATTAATTTTCTCCAGATCATCATTAATAAGAGAAGATTTTGCATGACTAGCAAGGAAGGCTTCCAAAACAGAATCATTGGATCCATCCTGTTTTGAGCCATAAGAAGTACTAACTGATTCTGTATTAGCAGATGAATCAGTAGTAGATGATAAGAGAGCAACATTATGAGAGTATCCAGATGGCTTCTTCTTAGATTCAACCTCTGCTTCAAACACCCTGATATCATTGTAGAGATCATCAAGTTCCGTGTCCTCCATATTATCATTCTGCTTGAATGATACTGTATACATCACCCATTCTTCACCAACAGATCTTAGAAACTTTCTGTTGACATCATCTTGGTCCATCTTGACACCAACAGTGGCCAATTCTCCAATCAACTTGTTGAATCTATCAAAAGTTTGAGTCATAGACTCATTCTTTGTTGACATAAAGTTTTCATATTGTTGCTTGAGAATAGATTTTTGATTTCTCTTAGTGCTTTTAGTACCTGAAAATCTCTTCTCCAACGCATTCCACAAGATTCTGGCATCAATACAGTTGCAAAACTGATGTTGGTATTCATTAGGAATAGCCAAGAGCAGAGTGCTCAAGGCCTTCATCTCAGTCTGCCTCATCTTTCTTTCTCCATCAGTCTTTGGTGGAGGTCTTTTTCCATCTGCTCCCATCTCTCCTTCATTGGAGGGACCATTCTCAATGATATCCCACATTGAGTAATCTGTAAGAAGGATATATTGCCTGATCCTGATTTTCCACATGCCAAACTCATGGGGTTTGAGCATGGGAACCTTTGAAACAAGAACACTGTCATGTGATTCGTCCATGATGATTATAGGTTTCTGAGTTCCTATGCTCTGATACCACTTGTCAAGATCGAAATTCTAAACAAGAATTTAATTAACACTCAGAAACTTTGTTAAAGAAGTTTGCGGAATAACACTTTAACAGTAAATCAATAGAACAGTGTATGGATCAAATCACAAGTTATATTGAATTAACTTAATGATTACAACCACAACCTCAATCTGTTGAACAGGATCAACAGACGTTCAATACTTCTCTATTGAAAGGACTACAAACAATCTTGAGGCTAATTCTCTCTAGAACAAAAACGTATTCTGTATATTCTATCAAAAAATATATCTCTCTATGCTAAGACTTCTATACTATATATATATACAAAACAAATTACAAGATAAATATGAAAATAATATTGATCTTCAGCATCCAGTCCATAATTATCTTCAATCTCCTAGTCTTTCGCATCAAGCAATCAATCGATCTTTATCTTCATGAGCAACATTAATCTTCATCCTCAGCAGTACTAACCATGCTTGCAGTAGTAATTTCTTCAAGAAGTACTAACTACTAGCAGTATTAACTTTCAAGCAGTATTAATACCTCTAGCAGTAGTAATCCTACAAGCAGTAGTAATACCTTTGAGTAGCAGTTTTAAAATCTTCAGCAGTATTAATCTTTAAGCCCAGCAGCATTATCCATACTTGGCATATTTTCAGTCCCAACATGTTTTTCTTGTGTCCCATATGCCCAAATAAGTCTCAAAGCGCCTACTTGCTTTCCTGAATTCAATTATGTCTTCCAAACCCTCAATTTCTCTCTTTAGCAACAACCGTTCTCTCTTAGGCATGAATTTACCATCAATTTCTATTATCCTTTCATTCTGATCATATCGGCCATCAAGCTGAGCTTAATCACTTTCATAGTCCCTTCAGAGAATTTTGCAACTTTAGAGAATCTCAGGAATCTTTTCTCATTCTTTCCATTCTTGTAGCCTACCCCAAACTCTGGATGTTCTAGAATCACGAACAGAGGATAGTTTTCCAAGTCTGGAATCTTCAGGTTAGGCTTGATCATGTTAATCTTTCTCTGATTGTTGTCTATGCCGAGGTGAGAGTCATAACAATAAATGAAGTTGATATTCCTCCTCAAGAATCTTTTAATAGCCTCCAGTGCATAAGTAATGTTCTCCCTTCTGACAGTCATGTCTCTGCATAAGTGATACAAGTATTCAAAGTCGTCAATCTAAAGATGATGGAAGTCTGCTTCTGTGAAAGAATAAGTAAGAGTGTGCACAAAAAGTGGTTTTTGTATAAATCTGAAGTCAGAAACGGTTTTATAAGATTAAAAAGGTCTGTTGAGCACCTCATGGCTATGTCATAATAGATCCGAACACTTGCCCTGGATGGACTTCCAGATCATTAGCAATCCTCCGCTTTTGTCCACTCAGCCATCTCTCCCAATTGTGAAACGTTTAATCACTCGAATGTATCAGCAGAATCATTTGATTCTGCTTCTGAACAAGAAACAGTGGATAGCAAATTCTGAAATACTTCTTCAGGATGACTTTTTTGACTGTACAATATTGCTCTTTGTTTTCACATAACTTTTCAGCCGCTTGAGGGAATTAATCATGTAAATGTACTCATCTTGATAGTCCTTAGTCTTATCTTTGATACCCAATATAAGACAGATATCAAGCATCCGAATGTGATTCACATAGATTCTGTTGGACTCTTTAAAAAATGGAACTCTGAGGGCATTTCTGTAATGTCTTTCCTCAGCTTGAGATAGATCTGGTTGAGGCACATTTGATGGACCTTCTTGATCTGTAGATGAATTAAAAATGGTATACCAATTGGCCCTAGACTTGACGGTGTAGATAAGAAAGGCGAGAACTAAGGTTGATGTTCTCTATCTTCAATATCCATACTCTCCAAGTGAGAACTGGATAGTTCATGTGCTAAATCTCCTTGTGAAGGTGAGACTAACATCTGTTGAGAGGTGATAGAATGGTTGGATGAGGTGTGCAATTGTGTTAGTGGGTGACTAACGTCTTCTTCAATACCTGAACTCAACACATGAGTTCTGGTAGCAGATGCAGCTGCCTTTTGGATCTGTAGGTTTCATTGCACACACACTCAACCATATTCTTTTTCTTTCCTTCCGCTCAACCTCACATTTTTAGTATTTTCAACTATAGCTCCCTCATCTCTCCTTATGTCTCCCAGCACTTGATGAATAGTGATATCAACTGCAAGATCAAAAACTTGATCGTTCTGATCATTATCATCATCATTATCAGAAGCATCATCTGCATTGTCATCTCTTTCACTTTCAGATTCATGTACACTTGCCGCACGATCCGACTTTGTTTCAGAATCCGAACTTTCATCGGCATTCTCAACTTGTCGGCCCGATGGTGAAATGATAGCCGCATCAGGTCGAGATGTGGAATCAACTAGATGTGTGGCATTTTCCTGTAATTCCACAGCCTCTAGTCCAATATTCTTACCCCCGTGTAGTCCTCTCTCGGAATTTTCCCTCTGCTCACCCGTTCAAGGACCGTCGTGGCACCTTGAACACTCGCAGACTCCTCTCTCCTAGGGATTGAGCCTTGGGTAGGAACAACCAACTCTAGCTGTTCCATAGACTCTCTATAAACTTTCACACACTCTATAGTCGGATCGACTATGCACGCAATGCCTCTGGTACTGGCATGTTGTAGTTGAATATCTGCTTTTGCTTCTGTAAGTAACGCATGCTGAACTTAGGTCCTATTTTTATAGTTATGTCATCTCGGGATCTGATAGTTTGATCTGAGCATGCTAAAGACGATCAGCTACATGAACCTTTGATAAGGCACAAAAATGCTTGCCTTAGTTGTTCTCTTGGCTAGGACCCGTTTGTATAGCTCTGTCCGGAAAATGAATGAGTAATCTACGTGTAGATCGTAGGCAACCGCATGAAAGATTCTCCAGATATGCATTCTGGCAATATCAATCCCATTGTGCTTTGAAGTCAAGTAACGGTTGATCACAGAGAAAAGTATATACCAGAACGGTGGCAAATTGTTCTTCTTCTTGAATTGGCTTATCCTTGTAAGAGTACCAACATATCCAAAAGCACGAATTCCATCAAAGACTTCTGTATCAGTTGGATAGGCGTCAAATATGTTTCTGCCTTCACGAGAATCTGTTTATGGTAATTGTAGTATGAGCCCCAGTCTTTCATAATTGAGCACAGAAGTGTAATGATCAATCTGAATCAGAAGTAGTGCTTGATTGTCCCGATGAACAAATGTAATTGATCTCCATGCTCGTTGAAAATATATCAGTGGAACAGATGCAGTTGCAGTGAGAGCATACATCAGTGGCTGACCCTTGAGAATTTCCAAGACTAGTGGATCAATGTTCAGATGCTCAAAGTCCACATGATGATTGTTTAGAGACAGCAGCAGGTGATCATTTGTATGGATCAGGGTAAGATCAGGATTTTCTCCATGTTGGGATGAAGAGTGGTGGGATCTGGATGATGGAATCGGGGCATCCTTTGTAACTTGGTTTTCATGTTCATCCATGACCACCCTTTGTTCAACTGATTGGTCAGCACTGGCCACTTGAGTATGTTGGTCCCGGAGGTGCTTAACAAGTTTGTAGAAGGGGGGGGGGGGTTGAATACAAACACAGAAATTAAAGTTTAATAAATTGTTTATTGATGAATCAAACACAAACACAAAAATTAAAGTTTAATAAATTGTTTATTAATGAATCAAACACAATTTACAAGTTTGTTGCGGAATAAGATTAAGACAGACTCAATCTAAACAAACTTAAGAAAATACTAAGATGGTTGCACAAGAATATAGAGAATGGGGGATTAGAGAGTATAGAAAACAAGGGTTTCAATGAAATAGAAAGATGAAGGCCAGAGGTGAGCACACTCTCATACGAAGAGATAATCTTTCTATTTATACCCTATGCATTAAATGCATGGCAGGGCACTTTACACATAGCGTTCAGTGATTGGCTTTGGGAGTCTGACTTTTGAAGACATGTTTTCGGCTGGATCATGAACAGTGTAGTTGACAGAGTTTTTGTATGATTTGTGGCAGAGACGTGTCCGTTCTAACACATCGTACTGGTTGTGCAAGGTAAGACAAAAGGAGACTTGAGGCATAAGCTTCGTGATCGTTTGATCGCTGAATATATCTTCCTTCAGAGATATAAAGAGGTTCAGCTATCGCTGAAGCTTTTCCTCATGTTCCTTCGCGTATAAGTAGATTCGTCTTTGCTTCACTGATATCCGCATCAGGTCACTAGTAGACTTATCTTTGTTCAGCAGCTTTGTCTTCGATTCAGCTATGAACATTTGTTGACACGAGACTTGTCTTCAGGGATTACGTTACTGTTTACATCAGAAACTATCAGTGATAACTGAACAGACTCATTCTGATACTGATAGTGAAACACTAATACATATAAATGTTTGTAAGAAAGACTATCAGAGATAACTGAACAGACTCGGTCTGATCGTTGATGGTGAAACACTAATACATATTAAACGTAATTTTCACTAAGTATAAAAGAGGGTCTTTATCAAATCACTGAGAGAGTTTGGATCAACATTCTCCCCCTAATTTGATAATGACAAAGTAACTGAAGAAAATTACTTTATAGTTCAAAATAAGGAATAATCAGGACTCATAACATACATGTCCCAAGTACTATTTTGAGAGATATTTTACAGTACTGATAGAGTTAAGTACTTCACTGAATTTTTCATTAATTCTAGGAAAGAATTACAAGATGTGAAAATTATAAGTACAAGTGAAGAACTAACTACTGTAAGTTAAACTAATAGATTACAAGATATATATAACTAATCTATCAGCTATCTAAAGAAGATTTTGGAGGATTGATCATATACTCATGTATTTCTTCTCCTTTTTGTCTTCGCTCTAGAGATTCTTGGCTAATGATTGCTTTGATTTGCTCAGCAGAAGGGAAGTACTCACACCATAAGCATAACAGATCCTTGAGATGATTGAGGGGGCATATAGGAATTTCAGAGACTCTTTGGAATCTGAGCTCTTCCTCATCATCTCTGAAGAAGATTCCAAAAGGTTCTTTGATTACTTGTCCTGCAACATATGATCCACCAGGGGGCAGAGATAGATCGAGAACTGAAAGATCAGGAGGAGGACCAAACAGAGCTTCTCTTGAGAATTTGATGGAGGTTTCATTTCTTATCACTGCGACATTTTCAGAGGAGGAGGAGACAGGATTTCTTTTGAACTACCTTGGCTTGGAAGGAAGAGCAGATGGTACTTTTAACACAGTGGAGACTCTGTTGATGAGGGCCTCTAAGATGCCTTCGACATAGCCTCTGCTGGTTGATTTGGATTTCTTCAGCGCATCTTTGAACTCTAGCCATTCCATATAACCGAAGCTTTCCAGCATTGAAACGAACATGGCCTTACAGCTTCCATCCTCTCTGGTAATCTCCATAGTGACAGAAACTCGGTCCTTCTTCTTTTTCCCTGAGATGACAACGACTATGATCTTCATTGGGTCAGAGCGATAGTCGATTTTGTTTTTACACCATTCGACTGAGCTATCGCTGACCCTTTATTCTTTTGAGCGCTCCTCTTCAATCTCTTTCAATAGAGCATCCTGGACTTCAACTAGTTTCTTCTTCAGCTTTTTGTCTTTGACTTGAGAGGACTGAATCTTAAGAGCAAGAGAGACATCTCTTTGACAATCAGCTATCAACTTCTTAGCCCTGACAGATTCTTCGATTTCAGCTTCAATCAGGAACTCTAGATCTGTTGATTGAGAGGGGATCTTCAGTCGTTGTTTCTCTAAATGAGATATCATCTCTGTTCTTTTCTTCATTTCTTCCTCTGACCAGTGAGATGGTCTAGAGGGCCTTCCTAGATGTTGCAGGGACTCTTCTTCCTCATCTTCTTCATCAATCTCTCTTACAGAGATTGGGATTATTTGTTCATCAGCTACAGTGGCTGGAATTATTTGAAGTTCTTTACCCTTAAGCAGGTGAGAGAACTGTCTGGTCAGAAAAGAGAGAAACAAAGTTAGTTTATTTTGGGAAGGAGGAAGATAAAGGCTAGAAGGAAGCAGGGGTAGGTAATTTATAGTAGGATATGGGAACAAGTGAAAGGCATACATGAGAAGGATTCTCCTCAGATAGTGAAACTGTCTTCAGGCTTCCCTCAGCGACTGCACCCTTAGATTTGCTTTGGGAAGGGGTTCCTGAGGATGTTCCATGACTCCCCCTTGCTGTGACATCCTCTTTAGAGGCTATCACTGATGATGTGGCAGCCGTAGAAAACCATAGTGATTGATCTTCTTCATCGTCATTATCATCATCTGGGTGTTGCTCTTCATCTTGATCTTGGAGATCAAGATTTTCTTCATCTTCATCTACCAAGACATTGAAAGAAGGAGGGGTTTTGTCAGCAACCTTCTCCCCCTCAACATGAGAGGGAGGATCTTCCTGTTGAACCTCAGCTTCATCAGCATTAACTCCAACAGCTTCGTCCCTATTTTCTTCAGCCGCCTTCTCCCCCTCTTTGTCATAATCAGGGAGGGAGGGAACTTTAGGTAGAGAGGAATGCTGGGCAGAGGCCAACTTCCGAACTTTAGGTTGCTCTTCATCCCTTCCTTCAATCACCGGGATATCTGAAGTAACTTGATGAATAAATTCAACAGCTACGTTCAGAGAGGTGCGATCATCCGATGTGAAGGAAGGGGATGGAGTCGGAGCTGGTGCATTCAGCTTGTTGAGGACTTGCTGAAGAAGAGCGGTGCAAGCATCAACTTTTGTGGATAAAGCATCAAACCGACGCTGAGAGTCTTCCTTGGCTTTGACAATATCTTCTTGAAGAGCAGAGATTTGAGTAGTTTCAGCTTTGGAGGAGCAGCTAGCTGTCAGTGTTTTCAGCTCTTCACCAGCGGTATTGACTACGCTGGTGGTTCCGTTGATGGCGTTGGTGAGAGAGACCACCTTTTCACTCAAACTGTTGACATTAGAGTCAACAGTTGCCAAACTAGGACCTAAAAGAAAAGTTAGCGTCTGAGTAACAGGCTTAGATGGAAAGATGGGAGCAGTGTTTGGACTTATAGGAGTACCTGAGTTATCAAACAATTTGTAGAATTGCATAGATTCTTCAAAAGTTTGATGATCAGGTCCTAGGGGTCTAAACTATGGCTGTTGAGAAATAGAAGGAGGGTTATAGACCAATGAAATAGAGGGATTAGAGATGGGGATAGAAGAAGATGGGAGTTTAGAAGGTACCTCAATTGATTGAAGAACTGAGATTTCAGGTTGAGTCACTATTGTTGTGACAGCGACCGAGGTCGCTGGCACGGTTGACGTTATCACTGCTGCAGACGTGGACGAGAGGACCACGAAATCATCCAAGGAAGTTTGTCGAGAAACTTCCTCAGGCCTTGAACTAGTGGTTGGTTTCTCCTTCGTAACTTCGGCCTTTTTCGAAGGACCAAAGGAACTAACTGATGGTCGTTTGGAACCAGTGGTAGCGGCAGGGTTAGCAGAAGAATGAACCTCCTGCGTGGCCGCTGAAGTAGAAGAAGTGTGGAGAGAGAGTCGGGAGAGTAGGGTAGAGATACTTACCTCGTTTGCCAGCGGTTTGACCTCCAGTGAACGCTGACCCACTTTGGCGAAGGAGCCATCAACAGTAGTAGGGTAGGCGTTGGCGTAGAGTAACTTCAGATATGCACAGATGAACCGTACATATGGGATCTTGGGATCCCTCTCCGTCTTCTCTATCTTTGACCTTAGATCGTCAAAGATAGCGGTGGCAAAGTCAAAGTTTTTGCCAGCGATGACCGAGTAGGCCATCTGAAGCTGTACCTTGCTGGCCTGATCAAGGAAACCACTTTTCCCACTCATGCATTGAATGAAGTGAGAAAAGATAAAGTTCAGCTGAGAAGGCATGTTCACCTTCTTGATGAGAGTCAGCTTCTTGTTGGGAATAGTGGAGCGGGGCTTGTTGTCCCAGCAGTACTCCATATCATCCAGAAACTGAATGAGTTCAGCGTCAGTAGGCAGAGCTTCAAAGCCACTCTTAGGTTTGTCAGGAAACCTGATAGCCTTTCTTAAGCTGAAAGCGGTCATCATTCCTTTGCCGAGGTCAGTACAGAAAGAAATGGCAGGGACCTGATCACCTTTCTTGTTGGTGATGGTCGATTCTTCAGCTGTGAACCAAAACTGTTGAAGTAGAGTTTTGGAGGGTTTTGGATCAACAGTGAGAGCGTAAGCAATGCAAGATTGCTTCAGGAATTTAGCAGCATCCACCAGGTGTGGGTATTTGATTCCATCGAAGTCTAGGTGTCCAAGATGGTTGTTCTTAGGGACTTCAGAGTCAGTGATGGCGAACTTGACGTTCTTGGAGGGAACAAGTGCTGACTGTGCCATTGTTGAACAAGGAAAGAAATAAAGAATAGAAGGGAAGGATTAAAGTCTAAAAATAAAGAAGTTTTTACCAGATTACGATAAAAACGAAAATATTTGAAGATTAAGACATTGTTCTTAGTTTAAGAAGGAAGAACAATGAGAAAACCAAAGGTTTTGAAATAATAAAATCAAAAAGAATGATTTTAGTGAGTAGAAATCTTATAAAAATCCATAATGATAGAACATAAATGGATTTTAATAACAAGATTGAAATGGAAACAAGATTAAAGATTAAAATAACCTGGTGATCTTGAATGAAGACGATGCAGAAGCTTGAGAGCGAATTTCTTGCTCAAAAAGTTTTTTAGAAAGCGTAAAAGATAAGAATGAAAAGAAACATTCCTTTTATACAGAGAGAGTAGGAGAGAGAAAGAGGCGGGAATACAAATGTTCATCATGACATGGACACGTCCCACGAAGTTGATTGGATAAAGGGCAACGGACGAACGTGTCAGAAAAAAGGCATGTTGTGGATTGTCGGTTCAAATGACGTCATAGGAGAGAGAAAAATGTTTCATTTGTTCTTTTTGAAATTATCTCTGAAGAAAAGTCAGAGATAGGTTTTTCGTTGAAAGAATCCCTGATAAAGATTCAGAGATTGATTTTTATTTTAGAAGGATCACTGAAGAGAAAACTCAGTGATAGATTTTGTTTTCCGTTGAAAGAATCCCTGATAAAGTTTTATTTAAAACATCTTACTGACTGAAGATTCAGTGATTGAGAGTAAGAGAACATACGTGTGAGTCAAAGTTTTAATCAGAGATTGAATGATAAAGGGGAACTTATAATCACTGATTTAATGTATGAACGCTGAAGATTTACTCTTCGAGATTCAACATTCCAAGCTCACTGATGAGAAAGTTGAACCTTGTCTCATCAAGAGGTTTGGTGAATAAATCAGCAAGATGATAGTCAGTAGGGATGAAATGAAGTTCAATATCACCATTCATCACATGATCTCAGATAAAATGATATCTGATCTCTATGTGTTTAGTCTTTCAATGTAGCACTGGATTGTTTGCTATAGCGATAGCACTAGTGCTGTCGCAATAGATTGGAATCTTTGATAGCTGAAGGTTGTAGTCTAATAGTTGATTTCTCATCCATAAGACCTGAGCATAACAACTTCCAGCAGCTACATATTCAGCTTCAGCTGTGGAAGTGGACACTGAATTTTGCTTTTTGCTTGTCTAGCTTACCAACTTTCCTCCTAGGAGTTGACATCCACCAGTGGTGCTCTTTCTATCGAGTTTACAACCTACAAAATCACTATCAGAATATCCAGTTAGATCGAACCCTGAGTCTTTGGGATACCAAAGACCGTGGTTAGGAGTCCCTTTGAGATATCTGAAAATTCGTTTAACAGCGATCAGATGGGATTCCTTGGGTTCAGATTGATAGCGTGCACATAAACAAGTAGAGTACATAATGTCAGGTCGGCTCGCTGTAAGATACAGCAGGGAGCCTATCATTCCTCTATAGGCAGTGACATTAACAGGTTTTCCAGATGGATCTTTGTTAAGTGTCAGGGGAGGTGCCATAGGAGTTTTCATAGCCGAAGTTTGTCTAAGATCAAACTTCTTCAGCATGTCTTTAACATACTTACCTTGGCTGATAAAAGTACCGTTGTCAGATTGTTTGATCTGAAGGCCAAGAAAATATATCAGCTCGCCCATCATACTCATTTTGTATTCTTTCTTCATTCTTTCAGCGAATAGAGTACACATCGATGAGTTAGTTGAACCAAATATGATGTCATCGACATATATTTGTACAAGAATAATATGACCTTTTATCTTTCTGAAAAATAATGTATTATCAATTTTGTCACGTTCAAAATTTTCAGAGATAAGAAAAGACGAGAGAGTGTCATACCAAGCACGAGGGGCTTGTTTGAGACCATAGAGAGCCTTATCCAATTTATAAACATAATTTGGATACTTAGGGTCATAGAACCCTGGAGGTTGTTCTACATAGACTTCTTCATTCAACTTTCTATTTAGGAATGTTGATTTTACATCCATTTGATACACAATGAAGTCTTTGTAAACTGCATAAGCTAAGAATAGTCGAATTGCTTCGAGCCTAGCCACAGGGGCAAAGGTTTCATCATAGTCTATGCCTTCCTCTTATCTGTATCCCTGAGCAACAAGTCGAGCCTTGTTGCGGGTTACAGTTCCATGTTCATCTAACTTGTTTCTAAACTCCCATTTGGTGCCTATAACAGTTTTATCAGATGGTCTAGGAACGAGATTCCAAACTTTGTTACGAGTAAACTCAGTCAGCTCTTATTGCATAGCGCTGACCCAGTTTGGATCTCTGAGTGCATCATCAACCTTCTTTGGCTCTATTAAAGAAATAAAGTTTACAAAGAGACGGATATTACCTGAACTTCGCCGTGTCTGAATACCTGCATCGGGATCACCAAGGATTTGATCAATGGGGTGATCTCTGGTCCATCGCTGAGCAGGAGCATGATCACTTACTTCAGAGATTGGATCAACATTTGGAATGTTCACTGATGATGAAGCTTGAGGCTCATCAGCTATCAAGTGTTGAGTGTCAAACATAACATTGTTTTCTAAGAGGTGTTCAGATGAAGATGGTTCTGATGGAAGAAGTGTGTTTAGAGCCTCTGCTGAGATCCATGAGTTGGATTCAGTGTTAGGAGGTATGATGTTTGGATCATCATCAGCAGTCGGAGGATTTGAATGCTAATGGTTTGAGAAGAAAGGTTATGTTTCTCTGAAATGAGAGAACATCCAAGCATTTAACTCTTCATTGTCAGCGATTGGTTTAGAGTTCGTTGAGCGAGTTTCATCAAAAGTGACATGAATTGTTTATTCCACAGATTGTCTTCTCTTGTTGAAAACTCTGTAGGCTTTGGAGATGGAGGAATATCCAAGAAATATTCCATCATCAGCTTTTGGGTCGAACTTTCCAAGCTGATCTTTGTTGTTTAGAATAAAGAACTGACAACCAAAGATACGAAGAAAACTGATAGAAGGCTTTCTTCCATGAAAAAGTTCATAAGCTGTTTTTCCGAATCGCTTTACTATCAGGGATCTGTTTTGAGTAAAACATGCAGTATTTACAGCTTCAGCCCAAAATTGAGTAGGGAGATGAGAATCGCTGGGCATTGACCTAGCAACTTTAATGATCGTTCTGTTTCTTCTTTCAGCGACTCCATTTTGCTGAGGTGTTCTAACTGAAGAGAAGTTATGAGAAATTCCCTTGTTCTCAAAGAAATTGTTTAGAGAACTGTATTTGAATTCAGTTCCATGATCACTTCTTATTGGATGTACAGTGAGATTATTCAGCACTTCCATCTTTTTAACAAAAGATATTAGTTCTTTTGGAGTATCACTCTTGCAGCGAAGAAAGAAAACCCAGGTGTATCGAGAAAATTCATCTACAATGACAAGCGTATATTTTTTTCCAGCTGTAGATTGAATGTTAACAGGACCAAATAGATCCATATGCAAAAGCTGAAGAGGACTTGTCACTGAGGAAACTTGTTTAGACTTGAAACTAGCTTTTGTCTGTTTTCCCTTTTCACATACTGAATAGAGAGATTCTTTAGCATATGAGTGATGAGGAAGACCAGAAACCAGTTCCTTAGTAGAGAGAGAATTCAGGGTTTTGAAGTTTAGATGAGAGAGCCTTTTGTGCCATAGCCAATTGACTTCAGAAGAGGCTTTAGAGAGAAAACACACGTTCTCAGTGGTAGTAGAGTCCATATCTATTACATAGACATTTTCTTTACGATAACCACTGAGAGCAAGTTTTCCTTTCTCATTTACCACTGAACATGCTTTCTTAGAAAAGCGAACTTCATAGTCTTTGTCACATAGCTGACTGATGCTTAGAAGGTTATGCTTCAGTCCATCTACATAAGCGACTCTTTTGAAGGTAGTTGTCCCATTGTTGAGGACACCAAACCCTCGGGTATGTCCTTTTCCATTTCCACCAAAGGTCAGAAAGGGACCTTTCTCTTCCTTGTATTCAGTGAGCAGGTCTTTTTATCCAGTTATATGACGAGAACATCCACTATCAAGATACCAGATGCCCTTTGATCCCTGCAAACATAAGGAAGATTAAGCGTTCTTTGGTACCCACTTTTCAATGGGTCCTTTAGAGTTAGTGGAGATGGAAGGTTCAACAATCTTCACAGCAGATGAGGATTCAGCTTCAGTGGTAGCCTTCACCTTGGTTAATTTCTTAACCTTAGTGGTATTCTTCACCTTGGTCAATTTTTCAGCTTTGATGACGTTCTCAGCCTTGGAGGCATTCATCTTCACTTTAGCTATTTTATCAGCTTTAGTGGCAGTTGGACATTTTCTTGCAATATGGTCAGTAAATTTACAGTGATAGCATTTTCTATATTTAAAAGTGGTTTTAGGACCAGGAGTGAAAGGTTTTGAAAATTTGAGATGAGTAGGTCCAGCTCCAAGAATGCTTTTCTCATGAGATCTGGGAGGAATTTTTATTTCTTCAGATCTCTTAGGCTTAAGATCAATCTTTAGCTTTGGAGGACAAAGATCAAAGATTTCTGTCACAGAGCTAGACAATTGATTCTCAGAAGGTTTAGAAGGAACTTTCAGCTTTGCTTTCTTGGTAGCCTTCTGAGGATGAAGAATGGATTTTCCTTTATCCGTAGACTTAAAGCCTTTGGATATTTCCTCAGGGATGGGATTAGAAGAAGATTATGAAGAGCACTGAGCCTTTGAAGTGTTAGGAATGGAAGAGACAAATGTTCCAAACTTAAGCATGGAACTGTCCTCTTTGGGTTCATCCTGTGGTTTCCAAAAACCAAGACCAGTTTTATCACTGGCAGGAATCTGAGCACTTAGAATCTCAGTAATCTTTGTTGAAGATTTGCACCATCCTTCAACAGTAGCCTTTTCTGCTTTTAGAGCGGCGATGGCTGGTTCGCGTTAAATACTGATGATTTCATTAACAATGACTTGATTTTTCAAACTTTCCTCTAAAAGAGTCAGTTCTTTGATCTTTTCATGACATTTCTCTAGATGTTCAGTTAAATCAATGTTTTTGTTCTCAACTAGAGTTTTTCCGTTTAGAGCATTGTAGAGATCAATCGTCAACACGTCAACGACGCGACTTCTTTCTTCTTCAGGTAGAGAGGGATTAGTAGAGATCGATACCTGAGATGATATATAGCTCATAGAAGTTTCAGCTGGTTCTTCCACTTCTTCTTTAATCTCAGCCATGAGGGAAATATTAGCGACTTCTTCTTCATCAGAACTTGATTTTTCTGATTCAGCCCAGTCATGTTCTTCAGCAATGAGACCTTTACCTTTTCGCTTGTAGCTTTTCAGCTTTTGATATTTGTCTTTCAGCTTTAGGTATTTGTCATCGCTGGATCTTCTTGAGGTAGAAGGTTTGAAGACTTTCTTTGATCTGCAGTTAAAACAAGTAGCAGTAGCCTTATCAACAGGGGTTGATTTTGGCTTGTCAGTGAGGGATAGAGGCTTATTTCTTCTGAAATTGCTCTTTCTTGCAAATCTCTTAAAAGAGTTTGTCAAGAGTGCTAAGGATTCATCAAACTCTGAAAGATCAGTGTCTGATAGATCCTCAGTTTCAGAATCTAACTCAGTGATAGTGAGAGTAGATCGCTGAGATGGAATTATTTCTGAAGAGACTAAAGTAACAGGAGTGCTTTTGGAGTCTTTAGAATCTTTTATAAGATTCTTCTTCAAGAGATTTGATTGCTCATAGTTGAGAAATATTCCATATAAGGTGCTGAGAGAAAGAGAATTTAAGTCTTTTGTCAGCTTGAGACATATTGAATAACTATCCCAGCATTCAGGAAGACATTCCAATAATTTTGTTAGGACCTCAGAATTAGAATAGGTCCTACCAACGGTTCTTAGATCAATGATTAAGCAGTTAAACCGCTGATGAACGTCAGAGAGAGATTCATTCTTACCAGCGATAAAACTTTCATACTGTCTTACGAAGTTAATCTTTCGAGTCTCTTGGATTTCAGTGGTGCCTTCATATTGAACACATATGGTTTCCCACATTTCCTTAGAAGTTTTAAGATGCATGATGGAATGGAAAACTTCATCAGGCAAGGCCATTGAGATAATGGTCTTTGCCCTTGCATCGATACCAACCTTCTTTTTGTCTTCATCACTCCATTGTCTAATTTCCTTAACAACATAGCGTTCAGGAACAAATGGAGTGGTGGCAGTAGCTGGAACGACAACTATGATTTGGAAAGGTTCATAGGGTTCATTTGTTATGTATTCAGGTATGGTGGGATCTCCACCTTCTAGAAATAGCATCATTCGATTTTTCCAGAGAGAGAAGTTATCTCTGCTAAATCGAGGAGGTTTAGAAAGTGAACCATTATCATAGTAGTTTGTGTTTGTGTTAAGTGCCATTTTAGAATAGCAAGGAAGAGAATAAAGCAAGATCTTGTTTATCAGATTAAACAGTCTGCTCTGATACCACTTGTTGGTCCCGGAGGTGCTTAACAAGTTTGTAGGGGGGGGGGGGTTGAATACAAACACATAAATTAAAGTTTAATAAATTGTTTATTGATGAATCAAACACAATTTACAAGTTTGTTGCGGAATAAGATTAAGATAGACTCAATCTAAACAAACTTAAGAAAACACTAAGATGGTTGCACAAGAATATAGAGAATGGGGGATTAGAGAGTATAGAAAACAAGGGTTTCTATGAAATAGAAATATGAAGGCCAGAGGTGAGCACACTCTCAGATGGAGAGGTAATCTTTCTATTTATACCCTATGCATTAAATGCATGGCAGGGCACTTTACACGTGGCGTTCAGTGATTGGATTTGGGAGTTTTGACTTTGGGAGACATGCTTTCGGTCGGATCATGAATAGTGTAGTTGACAGAGTTATTGTACGATTTGTGGCAGAGACGTGTCCGTTCTGACACATCGTACTGGTTGTGCAAGGTAAGACAAAAGGAGACTTGAGGCATAAGCTTCGTGATCGTTTGATTGCTGAATATCTCTTCCTTCAGAGATATAAAGAGGTTCATCTATCGCTGAAGCTTTTCCTCATGTTCCTTCGCATATAAGTAGATTTGTCTTTGCTTCACTGATATCCGCATCAGGTCACTAGTAGACTTGTCTTTGTTCAGCAGCTTTGTCTTCGATTCAGCTATGAACATCTGTTGACGCGAGACTTGTCTTCAGGGATTACGTTACTGTTTACATCAGAAGCTATCAGTGATAATTGAACAGACTCAGTTTGATCACTGATAGTGAAACACTAATACATATAAATATTTGTAAGAAAGACTATCAGGGATAACTGAACAGACTCGGTCTGATCGCTGATGGTGAAACACTAATACATATTAAACGTAATTTTCACTAAGTATAAAAGAGGGTCTTTATCAAATCACTGAGAGAGTTTGGATCAACAGAGTACCTGAAAGATATAAAAGAAGTATGGACCGGTGTCCAATTTGTCAGTTAAAACACAAAAAGAAATTTGAAATTTTTTTTCCGAAAAAATTCTCTAAGGCCACCTGTCGCAAGCCAAGGGACCTGAGAACCTTCAGTGACAACTTGTCGCAAGTCACATGAAACAAGATGTAACTTGTCGCATAGATTGGAACCACTTGTCGCAGGCCAAGGTTTGCGACAAGTAACCTTAGAAAAAATTGGCATGAGTCAAGACTTGATGTAGGCAACTAGACAATATGAACTAGTCGTAAATCATTGAAACCCATCAAGAAGTCTCAAGTTTCATCTGAAGATGAACTTGTCACAAGTTCATATGTTCGAAAAAGCTCCAAGTCCATAAACCATCTAAGTCCAATTTTTTTTTCTTTTAAGATCAAAATTTCTTACACATAACATTTCGAAAACAAGTTTTAAACATCATCTTATCACTTATTTCAATAAATTGGAAAAATAAACATTATTAGTTCAAGAACCCACTTAAAAAGTTCGAACAGTCACCAGTCTATATTTAGTCCAAACTTGTTCTTTAGGTCCAAAATTGTTCTTTAGGTCCAAAATTAGGTTTATGAATGCGTTTGAAATCAAAAGTCGCAATAGGAAGCAAGTGAAAAATGGGAAACTGATGGTTTGAACGTGTATATATACTCAATAAAAGAAATGACACGTGGCACTGATTGATTGGACCACCCATTTGTCGAAAGCCATTGAAGCAGGGACTTGTCGCAAAGGTTGACAAGTTGTGTGTTAACTTGTCGTAAAGCACCATTTACAACAAGTGTGCCATGAAAAATTGTCATACATCAAAGGATATGTGTTTGTACTTGATGCACGCCGAAGGATACGTCAAGTGTACTTGACGCAAACTGAAGGATACATCAAGTTACTTGTGGTAAGCAGCAGGTTACGTCAAGTGGAATTGTCGCAAGCTTTGCTTTGCGTTAAGTTACTTTTTGCAAGCAATGCTTTGCGTCAAGTGACTTGTCGCATGCAATGCCTTGCGTCAAGTGAACTTGTCACAGGCAATGCCTTATGTCAAGTTTTCCAAACTTGCTAAAAATAACAACTTTCCAAAAATAACTTTGAAAATTTACACTTACCAAAAATAGAAACTTTTCAAGATTTACCCTTTAAAGCTCAAAAAATGATCTCACTTTTCAAAAAAATAAAAACTCAGATTTCTCAAAGATTCTTTATACACAGACACACACACACACACTTACAGACTTTTAACATATGCTCCCCCTTGAAAAATGCACAGATATGGATTCACATGCATCTGAATGACCTGCAAAACCAAATGAGTAGTTGGTCCTCACATAAACATGAGTCCACATAGGTTAGTAGTATCAGACTTAGAAAAATAAGAACACTCCCCCTAAACACATGCATAATTAAATAACTCAAAGAACATACTCCCTCTTAACAGATGCAAGGAATCAAATGTCATACAGATAAGTTCACCATCCAAGCTTGCTGACAAGAAAATTGAATCTTTTCTCGTCTAAAGGTTTTATAAAGAGATCATCAAACTCAAAATCTGTTGGAATGAAATGCATTTCAATTGGTCCTTTCTCAACCTGATATTTGATAGAGTGATATCTGATGTCGTCAATATGCTTGGTTTTGGAGTGCTGGACCGGATTAGCTGTTATGGCAAATGCACTCTTTGAGTCGCAGTAAATTGGGACCTTTTTCAGTGTATAGCCATAATACTTTAACTGGGTTTTCATCCACAGAACTTGTGAACAACAATTAGCAGCTGCAACATACTCTGCTTCAGCTGTAGAAGTTGACATGCAGTTCTATTTCTTAGACGACCAACTAACAAGATTATCACCAAGAAACTGACATGCTCCTGATGTGCTCTTCCGGCCGAGCTTGTTACCAGCATGATCTGGATCTGTGTAAGACATCAGTTCACAACCAGAATCCTTCGGATACCAAAGGCCCAGGTTGGGTGTGCCTTTTAGATACCGTAAAAATTCTCTTAATGGCATAAAGGTGAGACTCTTTAGGATTAGCCTGATATCTTGCATAGAAACATGTGGCAAACATAATATCTAGTCTACTTGAGGTTGAATATAGCAAGGAACCAATTATACTTCTGTAATTCTTTTGATCAGTTGATTTACCAGATAAATCAGCATCCAAGAGACTTCCAGATGCCATGGGGATTTCCATAGTTGAAGAATTAGTCATGTTAACTTTTAAGCATTTCTTTAATATATTTTGACTGATTTATTAGAAACCCTTCAGGGATTTTCTTTACTTGTAACACAAGGAAAAATTTTAGCTCCCCCATCATAGACATTTGGAACCTGCTCTTCATGATGTTTTGAAAATTATCACAAAGTTTTTGATTTGTAGAACCAAATATGATATCGTCAACATAAACCTGTACTAAGATTAGATCCTCACTTTATTTCTTGAGGAAGAGGATTGTGTCGATGATACCTTTTCGAAACCCAGACTCAGTTAAGTATACTCTCAGAGTTTCATACCATGCCCGAGGTGCTTGCTTCAGTCCATACAGGGCTTTGTCAAGAACGTGGACATGGTCTAGATATTTTGGATCTATAAACCCTTCAGGATGAATGACGTAGAATTCTTCATGCAGTATACCGTTCAGGAAGGCAGATTTCACATCCATCTGGTACACTTTAATGTCTTTATGTACAACATGTGCCAGAAAGAATCTAATGGCTTTGATCCGTGCTACTGGTGTAGGTCTCATCATAATCGATGCCTTCTGGTTGATTATACCCCTTTGCAACCAGTCTCTCTTTATTTCTGACAATAATACCCGCTTCCTCCTTTTTGTTTCGGAAGACCCACTTTGTACCGATGATCATTTTTTCCTTAGGTCTTTTTACCAACCACCACACTTCATTCCTCTGGAACTTATTAAGTTTATCCTGCATAGCATTTATCCAGTCTGGATCTTGCAATGCTTCTGATGGCTTCTTTGGTTCAATGATGTTTAGGAAATTGACGTACATGCGGTAGTTAGCGGATGCACATCTTGTGTTGACATTGGATTTTGGATCACCGATGATATTTTGGGGAGAATGTGATTTGGTCCAACGATGTGTACTCAGAAGATGCTGAATTTCTATCTGATTAGTTATTTCGTCAAACTCATCTGATAGCGCAGGCATGTCAAATTCATGCACTTCCGGACTTTCAGCAATTGGTGAGTGATCATCTTCTTCTGTTTGTATCTATGTAGGTGAATTCCAGACACAAATGATTCTAAAGCTGGTTTAACAGATGGTGAAGTCGGCTCAGAAGTACTGTCTGTGTTGAGTTTTCAGAGATAACATGCTCTAAGTTTGTAGAAGCACCACCACCATCTTCAGAGGGACCTGACAAATCAGCACTTGTAGTCGATGTGTTTGCATTCTTTAAAATGTCTTGTCTGTTGTCATCTACACACATATCCATAAACGCATCCATGAACAACAGATCAACATCTGATTCAGTTAAGTTTTTAGGGTTAGAATCCTTAGTCTTTTCAGAATCAGGTTCCACTCTTTTTTGAGTAGAAGCTTGTCCACGAGGTAGGAGTCTTGAACTTGTTTGTCTAGAATTCGGTGCAGAGGTTTCATCAAAATGTATATTGATGCTTTCAATGATAACTCTCGTTCTATTGTTGTACACTCTGTATGCCTTGGACTTCAATGAATAACCGATAAAAATTCCTTCTTCAGCATTCTTCTGAAATTTTGTGAGATGATCTCGATCATTTAGCACATAACACCTGCATCCAAACACAAGTAGATATTTAACATTTGGCTTACGACCATTAATAATATCATAAGATGTTTTATTGAAACATTTATTAATAATGGTCTTGTTTTGTGTGAAGCATGCAGTTGCTACTGCTTTGGCCCATAAGAACGAAGGTAGGTTTGAGTATGTAAGCATTGTTCTAGCCACCTCTACCAACGTTTGATTCTTCCTTTCAACCACTCCATTTTGTTGTGGAGTCATGGTCGCAGAGAAATTATGAGATATGCCAGCGAATTCTAGAAAGCTCTGAAGAGTATCATTCTTAAACTTCGTTCCGTTGCCACTTCTCAATTGTTGCACTTGAGCTTGTAGAAGAACTTGGATCCTCTTTATAAATTTTATGATGAGATCAGGAGCATTAGACTTCAGTCGTAAGAATTCTAGCCATGTGTAACGAGAGAATTCGTCGATCATAACTAGAATATATTTCTTTCCATTTATGGAGTGTGTCCGTATCGGCCCGCAAAGATACATATGAATAAGCTGAAGAGGTGTAGTACAACTAGATAGCATCTTCAATTTGTGAGAGCATCTCTTCATCTTCCCTATTTCACAAGCAGGGCACAATAATTCCTTCTCGATCTTTAATTCAGGCAAGCCGATGACCAAATCTTTACTTCTTAGTTGATTTATGTCTCGGAAGTTCTGGTGAGATAATTGTCGATGCCACAACCAACTTTCTTCCACTGAAGCTTTGGATACCAAGCATGCAGGTTTTGATGCTGGTAAAGTAGGGAAGTTGACTGCATACAAATCTCCCATCCTTTCGGCTTTGAACATATTCGGTCCGCTTTGATCATCAACATAACAGTAATCTTCATCAAAATGTACGTTGCACTTTTTCTCACAAAATTGGCTGATTGAGAATAAATTATGTCCAAGAACATCAGCATACAAAACTTTTGAGATTGAGATTATGCCATTAGTTAGCACACCATAACCTCTGATGTAACCTCTGGTCTTGCTACCAAAACTAATAGAGCCTGCAGGATGTTCAACATAGTCATGCAATAGGTGCTTGAACCCTGTCATGTGGCTTGATGCACCAGAATCAATTATCCACACATGACAGTCTTGCAGTACACAATTACTTCAATTTAGGTACCCATATGAATATTGGTCCTTTCTCGTTAGTATCCCTTAACTTTTTCAGACCAGTTGACGAGCCTTTGATACACCATTTAAACTTAGGCTCCTTTGGTGAATTTTGTGCTTTAATGTCAGCTTTCGGAATCCATTTCCACACAAAATTCACGTTAACCAATTTATTTACCTTTACAAAATCATTTTTCTTTTTCTTAACAATGAAAATCTATGTTGTTTGTTTAACAGAAGATTTATCAGAGATTTTCCTCCAAACAAAGTGATCAGGTATTCTCTTTTTAGAAAATCTAGGTTTCAAAGAAAAAGAGTTATCATGACAATATGAGCATTGTAACATAGCCCGAGCCTTTGTCAACATATCAAATCGTGAAAGATTTTTCGTTTTATTTGAATAGTGTTGACATGTCTCATTACAAACAGTTTTGGATATGCTATTACAAGATTTCTTATCAGACACGGTTCTCTTCTTCACAACCTTTCTTTTCTTCCTCTTGTTGCAAGCTTTCTTTTTCACCTTCACATCTGGAGAACAATCAGAATCAAGATCAGTGAAAGATTTGGATATAGAAGATTTTTGGGAAACAAACTCTGATTTTGTTCCCGAGCACTCTCCTTTTTCAAATAATCCAGACTCCTTCTCTGATGGTTTTAAAACTCTTAAACAAGTTTTCATTTGAGAACAAGGAGTAATTGGATCATCCTTTTTAGGATTAAGTTTAGCACTTGTAGTGAATAGGAATGAAGATTTAAAGTACTGATCATTACGTTTTGATTTGCTTTTGGAAAGATTGAAAATTTGGGATTCCAACCGTCTGATTTCTTTTTGTAAATCTGAATTTTTAATCAAACTTTAATCTAGCTCCATCCCAACATTTTCTTGAGCATTTTCCAATTCATCAATGATACCATTTAGAACTGAAATTTTCTTTAAAGCAAAATGATAATCAGATTCAGTGAAAATTAGAGTTTCAACAGAGACAAACTCATTTTCAGAATGAGAATCTTCTACCTTTCCTTCCTTACTTCTGATTTAATTGTTTCTATCTCTTCTTTTTCCACCTTTGGAATTTCAGGTTTTGGACTCTCAGACTTTACAAAAGTTTCACAGATGCGAGGTATTATGATAATTGAAGTGTCACCTGATTTGTTAAAATTGTAAAGTTTTTTGGGTGCTTTCTTTAAAACCTCAGCCTCTTGAAGACCCAGACCCATTTTAGGATTATAAAATCTGGTATCTTTTGGGTTACTGGTCAGAAGTTGGTGCTTCAGTTCTGTTTGACCCCGTTTAAAATTAAGATTTTCCAACTTATTGATCTTTGCATACGCTTGCGCTCTTTAATTCCTTCAAAACAACTTCATATTTTAAAGTTAGTGTAGATCCCAGTTACAGTGCAATCACAAACAGTAATCAATGAAGAACAATCAATATACCACAACTTCTAGTCATATGATTAATATTCAATAAAGATTAGGTTTACAGACAGAATATCTGATCAGCAAATGTAAACCTATTGACTAGAATGATAATGAATGAGACTAAACTGAATTATGAACTAAACTAAGCCTTACATATGGCACGCATTGGACTAATGGGCTTTGGGCCCAATTACAATAAAACTATTGAATAATTAACATATAAAGACCCATCATGCTCATTTGAAAAAGTTTGCTCATGAGGGCCGAGAAGTTCTGACAGTACTTGGGGTTTATAGAGCGAAAGATTATGTCGTCGACATAGATCTGTACAAGAATAATATCACGCTTTTCTCTTTTAATAAATAGGGTGGTGTCGATCTTACCTTTGGCAAAGCCATACTGAACTAAAAAGGATGAGAGTGCATCATACCAGGCTCGTGGCGCTTGCTTGAGACCGTATAAGGCCTTGTCAAGAAAGTAGACGTGATGCGGTTTGTTAGAACTCACGAAACCTTCTAGTTGCGAGACATAAACTTCCTCCTTGAGAACGCCATTCAGAAACGCGGATTTCACATCCATTTGAAAGACGATGAAGTTTTTGTGAGCGGCGTAGGCAAGGAACATGCGAATCGCTTCTATTCGTGCAACCGGTGCAAAGGTCTCATCATAGTCTATTCCTTCCTGCTGGCGATATCCTTTGGCTACCAGACACACTTTGTTCCGGACTATGATTCCATCTTCGTCCTTCTTGTTCTTGAAAATCCATTTCGTCCCAATCACCGTCTTATTCTTTGGTCGGGGAACAAGACGCCATACTTTGAGGCTCTCATATTGGTTGAGTTCCTCTTGCATAGCTATCACCCATTCTGGATCATTCAATGCTTCGGAGACGGTTGAAGGTTCGATATGGCTAAGGAACGAAGAGAATAGACAGTCATTCGCCGTGGTGGATCGAGTCTAAACAGGTGTATTGGGATCATTGATGATCTGATGTAGGGGATGAGCTCGTGTCCACTTGGTGGCGTGTGGAAGAGGTTGATATGTTTGTTGTGAGGTATCAGAATCCACATAACCACCTAGGGGTAGATCCTGAACTTCTTCGAGGGATGACGGCCTGTGAGGTGGAAGCTCCTGAGCTGGAGTCGGGCGTGAAGTAGAGGACGACTCAGCGGGTGATGAAGCTATAACAGTATCCGGGATTGCCGGAGTGGGAACTTCGTGAGCACCTTCAGCAGAGGCCGGTTCAGGAGCTCCTACTGTTACCGGTGCGCCAGTAGGAACTTGAGAGGTTGGAGGGGGATCAGGCAAGGTTGAATCACCTGAGTCTGGTGGACCAGTGACCTATGTCACTTCTTGTGTTTGAGCATCATTCCTGTTACATGATATAGCATTAGGCTTAGAAATAAAGTAGTCATCATAAAAATGCTCAAAAAGTAAATCCAAATCTGAAAGATGTGCTCTTGACGTAGACGCTTGATCTGGATTTACTGGAGATTTTGTAGATCCTGAACTTAATTGTCCAGAAGCTAACACAACAGTTAAAGCGGGTTCTGAACTGAGGTGTTCAGAAGCCATATCAGCGGCCTCGTCAAAAGTCACGTTTACACTCTCAACGACGATCTTTGTTCGTTTGTTGTAGACTCTGTAAGCTTTGGCTTGCTGTGAATAGCCGATGAACACACCTTCGTCCGCTTTTGGGCTGAATTTGCCGAGATTGTCCTTGTCATTCATTACGAATCACATGCATCCGAATGCATGGAAGTAGTTGATGTTCGGGATGCGTTTATTGATGATCTCGTATGGGGTCTTGTTGAACCACTTGTTGATGATAGTACAGTTTTGAGTGTAGCATGCGGTAGCAACTGCTTCTGCCCATAAATATAGCGGGAGCTTGTACTGAGATAACATTGTGCGCGCGGCTTCGACAAGAGTTCGATTACGTCGCTCTACTACCCCGTTTTGTTGAGGAATACGAGCAGCTGAGAAAGTGTGGGTAATACCCACCGACGCCAGGTAACTAGTGAGCACTTTATTCTTGAACTCTGTGTCGTTATCCGTCCTAATGGTCTGAACTGATTGGTTGAGACTGACTTGAACGCTCTTTAGGAGAGAGATGATCAGTTCAGTGGTTTCATCATTTGAACGAAGGAATCTAACCCACGTGTAACGAGAAAAATCATCAACCATCACTAGGACATACTTCTTGTGATTGATACTCTGAATGCGCATCGGTCCACACAAATCCATATGGATTAGTTCAAGAGACCGAGAAGTACTTGGAGAGGCTTTAGGCTTATGAGAAGCCTTCTTCATCTTGTCCATTTCACAGGCGGCACACAAGTGATCTTTTTCAAACTTAAGATCTGGCATTCCCGTCACATGTCCACCGAGCACCAACTTATTGATAGTCTTGAAGTTCAGGTGTGAGAGTCTGCGATGCCATAACCAGTTTTGTTCGGCTGAGGCTTTGGACATCAAAAAAACTTCCTTATCTGCTTACAGAGACGAGAGGTCAATCGTGTAGAAATTTGTGTGACGCGCTCCAGCCAGAATTTCTTTTCCATCATCAGTCCGAACGCTGCACCTTTTTGCTTTGAAGGTGACCTCTAGATTCTTATCGCAGAATTGACCGATGCTGAACAAGTTGTGACCAAGACCTTCGACGTAGGACACTTTCTTAATTGTGAGATTATCCTTAACAATATCGCCATATCCGAAAATTGGGGAATAATGATCATTCCCGAAGCGTACATTTCTACAAAACTTCTCGTTGAAGTTTGTGAGAAGCTCCTTTCTTCCGGTCATGTGCTTGGAGCATCCTGAATCTAAATACCGCACATGACCGTCCTGCAAAACAAGTTAAGGCTTTTTAGGTACCCATTCGTAAATGGGTCCTTTGGGATTAGACTTAACACCCGACTGGGAGACCCGTTTGGACTTGGGTCTGTTTCTATGGCGGGGAGCATCAAACTTTGAATGATAATTAGAAACATGATACGACCCAAACCAATCAGATGCAAATCTACGATCAACAAAATCATTCAATCCACAGTAGGAGCAACAAATACAATCATGAGACAGTTGAAGTAATTGTTGAATTGAATAAACTTTTAAAGGAAAAAATCCATTACATTCAACCAAAGGTTTAGAATTAAAAACATCATGATTGTTATTGTTTTTCCTAGAATTTAAAACGGGATTAAGTAATTTTGTCGTCGCCGTGCTCTCCTTAGACTTCTTAGCTACCCACTCGTATTTGACTTCTTTGCGTCGACCAAAAGTATCTGAAATACCGTTAAACCCATAGTCAGAATATTTGAATTTTGAAGATTGTTTCTTTTTAAAGCGACCGGTCTTTTTCTTCTTTTGTGAACGCCTTTTGGATTTAGAATTTGAAGAATTGTTCACAGAAGAGTTTTGTGGGGCAGATGTGGAACATTCACCCTTGTAAAATTTAACGGAGGCTCACAAGTAGAATTTAGAAAATCAACGTGACTTGGTAGTGAAGGATTAAAATCAAATTGGTCTAACTGACTGTCTAGACACACCTCAGAATTCAGAAAGGCTGAAAATTCCATTTCCTCATCAGAAGGAGCCTTATCACTTGACGAATTCAGGACATCGGAAGGATTTGTTTCTTTAACCGGATCATAGGCGGAAGCATTTTGAAAATCAGAACAATGATCCGTTTCTAAAGATTGAGGCTCTTTTCCTTTGTTTGAAAATTTTGGTGACGAGTCACCCAAAAAGGCTTTACAGGAAGATGTGTCCGAGGGTGGATAGGAATTTTCAGACAGAGGAATTTTCTCAACTTAGAGAACATCAGGCTTAGCTTGAGGCTCAGCCTTGTGTTGTCGCTCTTTCATCAGATCTGCTGCCAAAACAGCCAGTTGTGAATTAAGCTTCTTTATATCTGTTTGAAAATATTCCTTTTCTTCCCTCAACACAGTTTCCTTTTTATCGGAATTGAGACACTCAATTTGGGATAATAACTCTTGTTTTTCCTTTTGAAAAGTGTTCCTCTCCTGTGCAAATGACTCTTCTAGCTGAACAATTTTCTTTTCTAGAATTAGAGGTGGAACATAAACTTTATGATCTATTGGTTCTTCCTCAGTTTCAACGGTTTTAGCATCTAGTTTAGCTTGAGTGTAGCTTCGAAAATAGTCATTTGACAGGAAACAGGGTTTTTCATCATTGTAAGACGCATTCAATGAATCATAAACAAAAGGAAGTTGCATTTTGGTAGAGTTCTTCCTTCGCAAATTGTCCTGTTCCGTTTCCTCATCATCAAGTGGCTTGGTCCAATTGATTTTGTACTCTGGGTAGGTTTTGTCTATTCCAAAAAATTCGAACGCATATAACGTAGGAACTTTGGATAAGGCATTTTTCAGGTAACGTGGGTTATCGTAACCGATACCCGTCTCTGAATATTTGAATTCTTTTAGTGCAATTAGATTCAGCGTTTGATGAGATTGACCAATTTTATAAAGTTTCTGTTCAAGATCCTTTAACTGAGTAGATAATCTTTGATTTTTATTTTTATAAGCCACTCTTTTAGTTACAATATCAATTTTCTCATTTTCTGACATATGAATCTTGTAGGTAAGATCATCTACTTTGGTCTTTAACTCTTTTGATTCTTTTGAACAACTCTCACACTCTTCTTTGAGATTTGAAATTATGCACATGTTGCAAGCAATTTCTATGCTTTGTTTTTCAATATATTCAGACTGTGATGACACACGTTTTTCCAGAGATGAAATGAGTTGTTCATTTTCTTTTATGGTTCGCTTGCAGGAGTCTAATTTTTGCATAGTGATTTTCATCTGATCAATTAAGGCTTCTTGGTAAGGAGCACATACCTGACATAGGGAATTATGATCATCATCATCAGTATCGGACTGTGTTGAATGCTTGCCCATGAAACACAAGTGTGCTTCTTCATCAGCTTCTTCTTCATCAGATACATTTAGCCAGTAGTCATCTTCTGCCATGAGAGCCTTACCTGCTTCCTTTTCTTTGGCCAGCAACATCTTGGCTTTGTAGTATTCTGAGTTGCGCATGATAGGCTTTCAACAGTCTTTGGCAAAGTGACCCAACCGACCACAGTTATAGAATTTGATCGGCTCCTCTTTGTCTTTCTCTTCATGTCTCTTCTCAGACTTCTTACCTTCATCAACGCGTCTCTTCCCTTCATTCTTCTCTTTATGATCACGTCGATTGAGAGGAATAATGGAGTATCTTTGCTTGTTTGATGAAGACTTGTTGAAGAATTTCCTTTTCTGGAACGCTTGGGTTAAGAACAACACAACTTCTTTAATCTGAGTGTATTCTGAATCCGAGTCGCTGTCAGGATCTTCGGGTTCAGAATCACTTTTCACTGGCTCCTTTTCAGACGCGCGACTGACGGATCTACCTCTTTTATCTGAGACAAGAGCAAACGGATCAACCACCGGCTTTTCATCTGCTTTTTGATTTCCCATCAACTCAATAACTTCCTCTTCATCCTGGAGAAGCATTTCATATAGTTCGTGTAGAGGAATCGTTTCCAGGGTTTGAGTATGTCGGATATGAGAGACGAACGTCTTCCACTCCAGCTGGAGATTATTCATGAACTTGATGGTGTTCTCGGTGTTCGTCTTCCTGATTTGGTTTTTATGCAGATCATTCAGAAGCTGGTTGAACCATTCATTGGTTTCCGTGAGCGTCTCGCCTTTTCTTGCTTTGAAGCCATCATATCGGGTGATACAATTTGTCATCTTCAGCTGAGTGTTTATTCGGCTACCCATCATCATCTTTTCAATCTGGTCCCACATTCCTTTTGCAGTATCCTTGTTACTATCGATGCAGACATATATGACGTTGGGTTGACTTTGGAGAATATAGGACTTTGCATGCTCTTCTGCGTCATACATCTCCTTTCTGGAGGAGTAAACTCACTGTGAGTTTTCCGAACATAACAGTCTGGTCGACCTTCATCTTGGTTTTCAGGCAGGACTTTCATCGGCCAGGGTTGCGGCCCCTCCTTCAGACACACGAGTATTTCCTCATAGTCTGGTTTCGCTTCGATAAAGTTCATGAAGCGATCATGCCATTGTGGGTATTCTCCCCGATAGAGCACCGGGGGTTTTTGATCTGAACCAATGGCTAGGGAATCTCTCGAATTCATCTTAACTCTTTAAACTTAAAAATGCACTTTTTGGATCAAAAAATTATGTCTCTTTGCTCTGATACCAATTGTAGATCCCAGTTACAGTGCAATCACAAACAGTAATCAATGAAGAACAATCAATATACCACAACTTCTAGTCATATGATTAATATTCAATAAAGATTAGGTTTACAGAGAGAATATCTGATCAGCAAATGTAAACCTATTGACTAGAATGATAATGAATGAGACTAAACTGAATTATGAACTAAACTAAGCCTTATATATGGCACACATTGGACTAATGGGCTTTAGGCCCAATTACAATAAAAACTATTGAATAATTACAATATGCACCTTGAACTTTTATTTAACATATAAATACCCTAACAGTTAGATCCAAGTTGTCATCTATCACATTTTTCAATTCTTTTTTAAAATAAGATATTTTGGATTCAATATTTACCTTTTCAGCTTTGATAAGATTCTTTCCATCTTCCTTGTCCTTTGCTAAAACTTTAAACAACAAAGCTTGATCTTGATGTCCTTGAATTGAGTTCTTTTGTTTAATAAAATTATCTTTCAGTTTTTCATACTCATTTATCATAAAATCCAATTGGGACATCAAGTGCAAAACTTCTTCATTTTCAGAATAATATTCAGAAATGTCAGAGACGGAATATACCTCAGACTCTGAATTCTCCTCATCCACTTTTGCCATGAAACTGTAGTGCACTTGCGTGAAGTTGGCTTCCTCTTCATCTGAAGAAAATTCTAGCCAAATTTCCTCTTCTGCTTTCAGTGCCTTTCCAGTCTCTTTTGCCTTGATGAGTTGGGCTTTATTGGAGTAATATTCATAGTCTTTAATTAACTCTCTTAGCTTTTGTTGTCAGATTTATGCAATCCAATATGAGAGTCACTTAAAATAGAACTTGGCGCAAGTATACACCTTGAACTACTATCGTCTCATAACAAGTAATAATGATAAAAGTACCAGATATCGATCCCACAGAGAAAGCTTGTGAAAGTCTTTCAAAAGTCCAGTATTTAAAAATTGATTTCAGATGGCGAATTCGAAGAAAAATCTTTTGGTTAGTTTGTTTGAGTTATCAACTAGAAAATCAGTCGTAAAAGAGGAAGCATAGGGTGCAAAACTTTGTTAAGATTAAAATAGGTGTTTTGATAAAAAGATGATATAGCAAGCTGGACAGTCCGATAATACCATATGAATGATTTTATAAGACTGTCACAGTATTCAACTATCGGTTCAGACAAGAGTGTACACCGGCCCACTTATATCGATAAGATATCACTTATGTTAGACCTCGTGAATCCTAACGCGGCACAGTGTTACCTCCCTACACCGTATGAGTATATCACTTGTCAGGTGTTATATTTATTTATAGTCTTCCCATATTAAATCAGGTTTTCTTATTTGTCTTAACTCTGAAAGTTAATGCATTTTCACATATAAAATTAGTTGTCAATTAATTCTATATGATCTTCAATGAAACAGTAATCACCTGAAATAAATAGTTAGAAAACATTGCTATAACAGTACACCTTTCTATTTCCACGCCGATTTCAGTCTTAACATTGCCTTACACCCCAAGTTCAGGCTATTAGCCCATCATTGCTTGGTTTCTTCTTTCGAATGATGTAAGGACTAAAAATAACATAAAGGTAAAATACTAAAAGTAGAAATCACTGAAAAATAAATGACGGTAAAATAAATTGTTGGAATGTAAATAACTGAAAAGTAAAGACAATAATGTAAATTGTTGAAAAGTAAATGACAAAAAAGTAACTTGCAGAAATTAAAGTACAGAAATGTAAATGACAGTAATTTAAAGTGCAGAAAAATAAAGAACAGTAAAATAAATTGCAGAATGGAAAATAACAGAAATAAAAAGACTAAATTAAATTAAACTAGAAAATACTTGTAAAAGAATGTATGACTTGGAAATTTAAGTGGCAAGTTATGGAACTTGTCTCTTAAGTTGTGTCACAAAAGTCAACAATTGGTACTTGGAAGTGAACTTTTGTACTTGAAATGAAACTTTGGTACATGGAAATGAACATAGCTTACAAGAGAAGGAGATCCAAAGTAAAGCTAATATTTATTTCCAAATACTTTCCTTGCTAAAATTGTAAAATGATTATGATGTTGTAAAACTCTTTGTCTTTGAACAAACTTTAGAACTTTGAAGATTTAGAAACTTGGAAGTTGGTTTGTGTAATTTAAGAATCAAGGTGCAGAAAGACTTGTGAGAATCCTTTGCAAAATCTCGAAACTTTAAATCACACAAATTGATTTTTAAAGAAAATGACACTTGAGAAAGCAAAGAACAAGATTATGAAGATGAACTTGAAATCCAAAACACTTAGATTAATACTTCCAAAATAACCAACTCTTAATCTTAGAAAATTTTGTGTCAGGATCTGATTCTTAACAAGAATAATTAAACTCAGAAACAATATTAAAGAAGTTGCGGAAAAACACTTTAATATTCAAACTATCAATGTAACAGTAAAATATAAATCACAACTTGTAAACTTTATTGAATGATTAAAGTTACAAGCTTTCAAACAAAACCTCAATCTTGATGAACAGGCTCACCAAGACGAATTCTACTTCTCTAGAATTAGGATTGTAAACCTTGAGGTTAATTCTCTCTCAAAAACTTAGAATGAATTCGTTTTCTATCAATCTCACAGAATGTACTATATAAGCTATAACATCTAAACTATATTTACAGAATAGATTACAAGATAATTATTAAAATAAACTTGATCTTCAATATCAATCCCATAATTATCTTCAATCTTCCATGCTTATCTTCAGCCTTGATCTGTGCGTATCTTGATTATCACATAAGCAGTATTAAGTCATAGCAGCATTAATACTTTTAGCAGTACTAATCTTCACCAGCAGCATTAACCCTTTAAGCAGCATTAATCTTCAACAGTACTAACTACTAGTCGTACTAACTCTCCAAGCAGTACTAACTATTCAAGTAGCAATACTAACTCTTTAAGCAGTATTAATTCTACTAGCAGTAGTAATCTTGAAAGCCTGGCAGTAGTAATCACTTAGACAAATCTTCAGTTCCCAACAATCTCCCCCTAACTTGACTTTTAGAGAAGAGAAGTCAAGTTCTTCAGATGCTCCCAAAACTCTATTGCTCATACACCTATATCAGGATTCAGCCCCAAACTTTGATTCATAATTCTCTGGATCAAGTACCTTGCCATTTCAGAATTTGGTGCACAACCAAGCTTCTTCTTTAACATAACATGCAGCTTTAATCTACTATGATTGTAGACTCTATCCACTAGGAAGTATTAAAAGTGACTTGTATCCATAGCCAGTGCATATACTCCACTTCTTTCATACAAAGTCCAGTTGTTGATGGTTTTGAACATATTTCTGATAACATGCTGAACTTCCTCTGGCTTGAACAACATGCAAAGATATTCCATCACAAGCTTTGTAACTGGTATCCCTGGAGCTTTCAGCTTGTCAGCATATAGTTTCATCCCCACCTCAAACATTTCCTCTAAGTCAGATCTGGAGCATACTCTTACTATTTTAGCCCAAGTAGAATACACTTCAAACTTTTCATCTTTCCTTTTCAGCCTGATATACTCTTTTCCATCTACTTCCATGATATCCCAGTGAATAATCTTAGGAGGCTTAACACCAACTGGTTCAACAGTTATAGGCTCAGGCACTTTCTCCATCACCACCATGTACATACTCACATCAGAAGTACTTGATGGTTCTTCCTGAGATTGAGCTTTCTTTTCTTCAGACCTAGGTGCCCCTTCTTCTTCAGCTACCTTTTGTTCAGCTTCTTCGTCAGCCACTCTAGGTTTCTTAACAAGTTTTCTTCTTGCCATCATTTTAGTTCTTTTCAAAGTCTTCAGACTTTCACCTACAGTAGCTTCCTTCTTTGGAGTTTCTTGATCATCAGGAAAGGGTTTTTCTATTAGAAGATCATGTCTTTCTTTCATCCTCTTTTCTACTTCCACTCTTGCTTGGTCATTCCCTTGTAGCTTAGTCATTTCTGTATCATACAACCCTTTCATTTGTTCAAAAGACATTTTTGAGAACATCTCCTTTTTGACTCCCACAGCACCTTTGAGAAAAGTGATCATCTTATTTCTCTCTTGAGTGCCAAGGTAGGTCATTGAAGGTTGCCTCTTCTTTGTAGCCATTTTGATCATCACAGGCTTCTTTAGGGTTGCAGCTTTCTTCTGTGCTATCTCTGTTGCCAAGCTCTGTTGATATACTTCATTAAGTTCTGCAGCTAGAGCTTTTGCCATCTCCCTATCTTTCTTCACTTGAACTGATTCTGCTTGCTCAAGTTCTGCTTGAATCTTCCTAGCTAAAGCTTCATCTGACTCAATCAACTTTTGCTTTTTAAGTGGTTGGTCAGATTCCACTATCTTAGCTTTGCCTTTATCCTTGCTTGCTACCTTCTCAACACTTGCTTTCTTGATAACCTTACCCTTTTCTTTGATGACCACTCCTTTGGCCTTTGAAGTGACCTTGGGAGTATCATGTTTAGCCTTGATAAGAGCTTCTGCTATCTCAATTTCTTCCAGATTTCTGCTAATGAGGTCAGATAACACCTCTTGAACTATTTCTGTAGCTTTATTTGTTTCAGCAGCATTAAGTGTTTCTGCTGCTTTGCTTGCTTCAGCAGCATTAACTGTTTCTGTTGCTTTCTCTGTTACTGCTGCTTCTTCAAACACTGAATCTTTTTCTACTGTTTGTACATCAAACTCCCCCTCAACTCCATGTATCTCCCTTTCCAAGTTGATCTCAGCTTCTGACTCCCCCTTTTTGGGAGCGTCATTCACTTGGTTTCTTCTTCTGAGCACAAACCTTTGTTTCTTCTTCTTTTGAACCACCTTCTGAACCAACTTCTTTAAGCTGCTAATCTCTTCTTGGTGGTTGAGGATGTTTTCTATGTTGAGCAGTTAAGATACAACCTGTCAAGTGTATCACAGGTTTGTGACAAAAAGCATAGTATATTATTCACTGATTCAGAATGCATTATTCTTGCTCCTGGATTCAAGGTAGTTGATGAAAAGATGATACTACTAAGAACTCCTAGAAAGGATAATGTCTATTGTTTAGACATGGAAAATGTTTCAAATGATTCACTTGTAAGTATCACTCATTAAACAAGTGTGTTTCAGTCCAGTATCCTCAAGACCGATGGCATCCATGGAGTTTATTGATGAGCACAATGAGATCGCAATGCTTCAAAAGCCTCAGCAGGCTGCTGGATTTCATCAAACTGTTGATTTTCTCAAGACCAGTCACATAGCCTATGCTCTTACTGTGTCACCACCAATTTTCATCGAGCACCAGAAGCAATTTTGGGCCAATGCCACCGCTGTTACTGAAAACGGTGTGCAGTTCATCAAGACAAGGGTGTCTGACAAACCCTTGATAGTCACTGAAGAAGTCATTCGCATCAGTCTACGACTAGACGATGCCTCAGGTATTTCTTCCATCTCTAATGAGGACTTGTTTTCCAATCTCACAAGAATGGGGTATGAAGGCCAACAGGGTGTTTTCAAATTTTTCAAAGCTCACTTTTCTCCCCAATAGCGGTTCTTTGTTCATACCCTTATGCACTGTATTTCTAGAAAAACTACTGGATGGAGTCAGTTCAGCAGTACCATTGCTTATGCTTTGGTCTACTTGTCCACTGCCAGAAAGTATAATTTCTCCGAAATGATTTTCAATGACCTTGTGTCAAACTTGGATAATAAAAAGAGTTTCTATATGTATCCAAGATTTCTCCATGCAGTCATCACCACTGAATTGACGGATATACCTCAGTTTAATGAGGTATATGTACCTAAAATCCCTAAGGGCAAGGTCTTTTCAAATATGAAAAGATCTGCCAAGGACTCGGAAGGAGTTGACACCCCATTGTTCTCTACAATGATGGTGGTGTCCCACAACCAAGAAGGTATGGCATCAGGGTCAAGGTCCTTACTAGACCATCCCACTGAGAGCCAAACCCAACCTTCAACCACTATATCACTTCCTCAGTCCCTTGTTCATAAGCCAACACCAGTTTTAACCAAAACTTATGCTAAGAGAAAGGTACACAAGGCTCCTTCCCTTGTTGTCCCTCCTACAAACCCAGAACCTCAAAGCCCTCTAATGGAGCATTCTCCATTAGAGAATATCTATAGGGAAACCACTGGGGTGTCTCCCAACCCCATGGAGGTGCTCACTGAGGAGATCTATGAGCATGTGGGTGAGAAGGCTGCCACTACTCCTGCTAGCACAGAGGAGGACAGTGGTAACATCACTAAGACCTTCCCCATGGCAACTTTGGGTGAGCAATCATCCAAAGGTCCCAGGTGCCAAGAAACCAAGGGGGTGGAGGGTGCTTCTGCTAGGCAGAAGACCTCTACTACTAAAAGTTCCAATGATCCATCAAAAGGGGGTAACACTCCTGGAGAAAGTGAGGATAGATATGACTACCATGAATTGATTTCTGCCATGTCCAAAATGGCAACTGAACTAGATTCTCAGAAGCAGGTTGTAAATGAGCTCAAGAAAGTCATCATCAACCACCAAGAAGAGATTAGCAGCTTAAAGAAGTTGGTTCAGAAGGTGGTTCAAAAGAAGAAGAAACAAAGGTTTGTGCTCAGAAGAAGAAACCCAACGAATGATGCTCCCAAAAAGGGAGAGTCAGAAGCTGAGATCAACTTGGAAAGGGAGATACATGGAGTTGAGGGGGAAGTTTGATGTACAAACAGTAGAAAAAGATTCAGTGTTTGAAGAAGCAGCAGTAACAGAGAAAGCAGCAGAAACAGTTAATGTTGCTGAAGCAAGGAAAGCAGCAGAAACAGTTAATGCTGCTGAAACAAATGAAGCTGCAGAAATAGTTCAAGAGGTATTATCTGACTTCATTAGCAGAAATCTAGAAGAAATTGAGATAGCAGAAGCTCTTATCATGGCTAAACATGATACTCCCAAGGTCACTTCAAATGCCAAAGGATTGGTCATCAAAGAAAAGGGTAAGGTTATCAAGAAAGCAAGTGTTGAGAAGGTAGCAAGCAAGGATAAAGGCAAAGCTACGATAGTGGAATCTGACCAACCACTTAAAAAGCAAAAGTTGATTGAGTCAGATGAAGCTTTAGCTAGGAAGATTCAAGCAGAACTTGAGTAAGCAGAATCAGTTCAAGTGAAGAAAGATAGGGAGATGACAAAAGCTCTAGCTGCAGAACTTAATGAAGTATATCAACAGAGCTTGGCAACAGAGATAGCACAGAAGAAAGCTGCAACCCTAAAGAAGCCTGTGATGATCAAAATGGCTACAAAGAAGAGGCAACCTTCAATGACCTACCTTGGCACTCAAGAGAGAAATAAGATGATCACTTTTCTCAAAGGTGCTATGGGAGTCAAAAAGGAGATGTTCTCAAAAATGTCTTTTGAACAAATCAAAGGGTTGTATGATACAGAGATGACTAAGCTACAAGGGAATGATCAAGCTAGAGTTGAAGTGGTAAAGAGGAGAATGAAAAGTTAAGAGGAGAGCTAGCCAGGGTTAAGCTGGATGTGGAAAAGTTTTCATATGCTTCTAAAGCCATGGATTCAATTCTAAAGGTCCAAATCCATGATAAGCTTAAACCAAGAATTGGGTACAATACCACACCACCACCATACAACAACAACTACATCCGTCCTAAATCAGACTTGCTAGAGACCAAGGATAGGAAGGACTTGCATGAGGGAGCCACTAAGATAGATCCTTTAGATGAAGTAGTTGTTAAGGACAAGACTGAGAAAGAAGCTGGTAAGAGTAAGGATAACACTGTGAGTGGTGAGATTCCCTTAGAAAATAACATTCTTACCAATGAGGGTGGTGGAAGGGATTGGGTCAAATCTAATGGTGTAGAGAAGACTGAGGGAAAGTCTAAAAAGGTCCATTACAAGCAGACTACAGTTGTGAATCCTGTTCCCTGCAAACAGTGTGCAGGTAATAAATCTGAGCCCTTAAAACATGATAAAAGGAGGGGAAATCAAAGAAATTGGAATAATCAGTGGGCTCAGAAACAAGGAGTTGATCTGAGTAGAATCATCAGACCAAAACCTTGTTTCGTATGTGGCAAATCAGAACAGAAACTCTGCTCAAGCTCTTGTTTCTCAACAAGGAATGGGGTTTGACTGGAGTGATCAAGCAGAAGAGGCCATTCAAAATCAAGCTCTCATGGCAGAGGTATCTGATCTGATTGAAGCTTCCAGTTTACGCTTGTTGGTGGTTGTTTTGAGACATTCCACTTCTGCATTCCCTGGGAAAGTGTCCCTTCATGTGACACTTGTAGCACTCCACCTTTGACTTATCAGAGCCTGCTCCATCTTCTCTTCTTTGGGAGAAGTTGTTCCTCCCATTCCTCTTGATGAACTTCTTCACCCTCATGGAAAGCATGGCCATCTGCCATTTAATATCCATCTCTTCAAGATCATCAGGATGAAGTTGTTCCAAGTCATCATTGATTAAAGAAGAGTTACCATGGCTGGAAAGAAAGGCTTCAAACATAGATTCATTGCCTTTTTCTTGATTTACTCCACTGGCAGCATTAACTGATTCAGGGTTAGCAGTAGAATCAGTTTATGCTAATAGAAGTGCAGCATTATGAACATATCCAGTAGGCTTCTTCTTCGCTTCCACCTCAGATTCAAATACTCTCAGATCATTATACAAATCATCCAGTTCCTTTTCTTCCAACATGTCATTCTGTCTGAATGAGACAATGTACATGGTCCATTCTTCTCCAAGAGATCTGAGCAACTTTCGGTTGACATCATCTTGTTCCATCTCAACTCCAACAGTAGCCAACTCACCAATTAGCTTATTGAATCTATCAAAAGTTTGAGTCATAGACTCATTCTTTGAAGATGTAAAATTCTCATATTGCTGCTTGAGAATATCCCTTTGATTCCTCTTAGTGCTCTTAGTTCCAGCAAATCTCTTCTCTAAAGCATTTCATAGAATCTGAGCATCAGTGCAGTGGTGAAACTGATGTTGATATTCATTAGGGATGGCCAAAAGCAGAGTGCTTAAGGCTTTCATCTCATAAACTTCCTGAGAAAGATGATTAGTAGCACTAACCAAATAAACAAATAACAGGTATACAAGCACTTTATAAACATGAGCTCATTCAGAGTTGATCATGCCCACACTTGTGACCAAGAAAGTGAATCTACCCACATCAAAAGCTTTAGTGAATAGATCAGCAAACTGGTTATCAGTATGAACTTTAGCAACTTGAATAAGCCTTTTCATTGCAGTCTCTAATAAAGTGATACCTGATTTCAATGTGCTTTGTTTTGGAGTGCTTGACTGGATTGTTAACAATGCTAATAGCACTGCTATTGTCAATGAAGATTGGAGTGTGAAGGAAGGTTACCCCATAGTCCAGCATTTGATTCTGAATCCATAGAACCTGAGAGCAGCAACTTGCAGCAGCAATGTACTCAGCTTCTGTTGTGGATAAGGATATTGTGGTTTGCTTCTTACATGCCAAGATACTAGTCTTGCACCCAAAAGCTGACATCCCCCTGAAGTAGACTTTCTACCCATATTAGCACCACCCAAGTCACTGTCTGAATATGCAATCAAGTCAAAAGAAGATTCATAAGGATACCAAAGACCTAATCTAGGTTGCCCTCTTAAGTATTTGAAAATCCTCTTAACAGCTTGAAGATGTGACTGTTTTGGCTTGACTTGGAATCTGGCACACACACACACTGGAAACATGATATCTGGTCTTGAGGTTGTGAGATACATGAGAGATCCAATCATTGATCTATAAAGATGGACATCAACATCCTCCCCCTCAAGATCAACAGTGATCTGTCTGTGTGTTTCCATTGGTGTGCTTGCTGGCTTTGAGTCTGATAAACCATACCTATCCAGGATGTCTTTCACATACTTTGATTGACTTATGAAAATCCTATCTTTCTGTTGTTTCAATTGAAGCCCAAGGAAGAAAGTAAGTTCACCCATTGAACTCATTTTGAAGCTCTTGTGCATCAACTCTTCAAAGTCTCTACACATCTGATCTTTTATGGATCCAAAGATGATATCATCCACATAGATCTGAACAAGTAGGATGTCCTTCTTTCTTCTTCTGAGCACAAACCTTTGTCTCTTCTTCTTTTGAACAACCTTCTGAACCAACTTCTTTAAGCTGCTAATCTCTTCTTGGTGGTTGATGATGACTTTCTTGAGCTCATTTACAACCTGTTTCTGAGAATCCAGCTCAGTTGCCATTTTGGACATGGCAGAAATCAATTCATGGTAGTCATATCTATCCTCACCTTCTCCAGGAGTGTTACCCCCTTTTGATGGATCATTGGAACTTTTAGTAGTAGAGGTCTTCTGCCTAGCAGAAGCACCCTCCACCCCCTTGGTTTCTTGGCACCTGGGACCTTTGGATGATTGCTCACCCAAAGTTGCCATGGGGAAGGTCTTAGTGATGTTACCACTGTCCTCCTCTGTGCTAGCAGGAGTAGTGGCAGCCTTCTCACCCACATGCTCATACATCTCCTCAGTGAGCACCTCTTTGGGGTTGGGAGACACCCCAGTGGTTTCCCTATAGATATTCTCTAATGGAGAATACTCCATTAGAGGGCTTTGAGGTTTTGGATTTGTAGGAGGGACAACAAAGGAAGGACCCTTGTGTACCTTTATCTTAGCATAAGTTTTGGTTAAAACTGGTGTTGGCTTATGAACAAGGGACTGAGGTAATGATATAGTGGTTGAAGGTTGGGTTTGTCTCTCAGTGGGATGGTCTAGTGAGGGCCTTGACCCTGATGCCATACCTTCTTGGTTGTGGGACACCACCATCATTGTAGAGAACAATGGGGTGTCAACTCCTTCCGAGTCCTTGGTAGATCTTTTCATATTTGAAAAGTCCTTGCCCTTAGGGATTTTAGGTACATATATCTCATTAAACTGAGGTATATCCGTCAATTCAGTGGTGATAACTGCCTGGACAAATCTTGGATACATATAGAAACTCTTTTTATTATCCAAGTTTGACACAAGGTCATTGAAAATCATTTTGGAGAAATTATACTTTCTTGCAGTGGACAAGCAGACCAAAGCATAAGCAATGGTACTGCTGAACTGACTCCATCCAGTAGTTTTTCTAGAAATACAGTGCATAAGGTTATGAACAAAGAACCGCCATTGGGGAGAAAAGTGAGCTTTGAAAAATTTGAAAACACCCTGTTGGCCTTCATACCCCATTCTTGTGAGATTGGAAAACAAGTCCTCATTAGAGATAGAAGAAATACCTGAGGCATCGTCTAGTCGTAGACTGATGCGAATGACTTCTTCAGTGACTATCAAGGGTTTGTCACACACCCTTGTCTTGATGAACTGCACACCGTTTTCAGTAACAGCGCTGGAATTGGCCCAAAATTGCTTCTGGTGCTCGATGAAAATTGGTGGTGACACAGTTAGAGCATAGGCTATGTGACTGGTCTTGAGAAAATCAACAATTTGATGAAATCCAGCAGCCTGCTGAGGCTTTTGAAGCATTGCGATCTCATTGTGTTCATCAATAAACTCCATGGATGCCATCGGTCTTGAGGATACTAGACTGAAACACACTTGTTGCTTGAGAGAAAAGAGTTAGAGAGAAGATGAACAGTATTCAAAGAGTCGTTGTGAGCTTTTAGGCGGGCAAAGAGGGTATTTATATGATTCGGGAAAGAAGCAGTATTAACCCTATTTTCAGTTAAAGCAGTACTAACCCACTGGCAGTATTAACCAACTAGCAGTATTAACTGAAAGCAGTGTTAACTAACTAGCAGTATTAACTGAAAGCAGTATTAACTAACTAGTAGTATTACCTAACTAGCAGTATTAACTGAGAGCAGTATTAACTAACTAGCAGTATTAACTGAAAGCAGTATTAACTAACTAGCAGTATTAACTGAGAGCAGTAGTAACACATACCTGAATTAGTAACTCAGACTAGCAGTAGTAATAATGAACCTACAGTAGAAACTTTGCACTGGTAGCATTAAAACTGCACTGGCAGCATTAACTATACTTAGACTGTTGAAGCTTGTGTTAGTCTGAGCAGGGCAATAAACTTCCTCAAAGGTCATCTTACCTTTTGTTACATCTCCCTTACCACTAATCTTACCTCCATCTGGAGTATTACCAAAGGCAACATGCCCTCCATCAATTTTCTTGAAATTCTTGAGGCAAGCCATGTTCCCTGTCATGTGCCTAGAGCAACCACTATCAACATGCCAAATGCTTTTTCCCTTGAGCTGCTGGTTGCCCTGCACATTGGATAAATCAATTAGTATTGACTGGGAACCCAAGCCAAAGTGGTCTTAGGCCTCCCTTTCTCATCAAAGTACTTTCACTCCTTTTTTATGAGATTTTTAAACTCAGAAAACTCTTTACTGGAGTACTTTGTCAAGATGATTGGTCTAGAAGCACAAACACTAGAAGCAGTACTAATTTTAGAAGTACTAACAGAGTTAGCAGCATTAACAGGTTTAGCAGTACTAACCTTGTTAGAAGCACTAACAGAGTTAGAAGTATTAACATTTGAAGAAGTACTAACAATGTTAGTTTTAGAAGTACTAATACTCTCAGCAGCACTAACATCGATAGCAGTAGTATTGCTTCTGGCAGCACTATCTTTGTCAGCAGCACTATTTGTGGTAGCAGTACTAACAGTTTTAGTGCTTTTGGGAACCCACATCTTGAGAATCTCTTTTACAGTCTTTTTCTTCATGTGGCTTTTAGATTTAACATGTTTCTTAGCCACATGGTTCTTTCATTCTTCCTATAACCAAAGGGTTTTTGCATAGATCTTTGAAAATTTATCCTTTGGTTAACTGGATTAAAATGACAGTGCTTGGCAAGATGATTCAATTTGCCACATATGAACCAAGGTTTTGGTCTGATGATTCTGTTCAGATCAACTCCTTGTTTCTGAGCCCACTGATTATTCCAATTTCTTTGATTTCCCCTCCTTTTATCATGTTTTAGGGGCTCAGATTTATTACCTGCACACTGTTTGCAGGGAACAGGATTCACAACTGTAGTCTGCTTGTAATAGACCTTTTTAGACTTTCCCTCAGTCTTCTCTACACCATTAGATTTGACCCAATCCCTTCCACCACCCTCATTGGTAAGAATGTTATTTTCTAAGGGAATCTCACCACTCACAGTGTTATCCTTACTCTTACCAGCTTCTTTCTCAGTCTTGTCCTCAACAACTACTTCATCTAAATGATCTATCTTAGTGGCTCCCTCATGCAAGTCCTTCCTATCCTTGGTCTCTAGCAAGTCTGATTTAGGAGGGATGTAGTTGTTGTTGTATGGTGTTGGTGTGGTATTGTACCCAATTCCTGGTTTAAGCTTATCATGGATTTGGACCTTTAGAATTGAATCCATGGCTTTAGAAGCATATGAAAACTTTTCCACATCTAGCTTAACCTTGGCTAGCTCTCCTCTCAACTTTTCATTCTCCTCTTTAGACTTTGTCAGTTGGATTTCTAGATCATTCTTCTCCCACTTCCAGTAATTTGTATCATATGTGTGTTGAAGTTCATTGGCTTGGAACCCTTTAATTTGTTCCTCAAACCTCTCAACAATTTTCACATAGTCTTTTCTATCCTTTTCTAACCTCTTAAGGTCATCACTCATACTCTGGTTGTGATCCCTGTATCTTTTAACAGTGTCTATGCAAGTTTGAGTACAGAGATTAGAAAGTACCTCAGTTGGAAGATCAGATACCTCTGCCATGAGAGCTTGATTTTGAATGGCCTCTTCTGCTTGATCACTCCAGTCAAACCCCATTCCTTGTTGTGAAACAAGAGCTTGAGAAGAGTTTCTGTTCTGATTGAAGCTTCCAGTTTACGCTTGTTGGTGGTTGTTTTGAGACATTCCACTTCTGCATTCCCTGGCAAAGTGTCCCTTCATGTGACACTTGTAGCACTCCACCTTTGACTTATCAAAGCCTGCTCCATCTTCTCTTCTTTGGGAGAAGTTTTTCCTCCCAGTCCTCTTGATGAACTTCTACACCCTCATGGAAAGCATGGCCATCTGCCATTTAATATCCATCTCTTCAAGATCATTAGGATGAAGTTGTTCCAAGTCTTTTTCTTGATTTACTCCACTGGCAGCATTAACTGATTCAGGGTTAGCAGTAGAATCAGTTGATGCTGATAGAAGTGCAGCATTATGAACATATCCAGTAGGCTTCTTCTTTGCTTCCACCTCAGATTCAAACACTCTCAGATCATTATACAGATCATCCAGTTCCTTTTCTTCCAACATGTCATTCTGTATGAATGAGATAGTGTACATGGTCCATTCTTCTCCAAAAGATCTGAGGAACTTTCAGTTGACATCATCTTGTTCCATCTGAACTCCAACAGTAGCCAACTCACCAATTAGCTTATTGAATCTATCAAAAGTTTGAGTCATAGATTCATTCTTTGAAGATGTAAAATTCTCATATTGCTGCTTGAGAATATCCCTTTGATTCCTCTTAGTGCTCTTGGTGCCAGCAAATCTCTTCTCTAAAGCATTCCATAGAATCTGAGCATCGGTGCAGTGATGAAACTGATGTTGATATTCATTAGGGATGGCCAAAAGCAGAGTGCTTAAGGCTTTCATCTCCAATTGTCTCACTTTCTTCTCAGCATCAGTTTTTGGAGGTGGTCTTCTTCCATCTTGCCCAATCTTACCTTCAGCAGAGGGACCATTCTCAACAATGTCCCACATAGAAAAGTCTGTAAGGAGGATGTACTGCTTGATCCTAATTTTCCACATGTCAAACTCGTTGGGTTTGAGCATGGGAACCTTTGAAACAAGAGTACTGGTAGATTCAACTGTGTTGTCCATGATGAATGAAGGTTTCTGAGAATACTAGGCTCTGATACCACTTGTCAGGATCTGATTCTTAACAAGAATAATTAAACTCAGAAACAATATTAAAGAAGTTGCGGAAAAACACTTTAATATTCAAACTATCATGTAACAGTAAAATAGAAATCACAACTTGTAAACTTTATTGAATGATTAAAGTAACAAGCTTTCAAACAAAACCTCAATCTTGATGAACAGGCTCACCAAGACGAATTCTACTTCTCTAGAATTAGGATTGTAAACCTTGAGGTTAATTCTCTCTCAAAAACTTAGAATGAATTCGTTTTCTATCAATCTCACAGAATGTACTATATAAGCTATAACATATAAACTATATTTACAGAATAGATTACAAGATAATTATTAAAATAAACTTGATCTTCAATATCAATCCCATAATTATCCTCAATCTTCCATGCTTATCTTCAGCCTTGATATGTGCGTATCTTGATTATCACATAAGCAGTATTAAGTCATAGCAGCATTAATACTTTTAGCAGTACTAATCTCCACCAACAACATTAACCCTTTAAGTAGCATTAATCTTCAGCAGTACTAACTACTAGCAGTACTAACTCTCCAAGCAGTACTAACTATTCAAGTAGCAGCACTAACTCTTTAAGCAGTATTAATTCTACTAGCAGTAGTAATCTTGAAGCCTGGCAGTAGTAATCACTTAGACAAATCTTCAGTTCCCAACATTTTGGTTCTTGAAGGACAAGGAATCCTAAAATATTTTAGTTTAAGATTGCAAAAATAAACTAGAGAATATTTAAACCCAAAGGTTGTATGTTTAAATGTTTACAGAAGATGCATATATATAGAACCTAGAAAAGTATCTAATAAGCTAAAGGGTACAATGCTGATGTAAGCCCTTGTCTTGGCCATAAAGTCTTCAAAATGGGCTTCCAAGCCCGGCCCAAGAAAGAAATTTGGCTGCAGCAATCAACAGTTGGTCCTATAGCATCAAAATCCAGCTTCTGCAGTGGTCCTATAGCACTGCCAAAAAATCAGAAATCTGCACAAATGCTCAAGTTAGCACCAAAACAATGGAAATGCATACTAAAACATAAAAACATGATAAAAGATATAATATGGACTAAACCATACTAAAAGTGGACTTTGGGCAAATAAAAGATAGATAAAATACTAATAAAACAAAGAAATAGGGTTAATTTATTAACACCTATCAACTTTACAATCTCTGACGAAGTGCCCAAATTTACCGCAATTGTAACACCTGTCACTTTTCTCCTTTTCTTTCTCTTTCTCTTTCTCTTTCTCATTTTCTTTATCATCTCTCTTTTCTTCTTTTCAGTCATGTCTCTTCTCATACTTACCTCTGTACTTGTCACCTTTGGAATGATCTGGTTTGGACTTGTGATAGAATTTCTTTCGTCCAAACCTTCTGTGAAACTTGTTGGTCAACAAAGCCAACTTTTTTGCAAACTCAGTAAGTTCTTCATTAGAATCTTTCTTAAGATCCTCTGAACTGTAAGATGATTCAATATTCTCCAAAAGCAAATCCTTTTGCTTCAGAACACTCCCAGAACTTGAACTGCTCTTCACATTCTTCCCTTGCCCAACCAACAGATCCAACGAGTCTCCAACCTTTTTATACTTGTCCTTTATCTCCGAGAGCTGGCGCTTCAAAGTCGCTGATTCCTTTACCTTATCTTCATGTTGATAATGAACACAAAAAATATCGTTCAACTTCTTTTCATCCATATCCTTAGTCATCTCTAACTGAATTGAGTATGTATCCCACTCAGGCTGTAGATTCTTGATGAATTTGAAGTTGATTTCTAACTTTGGTTTCTTTATTCCATTCCTCCGAATATCATTTAATATAATATTGAAGCGATTGTATGCGTCCTTCAAAGATTCTCCCTCTTTCACTTTAAAACCTTCATAAGCATTGATACTCTGATTTTTTTTTGTTTTTGAGGGATTTCTCGGACCCTTGAAGTTGCCTCTCCAATTCATCCCAAATTTCATTCGCAGAATCTCGACTATCAACTCGGTTGAAAATGTTGTTTGGGATGGCCATAGTCAAGTAGGTGAGAGCCTGAGCATCCAATGGGATTTTGGCAACAATCCTCTTGGAGATTTCCAGAGTTGTCTTAGTGGCTGGTTGTCTGGAGACACCAACATGAGGACTGTGAGGACCATGTAAGATAGATTTCATCAGCTTTTTGTCTTGGTTGTTGAGGAATTGAATCATCCATTTTCCCCATTGTGGGTATTCCTCCATTTGAAGAATGGGAGGTTTGGATTTAGAACCCATACTGAGTAAGTCTCTCGACATTTTGATATCTGGATAAGAAACATAAAGTGTGCTTGAAACGTTTGTTCGAAAAATTCAGAAAAACTTTGCTTGAAAGGTCAAACTTGGTCAAACAGTGAGCTAGTCGCAAGCTAAAGAAGTATACTTATCGTAGACTGAAGAAGAACTTGTCGCAAGTCAAATTGAATGAACAGTAGCTTGTCGCAAAGAACTGTAACCGAGAAGTAACTTATCATATATTGTTGGACACGAGAAGTCACTATTCGTAAGATACAGTGTACGAGAACCAAGCTTGTCGTAGGTCACAGTGTACGAGAACTGACTTGTCGTAAGTCATAGTGTACGAGAACTGACTTGTCGTAAGAAGAAGCACACAAGTAGTAGCTTATCGTAAACTTAGTCACACGAGTTCTATACTTGAAGAAGACCAAAGTATCTGAGAACTAGTTTAATGCACATTAAAGAATACGAGAAGTAAACTTGTCGTATGTTGAGTGATTCGAGAAGTAAATAATTCGCAAGAGAAAGGACACAAGAACTAACTATGCGCAAACAATGATGTACGCGTTCTATACTTGTCGTGAGTAGCTCTCTACAAATTCTATACTTAGAAAATTTCAATAAATCACTAATACTCAGATGAAGCTTGTGACAACCATGATGAATCTTGCGAGTTCTTCATCGAAAAACACATTTTTAGTCATAGATTCTTTGATTCTTAGAATTAGATCCTAAAACTTTGTAGGGTTGATCATTGAATGATTCTGAACACTTTTTTAGAACACCAATTCTTCCAAAACACACTGGATCACAAAATTCGATCGATAAAACAGTTTCTTGCAACTTCGACCACATAACTCACAAAAATCACAAATTCACCACCAAATTGTGTGAATTAGTACAAGTAATCAACAAAAGAAACGTTCCAGAATGTGATTCGAATCAATTACAATCAAATTTGAATCCTAATTTCAATAAGATCGCATAAACTAGAATCCGACAATGAATGTGTCAAGAACAGTTTGCGACAACTACCAAAAATCTTCAAATCTTGCTTGAAAATGACCAAATCTGCTATAGAAACATGTTTTCTGAGTAATTCGTCTACTCTGATACCAAATATTGTTCCCAAATCAAGCAATTATCATGAATTCACATACAAACAATCAAGAACAATCAAGAATATAGAGAAAGAATGTAGAGAGAGAAATATTTTATCATATATCTCTTGGTGCCAAATATTATAAATGAAGGACATGTTACAAAAGCAAAGGATAAGAACTATTTATATGGTCAACATGAACAAAGACCATAAAAACAAAAGTAAAATTACATCAAGGTTTGACTTTTAAGGACTATGCTAACAAGACATTGATTCCAACTCTAAATGCTCCAACAGACGAACGAGTAAGTAATTTTATAAAGCTCATTATTTCAGTATTTTATGTGATTCTTATTATTTTTTGTTAATATTTGTAGGCATGCTATGTCATTTGTACCCTTCCTCGCGTTGGTTCGAAATTGTTCACAATGTAGAAAACAAACTTCGATGGCATCCCGTCTATTGTCAGATCAAGCAATTCTCTCATCCCTATGTCTTTAACCGCCTCTTTCTGCATGTCGGTTAAGATCTTTATTGTATCAAACAATTTCTTTGGTGATGTTCTAGTCTTCGACCCAAACGATTCTCTTGTGTCCCTTTTAGTTTGAGCCTTTTTCTTCTTATCTTTAGCTTGAATCCCTCCTTTTCCCTCATTATTCGGACGCTTATGATGTGATTTGGGTTGTTCCGCGAAGTCGTTGTTCGATTTCACATATGCTATACCATTTAAATTGTTAAGAAGATAAAAAATAATTGTGTTCAATATAGGTAGTAATTCTTTATACCATACCTTTTCCTAAAGAAACATATACCTTATCATCAATATTAATTTTGTTTGATGATCTTGTAGTTGGGCAGTCATCTTTATCGTTATACACCATTAGCGCCTTCCCTGCGTATTGATAAAAATAGGTTAACACTATTTATAATTGCCATATTTATTGTTCTCTAGTTTTCAAGTTTACCTTTATCCGGATCGGTGTTGATTACCATTAGTACGTAACTATTACTCGTAATTTATAATGTTAAACAATAGTATTAAAAAAATTCAACTATTGAAAGGGTGATGTTACTGAAAACTATTGCTAATTAGTCACCGACTCCATCATTTGGCTCATTCACTGTTAAGCCATTTCACATATCTGTTTAGTTCAACGGAATGATCTTTACCCGATGATGAAAACCAATTAATCACTATAGTACATTAATTTTATTAATTATTAAGACTAAGAATATAGAATATTACCTTCTGAAGTTGGTAAAGCTCCATCTTGTTTCCTTTTTCTTGACGCTTGAATTGTATGAAATTACATTGTGTGTGTGTGGGGGGGGGGGGTTCCAACACAATTGAAACAATTAAAATATTTTTCATTTGTTCTCCTTAAAAGAAAAACACTCATATGTGAACTTACCAATTTCATATATGAAACCATACTATCATATATGAACATCAAAGAAAATTGGATATGAATTTACCAATTTCATATATGAAACCATACTATCATCTATGAACTTACCAATCCAAACTATGTGTACTAAAAATGTCGGTTAAACCACAACAACATATAAACTATCATATATGAAAATCAAAGCATTCAAGTGCTTTTATAATGTTGTCAAAAAGATGTCTGAATCATTTGAAAATTAGGGAAGAACTTGAGAATATGGAATACAAAATAATATATGTTTCCCTTATTCATTGATTCCAAACTAAATCAAACATTACCCCCAAAATTTGTTAGAACCCAACAACTTCTACCAATATATAAATACCAAAAACTAAAATCATATCATAAGAAGCATCATGTTTAACAGAAACTAGACAAACATACATCAACAGTCAAATGAAACACCACAAAGACATAACAGAAAATGGATTTACATGGTAAGTCGATTAATGTTAATTCTCATTATTTAAAGGGATAGTTAATAGAAATTGAACTTATAAATTTCATATACGTAACCCTACTATATTGTTTGAGCATATAAACTATTTCATGGATGAACATCAATCATGTTCCATACATGATCACCAAAACAAATTTACACATGTACATTCATATATGAATCTACATCTTCATCTATGAACCCAAAATAACTTTCATATATCCTTATCAAGTATTGCCTTAAGATCATGGTCCCAATGTCTAACTCCTCTGAAATGTCTACTGCAGTACCTAAGGTCCCGGATCGCGACCCCACACAAGTTCATCTCCACAATACCTCTGATCTTAATGCTTACTTACACACCATAGAGTTATACCTACAAGCCAATGGTCCTAGGACCCGACTCTATACAAGTTCATCCCCAAATATCGCCGATGACTTAGTTTGATCAACTCTACTAGGACAAAGCCTCAAACATGGGTCCCATTGCTCGACTCCTCATGAGTTCATCACTATAATACCTAGAGTCCCTGATAACTCTCATTTTTTAAAGTTAGTTATTACTCTTTTTCTAGGATTCTATCTTGTTTTTATACCCACTTTGCTTCTATCCCTCTCATTTTGTCTATAATGTGATAAAGAGATGATGAATTACCAAATGTTTTTTTTTTTTGGAAAACACTGCACAATTGGACTATAGGCACGATCCCTCCCACTGTGAGCATGGACGAACAATTTTTGGACATCAATGGACATTGCATTTATCTGTATAATGGGAGCAGTAAAAAGAAGATTTTTAGAAGCATGAAAAATCTGGAAATCCTTGAAAATCCTCTTGGTTATGGAATGAATGTTGCATGGTCTTTACCCAAAAAGTTTTAAGGAAGAATCCAATGGGTTGTTTCCCTTTATTGGGCTATATAAAAAAGCATGGACAAGCATTAAAGCCATTCATCAACAACTCCAACACTTAGGTGGAGTTTGGTTCGCAGATTGTGTGTCCCTCTATGTGCAAACTAATCAAGATAACAACAAGATTCAACATCAAATCTCATATTCATTGATCATGAAATCAACATATTACAGATGCTTTCAAAAGTAATATTTCTCTCTCTAAGATTCATTCTCTAATAAGTTCTCTATGATGTGCTACTCCCTTAACAAAGAAGATAAAGCTATTTATACCAACAAGGTTACAAAGGAACAAACAAATTAAACTAAGCTAACGCTTTGAATTTTTCTTTGATCTCTTTGACTTTGAATTTTGCAATGAGAGTTTGACTTGAACTTTGACTTCCAATTCCTATGATCTTGGATCCAACATATTTGTGCATTAACACAGATTCTGAAGGAATTTGATGGAATAGGAATGTTGAATTCCGTTGACCAAATTCCATTCCTTTGTTTGGATCATTCTTTTTCACGGAAGGAATCTCTAAATTCCATCAAATTCCACAAATGAGGGAATTTAACATTCTTTAGCAACTACAAGATATTTTGATGAAATGAATTTTTTTTTCTTCATAATACCACATTTGCCTCAATCCAATATAACCTAGTCACAAATAAAACCTATATGATTAAATCATGCCTCCATCGGTTCCTTCTCTAAACCACCGCCGACCACCAACCACTGCCATTCTGAACCATCGTCGATCCGAACCACTGCCGATTTGAACCTCCGCCGACCACCGACCACTTTTGTTCTGAACTACCGCCATTATGAATCACCGTTGACCATTATCTCCGACCACCGTCGACCACCGCCGATATGAACCACCGCCGACCACTGCGAATCTAAACCACCACAGACCACCGCCGATCTGAACCACCACCGACCACTGTCTATCTAAACTACTACCGACCTTCGCCAACCACCAACCAACGTCGTTCTGAACCACAGCTGACCATTGTCGTTCTGAACCATCACCGACCACCACCTACAACCACCATTCTAAACCACCGTCGATCTGAACCACCGTCCAGCGCTAATCTGAACCACCATCGACCACCTCCGATCTGAACCACCGTCGACCACCGCTGATCTGAACCACCGTCGACCACCGCTGATCTGAAACACCGCCGACCACCGTCGATTCGAACCACCACCGACCACCGTCGATTCGAACCACCACCGACCATCGTCGGCCACCGACCATCGTCGGCCACCGACCAACGTCGTTTTGAACCATCGCCGATCTGAACCACCGCCTATCTGAACCATCGTCAATCCGAACCACCGACGACCACTGACCACCGCAGATTTGAACCACCGTTGACCACCACCGTTCTAAACCATCGTCGATCTAAACCACTACCGACCACCGTCGATCTGAACCACCACCGACCACCAACGATCTGAACCACTGCCGACCACCGCCGTTCTGAACCACCGTTGATTTGAACCACCGTCGACCTTCGCCGTTTCGAATCACCGCCTATCTGAATCATCGTCGATCTGAACCACCACCGATCTGAACCACCGGCGACCACATCCGATCTGAACCACCGTTCTAAATCACCACTAACCTCCACCAAAATGAACCACCGTTATGAATAAAGTATTTTTAATGTCTATTTTATTAAAGCATTTTTTGTTTAGAAAAATTAAAATTATCAAAAAGGGTATTTTGGTCATTTATCAACATTTCATTCCAATTCCAATGCTACACTCTATGAACCATACAGACGGGTTCCAGATTCTTTAACATATTACATTCCAATTCCTTCAAAGTCAAATTCTTTTGACAGATTTCATTCCATCCAAAAACATTATACTAACCAAACGCCACCTTAGTTGATCTTCAAGTTTGCTCACAAGCTTTAAAGATTTGTAGCTTTAACTTTCTTGCATTTAGTTTATCTTGTAATTAATTTCTAGTACTTCAATTATATCCTGCTTGTTTCATTTTATTAGAGTAGTTCTTAATCATTTATCTTCTTTTATTATGTCTTTCTTTTTAATTATGAGCTAAGCACCCCATTGGGTGTGGGTGTGAGTGAATTGATACTAGTAGGCAACACTTGGGTATGGCCATAATTACTTGGTCTTAAGTTTGGTCACTTAAGTCGGGACATAACTCAACACGGATAAGCCAATCACTTTGAAATGTTAAGATTAGATCTTGACCTCGAGAGGGGCGGATTCTAAATATGGATTAAATGATGCACAAGGATTTGAGAGTCTTTGATAACCATATAGATATACGGGTTTTGTATGATTTACTAAGGTTCAAATGTCGATCGACATTTATATCACAAAAAGATTTGGGTATAAATCTTCATACTGGTGGAACTTGATGTTTTGAGTCAAACATAGTTAAATCAACAAGATTAAGAGTATGTGATTGTGGGCACTCTGGGGACACTTGTGGGCATAGTTTATAAAAATTTGTTTTCGAGAGATTGGGATTTTTATAAATAGTCCTATGCACTTGAGTGCCTGACCATTTTGTTACTATGTTTATCTCAAGGGAAGCTTATACCCATACCCATTCTTTAATTAAAAAAGTTACATTTCATATTTTTAAGTTATTTCACCAACAAAAACGATAACTTTTCTCACAACCAAAACGTGTGCAAGAAGAGTATGAAACTCTCTGATTCTCAGTAGTTCAGTCGCTGTGGAAGCGGTCTTTGGTAATAATTGCCATTTTATTACTTATAGTGATCATAGTTGAGGTGTATACTTGCGCCTCCACTTTGGGAACATTGTGGCCACTGTGTGGAACTATACGGTTTTCTGCTATCAAGTTCTTGGCGCCGCTACCGGCGACTAGCACGATTTTATATCCTGAGATATTGAATCTCATTTGAGCCCGTGTCACACATTAAAAAAAACCGTGTTGTATGCCACGACAACAACACCATGAACTTTTACCTCTTGATCCTAAGATCAAAAGAACCGTAAAAATACGTAGAAGAGGTAGAAAAAATCAACAAAACCCACTTTTAAATCAAACCATGGCTGACGATGGTGCACATCCACCACCGCCTCCGGTTATCGAAACCACGATTAAAATTGTTGATGACAAAAATAGGGGAATACGAGACTATACAACTTCCGAGTTTGATCAATTAAAATCAGGGATTCTTAGACCCAACATGACGACACAAAATTTTGAACCGAAACCGATAATGTTTCAAATGATCCAAGCAATTGGTCAGTTTGGAGGATTACCTTTGGAAGATCCACACTCTCATTTAAAATCATATATAGAAATGACAGATCATTTTCGTATCCCCAATTAACTGTAGAAACCTTACGGTTAACGCTCTTCATTTATACCTTAAGAGATAGAGTTAAAGTCTGACTAAATTCTCAACCACCTAAATTGATTAATACCTGGACGAATTTAGACAAAATAAATTTAAAGAAATTTTTTCCTCCAACAAGAAATGTGAAGTTTATACATGATATCATGAACTTTCGACAAGAGGAAGATGAAGCAGTTTCGAATGCTTGGGAGAGATTCAATAAAATTCTCATGGAACGCACGTTTGACCCGAAATTGGTCGCATCGCCTTTACATGTCAAACATCATTTGGTCGCGATGCATTGGGATAAAATGAATTCCATCCCTTGCAAAGTTAATGTGACATGGGTCACCGAGTTTTATGCGGCCATTTTTGTCATGAAAAAGAACCCGATCTAGGTTTGGGGACGATGGGTTAGTTGGTTCGGACCCCAAATCAACAAGGTTTAAAACCTACAGGCTCCTTTGTATGTTCCTATTGTTATTTGTCCAACCAATTCCTTGAGGTTTTGGATGAAGTGGTGGCAACCATGTTACATGCCCGGACATGGTTGGTCTTTGGATAATCATCGAACAATGATTAAAGCCAATCATTTAATGGAAGAGGTTGCCTTATGGTTTCAGTTTCTGAGACATAAACTCATTTCGACTGTACATGATGGTACTTTGTCACGTGAACGGTGTCTATTACTTTATTGTATCCTTAAGGAGTGTCTGGTGGATTTTGGTCTGATTGCGTGTGATGCAATAACCTCGGTGGCTACATGTACCACTTCCCGACTAATATTGTCCGTTCTAATCACTAAACTTTGCACCTCTATAAAGATGGAAACTTTTGAAAAATATATGATTACCTTCAGATCTTTCCACATTGATAAGGAAACGATTGAGCGCCGCAGGCGATCCACTAGAAGGGATAACATTTTGCAGGATGAAGAGTCACCTCAGTAGCCTCCGGTCCAAAGTCTATGACTTCAGCCACCACTACAGCCCCGGAAAGACATATCATCCACATCATCGGCTATGGATCTAACGGTTTGTTTGGGGCTTTAGTGATGCAACAAGAAGAAACAAATCTCATACTCAAAGCCATCCTTGAGGCCATCTAGATGCTCGATGATCATGTGAGTAGGTTAGAAGACAAACAGAAGATTGGCGGTTAAAATGCCTCGGCTGCCGGTCTAAGCTTTCATGGTGCAGATGACTCCACTGTGCCCATAGCCTCCAACAACAGGCAACATTATCCAGGAAAATAACTGTTGGTTAATCATCATGGTCTTTTGAAAGCATTATCTTGGTTCGCTATCTTTCGATATTGAAGATGTTGGAGATGTTGGAAGAACAAAATGAGCGCGTCTTATCGCTACTTGCCAAGGTTCCAGGTGCAGCAGTTCCTATTGACGTTGAGCCTCGCAGTGGGTCCAGGCGTCACTCTTCGTCGACAAGATTGCAATGGTCGACGTTCCAAAGAAATAAAATATTCCAACATTCGCACCAAAATATTCTAGTATCTCGGATCCAACTGAACACGTCGCTCAATACAAACAATTGATGTGGACAGTGTCAATCCCACACCAGTATCAAGAGGTGTGTATGTGAAAAAGTTTTGGGGAGACCCTTACCGGTGCAACTTTGCAATGGTTAATTGGACTCAAGCCAAAATCCATCGGGTCATTCGCGGAGCTGGTGAATCAATTCTCTCAACACTTCGCCAGTAGTCGCAAGATGGAGAAGCAAACTAGCGACCTATACTATGTCGTGCAGAAAGCAGAAGAATCCATTCGTAGTTATTTCAACTGGTTCAGTGTAGAAACTATCAGTGTTCGAAACTATGATATCAAGATTGCAATCAAAGCCTACAAGCGTGGTCTGGACGAAAGTTCAGGCCTTTACACTGATCTAACAAAGTACCCCCCGAAAAATTTCGAAGATGTACGAGCAAGGACTTTGGCTTACATGAGGGTCGAAGACGATAAGGCTTTTCATCGTAAACACTTTAGTGACAAAAGACCGTTGAGTGTGAAGAAATCAGAGTTCAAGACCAGATCGACAGCTAAAGTTGACTCATTGAGGCAGATATCGAACGTCAGGTCCGACAAGAAGAAGGTCTCGACCGCAACCAAGCTTCCTCAATACCCCAAAATTTCCTCCTATGGATTCAAGGGTACTTCTAAACACTTGGTTGAGGCTTTGAAAACTGCGCGAGCAGCTGTTCGTTGGCTAAAGAAAAGTGACAAAGCCGATGACAAGAAAGACAAGACCAAATGGTGCGATTTTCATGATGACCATGGTCATACAACTGACGACTACATATCACTCAAGAAGGAACTCTCCTGGCACATCCTGAAGGGTAATCTCAAGGATATCCTCGACCGACCAGCGACACCTGACAATAACGTTCGACCACCATCCCCTGATCATGAGAAAGTTGTGAACTGTGTTACGGGAGGGTCAGACGTATGCGGTCTAACCTATTTGGCAGCGAAAAGGCACGCATCACAAAGTGCAAATAACCAACCAATCTCATGATACTCACGATCAAAAGAAGAATTAGAGTTAGAGTCTATGAAGATAACGTTCGATAAAGATGATTTGGGAGACCTACATCAGAAACATCATGACGTGTTAATCATTCAGCTCAAGATCGGCAATTGTTTGAGCCGAAGGGTGTTGGTTGATGGAGGAAGTTCGGAAAATATCATCTTCCTCGACACCATCAAGGCTATGGGTCTCGACAAGTCAGAGATCATCCGACGCTCGACAACATTGGTTGGCTTCAACGGAGACGCAACGAGCACCTATGGAGAGATCATCTTACCAGTCTATGCAAAGGGGATCAACAAGCAGACAAGATTCAGCGTCATAGATTGTCCATCAGCATACAATGTCATCCTTGGTCGACCCTAGATCTATGACATGAAGGCATTCCCCTCGACATATCACCAGACGATGAAATTTCCAACTCCAGGGGGGATCCAGGAGATCAAGAGTGAACCGAAAGTTGCTCGGGATTGCTACAAGACCACGATGAAACCCAGAAAGCAACCCATCTAGCAATTATAGAACCAGGATACTCACGATACTGTCGACGACTATCGTTAGGAGGAAGTTACCCTGGACCAAAGTAAGCCGGAGTAAGTCGTCTTCGTGGGTTCGTCTCTCGACCCTTCTATTAAAAAAGAACTAATCTCTTTTTTGCAGGATCATGCTGACTATTTCGATTGGACGCACGAAGACCTGGTTGGCATCGACCTTGACATCATTTCACATAAATTGAATGTGAATTCGTCATTCAAGCCAATAAATCAAAAACGTCAAAAATTTGCCCCGGAGCGGAATAAAGTGATTAATGATGAAATCGAAAACCTCCTCAAGACAGGGAAAATTCGAGAAGTAAGTACCCCGACTGGTTAGCTAATGTCGTGGTCGTACAAAAGAAAAATGGCAAATGGAGGGTGTGTATATGCTTCACATATCTAAACAAGGTGTGTCCAAATAATCCATTTCCTTTACCACATATTGATGCACTAGTCGACGCGACGTTCATGGACGCTTACTCAGGCTACAATAAATACTTATGCACGTCGACGACCAAGAAAAGACAACCTTTATGATGGATCGAGGTATTTACTACTATAAGGTTATGCCTTTTGGTTTGAAAAATGCAGGTTCCACGTACCAGTGATTGGTCAACAGAATGTTCAAGGATCGATTGGGCAATACCATATATAGAAGTATATATCAACGACATGCTGGTCAAATCTCAACAAGCAGTCGATCACGTTGAACACCTATGACAATCGTTCGACATCCTCTGACAATACCATATGAAGCTCAATCCTACGAAATGTTCCTTCGGAGTCAGTGCGGGGAAATTTCTAGGATACATGGTGACTCGACGAGACTTCGAGGCCAACCCCGACCAGATTAAAACCATTGTAGAGATTAAATCACCGAGAAACTTCAAAGAAGTGCAACGTATGACAGGTCGAGTGGCAACTCTGAACATATTTATATCTCGATTGTCAGACAAGTGTCACATGTTTTACAACTTCCTATGAAAAAAAAGGGCTTCCATTAGACGGAAGACCATGAGCAAGCATTGCAAAGATTGAAAGATTACATGGCGTCGCCTCCATTATTATCAAAACCAAAGAACAACGAGGTCATGGTAAGAGAGAACGACAAACACCAACTTCCTGGTAAGAGAGGACGAAAAACACCAACTACCTATCTACTATGTAAGTAAGTCTCTACTCGATGGTGAAACTAGGTACTCGTCGATGGAAATTTATTACTGTCGTTAGTTACAGCTGCTAAAAAGTTGCGACATTATTTCGAATCACATCCTATAATTATCGCTACTAACTTTCCACTCAAGTCTGTCTTGAGAAAACCTGAGTTGACAAGTCGTTTGGCGAAATAAAACATATACCTCAGCAGTTACGACATCGACTTTAAACCCAGGACCGCGATCAAATCGCAAGTCCTAGCAGACTTTGTCGCCGACTTTAGTCCTAAACTAGAGAAATAAGCACAAAAAGAAGTTTGTTATGTGGCGATTCACGACGACAAACCCTAGATTCTACATGTCGATGGATCGTCCAATGCTAGAGGTACAGAACTGGGCGTCGTCTTAAAGTCGCCACAGGGGGGCAAGATGGTGTACTCCATACGATGCGATTTCAAGGCAACCAACAACGAAGCAGAGTACGAAGCCTTGATCGTAGGGATGAACATGGTGCACGACTTGGGGAAAAAGGGTTACACATCAAGAGTGACTCTCTCCTTTTCGTAAACCAAATGAATGGAAAATTTGCGGATAGAGATTCAAAGATGACATAATATCTCAAAGTAGCCAAGGCAAAATCTGCAAAATTCGAGCCTTTTTCGATCGAACAAATTCCGAGAGATTTTAACACTCAAGTAGATGATTTAGCCAACCTCAGATCGACACTAAGCAAACCATTGTTCAACACAATTCCTATGGTATATCTGACGATGTCCTATCGATCACGACGGCATTGGTTAGATCGACGACGAAGGAGAAGATCGGTTGAGCGGCATTATGAACTACCTAACACGCGACCAATTTCCAAAAGACAGAGCAGAAGCTCGAAAGATAAGATTCAAGGCATCACGATATGTCATGATACATGGCAGACTCTATCGATGATCGTCTACTGGACTTAATCTACGATGTGTCACGAGCAAAACACAAGTCCAGAATACTTTGCAGGAGATGCACGACGGCGAGTGTGGTAATCACTAAGGGGGTCGTAGCTTAGCTAATCGAGTATCTCGACAAGGTTATTACTGGTCGACGCTACGACAAGACGCTATCAGGTATGTGCAGAATTGCGATGCATGTCAACGACACTCAGGTAGGATGCATAAACCTTCTGAACCCTTACATTCGATATTAGTTCCCTGGCCTTTCATGAGGTAGGGAATGGATATCGTTGGTAAGTTACCACCTGCCTCAGGGCAAAAGGTATTTTTAATCGTCCTTACAAACTATTTTTCCAAATGGGTAGAGGTGGCCGCTTTTTCCCAAGTTCGGGAAAAAGAGGTTATATCCTTTATCCAGTCTAACATGATATGCAGGCTTGGAATACCATCTGAGATCGTCTGTGACAATGGATCTCAATTTATAAGCAAAAGGACTCAACAGTTTTGTGAGGATTACAACATAAAACTCAGGACGTCGACACCATGGTATCCTCAGTCAAACGGACTTGCTGAATTGAGTAACATGACAATTGTAAACTCGATCAAGAAACGTTTCAAAGCAGCAAAAGGAAGATGGGTCGAAGAACTTCCTTCGGTCTTGTGGCAAATCATACGACTCCGTGTACGTCCACTGGACAAACTCCCTTTTCCTTAGTCTATGTTTGTGAAGCAGTCCTACCCATCGAAGTTCTGTTACTAATGTCGAGACATACATCAGTCGACCATAACCTAGTCGATCTAAGCTACGACCTCGATTCTCTCGAGGAGTTAAGAGAATCATCATTGATTCGAATGGCATCCCAAAGACAAACGGTCGAACGTCATTTCAACAAAAATGTGAAGATTAAGGTCTTCCAAGAAGGCGACCATGTATTACGACAAATGTTTCAGAACACTCAAGAACCAAACACAGGTAAGCTTTCCATTAGATGGGAAGTACCTTATCGTATATCTAAGGTCATTGGAAAAGTTGCCTATAGGCTCCACAGTCTCGACGACCAGGAAATCCCACGTAGATGGAATGCAACACATCTGAAGAGGTATTTTTTCTGATCCCTTAAACTATTTCATTATCATTATTTGACTCGATCAAATACTGACTTAAGTATCGGAGGGACGTTGGTTAGCCAACGAGCAACCTCTGACGATGTTTTCTCGCAGGTTCGCACGACATAAGAATGTAAGTCTCTTACACGACTTGGCCAAATGAGAACTCGACTCTAAATTTTTTAACTTAGAAAAAGTTTTATTAATGGACAAATGCCTAAGGCGCATGAAATTTGAGATTGAAATCATTTAAGTTGACATAGTCGCATGTGTCCTTAAGTTATGTTATACCTCCAGTCATCAAATGACTTACACCTCAATTGCCTTGGTCGCAAGAGTCTTTGATTTGCCTTGGCCGCAAGAATTTGTTACTTTTGTTTATTTGGGTTGAATGTTTTAGACGTTGATCGTGTGATTTTAAATGATTTACTTACGATATCGCATGTGAACATACAAAGCCTAAAAAGGCATTCGACATAGCAAAAAACCATTTGCATTTAAGTATAAAAAATAATGGTTACACATGAAAGGCTCGACCACTAACGGTCGACCTAAGGAAAATACAAACAAAAGACAGATAAAGATAAAAACTAAAAAAGCTCAGCACGGAGGAGCATCTTTTGTCGGCATTAAAGTAGAGACATCACCAACAGGAGTCTCATCCACCTTGACCTCCTCCGCGTCGACCTCGATCACCTCAGCGTCCTTTTCGTCCTCGGAATTCAGATCATCTTCATTCCCGACTTTCGCGAGGTAGATCTTCAAGTCCTCAGCAGCATTCGCCAAGGGATTTTTCCCTGCTAAGTGGCGTCTCATGATCACCGCCTTAGTCGTCCACCGTGTAAAGCCCTCGACTGCCTTCAGCTCTTCCTCGAGCTCCTCAATTTTGACCTTTTGTTTGGTCTCCCTCTGCTTCGCATCCCTTGTCTCTTTTTCAATCATGACCAAGGACACGTGGCCTCGCTCAAGCTCTTCCCGAGTCCCCTGCAGGATTTCGCACGACACGTGAATACGTGACTGCAAATCCGACACTTGGTCGTTGGCGACCTCTGTGATCTTGTCGGCCTCCTCTAGACGCTCAGTAAGGGAATCTACCTGAGACCTGGCTTCCTTCTCTCGAGCTAGCATAACTCTTTCCCTGCCAAGAGCCGCCTTCTCTCTGTCGAGGGCGAGGGGCACGACTCGTCAAATTTGCTCCATGTCCCCATAGAGTCTTAGGGAAGCCTAGAGCATCTGTAAAATAAACAAACATAAACATTAGTACTATAATGAATCAAAGAAAAAGTACAAAAAAGGTAAGTGTCGGCCCTTACCATGAAGGCAAGTCCAGAGATGTGAGATCCGACATCGTCGATCCTCATCATCTTGAACATGTCATTCAACTGCGGAAGGAGATATTTCGACAAGTGCTGAAATATCTTCGCATGATCAAGGACATCGTTCGCCATGAAGTCTGACGGCAACATGAAGTTGACCGTTTGAACATCGGCGGGTCCCTTCCCCTTGTCGCCCGATGGAGGGTCGAACCCTGTAGCCTCTGTCGCCTGAACATTCTCCAGAGGAGAACGCTCGACGCCTAGATCCTCCGGGGACTCCATCTCGGGAAGCACGACATTTATGGGGACCACTGGAATCGGGTCACTCATCTTCATCTTCTCAAGGCTAGCGATGCTCCACGCGCCGCCTCCCCTTGAAGATGGTTCCCTCGGAATCATCTTCTTCAGCCGCTTCGGCTAACCCGACGCTGTGGCAACAACATCTTTCCTCTTTTACTTGCCTTTATGGGTAAGCTCCATTTTGTCTCTCCGCAGAGCATCGATCGCAGAGCCACCTAAAATCACATTAAACGCACGACAAACGTTAACATCGATAAAGGAAAAAAGAAAGAAAAATTACTGTGGAATCAAGTAGCTTACCTGCCATCTCTACTTCTCTTTCTTCTTCTCTCACTTGTTCGACCTCCTCGACCTCGACCTCTGGAGGCTCGACGATGGTTACCTCGCCGTCGTCTCCTGTCGACGATATCTTGTACACCGAATCACTGTTCGGTTTCACGTTGTCGAAGTTGATGGCTACAAATAACAAAAGAAAAACATTAGAAACGAAGCACAAACGACAAAGAAACATACGACGGACAATGAAAACAAAGGTAGACTCAATCGATGTATTCTAGTCAGGCTCGAGCCAGTCACTTTCTGGACCCAGTGAGGCCATACGCACAAAGGCGTATCTCGACTTCCACCCAGGGTCGTTAACCGTCGTTAACCGTGGTGTTGAGAACTAGGGTGCGATCACCCCGATATTTGAAGTGAAGGCTATAACGGTAAAAACCGTCAATCTTCACGGTATACTCCGTGAGGAGGTCGTTCACATTAAACGAACCTCCCCAATCCCTCGTCAGTCGTTTGATGACTGAAACAACCCTCCAGAATTGGGGCATGAGTTTCCCCGACGCAAGGTTGAAGGTAAGCATAAACGACCTCGAAATAGGCGAATAAGGCCACTTAAACCCTCTTTTGAAGGGATACTCGTAGATAATGAAATATCCCTCGGAACACATGTCAGGACAAGCTTGACCTGGAGAGTTAATAGTAACCTCCGCATGGATTTGCGCTAAGCGCCTAAGGTCATCAAGGTCATCTTGACCCTGAATCCTGCTAATAGGTTTTCTAGACATGGCTAAACCCCTAAGATTGATCTTCAAATCAATCATGCCAAATATATCCTAGTTTTTTTTTGGTTTTCTAGCACAAGTCTTGAATTGCATGAAAAAGCTCAAGAGATCGTACCTTAAGTAAGTCGCTCTAAAACCTCGATTGAAATCTAAGTCCAGCAAAGATCACACTAAATTTTGGTAAGGATTATCTCTCTGAAATACTATGAAAGCGTAAAAGGAAACCATCCTGCATATCTCCTATTTATACGCAAGGAATGAATCAAGCACATTCGCTCGATGGTCGACACGTGTCAATCGACTCTTCAGGATCACGTCTGTATTGTCGACACCTGTCATGCATAGCTGTCATGCGTGTTCCCCATGCTTCCATGACATCACGCATGTCAGGGACTCAAGTAAGAAATGAACTATTTCGGTTCTGAAGTGACGATAGCCTTCCTCGGACTGACACGTGGCATTTTTCAAAAATAAAAATTTTAAATTTTGGGGGCAAACTGTTTGGGTCAAAAACACACGATCACGACGAAGTAACATTTAATGTGTATTTCGCACGACATGTCTTGTATTAAGATAAAGTCCTGTCGACCGAGCATAACCCTGACCTCCGTCGAGACTAACTCGAAGGTTGGTTGAGCGTCGCACGAACATCGCAGGGATTTACACCCGACCTCGACCATATGATCTCGGTCGCATCCCAACCTTAGGTGATTAGGACCTCAACTGCTCAATGTTACCATAAGTGAATTTACTCCTAAATGTTTCTAATCAACTTCTATCTAATTTAGGTCTCCTCCCTTGCCTTCAAAACTACTATGATCCTTGCAAAAACTGATCCGATCATAATTTACCATACTCTTTTCAGTTCAGAGTACCCACTTCCATGTCAACTTTACCCGGGTAGTAAAGAAACCCGAATAAGCATTCCCGAATAGATCACGCGCTGCCAATATTAAGTCGCTATTTTTAACCATGGTTATTCAAAGTCTCATCGATTAATTCGGATACCGTCATTTCGAATTTTCTAAATACCAAATAATTTTCATGAAACTGACGGTACATAAGCTCAACCATAACTTTCCTCAAAAGCAGTATCGTAAAAGAGTATCGTCATTTCCTTAATGTAATTCTTAATGGCTAGTTCGGGTTGGTCCTGCATAACCCTGAATTCATATTCCAAACAACTGCATTGCACACCAACTACAAGGATTCCCAAAATTTCCTTGCTCAAACCATTCTAGCTATCGGCCTAACATTTCATTCAAGAACGTACCAATACACTCTATAGAGAGTTGGTTACCCTAAATTCAACAATTGCACAACTCTCAAAATACATTCAAGCATTGATCACCCAATCAATAAAATCCTTACTGATCAAGAAAATCTTAATCATTAATCCCTAATTACCAATATCTGATCTCCTTAGAGTTACCATTTATATTGCAAACGCCTCTTAGAAACCCCAAGCACCCTAACCTCAAAATAAAAATTTGATACCTAATATCGCAAAACGACTGTAAAATGTGGGTATGCCAACAAGTACTTCATTCCTGATTTACACCACGTCGACCTGCAAGGTCCTATTCTTGGTTTACACCTTGTCGACCCATAATATCAACTTAAAGCTATCGATTAGAATGAGATTTTGAATCTTACAATTTTAAAAGCTCTAGTAAATGAATCACCAAATCTTCTCCATCTGCGAAGACCCACTATGATGACACACCACAAGCACACAACATGAAGTGAAAAGAACATCCCATATGATCAACATGATCCATATCCAAGCATTCAACTAAAGCTTCAACCTGAAGATACTTTCGGTTTACTACTTTAATAATCAAGACAACATACACATCTAATACCTCAAAATTCATAATATGCACCAGATTTTTAAGCTGAAATTCCGAAATCCAAACCAACTACAAGTTGATCATCTGATAGTGTCAACTCTCAAGGACTTTCCTAATCCTTAAATACAACACCCTCCACAAAAAGGGATTCAGATCTATGGGTTTAGTGGGAATGTTTTTCAAGTATGTTAACTCAACACATATGCCAATTGTAAATTTAAAGATTTACCAAATATAAAATCTTTGTAACTATTTTACACATGCACAAAAATTACTACTACAACTAGGTAGTCGTGCAAGGTGGCCATAAATGCCACACACATAAAACCAACCAGAAAATTACATGTTTTTTTGTCCAAAAACAATGACAACAACAAACGAAATATACACAACTAAAACCTTCCAAATGGCTGTTATAGCGTCATGTATTTAAAATTTCACCCCACTCTCTCCTATGTGTCAAATCATAAATCAAAATGTGCAACATATCGAACATATGAATTTTAGGGAAAACATGGAATGGTTCATGTCAGTTTTAGATTTAAAACTATCCAACAATATGCGTTTAATGATTTGCAATACTAACAAAACAACGTGAAGAAAGAATTTCAATAAAAGTTTGTTTGCTAATGACAAAAGGACAATGCTACAAAACGTCAATGCGTTAATGCTTTATAACCGAAAAAATACTCTCTATCCCCATCTATCATCAAGTCAAGGCAAATCAAGCATGCACATGCAACTGTAAATTCATAATAACATTGACCAGGTGCAACTATAAAATTTTCCATACATGAGAATCCGTGCTACCATCTTCATGATTCTCAATTCAAGTGACTCTATTGACCTTGAAATATTTTGAACATGAGAAATTATATATTACTTGAATAAAAAATAATTAGGGACAAAGGTGATTTCAAGAATTACAAGAAAACTTCGTGATTTCAAAGGTGATTTCAAGAATTACAAAGAAACCTAGAAAAAAATCAAATTCCTTTTTGTTTTGATGTCTTCTTCGTGAACCTACTCCAGATTCATTGAACCCCAAAAGCTAGCTAGATTCTCTCACCATCGCTAAATCCAACCGCTTCCTTCTTGTTTTTGTTAAATTTGAGGTCAGAGGATGAAGCAGATTAAATCTTACAGATTGTTCTTGCCAATGAGATATGTTCTTTCTTTTCCAAGCTTTTTGTTTCTATGGGATTTTGGTTCTATTCTAATTCATCTTGATGTAAAATATTTCATATTTGGTGTTGATTTGTTTCATGATAACCATTGACGTTGTTTTAGGAAGTAGAAGGTGTTGTTTGAATGAAGGGTAGGAGTTGTCTTTTACCCAACTTAATGGATACAAGAAACGTAAATGGGTTGTGCGAATAATCCCTTATATTTTTGAATTAAATCATAACCAAACATTATTGTATGACTTACCAAATAATCCATATACATTATGAATCCCATAAAGTGTTTGGCTAAAAAACACACGATCACGACGAAGTAACATTTAATGCGTATTTTGCACGACATGTCTTGTATTAAGATAAGGTCCTGTCGACCGAGCATAACGCTGACCTCCGTCAAGACTAACTTGAAGGTTGGTCAAGCGTCGCACGACCATCGCAGGGATTTACACCCGACCTTGGCCATACTAATGTATGACCCAACGTTCTTTTCTTATTCATTTAATGCAGGTTTAATACTCATAAATGCCAACGGTCATAACGGATCAACATCATCAAGATCATCTACGAAGACTCAACTGTTACGAAAGACACATTTATGAGAGACCAATACTATAAATACTAAAGATACACATCTCAAGTGGACAACTGAAATCTAAGACTCGAAGCATACAACTTACAAGCTCTCTGAAGAACACTTGCAATCTGTCATTTACATATAGTAACAATATTCACAAGACGATAGTGTTTTCACACATGACATACACTTGTTCTTTGTTTCTACATCTATTTCTTGTATCGATCGTGTAACACATTGTACTTCCAAGAACATCACCCCTGATTGGTGATCATAGTGCACGACGACACCTTTCTGTCGTTCGCAGTTTTTTTCCTCATCGAGGTTTTTCCGCGTCACCAAATCTATAGTCTCCTTGTTTTATTGTTTATCGCTTATTGTTGTTCGGATACTTTCTTTAGTTGGATAAAACTCCACGTCGACCTTAAATTATTCTTTGGGTAATTTTTGGCATTAACATAAAGCCGCTTCCAAACACCCCCAAGTCATATACAACAATTTATTAGAACATAAACATATATGACGTCCTATGAAAACACTTTAGTGCTCTTTAGAGCTCTTACATATGCTCCATTTCAAATAAGGAATGTTTTTTGTTGGTCCCAAACTAAGTAAACAAGTATTGTAGAAGGGGGGGGGGGGGGCTTGAATACAATACACAAAATTTCACTTAATTTTAATTCTTTATTAGATAATAAAATTTATCAAGAATTACACTTAGCTTACAAAAGATTGTTGCAGAAAAGGAATAGTAAACTATCCTAACAATCTATCACTCAGAAAACTTTAGAACACAACTTGAAGATCACTAAGACAAAAAGCTATGAGGGAAAAAGGACACACTAAACAACTTGCTGAATGCACAAAGATTACTTGACCTGAAAGCGTGGTTTGCATGGAGAAGCCTTCACCCTTTATATACTGTCCCATGCATTAAATGCAAATGACAGTTGTCATTTGTTGAATGGGTGGTTGAGATATTTTCAATAAACTATAAGATATTTGAAGTGACTTATCAAAATACAAAAGGTAACTTTTGTACAATGATAAGACAATATCCTAATAAAATATTCCTGGTACAAATCTTTTTGAGATCTTTTAAGAAGAAAGTCTCAATCAGATCAGAACTCAAGTGAGTATCCTCTGTGCAATACAAGTTTCCATTCCTTTTGTCAGAAAAACGTTGGGAAAGATGAAGTATTGTCAAATCATGAGGATTTGCCATAAAGGTGTATTGCCGATAGAAAAACAATCGGCAGGTAGAGCCTCTGCCGATGGATCGGTAGAAGGATGCCGATAGAAGAGGATCGGCAGGGAAGTCCTCTGCCGAAGAATAGAATAATCGGCAGAAGAAAGATATGTCGAAGATGTTGCTTATCTTTGGCAGTGGTAGCTCAGTTCTTTTGAAGTTCATCTTGATCCGCATCAGTAGACTTGTTTCATGTTGAATTCGGTTGGTCTTCGATTCACCGATATTTTAAAGCACAACTAAGCTATTAAAAAGAACCATAAAGTATCCTAAGTATGAAAGTGTACAACATTTTTCAGATATACAATTACAAGCCGAAAAGGGGAGGTCATCTTCAAATCTTAGATGACCCAACAATCTCCCCCTATTTGATGATGACATCCCATACTTAGGTAAAAGAGATAGATAAATAAATAATGCATTTTGACCCTGTTCTTTTTTTTTTGGGATAATTTTTTTTAACTATCTGACAATTACAAGTATAAAAGAATGAAATAATGAACTATACAAGATATTTACGTCAAAACTAAAATTGTACTTAGTATTAATCTTGTGAGAAGATTACAATACAAGACAAAAGAGAAGATAAGTACAATAAAAGTAAGGAAAGTAAGATAGATATATTCATAGGGAAGGCGAGGAGTGGCATCTCTTCTATTGAGTTAATTGGTGACAGCCTTGTAGAGATCCATTGCGCCCATTGGGATGATCTGGAAAATCCCACTCAGAAAGATAGTATCGGCAAGAGGAATCTGTCTTGCTCTGAAGAAGAGAATTTGGCCGAGGCCATCATTGAAGAAAATTCCATGGATATGCTCATGAATAACTGTGGTAGAAGGTTGAGGCACCAAAGTCGGTAGTGATAACTCAAGATTGGAAACATTTGGAACTTTTCCTCGCTTGACCATTTGGGAGAACACATCCTCCTTTTTGGAGGACTTCGACTTCAGTTTGGAGGTAGGAGGAAGATCGGCTATCAGACTTTCGATCAATTTCACTTCAGCTGGAGTATGCACGATTTTGTAAGTCCTTCAGTAGGAATCGAATTTCGTTTGGAGATCGGTAATGTATTTTTCCACTTCAGGTTTGAGAGCATTTTTTCTCTTTTCCAAGCATAGCACAATCTCCATCCATTCGGTTACTCCATGTCATACCAAGAAGTCAAGTATCTCAACCGACTTTGTAAGATCTTCCCTCATAATGATTAGTTGAGTGACATTACACTCTTTAGAGGGTTTAAGAATCTTAACATCAATAGTTTTAGAAGCATTTATTCGGTTGTTGAGAGGCTTGTGGTACCAATGAATGCACATAGCTTTAATCTCTTCATTCTTCTTAGTAGATTCCTCCACGGCACTAAGTTGAGCAATGACCGTATCGGTTGGAACCTCTGCCTTTTCAACTTCTTCTTCCGTCAGCTTCTTAGCAAGCTCGGAATCTTTAACAAGAGCCTCTTGAGCGATTTTGGCAATTCTGATCTCTTCTACTGATAATTCAAGATCTGAAGCAACAGCCTTAGGAGGAGGAGCAAGTTTCAACCCGCTCCCATCGGTGGACACTTTCTCCCTAGCATCTTTTAGATGCTTGGCTTCAGCAGCTTCATCCTCCGGGGTAAATTTCTTCTTTCCTTTATCCTTCTTCGGTTCGGGCTCCCCTTTAGACTCTTCGGCCACTTTGTCAGAGTGATCGGTTCCTTTGTTTTCGGTAACATCGGTAGTGGATGGATCCTTTTATTTTTCCTTTTCTTCGGCAAGGGTCGAATGTTCTTTTTCTTTTTCTTTTTCGGCAGGAACCGATATATCTGTTTCTTTATCTTTCCGTTGCTCCCCCCCAACCGATGGATCTTTTTGTTGAACAAAGTAGGGTTCTTCCTGACGCATACTGAGTGGTATTTTGCTCCCCCTCAGTATGCGACGGAGAAGAAACCACGTTTTTGGCCGACATATGGCCAATTCGAAGAGCAACACTTTGTAGACAGTGCCGATCAGAAGAAGTGAAAGCAGAATCGATGATGTCTATGTCAAGACCCTCGGCTCAATACTTAGCGACAGCGGCATGCATAGAGTCAAGCTTGGCATTTATCTTGGTAAGAGAACCAAGAAGCTGAGCATTTACGTGATCTTGAGAAATAGCCCGCTGCCTAAGAGAAGCAAGCTTTTGATCACGAGCATCGGAGGCTGCCTTGAGAGCAGCCATAGAGAGAGTGAGAGAGGTGTTGTTGTCAATAAGATTGATCACCTCTTTGAGTACCGCATCCAGAGCATCACTAAGAGGATCGCGAATACCCATAATGTCTTTCTCTATTGCATCCATGCACCTGTAAAAATTTGTATGAATACGTAGAAGCTCGGTATTCTGTTCCTTGAGTAGAAGAATGAGCTCGGCAATAGACTCATTTATGGTAGTAAGAGAGGCGGACACGAATAGACCCCTGTTCTAGTAACGTGATGCGATGACCTACTGTGCCCAAAAATCGGTCAAACTCCCCATGTAGACGCTCAAACTGGCGCCCTAGAAACACATGTTGCCGATTGGAATCTTGAATGTCGGTAAGGATCTCGGCAGGAATGGAAAGAGGAGTTTGGGAGAGGGTCGGCACAAAGGGAGGTGGTTCCGAAAGACCAGCTTTGTCAGTAGTGGGAGAGAGAGGATGATGGGGTAAATGTCGGTGAGGAGGGGGAGATGGCATTTTGGTGGGAAACCTGGTGGTGAGTCAGGTGATAAGGGAGTAGAGTGTGTAGGTGAGTGTCTAGGAGTAGGAGTAGAAAAGGGGGTAGGCTATTTAGGAGGTGATTTTGTGGGATAGATTTTGGGTGGTGAGAATTTCGGTGGTGAGACTTTAAGTGAGGGGGTGTTTTGTTCAGTGGCATTAAAAGTGGTGGTGTTAGAAAATAATAACTCCAAAAAATCATCTTTGGTGCTCTTGGAACCGACACCTGGAGAGGTTGGCTCTTCATTGAGTTGTGCAGACTCATCGAGTATGACCACGGGTGTTAGGCTGTGTGGTGAAGAAAAGGAGCATTGGTCCGGAGAGGAGACCAACTCAAATTCATCCCTCAATTGAAATTGAGGTGAAGGTTTAGTGGGGGACTCCAGTTATACATCCAAGCCCTTTTCAGAGGGAGTGGAGGAGGTAGGCTTAGGCTTAGCAGATCCACCTGGCCTAAAAGAGGGAATTTCAACTTCACACGATTGTTGAGAATCGGTAGAATGATTGTGTGGTTTGGCCAAAAATGGTTTCCTAAGTCTCTTAGAACGAGACTTAGGTGGGGATTTTGAACCCCGCCACTTATGAGAAGAAGGGGCAATGATTGGGGTAGACTCCGAAGGCTTTTTCGGAGTCAAAGTCATAAAAGCAAGGGAGGCGGCGGTAGCCTTTTTGGTATTCTTTTTCATGGCTACCGACTTGACTCGGGAATATTTTGGGGGAATAGGGGCTACCGAAATAGGTTGACCCTGTGGTTCTTGAAGCCTTTCGGTAGCCACGTCCAAAGAGGCCCCCAAATCATATTGGGAGTAGTAATGAAAGAAACCATAACTTCGGTTAACGGGTTATCGGTAGCCTTCAAGGCTTTGTGTAAGACTTGTTTGCCAATTTGATTAGGCGGCAAGTCATAAATAATAGTGGGCTCAGGTAAGGCAGCATCGGCAACAAGAGGTCCCGCCAATTTGGTATTTATGATTATGGATAGAAATCTTGGGAGAGCCACATTGTGAGTGCGAGGTGGTGATATGGCAGTACGAATGGAATCGAAAATCAACTGAGAGAAATCGATGCGATGCATAAATATTAGTGCATGGGCCAACCGAGTGACGAACGTTGGAGATTGGTCCCAACCAAATGTTTTGTGGGAGATGCAGTATATCATATGAGAAAAATAGAAGTTCCAGATTCCGCCCATGTTTTTGCAGAGAAGAGTTGCCAGTGCCCTTGCCTTAGTGTAATTCATGGCTTCGACCACTTCATCATGTTCCTGGCCGGTGGTAAATGGAGCATAGGACTCATATATTGGAAGTTGAAGAATCGAACGAACATCCTCAACCCTGAAAGTAAGATCGGGATTTTCAGTATCAGAGAGAACGGATGTGGAGACCTGATGGGTGTTCTCATTGTAGGAACACGTGAGCTAGAAGCTACCAAGGAGCATTTTGCTCATCTTGGTAGAAACAGTGAGAGCATGGCGAATGGGGGATCGTTGAAGGAAGTTAGAAATCTTGTTGAACTTTGGGTATTCAGCATCAGCGGAGAGGCGAGCGAGTTGATTACAAGCAGGGAATGTAAGTGTTTCCCGAGTCAGTGGGGTGTTTTTGCTGGTCTTTGAGGATTTAAAGGAAGCCCTTGTTTAAATTTCGAGAAATGAGAGAAGTTGCAGGTTTTGATTGTAGAAACAAATTTTGAGGAGAAAGGTAAGAAAATGAAGAAGAAGGCAAAGTTGAATATTTATAGTTGGAGGTTTGAGACGGAAAGCGGATTTTAAACGAGATTTAAAGAAATTAAACCAAATAATAATGATGACAAATAGGGTATAGGAACGTGGGGAAGTGGAATGGCCGAAAACAACTATGTCAGGGTCGTGGGAGTATGAACGATCGTGTCGCTGACATGCGAGTCACCTCATGACATGTGGCATCCATTGATTGGTGAGGGGCGAAGGTGCCGAGAATGAAGTCGGTAACGTAAGTGGATAAGAACAAACACGTCAACATAGTTGCCATAGTAGTGGTTTCCGAACATGAGGCTCGGTAGAGAGATAGTGTGCCGAAGTAAAAGTATGAAAGTTTTGCCGAAAGTGGAAGTTTCGGCAAGGGGAAAGTTCGGTAGACGTCAGGGTTACCGAAAACGTGAACAAGGAAATTTTCGGGAAAGGAAAGTTCGGTAGAGAGATGCTTGCCGAAGTTGGAAGAGTGAATGGGAGTTCGGCAGGTTTGATGCGTGCCAAAAATGGGAGTTCGGCAACAAGGTCTTTGGTACTCAAGAGGACTACCGAAAGCAAAGAAAAAGTTCGGTAGTGAAGAGTTCTTACCAAAGGAAACTTAGAGATTTTTTTTAATCAAGGTTCAACATACCTAGTGATCCAATAAGGAAATTGAATCTGGCTTCATCCAGGGGTTTGGTAAAGTGATCTGCGAGCTGAAAGTCTGTAGGAATGAAGTGAAGCTTAATATCACCTTTAGATATGTGATCTCTTATAAAGTGATATCTTATGTCAATGTGCTTTGATCTGGAGTGAAGCACCAGGTTGTTCGCAATGGCTATTGCACTTGAGTTGTCACATAGTATAGGAACTCTAGAGTATAGTTGATCATAATCTTGGAGTTGATTTTTCATCCACAAGATCTGAGCATAGCAACTTCCAGTTGTAACATATTCAGCCTCTGCAGTAGAGGTGGAGACTGAATGTTGTTTCTTGCTGGACCAGCTCACCAATTTGCCACCTAGTAATTGACAACTCCCTGTTGTGCTTTTCCTATCTACTTTAGACCCTGCAAAGTCAGAATCTGAATAGCCAATTAGATCAAAACCTGAGTCCTTGGGATACCAAAGACCCAGATTCATAGTACCTTTTAGGTACCGAAAGATGCGTTTCACAGCAACGAAATGAGATTCCTTGGGATTGGCTTGATAATGATTGCAAAGACACGTAGCATACATAATATCAGGTCTACTAGCAGTAAGATAAAGAAGAGACCCAATCATTCCTCTATAATTTGTGATATCAACTGGTTTACCAGCTGGATCAGCATGTATCTTTAGAGGTGTTGCCATGGGAGTTTACTTTGGTTTATGAAAATTCCTTCAGAAGTTAGTTTAATTTGAAGGCCAAGAAAGAATGATAGCTCACCCATCATGCTCATTTCATATTTACTTTTCATGAGAGAGGCAAACTCCTGACAGAGAGATTCGTCAGTGGCACCAAAAATGATATCATCCACATAGATTTGAACAAGAATGATATTACCTTTGGTTTTCTTGAGAAATAGAGTGTTGTCAATTTTACCTCGGGTATATTTATTGGAGAGAAGAAAGTTTGACGAAGTATCATACCAGGCACGAGGAGCTTGTTTGAGACCATAGAGAGCTTTATCTAGTTTGAACACATAGTCAGGATGAGTTGGGTCCTCAAAACCTAGAGGTTGTTTCACATAGACTTTTTCAGTAAGTTCTCCATTGAGAAAGGCACTTTTAACATCCATTTGAAAGACCCAGAAATTCTTATGAGCAGCATGGGCCAGAAAGATTCTTATTGCTTCAAGTCTAGCAACAGGAGCAAAGGTTTCATCATAGTCAATTCCTTCCTCCTATCAATATCCTTGAGCAACAAGCCTAGATTTATTCCGTATGACAGTGCCTTCTTCATTCATCTTGTTTCTAAAGACCCACTTGGTGCCAATGATGGTCTTTCCATAAGGACGAGGAACAAGTCTCTAAACTTTGTTCCTCTCAAATTGAGAAAGCTCTTGAAGTGATCCAACATGGATCGGCTAGAGCTTCTTCAACTTTATTTGCTTCCATGATAGAGAGAAAATTCACATAGAGGCAAATATTTCCAATACCTCTTCTAGTTTGGACAACTGCCTATTGATCACCAATGATTTGTTCAATAGGGTGATCTTTGGTCCATTTGAGGGCTGGTGCAAGAAATGGACTTGGAGAATATGATGGTGAAGGGTCGGCAGAAATGATGTGGGTAGGATGAGGAGGAGATAATTTGAGGTATAGGTTCGGTAGGGACTGCAGTGATTATAGGTGGAGGCAGAGGTTCGACAGATGGTGAGAGGTTTGCCGAATTTAGATTGTGCATGGAAGAATATTCTATCGAAAAGGGGATATAGGGTGGTCCTGCCGAAATTTGGCTAGGTGAATCTTCACCTACGTAGGAGATGATCCATTCATATAGTGTATTGTCATCACAAGAGAAAGAAGATAACTTGTGATCATCAAACTTCACATGTATTGATTCATCAATACATTTTCTTCTCAGGTTGTAAACTCTATAGGCTTTAGAAGTTAGAGAGTAGCCCATAAAGATTAATTCGTCAGCCTTGGGATCAAATTTCCCGAGATGTTCTCGGTCATTTAGAATAAAGTACACACAGCCGAAAACATGAAGAAAGCTGATGTTGGATTTTCGGCCATAGAAGACTTCATAAGGAATCTGTTATGTCTTTTCACTATGATGGACCTGTTTTGAGTGAAACAGGTTGTATTGACAGCTTCAACTCAGAAGTAGGTAGGAAGGTTAGATTCACTCAGCATAGACCGTGCAGCTTCACACAGAGTTCGGTTCTTTCTTTCCACCACACCTTTTTGTTGTGGTGTTCTAACAGCGGAAAAGTTTTGTGAGATGCCTTTATCATTGAAAAAGGCATCTAAGGTAACGTTTCTGAATTCGGTGTCGTTGTCACTTCTGACAGATCGAACAAGTTGACCGTTGTGCACTTCAGATTTCTTGTTGAGATTGATGATTTTTTCAGATATGTCACTTTTGTACCTGAGAAAAGATACCCAAGTGTAACGTGTAAATTCATCAACAATTACAAGAATGTACCTTTTTCCACCTAGGCTTGGAGTGCTGACAGGCCCACATAGATCCATATGAAGCAACTGAAGAGGAGTAGTGATGGAGAAACACTGTTTAGATTTGAAAGATGACTTTGTCAGCTTGCCTTTTTCACATGTTGCACATAGTTTTTCTTTAGCGAAGGAGATTTTTGGCAGCCCTATAACCAACTCTTTGTTGGAAAGAGCATTTAACGTCTTAAAGTTTAGATGAGAGAGACGTTCATGCCAGAGCCAGTTCTTATTTTTGGAATCTTCAGAGATGAAACATATATTATTTTCGTTTGCTGGTTTATGACTCATGTTAATGACATACACATTGTCTTTTCTGGAACCAGATAGAATAATGTGAAAATTTCTGTCAGTAATGAGACAGTCATCTATTCTGAAGATCACATAGTATCCTAAATAACATAGTTGACTAATGCTCAAAAGATTATGCATTAGTCCTTCCACATAGGCTACTTTATTGAAGGTGATGGTACCATTTGAAAGACTTCCATAACCTTTAGCGGAACCACGAGAGTTGTCACCAAAAGTTACAGTTGGTCCCTTTTCATTCACATAGTTTAATAAAAGAGATTTGTTGTCGGTCATATGACGTGAGCATCTACTATAAATATACCAAGTTTGATGAATTCCAATGACCTGCAATCACCACCAAATCATTCCCTTGGTACCCATTTTTAGGTGGGTCCTTTAGGATTAGAAGAAGAGGAAAAGGGACCATCTTGACCATATCTGCCAATACGTTCCTTTGGACAGTCTTTAGCCAGGTGAAAAGTGTCTCCACAATTATAGTATTTATGGTAAATGAACACCTTTTTAGATTCTTGGGAGGGATTTTTGACTTTTCCCATGGGCTTAGATTTGGGAAGATTGGATGGAGTAGGAAGAACAGTAGGTATGGGTCCTAGAATTCCCTTTTCAGATGATGGAAAGGAAGAGATGGAGATTCCCTTAGATTTCTTTAAATTCACGGATCTGGGAATAAACTCTGTTGCATTTATGTGAGATTTACCTTTTGAGGAAGGTGTTATCTTTCTTTTTAAGGGAAGGTCAATGACAACAAATTTTCTTTTATCTAGAAAGGATAGTTTCTTTGCGGAGGAAGAAGAGGAAGAAGCTTCTTCAAGATTCAACATTTTGAAAAGGTCATGAACAGGTTTAACGAACTCGTTTGAATCTTGATCTTACTCAGGAAGGGTTTTGGTTTGCTTGGCAGACACGAAAATTCCAAATTTCTTGGAGTCACGAAGATCCATGGAATAAACAGAGCCAGACTCTCCTGAATCGATATCTGTGCACTCAGGAGTTAAGGATGGAAGTTTAGAAAGAGAAGGAATATTTTGAGGAGAAGAAGGGATGTCCTGAGAAGAGAAATAGTCATCATCCATTTTTCCATATCCAAGACCAAATTTATCATCACCAGTTACCTGGTCTTTGAAAATCTTTTCTAGGTTTTTGGAGGAGGTGGTCCATTTGTTAACTATCACTTGTTCCTTTTGAAGACGTTTGAACAATTTATTCTTTTCTTTTGCAAGAACAAAATTATTGGTTTTTAAGTCTTCTAATTCTACTTTCATTTTATCGAAAAGAATTAGTTGAGAAACACAAACTTGAAGTTGGGAAGAAAGAGACTTGATATGTGCATTGGCTCTTTTCTTAGCATCCTTTTCGTTATGATAAAGAACTTTTAAAGAGTCATATGTTTCAATCTTTTCATCATCAGAGAGAGAGTGAAAGGGATGTACCTGAGAGGAAGATGAAGAGCACTCAGCAGAGTATCCATCCTTGTGTCAGAAACTTTGGTCATATCATCAAGTTTTGCCATAAGACATTTGCTTGATATTTCCTTTTCGCTATCAGATGTGGGTTCATCGGCCCAATCGGGAGATTCAACCATCAGACCTTTTCCTCTTCGGAGAGAGTTCCCATTTCTTTCCTTTTCTCTCTTGTAATTGGCGTTATACTTTTCAGTCCGATCAGAATGATTTTTAAAAGATGAGGAAGAAGATTTTCGGGAGTGTGATCTACCTGTAGAGACAGATCTTAATCTCCTCCCTTTAGAGGAGTTGGAGGAATTGGATTTGGATTTCCTAGAAGGATTGCTTCTACACTCAGAAGCAAAGTGGCCTTTCTTTCCACAAGCGTAGCATTCCTCTTGGGATTTGTCCAAAGAGTTTTTAGAAGAAGAAGAGAATTTCTATTAAACTTGAAACGATTAGAAGAAGTGTTGTTTCTGAATTTAGAGAAGTTGGCCAACATGCCTATTTCCTCCGTCATTTGATTAATTGAGGTATCTTCACCCTCATCATTGGCCTCACTCAGATAGACCTCCGAATGGTGATCTGAGTCATTATGACTCTCTCGGTCTAAGTCATCAGAAGGAAAGGTAATGCGAGGAATTCACAAAGATTTCTTGAAACAATCACTCATAAGAGCCATAGAAGGGGCTTTTATCTCTTTTATGATGGTTTTACTTTGGATACGTGTTTGCTCATAGTTAAAAAGAGTTCCATAGAGCACAGTAAGAGGAAGACTTTCTAAATCCTTGGTTGTCTTTATACAAGTACAGATGTTTTCCCAGAAGTTTGGAAGTCCATCCATGAATTTGCATAGGACTTCCTCATTATCATAAAGTTTCCCAGAAGCTTGAGGTCATTAAGAAGACTATTAAATCGATTGTAATAGTCAAAAAGAGATTCTTCCATTTCATGGGAAAGAGTTCGTACTTTCATACGAGAGAGATTTTCCTGCTTTTCTTGACTTCATCTGTACCTTCATACATAACACATAGCATAGACCACATTTCTTTGGCAAAAGAGAGGTTGACCAAGGAATGATACACTTCATCTGGAAGAGCCAGAGCAATGATTGCTCAGACTTTGGAATCAAGTTCTATAAGGCGCTTATCTTCCTCATTGTACTCTTTGGGCTTTTTAGTTATATATCGCCCAGTAGCAGAAGACCTTTCCTCATCAGAAGATTCATCGGAAACTTGAAACAAGGTGTCCTTGTCTTTTTCTTTTTCTTTTTCCTTGTCTTTTTCTTTTTCCTTGTCTTTAGAGGTTTTGACAAATTTATCCCAGACTTTTGGAACAATGGGCCCTTCACGAAGAACAGTTAGGTAACGATTGTCAACACCTTCAAGGAACAACATCATTCGACTTTTCCATAGAGAAAAGTTGCTTGGGTTGAACCTAGGTGGCTTGGCAATCGACCCGTTGTCAAGATGAAAAGAGTTTTGAGAAGAAAGAGAGTCAACTTTAGTGTTGGACTATGATGCCATAGCAGATCTGGTTTATTAAATTAAACCAACTGCTCTGATACCACTTGTTGGTCCCAAACTAAGTAACAAGTATTGTAGAAGGGGGGGGGGGTTGAATACAATACACAAAATTTCACTTAATTTTAATTCTTTATTATATAATAAAAGTTATCAAAAATTACACTTAGCTTACAAAAGATTGTTGAGGAAAAATAATAGTAAACTATCCTAACAATCTATCACTCAGAAAACTTTAGAACACAACTTGAAGATCACTAAGACAAAAAGCTATGAGAGAAAAGGACAAACTAAACAACTTGTTGAATGCACAAAGATTACTTGAGTTGAAAGCGTGGTTTGCATGGAGAGGCCTTCACCCTTTATATACTACCCCATGCATTAAATGCAAAGGACACTTGTCATTTGTTGGATGGGTGGTTGAGATATTTTCCATAAATTATAAGATATTTGAAGTGACTTATCAAAATACAAAAGGTAACTTTTGTACTATGATAAGACAATATCCTAAAAAAATATTCCTGGTACAAATCTTTTTGAGATCTTTTAAGAAGAAAGTCTCAATCAGATCAGAACTCAAGTGAATATCCTTTGTGCAATACAAGTTTCCATTCCTTTTGTCAGAAAAACATTGGGAAAGATGAAGTATGGTCAAATCATGAGGATTTGCCATAAAGGTGTATTGCCGATAGAAAAACAGTCGGCAAGTTGAGGCTCTGCCGAAGGGTCGGCAGAAGGATGCCGATAGAAGAGGATCGGCAAGGAAGTCCTCTGCCGAAGAATAGAAGAATCGGCAGAAGAAATATCTGCCAAAGATGCTGCTTATCTTCGGCAGTGGTAGCTCAGTTCTTTTGAAGTTCATCTTGATCCGCATCAGTAGACTTGCTTCATGTTGAATTCGATTGGTCTTCGATTCACTGATCTTTTAAAGCACAACTAAGTTATTAAAAAGAACCATAAAGTATCCTAAGTATGAAAGTGTACAACATTTTTCCGATATACAATTACAAGCCGAAAAGGGGAGGTCATCTTCAAATATTAGATGACCCAACAGTTTTTCATCTTGAAATGTTCCCTACAAGATATGCCTCACGCTTTCCTATATGATCTTTGCTAGTGTTAACTACATAGATTATTTTAGTCGAACATATGGTTAGCTGATAATTTTATGGTATTTACCTTGCATTTCCATTTCCCTCGTTTTTGGTTGGCCTAGATATGTGGACATGCCTTGTTAGTTTTAATTATTTTTAGGTCAGTTTGGGCATTTAAAGGAAGAATATTGGGTGAAAAGGGATAAGATGAAAAATGAGTAAGAAAAGAATATGGAAAAAGGGAAAATAAGCAAAAACTTCACTTGACTGACAAGGATATAATGAAAATGCAATAAGATCATATAGAACAGTTAGAAGGCCCTTGGCAAATGGCATAACTTGCAACCTTTAAACACAATTTCACATGGCCATGCAGAACAAGAAAAAACTCTGAGACAAATATCACATGCAAGATAAACGTGCCACAAGCTAGTATCAAGATGTGGAGGAAAATGGCCTGTTAAATACAGAAGAAGCCTATTTTTCAATTATTAAAGGTAGGTGAGTGTAAAATGTGTGTGTCCCTTAATAAACGAATCAATCAAGCAAACAAATAAGCAATAAGAATATGCAAACCTGATACGATTATACCAATGAATTGAATGATTACAAGCTTGAAGATCGATCAATCTCTCTCTCTGTTTTCCTCTCTCTCTCGGCGCTGCTCTCTCTCTCTCAATCTCTCTGTGTATGGTGCAAAAACAAACAGCCCAACTACATTAACCTAATTAACACCAAAAACTAATTTATACCTAAAACCTATTTAAAGAAAAAGGACTAATAACGAAAATACGAAAACAAGCTTTGACTATTTATTACAAAGGACCCTAGACTATTTGTTGAGACGACTTTTCCAGCTTTGACTTCAGATTTCCATCTTCAGATAATGATGATCTTGAATCCAATAAAACTGTGCTTTAACAATCTCCCCCTTTGGATCAAGATCATTACTAAAAAGATTTTGGCAAATCAATCCTTCTCTTTAAGCTCAGAAGATGCAATCTCCCTCTTTGTCTTCAGAATGTAGCAATCTCCCCAATCGATGAGAATAAAATCTCTTGGAAAGAAATTATCTTCAGAATCAACTCCAAATGCTTTAGAAAATCATCTTCAAAGAAAATATCTTCAATTCAGCATATCTTCAGAAATTCTTTCAAAAACTTGTGTTCTCTCCATTTCTTGGTTGACGCTTCTCCCCCTTTTTGATGAAAAGAGCAAAGAATTCATCAAAACTTTTCTTCAAGAAATGTCTTCCACCACTGATCTTGCAAACAGAACCTCCGATTATCCGTCAATTCATAAAGATGTGCATCCAGATCTTTGCAAATCTAGACAAAATAGAAAGGTAACACCTGAATCAACAAATGAACCAGTTAAATTGCCTGTCAGTAACACAAAGTCACTGTATGTAACGAATACACAATATAAAGGAGCTTTTATGATGATCACTCCCCCAGGGCTTCCATTCAATCATAGAAACACCACAAAGGCAATTTCTATGAACGTTATGACAAAGAAACAAATTCTTTGTGTGTTCATGCAAGTGATAGAAATAATTAAGCATATGATGATTGCTTATAAGGCTCAAAATATGTAAACCACTGAGACAACAGTTAGTTAAACACAGACTCAATGTGCATGATTGAAGTATGAAGGTGGGGCAGACTTCCTTCTTTTCAATATCCAGATTTTCCAAATGAAAATCAGATAGCATATGTGTTGCGTTCCCTTTGAAAATGAAACATCTTCTTGTTGAGAAGAAAATGAGTGGTAGGTGGGGTAATTGCAAGAGTTGGCATGGGCTAGTTTCCTGTTTCAATAATGTTCACGAAGAAGTTGTGAAACATTAGTAATGTAGTTGCCCGGCTCAGAAGTAGTTGGTGCAGAGTTTAATATTCTTTTACTCTATTCTCTCACCCTCTTTCTTTTTATCATTAAGCTCACAGCTAACCAAACTCTCTTTTACAATTTCTCTCATCACACATCCCACACTCATTTCGTTTGACTTCTTACACTCAATTACTAAGGATTAACTTCTTGGGTAGGAGACACTAGTTAACGTGAATCCATAGAAGTTCAGTTAAGTCCTAGAACACTGATCCCATGTTATCCTATAAAGCATATGATGCTCAGATGGTTTAACTTTAGCAGGTAAAGTGCATAGATGAAGCAGAAAACATTTAAAATCACACTTCCAATTTAAGAAATCTGTTTGAGAATCGGGAAGTGGTTTGAACATCTAAGAACATGTTTTCTTATAATTGAAAGTTGTCCTTCTTTCAACCATAAATGAGATGAAGATAAGAAATTATACCTTTTGAATTCAGTATTACATCTCACGAAGTCAAGCTTAAAGTCATAAAGATATGATCTTGTAAGCATCTCTCAATCTGCAAAAGTCTAAAAGTCTTCACTGAAATTAAAATGACAGAAAGCAGTAACACGATTAAAGTATGAGTTCTGATCAAAAATAATCAGAAGTCATAGCCATACTCCTTTGACTTGGGCGCTCCCCCTAAAATCATGCATCACTAACAAGTAATCAGTAAACACAATGCATATGGTAGATATACTCCCCCTCAAAATAATATTGATCATCAATGAAGTACATCTCACACTCCCCCTGAGATCATGAGCAAACTATTAAAGAGCAGATATCTTATGGAAATAATGATAAAGAAATGATGAAAAGACACACAAAGAAACTTTAATAGGTAACCACCGATTAGGTCTTAAGATTTAGCATACCAAGCCTAGAGACAAGAAAATTGAATCTCTTTTCGTCTAAAGGTTTGGTGAACAAATCTGCAAGCTGAAAATCAGTTTTTACAAAGTAAAGTTCAATTGTTCCCTTTTCCACATTATCTTTTATAAAGTGATACCTGACATCTATGTGTTTGGTCTTAGTATGCTGAACAGGGTTAGCGGTAATCGCAATAGAGCTCTTCGAGTCACAATAGATCGGGATTCTATTGAAATGAAACCCATAGTCTCGCAGTTGTGTTCTCATCCACAAGACCTGAGAACAGCAGCTAGCAGCAGCTACATATTCTGCTTCGGCCGTTGATGTGGAGACATATAATTGCTTCTTCGATGCTCAACTGACGAGTTTATCTCTAAGGAATTGTATATGACCCGAGGTGCTCTTCCTGTCTAACATGCAACCAGGATGATCTGCGTCTGAATAAGCTGTTAGTTCAAAGCTAGTATCTTTAGGATACCACAGACCAAGATCTGCAGTCCCCTTCAGATACCTAAAAATCCGCTTAACAGTAGACAAATGGGATTCTTTAGGATTGGTCTGATATCTAGCACATAAGCATGTAGAAAACATAATATCCGGCCTACTAGAAGTAAGATACATTAAAGAACCTATCATCCCTCTATAAGTCCTAACATCAATAGCCTTTCCCGAAAGATCGGTGCCAATCTTAGTACCAGGTGCCATCGGGGTACCAATCGGTTTACAATTTTCCATTTTGAACTTCCGAAGAATATCAAGAATGTATTTGGATTGATTGATATAAATCCCCGTTGAAAATTGTTTGACTTGCAATCCGAGAAAGAAATTCATCTCTCCCACCATGCTCATCTGAAAACGTGACACTATGAGGTTTGCAAAATTCTTAGAGTACTTAGGATTTGTAGAACCAAAAATAATATCATCCACATATATTTGAATAAGAATGGTATCGCCTTTATCCTTTTTAATGAAAAGAGTGGTATCGACCGTACCTTTTGTAAAACCTGACTTGGCCAAGAATTGAGATAAAATATCATACCAGGCGCGAGGGGCTTGTTTCAGTCCATAAAGAGCTTTATCCATGATGTAAACGTGATTAGGCTTATCTGGATTCACAAACCCTTCTGGCTGCGAGACGTAGACTTCCTCCTTGAGTACACCATTCAGAAAAGTTGTCTTCACATCCATTTGATAGACGATGAAGTTCTTGTGGGCTGCGTAGGCTAAGAACATCTGAATTGCTTCTATACGCGCCACTGGAGCATAAGTCTCGTCATAGTCTATCCCTTCCTCTTGCCTATATCCCTTGGCAACAAGTCGTGCTTTATTTCTGATAATGGTACCATCTTCATCTTTCTTGTTTTTGAACACCCATTTCGTACCAATGATGGTTTTACCTTCAGGTTTGGGTACGAGTCTCCAGACTTTGAGTGCTTCAAACTGATTCAGCTCATCCTGCATCGCAGTTACCCAATCTGAATCGGCAAGGGCCTCAGATACGCGAGTAGGCTCGATCTTGCTCAGGAAGGATTCATGCATACATAGATTTGATGTTGCAGACCTAGTTTGCACCGGTTTTGAAGGATCTCCAATGATTTGATGTATCGGGTGCTCTTTGGTCCACTTATGTTCATGAGGGAGTGGATTAGATGTAGATTGATCATTTTCAGCATCTAGGAATCCACTGTTATCTCCTTCATATGGTTCAGAATGAATGGGAGTTTCAGTTGAAGTAGTAGTTGCAGAAGTTGCAGTAGGCACAGCTTGATCAATCTGTTGATCAGTCCTTACAGTACATCCTACTGAGTCAACTACTTCTGTCTCGTCGGTTTTGGTCACAACTTCAACTGTCAGAGTAGGCATTTGAACTGGAACTTCTTGCCGAATCGGGGAGTTGGATTCAGTAGAGATATCGGAAGTGGTTGGTTGAGTAGTCATCGAGTCTTCCATCCTGTCAACCACAACAGATTTAGGCACACTAGATCCAAGAAATTCATCATAAAATAGTTCAAATAATAAATCCAAATCATATAATTTAGAAGTAGACGATGAAGCGCCATCTGATTTGTTCTCTTGAGGTACAGGTCCTGGACTGGGTGGCCCAGAAGCTAGTACTCCGGTTATTATGGGTTCTGAACTGATGTGCTCAGAAGCCATTTCCTCATCGAATGTAACGTTGACACTCTCGATCACAGTCTTCGACTTCTTCAAATAAACACGATATACAGTAGATGTAGAGGAATAACCAACGAAGATGCCCTCATCCGCCTTAGCACTGAACTTGTTCAGATTCTCTCTGTCATTTAGAACATAACACTTACACCCAAATATATGAAAATATTTTATTGTAGGTGTCCGGTTGTTGATTAATGCATACGGACTCTTCTGAAATCGGTGGTGTATCATGGAGCGATTCTGAGTGTGACATGCAGTCGATACAGCTTCAGCCCACAAAAATAGAGGTAATTCAGATTAGCTGAGCATAGTTCGAGCGGCCTCGACAAGTGTACGATTTCGCCTTTCGACGACTCCATTCTGTTGAAGCGTACGAGCAGCAGAGTATTGATGTGATATCCCGACCGATTCGAGATATTCTTCAACTATTTTGTTCTTGAACTCTGTGCCGTTGTCAGTTCTTAGAATCTTGACTTGTTTCTGCAGATTGACCTGGGTCGTCTTCAGAAATGTAATGAGAACTTCGGACGTCTCATCTTTAGACCGTAGAAACTTAACCCAAGTGTATCGCGTATAGTCGTCCACAATAACAAGCACGTACTTCTTTCCGCCTAAGCTTTGCGTTCGCATAGGACCGCATAAATCCATATGCAACAACTCTAATGGAGAGCTGGTACTTGGTTCAGGCTTTGGTTTGTGTGGGGCTCTCTTCATCTTTCCCTTTTCACACGCTGCACACAAGTGTTCTCTTTCATACTTCAGCTCTGGAAGTCCTTTCACTAGCTTGCCACTGACCAGTTTGTTGATGTACCGAAAGTTGAGGTGAGAGAGCCGTCGATGCCATAACCAGCTTTGTCATCGAGGCCTTTGATAATAGACATACCTGATTGTCAGCCTGGACCTTTGACAAGTTGATGGTGTAGAGGTTTGACTTGCGAGTGCCGACCAAGAGCTCTTTCCCGTCTTCAGTACGTACCGAACATGTCTTGGCTTTGAAATTCACCTCTAAGTCTTTGTCGCAGAACTAGCCAATACTGAATAGGTTGTGTCCTAAGCCTTCAACGTAGCTCACCTTCTTTATCGTAACAGTATCGTGTACAACATCACCATATCCCAGAATTGGTGAAAACTGATCATTTCCAAAGCGAATTGTGCCGCAGTATTTGTCTGTAAAATTAGACAACATACTCTTTTTCCCGGTCATATGCTTGGAACACCCGTTATCCAAGTACCACATATGACGGGTCTGCACAAAACAAAACAGGAAAGAAGAGGTTTAGGTACCCATTTATAAATGGGTCCTACATTGTCAGTACATGATTTTGGCACCCATTTAAATTTGGGCCCACTTTGTCTTTGAAAACCATGAGCATGATAAGAAGAATGATAACGATAAGATGAAACATTATATGAACCAAACCAAACATCAGAATATTTACGAGAAGCATAATCCAATCCACCAAAATTTGAAAACTTTTTATTAGAAGGAGCTAACTGGAATAATTGCTTTATGGAATATTTCTTGCGAGAATCAACAAGATTAGATTTAAAAGAAGTAACATTCACAATCAATTCATCTTTACTAGAAGTCTTTTTATTCAAATTAAAACTAGAACTAGATTTAGCTTTCTCGTCTAACTTCTGTTTCGGTATCCATGCTGACCTAACTCCAAGCCTTTGCTTTCTCACATCTGAAACATTTGAAACTTTAGAGTTAGAATGGTGAGAATCAAAAGAATGTTTCTTCTTTGGCTTACCCGTGGTGATTGGTTTCTGTGAATGCTGAGATTTTATATTCTTACCTTTCGCATTCTTAGATTTCTTAGAAACTGATTTGTCAACTTTCGTTGATGTTTCACCTTTTTCAAACACACTGGGTAATCCGAAAGAATTAACAACACAAGATGAATGATCAGGAAGTTTGGAAGTAAAGTCAAACTGAGCAACACAATCATTTAGAACACCATCAGAGTTTAAGAAATTAAGCTCATTTTCAAGAGAACCAGATCTATCATCAGATTTTAAAGCCTTGGAAAGTTTAGAAACTCAGTATTTTTGAACACTGTTGAAAATACAGTTTGTTCTAAGTCCATCAAAATTCTTTCTTCTCTAAGAGTATTCTCGAGTTCAGAAATTTTACTTTCCAAAACTAGAGGAGGTACGTAAAGCTTTCCTTCAATGGGCTTGGCCTCCATTTCTTTTACAGAATAAATATCAAAATAGTCATTTGAAAGAAATTTTGATTTATCAGAACTATAACTATTATTCAACCTCTCATAACGAAACGGAAGTTGGACTTTAGTTGTGTTCTTTCTTTTAGCATATTCCTTGGCTTTATCTTCTTCAGACAGTTTAGTCCAGAAAACTTGAAGTTCAGGGTATTCAGGTGCCAGTTTCATAAATCCAAAATCATAAAGAGCAGGCACTTCAGATATACCCTTTTTGAGACATTGTGGGTTCTCATAACCGAGTCCCCAATTCTCTTTATCCTCTTTGGGTTTGATTAAATGAATGGTTTGTTCAGACTGACCCATAGTATATAACTTCTCTTCCAAAGCATTCATCTTTTCAATTAAAGATTTCTTTTCTGTTGAAGTCGAAGAGTACATCTTAGAAAGCTCTTTAGACTTAAACTCACATTCTCTATACTTTGAAATAGTTTCAGATAACTCTTTATGAATTATAGTCTTCTCTTTAGCACTGGTGTCTATATGTTTGTGCAAAGTTTCAATTAATACATTTTTCTCAGGAAGCTGAGAATACTAAGTTTATGTATAGATTGATTTTTCTCATTAATGACACCTTTCTCACGCTTCAGTTTAGACTCTAATTCTTGGAGTTTAGACATCATGGCATGCATTTGGTTCAGAAAATCAGATTCAGTTAAGTCACATACCTCTTCATTATCTCCATCATCAGAATCAGCTTCAGCTTCTGACTGTTGCTTACCCATCAAGCACAGGTGTGCTGTCTCATCCTTCTCTCCTTCAGATTCTTGGTCTGAATGGTCGAGCCAGTATTCATCCTCAGCCATTAATGCTTTTCCAGCCTCTTGTTGCTTGGCTAGAAGCATTTTATTCTTGTAATAGTCGGAGTTTTGGACTTTTGGTTTTCGGCAGTCCTTGGCAAAGTGACCGAGTTTGCCACAGTTGTAGCACTTTGTCGGTTCTTCCTGCTTGGGCTCTTTGACTCTATCCTTCTTCTTCTCTTCTGGTCTCTTTTCTTCAACTTTCTCCTTGTGTTTGTAATTGTTTGGACCAGACAAGTACCTCTGACTGTTGGAGTTAGGATTTTTATAAAACTTCTTTTGGAAAGCCTTGGTTAACATTAGCATGGTTTCCTTCAGTTGTTCACAATCGTCAAAGTCGGACTTTGCCTCACTATCAGCCTCTTCTAATTCAGATGCTATCATCTTCTTCTTCTTAGACTTCTTCTTGACCACAAGTGCAACTGGATCAGCAATTGCTTTGTCAGCCTTTTTCATCTCAGCCTTGATCTCTTCCACCTCTTCCTCATTCTGTCTGAGGATTTCATAAACTTCATGAAGTGTAATGTCGTTCAGATCTTTCAATTGCCTCATCTGTCTGGTGAATCTCTTCCACTCAGGCTGAAGGTTGCTGAGAAATTTTACATTCAGCTCAACTTGAGATTTGCTGATCTTGTTCTTGCTTAGCTCGTTCAGCAATGTGACAAATCTATCATAGGTGGATTCTAGTGATTCTCCAGCTTTGGCCTTGAATTCTTCATAATTGTTCAAGCAGTTGGAGACTTTGAGTTGGTTGCCAACTTTAGATCCAATCATCATCTTCTCCAATTGATCCCACATTTGCTTGCCGGTAGCGTTGTAGCTATCAATCTTGACATAAATTTCATTCGGTATGCCTTGGAGAATAAATGATCTTGCCAGCTTGTCACCCTTGTGTCTCTTCTTCTGTTCATCCGAGTATTCATCAATCGGTAATTTATACTCTTTCTCTTCTTCTTCACCATTTTCTCCAGCTACAGTGAGAACCTTGGTTGGAGGTGTCATGATTCCTTCTTTTAGAGATTTCCTGATGTAATCTCCCAGATCATTTCAATCGATGAAATCCAAGAATCTGTCCTTCCATTGCTCGTACTCCCCCTTAAAGAGTACTGGTGGCTTCACATCTGTTCCGATAGCAAGAGCTTCCCAAGATGACATTCTTACTGATACGATAGCAAAGAACTGATAAGAAACTTGAAATGATCGTTAGCCCAGATAAAATCAAGTAAATACAGATTAATAATTAAAAAATAGAATCTGGAGAAAAAACGCAGAAATGCGCCAAAGGGCAGTAGCGCAAAAAGAATTTTGCGTTTATAGTGACTGGCGTAAAGTCTAGGTTTGCGTGAGACGGAGCTGGCGCAAAGTTCAGTTTGCGCGAGAGGTGGGTCGCGCGAGTTGGAGTGTTGCGTGACAAGGAAGTGGCGCAAAGCTGAGATTGACCGGTACCTTGCTTCCACCGGGATGTTGCTTGACCGGACCTTCGACCGGTATCCTGCTTGGACCAGTAATTTGTCGACCGGTATTGTGACGACCGGTATTGAAAGATGATCAGGATCAACTCGACCGATATGTTGACCGGTATAACCTGTGAGATGTCCGGGCGACCGGTAGCTAGAGTTTACCGGTATTACGCAGTCGACCGGTAAAATCAACCGATATGTCAACCGATATTATGCGGTCGACCGGTAAAATGCTTCGACCGATATACACTGTGAGTTGTTCGGGCTACCGGTAACTAGAATTGACCGGTATTTTGCGGTCGACCGATATGTTCTTGAAGGTTTCGACCGGAATGTTCTTAAAGTGACCCAGAACGACGATAATCGGCCCAGAAAAACACAATGAACACATAAATTGAATGCAAAATTCAAACTTTTGAGTCCACAATCATATATCGACCAAATCCCAATCAAAAACAACAATTAAAAACAACTTTTACTCATCCAATTTTGAAGAAGCAGTAGTCGACATATACAAGTATTTGTCGAACCCAAAGATCACAAAATCATCAAAAAATCAATCAATTAATGCATTTAAGTGCAATTAAACTATCAGACGATATTCAATAGCATAAAACTCATCTAATCAGATCGATTTCAAGCATAAAAACACATTAATTCAAGATTATGATAGGCGCACAGTAAAAAGCGATGAACACAGTATAATCCAATAAACTTGATTCTTTAGGCTCTGATACCAATTGTGTATCCCTTAATAAACGAATCAATCAAGCAAACAAATAAGCAATAAGAATATGCAAACCTGATACGATTATACCAATGAATTGAATGATTACAAGCTTGAAGATCGATCAATCTCTCTCTCTGTTTTCCTCTCTTTCTCGGCGCTGCTCTCTCTCTCAATCTCTCTGTGTACGGCGCAAAAACAAATAGCCCAACTACATTAACCTAATTAACACCAAAAACTAATTTATACCTAAAACCTATTTAAAGGAAAAGGACTAATAACGAAAATACGAAAACAAACTTTGACTATTTATTACAAAGGACCCTAGACAATTTGTTGAGACTACTTTTCCAGCTTTGACTTCAGATTTCCATCTTCAGATAATGATGATCTTGAATCCAATAAAACTGTGCTTTAACAAAATGCAAATGTAGGCACTTTGTCAAAAACTTCAATCTTACGCTAATGAATTAATTTTGAAGTACAAAATATTTATATATGATACATAGATGCACTTCCCTCATTTGTAGAGATGTTCAAATCCTTAGAGGGCGCCTGGTTCACAGTTAAGAATTTGGTGGAATTGGAATATCAAAAGATTTTTTTACTGTGAAAGAATTAGACTAAAATTTAATGAAATTTAACCATACATTTGGTTGGTAGGAATTGAAATGGAATTTCCATCTTTGTTTGGGGGGGGGGGGAGGGGTTGGAAAATGTGATGACGACAGTAGTGGCCAAGTGGTGTTAGTGGTGGGTGGTGGCGAGGGGTTACACCCACCCACTCCCATCTCCGCCCCTGATCCCCACCCAATACCTAGCACCTAACCCGCCCCACCCCAACCTCTACCTACCACCAATACCCCTAAGCCACTACGGTCATCAACACAGTTTCCACCCCTATTTCGCGTTGCACCTGCACCCACCCTACCGACTACACTAACACCTCTGTGGTCAACACATCCACCACCACTCATGCCCCTGACCCACCACCCCCTACCACCTATACCACCAAGACATTCCTATAGTCATCATAGCTGCCACCTTAACACCCACCCCACTTACCATCATGCCACTTATATCTTCATCATAGCTACCACCACTGATGCCCTTTCATGCCCCTGCCATCACCCCGCACCCATGGAACCTACCTACCACCTCGCCCCCACCCCTAACAATTGTTCCACTTTTCTCATCATTGCAACTACAACCCCAGCCCTGCCCCCACCCCTACCGACCACCATCCATTACTGTCGTCATCACAACTATCACCCCACACCCCCTGCCTTACCATCATGCCTCGTATTTCAACTATAAAATATAACAGAGGCATTACTTGGAGATTCTTACCCTCCCCAACCCCTAAACCGTCCCCAACCTCCACCCACTTTGCACCCACATGGGTGGTGGTGGCAGGAGGAGCTAGTTGTGGCGATGATAATTATGGCATGATGGTCGATGTGGAGGGGTGGGGTGGGATGGAGATCGTTTTGCTTGGGGTGGTATTCGCATGGCAGTAATGGCATGATGGTCAATGGGATGGGGTTGAGGTGGGTGATGGGGTGGTAGTGACGATGACAGTGGTGGCATGGTGGTCAGGTGGTAGGGGTGGGTTGTGGGGTGCGGGTGGGTGGGTGTGACGATAGTAGTGGCATGGTGGTTAGTTGTAGGATTGAGTTACAGTGGGGTAAGGGTGGGTGGTCTTGAGAACGTGAATGTAAGTATTGTGGTGGTTGGGGGATTAGGGGTGGGGCGTGAAGTGACAGTAGTAGCATGGTCGTGGTTGAGGCAGGGGGTGGGGGTGGGCAGCGTCGGTTAAATTGGACGCAAAAGGATGGAATTTAATTCCTTCACTTATTCCAAGAATGACGAAATTTGGTCAAAGAAATTGATCATTCCAATTCCATTAAAATTCTTTGAATTCTATGAACCAAACACCAGCTTAATCTCCTGAAGCTCGAATCTACTAGTAATTCAAATACCTCTAGGTCACGCATAGCCCTTTAGTTTTTTTCGTAACGGAGAATTTGTAAAAAGTAATCAAGAAAAAATTGAGTAAATTTTATGTTTGGTCCTTAACGTTTGTTACTTTTAACGGATATCGTCCCCCAACTACGTTTTCTCGGATGTGTCCCTGACGTTTGTCAATTGCCAACAAATTTTGTCCCTCAGTCTAACAGCCGTTAACTTTTTTCGTTAAGTCTAGTTTAATGAGGGATATTTTAGTCATTTATTCTTTTAACCATTTTAACATTAAAATTTTCAATTAACCTTTTTAAATTATGGGCAAAAACGTATATGTTAAAACTTGGAGGGCTAAAGAGAAACAAAACTCATCTTTGTCTCCTTCCTCCCTTCTTTACGTCGAATTCATTCACCTCCTTTCCATCGAAACACCATTTTCTTGCGAAATCTCATTTTCTTGCGAAATCTCATTTTCTTGCGAAATCTCATTTTCTTGCGAAATCTCATTTTCTGGCGAAAGATAAACAAAACCACATTTGTTTCCTTCGTTCTTCATCCAACGTCATCGTCTCCTTCTCTACTCGTTTTTCTGCCACCATCATCCCATCCCCTCCACCATGCCTACCCGCGAAGGTATTGCTTTCTTCACCGTTTCAGAACCCATTACAAAGAGACGAAGCCTGATAACTCCATTTTCGCCGTCCTTATTGATCTTTCCAAAATCCTCAAAGAGTTTATGTATGTGGGAGCCATCCACACCCCTTCCCAACTCCATTCTCGCCGTCCTTGTTGTAGGTGGTGTTTGGTGATGGTGAATGGAGAGAGGCAGGGGGTTTTCAACGTAAAAGGGAGAGGGGCGTTGTTGGCTTGTTGCTCAGCGATGGTGAAGGGGCAATGCTATTTATTGCTGTCGGAAATGCTTGGTCGTCCCTGTGTTTGTACTTATATATATATATATATATATATATTACAAAATATAAATATAATATAATACAAAATATTAATTTAATATAGTTTTTTTGGTTTTAATAGAGAAAAAATGACTAAAATGCCCTCATCTAACTGGACTTAACGGAAAAAAGTTATTGGCCATTAGACCAAGGGCCGGAATCTGATTGGAATTAACAAACATCGGGGACAAATCCGAGAAAACGAAGTTAAAGGATGATATCCATAAAAAAATGACAAACATTAGGACCAAAAAGTGAACTTTTTTTAAAATATATATAATTACATAAACACAATTCCCGTGTAATACAATATTTGGGTATGTTTTCATCAAAAAATTCACGTGTAAATCTGATTGTTAGAAATAGAATCTTCTTTGGAACATGAGGTGTCAACTGTCAAGTTTATGTTATTTTGCATCCAGGAATTAAAACATGCAAATTAAAAAGGTTAATCAAAATAGAATATGGTTTAAATTGGTCAAACAATTTGAAGATCACATAAAAAATTGTCAAAAGTATTTAGAACAACTAAATTGTTTGTTCAATTTGTCGGAACTTGATCAACCGTGTGGATAAACCTCTCTCGAGACCCTTATATTTAAGTGTACGAGTTTCTATCTTTGTTTGATACTTGGACATGTATTTGTATATGTGTGTCTACTCCTTCAAGATGGTACACCATGTATTACCTATAACATATGTGAAATGTAAAACAAATTAGTTATTTATGAAACTTAAAAATATATAATGAAAAAGTAATAAATAAATAAAAGTATTAATGGATCAATCTAATCCAACCATATTTTTAAGCTTTTTCGGTTATAACCCCGTAATCAGGGCCGTCCCTGGGGGAGGGCGGGTCGGGCGCACACCCAGGGCCCAAACGAAATAGGGGTCCAATTTTTTTTTACTATATACTATATATTAGTAGTTAAAAAAATTGTAAATAAAATAGACAAAAAAAATTAGTTTATAATAGGACACAAAAAGAATTTAACATTATATTAAGGGCCCTAACATGTATTAATTAATAACATTGAACAAGAAAATTTGTAAAAAGTTATTTAAAGCATCTCCAATGGAAGTTCTTATAAAAACCTCATTTTTACACTTTTTGTTGTCACCTCATTTCCAACTCATCAAAAGAAGAACTCACATAAAATGCTACAATGGTAGTTCTTATAAGAACCTCTTTGTGGGTCCCATATAATACTTATATTAGTTAAATATACAATATTAATGATTATAAAGTCAAGAAAATAAAAAGAAAAACTAATAATATGTCACTTCACACCAAACATCAAGATAAGAACGAATGTTCTTAGAGCATCTCTAATGCAAAGTTCTTGTAAACAAAAAGTGTAGTGCCTAGTAAAAACTACCATTGTGGAAATTTCTTATAAGAACCCAAATCCCTCTAGGTTCTTAAATAAGAACTTTGGTTTTTACCATGAAATGTGTGAAATGTGACATTATCTTTATTTTTTTATTTTTTTCTTGACTTTATAAAAATTATTAATATTACATATATTTAACTTATATATATATATATATGGGACCCACGAAAATAGGTTCTTATAAGAATACCATTGTGGACTTTTATGTAAATTTTTAATTTGATGAGGTGGAAATGAGGTTACACCAAAAAGTACAAAAAAGAGGTTATTAGAGCATCCACAATCATGAACCTCTAAAGAGGTTCATGATTTTGCCAAATCAATTTTCTCTCTTTGCCACATCAATTTTCTCTTTCCTATTCATCTTATAAAGTTTTCAATCTCAATAATGGACCGGTTCATGATTTATATAATAAAAAACTATAATATTAATTTTATAACAATTAAGAACTACTTAGTATAATTAAAAGATAACAATTATAAATTAAAGTTATAAAAGTCATAAAAGAATAAAAGATAATAAATAAAAATCACGATGATTTATAAAAAGTTATTGAAATTAGTAATAGATGAGCTAATTTAATTTTTATTCAACAAAAATAAACAAATTAATTTATTAATTAATTAAAATAAGTAATTAAGTACAAAATTAAAGACCACAATAATAAAATTATAATAAATACTTCAAAAAGGAACATAGTAATTAGTTTAATTATATGCTAAATTATATGAAAAATCAAAAAAAAACTATTATTTAATTGCTTTTGGGTCCCACCCCTTTGAGAAGAAGCGGTTCACAAACATGAACCGATTTGCATGCCACGTCCTCATGAACGGTTCTTCACAACGGTAACCAATTTCACAAACCGGTCCATGAACCTCTCCAATTCTACCGTTGCATATGCTCTTAGAGCATTCACAGTGTACGACTTTTTCACCAAGGTTTTTCATAGTTTTTTTCTTACACATTATTGTCACCTCAATAACTTGAAAACCTTTATATACATCCACTATGTGAAAAACTTCACCCAAGCTTTTTCATTACTTTTTTAAATTATTCAAGGTCCCACAATTTAACTTTATATCATTTTTATTCTTATTTATAAAAATAAATATATTAAAATTCATACAAATACATAAAAGTATGTACAATAAAATTAATAAAAATTAGGTTATTAAGAAATATATAAAAGTTGTATAAAAAGTATGTAAAATAAAAATTAAAAAATGTTAAACTTCAAAGTATGTATAACCGAAAATAAAAATTGGGTCATTAAGAAATCTGTTAGAATTGTATAAATATGTCAAATTTGAGATATTATTTTAAAAATATAAAAATATAATTACTTTCATTATGTATTTATTTATATTATTTATTTAATAATTATATTTATATAGGAATACTTTAAATATATTAATAAATAAAACTGGTTAATAAATAAAACTGATTAAATACGAAACTTTTATAAAATTCTATAAAGTTAAAACTGATCAAATACGAAAAACTTACCAAAAAACAGGTCGTGCAGTTACGACCTATGACGAAAAACGTCACGAAAAACCTCAATTGAAAAACATTTCCACTATGTGAAAAAACTCAAAATGAGGTTTTTGCTTTTTGAAAAACCTCCCAAAAACCTTCTAACGAGCACACTGTGGATGCTCTTATAAGAACTTAAATTGGAGATGCTCTTATTTAAGAACCTAAAAGAGTTTGGGTTCTTATAAGAACTCTTCACAATTGTAGTTCTTACAAGCCACTATATTTTTTGCTTATAAGAACCTTGTATTGGAGATGTTCTTAGTCTTACATTTTGTATTATTGTTTATTGTTTCTCTAAGGTTTTTTATATAGTACTAATATCTAAAAACTATTTTTGCTAATAATTCTTGATATATATTCCATTACTCATCTTCTACATACTTTTTTCATTATTACATCCGTATGAATTTTATTATTGTGTTAGAATATAGTAGATTTTTTGTTATTAACTAAGAAAACTCCTATATTTTGAACACAATTACCAAACTATATGAGACGACCCAACTTATATCTATATTTAGGATTTCAAAAATACTTCTTTTTTCATATATTATTTACTCTTTATTATCTAATACTGGGTGCATGAATCCTAAGTACTCTTTTATCTCTAAAACAATAATAAGATTTCAAACTATAACCAACATTGACTTTTAATTCTAAGATTGATGGTTCTTAAAAAGTTTGTTTCATCTCTAAAAGTTTAAAATGATGAAAAACATAAACATTAGGTAACATGTGTAATATCTATTGATTTATGTTGATTTACTTAAACTGTTACTTCGAATGGTTAATGTAGTGACGTCAAATGATTTCAATCTATATATTAAAGGTATATCATGAGATGCTTTTGATGGTGAAACTGATTGACGATGTTATGTAAAAATGATATGGTAGATAATATTAATTTAGAAATTATTATTGATTGATCTTGTGCTACGAATACCGAGAAAATCAGTTTTATATGAATTATTAGTATTTTTTGAATTCAACGTTATTTTTGATTATATAAACAATATATTGAAACTAATTTCGCAGTTATCGAATGTCCATTTTTACATCTCACCCAGGGCCTAAAAAATATCAGGATGGCCTGCCGTAATATATATCAGGCAATACTTAATGCCTTTTTAAATAGGTTATTATGCCGGAACTCATCTCGTGTAATGATCACATTTGAAAACATAATGCTATTTGAATGGACTCATGCGTAACCGTGGTCCATAGCTAGTTCTAAAATAGATACTTTAGGGATAATAAAAAAAAACCCTAAGTTGACTTTTTTTAGGGAAATAGAAAAGGAATTTCGTCAAAAACTGGTCCACTTTATTTTATAAATCGAAATTAAAGACAGTTGTTTATATCAATATATCATCCACATGATCAAATATAAATTAATCTAGAAAAACTCTTTATATAATCTTTCTTAACAATTTAGGAACATGTCTCTTAAAATAATATCAAAGCTCATACAATGATTTCTGAGGTATAAGAATTCACATATATGTATAAAGGTGAAGAATCATGTGAGAAGTGGATTTGAGACGTTGATCACTTGTAATCTCATGCCTCCCACAAATTGCGCTTTAGAAGAGAATTGGTCTGGTACATCTTATCTCGGTGCATCTCATCCTAATCCTAATATGCATCCATTGATAACCACTTCTCACGCTTCTCATTAACCTCAACTTCTCACCATAACCCAAGCCTATGTATGTATGTATGTATGTATGTATGTATGTATGTATGTATAGGTGAATGATCGTTTCAGAAGTTGAGTTAACGGTGAGAAGCGTGAGAAGTGGAGTTGAACCGTTGATCTTTTTTAATCTCAAACGCTTCCATGAATTGCAGCTTAGAAGGTAATTGATCCGGTATATAATGGTGCATCTCATTCTATTGTGTGTTCATTTCTTATCCAACGGTTGATAACCCCTTCTCACGCTTCTCACCGTTAACTCAACTTCTCACCGGAACTCAACTCTATATGTATATACATATATATACATATATATATTCATATATATATATATATATATATATATATATATATATATTGCTTTGAGGGAGCTTGATGCATTTTGTTATTCTTTGGTTCAGATTGGCAGTTCAATGAGTTCATAATTTTGCATATAATCGTCCTCTAAAAGTTGGGTTTTAATTTTGTTGAACTGTTGGTTTTTATTTGAACAGTGAATCAGGTGGTGGCCATGATTCAATCGAGGACAATGCCAGGTATATTTCGTAAGCAATCATACAGAACTGCATCTATGATCGAATCTTAAGCATCTTTTATGTCTCGTTCTTCAAATAATCAATGGGGCCATTCATCATGTGCATAAGCTTCCCCACATCACATGCATAATGTCAACAACACTTTCTGATCATCACCTTTCCAGGTGGACAAGAAACTAAAGGCATTATTGTTGGTTTTGTTTAGATTAAACCCTCATTTCACTGTACACTGTCTTTCACATTCCTTCAGCAAATAACACTTGATGATGTAAACCTTGTTGAAATATAAGCTAGTAAGAAACAGCGGTTTGGGGTTGTTTGTTTGTTTATATGACAGTTAATATACTTGACAGTTAATAAACTGTCAACCATCTTTAGTTGTGTCGTTTGGTGAAGGGTCACATCCCTTCATTGTATTTATATTTGCTTTTGTAAAACATTGTAAAGGTTACTGATTTGTTCTAATTAAGAGTGATATTATATGTTGTGTATTTTATGATCCAACATTGTGGTATCAGAGCACGTATCAAGATGGCTTCCATGTCGAATAATCTGTTACACACCTCTTCCAAAATTTACGGGAAGAAATTACTATCACTAGAACATTCAGATGAGAGTGTTGTTTGAATCCCATGAACTATGGGATATTGTTGAACAAGGTTTTGAAGAACCCATTGAAATCAACGAATTAGCTCAAGAACAAGAAAACGAATTGAGAGAATCAAGAAAGAAAGACAAGAAGGCATTGTATATGATCTATCAGGCTGTTGATGAAGTTATATTCGAAAGGATTTCCTCTGCAAATTCATCTAAGGATGCATGGGATATACTTCACAGAACATATCGTGGAGAGGACAAGGTTAAAATAGTGAAATTGCAGACATTAAGATGTGAATTCGATAGTTTGAGGATGAAGGATCCAGAAACCATTGAAGAGTTCTACAACCGTGTGATCCTTGTACTCAATCAATTAAGATTGAATGGAGAAGTGATAGATTATACAAGGGTTGTAGAAAAGATCCTTAGGAGTTTAACTAGGAAATTTGAGTATATAGTGGTAGCAATAGAGGAATCGAAGGATTTATCTATGCTTTCCTTAGAAAATCTCCTTGGAACACTACAATCACTGCCAAATATACAAGAGAGGAATAAAGGATCAAACCAACAAAGTGAAGGTAGAGGAAGATTTAAAGGAAGAAATACATCACCATTACAGTGCTATCACTGCCAAAATTTTGGCCATATAGCCAAGTATTGTGGAAAGAGACTTGCAGAAGAGAGAGGATCTATTTTTATCAACATGGAAAATGAACATGATGATGATACCATGTTCATGATCTTAAGTACTCAATAAGTGCCTTTTATTGATCTTTGGTATATACAGTGGGTGTAGCAACCACATGACAGGGAATAAAGACATCTTTGTGCAAGTAGATGAGACACAGAAAAAAGGAGTCAGGACTGGAAATGATAAGAGGTTGAATGTACAAGGAATTGGTGAAATTATGGTCAACACCAAGGTGAGGCAACATAGGATTTCTAATGTGTATTATGTACATGGTCTAAAGCATAACCTACTTAGTGTAGGCTAACTACTACAGAAAAACTATGACATTCATTTCAAGGAAGGGACTTGTGATATAAGGGATCCAAAAGGAAGTATTCTTGGAAGAATCAACATGACAGGAAACAAGATGTTTCCATTTAGTTTCAAGGAAATCACACTTTTCTCCTTCAACATATCTACAAAACAGAACTCATTGTTGTGGCATAGCAGGTTTGGACATACTAATCTAGCCTATTTAAACTACATGCACATGCATAATCTGGTAAGGGGAATGCCCAATATAAATAGTTCAGTTAAGGGTGTTTGTGAAGGATGCTGCTTGGAAATCAAGCAAGGGAGTCCTTTCCTCAAGAGACAACATGGAGGGCCACAAAACCATTAGAGCTCGTCCACACAGATGTGTGTGGACCAATGAAGACAATCTTTATTGGAGGGAACATGTACTTATTAACTTTTATAGATGATCTCAGTAGAAAGATATGAGTGTACTTTATAAAAGAAAAGCCATAAGTCTTTAATAGTTTCAAAACATTTAAGTTTTATATGGAAAAATAAAGTGGACATCAATTGAAAACACTTAGGATAGATGGGGGTGGGGAGTATAACTCTACTTATTTTTTGGATTTTCTGAAAGAGAATGGTATTCATCACCAAATGACCACTAGATATACCCCACAATAGAATGGGGTGGCAGAAAGGGCAAATAGAACTATCATAGAGAAAGCAAGGAGTATGATGAAAAGTAAGAATCTGGATAACAGTTTTTGGGCAGAAGTTGTTGCATGTGCCTGTTATCTAATGAACAGGACATCAACTAAAAGCTTATCTAATAAGACACCACAAGAGGCATGAAGTGGGTTTAAACCAATTGTTGCTCACCTAAGAATCTTTGGGTGCATTGCATATGCACATATACTAGATCAAAGGAGAACCAAGTTAGAAGACAAATCTGAAAAAACCATTTTCATAGGATATAGTGAGAAGTCAAAGGCTTACAAATTATACAATCCTATTTCTAATAAAACAATTATTAGTAGAGATGCGATATTTGATGAAGGCAAATATTGGAACAACTCATCAAGTCAAGAAAATAAGGTTACTCAGGGCATTGGTGAAACAAAAGCAGATAAGGAAGTACTATCAAATCAACAAGATCAGAATGTGCTAGATTAGAATATGCCATCTCCAACAATTGATTCTAACTTAACCTCTCCTAGTCCTATCAATGATCAAAGCTCAGAATCTACAACATCCTCCTCTGAAAGTCCACCAAAGAGGTGTTTTAGAAGTCTTAGTAGTATCTATGAGAATAAAAGGAGTATTGACTTAGATGAAGTGGCAGACTTTGCTCTATTTTCTAATGCAGATCCCATCACTTATGAAGAAACAAGTAAAGAAGAGAAGTGGAGAATGGCAATGGATAAGGAGATAGAAGCAATCATGAAGAACAATACTTGGGAATTGGTTAACCTCCCTATGAATCAAAAAGTTATTGGAGTTAAATGGGTGTATAAGTAGTAAAAGGGTACAAGAAAAAGTATGGAATTGATTATCAAGAGGTGTTTGCCCCTGTCATCAGGCTAGAGACAGTTAGACTAGTTTTTGCAATTGCTGCACAATACAACTGCAAAGTGCACCAAATGGGAGCCTTGAAGAAGATGTCTATGTTGAGCATCCTGACGGATATGTCAAAAGAGGAGAGAAGAATAAGGTTTGTCATCTTAGAAAAGCCTTTTATGGGCTTAGACAAGCCCCAAAGGCTTGGTACAGCAGGATTAAAGGATATTTTCTGTCAAATGGTTTCAAAAAATGTCCTCAGGAGCATACTCTATTTACACAGAAGTGTTCAATTCACAGAAGATGATAGAAGCTTTTAAAGACTCTATGAAAATGGAGTTTGACATGACTGACATGGGTTTGCTCCATTATTTCTTGGGGATTGAAGTGAAGCAAGCAAATGAATAGATCAAAAACTCACAGAAAAGGTATGCTCAAACTCTGTTAGATAGGTTCAATATGGGACAATCTAATCCACTAAACACTCCGATGGAGTTTGGGTTAAAATTGTCAAAGAAAAACAAAAAGAAAAGTATGGATGGTAGACTATACAGGAGTATTGTTGTAACACCCTAAAAATAGGGCCAAATAAAAATCGAAATTTTGGCAACATGACGTCAAAAATACGGAGATCCAATATACCCTATAAATAGAAACCTCAAAGTATAAACAATTCCCAAAGGGGACAACTAAAGACCCACGTAAGTTTGTTCAATTCCTCGGTCACGTGGTGACTCGTGAAGGAATAAAGGTAGATCCAAAAAAGATAGAGGCGATGATGAACTGGGAACCTCCAAGGAGTCCGACCGAAATTCGTAGCTTTTTGGGACTCGCCGGATACTACCGAAGATTCATCCAAGATTTCTCCAAGATCTCCTCATCGTTGACAGCGTTGAGTCGGAAGAATGTGAAGTTTTCATGGACTGGCGTTCAAAAGAAGGCTTTCCGTACTTTGCAACGGAAGCTTTGTGAAGCTCCAATCTTATCCCTACCCGAGGGAACTAAAGACTTTGTAGTTTATAGTGACGCATCCAAGATGGGGCTAGGTTGTGTTCTAATGCAGAAAGGCAAGGTGATAGCTTATGCGTCAAGGCAGTTGAAGGAGCACGAAAAGAATTATCCGACTCATGACCTTGAGCTTGCGGTGGTAGTGTTTGCTTTGAAGCTATGGCGACACTACTTTTATGGCACCAAGTGCACACTCTACACCGACCATAAAAGTTTGAAGTATGTTTTTGATCAAAAAGAGTTGAATATGCGGCAAAGAAGATGGTTGGAATTATTGAAGGACTACGACTGTGAACTTCAGTACCACCTGGGCAAAGCAAATGTTGTGGCAGACACGTTAAGTCGGAAAGGATATAGTGGAGAGGTGCGAACTACTTTGGCAAGGATTGAGATCATCTCAAACCTTATGGATATGATAAAGACCGCCCAAGTCGCGACGTTACTAGAAGCGAATCTCAAAGATGAAGCAATGACAAAGCAACACCTTATTTTGACGGAAGATGGTAGAGGATTGAAACTCTTCCAAGGACGAGTTTGGGTACCCATGTTGGGAGGATGCCAAAAGTTACTCTTGGAAGAAGCGCACAAGTCTAGATATTCCATCCACCACGGGAGCACAAAGATGTATAGAGATTTGAAGTTAAACTATTGGTGGCCGGTTATGAAGCTTGATGTGGCGAACTACGTGGAGAAATGTCTTACTTGTTCGTTAGTGATAGCTGAACACCAACGATCGTATGGAAGTTTGCAATCCTTGGAAATACCGGAGTGGAAGTGGGATCACATTACGATGGACTTTGTGACGAAATTACCAAAGACGTTGAAAGGCCATGACACCATTTGGGTGGTCGTGGATCGATGGATGAAAAGCGTGCACTTTTGCGGGAGACATTACCGTTGGACAAACTAGCAAGACTTTATATCAACGAAGTGGTCTCGAGGCATGGAGTGCCATTATCCATTGTGTCTGATCAGGACAGTCGTTTCACTTCCCATTTATGGAATGCTTTTCAAAGAGAATTGGGAACAAAAGTGAAGTTGAGCACAGCGTACCACCCTCAAACGGATGGACAAAGCGAGCGGACAATTCAAACATTAGAAGACATGTTGCAATCGTGTGTCATTGATTTTAGGGGAAACTTGGACTCTCACCTCCCATTGGTGGAATTTTCTTATAATAATAGTTACCATTCGAATTTGAGAATGGCACCATTCGAGGCTTTGTATGGTCCAAAATGTAGGACGCCGACATGTTGACTTGAAGCGGGCGGGAAGCAATTCGCCTTTCCGGAAGTGGTATAAGAAACGGCGGACAAAGTAAAGGGCATTTGAGAACGGTTAAAGGCGGCCCAAGACCGCCAAAAGAGTTATGCGGACAAGAAGAGGCGGTCGATGGAATTTCAAGTGGGCGATCGAGTTATTTTGAAGGTGTCACCTTGGAAAGGAATCATAAGGTTTGGAAAGCGAGGAAAGCTTATCCCTCGTTTTCTCAGGCCTTTTCCTATCATTGAGCGTGTGGGGCTCCAAGCCTACAAGCTTGATTTACAGCCCGAGATGAGTGGAATTCACCCTACATTCCACATTTGCTATATATGGAAGTGTCTAGCGGAGAAAGTAAATGTCATCCCATTGTCTGAGATTCGAGTAGACAACAATCGATGTGCGGAAGAACCGAAATCCATTTTGGAAAGAGTAACGAAAAAGCTTCGCCATAAAGAGGTAGTAATGGTAAAAGTACAATGGAAACATCATAGAGGCACGAACATGACTTGGGAGGCAAAAGAGGATATGAAGCGTCGTTATCCCCATTTGTTTGAATGATATAGGATTTCGGGGACGAAATCTTTTCTAAGGAGGGGAGGACTGTAACACCCCAAAATTCTCAAATAACCCCATATCCCTTTAGAACACTCACTTTATATTTATACACCTATATCTCGTGGAGTCACACTTCTTGTTAGCTCGCATGCTTTCGTTTTAAGACCGTCGCACCTTGTGCATAGGTCGCCTAGTGTAATCTTTTGAATGTATGCATAGATATAGCGGTTGTAAAAGGGTTTATGTAAATTTGTGTGTTATGTGTACTTGTGTGTATATGAACTTTTGTCAATCGCATAAACTCATTTAGTATCATACGGAGAGGAGTTCTCATATTCGGCTGCTACCTTATTTCACTTAAAAACACTACCCTGAGACTTTGGTAATCATTTGAATTTGAGAGAGGGGCGGGCTTGGGACTGTTGACACATTTTCGTCGATCGAACAACAGGTAGTAGGCTAGAGGCGACAATGCCCCTGGCAAAGTCGTTAGGTCAATGTCGTGGTTAGGGGTCGAGGTTCTGAGTTTCGAGCAAGTAATCCAGTAGGCAGGTTCTGAGGTGCGACTTTGCCCCAACGACAATGCCATGGGCAAAGTCGCAGGGGCATTGTCGCTCGTGGGGTGTAGGTTCATGTTTTGGGGATCAATTTATAGACCAAACACAAATCATTTCTCCACATTACAGTTAGCCATCGATTTCTCCCTACCTTTGGCGATTTTGACTCTCTCCTCTCCATCCCTTCCCTCATTTAATGCAACAATCAAACCCTAGCATTTAAGGGACACAAGAAGAGTTGTTGAAGTGATTAAAGTGACTCTTGGTGCCATTAAAGCTCCAAGTAAAGCCAAGCTCTCTCAAGTCATCCACTTTTAGGGTTTTCTCTCTACAAACCCTAGTTAGTGAGTTCTTACTTCTAAATGCTCTTGTTCATGTTTAATGCTTATAATGACCACCTACATACTTATATACTATTTGTTGGGAACTTGACCTAAAATCTAGGGTTTCATGAATTTGGTCATTTAGAACACATGAGTTGTTGTTGTTATTTTTTTTGGAAATGGTATCTTGGGCCTATGGCCCAGACTAATCCCTGGCAATTAGGGCCTTTGGCCCAACTGCTAAAGCGTGCAACCCTGAGTTTATCCTCAGTAGCCACAAGTGCTGCGAGTGGGGCTCGAACCCGGGTTGAGCGCTATGAACTCCCCAAGCCTTTACCACCACACCACGGCGCTTGTGGTTTACATGAGTTGTTGTTATTTGTTCAATAACTAGTAAATAGAGTATTTGCTTGAGAAATATGTTTTAGCAAGCTACAAGGGTGTGATGAGTAATGTCTTGAAATGGAAAGTTCCTTGTTAATGATTATGGTGTCAATAAGTTGACTAGTGAAACCTATATATGGTGTCGTGTAATTTTAATTAGTACGTGATCACCTGATACGAATGTGGGTTCCTATTTCCTTGTGCACGAGGAAGTAGTCGTATGTTTATTTGACCTATTGTTCTTGGTCTTTGTGGTTTACTAGCGAGTAGGCAATAAGGGGACGTGGGATCTTGAGGTGTAACTCGTCTAGATATGGATACACAATAATGTCCCGTAAGACCTTGATGTGTAACTCGACGGAGTAGGCAATAAAGGAAATGATTATGGTTTGAGGTTGTGATGTCTCGATCACATGGGAACTAGGATCGGGACATGAGGTGTAATCCAATAACATCATGGGTGACACCACTTCCGTGTATATGTCGCCCCGATGGAAACGGGTCTCCCCCGTGTTTTCAAGGGTTATCTCTTGTGTGTTATTGTTCAGATTTGAGAACATTGTTGCAAGAGGGATTAACATTGTGAAGGCAATGGAGTTCGGTAACACAAGTCTTGTATTATGATATTCTTACTTGTGAATTTAATATTTTATGAGGTCTCACTAGGCTTCGTCCTAACGCTTGTTATGGTTGTTGTTTTTCCCACAGATCCCACTAGCGGTGGAATCTAGGATGTTGGGCTCGTCAACTGGGCACCTAGGAGATCGTGAAGTGCCGGTCTTTTGGGGGTTTTTGTGAAGAGAGATCATAATGGAATAGGAACACCCATTTTAATCTAGTTTGAATTATTTCTAAATTAAGTAGGTTGTTGTAATCTTTATGTCCCATTTTTTTGCAAACTTTATGGTGCAAATTAACCCACTTCCCGCAACCAAAATTCACACTTGGAGAATTTGGCATACAACTTCTCCTTCCTCAGCACTTCAAGCACCTCTATCAAATGTTGCGCATGTTCTTCCTCAACCTTGGAGCACACCAAGATGTCATCGATGAACACTATGACCGACCGGTCCAAAAATGGTCGACACACACGGTTCATCAAGTCCATGAATATCGTCGGTGCGTTCGTAACTCGAAAGGCATGACTAGAAACTTGTAATGCCTATACCGAGTCCTAAATGTTGTTTTTGGTACGTCCTCCCCTTGAACCTTCACTTGATGATACCCCGATCGAAGATCAATCTTAGAAAAGCATCCGACCCCCTGTAGTTGATCAAAGAGATCGTCTATTCGGGGTAGCGGATATTTGTTCTTGATGGTCACCTTGTTCAACTCCCAGTAATCGATGCACATATGCATCTATCCGTCCTTCTTCTTCACAAAGAGTACCGGAGATCCCCACGGAGACGAGCTCGGCCTCACGAACCCCTTCTCTAGTAACTCCTGAAGCTGAGTCATTATTTCCTGCATTTCTATTGGCGCGAGTCGATACGGTGCACTTGCTATTGGTGCCTCTCCCGGGATTAAATCGATCTGAAACTCCACTTGTCGGTCGGGTGGCAAACCTGGTGGGTCGTAGGGAAATACGTCTGGAAACTCATTGACAATATTCACGTCTTCTATTTTCTGCTTCTCTGCCTTGGCATCCACCACGAAGGCTAGATACGAAGGGTACTTCTTTGATAAATACTTTCTTGCTTTGATGGATGAGATAATGGCCACTTCGCCTTTTCGCTTCTCGCCATACATAAAGATGAAGTCGCCATCCCGGAAAGGGACCCGTATGAGTTTCTTGGAACACAAGATTTCTGCGTGGTGCTTCGCCAACCAATCCATCCCGACCACCACATCGAAGCTCCCAATGGTCATAGGAAGTAAGTCCACCATAAAAGTTTCGCCACTGATTTCGAGACGATAATCCCTTAGGATATCCCTTTGGACCACCCGTTCCTCATTAGTTAATTCTATGACTAACGCATCACAAAGTGTACTAGCCGACATGCTCAAAGATTTGCAAAACAGATTGAACACAAAACAGAAGTTTGCACTAGAATCAAACAATACCCTAGCAGGTGTGGAGTTGAGTAAAAACGTATCCGACACCACGTCGGCGGTTTCCTTCGCCTCCTCCTTCGTCATCTTGAAAGCCCTCCCTTGAGCCCTAGGGATGGCTTCCTTCTTCGGTTGGCTCTCAGAGCTTCCTCCCCTCGCAAGACCCCTCAGCTTGGGGCACTCTCTTCTGACGTGACCCATCTCCTTACATTCATAACAAATTGTCCCTCGGATGGCACACTCGGTACTGATATGACCCGACTTGCCTCACTTGAAACACGAGACCGATTTGGGGTTGGAGTTGGTCTTGCAAAACCCAAAATGCTTGCTTTTGCATTTGGGACACCACTTTGCCTCTCGACGGTTGTCAAAGCTCCTACTCGCCAGTTGGAACCTCGACTTCTTGTATGATTTTGGCGATCTTTCCCACCTTCTCTTTTCCACGGTCTTAGTATTCTCTTCTTTGTCCCGAGTGAAGAGTCTTTCCGTCACTTTGGCCTCTTCAATTATTTCACTGAGGTTTGAGACTTTGGAGTTGCGGACCACTGAAATCATGTCCACAGGTAAGCCCTTTAAGTACGCTTTCACCTTCTCTTTCTCGGTCGGGACCACATGTCCCACCAAGATCATCTTTTCCATGAACAATTGGGTACTCTTTTATCGACAAATCTCCCTTCTTGATCGATTGAAACTCCTCTTCTATCAGGTCTAACTCTTCCTCATTGCAGTATCCTTCCAACAACTTTCTCTTAAACTCGGTCCAAGCCATCTTGGCTAACACATATTCTTCTACAGTTGCGGTGAAAACATTCCACCACGTCAAAGTCGTACCTCGTAGCATTTGAGAACCATACTTCACTTTCTGGCTCTCATCACAGTCACAGTCTCGGAAGGCCTGCTCAATTTCCCTGAGCCAATTCATAAACTTTACGGGTTCATCGGTCCCGAAAAATTTCCAGTGGTTTGCAACCAAGGAAGGACTTGTATGAACATCCTTTCCCCGGTTGCCTTGTATCTAGAGTCATAAATCCTTCGGTGAGGTTCTCTTCCCCGGTACCCTCGGAACCCGCAATGCTCAAATGACGACGGTGATTCACCTCTCGATCCTCTAACAGCTTCATGAACAACTCTTGTTGGTTTGCCATGGTTTCATTCATCGCTCTCATCATGTCCATCATTTGTGTCTGAGGGGTTACCTCTGTCAGGAGTGAATCGGTAGAAGAAATGTTGGTCCTCGGTATTTGATCCACCCTCCCACTATTCAAAGGTGGAAGTAAAGGCACAACTGTCGCATTGTCATTCGGCCTATCGTCCGTGGAATCGGTCACAGCTTGACCTTTGGCGATGATTGAAGATGACTCCGAGTATTTACCATTTTCATCTGTCACCAAATAAAGAGAGTTAAAAGATGGGCTACACAAGATTACAAACAAGGAATTGAAAGTCCAAGAATCTCTAAATCTTTAGAGAGAGAAAGTAGAGAGAGAAAGTAGGAGCGCCAAATGTAATCAGACGTATTCAAATGAAGTGCCAAAGTTACAAAAACAAAGGACAAAGGGGACTTAAATACCCCTAGCCTTAACAATACTGATTACACAATTAAGGACAGTCTAGGCTAGAAAATAAATACAATGATTACTATAAAAACAGATCTAACAATCTCCCCCTTAGTAATCATTGGCGCCGTGGTCTTCAAAAACAGCATAGACCAACCAGGCGACTTTGGAGAATCACTGACGCTCTTCTCGTTGACGAAGTCTATTCAGCCCGATTAACACTTCCAAACGTCGCAGAGTGGAACGGAAATTCAATCTCTCTTGAATTGAATTTAAAATCTTCTGGAGAAGTCGGATTTCATCATTATCAACCAGGAATGCATTTTCTCTTGTTTCCAAAAATCTTCTTTTAGCCTCCTTCAGATGTTGCTCCAACTGAAGCTTAATCACCTTTAAAGTTCCATCAGAGTAATGTGCAATTTCTTCAAATCTGAGAAAGCATTTTTCATTTGAGCCATTCTTGTACACCATTCCATATGGATCTTCAACTATGGTGAGAAGGGGATAAGACTCTAAGTTTGGCAAGCTTCGGTTGGGCTTATGAAGATTAACAACCGGCTGAAAACTTTCAATGGCCATCTGGAAATCAAAAACTCGGAAGAATCGGATTTGCCGTCGAATGAATCTTTTGATGACGAACAAAGCTTGTGAAACATCCTGTGTTCTGTGATATAGATTCCTGAAATGGTCATATAAGAATTCAATGTCATCTATAGAAAGGCCAGTGAAGTCTGCCTCTGAAAATTTATACCGCTTGCAGTCTCTTCTTTCAACTTCAAAATCAGGATACCAGATATTCACAAACTTGTTGATTGTGACACTGATGACTCGAACAATCAAGTGTTGAGAAGACACGGTATTATTCCTTTTGCGCTGGCACTTAATGAACATTAAGTATTCAAATTGATATTCATCTGACTCTTTCTCTACCCCAAGAATTGCATAGATATTAATTTCCCTTCTTCTAGAAACAAAGATGTTACTCTGAGTGTCTTCTAGAAAAGTTGATCTGAGTCTTGAAGCCATGTATCTCTGTTGCAAATTCCTCTATCTCTGTTGTCTAGAAAAAGTTGGTCCTTCTTCTAGAATAGACGGTGGAATCACAGGATCAGAAGGTGGAACATTAGCTTGTGCTCCTGACGACTGACCAAATTCAAATGATCTTGAAGGAATAGTGGTAGTCGGAGCTGAACTAGTAACAGGAGTAGATGTGACATTAGCAGTTTCAGGAACCTCACCATGAGTAGGAAGATCACTGTATAACATTTCTGCCTCTTCTACATCTTTTGCATCCATGAACACTGAATCATCTTCTGTATCAGAAATGATAATGATGTCATCACAATCTTCTATCTTCACTTTACAGACTTTTTCATACTTAGAATCATCATCATCATCTGAATTAATTTCAATAATGTTCGAAAAGAAAGACTTCATCTCAGATACAATATCAACATTAGCAACTACAACTGGATTGGAAACAATGTTTGGATCTTCATAAACAACAATCTGCCAGTTTTTCTCTTTGTTCTGCTCAGAAGCTTTGATAAAATCAGACATTGAAGAAGAATCAACCCTATCAATCAACAAATTCACCAAGTCATTAACGTTGCAATCTTCAACATTTTCAGCATTCTGTTCAGATCCACCAACCGCTTCTTCTTGAATAGGATTATCTCTCTCTGACGAAGTTCCTTCCATTCTCGGTCTCTTAGCCATCTCCCCCTCATGGCCTTGATGATCAGGATCATCTTGGTCATGTCGGCGCTTAAGAGACAGGCCGACCTCAGTTCTGCAGCTTTGTTCCAGACGTTCAACCTTGTTAGAGATATCAGAAAAAGCTTGAGTCAAAAAAGATTTAAGATCAGCAATACTTGATTGAACTTCTGATCTGAATGCATGAAACTCATTAGATAAAGCAGTAATACGGTCAGATTCAGAAGAAGGAACTGGAGGCGGCGTAGGTTGGAAGTTCCGTAGTAAAGAAAGAAGATCTTGATCCTGATGTTGCGGCGGTGACATAAACAGTAGACGCGCATATAGTAGATCAGTCAACTCAGAAATAGGAAGTTCATGAAGAGAAGACCTTGAAGATGTACCAGAAGGAGCAGACATAGAAATTCCCGCAGACATAGAAACCATCGAAGGAAACGGAAGAGAAACAATCGGAGAAGTAGTTGAAGTCACAGCAGAAGAAGGTTCACGAAGAACTACCCCAGTTGGTCGTCTGAAAGGAATCTCTGGAGGAATGACAGACGTATCAATCTCAGGCATCTTGCCTTTGAAGAAAGTTGTCAGGATCTGATTCTTAACAAGAATAATGAAACTCAGAAACAATATTAAAGAAGTTGTGGAAAAAAACTTTAATATTCAAATATCAATGTAATAGTAAAGTAGAAATCACAACTTGTAAACTTTATTGAATGATTAAAGTTACAAGCTTTCGCACAAAACATCAATCTTGATGAACAGGCTCACCAAGACGAATTCTACTTCTCTAGAACTAGGGTTGTAAACCTTGAGGTCAATTCTCTCTCAAAACAAAAACTCAGAATACTCGTGTAACAAACTATTCTGAATAATTCTATACATATACTGAAAATAAAAGATAATTACAAAACATAAAAGATCTTCAGTATATTCTTCCATGATTATCTTTAACCTTCCATGATTATCTTCAAACCTTGATCTGCGCGTCTTACCAAGATTATCACATAAGCAGTATTAAGTCATAGCAGCATTAACACTCTGATCAGTATTAATCTTCACCAGCAGTAGTAACTATGCTTAGCAGTATTAATTTCTACAAGCAGTAGTAATTTGGCTCAGCAGTAGTAACTATGTTGTACTGGAAGCAGTAATCATACTTAAACAAATCTTCAGTTCCCAACAATATCTCCCTAACTTGACTTTTAGAGAAGAGAACTCAAGTTCTTCAGATGCTCCAAAAATTCCATTGCTCATAATCCTGTATCAGAATTCAGCCCCAAACTTTGATTAAGAGTTCTCTGGATCAAGTATCTTGCCATTTCAAAATCTGGTGCACAACCAAGCTTTTTCTTCAACATAGCATGCAACTTTAGCCTGCTATGGTTGTAAACTCTATCCACTAAGAAGTATTCAATGTGATTTGTGTCCATATCCAGTGCATATACTCCACTTCTTTCATACATAGTCCAGTTGTTAATGGTTTTGAAAACATTTCTGATAACATGATGAACTTCCTCTGGCTTGAACAACATGCATAGATATTCCATCACAAGTTTTGTAACTGGTATCCCTAGAGTTTTCAGCTTATCAACATATAATTTCATCCCTACCTCAAACATTTCCTCTAAATCAGATCTGGAGCATACTCTTACAATCTTTGCCCAAGTAGGATACACTTCAAACTTGTCATCTTTCCTCTTAAGCCTGATATACTCCGTTCCATCTACTTTCATGGTATCCCAGTGAATAATCTCAGGATACTTGACACCAACTGGTTCAGCTGTTATAGGCTCAGGCACTTTTTCCATCACCACCATGTACATATTCACATCAGAAGTACTGGATGGTTCTTCCTGAGATTGAGCTTCCTGTTCATCAGACTTAGGTGCCCCTTCTTCTTCAGCTACCTTCTGTTCTTTCTCAGCTTCTTCCTTATCCACTCTAGGTTTCTTAGCTGGTTTTCTTCTTGCCATCATTTTTGTTCTTTTCAAAGTCTTCAAACTTTCACCTAGAGTAGCTTCCTTCCTTGGAGTTTCTTGATCATCAGGAAATGGTTTTTGTATTTGAATGTCATGCCTCTCTTTCATCTTCTTTTCCACTTCAACTCGTGCTTGGTCATTTCCTTGTAACTTAGTCATCTCTACCTCATACAAACCTTTGATTTGATCAAATGACATTTTTGTGAACATTTCCTTTTTGACTCCCACAACACCTTTGAGGAAAGTGATCATATTCTTTCTCTCTGGAGTGCCAAGGTAGGTCGGTAAAGGTTGCCTCTTCTTTGCACTCATTTTGATCATTACAGGCTTCTTTTTAAGTGCAGTTTTCTTCTGTGCCATCTCTGTAGCCAAACTCTTTTGATATACTTCATTAAGCTCTGTAGCTAGAGCTCTTGCTATCTCCCTATCTTTTTCCACTTGATCTTTTTCTGCTTGCTCAAGTTCTGCCTGAATTTTCTTAGCCAAAGCTTCATCTGACTCAATCAACTTTTGCTTTTTAAGTGGTTGGTCAGATTCCACTATCTTGGTTTTGCCTTTGTCCTTGCTTGCTACCTTATCAGCACTAGCTTTCTTGATAACCTCAACATTGTCTTTGATGACAACTCCTTTGGTCTTTGAAGTGACCATAGGAGTGTTATGTTTAGCCTTGATTAGTGTTTCAACTATCTCAATTTCTTCCAAATTTCTGCTAAGGAGGTCAGTTAATACCTCTTGAACAATTTCTGTTGCTTTATTTATTTCAGCAGCATTAACTGTTTCTGCTGCTTTCTCAAACACTGATTCTGTTTCTACTGCTTGTACAGCAAACTCCCCCTCATCTCCATGTTTCTCCCCCTTATTCTTAGCATTCTCCATGTTGACCTCAGCTTCTGAGTCCCCTTTTTTGGGAGCATCATCCACTGGGTTTCTTCTTCTAAGCTCAAATCTTTGCTTTGACCTTCTTTGAACCACCTTCTTAACCAACTTTTTTAAGGTGCTGATTTCTTCTTGCTGGTTGATGATGACTTTCTTGAGTTCATTTACAACCTTCTTGTGAGAATCCAGTTCAGTTGCCATGTTGGACATGGCAGAAATCAATTCCTGGTAGTCATATCTATCCTTACCTTCTCCAGGAATGTTACCCCCTTTTGAGGGATCATTGGAATGTTTAATAGGGATCTCCAGCCAGACTGAAGCACCACCTATTCCCTTGGTTTCTGGGCACCCGGTACCTTTGAATGATTGCTCATTCAAAGTTGTCGTGGGGAAGGTCTTAGTGATGTTACCACTGGCCTCCTCTGTGCTAGCAGAAGTAGTGGCAGCCTTCTCACCCACATGCTCATGCATCTCCTTAGTGAGCACCTCCTTGGGGTTGGGAGACACCCCAGTGGTTTCCCTATGGATATTCTCTAATGGAGAATGCTTCATTAGAGGGCTTTGAGGTTCTGGGTTTGTAGGAGGTACAACAAGGGAAGGAGCCTTGTGTACCTTTGGCTTAGTATAAGTTTTGGATATAACTGTGGTTGGCTTAAAAACAAGGGACTGAGAGAGTGATATAGTGGTTGAAGGTTGGGTTTGGCTATCAGTGGGATGGTCTAGTGAGGGCCTTGACCCTGATGCCATACCTTCTTGGTTGTGGGACACCACCATCATTATAGAGAACAATGGGGTGTTAACTCCTTCCGAGTCTTTGGCAGATCTTTTCATATTTGAAAATACCTTGCCCTTGGGGATTTTAGGTACATATACCGCATTAGACTGAGTCATATCCGTCAATTCAGAGGTGATAACTGTCTAGACAAATCTTGGATACATATAGAAACTCTTTTTATTATCCAAGTTTGACACAAGGTCATTGAAAATCATTTGTGAGAAATTATACTTTCTGGAAGTGGACAAGCAGACCAAAGCATAAGCAATGGTATTACTGAACTGACTCCATCAAGTAGTTTTTCGAGAAATACAGTGCATAAGAGTATGAAGAAAGAAACGCCATTGGGGAGAAAAGTTAGCTTTGTAAAATTTGAAAACACCCAGTTGGCCTTCATACCCCATTCTTGTGAGATTGGAAAACAAATCCTCATTAGAGATAGAGGTAATACCTGAGGCATCGTCTAGTCGTAGACTGATGCGAATGACCTCTTCAGAGATTGTCAAGGGTTTGTCACACACCCTTGTCTTGATACACTACACACCGTTTTCAGTAACCGCGGTGGCATTGGCCCAAAATTGCTTCTGGTGCTCGATGTAAATTGGTGGTGACACTGTAAGAGCATGAGCTATATGACTGGACTTGAAAAAATCAACTATTTGATGGAATCCAGCAGCCTGCTTAGGCTTTTGAAGCATTGCGATCTCATTGTGTTCATCAATAAACGCCATGGATGCCATCTGGCTTGAGGATTCTTGACTGAAACACACTGGTTGCTTGAGAGAAAAGAGTTAGAGAGAAGACGAACAGTATTCAAAGAGTCGTTGTGAGCTTTTAGGCGGGCAAAGAGGGTATTTATAGAATTCAGGAAAGAAGCAGTATTAACCCTAATTTCAGTTAAAGCAATACTAACCCACTCGCAGTATTAACTGAGAGCAGTAGTAACCAACTAGCAGTATTAACTAACTAGCAGTATTAACTAACTAGCAATATTAACTAACTAGCAGTAGTAACACATACCTGAAGTAGTAACTCAGACTAGCAGTAGTAATAATGAACCTGCAGTAGTAACCTTGCACTGGCAGCATTAAAACTGCACTGGCAGCATTAACGATACTTACACTGTTGAAGCTTGTGTTAGTCTGAGCAAGACAATAAACTTCCTGAGAAAGATGATTAGTAGCACCAAAAAAAATAAACAAATAACAGGTATACAAGCACTTTTTAAACATGAGCTCATTCAGAGTTGATCATGCCCACACTTGTGACCAAGAAAGTGAATCTACCCGCATCAAAAGCTTTAGTGAATAGATCAGCAAACTGGTTATCAGTATGAATTTTAGCAACTTGAATAAGCATCTTTTCATTGCAGTCTCTAATAAAGTGATACCTGATTTCAATGTGATTTGTTTTTGAGTGCTTGACTGGATTGTTAACAATGCTAATAGCACTGCTATTGTCAATGAGGATTGGAGTATGAAGAAAGGTTACCCCATAGTCCAGCATTTGATTCTGAATCCATAGAACCTGAGAGCAGCAACTTGCAGCAGCAATGTACTCAGCTTCTGTTGTGGATAAGGACACTGTGGTTTGCTTCTTACACTGCCAAGAAACTAGTCTTGCACCCAAAAGCTGACATCCTCCTGAAGTAGAATTTCTATCCATATTAGCACCACCCAAGTCACTGTCTGAATATGCAATCAAGTCAAAAGTAGATTCATAAGGATACCAAAGACCTAATCTAGGTTGCCCTCTTAAGTATCTGAAAATCCTCTTAACTGCTTGAAGATGTGACTGCTTTGGCTTGACTTGGAATCTGGCACACACACACACTGGAAACATGATATCTTGTCTTGAGGCTGTGAGATACATGAGAGATCCAATCATTGATCTATAAAGATGGACATCAACATCCTCCCCCTCGAGATCAGCAGTGATCTATTTGTGTGTTTCCATTGGTGTGCTTGCTGGCTTTGAGTCTGATAAACCATACTTATCTAGGATGTCTTTCACATACTTTGATTGACTTATGAAAATCCCATCTTTCTGTTGTTTCACTTGAAGCCCAAGGAAGAAAGTGAGTTCACCCATTGAACTCATTTTGAAGCTCTTGTGCATCAACTCTTCAAAGTCTCTACACATCTGATCTTTTGTGGATCCAAATATGATGTCATCCACATAGATCTGAACAAGTAGGGTGTCCTTCTTACTTCTTTTAATGAAAAGGGTCTTGTCAATGATTCCCCTTTCAAACCCATTTTCTAAGAGATAGGTAGACAGAGTATCATACCATGCTCTTGGGGCTTGATGTAGACCATAGAGTGCTTTCTTATGTTTGTATACTCTGTCAAGATATAATGGATTTTCAAATCCAGGGGGCTGACATACGTATACTTCTTCATCAATTGTTCCATATAGAAAGGCACTCTTCACATCCATCTGATATACCTTGAACTTCATATATGAGGCATAGGCTAGAAACAGCCTAATTGCCTCTACCCGTGCAACTGGAGCAAAGACTTCCTCATAGTCTATGCCTTCTTCCTGAGTGTACCCTTGTGCCACAAGCCTTGCTTTGTTCCTAATTACTATTACTCTCTCATCCTTTTTATTTCTGAAAATCCACTTGTGCCAATTGCTCTATGACCTTTTGGAAGGTCCACCAAGTCCCAAACATCTTGCAATTTAAACTGTAGCAACTCTTCTTGCATGGCTTCTTTCCAACTTGAATCTTTCATTGCATCATAAGCCTTCTTAGTCTCAATCTGAGATAGAAAGCAAGAGAGTACTGTATGCTGCTGATCCTGCAAATCTTGAAGTCTGCTTTGATTCCTAGTCATCATAGGAGAAGTGATGTCTCCTATTACCAGCTCAGGAGGATGATTCTTCTGAGTTTTTGTCTGATGACTAGGTTCTTCATTAATTCCCACATCTAAATTGGAGTCATTTAAGTCAACTGAGGGGATCTCATCAGCTACTTCTGGCTCTTCATGCTCTGGATTCTCCTCGTCTCTTCTTTCTTCTTCACTCTGAATTGGTTCAGTAACAGTCTCCGTTTCACAGATTTCAACAGGGTTCATTGTAGGTATGGGAAAGATCACAGACTGAGGAATAATATCTTGTACTTGTTCATCCCCTGATCCTCTACTTCCTGATCCTACATGATCATCACTCCTGAAACCCAAAGAGTTAGTTAGTGAATCAATGTCAAATAACCACTGAGGACCTGAACCAATAGGATTTGGTGAGTTCTCATTGCATTTGACATTGTCACTTTCCTCAATTATTCTAGAAGAAGAATTAAACACTCTGTAGGCCTTACTCTGAGATGAGTAACCAACAAGAAAACCATCATCTGCTTTGCTATCAAACTTTCCTAAGTGAGTTTTGGTATTGAGAATGGTACAAGGACACCCAAACGGTTTGAAAAAAACCAATAAATGGTTTTCTTTTATTTAAAATCTCATATGGTGTCTTGTTCTTAGGCTTGACTACTAGAACTCTGTTTTGGACATAGCAAGTAGTATTAACTGCTTCAGCCCAGAAAGTAATTGGAAGTTTTGAATCAGCTAACAGAGATCTAGCAGCCTCAATCAGTGTCCTATTTCTTCTCTCAGCAACACCATTTTGTTGTGGAGTCCTAGGAGCACTGTATTGCCTCTCAATTCCTTTTTCCTCACAAAAGGTGTTTAGGTCAAGATTTTTAAACTCAGTACCATTATCTGATCTAATGACTTTTACCTTTTGATTTGTTTGGTTTTCAATTCTTAGAATAAAGGATTTGATCAGTCCACTTGTCTCATCCTTAGTCCTTAGAAAATACACCCAAGTAAATCTAGAGTAATCATCAACAATAACTAAGCAGTATGATTTCTTACCTATACTCATGACATTTGTAGGACCAAACAGATCCATATGCAACAACTGAAGAGAAGAAGAAATTGTGTTTAACTCTTTGGACTTATGAGAAGTTTTGTGTTGTTTGCTTTTGAGACAAGCACACAATGATCATCACATGAAAAGACTTTTGAAGGCAGACCTCTTACAAGGTTGTTTTTAACAAGTTTATTCATTGTTTTAAAGTTCATGTGACACATCCTTCTGTGCCAAAGTGATGATTCATCCAAAGAGGCTTTTGAAACAAGACAGTTTAAGGATGAATCATTTGAAACAGTTTCCATATTCAAACAATAGACATTATCCTTTCTTGGAGTTCTTAGTAGTATCATCTTTTCATCAACTACCTTGAATCCAGGAGCAAGGATAATGCATTCTGAATCAGTGAATAATATACTATGCTTTTTGTCACAAACCTGTGATACACTTAACAGGTTGTACCTTAACTGCTCAACATAGTAAACATCTTCAAAGGTCATCCTACCTTTTGTTACATCTCCCTTACCACTAATCTTACCTCCATCTGGAGTATTACCAAAGGCAACATGCCCTCCATCAATTTTCTTGAAATTCTTGAGGCAAGCCATGTTCCCTGTCATGTGCCTAGAGCAACCACTATCAACATGCCAAATGCTCTTTCCCTTGAGTTGTTGGTTGCCCAGCACATAAGATAAATCAATTAGTATTGACTAGGAACCCAAGCCAAAGTGGTATTGGGCCTCCCTTTCTCATCAAAGTACTTACACTCCTTTTTGATGAGGTTTTTAAATTTAGAATACTCTTTACTGGAGTACTTTGTCAAGATGATTGGTCTAGAAGCACAAAGACTATAAGCAGTACTAATTTTAGAAGTACTAACAGAGTTAGCAGTATTAACATCTGATGAAGTACTAACAATGTTAGTTTTAGAAGTACTAATACTCTCAGCAGCACTAACATTGATAGCAGCAGTATTGCTTCTGGCAGCACTATCTTTGTCAGCAGCACTATTTGTGGTAGCAGTACTAACAGTTTTAGTGCTTTTGGGAACCCACATCTTGACACTCTCTTTTACAGTCTTTTTCTTCACGTGGCTTTTAGATTTAACAGGTTTCTTAGCCACATGGTTCCTTTCATCCTTCCTATAACCAAAGGGTTTTTGCACAGATCTTTGAAAATTTATCCTTTGGTTAATAGGATTAAAATAACAGTGCTTGGCAAGATGGTTCATTTTGCCACATATGAAACAAGGTTTTGGTCTGATGATTCTACTCAGATCAACTCCTTGTTTCTGAGCCCACTGATTATTCCAATTTCTTTGATTGCCCCTCCTTTTATCATATTTTAGGGGCTTAGACTGATTACCTGCACACTGTTTGCAAAGAACAGGATTCACAACTGTAGTCTGCTTGTAATGGACCTTTTTAGACTTTCCCTCAGTCTTCTCTACGTCATCAGATTTGACCCAATCCCTTCCACCACCCTCATTGGTAAGAATGTTATTTTCTAAGGGAATCTCACCACTCACAGTATTATCCTTACTCTTACCAGCTTCTTTCTCAGTCTTGTCCTTAACAACTACTTCATCTAAAGGATCTATCTTAGTGGCTCCCTCATGCAAGTCCTTCCTATCCTTGGTCTCTAGCAAGTCTGATTTAGGAGGGATGTAGTTGTTGTTGTATGGTGGTGGTGTGGTATTGTACCCAATTCCTGGTTTAAGCTTATCATGGATTTGGACCTTTAGAATTGAATCCATGGTTTTAGAAGCATATGAAAACTTTTCCACATCCATCTTAACCTTGGCTAGTTCTCCTCTCAACTTTTCATTCTCCTCTCTAGACTTTGTCAGTTGGATTTCTAGCTCATTTTTCTCCCACTTCAAGTAATTTGTATCATATGTGTGTTGAAGTTCATTGTCTTGGAAACCTTTAATTTGTTCCTCAAACCTCTCAACAATTTTCACATAGTCTTTTCTATCCTTTTCTAACCTCTTAAGGTCATAACTCATACTCTGGTTGTGATCCCTGTACCTTTTAACAGTGTCTATACAAGTTTGAGAACAGAGATTAGAGAGTACCTCAGTTGGTAGATCAGACACCTCTGCCATGAGAGCTTGATTTTGAATGGCCTCTTTTGCTTGATCACTCCAGTCAAACCCCATTCCTTGTTGAGAAACAAGAGCTTGAGCAGAGTGTCTATTCTGGTTGAAGCTTCCAGTCTCAGCTTGTTGGTGATTGTTATGAGACACTCCAATTCTGCATTCCCTGACAAAGTGTCCCTTCATATGACACTTGTAGCACTCCACCTTTGACTTATCAAAGCCTGCTCCATCTTATCTTCTTTGGGAGAAGTTGTTCCTCCCAGTCCTCTTGATGAACTTATTCACCCTCATAGAAAGCATGGCCATCTGCCATTTAATATCCATCTCTTCAAGATCATCAGAATGAAGCTGTTCCAAGTCATCATTGATTAAAGAGGAGTTACCATGGCTGGAAAGAAAGGCTTCAAAAACAGATTCATTGCCTTTTTCTTGATTTACTCCATTAGCAGCATTAACTGATTCAGGGTTAGCAGTAGAATCAGTTGATGCTGAAAGGAGTGCAGCATTATGAACATATCCAGTAGGTTTCTTCTTTGCTTCCACCTCAGATTCAAACACTCTCAGATCATTGTACAGATCATCCAGTTCCTTTTCTTCCAATTTGTCATTCTGTCTAAATGAAACAGTGTACATGGTCCATTCATCTCCAAGAGATCTGAGGAAATTTCGATTGACATCATCTTGTTCCATCTGGACTCCAATAGTAGCCAACTCACCAATTAACTTATTGAATCTATCAAAAGTTTGAGTCATAGACTCATTCTTTGAAGATGTAAAATTCTCATATTGCTGCTTGAGAATATCCCTTTGATTCCTCTTAGTGCTCTTGGTGCCAGCAAATCTCTTCTCTAAAGCATTCCATAGAATCTGAGCATTAGTGTAGTGGTGAAACTGATGTTGATACTCATTAGGAATGGCCAAAAGTAGGGTGCTTAAGGCTTTCATCTCCAATTGTCTCACTTTCTTCTCAGCATCAGTTTTTGGAGGTGGTCTTCTTCCATCTTGTCCAATTTTACCTTCAGCAGAGGGACCATTCTCAACAATGTTCCACATAGAAAAGTCTGTAAGGAGGATGTACTGTTTGATCCTAATTTTCCACATGTCAAACTCATTAGGTTTGAGCATAGGAACCTTTGAAACAAGAGTACTGTTTGGAGGTGGTCTTCTTCCATCTTGTCCAATTTTACCTTCAGCAGAGGGACCATTCTCAACAATGTCCCACATAGAAAAGTCTGTAAGGAGGATGTACTGTTTGATCCTAATTTTCCACATGTCAAACTCATTAGGTTTGAGCATAGGAACCTTTGAAACAAGAGTACTGTTTAATTCAACTGTGTTGTCCATGATGAATGAAGGTTTCTGAGAATACTAAGCTCTGATACCACTTGCCAGGATCTGATTATTAACAAGAATAATGAAACTCAGAAACAATATTAAAGAAGTTGCGGAAAAACACTTTAATATTCAAATATCAATGTAACAGTAAAGTAGAAATCACAACTTGTAAACTTTATTGAATGATTAAAGTTACAAGCTTTCGCACAAAACCTCAATCTTGATGAACAGGCTCACCAAGACGAATTCTACTTCTCTAGAACTAGGGTTGTAAACCTTGAGGTCAATTCTCTCTCAAAACAAAAACTCAGAATACTCGTGTAACAAACTATTCTGAATAATTCTATACATATACTGAAAATAAAAGATAATTACAAAACATAAAATATCTTTAGTATATTCTTCCATGATTATCTTCAACCTTCCATGATTATCTTCAAATCTTGACCTGTGCATCTTACCAAGATTATCACATAAGCAGTATTAAGTCATAGCAGCATTAACACTCTGAGCAGTATTAATCTTCACCAACAGTATTAATTTCTACAAGCATTAGTAATTTGGATCAGTAGTAGTAACTATGTTGTACTGGCAGCAGTAATCATACTTAAACAAATCTTCAGTTCCCAACAAAAGTCTTCAACTTCAGAATCTGTGCTTCCTTTTCTGCATCCATTTTCTCTGATAACTGATGAATGACATCATTCAAAGTAGATAATTTGTCGGAAGAAACCCGAGCTTGATCAGAAGAAAGCTCTACAGCTGAAACTGTTGAAGACTGAATAGCCGCAAGCGAAGTTGCTGGAGTTTGACTTTGTACCGAAGCTGAGGCTTGATCAAATGTTGTATCCAATTCATCTACTTGAAGATGTGCAACAGAAGGATTAACAGGAACAGAATCATCTTCAGAGACAACTTCTATTGAAATAACCACTTCCGGTGTCCTGATCTTTCTTTCATAAATCCGAATACTTGGTTGATCAACATCATCACCATCATCACTATCACTATCACTATCACTATCAGAATCATCAGTTTCACCTTCATCATCATTTTCCCCATCTTTATCACTAGAAATATCAGCATCAGCAGCAGTATCACTAACTTCAGGACCAATATCAGCTAGAACATCACCAATTTGTTGAGATGCAACGATGGTCTCATCTTCTTGTGCTACAGCAATATCAACCTCTTTTTCAGCAACTATTTCAATCTCTTGTTCAGCAGATTTGTTGACCTCTTGTTCAGAAACAGATACTTCAACTTCAACTTCTTGATTAGCAGGAACTTCAACTTCTTGATCAGCAGGAACTTCAACTTCTTGATCAGCTTCCAGAAGTATTTCATTATCCATGCAGTATTCGATAATATTGCCATCTGAAGGATCTGCATAATTCACAATAAGCTCCGAAGGAATAGGCATCGAATAGTCAAAATTCCGCTTCACCTTTTGGATGTAAGTCATTTCTGTATCAGGAACTGTTAGCCAAGATAATCTTCGAGGAATATCCGGATTGCTTCTGAGTATGCTTCTGATGATAAGCTTCAAGAATCGAATGAATGGAATAAACTTGCGTTTCTTGTTGGTAAGCTTGTCATGCACCACCTCCGAGAGTTCGGTCCAGAAAATGAATGTGTAGTCGACATGCAAGTCATAGACGACTGCATGGAACAAATGGAGATACAGTAAACTTGCACTGTTCGTGCCGGAATGTTTTGACGTAAGGCACCTGATGATGACTGAGAAGAGAGCATACCAAACTGGAGGTAATTTAGACTTATCAAAATCACGTACTTTGTCCAATGTCCCAACATATCCAAGATTCCTTATACCTTCAAATACTTCCTCTTCAGATGGAAAGCTGTCATATGTAGTTCGGTTGGGTCTGGAATTAGGCTCAGGAAGCTCCAGTATAAGTCTGAGACGCTTGTATGAAACATAAGAATCATACTGATCTATTTGAAGCTCAAAGCGGTGCGGACGAGCCAGTTCATTATTTGTAATTGTATGTCAGGCTTGCTGAATGTAAACTTCTGGAACTTCAGCACACGATGAAAGAGCCTGAGCAAGTGGATGTCCTCGTAGAATTGCACAAATCACCGGATGTATTTTGATTCTGTCGAAGTCCACAAAATAATTGTTGGGCTTGTAAGGCAAAATATACATCAAAGAAGGGAATACATCGTTCGGCGTTCGGCGAGATGCAGAAAGATTAGCCCCGACTGAAGGAACAGAAGGCATCGGCATCTCAAGTGATGTTTGATCAGAAGGATCCTCGAGAAGTACATTCTCATCTTGAATCATTGGATCTGTATTGGTTTTAGAAAACATTTTATACCTAAAAGACAAAACAAAGAAGAATTAGATAAAACAAGAAAAACACACAATTTCCTTAAGGCAAGTTTGCGCACCAAGTTAGATGCGCAAACCAAGGTTTGCGTATTGAACAAGATACGCAAAGATAGGTTTGCGTATCTAACTATGTCCGAAAACAAGACAAAGGAAAACTCAAAACAAGAAGGTTTGCGTATCAAGAAGGATACGCAAAGTACACTTTGTGTATCCAACGGGGTACGCAAAATAGACTTTGCGTGTCCTTTGTGATGCACAAAACAAACTTAAGAAAAGAAAAAAAAACAAGAAATAAGGAATTTGCATATCAAGTAAGATACGCAAAGTACACTTTGCGTGTCCAACAGGATACGCAAACTTAACTTTACGTTTCCTGTTAGTTGCGCAAAGTAGACTTTGCGTACAACATGATACGAAAACAAACAAACACAAACAGAAAGAGGGTTTGCGTATCAAAGAGGATACGCAAAGTAGACTTTGTGTGTCCTTATTGATACGTAAACTACACTTAACAAAAACAAACACAAAAACAACAGGTTTGCGTATCAAGTATGATGCGCAAAGTATACTTTACGTATCCAACGGGATGCGCAAACCGAACTTTGCGTTTCCAGTTAGATGCGCAAAGCACTCTTTCAATATCCAACTAGATGCGCAAAATTTACTTTGCGTATCTAACATACTTGATACGAAAAACCCTAGTTTTCGGGTGTTCGAACCGAAAAACAAAATAGACAAAATTAAAGCTAAAAAACAATAAATTAGAGTAAAAGGAAACATACCTGAGGAACGAAAATCGATTCTAAACACAACCCAATACCTAATTCGAACTAATAAAGATCGAATCTGAAGATTTAGAAGAGATGAACAATAAAAACGAGAAACATTCAGTAAGAAATCGAACACGAAATCAAAATCAGAATAAGAACAATGCTAAGCTAATCATAACAACAAATCAAAATAAAAGGAGAACACATACCTGATCGAAATGAAAAACAATCTAAAAGCAATATCTGAAAGGCTACATCGACATATCCTAAACCCATTCATACCAGTAGAACATGACTTTCGATCTGATTCTATAGAAGGATTTGGGTTCGATCACTCCCAGATCAATTGACCTTAGGGGACCAGATGACGAGCATCCCACGGAACTTACTTTCCCAAACCAGAAAGGTCACAGGTACAAACTTTTAAACTCAGAGATTTCTGTATTTTAAGAATTTATAGTTCATCTCAATCACTTAGATCAATGTCTAAATGCTAAGCCCATATTTTCATTCCGATCTATAATTCTGATCATTTAGGTAGTCTAAGCAAAGTAAACTATAAAAATTCCGACTCACATATCTTTAAAGCAGTATCAAAAGCTACAAACATGTTGCTGACTTTTCGACTTTTGTAAGACTTGAAATTTAAATATATAAAACTTCAATATAAACAAAGAACTTGTAAAAGATCCTAGACATACATTTTATTCAAAAGAAAGAAAATTTGTAAAATTTTACTTTATAGAATAAAATTTGTAAAGATTTAAACTTTTAAATTCAACATGCCTAATTTTGAAAGCAAAAAATTGAAACGTTTTTCATCTAAGGCTTTTGTAAAGATATCAGCAAGTTGATATTCAGTTGGTACAAAATATAATTCAATAGTACCTTCTTCCACATGATGCTTTATGAAATGGTACCGCATGTCTATGTGCTTGGTCTTAGTGTGCTGGACCGGATTGAATGAAATGGCAATTGCGGACTTGCTGTCACAATATATTGGCACTATCTTGTACATCATCCCGTAATCCCAAAGTTGCGTTTTCATCCAAAGTACTTGAGCATAGCAACTAGCTGCAGCGACGTATTCAGCTTCGGCTGTTGATATTGACACGCAATTTTGCTTTTTCGACGCCCAGCTTATCAGTCTGTCTCCGAGAAACTGAAGGTGACCTGAGGTGCTTTTCCGGTCTAATTGATTACCGCCATAATCTGCATCTGAATAAGCAATCAATTTATAGTCAGAACTTTTAGGATACCATAAACCTAAATAAGGAGTTCCTTTATTATATCGAAAAATACGCTTGATTGCGAGTAGATGAGATTCTTTTGGTTTGGCTTGGAATCTGGCACACAAACATGTCGAGAACATTATGTTCGGGCGACTTGCAGTTAGATACATCAGTGATCCAATCATTCCTCTATATGTCTTTTGATCTACAGCTTTTCCATCTGGATCGAGTCCGATTTTGGCACCATGAGCCATCGGTGTTCCGATTGAAGTAGATTTGTCCATCTTGAATTTCTTCAAGATGTCAAATACATACTTTGACTGGTTGATGAAGATACCATCAGGAAGCTTCTTCACTTGTAAACCGAGGAAGAAATTGATTTCTCCCATCATGCTCATCTGAAATCTAGAGGTCATTAGATCAGAAAACCATGTACACAAAGATTTGTTAGTAGCACCGAAAATAATATCATCAACATAAATTTGTACCAAGAAAATATCCAAGTTCGAATGATATATAAAAAGAGTAGTATCGATCGAGCCTTTGGTAAATTCGGATTTGACTATGAAAGCTGACAACTCGTCATACCATGCCCTTGGAGCTTGTTTCAAGCCGTACAATGCTTTATCGAGAAAATATACATAATCTGGACGATCTTTGTCAACAAATCCCTCTGGCTGAGATACATATACTTCTTCTTTCAGCTTGCCATTGAGAAATGCCGTCTTGACGTCCATTTTATATACTGTGAAGTTGCGATAAGCAGTGAAGGCAAGAAACATCCGGATAGCTTCCAATCTGGCAACTGATGCAAATGTTTCATCGTAGTCAATACCTTCTTCTTGTCGATATCCTTTGGCTACCAACCTTGCTTTGTTCCGTACGACGATACCATCTTTATCCTTTTTGTTCTTGAAAATCCACTTAGTGCCAATAACGCTTTTTCCTTTCGGCCTTGGTACAAGTCTCCACACTTTAAGCGCATCAAATTGATTAAGTTCCTCTTGCATAGCAATAATCCAATCCGGGTCCTCTAACGCTTCAGAAACTTTTGTAGGTTCAATCTTGCTTAGGAAGCAAGTGAAGAGACATTCGTTGGAAGTAGCCGACTTGGAGCGTGTAGAAACACTGGCTTGAGGATCTCCAATAATTTGATGTAGAGGGTGAGATCTTGTCCATTTTGTGGTATGAGGGAGATGATCAATTACATCTTGAACCACTTCTAATGATTGAGAGGGAGGTTCAACTTCTACATTAGATGAAGAGATAGAAATAGTTTCAACCTGAGGAGGAGGTATCTCAACAATCTCTGAATCAGATTCGGGAACAGTTTGTTGAATAACATAATTCTGTACTTCTTCCTGAAGTGATTCCTCTTGAACAGGTTGATCTTGAATAGACTCTTCTTGAATAAGTTCTTCAAGAATAGGCTCAGTTTCTGATTGAACATTATCTGATTGAACAAATTCTTGTTGTGTCGGTTCTTGTTGAACAGGAGAGACTGGAGCAGCATCATTGTCATAGATAGATGCAGTGGAATTTGGAATAGATGAGCTCTCAGTTTCCTGATTCAAAACATTAGAAACATTTTCAGAATTAGATCTAGGCACATCATTATAAAAAATTTCAAACAAAAAATCAAGATCAGAAAGATTAGGAGAGGGAGTAGAAGAATCCTGGTTATCTGGTGAAAGAGCAGGTTCTGAACTGATTTGTTCAGAAACTGAATTTTCAGTAATAGCGGGTTCTGAGTTGAGTGACTAGAAACCAAATTAGCAGCTTCGTCAAATTTTACATTGACACTCTCTATGACCTTTCTTGCAGAGAACAGAAAAACTCTATAGGCAGCAGAGTTTGAAGAATAACCCAATAATACACCCTCGTCTGCCTTTGGACTAAACTTGTTGAGATTCTCCCTGTCATTCAACACATAGCATTTACACCCGAATGACTTGAAATACTTGATGTTCGTTTTGATCCCGTTCATAAGTTCATACGGTGTTTTATTGAAGCGACGATGCAGAATTGATCTGTTCTGTGTATGACAGACAGTTGAAACTGCTTCAGCCCAGTAAGACAAAGGTAGACCTGAATAAGCGAGCATTGATCTAGCGGACTCAACGAGCGTTCTGTTTTTTCTTTCAACAACGCTGTTCTGTTGTGGAGTACGGGCAGCAAAAAATTGTTGTTGTATACCTTGAGAATCATAGAAGGCCTGAAGAGAACTATTCTTGAATTCAGTGCCATTATCTGATCTTACCACTTTGACTTGCTTCTGCTTATTCGTTTGAGTTGTCTTGATGAGATTGATAAGAACTTCGGGAGTCTCGTCTTTTGACTTGAGAAACTTTACCCATGTATATCTGGAGTAATCATCAACAATCACCAAAACATATTTCTTATGTCCTAAACTCTTCGTCTTCATCGGACCACACAAGTCAACATGCAAAAGGTCAAGAATAGCCGAAGTGCAGTGTTCAGGCTTAGGCTTGTGAGGAGCTTTCTTCATTTTTCCTTTCTCACAATCTTGGCATAGATGGTCTTTCTGGAAACGGAGAACTGGAAGACCTCTCACTGAATCATTCTTGACCAGGCGATCCATATACTTGAAGTTAAGATGAGCCAGTCGACGATGCCAAATCCAACTTTCATTGATAAAGGATTTGGATAGTAAACACATATCTGATGAGATCTTAACTTTGGAAAGATCAATTGTATACAAATTAGATCTTCTCTTTCCAACCATTAAGTCTTTGCCACTATCGTTCTTTACAGCAACCCTTTTTGATTTAAAGCTGACTTCAAGATCTTTATCACAGAATTGGCCGATGCTGAACAGGTTGTGACTTAGACCCTCGACATAGCTTACTCTTTTGACAGTTATGTTTCCTTGAACTAGATCCCCATAACCAATAATCGGAGCTGTTTCACAGTTGCCAAATTTCACACGACCGCAACATTTATCTTTAAAATTAGACATAAGTGATTTGTTGCCAGTCATGTGTTTTGAACAACCCGAGTCCATATACCATAATCGACTTAGCTACACACACAGAAACTACACCTTTTTAGGTACCCATATGCTTATGGGTCCCTTGTTAGATTTATGTCTTTTATTTTTCATAGATTTATTTTTCATGCAAGATTGAAAGCAATTATCAATAGAAGATAAAACACAATTATCAGAATCAGAACTAGAAGAAGCATATGAGATATTCTTTGATATATCAATCATTTTCTTAAAAGAATATTTTGGGTTTTTATTACATGAAGCAAATGTATCAGTATCACAAAGAGTGTCTACACATTTAACTCCTAACAGTTTAGATTCTGGTGATTGCTGTTTAATCTTCCAAATCTGCCTTGGTGACTTCCTCACAATCCGATCTGAAGAAGAAAAATCAGAAACATTAGAATTTTTAGATAAGACAGTATCATGTTTCTTTGACTTCTTTGATCTTCTTCTTTTACGCTTCTTTTTATAAAATTGAGCATTTAGCAGTAAATAATTATCAATAATTGAATCAGAAGAAGAAACTTTATCAAAGAAATCAGTCTTAGCATTTGATATTGAAGAACTAGTCTCGGAGTGAAAATTTTCAAAAATGCACAAGTCTGGAGGAGGTTTGCGCTTCCCATTGGAGGCGCAAACTGAGCTTTGCGCGTCCAACTGCATGTGCAAACTTTCAGTTTGCGTTTCCAACATGGAACGCAAATGCTCATTGTTTTTCAAAACTTTAGCATTTTCCTTTGAATCTTTTGAAAATTCAGTAGAAATTTTATCTTTAAAACTTGTTTTTATTATTAAAAGAAATATATCATTTTCTAAACAAGTTTGAAGATTTTGTTCTTCCAATCGATCTTCAAGATCAACAATTTTTTCTTCTAACACTAATGGAGGAATGTATTTCTTAGTATCATAAGACACCGGAGATACATTTTCCTTATCAGTGTTAGCAAATATATCAACAAAATCTGTTGATAATGAAGATTTATTGGAAGATTTAATATTTAAAATATTTTGAAATTTTCTGAATTTCTTAGATTGATCAGGAAAACACTTTGCATTTTCAGAGGTGTAAACAAATGGCATTTCCATCCTCTTGTTTTTCATCCTTTTCACATTTTCATCTTCCAAAATTTGTTTCTTAGTTGTCCAAAAGAATTTAAACTGAGGAGCATATCTTGCAAGAGTTAAATGATCATATTCATATAAAGTAGGAACTTCATTTTTAGCATAATTTAAAAAATGCGGGTTTTCGAAACCAAGTCCCCACTTTTCCTTTATAGCTTCTTCACTTCTTGGTTTGTTCATGTAAATGGTTTGCTCAGACTGTTCTCTTGTATATAATTTCCTTTCTAAAACAATTATTTTCTCAGAAAGATTTTGATTTGAAGAAGTCAGTCCAGTCAACGAATCACGATAAGTCTGATTTGAATTTTCTAGATCAACTAACTGCTTTTGAAATTTCTCTTTTGTATCAATTAAAATTGACTTTTCATCTTTTAGAGAAATTTGCAGTTTATTGATTAAATCAGACTTTTCTTGATTTTTAAACTTTTCATAAACGAACTTTGAGCGCAAATCATGCAAAGCAGTGATAAAAACATTCATTTGAGATAAGAAGAAATTATAGTTAAACGCGGATATTACCTCAGAACCATCAGATGAGGTATCCTCTTCCTCATCATCACTTTTATCGTCACCAATAAAGCACATAGCCGCAGTCTCCTCATTTTCAGCCTCGTTGTCCGAATGATCCAACCAGTATTCTTCTTCGGCCAACAGGATGGTTCCACTTTCCTTCTTTTCAGCTAGAGCCAACTTCTTTCGGTAAAAAGCAGCATCTTTTACCACTTTGACTCTGCAATCCTTAATCATATGTCCAGGCTTCCCACAGTTAAAACAGTTCATCACCTTTTTGTCATCTTTCTTTTGGTCAACTACCTTAGCTGGTTCATACTTTGGAGTGTATGTCTTTGAAGGAGCACCAGGTTCTAAGTTTTCTTAGAACCAGAAGTAAAACGCAGATTGTTTGAACCAGATCTGTGCTTGAATCTTTTCTGATAGTGTTGAGTCAAAAGTATCATGGCCTTTTTTAGAGCATCGCCATCATCGTCCGTTGATCCATCATAAGCTGATTCAGTTAATGCTTGCTCAGCCAGTTGACTTGCAAGGAGTGCAAAATGGATCCACTGGCTTAGGCTTATTCTTCTTATTCAGCTTTGCCTTCTTTTCAATCACCATTGACTCATCTGACATCAGAATTTCGTACAATTCCTGAATTGGCATGGTAGATATTCGAACATCATTTCTCATTCTATGGCATGACTTGTTCCATTCTGGTTGTAGTGCATTCAGAAACTTCAAATTAGCCTCCAATTCAGTCTTTTTAACTTTGATCTTGTACAAATCATTTATGACAGCCCAAAATCGATCAAATACACTCTTCAAGCTTTCCCCGTCCTTAGCCTTGAACCCTTCGAAATTATTCATATACCTTGTTTGGCGCAACTGAGTTGACATTGCTGTACCAAGCATAATCTTTTCCAGTTGAGTCCACATCAGCATAGGATTCTGTTTGAAACAGTCAATTCTGTTGTATATGGAATTGGGTAGAGCAAGAATCAGATTTGATTTGGCCTGGCTATCAGCTTGATGTCGTAACATCTCATCAGCATCATATTCCCTTAATGCTTTCTCAACAGTGGTAGCAGCAGTAGTTGCAGTAGCTGGAACAGCTTTCCTTGGTGTTTCCATAGGACCCTGAGTCAGTGATTTCATCATGTTCTCCCCATTTGGTTGTCTTTCAATAAAGTTAATAAACCGATCCTGCCACTGTTCGAATTCGTTCTCATTGATCAGTACTGGTGGACGTGTATCAGACTCCAATGACATCATGAGGTCATTCTTCTAGATTTGTGCTTGCAAAGACATCTTTTGAGAAAAACAGAAATTTCAGACAAAGATTCTAAGTCTGGAGCCTGCGCAAACAGAAGGTTTGCGTATTCAGTGGGGTGCGCAAAGTATACTTTGCGTATGCAGAGAGGTACGCAAACTTGGCTTTGCGTAAGCAGGGAGGTACGCAAACTGAGTGATACAAGAACCTAACAAAGGATGCACAAACTTGAAGTTTTCGGACCACTGAGGATACGCAAGATGGAGTTTTCGGACCACCAAGGATGCGCGATCTGAGGTTTGCGTATCTAACAGAATACGCAAACTAAGCTTTGCGTATTAAGCTCGAACCGCAAACTGAAAAGGTGAACTTTTCGGAAGCCACTAGGTGCGCAAAATAAGTCTTGCGTATGTAACTTGATGCGAAAACCTGAAATACACTAACACCAAAATTAGAAGAACAGTGAACTTGCGCAAATCAAAATGAATGATGATCAAATCTATATGAATGATGCGCAAATCTATATGAATGATGCGCAAACATACAAGAATGATGCGCAAACTACAGAAAATCAAACATAATGCGTAAGATCGATTAAAACACTGAAATTCAAACAAGTAATTCACACAATGATGAACGAAAACAACTTTCTTACATAATTCAACTAACAATTTCGATTAAAAACAACAAAAACTCAAAATCGTGAAAGAACCAGTACGTGAACTCATGTTTCTAGAAAATCACAAAATCACCAAATCCAGAATCAAATCATGGTTTTTATGCAAAATTATGTGAATCAAATATGATCTACTAACACAAACGAATCTAAACAAATCAAATTCGCACAAATTCAACCAAAAACCTAACCAAATTTGATGAATCAAGCAAAAAACGAGGTTTTCTTGAAAAATCAAGAAAATCAATCAAATTCTCTGCTTAATCTACAAAATCAGTATCTAAAAACAAATTCTCTCAATCCTCTCAAGATCTAGTATGCTCTGATACCAATTGAAAGTCCAAGAATCTCTAAATCTTTAGAGAGAGAAAGTAGGAGCGCCAAATGTAATCAGACGTATTCAAATGAAGTGCCAAAGTTACAAAAACAAAGGACAAAGGGGACTTAAATACCCCTAGCCTTAACAATACTGATTACACAATTAAGGACAGTCTAGGCTAGAAAATAAATACAATGATTACTATAAAAACAGATCTAACAGGAATGTACTAATACAATTCATCGATCATCATAATCATAGTAACTCAAGTATGCTCACATAGAAATACATTCATAATAGCAGTAGCTAAGTGTGATTATGAAAATATTTTATATAAGAATTCTCGCTACCATTTCTTACAATTCTCAACGGTGTAATTTTCGTTGACTCAAAGATTGTCCCATATTAGAAGTTCTACCCGTTTCTCACACTTTCTTGCCTAAAAAGTCTCAGCTTAAGTCTAGGCATCGAGATTACATACCTAGTTCGCTTAAATTAGAGCTCTGATACCAACTTGTAACACCTAAAAATAGGGCCAAATAAAATCGAAATTTTGGCAACATGACGTCTAAAATACGGAGATCCAATATACCCTGTAAATAGAAACCTCAAAGTATAAACAATTCCCAAAGGGGACAACTAAAGACCCACGTAAGTTTGGGTTAATTTGCACCATAAAGTTTGCAAAAGAATGGGAGATAAAGATTACAACAACCTACATAATCTAGAAATAATTCAAACTAGATTAAAATGGGTGTTGCTATTCCACTATGATCTCTCTTCACAAAAACCCCCCAAAAGACCGGCACTTCATGATCTCCTACGTGCCCGGTTGACGAGCCCGACATCCTAGATTCCACCTCTAGTGGGATATGTGAGAAAAACAACAACCATAACAAGAGTTAGTACGAAGCCTAGTGAGATCTCATAAAATATTAAATTCACAAGTAAGAATATCACAATACAAGACTTATGTTACCGAACTCCATTGACTTCACAATGTTAATCCATCTTGCAACAATGTTCTCAAACCTGAACAATAACACACAAGAGATTACCCTTGAAAACACGGGGGAGACCCGTTTCCATCGGGGTGACATATACACGGGAGTGGTGTCACCCATGATGTTATTGGATTACACCTCATGTCCCGGTCCTAGTTCAATTCCCATGCCATCGAGACATCATAACCTCAAACCATAATCATTGCCTTTATTGCCTACTCCGTTGAGTTACACCTCAAGGTCTTACGGGACATTATTGTCTATCCATATCTAGACGAGTTACACCTCAAGGGCCCACGTCCCCTTATTGCCTACTCGCTAGTAAACCACAAAGATCAACAACTATAGGTCAAATAAACATACGACTACGTCCTCGTGCACAAGGAAATAGGAACCCACGTTCTTATCAGGTGATCATGTACTGATTAAAATTACACGACAACATATATAGGTTTCACTAGTCAACTTATTGACACCATAATCATTATCAAGGAACTTTCCATTTTAAGACATTACTCATCACACCCTTGTAGCTTGCTAAAACATACTTCTCAAGCAAATACCCTATTTACCAGTTATTGAACAAATAACAACAACTCATGTGTTCTAAATGACCAAATCCATGAAACCCTAGATTTTAGGTCAGGTTCCCAACAAATAGTATATAAGTATGTAGGTGGTCATTATAAGAATTAAACATGAACAACAACATTTAGAAGTAAGAATTTACTAACTAGGGTTTGTAGAGAGAAAACCCTAAAAGTGGATGACTTGAGAGAGCTTGGCTTTACTTGGAGCTTTAATGGCACGAAGAGTCACTTTAATCACTTCAACAACTCTTCTTGTGTCCCTTAAATTCTAAGGTTTGATTGTTGCATTAAATGAGGGAGGGGATGGAGAGGAGAGAGTGAAAATCGCCCAAAGGTAGGGAGCAATCGATGGCTAGTTTTGAAATGTGGAGAAATGATTTGTGTTTGGTCTATAAATCGATCCCCAAAACATGAACGTGCACCCCACGGGAGACAATGCCCCTACGACTTTGCCCATGGCATTGTCGTCTGGGCAAAGTCGCACCTCAGACCCTGCCCACTGGATTGCTTGCTCGAAACTTAGAACCTCGACCCCTAACCGCGACATTGACCCAACGAATTTGCGAGGGGCATTGTCATCAGGCAATGTCTCCCCTAGCCTACCACCTGTTATTCGATCGACGCAAATGTGTCAACAGTCCCAAACCCGCCCCTCTCTCGAATTCAAATGATTACCAAAGTCTCGGTGTAATGTTTTTAAGCGAAATAAGGTAGCAACCGAATATGAGAACTCCTCCCCGTATGATACTAAACGAATTCATGCGATTGACAAAAGTTCATATACACATAAGTACACATAACACACAAATACACATAAACCCTTTTACAACCGCTATATCAATGCATACATTCAAAAGATTACACTAGGCGACCTACGCACAAGGTGCGACTGTCTTAAAACGATAGCATGCGAGCTAACAAGGAGTGTGGCTCAACGAGATATAGGTGTATAAATATAAAGTGAGTGTTCTAAAGGGATATGGGGTTATTTGAGAATTTCGGGGTGTTACAATTGTTGGCAGCCTTATGTATCTAACTGCAACCAAGACAGACTTGTCCTTCTCAGTTGGTATAACTAGCAGGTTTATGGACTCACCTAGAACAGATCATTGGGAGGCAGGTAAGAGAATTCTCAAATATGTGAAGGGTTCTCTAGACCATGGAATTGTTTATTCAAGATGTAAAGAGTTTGAACTTAAAGGGTACAGTGACAGTGATTTTGGACGCTGTATGGATGATGGAAGAAGTACAACATGTTATGTTTTTAACATGGGTGGAGGGGCTATTTCATGGAAATCCAAGAAACAAAGTGTGGTGGCTCTTTCCTCTGCTGAGGCAGATACGTCTTTATCTATTGCAGGTTGTCAGGCTCTTTGGTTAAGGTCAATTTTAGCATAATTGGAACACTCACAGAATCATCCAACTACTATCTATTGTGACAACAAATTTGCAATTGCTCTCACTAAAAATCCAATGTTCCATGGAAACAGTAAGCATATACGGATAAAGTTTCATTTCATTAGGGAATAGGTTGCAAATGAAGAAATGAAGGTTGAGTTCTGTGGTACTATAGATCATTTGGCTGATTGTTTGACAAAGGCTCTACAGGTTGGGAGTTTCAAAATCATGCGAGAAAAATTGGGAGTTTTACCCTTACTAGCTTAAGGGGGTGTGTTGAAATATAAGCTAGTAAGGAACACCTGTTTGGGGTCGTTTGTTTTTTTATATGACAGTTAATATAGTTGACAGTTAATAAACTGACAACCATCTTTAGTTGTGTCGTTAGGTAAAGGGTCACATCCCTTCATTGTATTTATATTTGCTTTTGTAAAACATTGTAAAGGTTACTGATTTGTTCTAATTAAAAGTGATATTATATGTTGTGTATTTTATGATCCAACAAACATGTGATAGATCATGGAACATAAAATATTGATATGTACATATGCATACAATAACTTGTCCGATATGTACATGTGCATACAAGTGTTCATAGAAACCAAGAAACATCTTCCTTTACTTGTATGCACATATGCATACTGTAGAGAGGAATATAATTATTAAGGTGTTCCCAAATTTTCCTTATTTTTGGGGGGGAGGGGTGGTTCCCCTTAACCTCACTCTACATATAGGGGTAATAATTTATTAGCCAATTAATTAGTACTAAGGGGCTCTTTACCAATTTTTTACCGGGTAAGTGCTTACCGGCACGAGATTCACCTTCATTTACCTTATGGTATAACATCCTTCACCAGGAAAATGGATCGTTGGTAAACATTTTAAATCTTGTAAGCCCTTACCGAGTAAGAGTCGTTTCCCACACTTATCGGGTAAGACTCTCGGTCCTTTCCTTGTCTATTACCGGGTAAGCTTCTTGGTCCTCGCCATGCTCATCAATAAGGTAAATGATATTGGTAAGTGTTTAGTAAACAATCCCTAACTTTACAAACTCATTTGAGTCGTTCATTGTTGACACAACGGAAAAAGTGTGGAACGGATCGACAAACTTCTGGATCCAAAGGATAACGAGTCTACCAACGTAGAACCCGAAAAATAAGAGAAAACTTTTAAAACTATAGACAAACTCTAAGATAATTTTATTGATCAATAACAAACTCTGATTAACAACAAAAAACAATAAACCCTATTTATAGATAAACTAATCAAGCGATAACTATTGAAATTAAATCTATCCTAATTCTAAACCAACTAGGAAACTATTTAAATAATTAATAAAAAGAAAACCAAATAATAATCCTAATAATAAATTAAAGCTAACAATAATTATCCTAAGTTTAAATATTTAAAATAAAGAAATATGTTTTCGAAAGTTGTCCCGAGACTTAAGTCTCGCTGAAACTCTCTGTGAGTCTGTTGTTGGCGATGCACATTCTAGTGGCCACCGGTACTTGTATCGGGAGTTAGTTCTCGGTGCAACTACCGGTAGGGGCTGTTTGCTCCTTTTTCGAAGCCAAATTTCGAGCCTTCTTTGAGCTCGTTTTCTTTTTTTCAAAAGATAAAAGAAACACCTTAATAGCTCTCGAATTCTCCCTACATCAGACACCCTCACTTGAAAAGAACTCGACCTCGACTTCACTTGAAAAACATCTTTATCTAACCCTTAGAACATTTGTTTCTTCAAAACGTATGGATTACCATCTTGACCTTCAAAATTCAAAAAAATTGACCAGACTTCAAATCTCAACGGAGGTTGTTGTGATCGACTACATACGAGCGATATTTTATCAAACTCGAAAGGGTAAGAGATTAAACTAGCTTTACCGGGATTTGTTTCGGTTTGAACCGGAGCCTTGGGTGTGGAACAACGGAAACAAAATCTTCGGGATTAATCTTCTTGACTTCTGGCAACAAAGATTTCGTTGGCTCGGGAATGTTCTTAACCCGTTTAATTTCAATTTCTCTGGTGGTTGGTTCGAACACTTTGGTTTCGATCAAAATTTCTTGTTGTAGCTCGGTCACGACGGGGATGACTTTCTCTTCGAATTTGTACGGCAAGACTTTATCCTTTTCGAGTGGCTTTTTCGGAACAGGTGGTTGTTTGACTAGGGAAAGAAACGAATCCATAATATGGTTAACGTTGTTGTTGCGTGGAACCTTGACCCACCTGTCCCTCCTCCGGCAGTTGCCGTTGTTGAGATCAGGTTAGAGCCGGTTAACATCCACCGTCAGATTAGCAAGTGCTGAGGTAATGGCCTCAGTCATCTCGGCTAAATTTTCTTTGATAGCGGGTTGTTGATCTGCAATTGGTAATGAATAAGGCAGGCGAATTCTGCTCTGATACCAACTGACGCAGTGGAAAAAGTGCGGAACGGATTGACAAATGTCTGGATCCAAAAGATAACGAGTCTACCAACGTAGAACCCGAAAAATAAGAGAACTCTTAAAACTAGAGATAAACTCTAAGATAAATTTCTTGATCAATAATAAACTCTGATTAACAAAAAATAAATAATAAACCCTGTTTATAGCTAAACTAATCAAGCGATAACTATGGAAATTAAATCTATCCTAATTCTAAACCAACTAGGAAACTATTAAAATAATTAATAAAAAGGAAACCAAATAATAATACTAATAATAATGAAATCTAACAATAATTATCCTAAGTTTAAATAATTAAAATAAGGAAATATGTTTTCGAGAGTTGTCTGGAGACTTAAGTCTTAGTGAAACTCTCTGTGACCTCTGTTGTTGGCGTTGCACATTCCAGTGTCCACCGGTACTTCTACCGGGAGTAAGGTTTCGGTGTACTTCCAGTATGGGTTGTTTGCTCCTTTTTCGATGCCAAATTCCGAGCCTTCTTTGAGCTCGTTTTCTTCTTTTCCAAAGATAGAAGAAGCACCTTAATATCTCTTGAATTCTCCCTACATCAATTGTTTTGATCTATGGTTAAATATTGGGGAAATTGGCCGAAATGACCAAACTACGGAGAGGGATTGGCCTCTTAGCCATCCCTCTCCCCGTTTTAGCCCAGGGACGCAATGCATCCCCGTGTTTTGGCCGTTTGGGCCAATTTCCCTAAATATTGAAGGTTATAAATTGATGAAAAATAAAATGAATTAATTGAAGGGTGATATTGGAAGAAATTGTGATTTATTTTTGGAAAATAAATGTGGTTATTTTTTAAAGATAAATTCGGTTATTTTTTGAATTATATTTCTTTCATTTATCCTTTAAATTCGGTTTGAATTCCGTTTATCCCTTAAATTCGGTTATTTTTGGAGTTAAATTCATTTCCGTTCGTGTATAAACTTTAGGTGTTCCAAGATTTTTATCAATGTTTATAGTTAAAACCATAAAGTGAATTAGATAATTGAGGTAGTATAAACAAAGTTTATGGGTGAAACAATGATTTTTGTTTAAAAGACATAACGTTGTTTCATGTATAAACTTTGGTAGTTCCATTTTATTTTTACCAAAATTAATAGGTGAAATCAGAAAATTTATAAGATAATTAAAGAAATTGAAAACAAAATACATTGGTGAACAATGATTTTGGTTTGAAGTTCATTACAATTTTGTTTCAAAATGGTAAGGGAATGAGATAATTAAGAATGTAATAATTAAGTGAATGAGATAATTAAAGAATGTTGTATTAACATATGAAAAAGACGAAAATACCCCGATTAGCCACTACTAAAAAAATGAGCAAATCCCACGAAATATTACCAACGGTCGAAATCCGTCCGTAATTACCGACAGATCCGGATATTATCGGATCCGTCGGTAATCCCGTCAGTGATACAATTGCCGACGATGTTTAATCCAACAGAGATTACCGTTGGATCCAACTTTAACCGACGGATTACCAACAGATTTTTCGGTCGGTAAAAGTCATTTGTTTCGTAGTGAGCATTGTTTGTACTGATTAGGCGATTAAGAAAAGAACACGCATCTACCGCCGCGGGGGGGGGGGGGGGGGGGTGTTCAAACGAGAACATGATTAAAGTAAGAAAAAAAACGAGAACACCCATATCACTTGTAAAAAATTAAGAAACTGGTCAAACCTCCTAAATCGTCGGGCCAAGCACGCAAACCCCATGGGTTGACTGGTCCTTAAACACATGTGATTTTTAATCTAAAATCACATTTGATATATATATATATATATATATATAGAGAGAGAGAGAGGGGGGGGGGATCAAAGAACACGAGAACCAACAAAATCATATATGATTTACATTAACGAGCGAAAAAGCCACGCGAACCTGAAGCCGCGGCCAAAGTCGCTTGCGTGGCTTTTTTCGCGCGTTAATTTAAATCATATATAATTTTGTTGGTTCCCATGTTCTTTTAAATAGATATTGCTCTCCTTTGAACCCAACTATATATATTACGTGTCTGACAGATTTGGGACTCATCATGTCCTTAACATATACAATCTCAACCTCTCTCATTTCCCTAGCTATTCATTAATTTGTAAATGATACGGTTGCATGTCTTATGTTCAAACAAATTAACCTGAGAATAAATATCACATCTGGATGTACAGATTCACTCCCAAACTTAATTACACCAAAAGTAAGTTGATCTAAGCAAGATCAACTTGGGTTTTTAACGGGAAAGATTCTATGTCTCCATCATCTTACTTTCTACATTTTCCTATTATTGGTGCCTTTCTTAGTCACTTCGAAAAGTAAAAGGGATTTCCCCCCGAAACTGGTTCATAGCTCATCGATATCCTTGTGTGATTCAAGATGGAAGGTGATACGGGTCATGATGATGATATGTTCAATCTCATCACGTGATAAATACGGATATTGGAAGCCATTGATGGAAGATCATCTCCGCTACAAAGGATCAGTTGCACACGCATGCACAATGAACAGTAATGGTAAACCGAAAGGTTGTTGATAAATCGAGAACAAAGCACATCAAAGGGTATTAAAAGCATAATTTAGAACCAACTACTTTAGATAAGGTATGTAGGGTCGAACACAAACATCCTATCTTACTCCATAGTTATCCATCAATAAAGTAGCAAGTCAAGTGATGTAGGTAATTTCTTTGTATTGTTAAATTCATAAGTATTATCTATGGACTTTATAAAAAATAAATATAAATATTATTACACATCCTTGCTTTTTGCTAGACACTAAAACAAAAAGATTTATCGAGTTAATTTTACAATATATCAATTGCAATATTTTTGTTAAATTTTAATTAAGTTAATTAACTAGCATAAATTATCAATAATAATGATTTTCTTCTAGTACTCTTTTACCAAATTAACTAATTATGTTACTCTTTTTTATTGAAAATAATAGATATGCAGGGACAAACCCGTTGTATTAGATACGGTGGCAATGGGTTACCGCTTCATTCCTCTGTTGTAACGTAAAAAATCATAAGGTCGTAAAAAGTGTCACTCTATCAAATTGTTGTGTGCCGCTATATATATTTTGAATCTACAATAAGGACACAAATTTTCTTAGAGTTGTTTTGCTATACTACAGAAATGACTTTATTACACGCCCATTTTTACACGGTTCTAAAAAAAGTGTAAAGATGTACCTGTGTTTTTTATGGATTTTTTACACGTTTTTTTTGTAACAGAACTGTGTAAAAAAGTTCGAACACCATTTTACACGAGTGTTTCCAAAACCGTGTAAAAATGTGTAAGCATTTTACACGGTTATTTAGAGAAAACCGTTTGAAAAGTTCTCGAAACATTTTCACACGTTTTTTTTAAATAACTGTGTAAACAACACATTTTTTACATGGTTTTGGAACAGGAACCGTGTAAAAAGGTTGGGAGTTTTTTACACGGTTCTTTTTTTTTCAAAAACCGTGTAAAAAAGACTATTTTTACATTTTTACATAGTGTTGAACATTTTAACACGGTTTTAGACCTTTTTATACGGTTCCTCTTTAAAACGTGTAGAAAACATATATTTTTTACTTAATGATTTATTGGATATATGGTATGTTTATAAATTATAATGGTAGAAAAAAGGTTTAAAAATAATTTCCATATACTGAATATTAGGTACAAATTATCTTCTTTTTTTTAAGTATATATCTATATCTATACTATATTATAAAAACGGTATAAAAAACTCTTAATTACAACAATTTAAGCACAAGTTACAACTAATTAAAGTCAATTACTTAATTTACAATTTCTTAATGCTTTGGTACAACCTTTCCAAGCATAGTATCTCACATAATCATCTATTTGTGGAATGAATACTCATTTATTAATATAACTATTTGTTTTTTTGGTGGAGGATTTTATAAATTAGATTTTATATTAACATAATCTATTTTAAATGTAGATTTTACATTTAAATCTATATTAATGAGATGTAATATAAAATCTTTTTTCTTCCGTATTTTTTTATATTACATCTCATAATGATTTTTCCATATTTTATTTTATAAAATCTTTTTCCATATTTTATTTTATAAAATCTTTTTACATAATGAGATGTAATATAAACTCTTTTTTCTTCCGTATTTTTTTTGCTAATATAAAATCTATTTTATTTTATAAAATCTACACGTATTTTATATTAGCATAATATAAAATCTACACGTATTTTTTTTGATAATATAAAATTTACACGTATTTTTTTTTCACGAGTATTAAAAGAAGAAAAAAGAAGGTTGATATTAATTAAAAATAAAAAATAACTAGATACACTAATAAATTATCGTATTCTTTAAAATAAAAATATCCCGCAATATTTTCCAAATTAACCAAGTGTAAAGAAAATAAAATATAAACGATGTAGATATAAAATATTCTTCCATATTTTTAATATATTTACATTTAAATGTAAAATCGAAAATGAAAATAAAATATTTTAAAATATTTTCTACATTCACTATAAATATATATAGCTTCTTTATGTATCATCCGAGTACAAGAAGAAGACGAACAGTCGGGTGTCAATGGCGGAACCTGCAACTGAACAAAAAGTATTCCATTATATTTTTGTTTCTTTGAAAAAACTATTTTTTTATATTTTATTTTATTTTATTTACTGATGATTTGTTTATATTTTTCAAAACCCACAATCATATTTTTCGAAGCAAGGGAATAAGATATATATACATATCTTTATTTTTATCGATTAATACTATGAGGTCTTGAAGTCAATAGTCAGATAAATATGTTGTGAGACATGTCGTTTGAGTTTTAAATAATATAATACAAAACTATTACCAATATTATTGCACAAACTCATAACAACAAACGATTAAGAATATATGCAAGTTAACCACTTATGAAAATACATTTGTTTTTCACATTGTATTTCATTAACTGTTAACAGATAAATTACGTTTCATTTTAACTCGGTTCAATATTCCAACAAAAAAATTATCCTCCCGTACAAATGCACGGACCCAACACTAGTGATTTTTTAAGGGTATATATAATTATCTTAAAAATATGGAAATAAATACAATTAGGAAAGATATATTCTGTAATAATAATAGTAGTAGTTAAATTTTCACTCAATTTCTCGACTTTTTAATAATAATACTTAATTGACGAGGATTGAGTATTTTTTTTTCTCATTTGTATATGTTATGTATACTCGTATGTGTATGTTTATGTGTTATATGTATACATTTATATGTTTTATATGTATCCGTCGGTCCGTATTATATATGTATATATAATGTGTATGTGTATTAACTGCCAACCATGATTAGATATATATATATATATATATAGGTTCATTTGACTGGTCAACAATTACGGTTTTGACCGGTCAAAAGTTACGGCTATTCCAAAAATGGAATGACAATTTCATAATTTTTACAAATATACGGGACAAGTTCATATATGAACCTGTATATTCACATATGAACTATAAGTGTAATTTACATATGAACACTTTAAACTGATTCATATATGAACCTTTGTGATTCATATATGAACGAAATTAATTAGTTCATATGTGAATCACAAATGTTCATATATGAATCTGTTAATTAGTTCAACTGATTCACATATGAACCTACAGTTAATTAGTTCATATGTGAATAAGTTAATTCATATATGAATCAGTTAAAAAAGTTTATATGTGAATTACACTGGTTCACATATGAATATATAGTTCCTATGTGAATAAGTTAATTCATATATGAATCAGTTAAAAAGGTTTATATGCGAATTACACTGGTTCACATATGAATATATAGTTCCTATGTGAATCATACAGGTTCATATATGAACTCGTCTCGTGTATTTGTAAAAATTACGAAAATGTTCTTCTACTTTTGGAATAGCCGTAACTTTTGACCAGTCAAAGCCGTAATTGTTGACCAGTCAAAAACACAATATTTGACAAGTCAAAGCCGATCTTGACCGAATGAAAAGCTAGGATTACTTCTTTATTTCTAATATATTTAGTGCTAACCCACCAAACCAGTTTAAATTTTGTGTAAACTAAAACCTCAAAAACAGATTGCATATATATCACCTGGATCAACTTTGACAACCCCTGGGCAAAACTTGGCATTGACGCAAACCAACTTGAGGAAACTAGTAGCCACAAAATTTGCTGACAAACCTCCATGTGCAGACTTGATATACGTACCCTTGAAACCACATTCAACCTCTTCTCAACAAGTTCCAGAAAGCAACTTAAAAAAGGATCGTCAAAACTCCTCTGCAGATTTTTGAAATCCCAAATTCGTAAGGCATTCAAAAATTATCTGCAGTAAAAGCATCCACCGATGGCACAAACCATAACCAAACTTTATGTCATCACCTGTACAAAATCAAAACAAGGCTAAAACAACATGAATCAACGAGCTTAAACCAAACAAGAAAATCCATCACTAAGGGCCTGGGATCCAAAATCCCTCCTAGCAATGGCGAACTGTTAAAAAAAATTGCATCCTATAAGGACGATTTTGTTATATTGAAACGAGATGCATGTCTAACAAAGCAAAAAACAGAACCAAGAAAATAGAAGTTCAAACAATTAAGTACCTCATTAAAATCATGAAGTCTTAAGTTTAACGTTGCATCTTTAATCACATACAAGTGACCTGCAGTAACATTGAAATGTGTTGTTTAGAATCACCAAAAAGTATGATCTTTTGAATTTCTCAAATATCCGTTGCCTAATTGGGTTCCAAAGTAGAGGGATTAATTGACTTAAGGATAAATGCACTTAGTTTTTCTATCGTTCTTGTAAAAGATATAACCTTTAGGAACTATGATGTTTGTTTTATTATATACCCAAAAATGCTTATTCTTATGCACGGCAAGACTAACGTTTTGAAAAAATGATGATATGTTTCTCACAAAAATCAAATACAACATTTGTAGATGTTAATTAATCACTCGTATAAATATCAACCCTCTGTAGCTTCTAAATATCTTCTCACTATATGGCAACCTACCCGTAGCGATATACTCTGGGGCTGCATAGCCATAGATTCCTATAGCCCGTGTACTAACATGTGTTTCCCCGATTTCAGGACCTTGTTTTGCAAACCAAAAATCCCCCAGTTTTGCGTTAAAATCCTGGAATAAGATAAATGGTTAACATTAATGGCATGAAACAATAACCGCCATAAATCACGAATAGCCAAAGAGTACTTGATCTAGAAGTATAGAAGAGCTTTTAACACCACGCCATATGACTTGAGGTTTTGATGAATGCAAATAAGCAAGTCCACGGGCAACTCCTATCATTATCGTAAGCCGTTTTCCCCATGAAAGTGGTGTTGCATCTGCAAAATTATTCACATAGTTGGATAGCTACTTGATTGAGAAAAAGTTCAACTTTTGAGAAAAATCAATTCAACAAAAGTTATAGAAATTCTAATAAGCGATCAAAACTTCGATTCTGCATGTACTCGTATACAAGCAAGGATTCGTGTTCATCACTGCAGTATCCCAAGAGACTAATAATATTTGGATGAGCTAACCGTCCTTGGAAGCAAACCTCTGTCGGAACTCACAAAGTTGTTTTTAAGTTACATCCAGCAAAAAAGATTGAAAAAAATTTCTAGTAGAATTCTACGAAAAGACTCCTCAATTGCATTCACAAAATAAAACGTGGATAAAGAAAAGAAACATATTTCTAAGCACAAAAACAACTGAATCATTACATGTTCACATAGGCTCATCTCTCACTCATTTCAGCCACATTCTATATAGGTCTCCTTTGGCATTGTTCAAATGCGATGCCCCTTTAGCATCTCTCTTTGTAATTGTATTTTTTTGATCAAGAAGTTATGATGTCTTAAGGTTATTACCCAACGAACCCACATATGAATTGGTTATTACTAGAGGTTTTGGGTCTGCACCTTAGAATCGCTTCAAGGATACACCCTGTAGCCAGCTGAGAGCAACCTAAGAGTGATAAACCTCTGCTTTACTTGACATTTAGTTTCAGCTAAGGGGATCGGACTCTAGTAAGAGATGGGGCAGTCCATAGTACAGTTTAAGCTGCCTCGTAACATTTTCATATATAATCTCTCTTACTTTCGTTTCTTAAAAGCCATGCTATACACAGTTGTTCGAATTTCATGCTTTTAATCATCAACTCTTTCTTTAAGTAAATTATGGGTGTAACGTCCCACAAAACTTCATCAACAAGTAGTTCATTAACCTTTAGTGGTTAAATTCAGGCAAATTTTGTTACAATTTCTAATCCCTAAATCACCGAATTACTTTACCCTTCAATTAAAACTAAAAAGGGAAGAATATATGTGTAGAGAACGCTATCAGTAGCCGGCATCGGAGATCGCATGTGAAGACGGGTTTCTTCACTTATCAATTATGATATTGCTTCTTCAAGAGTAGGTAATGGCTGCCTATGAAGAAGAGAAGCACGAACATTCTCAAATTTAAACCCATCAGAATTGTGATCAAATGTAGCTGGTTGAAGTAGGCGGTGAATTGTTGAGTTGTTTCATCAAAAATCTGTGGTGCTCCAAGACTTATATGATCTCTGAGAGACTGCATTTCAGAGATATAAGAGTTTATGGATTGATCAGGAAGTTGACGTTTGTCTAAAAGGTGGTCCACAGTTGATACTGATGAGATAGGCCTGATGACGTGTACCGCTTGGCAAGGAAATCCCAGAGACTTTTGGCGGTAAGATAACCAAGAAACTGTTGGTTGATCTCAGGAGTAGTGGAGGCATTAATAAAGCCCAGAAGACGAGCATTATTGATGTCCCACTCATTCATGCGTTTTGCAAAATCAACAGCATTCTCAGTTGCTTCCTGAACTGGAACTTTGGATGCACCAGTAACATAGGTGTAAAGGCCATGGGATTTTAGCAGAATTGTCATATGATGATGCCAGAGAATGTAGTTGCTACCATTGAAAATAACCGAGATGGGATTTGAGTGACTGAGATTGGCAGCCATGGGAGTGAGAAACGGTATGGACCGGTAGAGGGTCGTCCGGTATGAACCGGGAGGTGTGACCGATATAGACCGGTATAGACCGGTAAAAGTTGCGACCGGTAGAGTGCTTCGACCGGTAAAGGTTTCGACCGGTAAAATGTTTCGACCGGTAAAAGTCAAGTTGCGACCGGTAGAGTGATTCGACCGGTAAAGGTTTCGACCGGTAGAATGTTTCGACTGATAAAAGTTCCGACCGGTAGAATGCTTCGACCGGTAAAGATTTCGACCGGTAGAATGTCTCGACCGGTAAAAGGTATTGACCGGTAAACTTCCAGTTCTGCGGCAAGGGTTTCAGAAAGCAAAACAGCGGCGGCTTGTCGACTCAAAAAAAACAGATCGATCGATGTCTTAAAGAAACAGATCGATTCAAACAAAAAAAAAAAAATCGATTCAAAAGTAAATCGATTCAAAGGCGATGGCAAGCAAAGAAACAGCGGCGGCGGCGAGTCGACTATGGTTCGGATGAACAGTGACGACGATGAACAGTAAACCGATGAGCAGTAAACCGATGAACAGTGAAATCAAAGAATAAACCTACAGCTCTGATACCATGTTAGAAGATGAATATGATTGAAGGAGACGATGAATATGCTGAAGGTTTGAAACCTCAATATATTGATTGAGAGAAAACGTACAATATGAAAAGTAAATAATGAGTAATCTAACCTAGACTACAAGATACAATATATTTATACATAGACTATATCGGCTTGGGCCCTATACTGACATGGGTCTGGGCCCTCTACACATATACATTAACAATTATAAACATTGTTAAAGAAATGCTATACCAAAATTTCAAGCATAAATAAAATTACCAACATTATCCTTTCATTAAAGTATCCCAATCTATTCTGTGATGTTAGATAGAAACAAGTAATTGTACAATATGATGAATTACTTAATTTGAAAGGAAGACAACATTTAAAGTTCAACGCTTTTCCATAGAAATCTAAATTTCTTGTGTTGATTATAGATATAAAATGATGTGCATATTATTGATACTTACCTGCCATTCAACATGTCCTTGTACTCCTTCTCCATTGAGCCTTTTGACTGCAACAACAATTCCAACACCACGTATTGAAGGGGTGAACGTGTTCTTGTCGACCCAACCTCAGAACACCTCTCCAAAACCTCCTTCACCCAACCGCATCTTTGGACTAAAGTTACTTGTAGCCTTTTTCAGATCATCAAACTTAAACTCTTTTAAAATTTGAGTTTTGTAATTTGTAGGAACTTCTCTTGTGCCCTGAAACATATTGTCTTCAGCCCCTACAATATTGTCAATACTTGTACTGTTGCTCCTGGTATTAGTTGATTGCTTTGAATGGGCTGAAATATATGAATACAAAACTGATTATAATCATATAAATAATCTCTATTTTAACTTTTCCACCACCATAGTGTGGTTCTTCCAATATACTTCAAGTTAGTGCCCGATCAAATGTTTATCCTTTAGGTCTCGATATAAATAATAACAATTCTCCAGTTTACTAATCCTTAAAACATTGCACCTACAAATTCTAAAGCATCTCATTATTGTGGATGAACCAAAGAATCTCCCATCAGGTAATTTGTAATGTGTCTTTGTCATGAAAAAGTATGTAATATACCAATGAGCTAAGAACCAGTTTATAAGTGTTACGAGAACAAAAAATAATAGTATAAAAGACCACTATATATGAAGGTCGTCGAAGAAAGTAGCTACGAGAGAATCTAAGGAAGAAGTAAGAAAACCTAGAAACAATGAAACTACAGACCATATGGATACTCAAAACAAAGTAAATTATCAAAAGATCAAGATTGAGAGTTGTAAAAAGGGTGCCTCAAATTCTTTGGTCTGCTCGCGGCCACTCCTTTATTTGCTCGCGGGCGCGAGCACTGTTCATTTTGGAGGCAGAAGGGTCGCTCGCGGCCACTCCCTTATTTGTGCGCGGGCGCGAGCACTGTTCACTTTTCTCAAAAGTTGTTTTTTCATCAGATTTTCTTTTTCCCTATTTTAAGGGATTGTGTCCCCTTTGAAATCTCTTTTCTTGGGCCACAAAATCTGATCAAGTTGCTTGCAAGACTCAACTTTTCCATTTTTTAATCTTCCCCAAAATTGGGTTATACAAGATCACACTCAAATTATCTCACTTGAGTGTTTTCCAAAAATGGGTTGAGCTTCAAGCATAAAAACCCAGCTGAGAATATGTTTAGATATCATCCCATTTTATCATTTCTATCTCCAAATACACACACTCACTATAGTTGTGATTCTTCTCCTTCAAGAGCATTGTAATCTTCATCTTTCACTAGTGGGTTTCTCTCGGTGGTCTCCTCCACCCGTGGTTTTCTCCCGATTTGGGTTTCCACATAAATCTTGGTGTTGTCTTCTAACTCTATCTTTTTACTTTGTGTTGGATGCATATTTAGAATCATCATATTTGTATGTTTTGAGAATTTTGTCTTGTACACTAAGAACACCCTTGAGTGTTCAAGCTAGAGATTCATTGGGATCACTAACTTATCTCTTGTTTGACTTTGGTTAAACTCTCTAATTTGGGATTAAGTTAGCATTATCTCCTTTCCGTTTTACAACAATTGGTATCAGAGCATCTTTGGTTATTTTGGTGTAGAAGACTTTGTTTGGGTTCTCATTATTTATGGTGATTATGGCATCTATGAGATATGATATTCCTTTGTTAGATAGAAACACTAGATTTTCTTTGTGGCAAGTGAAGATGAAAGATATTCTCATTCAAATGGATTTGCATCAAACCTTGAATGGTTTTGAGCAAATGCCTTCTACTTGGACTCTACCCGAAAAACAGTTGAAAGATTTAAAGGCATCTTCTCAAATTCGTTTACATCTATCTAATGATATTTTGCAAGATGTTTTGAAAGAAAAAACAACCGCGGCTCTTTGGGCTAAGTTGGAGCAATTGTTGTTGACAAAGAGCCTTCCTAACAAGTTGCACTTGAAGCAACGTTTGTTCACTCACAAGCTTAATGAAGGCGGTTCTGTAACCGAGCATGTCTCTAAGTTTAAGGAAATTATTTGTGACTTAGAGAACATGGATGTTAAGTATGATGAGGAGGATTTGGGTTTGTTCTTATTATGCTCTTTGCCTAACTCTTATGCTAATTTCAGGGAGACTATTCTCTATAGCCGTGATTTTATTGCATTAGATGATGTTCTCAATTCTTTGAGTTCCAAGGAAAAGATGAAGGAGATAATGGTCGTTGGAGATTCTAAGTCCGAAGGTCTTAGTGTTCGTGGGAGATCTTTTGATAGAAGTTTCAAGAGCCCGGCGCGTCACCGGTCAAAATCAAAAGCCAAAGATAAAGGCAAGTTTTGCAACTATTGCAAGAAGAAGGTTCATGTGATTGATGATTGTTTCAAGCTTCAAAACAAGAACAAAGCTAACGTCAAAGGAAAGCCAAATGATTCCGGTGAAGCCGAAGTGGTCGAAGAGCTTGCGGGTGACCTCATGGTGATCTTGGATGAGGACAATATGTCTTCATCCGATTGGATTCTTGATTCCGGTTGCACTTATCATATGTGCCCTAACCGTGATTGGTTCTCCTCATACGAGCCTTGTACGGGGTCGGTTCGAGTTGGTAATGGAGCCTTATGCAAGGTTGTGAGACAAGGCAACATTCGGATCAAAATGTTTGATGGCGTCATTCGTACTTTGGGAAATGTCAAGCATGTTCCTAATTTGAAGAGGAACTTGATATCTCTTAGCTCTCTTGATCAAAAGGGCTATCGTTTTTCCGGTGAAGGTGGAGTTCTCAAAGTTACAAGAGGTTCTCTTGTGTTCATGAGAGGAAAACGAAAGGATGTCGATCTTTATGTTTTGGAGGGCACTACCATTCTTGGCGATTCCGAGGTAGCATCATCATCATCATCCCTTTCCGACAAGTCGAGGTTGTGGCACATAAGGTTGGGCCATATGAGCGAAAATGGTATGGCGGAGTTGAGCAAAAGAAACTTTTTATGCGGTCAAAGTATCGATAAACTTCCCTTTTGTGAACATTGTGTTTTCGGGAAGCAAAAGAAAGTTTCATTTCGAAGTGCCACTCATTCAACCAAGGGTATTCTCGACTATGTGCATTCGGATCTTTGGGGACCGGCAAAGGTACAATCGCATGGTGGTGCTTTGTACATGTTGACTATTATTGATGATTTCTCGCGTAAAGTTTGGGCGTTTTTCTTGAAGAATAAGAGCGATGTGTTTGCTTCTTTCCGTGATTGGAAAGTTATGATTGAAAAGCAAACCGACAAGCAAGTCAAGTACCTCCGTACCGATAATGGGTTGGAGTTTTGCTCGGAGGAGTTTAATGCCTATTGTCGAGCTCATGGCATTACTAGACACCATACGGTGGTTCATACTTCTCAACAAAACGGTGTGGCCGAACGCATGAATCGTACAATTATGGAGAAGGTTCGTTGCATGTTGTCTAATTCCGGAATGACAAAGACTTTTTGGGCCGAAGCCGCTTCATATGCTTGCTACATCATTAATCGTTCTCCCTCTTTTGCCATTGACTAGAAGACACCTATTGAGGTGTGGTCCGGCAAACCCGCGGATTATTCTCTATTGAAGATATTTGGTTGTCCCGCTTATGCCAAAGTTAATAACGGAAAGCTTGACCCACGTGCCGTGAAGTGCATGTTTCTTGGGTTTCAAGCCGGAGTCAAAGGTTTTCGTTTATGGTGTCCGGAGACCCGGAAGACCATGATTAGTAGAGATGTAACATTTTATGAAGAATCAATGCTCGGCAAGCCATCCGATCCTATTTCTCAAGAGAAGGGTATTTCGAAAGAAAAACAAACTAGGCGATCTCGAGTGGAGGTGGAGATTCCAATTCGCACCAATGGTGCATCTACTCCATCTCATCCACATGTTCCCGATCAACCGTCAATCTCAATTTCTTATGGTGACAATGAAGGTGATTCCCAATCCAATGCACCATCATTGGAACCACCGGAATGCATTTCTAGAGACCGAAGTCGGAGAGCTATTGTACCTCCTAGAAGGTATGCAGAAGCGGATTTTATGACGTATGCTTTTAGTGCCGCCTCGGAGATCGATTCGGTTGAGGAACCTTTTACTTATGATGAAGCTATTGTTTCTCCGAATTCGGAGAAATGGATTGTGGCTATGAATGACGAGATGGAGTCTCTACAAAAGAATGGTACTTGGGAGCTTGTTCCTCTTCCCGTTGGAAAGAAATCCGTTCATTGTAAATGGGTATATAAGAGGAAGGATGGGATACCGGATGTTGAAGACTCTCGTTTCAAGGCAAGACTTGTGGCCAAGGGATTTAGTCAAATCCCGGGTATAGATTTCACGGACGTTTTCTCTCCCGTTGTCAAGCATACTTCTATTCGTGCCTTGTTAGGCATTGTCGCTTTGGAAGATTTGGAGCTTGAGCAACTAGACGTCAAAACAGCGTTTTTACATGGAGAGTTGGAAGAAGACATCTTTATGGACCAACCCGAAGGGTTTGTCACCGTTGGAAAGGAAGACATGGTGTGCCATTTGAAGAAGTCACTATATGGCCTAAAGCAATCACCGAGGCAATGGTATAAGAAATTTGATTCTTTTATGATCTCACATGGTTTTTCTCATTGTTTGTATGACAGTTGCGTCTACATAAGGAGAGGTGAAGATCAATCGATTGTGTACCTTTTATTGTATGTCGATGATATGCTTATTGCGGCTAAGAGCAAAGAAGAAATTCAAGTTGTTAAAGATCAATTGAATGAAGAGTTTGAAATGAAGGATTTGGGGCATGCACGGAAGATTCTCGGAATGGAGATCATTAGAGATCGAAAGGCGGGCACTTTGATTCTAAGTCAAAGAGGCTACATTGAGAAGGTGTTGAAGAGATTCAACATGATTGGTGCCAAAGCGGTCTCTACTCCGTTAGCTCCGCACTTCAAGCTATCTTCAAGATTATGTCCCATTTCAAGTTCCGAGAAGGCGTATATGTCACGTGTTCCTTATTCAAGTGTTGTGGGATCATTGATGTATGCAATGATATGTACACGCCCCGATTTGGCCTATGCCGTAAGCATGGTAAGTCGTTTTATGGCCAACCCGGTAAAGGAGCATTGGAAGGCGGTGCAATGGATCTTTATATACCTATCCGGTACTAGAGATACTTATTTGCATTATGGAACATCTAGAGATGGTGTCGTTGGGTACGTTGACTCGGACTATGGGAAAGACTTGGATGGAAGTCGTTCTCTTACGGGCTATGTGTTTACTATTGGCTCATGTGCGCTTAGTTGGAAGGTCGTTTTGCAACCTACGGTTGCTTTATCTACTACCGAAGCGGAGTATATGGCTATAACAGAAGCGTTTAAAGAAGCGATGTGGCTCAAAGGCTTATTTGATGAGCTTAGCAATGATTTGGTTGTGGACTCGGTCTATTGCGATAATCTAAGTGCTATATTATTAGCGAAAGACCAAATGTTCCATGAGCGCACAAAGCACATTGATGTGCGTTATCATTTTGTGCGTGAAGTCATTGCTAAAGGCGATTTCAAGGTGAATAAAATTAGCACTCATGACAATCCGGAGGATATGATGACGAAGGTTCTTCCTACGGCTAAGTTCGATTTATTTTCGAGCTTGGTCGGTGTTCGTGGTTTGAAGTAGCCCGTAAGGGGCTATGGTGGAGGAGATTAGTTTTCTGATAATCATTTTCGGAGAAGTCAATACGTTTGCTAGTGATGATGGTTTATGCTTTGTGGAGCTTTGTTCTTGGATGATTTTGATTGGGTTATGTTCTTCGGAAGTGAAATTTGAGTCAAGGTGGAGATTGTTAAAAGGGTGCCTCAAATTCTTTGGTCTGGTCGCGGCCACTCCTTTATTTGCTCGCGGGCGCGAGCACTGTTCATTTTGGAGGCAGAAGGGTCGCTCGCGGCCACTCCCTTATTTGTGCGCGGGCGCGAGCACTGTTCACTTTTCTCAAAAGTTGTTTTTTCATCAGATTTTCTTTTTCCCTATTTTAAGGGATTGTGTCCCCTTTGAAATCTCTTTTCTTGGGCCACAAAATCTGATCAAGTTGCTTGCAAGACTCAACTTTTCCATTTTTTAATCTTCCCCAAAATTGGGTTATACAAGATCACACTCAAATTATCTCACTTGAGTGTTTTCCAAAAATGGGTTGAGCTTCAAGCATAAAAACCCAGCTGAGAATATGTTTAGATATCATCCCATTTTATCATTTCTATCTCCAAATACACACACTCACTATAGTTGTGATTCTTCTCCTTCAAGAGCATTGTAATCTTCATCTTTCACTAGTGGATTTCTCTCGGTGGTCTCCTCCACCCGTGGTTTTCTCCCGATTTGGGTTTCCACGTAAATCTTGGTGTTGTCTTCTAACTTTATCTCTTTACTTTGTGTTGGATGCATATTTAGAATCATCATATTTGTATGTTTTGAGAATTTTGTCTTGTACACTAAGAACACCCTTGAGTGTTCAAGCTAGAGATTCATTGGGATCACTAACTTATCCCTTGTTTGACTTTGGTTAAACTCTCTAATTTGGGATTAAGTTAGCATTATCTCCTTTCCGTTTTACAACAAGAGCTTTATAACCGAACCATGGAAACAAGTTATTGAGCATATTTAAGGTTGAGACTGAAGTACTAGAAAATCAAATTGGCTTAGTTCTACGCACATCCGTAGCAACACGAACTATTTTCTTGATTACAAAACTAATCGAGATATCTGTGGAAGTAAAAAGCTTTATACTGTGTTTAAAACAAATCGGAATCTACAGGCCTTCAATCATTGAGCTAACGTAAAAATCCTTATACTGAACATATCAAAGGATTTTGAGTGTGTGGAAAAACCTCATTCATCTTCAAAAACCAGCATTCCCCTTTTTAGTTTATTTTGGGACAAATTTATCCTACCCCAACTAGTAAGGTATGAAACACTTTTGTTATAAGATATACTCAATATACATGGTATACTTCTCTCTTTAAGCTTTTAAATGAAAATAAAAACAAAATTATGCTAATTGCTGATATAAAATAAGTAAATTATAAAAGCACTGAAATGGTTCCAAAGAACTATAGAAAAGTTAGGTTGAATATATAGAGAGGCCAAACAGAAGCACTAGGTTATCAAACAAACTAAGGATTTCGCATCTATTGATATGAAAAGGAGGCAAAAGACATGAAGCTGTTGAGAAAACCTTTTAAGGTGTTGAAGCTCTAAAAAGTATTTTCTTTGCAATCTGGGAGTAAGTACTGAAATCTATAAGCTATATCATCCATTTTCTGTTACATTCTTAGACCAATCAACATCAATACACTTTTCTGCATGACTACTCTTGCGTTTATTGCGTTGGGATATGAAATCTATATATTTTCATTCATGTTGTGATCATATATGCCAAGAAAGATACACATCCAACTAAAGGGTTACTAGACGAGCGGTACGTGGGTTACCGGTAGAGCAGAACATGGGCGGACCTACATGGAGGGGAGCGGGGTCCCGTGCACCCGCTCACTTGATTACCGTAAAGGAAAAAAATGTAGGCGGTTTGAAGGTGCACCCACTTGTTTTTTTAGGGTGCTCTTAAATATTTTAAAACGAAATCTATAACTTGAAGATGTAATTGGCGGAATGGTTTCAACGGTTGTGATAAAGGCTCCCTCTTAGTGGAGGTATAGGGTTTGAATCCAATTGTTTGAATATATTTACTTTCTTGTTAACCCTAAAACAAGCAAAGTTGAAGCCTCTGCCCGTATTGAGTTTTTAGATTAGTCTTTACCAAAAAAAATAGAATTTTTTTTTCTCAAAAGCAACCAAAAAACAAAATACTTTCTCGAAATCAACCAAAAAACCAAAAAAGTCCCTCAATATCAACCAAAAAAACTTTAAAAACCCCAAACGGGCAGAATTTGGCTAAAAACACACCAAGCGGCTTTGCCGACATTTCATCTAAAAACACCTTTTCAGTTGTGAAGTGCCTCATGTAACGTCTCTTTTTCTCTCTTTAACAGGGAAGCTTATCTCCATCCTCTTCAATGGTGGTTTGTGACTGTGGTGTTCCAGCCACGATAAAGACTTCGTGGACAAACAAAAACCCTGGTCGTAGGTTTTGTGGGTGCCCAAGGAAGTATGCTAAATTTGAATTTTTTGCTTGGTACGATGAACAACTATGTAATCGAGCTATGCAGGTAATCCCTGGTTTGCTAAGATCAAAGAACAGAGTGGAAGCTTGTCTCAACGTGAAAGAAAAGGAAATCAAGATCTTGAAGCTTTTATTGGTTGTCAGTTGGGTTTTCTTTAGTTTTGTAATTTTTTTGTTGACCTAATCCAATGTTGGGTGTTGTAAAGGTTGTAATAGGTGTAATGTTTCCATCTATATCAATGAAAAGTTCTTTCTTCCATAACGTATATAACACCCTAAAATTTAGAGGAAATAAAAACGAAAATTTTGGCAATATGACAGCTAAAAACTGAGTAAACCTGGGTAAACCAAACCTGTGATAACAATCCCAAAGTATCATCCAGTGAACGGGAAACATAGTTGTAGCCTTTACAAAAGAATCAAATGAAGAATATTACTTAACAACCTAATAATCTAACTTAGACAAGAAAGATTAATATCGGGTGTTGCTATTCTTCCAAAATGTGTATTCACTATCACCATCGTATCAGTCAATATATCAACCCAAAAAGACCGCCCTCGGCCCCTAGGTCGTCCTCCATCCCCGACGAATCACATCGCTAGATTGACCTGCTATACATGTCATTTTAAGAAAAAGTGTTAGGCTAAAGCCTAGTGAGATCAAACAGTTGTATTGAAAATAATTAACGATAAGCGTAAATAAATAAAGTGGAGTTATAATAGGAATAATAGTGCTTTTTACCATAAAAGTTACCTCTTGGTTTAACGGGGGAGACCCGCTTACTAACACAAGTGACGGAACACAAAAGTAAGTCACTTGACAGTCAGTAAAGCCAAAACACATAAAAGTACACGCAAGGGATGTTAGGTTCAGTGGCTTTAAACGTACACCCGCGGAAAGTCAACTTCAACCACATAGGGTCCTTACGTTGAGATCCTCATCCAATATCGTAATACTTAGCACGTAGGACTTATAACCCAATCCGATGCCTAAACGTGCCTCGACGTGAGAACTGATGTCCCAACATCGGACTAAATGCAACAAAAATTATGGGGTCATGACTCCCAAATGAAACCAAGTATGCCACATAGATAAAATCAACCAACTGATGATCCAACGTTAAAATATGTCATCCAATACATGGACAAATGAAAGTTTACACATAATACTCGCATAATTTTACCAAGAGGTTCCAAGTTGACATATGAATCATATCCCTATAATTTAACCATTTGGTTTGCTTTGATGTTTCAAAACCTAGTTTTGGATTTCAAGTATTTAAACCAAGATATTAGTAAGCAAGTTCACATTGACAACTTATCAGCAGTTCAACAAAAGATTCATCAACTCAATGTAAATTAAACTTTGAAGCTAGAGAATAGAAAAATATAATGCCAAGCCATATTCTCATATAAATCCAAGATATCCTTCTTCTTTTCTTGAAATCTTTTCCAAATACATAAACCCTAGAATCTCCAAAATTAGGGTTTTGGGTGAAATGCACCCCAAGTTACATAAGTTAAAAATGGAGATGTCTAATAGGTTGAAAGCATAATTTTAACATATATAGCGTTTATAAAAGGATGAACTCACCTGAGTGACTTTTAAAAGAAAAAGCCCAAACCCTAGAAGTGAGAAGATTGGAGGTGAGATGCTAGACCACTTGAGAGCTCTTTAATAACACTTTCTAAAAGTGTCAAGGATCACCATTAATGACCATGAGGTACCATAAATGAAGGAAGAGGTTGTGGTGAAGAAACTTACCAAGCACTGCTGAGAAAAATGCTCTTCAACCCTAAGAATCTGATAAAATGGCTAAAAAAACGCGACTTGTTCTAATTATACTCGGCAAGCCGTCGGCGAAAGTGACATAGCGATAGTGACATTTGTCACTATCGCGGGGCATATCCGCCGAGAGTGTACCGAGACTCGACCCCCTTCTTTCCGCGATTGTGCCTTGGTGAAAGTGACATATGTCACAATCGCCAGGCACTTTCGCCCCAGATGTACCGCGGGTACCATCCTCCCCGCGTTTGTGCCCAGCGAGAGTGACACTTTGTTACAATCACTGGCACTCTTGCTAGCCCTGTACCGAGCCTTTCCAAGGCCAAAAATCTTAACGGAGACACCGGTTCAAACGTAAGGAGTGATTCACCAACGTAACCAAGTGCCATAAATAATAATATCGAAACAACATTGAACATACATACGCATAACAAATTTCGAGGTGTTACAACGTAAACTGTTTGCCCCAAATTCTAATGTTGAGTTTTGCATTCTGTAATGAAAACATAGGGCTTCATATGTGATTAGTTGAACAAAATGGAAATTCCATTAACAAAGCCATAAATGTGATCAATTGGAAAAAAAGGAAAATTCCATTAACAGACTAACCAAAAATGTGATCAATTGAAGAAAATGATACATGAACTGAACCATAAATTTGATCAATTGGACAAAAGGAAAATTCCCCTAACAGAAACCAAAAATGTAATCAATTGAAGAAAAGCATACATGAACCGAAACCATAAATTTGATTAACAGAAACCATAAAATCACCAAATACATTAACAGAAACCATAATTGCTGTTCCAAAAGATACAAATTGATCAATTACAAAGCATCCATGTGATCGATTACAGATTACCAAAGGGAATTTCAATACATTACCAAAAGACACAAATTGTTTCATCCATTACATAAACCTCCAAAATACAAAACAAAGTTCATCCATTAACAAAATACAAGCCACTTCACATCTAAATTCCTTTGCAGGTCCTTGAGTTATGCCCTTGCTTCTTGCACTTTGCACATGTCACAGTCTTCCCACTCCTACTTAACTTGGTTCCTTCCCCACCTGTTCTCATGCTCTTTTCATCAAGACCCTTCCTTCTTTTCTTCTTAGGCCTCCCAATCTGTTTATGATAGTTTGGTGCAATAAGTTTTGTTGGGCAATCAAACTTACTCTAATAATCTTTGCCATTGATGGGTTCAATCTTGAATCTGTACATTTCTTTCCAAGTGTGAAGCCAGAGAGTTTCATCAACCCATTTCTCAGGGACATCAACATTTGCTCCATTTAAAGCCATGTTCCAGTTTACAGCAACAACATGCTTACTATGCAGTTAATTGCGCCGCAATTTCGGTGAAATTGCGGTGAAATTTCGGATTTCGGTCCTTAGGAAAGTAGCGGTACAAAATTGCGGTGGATTATTGCGGTATCGAAAAGTGCGGTGAAATTTACCGAAATTTCACCGAAATTTGGTAAAATATTTCAGTCCGAAATTCCGAAATTTTACCAGGCTATGTGTTTGGGCTTTTTCAATTGTGGGCTTGACATTTGGTCGCACGATTTCATGATTCCACACTTTTTCATCAGTCCACACTGTGGTCGCACGATTTCATCTCCAAACCAAACCCTTAATTCGTTTTTCATCACAGTTTAGTTCCTTGATCTCCAGTCCACTTCCACTCGATCGCTTCCACTCGATTTCCCTTCAACTCGAACTAGATTCCCTTCGACACTTCCACTCGATCGACATTCCCTTCCCTTCAACACTTCCAATCGATCGACACTTTCATCAGTTCCTCGATCTCCAGTTCCTTAATTCGTTTTTTCATCAGTTCAGTCCACTAATCGATTTCTAGTCCACTCGATTGCAGTCCAGGACTCCAGTGGATTCAGATGCCGAGCCAGTGGATTGCAATTAGTTCATTTAAATCATCTACGAGATTTATAAACTCTATTACTATGTTGCTTGTGTGGTTTGAAACTTTTTTTGAATTAATGAATTATTTGACTTGATATGTGCTAGGAATACAATATATTAATTATTAAGTTATATATATATATATGTATATATATATTCCTATTAATTTATGAACCTATTTTTTTTACCGCTATTTCACCGATATTTCACCGCAATAACCGCAACCGCAATTCTAGGTCCTGACCGCAATTTCCGCAATAGACCGTGTTAACTGCTTAGCATGCTTACAAGGGATGCCAGTCAGTTCCCACCTCCTACATGTACAAGTTTGAGTCCTAACATCAACTACCACCTGATCATTCCAAGGACCACGTACCTCAAACCTGTCTCCACCATTCGAAAACACTTTGTAGTAAGTTGCTTCACTCTTGATCTTTTCCAATGCTTTGGTTGATGTTGGAGTAAGTGGTCCATCAGCTTTATCTATGACTTTCAGCACATGCACTATCCTCTTCAATTAGGTAATGTCTAATATATTCCAAACATGCAATTATGGGTTTATCCCTAGCCTCAATAATCTGCCTATTGAAGACTTCACACATATTGTTGAGAAGTACATCCTATTGAAGACTTCACACATATTGTTGAGAAGTACATCTGAATGACACCTACCTGAATTGACCAAAATCAGTTTGAACTTAGAAATGCATATTGTTGATGTAAATCAAATTAACTTATTAGGTGAAAGTAACATAAACTAACCTGTGAAATGGGACCTAGCCTAATGTTGAGGTGGGATTTGCTTCAACCAATCATAACAAGGTTGATTGAACATTCTTAAGTCCTCCATTGCTTGTTGAAACTATGGAATAGTTGTTGCAGTTGCACATTTCCAAAGATGATCCTTGTATGCTTTCCCCTTCCACTATTGCTTCATGTTGTCATGAATATGTCTAAGACAGAGATGACATACCATAAACAAGTTTAGGGTAAAGCTCATCATCCTCTTTCTCCTTTCTGATCACCCACGTAGAAGATGACATGAATGTACCAGTCGTATTACCAAGATGAAGTTCAGCTCAAGGAAAATGTTAATGTTAAAACCTCACAATGTTACTCCAGTGGTGTCAATGGTGGTTTGGGTTTACAGGTAATGATGGAGGGTTTCTTGAAAAGAGGGAGAACAACGAAAAGGCGTTTAATTGAGAGGGAAATCGTGAAAAGACAAAAAAGCCCATCATGTGTTGCACACGTGAGGCAATTAACGGCTCCCATATAAACGGCGTTAGATGCAGGGACTACTTTCAAAGTGTTTTGCAAACCATGGGCTGATAATTGCAGTTTTTGAACCACAAGGACCACTTTCAAAGAAAGTGGTAAACCATAGGGACCAAAATTGTAGTTTACTCAAACTTAGAATTTGGGTACAAATTTTATTAAAACTAGCATCTATAACGTTTGCCCTTTTATTGAAATGGGTGTTGATATAAATGGTGTGATCGAGATGATCAACATTAATCCAAATACAAAGTTAAGAGTTTAATTTAATATATATTTTTTTTGAATTTCATAAATATTTATTATCGCCATAGTTATCTCGTGTTCTATATTCTTAATGCTGCAACATTTCAATATATAAATTGGTTTAAATTGTAAAATTAGCTTTTAAAATGTTGAGTTATTTTGGAAAATTCATTAAAATACAAGGGCCATAAGTATAAGTATAGATTTACATCACAACTTCACCTTTTTCTTTTACTTGGTTCCCACTTTCCTACCGCCTATATTGATTCTCTCATATTCCTCCTCTTTTCCTACTTCCCCACTTCATGCATCCCTCACGTTCCTATGTGGCTCTGCCACCGGAACTAAACATAGGATTTGGAATTTGGTCACAAAAATTATTTATTCCAATTCCTTCAAAATCCATTAACCAAAGATCATCATCCAACCACTTTTCATGATCCAAAACAACAAACCGTTCCACATATCAAGTTAAAGATTTGACATTGAACAAGGCAAACCAGTTTAAATTTTGGGTAAACTGAAACCTCAAAAACAGATTGCATATCACCTGGATCAACTTTGACAACCCCTGGGCAAAACTTGGCATTGACGCAAACCAACTTGATGAAATTAGTAGCCACAAAATTTGCTGACAAACCTCCATGTGCAGACTTGATATACGTACCCTTGAAACCACATTCAACCTCCTCTCAACAAGTTCCAGAAAGCAAATTTTGAAATCCCACATTCGTAAAGCATTCAAGAATCATCTGCAGTAAAAAGCATCCATCAATGGCACAAAACATAACCAAACTATATGTCAGCACCAAACAAAATCAAAACAAGGTAAAACAACATGAATCAACGAGCTTAAACCAAACAAACAGGCACCAGTCCCACCCCACCCCACAATCAAGAAAATCCATCACTAAGGGCCGGGAGATCCAAAAAAACAATCCCTCTTAGCAATGGAGAACGGTTAAAACATTTTTGGCGTCCTATAAACACAATTTTGTTATATTGAAACGAGATGCATGTCTAACAAAGCAAAAAACAGAACCAAGAAAATAGAAGTTCAAACAATTAAGTACCTCATTAAAATCATGAAGTCTAAGTTTCACGTCGTATCTTTAATCACAGGTAATAGAAAAAAAAATCATGAATATTGAAGTGTTGTCTAGCATTTGTGTAGCACTGTGTATCAAGTTGTCCTTCTTTTACTTGTTAAGGGCATTTATTTGTTCCAAACTCTGCAAAACTTCTTCACTTGAAGGTCTATCCCTAGGTTCACTTGCAAGACATTTTGAAGTGAGTTTGGCGCATTGGAAAGCAGCTTGTGGGGGGTAATTCTGTTCAAGACGTGGATCCATAATTTCCTTTAGCTTGTTTCTTCTTTCTAGGATTGGCCTTTTCCATTCTACCAAGTTATGCTGCTGATGGGGCCGCTTGGTGTCCAACACCCGTAGACCGGTTAGAGTTTCCAGCAAGACCACTCCGAAACCGTAGATGTCACTCTTCGCAGTCAAATAACCTGCAACATTGAAGTGTGTTAATTGTTTAGAATCACAAAAAGTATGATCTTTTGAATTTCTCAAGTATTCATTGCCCTATTGAGTTCCAAAGTAGAGGCCTAAATGGATTGACGTTCGGATAAGTACACTTAGTTTTTCTATCGTTCTTCTAAAAATAACTTTTAGGAACTATGATGCTTGTTTTATTATATATCCAAAAATGCTTATTCTTATGCTTTGTAAGACTAATTAACGTTTTGAAAGAAAATGATGATATGTTTCTCACAAAAAATCAAATACAACATTTGTAGATGTTAATTAATCACTCGTGTAAATATCAACCCTCTGTAGCTTCTAAATATCTTCTCATTATATGGCAACCTACCAGTAGCGATATACTCTGGGGCTGCATAGCCATAGGTTCCCATAACCCTTGTAGTAACATGTGTTTCCCCGGTTGCAGGACCAAGTTTTGCTAACCCAAAATCCCCCAGTTTTGGATTAAAATCCTGGAGTAAGATAAATTAGTCAAGATAAATGGCTAACATTGATGGCATGAAAAAATAACTGCCATAAATCATGAATAGCCTAAAGTACTTGATCTAGAAGTATATCGGAGCTTTTAACATCACGCCATATGACTTGAGGTTTTGATGAATGCAAATAAGCAAGTCCACGGGAAACTCCTATCATTATCGTAAGCCGTTTTCCCCATGAAAGTGGTGTTGCATCTGCAAAATTATTCATGTTACATAGTTACTTGATTGCAAAAGGTTCAACTTTTGAGAAAAATCAATCCAACAAAAGTTATAGAAATTCTAATATAGCTTACTTGTGAATAATAAGCGATCAAAACTTCGATTCTGCATGTACTCGTAAACAAGCAAGGATTCGTGTTTGTCACTGTAGTATCCCAAGAGACTAATAATATTTGGATGAGCTAACCGTCCTAGGAAGCTCACCTCTGTCTGAACTCAAAAAGTTGTTTTTATGTTACATTCAGCAAAAAAGATTGAAATTTTTTCTAGTAGAGTTCTACGAAAAGACTCCTCAATTGCATTCACAAAATAAAACGTGGATAAAGAAAATAAACATATTTCTAAGCACAAAAACAACTGAATCGTTACATGTTCACATAGGGTCATCTCTCACTCATTTCAGCCACATTCTATATAGGTCTCCTTTAGCATTGTTCAAATGCGATGCTCCTTTAGTATCTCTCTTTGTGATTGTATTTTTTTGATCAAGAAGTTATGACATCTTAAGGTTATTACCCAACAAACCAACATATGAATTAGTTATTACTAGAGGTTTTGGGTCTGCACCTTAGAATGGCTTCAAGGATACACCCTATAGCCTGCTGAAAGCAACCTGAGAGTAATAAACCTCTGCTTTACTTGACATTTAGTTTCAGCTAAGGGGATCGGACTCTAGTAAGAGATCTGGCAGTCCATAGTACAATTTAAGTTGCATCGTAACATTTTCATATATCATCTCTCTTACTTCCGTTTTTAAAAGCCATGCTCTACACAGTTGTTCGAATTTCATGCTTTTAATCATCAACTCTTACTTTTAAGTAAATTATGGGTGTAACTTCCCACAAAACTTCATCAAAACAAGTAGTTTATTAGCCTTTATTGGTTAACTTCAGGCAAAGTTTGTTACAATTTCTAATCCTCGAATCACTGAATTACTTTACCCTTAAACTAAAACCAACAAAGGAAGAATAATAACACAAGATGTTGTCTGAGAATCATTTATAGACTTTGTTAAAGAAATGCGATACCAAAATTTCAAGCATAAATAAAATTACCAACACTATCCTCTCATAAAAGTATCCAAATCTATTTTGTGATGTTAGATAGAAACGAGTAATTGTACGATGGATTAATTAATTTGAAAGGAAGACAAGATTTAGAGTTCAACGCTTTTCCATAGAAATCTAAATTTCTTGTGTTGATTATAGGTATAAACTGATGTGCAGATTATTGATACTTACCTGCCATTCAACTTGTCCTTGAAATGATTCTTTATTAAGCCTTTTGACTGCAACAGCAATTCCAACACCACGTTTTGAAGGGGCGAAAGTGTTCTTGTCGACCCAACCTAAGAACACCCCTCCAAAACCTCCTTCACCCAACTGCAGCTTTGGACTAAAGTTACTTGTAGCCTTTTTCAGATCAGCAAACTTAAATTCTTTTAAATTTTGAGTTTTGTAATCTGTAGGAACTTCTCTTGTGCCCTGAAACATATTGTCTTCAGCCCCTACAGTATTACCAACACTTCCACTGTTGCTCTTGGTATTACTTGATTGCTTTGAATGGGCTGAAATATATGAATACAAAACAGATTATATATAATAATATAAAAAATCGCTATTTTAACTTTTCCACCACCATAGTGTGGTTCTTCCAATATACTTCAAGTTATTGCCCAATCAGATGTTTATCCTTTAGGCCTCGATATAGATGATAAGAATTCTCCAGTTTACTAATCCTTAAAACATTGCACCTACAAATTCTAAAGCATCTCATTGTGGATAAACCAAAGAATCTCCCATCAGGTTTGTAATGTGTCTTTGTCATGAAAACGTATGTAATATACCAATGAGCAAGCATCAGTTTATAAGAGTGTAGAGAACAAAAAAACAGTATAAAAGACTATATATATACTATATATGATGGTCGTCCAAGAAAGTAGCCAAGAGAGAATCTACGTAAGTAGTAAGAAAACCTAGACATAAAGATAAGAGGAACCGTACAAGAAAGTAGGAACAAGAGAGAGAAGAATGATGTACGTAGAATCAATGAAACTACGGACCACATGGATGCTCAAATAAGTAAATTATCAAAGGATCAAGATTGAGAGCTTTAAAATCGAACCATGGAAACAAGTTATTGAGCATAGTTAAGGTTGAGACTGAAGTACTAGAAAATCAAATTGGCTTAGTTCTACGCACATCCGTAACAACACGACCTATTTTCTTGGTTACAAAACTAATCGAGATATCTATGGAAGTAAAAAGCCTTATACGGTGTTTAGTGCCTTACAAAGGTATATGATAGAGTGCTAAGGGAAGTGATGACGTGAGAAGTCGTCCTTACAATGTATGTGAATGCAAATAATAATATCTAATGGCATGACAGTGACTCAGTGAGTGAGAAAATGCTTTTCTTATTACCACAGTTTACAACAGAGATCAACATCGAGTGTTCATCATTTTGTTTAGTTATGGGTGAGCTCATGGATGAGATGCAATATTGTACGCCATGTTGTATTGTATGGTTCTAATCAATACCATTTTTATCTAAGAGACTAAGTAAAGATGGGGGCGTGAATAAAAGAAATTGGAATCTACAGGCCTTCGATCATTGAGCTAAAGTAAAACAGAGTACATTGTGTTAACTTTAACATTGGTTGAATTAGTGAAGGGGACTGAACATGTCAAAAGATTTTGCATTACAAGTGTGCAGAAAAGCCTCGTTCATCTTCCAAAACTAGAATTCTCCTTTTTAGTTTCTTTTGGGACAAATTTATCCTACCCCAACTAGCAAGGCATGAAACACTTGTGTTGTAAGATATACTCAATATACATGGTATACTTCTCTCTTTAAGCTTTTAAATGAAAATAAAATCAAAATTATGCTAATTGCTGATATAAAATAAGTAAATTATAAAAGCATGGTTCGAAAGAACTATAAAAAAGTTAGGTTGAACATATATAGAGGCCAAGCAGTAGGTTATCAATCAAACTAAGGTTTTCGCATCTATTGACATGAAAAGGAGGCAAATGACATGTAGCTGTTGGGAAAACCTTTTAAGGTGTTGAAGCTTTAAAAAGTATTTTCTTTGCAATCTGGGGATAACTGGATAAGTTGTGAAAGCGATAAGCTATATCATCCATCTTCTGTTAAACTACAAACTATCACATCCTTAGACCAATCGACATCAATACTCTTTTCTGAATGGCTATTCTTGTGTTTTTAGTTACATCCGCCACATGAAATCTATTTATTTTCATTTTGTGTTGTGACCATATGTGCCAAAGATGCACATCCAACTAAAAGGTTATTGGCGCAGTGGCACCCGTGTTACCGGTAGAGCCCAACATGGAGGTCAAGAGTTTTAAGTCTCACCAAAGAGAAGTGTGTGTGAGTTTTTGGGTGTAAACAAATTTATATACTCCAAAAAGGGATACACACACATAAAAAGAGAATGTAAACACAATTCTAAAGGAGCTTGAAATACCAGAATTCTCTCCGTTGGTGGGGAAGGAAAGCATATCAACCATCCTACCAAATATTGTTTTGTTGCCGACAGCAGGTTGCAGTGAGTTATTGAATTTCTCTTGTAAATTCAGTACAGACTCAAGACTGGCCACGACTCCAGCCATGGTAGAGCGTTGCTTTGGATTGTTGTGCAAACATCTCTCAACAATTCGAACAAACTCTTTCAAACATTTTGGGGATATTTGACCCTTTATATCAGAATCAATTATGTGCTTTAATTTTCCTTCTTTGATAGATTCTTGAGCCCATCTTGCTAAATTCCATTGCTCCTCATCAAGAGTTGCATCCACGGCACGCTTCCGACACAACACTTCTAACAATACCACTCCAAAAGCATACACGTCAGACTTCCGTGTCAGCTTTCCGGTTGCATAATAATCAGGATCGAAATACCCAAAAGTGCCTTTAACAAGGGTGTTGACACAAGTTGATGGTTGATTCGTTGGGCCTATTTTGGACAACCCAAAGTCTGAAATTTTAGCTGCCCAACTTTCATGTAACAAAATATTTGAGCTCTTCACATCACGATGTATAACCCCAACTTCAATCCCTGTACCCGTGTGTAGGTAGTGCAACCCACGAGCGGCACCTATGCAGATGTTGAGCCGCTCAAGCCAAGAAAGAGGGGTACCAAGTTTATGGAGATGATCTTCAAGTGTTCCATTGGGCATATATTCATATACAAGGATCATCTCTTTTCCATAATTACAATAACCAAACAAAGACACAAGGTTACAGTGCCGCAACTTAGATAGCATCTCGACTTCGGCCCAAAACTCAGCTGCTCCTTGGTTGGACATGGAATCCAAGCGTTTAATGGCAGCAACGACAGCACTTGATCCATTCATAACGTTACCTTTGTAAACTTTTCCAAAACCCCCATGCCCTATAATTAATGATTCATCAAAGTCATTGGTTGCTATCTGAATCTCAAGAAATTCAAAGTGACGACATGGTTGTGACCCTTGTAAGGAAGAGGTGGAGGTGGAGGTGGAGGTGGAGGTGGATGAGGGTTCAGACTCCATGCCACTATCAGTACTAGCAAAGAACATAATTATTGATGAAGTAGAAAATAGAAACTGAAATGGTTGGAGTCATAGATAATGATGTACAGCTTAAAAGTGAACTCAGATAATCTTTTTCCAGTAAAGTGGAGCCTACCCCTCCAAATTTGTTTTCAAGTTCATTTGTTAATTGATGGTTTCTTTTTCTTGATTACATATTCGTGTGTTTTGGAGGGTATTCACTTATCCTTTTGATTGCCGCTCTGGTTTATTTTATTATTTAATGACACATAGACATCTACTAGTGCTTAACTATAGTATTTAATTAATTCTTTGTTTTAGATTTGTATTTTATAATAATCCCCCACTATAATTCCAATTTTTTTTTAGAACGGCGGGTTAGTAGTTAGTGACTCTAGTCATGCAGTGACATCCAAGCCGGCAGTATGCCTTCCTTGAACCTTCGTCTTTGGGGAATAAACCCCACTATAATTCCAATTAATCAATTTTGTTTAGAAACTAGTATTAATTTCGTCTTAATACGAAATATTACATTCCTTGATTACATTTTTTTCTTTTTGTTGGGAGAAGAAATTTTTCCAAACATAAACATGCAACGGAAGCTTATAACAAAAAAAAAAACAAACAAACAAACAAACTGCTTCTTCTAAGTGATGATCCATTGTACAAGTGAGATAACAACTTAAAAGGAGGAAGATAAAATCATACCCTTGATGACTTTGGTGGATCCAAGAGAGAATCCCTTTATCAAATGCACACCCAAAGCTCCAAAAGTTGTAACAAGAAAACTTTCTCACCAAGAACCTTTTGAGAAAAAGGTTATCTTTTCTTTTTTCCTTTTGAGAGAAAAACACTTTTCTTTTCATGCAAAACACACACTTGTGTGTGTATGTGTATTTTGGCCGAAGGTGTAGAGAGAGGGAGAGGAAATGGGTTTTAATTGTGGGAATGGAGATGGTGTGTGGTACTCACCAAAATGATGACACTTTTACTTTTGTGTCTCCTCTATTTTACAACATTAGTCCCTCAAAATTTCCTCTAATTTCTAGTTAAACCATTACTTATGATGTTTAACAACTTTCCCTCTAACCATATAATTCTTGTAATTTTAGTTTGGACTTTGTGTGCGACCGAATAGGATAATGCCGATAATTAATTATTTTGTGTCAACGGGCATATCTCCAACAGACTCCCACTTGCACTTGACACAATAACTATATAATGATATTGTTGTGTCGTTCAAGACACTATTTCTGTAATCAAAACCAGAAGGTATGAAACAGTCCATAAGGTAAGTGATCAATTATCCTCTTGTTCTAGATATCCATATGAATGTGAGACATGGTATAGTGTCAATCTTCAAATCGTTCAAGATTACATTTCTCAATAAAGATTTGTGGTGACCTAAAATCGACTGCAAAATTGATCCAATATCAATTCAGTCTTAGTATCGCCATACATTTAAATGTCAGCACCAAATCATTGAGGGGCCCATGGATATCACTTTTACCATGAGGCAAAAGGAACAAATTGCTTTGACTACATAGACCTCCCCACTAATCTTGTTATATTTGATCAGTCCCTTTATAGCTGCTAGTTACGGACAACATTGGAGAATGGTCAAAACATAACCGACTTCATGTCAGGAGTCTCGTGCATCTCTACTCTAGGATAAAAGATATTACCATCTTAGAATTCCTTGTGACAGAAACCATGAAGTAATCTCTAAGTGTTGGTCGCTCCAAAACTTAATCTCTATCAAGTTTATATGAGTGTAGTTGCATTCAAGCTATATCCATATCTATGAGATAGTCAACTCAAACCTCATATCAGTCTTAATTTATTACTCCCATCTTTTGGAGAATAAACGACTGTGGAGATTTTTGAATAAACTAGTATTCAAAGGAAGTTTATAAACATGCAAAATATAACATAGTGATACACTAATGAAATGATTGCTCGAAGCACATACTATGATCTCAACATAATAATCATCATGTCATATGCAAATGTAAACTGTTTAAGTTCCGAAATCTCAAATCAACAAAAATACAGTCAAGCCAAATCGCTAACAACTCTAATGTCTATAAACCTAATATGAGCATCATGTTTGGTCTGCTGCAAGGGTTTGGTGAATGGATCAGCCAAGTTCCTAATCGAGTCAACTCTACTAATGATAATGTCTTTATCAATTTGGAAGGTTGTATTTGTGTAACCTTTCACACATAGCTCTTCCTGGCTACCATAGATCAAGAATATGTCCTTTGTTCTTCTCAGGTACTTGAGAATGTTCTTGACTGCTATCCAATGAGTTTCTTCAGGGTTGGCCTGATATCTGCTTGTTATGCTTAAGGCATATGATACATCATGCCTAGTACAAATCATGGCATACATGATTGATCCCACATACGAAGCATATGGAACTCGACTCATCCTGTCTAATTCCTCAGCGGAACTAGGACACTGAGATTTGCTCAGTGCCATGCCATGCTGCATAGGCAAGAACCCCTTCTTGGAGTCCTGCATCTTGAATTTCTTCAAGATCTTATCTATGTAGGTACTATGGCTTAACCCAATGAGCCTCCTGGATCTATCTCTATAGATCTTGATGCCTAATATGTATGCCGCATCTCCCATGTCTTTCATGGAAAAACAATTTCCTAGCCAAGTTTTAACACTTCGCAGTGTTGGGACATCATTTCCCATGAGGAGTATGTCATCAACATACAATATAAGAAAGACTATGGTACTCCCACTAGTTCTGACATAAACACATGGTTCATCTTCACTTCTGAGAAAACCAAATTCCTTGATGTTCTCGTCAAAATAAAGATTCCAGCTACGAGACGTTTGCTTGAGTCCATAAATGGACTTTTGAAGCTTACACACTCTATTGGGATGCTTAGGATGTACAAAACCCTCAGGTTGTGTCATAAACACATCCTCAGTAAGCTTTCCATTAAGGAATGTGGTTTTAACGTTCATTTGTTATATCTCATAATCATGAAATGCTGCTATGGCAATTAGTATCCTTATAGATTTCAACATAACGACTGGTGAAAAAGTTTCATCATAGTCTACACCATGAGTTTGCGTGTAACCCTTTGCCACCAGTCTGGCTTTGAATGTGTGTATTTTGCCATCCATATCAATCTTCTTCTTGAAGACCCATTTATGCCCAACTGTTTTAAGGCCAGGTGTTTGATCAACCAAGTCCCAGACATGATTATCATACATGGACTGGATCTCACTTTCCATAGCCTCCTTCCATTTAGCAGACTCTGGGTCTACCATGGCTTCCTGATAGTTGGTAGGTTCATCAAGATCTACCAGTGACACATCACCATCAGAAATGAGTAAACCATAAATTTCAGGTGCATGACGTAACCTATCAGACCTACGAACAGGTGGTGGTTGAATGTCAGATTCTCTATTAACATCAGGTTGTACAACCTCTTGATGGGAACTAGTGCCAACGTCGGATTCCATGTTGGTTGATACTTGAACTTCTTCTAGATCAATTCAGCTCCCACTAGCCTCCATGGATATCAGTTCCCTCTCTAGTAATACTGCCCTTCTAGCAACAAAGAATTTGTTTTCAGAAGGTTTGTAAAACAAATATCCAAAGTATCTAGTAGGATATCCAACAAAATAACACTTCTCTGATCTGGGCTCTAACTTGTCTTGAGATTCACGACGAACGTATGCCTCGCAACCCCAGATTTTTAAATATGCTAGTAAGGAACTCTACCACTCCATATTTCAGATGGTGTTTTGGAAACCTTCTTGGTTGGAACGAGGTTAAGGATTTTTGCTGCAGTCTATAGGGCATAACCCCAGAAACTGATCGGAAGTGTAATGCGACTCATCATGCAACAGACCATATCTAACAATGTTCTATCCTATCGGCGAGTTCCGACCCTTTTGTTCGAAATTTCTTCATTCGTACCGTGAGCAGCAATCACTCCATTGCAGCAAGAAAAAAGTAGCATATGTCACATGGTCACTCACGTAAATCTGAAAGCTGGGATTAAGAGATGATAATGTGTTAGTCTTCTCCTCTCTGATACACCATTGTGTTGTGGTGTCATATGTGGAGTTAATTGTGAGATAATCCCACAATTTCTAAGATGATCATTGAATTCTAGACTAAGATACTTACGACCTCTATCAGATCTGAGGATCTTAATCCTTTTATTCAGTTGATTCTCCACTTCGTTCTCGAATGTCTTGAACACCTCAAAGGTATCAGATTTTTGTCTAATCAAATAAACATATCCGTATCTACTGAAATCATCAGTAAACGTAACAAAGTATCTTTCGACGTGTCTTGTGGATGATCTGAATGGTCCACACACATCAGTGTGTATAAGGTCCAACAGATTTTAGCCCCTTTCACAGCTTCCTGTGAATGGTGCTTTAGTCATCTTCCCAAGTAAACAAGATTCACATTTGTAACACCCTAAATTTTAGAGAAATAAAAATTCGAAATTTCTGCAATATGACGGCTATAAATTGATAAAACTTGGGTATAAAACTTGCTATTAAACAATCCCAAAGTATCATCCCGACAGAACGGGGAAATAAGTTATGACCTATACAATTGATCAAATGAAGAATACACTAACAACCTAATAATCTAACTTAAATAGAAAGATTAATATCGGGTGTTGCTATTCTCCCAAAAATGTGTCAGCTAATCAAAATGTCGGTCTATACATCTCCCAAAAAGACCGCTCTTGACCTCAAAGCTATCCGCTCAGTCCCGACGAACCCCACAGAAAACCTGACCTGTTATACATGTCATTTTAAGAAAAAGTGTTAGGCTAAAGCCTAGTGAGATCAAACATTAGCAGTTTAAATAATCAAACGTATAAGTGAGTAAAGAGTTCCATTTATGACAGCAATGGTGAAAATGATAATAATAATGTTCTTGAAACATAGCAATTACCTCTTGGGTTAACGGGGGAGACCCGCTTACTAACACAAATGACGGAACACAAAAGTAAGTCATTTGATGAGTCAGTAAAGCCAATACAAATAAAGTACACGCAAGGGATGTCAGGCTCAGTGGCTTTAAACATACACCCACGGAAACTCAAGTTCAACCCCGAGGGGTCCTTACGTCGAGCTCCTCATCCAATATCGTAATACTTGAGCATGAAGGACTTATAACCCATTCCGATGCCTAACGTGCCTCGACGTGGAAAACTAGTCGTCCCAATGCCGGAATAATAATATAACAAATTACGGGGTCATGACTCCCAAATGCAACAAATAAGCCAAATAATGCTCATAAGGCCCAACGAATATACCAACGGTTGCAAATATACATAAAGGACATAAATGATGATCTTCCCCAAAGACAATTTCCATTCTTTACCGAATGATCATTAGTTGAAACATAAGTGACTATTATAAGTCATACTATTCAAAACATGATAAATTCCCAAATACAAACTTATCAGCAGTTAACCCCAAGATTATCATTTCCAAAACTCATAAGTTATACACGAATAGAGCCATCTTTGAAATACATTTCTCAAGTGAAAGTATGTTAATAGCAACATCAACAAAGCTCATATAATCATATTCCATAAAATTATCATAAACCCTAAAATCTCCAAAAGTTAGACTTGGTACAAAACCCACAAATCAAGTATATGAAAAAGGAGATGCTTAGGCATTTAAAACCCAAATTTGACATGTATAAGGTTTGGTAAAAGTGTATGAACTCACCTTGTAGGGTTGTAGTTTAAACCCTAAGACCCAAAGCTTAAGCAAGAAGAAGATGGGTTGAGAACTTGAGATAGCTTCACTAGTACTATGATGATTCCCACTCCCCTAGAACACATAAATGATCAAAGGATTGAAGTAGTTGAGAGACATTAATGCTAAGGAAGGAAAAAGGTCGAACTTACCAGTCCTCTAGAGAGAAAATCGCTACTGCCCTCTTCAAAATCAGATAAAATGCCCTAAAATCGCGACTTGAACATTTTATACCCGCACACCGTCGGCGATTGTGCCTCGGCGATAGTGACACTTGTCACTATCGCTGGAAAGGTCGCGAGCCTCACACCACTTACGGTACAGATGGGGAGATTGTGCCCTCGCGATAGTGACCCATGTCACAATCGCGGGAACTATCGCGGAAAAGGTACCGAAAGTCCAATTTTTTCCAATTTTGCCAACTTTCATCCCACGATGTTCAAAACAGATCAAACCATTAATTAACGATAAATCCCAAAATATGGTAAGTCTTAATATGATAACATCCAAAGCTAGATTTTGAAATTCGGGGTGTTACAATCCTCCCCAACTTGGAAACGATTTCGTCCCCGAAATCCTTCTAACTAAACAATTGAGGGTATTTACGCCTCATATCTTCTTCTGCTTCCCAAGTCACGTTGGCACCTTGGTGGTGCTTCCATTGAATCTTCACCATTGCCACTTCTTTGTGCTGAAGCTTCTTGATCACTCTTTCCAAAATAGGTTCGGGCTCTTCAACACAACGATTATCTTCCACTCGGATCTCGGACAATGGAATAACGCTTTCTTATTCCGCTAAGCACTTCCGTAAATAGCACACGTGGAAAGTGGGGTGAATCCCGTCCATCTTCGGCGGTAAGTCCAACTTGTAAGCTTGGAGTCCGATACGCTCGATAATAGTAAACGGTCCAAGGAAACAGGGACTTAGCTTCCCGCGCTTCCCAAACCGAATCAAGCCCTTCCAAGGGGACACCTTTAGCATCACACGATCTTCCACTTGAAACTCTACCGGTCTACTCTTTTTGTCGGCGCAACTTTTCTGACGATCTTGTGCCGCTTTCAACCGTTCTCGAATTAATTTGACTTTGTCGGCCGTCTCTTGCACAATTTCCGGGTCGGCAAATTGTTTCTCCCCCGCCTCTAGCCAACACACGGGGGTTCTACACTTCCGCCCGTACAAAGCTTCAAATGGTGCCATCCCGAGACTAGAATGATAACTATTGTTGTATGCAAATTCCACCAAAGGTAGATGAGTATCCCAACTCCCGCCAAAGTCGATCACGCTTCACGCATGATCTAAGCATGTCTTCAAGCGTTTGAATCGTTCTTTCACTTTGTCCGTCCGTTTGTGGGTGATATGTCGTGCTCAAATTTACTCGTGTGCCCAACTCTTGTGTAAAGCTCCCCAAAACCTCGACGTAAACCGACTATCACGATCGGAGACTATCAACAAGGGTATACCGTGTCTAGAGACCACTTCGTCTATGTAGAGCTTCGCCAACTTATCCATTGGCAAAGTTTCCCGCATCGCTAGAAAGTGGGCACTCTTCATCAGCCGATCGACAATAACCCAAATAGTATCGTTCCCTCTTAAGGTCTTCGGTAGCTTGGTCACGAAATCCATGGTGATCTTGTCCCATTTCCACTCGGGTATTTCTAGTGACTGAAGGCTCCCATAGGTCGTTGATGCTCGGCCATCACTTGCAAACAAGTCACACATCGCTCTACGTAATGAGCCACGTCCAATTTCATAATTGGCCACCAAAAATGTAGTTTCAAATCCCGGTACATCTTGGTGCTTCCCGGGTGGATAAAATACTTGGATTTATGCGCGTCCTCCAAAAGTAGCTCTCGGCAACCACCAAACTTTGGTCCCCAAACTCGTCCATTGAAGCATTTTATCCCTCTACTATCTTCGGTCAACAATAACCGTTGCTTGGTCATCACTTCATTCTTGAGGTTTTCTTCTTTTAGTGCTTCGGTTTGCGCCCCTTTGATCTTTTCTATGAGACTCGACACCAACTCGATTCTTGTAAGCTTGGCTTGAAGTCTACCGCTATACTCTTTTCAACTCAAGGCATCGACCACCACGTTTGCTTTACCCGGGTGGTAGAGTAATTCACAATCGTAATCCTTAAGTAGCTCCAACCACCTTCGTTGCCTCATGTTGAGCTCCTTCTGATCAAAAACATACTTCAAGCTCTTGTGATCCGTGTACAAGGTACACTTCGTGCCGTATAGATAATGTCGCCATAACTTTAATGCAAACACTACCGCCGCCAACTCCAAGTCGTGAGTGGGGTAGTTCTTCTCATGCACCTTCAATTGCCTGGATGCGTACGTGATCACTTTTCCTCTTTGCATAAGTACACATCCAAGTCCCATTTTGGACGCATCACTATAGACCACAAAATCCTCTGATCCCTCCAGCAAGGATAAGATCGGAGCCTCGCACTCCGCGTCTTAGCTTCCTACTTCGTTTTAGTCCCTGCACACCAGTACAAATGTGAGTACCACATCCTGTGTCCAATACCTAAGAATTAGAAGCATAGGTGTTATGGAGTTCAATCATATACATACTTGAAGGTTCGGCCATACCCTTGGCCTTGAACTCTTTCAGCTCCTTCAGGTATTTCGGACAGCTACGCCTCAAGTGTCATTTCTCCCCGCAGTGGAAACATGTTGCATCCTCAGGAGTTTTCGATTGAGGAATCGCTGAGTTAGCTTTACCTTTGGGTTTAGGGTTGGAGTTGGATTGGCCAACTTTTCCTTTCCCTTTCCCTTTGCCTTTTTTTGGGGGGGGGGGGGTGGCTTCTTCTTCTTGACTCCTCCTTCCCCAATGGCCAATATGGGAGAAACAGGATTATTTTTGGCCATGTTTGACTCAGCGGTCTTCAGCATGCCATGGAGCTCCATGATGGTTTTCTCCATGTTGTTTATATTGTAGTTCATTATGAACGATTCATATGAACTAATCAGCGAATTTAGGATGAAATCCGTGGAAAGCTCCTGACTAAAGGGAAAACCAAGACGCTCCAGTTAGTTAATGTATGATTTCATTTTAAGAACGTGCACACTGATGCTTCTTCCCAGGGCCATTTTGCATCCCACCAGAGATTTGGTTGTGTCAAACCGCTCTTGCCTAGCGTGCTGTCGGAACATGTCCCTCAGCTGGTTAAGCATGTCATACGCCTCAAGGGTATTTCTCCATACCCTTTTGGAGTTCAGGTGCCATGGTCGCTAACATGAGGCAAGCGGTCTCGTTTGATTCAGTTAGACGTTTTTCGTACTCTACCCGTATCGCCCGAGATGCTCAGGTTGGCGGTGCCTCAGGGAGGGTTTCCTCAATGGCTCTCTGCTTCTTTTCCATCCTGAGTACGATTCTCAGGTTGCGAAGCCAATCCATGAAGTTCAAGCCCGTTAGCTTGTCCTTCTCGAGGAGCCCTTTCAGACAAAAGTTTGAAATCGATGAATTTGTGTTGTTGTTTGACATCTATCAAAGCAGAAAAAGATATTTTAGTGATCTGAATTGAATAATCCTTGTTATAATAATTACCCAAACGTTTAAATAAACAATTATACTTAAAAAGGCTAAGACCCATATTTCACTTCATAGCTACGACGGGTATGCCGCAGATCGCAACTAGAAGTTATTTAGGTAGATAACATTTTTATTGATTTCATTCTCTATGAAATTCTTAGACCTTTGCGGGATTCGTTGACATCCATCATGTCACTTGGCATGTTTTTAACGCTTATCCTTTCTCGTGACGGGTATGCCGTGGATCACAAGTCTAGATTGTAAACCGTCCATGATAAATCACGTGACATTCGGCCCAAGACTCTCGGGTTTCGCGAATTTCACATCATTATCCTTAATGTCTAACCGATGTGTTGGCTCTAGCACTTCCCACGCCAGAAAAACGGTTAGTTCAAATGTGTGTTTTATTCATGGGTAACGTTTGGTTTACTTAAAACGGGGTTTTGTTTTACACCATTTTAAAACAACTTTTATATTTTTGCTAAAAACATCCGCTTGTTAGTTTGTTAACTCATTAACCAAACTTTGTGATTTTTTAATTATTTTAAAATAAATTTTTCTAGCATGGAAGGCCTAGACAAATTTATAAAAATAATAAAGCAACCACAACAAGCAAAAACGGTAACAATGCCTCAAATCCTATGCGTTTTTCCGGTGAGCCAACACACGGGAAAAAAACATGGTCAACCTAGGGAACATATTCAAAAGATATGACCGACTCCCACTAAACTCGCCATCATCATTTGATGCTCTGATGGGCTGCCTTTAAAACGTCATTCTTCATAACTCCCTTTTGGTTGCATCGTCTTCGATTTACAATTATTGGAAAAATAATTTCTTACTCTATTCTATTCTATTTTACAAATACAATTTGAAACGACACGAAGGTCGCATATACATTTACATAACATGAATGAAACGACATGCAAGTTGCGCAAATTATTACAAACCAATAATTAATCAAATACAAACCAAACATCACAATCACATGGGTCAAGAGAGACTTGTTATCGGATCCATACAAAAAAAAAAGAACCAAAACAAGGAGTGCCAACTTGTAAGCCATATTTTGATAAAGATTGACTTAAACATACACTTTTGGCACTTAAACAAAAATCAATCTTTGTTTGCATGTTTCTATGTCATCAAAATTTTTTGACAACATAAACACGCAAAGACACTTTTATGTTTTGTAAGTATGTTTTTTATGCCAAAACCATCCAAACAACAACATGCAAGTGAATCAAAATATTTTGGGAAAACAAAACCCAAAAATCCATACTTAATGGAAAAAACAACTTTTTCTTTTATTTTTACAAATACTAGTTTTGTAAAACAAGGTTTTCAAGACTTTAATTTACTTTTCCCTCTTTCATTTAATTTATATCAAAACAAGATAAAATTCTCTTGGTATTTTTGGATCCATCACAAAAATTCCGAAATTTTGATCTTTATAAATATTGGACCATTACATCGAAAAAAATTCGTTTTTCAAACATGCATGTCAAAATCGAAGGTCCAAAAGGGATGGAAAAAAACTTAAAACTTGAAAAACCTTAGAAACCCTTTTGCATGTTCTTTACACATCTTTTCCCGAAAATGTGTACAAAAACATTCAAAACCGATTTCTTCAAGAAAAAGATGAGAAAAGTGCTATCACCTTGTACAAGTGGCTCTGATACCACTGTTGGGAGAAGAAGTTTTTCCAAACATAAACATACAACGGAAGCTTATAACAAAAAAAAAACTTCTTCTAAGAGAGGATCCATTGTACAAGTGAGATAGCAACTTAAAAGGAGGAAGATAAAATCATACCCTTGATGACTTTGGAGGATCCAAGAGAGAATCCCTCTATCAAGTGCACACCCAAAGCTCCAAAAGTTGTAGAAAAACTTCTCACCAAGAACCTTTTGAGAAAAAGGTTATCTTTTCTTTTTTCCATTTAAGATAAAAACATTTTTCTTTTCATGCAAAACACACACTCCTTTTAAGAGAAAAACACTTTTCTTTTCATGCAAAACACATACTTGTGTGTGTGTGTGTGGCCGAAGGTGTGGAGAGAGGTAGGGGTGCTCACGGGTTGGGTTGGACGGGTTGAAGGCACTTTAACAACCAAACCCAATCGTTGCGGTTTGAAAATTCTCAACCCAACCCAACCCAATCAAAAGTGCAACCCAACCCAACCCAAATCGTGCGGGTTGGGTTGGGTTGGCGGGTTGGTCGGTTTGAAATATACATTAATTATTGCATGAATTACACACCTGTTGGCTGTTGCTGCCGCCTGCCGCCAGCTACCGCCGCCTGCCACCAGCCACCCCAACTACCGCCGGTCGCTGCCACCTGCCGCTACCACCTGCTGTTGCCCCCACCTTTCACCAAATTATACAAATTGCAATAATATGTTCATGTTGAATAAAACAAGTGTCAAGCTTACTTAATTGAATAGGTGTAGGAAAGAACAAACCACAGAAAACAACACATTCAGAACTATGGTCACTTCTGATTATATATCTCATGGCAGTAGGCAGTAGCCAGATAATTCCCTACATGTAACTTCAGGATCATATTGAATCAAAGTTGAAAGGACAATATAAATGAATATGGAATTAGATAAGACATCACAACCATATCATGCTTCAAAATATAAGCAATAGCTGCCACTTTTGCAGTGCTAAAGAACATGCCAAAGGAAGCATGAAGTGTGGATGTCATGAACTCATGATAAGTAAGATGAAGGTCCACTGAATTACTTGCAAGTGATTTACACTATCAGCTTCATGGAAAAGGTGGAAAAGCACATGTCACTAAAATGCTCAGAAGTAAAACAAACCTCCATAAGTGACCTGCTAAGGTCATCTTATAATCATTCTCGTTGTCTTCATTAGCAACATAATTTAGCAGAATAACAGTATTAAAACATGGCATGTAAACATCATAAGTATTCTAAAACTCACCTCAGGTGTTGAAAGAAGTTCGGCAGCATGAGGTTCAAGTCTTGGATGCAAGAGTACAAAATATATCTTCTAGAACGAACTTTCACTCATATAACCTGGGCAGAGTTCAAAATTCAGATAATTGATACCTGACCAAGAAAAAGCATCAACAAAAAAACCTATCAATTTGCTTCAAAACATATAGCACTCTGAATTGTGAAAGCCTAAAAGGTTGTAACAATATATGCATAATTCAACACAGAATCAATACAGATGGTAGCAAACAAACCTTGAACATGTAGCTCCTTTTAACACCATTCCAAGATTGATTTAATTCATAAATGATTTCACATGCACCTCACAAACTGAATTTGTTTTGATCCCATTATTGGTAGCTTCGCGGTTGGTGTCTGAAATGCTCGTTCATCCCAAAACAGAAGGGTATTCAATATTGTGAGGGGTTATATAATAGGAATCGAAAAAAATTCAACAGGGATGAACATTTACACCAAAAGAAAACGATTGAACGAAACCTAGGGTTTGAATCTGGAAACGATTGAACGAAACCAAGAGTGTTACCTACGATTGAACGAAACCAAGAAAGTTACCTACGATTGAACGAAACCAAGAGTGTTACCTACGATTGAACGAAACCAAGAAAGTTACCTACAATTTGTCCGGTCGATCATGCGATTTGAAGTTTTGAACTGAAGAAATCAAGAAAGCCAGCGGCGCTGCTGCTAGGTCGAACCGTCGAAGTCTCGAACTCGAAGTCGAAGAGAAGAACTGAAGTCTCGAAATCAAGAAAGCCAGCGGCGCTGCTCACTGCTGCTAGGTCGAAGTAAAAAAAACAGAAGGCGCTTATATTTTAGACGGGTTATCTGGTTGGGTCGGTTTGGCTTGGGCCCAAACCATTTCCAACCCATTAAATGCGGTTTGATCTAAAATTGTATCGGTTATATCACGGTTTGATGCGGTTTACGTTTTTTGCGGGTTGGGTTGGCCAGGTTGGCCGGGTTGAACGGGTTGGTCGGAAATTTGAGCACCCCTAGAGAGAGGGAGAGGAAATGGGTTTTAATTGTGAGAATTAATGGAGGTGGTGTGTGGTACTCACCAAAATGATGACAATTTTACTTTTGTATCTCCTCCATTTTACAACATTAGTCCCTCAAAATTTCGTATAGTTTCTAGTTAAACCATCACTTATGATGTTTAACAAACTTTCCCTCTAACCATATAATTCTTGCAATTTTAGTTTGGACTTTGTGTGTGACCGAATAGGATAATGCTGATAATTAATTATTTTGTGTCAACAGGCATATCTCCAACAGTTTCTAATCTCTAGTTTCTACCTACTTAATTTCTGTAAAATATGAAAATTCAACAACAAACCGTTTTCCCATTTCGACATTATTTTAGTTCGGACCCTGTACGATCAAAAGGTTTTACGATTATACATCGTTTTCTCTCGTCAAGTTCAATGGTATAACTTATTTGTTTTTAACCGGTTTCCTTAATTCATTCGAAGTCTTTTAATCCATTTTAGTTTAAACTGACGAAACGTTTAGTAATTGGTTTTGTCAATTAAACCATTTCATTCCTGTAATTACAATTGTTCTAAGATTATAGAACTATAATTATTTTAACCTCGTTATAACTTCATTTCGTTAATACACACTTTCATTTCTTATTAGAATGATTAGGCCTCATTGCACGTTGTTACACGTATAATTTCACAAACCTGAAATCTTCAAGACCTGTTTATGTAAATTGCCAAGAAATGCGAATATGTTTTTTAAAGTTAGGATAGGTGTCTCTTTGATGGGGATATAGAGCTCTTATTACTTACTGATTCTGTACATATGTAATACTCACTAAATTGATCAAAACCTCTTTAATTAATTTCTCAAAATTTTGAGTTTAAGGTAGTGAAATCGATTTTTAGAAAGGGCCGTAGACAAACTAGTTGAAGCATCAGCAGTGTAAATCCTTGATTTTTCTTCAAATTTTGACATGGTTTTGTTCGTTTGTAGATTATATATCAAGATGATGCCAATAAGTTAACCCAAAAACATGATATTAGTCCACAAATAATTTAAAATTTTTCCGTCATTTTAGTGTCAAAATCAAGAAAAGGTGTGTGTTCAATTGCATGCAAATCTGAGAATTCGGTCAAATTTCAATTAAAAAATCAAAATCGTCCCGAATCATTCCTCAATGTCACAGTTCAAGTTGGGGTCAAATTGGGGGATTTGGGTTGTCTTTGGGGCATTCTTGGTCCTTGTGGTTATATTTATTATATTTTTCACGAAAATTAAATTATTTAAAGTGTGTGATTTCACAATTAAGTGATAGGTTCAAGAATTTATGTTTTAGCAGAGCTAAAAATTAATTTAGTTTAAGATATTTATGAGTTCGTTTCAATGACAAATGCTATAAATAAGCATTTTTGTCAGAAAATAGGATAATGTTATTATGTTTTAATTATTAGAAAATTTGACCCTTATTTCTGAAGGTGCTTAATTTTACCTGCAGATTTGGTTTTTCGCCAACAAAAGATCCATTACCGACCCACGACCACTTCCAGTCGGCGCAAAAACTCCTCCCCTACCCCCCCAACACTACCTCAAAATGTCACTTAGGCAACAAACAAAAAATGTTGCTTAAGAAGGGTTTATGTGTTGTCGCCTAAGCGATGTTGCCTTCTCAATGTTGCATAAGAACCTAGGCAACAAAGACAAATACCATATATTGCCTAAGCTGACTCCTTAGGGTGTTATGTTGCCTATTGAAAAAACATATGTTGCTTCAAACAAACTCTAAGGCAACATTCGATTTATGCACGTGTTGCGTAAGGTATCGTCTTAGACAACATACTCTATTTGCATATGTTGTTTTACACACACTTAAGACAAGTTAATCTATTTAGATATCATTACGAAACTGACCACTATTAGTGACAGTTTCGTTGCTGATCCATCGCTAATATTTTATTTTTAAATATTCATTTTATATTTATTTTTCCTATACGTTGTATCACATATATAAAATACATATTAAATAACAAGTTCAATTTTCTAAAACTGTTATTCGATCAAAAAATCAATGTTTGTACATATATAACAAATTAACAATAACTAGCTAGAAGGGGGAGCGGATAATCTAGCTATCATATCCTCAAAGCTTTGTAGTCGATAATTCCAAAAAGATCGTCCTCGTCGCTCATGTGTACCTACATCATGATGGAAAAAAATGAACTTAAATTTTAAACTCCATGAGATACTTGTCACTCATAATGTAATAATTATGTAATGACACAAGAGATTAGATGATTACCAGCTAATAAGCATACACTTGTTTGGCAGTCCTAGAGAGCTTAAATTGTATCTTGTGGACAACACCTGGACTCTACCATCAGTATCTCCACTGTTGCAACCAAAAACAATATCGTTCTAAACACCAAAATATACATAGATATACAGACACACACACACAAAATGTTTGCAGATCTTTCGATAGGATATGTTACTCATACATACCTGTATGCCCACCCAGATCTTTCGAAATGTTTGTAGATCTTCATGGTGCTCACAACAAGTTTAATAATAACAATAAAACTAAGACAAAAAAAAAATGAAATTGCATTCATAAAGTGCGAATTAACCGAAACAAACGATGATAACATGTATAGAAATAAACCTAAGCCAAAACCTGGTCGATAAGCATAAAAACAGAAGCATTCGGGATTGAAAATTAGGAAGTGGTCGATTGATAAGCAAGTAAGATCTACTACAAGTTGAGAAAACAAGTAAAAGAAGAGATTGAAATATTCTTACATGACATGAATTAAGGATTGAAGATTATGAAGCATTCAAGTCGGAACCTTGAGACGCCTTTGTGTGTCGACGACTGATTTTCCGGGTATGGGGGTTGAGACGCCCTCTTGTGTCGATCGAGTTACATTTCTTAGTACCAAGCACGAAGAGGACGAGAGATAAGGAGAAGGATCGATTGATTTTCCGGCTAGGTTTCATCATTCTTGTTAGGTCGACATGGAGAAGAGGAGGACGAGAGATTAGAGGCGTGGGAGGCAAAGAAGTGAGGCGTGGAGAAGATTAGGGTTTCTTACTTTTTTGGGAGGGGTAAAGGTTTAGGAGAAAAAAAGAGGTGGAAGATAAAGGGGGAAAATTTAGATTTTATGAAAAATTTAAAGATCATATAAACATATGTATCCATCTATCTTTGTGTATATATAGTTATATATAATAGTTTAAATAATAGATATATTATTCTAAATAGTAACAATAAAATGTGAGACCTAAATTAAAAATATACTTTATCATAAATGAACTTGTGTGGTAACAAAAAGAAGTTTTATCAAAAGTCTTTGGATTTGCTTATTGTCATACCAAAACCTAATAAACTAATAATTTGTTATTTAAGGATGTTTGAGATTGTTTATACATGTAAAATAACAAAAAAAAAGTCATATGTTATTTCAAATAAGTTAATAAGTAAGAATATTTTAACTTATCAAAAACTTCTTATTAGCGGTGTGAAAAAGCTGTAAGCACCTTTTTATTTTTTCAACCCAGACACTAAAAATAGCTTATTAGCGGTGAATAAAATATATAAGTCAATAAGGAGTTTAAATAAGCAATCTCAAACACCCTCTAAAACCTACATAACATAAAAGAGAGGGAATTAGAAAATCAAAATTTTTAGTGACAATTTTAGACAATTGTTCTTTTATATATCTAATTATGTTTAAATTTTTATTTACAATAATAATATATCATTTTAAATAATAAATTGGTATATGTTATTTGGACGTTCATGGACTTTAGTGGTTCTTAATGAACTTTCTTGGGCCTTAATGGGCTTTAGCAACTCTAAATGAACTCTAATGGGTCTTAATGGGCTTTAGCGACTTTGAATGAACTCTAATGGGCATTGATGGGTCTTATTGGACTCTTTGACTATTAATTAACCTCATTAGGTCTTCATGTGCTTCAATGGCCCTTGTTTAACTATATTGGTTTCAATGACTCTTAACGAACACATATATACATCATAAAGCCAATATATCCAATAAAGCTAGATGAAACCCTTTAAAGCCCAATAAAACCGATTAAAGCCCAATATTAATAAAACATATTAAGGGCCACTAAGATCCATTAAAGCCCAGTAAGAACCCTTATGATTATTGGTTACTTATTACATGTTTGTATGCAGGTATGTACTACATATATACACGTACTATGTATTGGGCTCAATAAGACCACTTAGACCCATTATAGCTAAATAAGACTTATTCACAACTAGTATAGTGCAATAAGACCATTTATGACATAGTAAGTCCAAATACACTAATGGTGGCCTTTAGTGGCTCTCAAATAATTTTACTCGATCTCGGGCTAGAATAGTGATGGGCTTTAGTGGCTCTCAAAGAACTGTAATGGGTCTTGGGCTACAATAATGATGGGATTTAGTGGCTCTCAAAGAACTATACTAGGTCTTGGGATACAATAATGATGGGCTTTAGTGGCTCTCAAAGAACTTCTTAGGGTCTTCGGCTACAATAATGATAGGCTTTAGTGGCTCTCAAATCTTAGGCTACAATAATGATGGGCTTTAATGGCTCTCAAAGAACTGTGTTGGGTCTTGGGCTACAATAATGATGGGCTTTAGTGGCTCTCAAATAACTGTGTTGGGTCTTAGGCTACAATAATGATGGGCTTTAGTGGCTCTCAAAGAACTGTATTGGGTCTTAGGCTACAATAACGATGAACTTTAGTGGTTCTCAAAGAACTGTGCTGGGTCTTGGACTACAATAATGATGGACATTACTCAGATTAATGGACTGCAATGGCTCAGCTCTTAACGAATTATATTGGATGTTGATAGATTTCAAGGGATTCAGTGAATCTTAATGAATTATGGGTTGTAGTGGGTTGTAAAGAACTTTATTGGATTTAAGGGGATTCAACGGCTCTTAATAAACTTGATCAGGCCTTGATGGTTGTGTTGGACTTAACAGTTGTTAATGAACTGTATTGGGCCTTGATCAGTTGTCATGGGTGGCAACAAACTGTATTGGGGTCTGATGGGTTGTAATGGACTTACTAGCTGTTAATGAGTCTTCAAACCATAAAATTTCTTGTCATTTATGTTTACCTTGTTCTTTAAGCTTCCAGCATAACTGTTGGGATACTGAACTTCAACAATTTGATCAAGTACCTCGAGGCGAAATTGAGGCTTCACTGTGTAATAACAACAAAATAGGATTATAATTACCTAAGAAAATTTAAATGTCTTTTGATGACGAAAACGTTTGTTGGAAACCAAAATCGCTCCAAATCATGTTCCAAATTTAAATGATATAAATATGAAATAACTACAAAATTAGACAAAATAAAATAATAATTAACTAAAAATCTTTAAATGCCTTTTGATGATGAAAACGATGTTTGTTGGAAGCCAAAACTCGTCAAAACCGTGTCCCAATTCCTTAGAAACGATTTTTTTTTAAATAAAGCAGAAATATTGGAATGAAGATGAAATGTTGGAAATGGGGAACCATCATTATATATTAATGACTATATATGATTTTAGACAACATAGAAACAAGAAATTATGTTGCCTAAGCTAGATCTTACGCAACAAACACAATAGATTATATGTTGCCTAAGTAAAAGTAGGTACTTTAAATAATCCGTCAACAAGTTATTACATTTTCAAGTACCTATATTTATTTTCCTTTAAAAAAAATTACCTAATATTTATTTATATTTTTGACCTTAGGCAACAAAGAAACAAGAAAATATGTTGCCTAAGATAACTTTCATTGATTTTATATAAAAAAAACATTATACAACTAAGGCAACATAAGGGAAGATGTTGCTTAAGATAGTTGATGCAACATATAATTATTCATACGTTGCATAAGGTCTCACTTAGGCAACATATAACTATTGTGATCCCAGAAATCAAGCAATTACAGTTAATCATGCAAAAGAATTAACAATCAGAGAATCAAAGATGAGAGAGAAATGGTTCTGTCATATATCTCTTAGACATACGTTTACAAGAATGAACATTACAAGATTACCAAAAGCATTACAAAACACAAAGAAACAAAAACTTATATATGGGTTAAACAAGCCTTGACCTCATACAAAGTCAACAATACAAAAGACATCTAATTGACTCAAAACTCTTGGTCTAGCAATCTCCCCCTTTTTGATCAATTAGACTTCCTTGAACCAGTCCATCTCCTTATGCTTGTCTTACTCATCCCCATGTATCCTTCAAACCTTCTAATGCCTTGCCTGAATCTCAATCTGTCCTTAATAGCATCAATCACATTCTCAGTCCAAATTCTGTCTAACCGACGCCAATGATCATTTTCTGCTAGCCTCTTCTTCTCACTTTCCTCATGTGCCTCTTCCAAATTTATTAACACATCTTCAAGAGTACCATCAGAGAACTTATGAATTTCAGCTGCTCTCATAAATCTCTTCTCCCTATTGAAATCATTCTCATACACAACACAAAGTTCTGGCTTCCTTAGCACTGTGTAGAGAGGTGTCTCTTCAAGCAAAGGATGAGTAAAATCTGGCTTCAGAATATTAACTCTGTTCTGATTTGTCTCAATGCCCAGTTGGAAGTCATGCAGATAAGAATGGTAGATATGCCTACGAATGAATCTTTTGATTGTATCAAGACCAAAAACAATCTTTGGATGTCTGCTAGTTCGGCTCCTGAAGTCATGATAAATGAACTCAATGTCACTGAAATACATATTATCAAAGTCAGCTTCATTGAATGAGTAGAACCACAGATTCTTTCTTTGCACAGTAAATTCAGGATAGCAGATTTTCCCGAACTTCATCAAAGTTACTTTGACAACTTCCAAAATCTCAGACTTGACCTTGACATATTTTCTTGTTCTCCCCATGATATGTAGCATCCGAATATAATCTCTCTGATACTCAGGAGTTTTATCTTGGATTCCCAAAAGTTGAGCTTCATCCAACTTTCTGATGTAGCTAACAAAGATTTTAACTCCTTCCTCGAGATGGGGAACACGTAACATACGTCTAATCCTCTTAATCTCTTGCATGGATATTCCTTCTTCATCATATCCAGTATAAGGAACTGAACTTTCAGCTTTAGAACTTGAAGACTCTTTTTCAGTTGGGAATTTTGGCACTATGGGAGGCTCTCTTTCAAACTCTTTTTGAACTAAAGGACTATCAGGCTTTTTCTGGTATGGCTCTTCTTCTACAACTTGAACATTAGCAGTTGTACCAGAAGTTGAGATAGATTTGGATCAGAAGCAAACTCATGAAAGGATGGAATAGTCTGAACAACAGAAGGTTCTGGCATCTTCTCATGAACAGGACTTAAATGAAGTCCTTCAAATGTAATTACAATTACAATCAATTACAATTAATCATGCAATTACAATTAATCATGCAAAAGAATTAACAATCAGAGAATCAAAGATGAGAGAGAAATGGTTCTGTCATATATCTCTTAGTCATACGTTTACAAGAATGAACATTACAAGATTACCAAAAGTATTACAAAACACAAAGAAACAAAAACTTATATATGGGTTAAACAAGCCTTGACTTCATACAAAGTCAACAATACAAAAGATATCTAATTGACTCAAAACTCTTGGTCTAACAATCTCCCCCTTGACTTGAGTATGTTCCTTCTGTTCTTTGACATTTGATGTATCAGTCTGTCTGATTTTGCTACTAGGCTCCCCCTTGACATTATATGGACCTTTTGAACAACTTGTACAAATATTCTCCCCTCTCCCCCTTCATATATTTAAAGTTTGAGTCCTAGACTGCTGTGTCTAGAAGTCATAATCTTGAACATTGAAGATTGGTCCTAAACTGATGTGTTTAGAATCCATTGCTCTGTTTACTCCTTCTTGATTGGAGTATCCTGCATCACAGGTTGAATAGATTTTGGTACCCAGATGAGTTTGGGTCCTAGTTAGTATGTGGAACCTTCAGTGAGTGGTTTCCACCTCTGTGATAAGCAATATCAGTAAACTTCTTTTTAGAGAAATATCTTTTATAGATATATGCTTTATGAACAAAATCATTACTGCAACAGTATGAACAACAAAGTTTTCTTTTTGCTAACCTGATCAGATGCTGATTTGACTTAATATCATCAGGTGCAAAAGATTTACCTTTCTGTGCTATGTTCTTTTTCTTCAATTCAACTTCTGCAGATAATTTTTGATATTTGACTGATTCAGGAGAACCTTTAACAACCCAAATCATCTTCTCTTTCTTGGAAGCATGTAATCCATAAGCATATTTATCAACATATTTAACATAAAATGGACTAGAAGGTTTGATCTGATTTGGTTTCAAAATTTCAGATTTAACAATTTGTTTCTTGAAAATCATTTTTTGATACAAGTTATCTACTGATTGAAAAGAACACACTGATTCACTTGCATCACCATCATAAGAAGATAATACAGGTGTCTCAGATGCTAACTTGTCAGATAAATCAGCATTAGCTTTCTCAAGTTGACTGATCTTATCATTCAACTTGGCTTTTTCATTACAAAGCTTGTCAAATTTACTCTACATTTCAGATTTAATCTTCTGTCCCTTTTGTATATCTGTTGACAAGACAGGTAATTTGTCAGAAAGTTCAGAAATCACAGATTCAAAATGTTTTCTTTCAGCTTCAAAATCTTTCTCCAAGTTCTGATTTTTATCAGAAATTTCTTTGAACAGTAAAGTACTTTTATTTTCAGAATTCTTTCTTTCTTTGTCAAAGATATCTCTTTCAGATATAACAATCTTTTCAAAATCAAAAACTTGTTTTCAAAAACTTGTTTTGAAAGTTTTGTACATCTGAGTTCTAATTCTTTCTTTTCAGATTCAACTTTCTTTGAAAGTTCAGATAATTTCAGATTAAAGGTTTTATCCGGTTCAACTTTCTCATTCTTAAATATTTCATCAACTTTCTTGATACATTCTTTTCCTTTTGACTCATAAGTTGATACTTGTGTCTCAGCTTTGGTGAGTTTGACATTCAGAGTATCAATCTCTGTTCTGAGCTTTGAATTTTGACTTTTGAGCTTTTCATTCTCAGCTTCTATCTTTGGAATCTCCGGCATGTATGACAATGCACATTCCCTGTTAGTAAGACAAATATTTCCTTTCTCATCAGTATAAGGCATGATTAAAATCTATGAACATTTATGCTTGAAATGATCTTTTATCAGAAAGTAAAATTCAAAGTGAAAACACTGAAAAATCAATTAAAATGAAATTTAATGCAAGAATTCATAAACCACACACAAGAAACAATTCGCAAGGCTAGAACTCGTAAGACACATAGAACATAATTTTCAAGACAAGAATTCGTAAAACTGTAACATCCCAGTCCACCGTACATGATATTGTCCGCTTTGCGGGTACCCTCTGCATAAGAATGTCGGCACCACTCACGGTTTTGTTCCTGCCAGCACAGGCATACGCGAGACGCACCCAGACCGCACCCTGTGACAGGCAAAAGGCCTCATGCAAGGAAGGTATCCATCCACCCTTATAAGGAGGACTTTGTTCTCCTTCCTAGCCGATGTGGGATCTCACAATCCACCCACCTAGTGGGATCAGCGTCCTCGCTGACACATCGACCCGGTGACTGGCTCTGATACCATTTGTAACGCCCCCAGAACCCGTGGCACGATATTGTCTGCTTTGTGGATACCCTCTGCATAAGCATGCCGGCACCACTCACGGTTTTGTTCCTGCCAGCACAGGTATATGCGGGACGCACCCAGACCGCACCCTATGACAGGCAAAAGTCCTCATGCAAGGAAGGTATCCATCCACCCTTATAAAGAGGACTTTGTTCTCCTTCCTAGCCGATGTGGGATCTCACAAAAACACTTGGAACAAAATTCGCAAGGGCAATAATTCGTAAAAGGATATAAGTAGGATACGAATTGTGAACTTTTCGCAAGATGGCTTGTGCGAGTTCTTCACTTTTCGTAACAGACACAGATGCGAATTCTTCAGAATTCGTAACAGACACAGATGCGAATTCTTCAGAATTCGTGTCTCTCATAGATACGAAATCTTCACTTTTCGTATAGACCTCTTCTGCGAATCCTTCACTTAGACATTTTTTATCTTCACCGAATGCGAATTCTTCACTCTGCGAAATCCTTTACTCTGCGAATTCTCTCCTTAAGAACTATGAAAATATGTCTTCTGCGAATTCTTTCACTCTGCGAGTTCTTCTAGCGAGTTCTTCATGAATGTAGCGAATTCTTTAGATCTCGGCCTCATTTTCGAATTTTCCACTTGAAATCCACCCAAAACTTGATATTTGATTCTGAAACTTTGTAAAAACAATCTTTATACCATCGATGACAACCCTCTGAAGTGAATTTTCATACTAATCACAAATGAATTTGGAATTGATCTTCAATAGTTCGATAATGGAAAGTTACTAAAACTAGAAAGATCGATCAAATTTCGACATCCTGTTGATCCAATGAACGATTAATCAAAACAAGAAATGATCATCTATCATATACGAACATTGTGGATACAATTCTTCATCAAAAATTCCATGAAATCAAGAATTCGATTTCAATGAAACAGTATCTTGCCGAAAATGGAAACTGTGATACCAATTGTGATCAATCTGTGATGAAATCGATTCTTTAAATCTTTCTGTTGTTTCTGATTAAGCTCTGATACCAATTGTGATCCCAAAAATCAAGCAATTACAATTAATCATGCAAAAGAATTAACAATCAGAGAATCAAAGATGAGAGAGAAATGGTTCTGTCATATATCTCTTAGTCATACGTTTACAAGAATGAACATTACAAGATTACCAAAAGCATTACAAAACACAAAGAAACAAAAACTTATATATGGGTCAAACAAGCCTTGACCTTATATAAAGTCAACAATACAAAAGACATCTAATTGACTCAAAACTCTTGGTCTAACAACTACACCTTGCCTAAAAGAAAACTTAGGCAACATATATTAGCCTTTGTTGCCTAAGCTTATCTTAATCAACATAGACAATTAACATTTGTTGTCTAAGACAACATTTGGTGTAGTGCAACCCGACCTGACAAAAGATTATGTATATTTTTACTTAATAACATACGTAAAAAGTAGTTCAAAGAAATGTTTCCTTTATATAGGAAATTTGTTGATGACGCAAAAATGACTCAATGGTTTTTATACTATTTAAACATTGTTTACAACCATAAAAAATTTAATGTTCTAGGTTTGGGATGTTGACTGATCAAGATGCTGCAATAAAAGAGGTGCTCCCTTGTGTTTTTAGAGGTCAAGCAACAATTACGCATGTGGCATATAACGACTTAGCTACGGAACAAGGTATGGAAGTTCATTCATTTGTCTCAATTTTTATTTTTATGTTCATTTAATGTAAATTTTGATATACGCAACATATCAAACAAATTATTTATATACAGGTTAGTCTAGACATTTGTAAGAAAGCGGTTCAACAAGATTGTTTGGGACGGATATCCTGATCCACAAGAGTTTGAGGATAAAATGGTTAGCCTTAATGAATGAATTAAGTTTGCAACAACATATGGGTGGCTGAAATAAAATTTTCAGATCGTAGTAGATGGATACCTACATACTTCAAGGACGTATCGTTGTGTGGGTTAATAAAAACAATCGAGGTCTGAAAGCATGAACTCATTCTTTTAGAGTTCTGCACATTATGGTAACAATCTTTTGTACTTTAATTTATTCTATGATACGAGTATGGATATGCAAAGAAATAGTTAGCGTATGCAAGATCATAATACATATACGAGCATGCCTAATTTGAAGACCATATGGAAGATTGAGAGACACGTTGTTGCAATACGTGTACGTGTAGTTTTTTTTGATGTCCAAAAGAAGATTTTCAAGGATGATCGGTTCTCTGGCGCAATGGAACATTTCTTATGAATATGGATGCCAAATATATACTTTACGATAAAAGGATAGGAAGTTTAAAACCAAAGCAGAGTTTTTGTTACTCACATTCTATATGTCGGTGTATATATATGGTATACAAAATTTTCTTATTAATTAACACATGAAGTAGGTAAATACATGCTATATCACATGTGATATTAGTTGCAATTTCCTTTGGAGTTGCAGGCATAATCATTTGTGATTTTGCATTATGGCATATGATCTTTATTTGAATCATGTATGTTTACTGTCACGTCCTGCATGAAGGTTCTCCGGAACCTGGAAGATTCCAGATCAATCAAGAGGACGAAATATCCTTATAGAATATTCAATAGGAGACAAGCAAGGATCAGGAACGGATAAGCATACTCTGGAAGGCTCCATTCACTTCTAGTCTTCATTTAGCTAGAAGCTTCCTCGTAATATCTAGATAGGTTCTCTAGATTGTTCCATAGAATATTATAAATAAAGGTAACCTTTTATTTGTAAAGCGGACTCCACATTCAAGAAGTTAAGTAATATAAGCATATAGTTTACCCAATCTTCTTAACATTTTTGTTTGCTCATCTTATATGGTATTCTTATAGTTCAACTTACTTAGGTCAACAACTAATGTCGCACGCAAGCTTGTTAAGACAACTCCATGATAAGTGGTATCAGAGAGAAGATTCGAGGCAATGGTAAACAACATGGAGTCCAATATTACAATGGAGGAGGAGACCCGAGGATGCGAATAGTCTCGTCGTGAAGGAACCAATACCCGAATAACAGACGGGGGGCAATAAAAGGAGTTGATGGCTAGCTTGAATGTTATAGTTGTTGATGTGGAGAAGTTCACCAAAGATTTGAAGGTAAGGATCGATGATCCTGATCATCACCTTGAAGACATTCACCAACAACTTAGAGTCTTGGAAGTGGAAGACTAGGAACCTCGTGAAGATGTCAAGGCCACCCTTAATAGGGAGTTGAGAGTCTTTGAGGCATAATCCGAGCTAGCTCCTTGTGTGCATTAGTCAACATGGTGGAAAGAGAGAAAACCATTACTAATTACCAACTTAACGAAGTTCAGACCGACATGGGTGTTTGCAAACGAGTTGTAGCAACCGGGGAAAACAAGAGTGCACATACACTAAGTATCTAAGTTCCTAAGCTTATTACCTTTGAAGGCAAGAAAGAGGCAAATGTGATCGACAATTTTCTTTGGGAAGTCACGTGGTACCTTAAAGCAACACAAATTAAAGATGAGGCTTATTGGGCTTGAATAGATCTTAGTGGATTTTAATGGGTTCTTTTTGGCTTTAATGCATATTGGACTTTAAAAGGTTTCATTGGGCTTTTATGGGCCTATTAGGCTTTATTCGGTTTCATTGGGTTTGAAATGGTTTCATTGGGCTTTATTATGTTTTACTGGGATATAATGGGTTATATTGTGTTTTATTCTATTTATTGGGCTTTAATCAATTATATTAGGCCTTATTCGGTCTTATTGGGTTTTAACATATCTTTTGGGGTTTAATGAGTTTATTCGGTTTTATTGTGCTTTATTTGGTTTCATTGGGCTATAATCATATTTATTGGGCTATATTTGGGTTTATTGGGTTTTAGTGGGTTATATTGGGTTTTATTCAGTTTTTATTGCATAATGGATCTATCAGGCTTTAATGGATATATTTGGATTTAAGCAGTTAAGTCCAATTAAATTAGGGGTATTTTAGTCATTAATTGATTTTTTAACAATTAAATAACCCAATTAATAAATAACAATAATTCTTAATGATTAAATAATCCAATTAATACTAATTAAGATATGATTTGATAATTAATAATAATATTTAAATAATAAATTATAACAAAAAAGATTCCTTTGGAAACAGAATTTCCATCGGAAATCCGTCGCTAGTAAACTTTATTTACAAAAAAGGGCTCCATTGAGCCCTAATTCGTTTACTCTGCAGAACCAAATCAGGAGGAAGAGAGGAGACGAGATCTAGTTCTACCACCGATATCCACCACCACAAACCCGTTCACCACCACCATCATGACTGAGATCCACCACCACCACCCCGTTCACCACCACCGTGGCCAACCACCCGTGCACGTTGTTGGGGTTCCTCACCACCATCGTCCCTTAGTCGCTGTTTTTCCCCAACGTTCATCACCACCACCACCACCGTTTCTGTTAGCTCCAACTCACATGTATAGAAGTATTGAAAAATAGGCTAAGTGTAGGAACCTCAGAAGACTGCTCAGAAACTCCAAGTTCACTACAGAAGTCGCAAGCTAAGAAGACTTTGTCGACTATCTACCCGAGGAGACTAACCTGAAGATCAATCTCAGATCACAGAGCCTCTGTGATGGCTAACCTCTGGAGATGAAAGATGGAAGATTTCGTGACAATGGTTCAAGACAAGACCACGTGCAGAACACGTGAGCCTGCTGTAAGAAGATTCAGAAGATCATATGTGCGCGTCCCACGTTGTTTAACTTTCCAGGTGGCATATGGAATGTCAGCCTTTGTCTTGTACTATTGTGTGCTCCTCGTCCTATATGAGGGGAGCACTCTCTGTTTTGTAAATCATGCGAGCACACACTAACCAGAGAGAAGATTGAAATTTCTTTGAGCATTTTTAGCACATACCGGTGCGTATTCTTGGTGTTCTTGAGCAAATTAATGAAACAGATTCTTCAGTAATTATCTTAATGAATTTTGTGTTTCTGTTCATTATTTGCTAGTGTGTCTACTACCTTTTAAGTTCTATTCACTCTAAACTTTAAAACGCTTCCGCACTCTTATTCATCAGTTTCTGTGTAGTTAAAAGTAAATCAAGTTTAGAACATCATATTTGGGATCAACAGTTTCTCCATCACTTCGGACTTCACCACCACCGTGGGGTTTCTGCCCCCGTTAGCACTACCACTTTGGCCAAACAACATCTTGACCACCACCACCGTCGGTTTTTGCCACCGTGAGCCACCATCACCACCACTCCCATCTCCCCACCACCAATTTCATCATTTGGTACATTTTTTTTCTCAATTTCTACCTTAATTTATATGGTTATTTGCACCTTTATGTGAATAGTTTGGTACATGTTTTTCTCAATTTTGACCTTAATTTATATGGTTAATGTTTTCCTTCGATTATGTTTTACTAGATACAAAAATCACATACACAAATGTTAGTACGTAGCTATTGGACGATCTTTATGTAGTGTTAATTGGTTTTAATTGTATGTGTTATAGTAAATGGATATGTATTTAGTGGCGGAGCCACATAGGAGCGAGGAGTGCAGCTGCTTCCTCTCAAATCTGAAGAAAAATTCCATATAGCAGAAGAAATAGCAGAAGATAAGATACTTAGGCAGTAGAGAAAAGAAGTACAGAGATGCACACGGTGGAAAAGTGGGAATCTGATAAAAGATATGTATGAAACAAAATTTTACATTAAGCCTTTCTATATTAATTTTCAAAACTCACTCAATTTAAAAAAAAGAATATTACATTTAAAACTAATTTATATAACCAAATGTTATTGCACCTAACATTTAGAAATTGAGATAACTATTCTAATTTAATGTACAAATACTTAATTATGAGACTTAAAATATATATTAACTTAAACTTATTTTAGCTATGCTTTTAAGTAACCATTATTATCTTAATCAACACCATAAATCTCCATCTCCATCTCATTAATGGTCAAGTTAAATGTCATTTTTTATAAAGTTTGCACCAAATTCTGGGTTTTGTACACAATTTATGTGACAAGATCGTGTGAAAATAACAAAAAAACATACATATATTACATTAAACTATGTAAAAACGACTTGATAGTTGTTCTAATAATTACAAAAAATTGTGTCCAATAGATGAGAACTAATGTTGATTATAGTATGATTTTATTTCTACTAACGTTGTACTTTTTTATTTTATTTTATAACGTGTTAATTAAATCAGTTTCTATAGGGTTACACATTTGTTATTACTCTATAGTATACTGTCAATTTGTTAATTGTTCTAACTTATTCGATTTTAGGATTGTCCAGTTGTTAAGTGTTGATTTTAGTTTGATATTTACATTAAACAACCATGGATAAGCATCTAATAAAAAGATAAAGAACCGGTGTTTCGTCATCTATTTTATTTATTTATAACTTATGCTTCCCCTCAAACCAAATCCTGCCCCTGTATGTGTTATAATAAATGGTTAGTGTTAATTGATTTTAATTGTATGTGTTAATCGGTTTTACTTGTATGTGTTAGTGTTCATTGATTTTTGATTTTATGGATAGATTTCAATGATTATTAAGGGGGTGTTTGGTTCGCGGAATTGGATGGAATTCAATGGAATTGGAATGTCCAAATCCATTGACCAAATTCCAAAGTCTTGTTTGGTTCACATAATTAAAACTAAGGAATCCTGCGGATTCCATCAAATTCCTTCAAACACGGATTTCACAATTCCACGGGGTATCCTATGGAATTTATTTTCTTTCCAACAGATTCCAATTCCAATTCCATCCAACCAAACGCGACCAAAATGCGTGGTCAAATTCCATCAAATTCCAATTCCAATTCATTCAAAGTCAAATTCCTTGATGAATTCCAATACCATCAAATTCCATTCCACGAACCAAACGTCACTTTAGAGTATTCCAATCGAAAATCATTAGTAAAATTATTAACTAGGGCTAAAACAAAGTTGAATGGATTGTTAGGATTTTATGATACTCAACCGTTATAATGCTTAATCGTTCTTTATAAAAAAATTCCATATATTTTCTTTGTCATTATGGATTAGATTTTTTGATTTTATGATGTTTAATCGTTCTTGGATGTCTATTTAGAACCATAAATCGGCATCCTATATATCTAACACGTTATAATACATTGTTAGGAATCTTGATGAAATTAGTTGGGGTGTTCTTGATAAAACCGAGTGATCGTTAAAATGCCATATATGATGCAATTTATCTACTTCCGTATGTAATATTCATCTACTTTCTTATGTGATGCAAAACTTGTATAATTAATTAATTAGGTTGCCAATTGTTGGGCAAACATTAGGATTGATTATTTGTAGTTGGGTTGCCAATTGTTCAACTTGATTGTATATGGAAATATTTATTATATAACCGTTATGTAGCCGAAATTTTAAACAACAAATTTGTGTGTTTTAAACTCATCTCTTTCATTAAAAAACAATCTCTTTCATTTAGGGAGTTTCAAATAGTCAAACCATTACACGTAAGGTTTCAAAGTCATTCAAAACTCCTTTAAACCTACGTTTTGAATTTCAAGTAGTTAAACCATTACACGTAGTGTTTTCAAGAGTTCCAAAAGACCTCTAAACCTACGGATTGACTTTCTACTGGTCAAACCATTACACGTAATGTTTTCAAGACATTCAAATGGCCTCTAAACCTACTATTTGACTTTCATAAAGTCAAACCATTATACGTAGTGTCTTCAAGACTTTCAAAAGACCTTTGAACCTACAATTTGACCTTCAAAAAGTCAAACCATTATATTTTGAGTTTAAAGTCATTCAAACTCCTCTAAACCTACAGTTTGACTTGCAAATAGTCAAAGCATTACACGTAGTGTTTTCAGGACTTTCAAAAAACATCTAAACCTATGGTTTGACCTTCAAATAGTCAAACCATTACACTTAGAGTATCAAAGTCATTCAAAACTCCTCTAAACTTTGACTTGCAAATAATCAAACGATTACACATAGTGTTTGCAAGACTTTCAATAGACCTCAAAACCTACGGTGTAACTTGACAATAGTCAAACCATTACACGTAGTGTTTTCGAGACTTTCAAAAGACCTCTAAACCTACGGTTTGACCATCAAATAGTGAAACCATTACACTTCAAATTTCAAAATCATCAAAATCCCTCTAAACCTATGGTTTGACTTGCAAAGAGTCAAACTATTACACGTAGTGTTTTCAATACTTTCAAAAGATCTCTAGACCTACAAACTAACTTTCTAATAGTCAAACCATTACACGTAGTGTTTTCAAGATTTTCAAAAGACCTCTATACCTACAAATTCTTTTCTTATAGTCAAACCATTACACGTAGCGTTTTCAAGACTTTCAAAAGACCTCTAAGTTTACGGTTTGAGTTGAAATAGTCAAACCATTACATGTAGGGTTTTAAATCCATCCAAAATTCCTCTAAGCCTACGGTTTGACGTTCAAATAGTCAAATAATTGATTATGTCGACTAACTACTTCTTTCTTTGTTGTAGTTATTAAATATGTCATGATGGATGTATAGAAAGAATGATGGTCGGGGGTCTTTTAGCAGGACTATGTCATTGGACGGTTTTTTGGACTTCGCCTACGCCAACACAGGTTTTGTTGAAAGAAAAACTATGCGTGATAGGATAGTGCTTCTTATCCGATGCCTTTGCTCCAAGAGTCGAAATAGTCACCATAGATAAAGAGATGACGTGAGATTGCACTTGATGAAACATGGTTTCATGCCTGATTATACCATTTGGTGAGCACATGGTGAAACATATTACTATGCATCTCATTAAGGAGTTTGTCAATCTTCTAGTCCGATGGTAGATCATAATGAAGGGTATGTTGAAATCGTGAACGATCACATGGTACACGATGGCATGCCATGGGAAGAACAAACCCCTAATCCTTTTGCCTAAGGATTTTATGACATGTAACAAGCTACTGACGAGCCTTTATGGTATGGTGGTATAAACTGGTAGAATTTTTATTGAATGAAAATTGAAATTGAAAGTGAAACAGACTCACGGGCTTTGGAGAGGCCAGGAACTCTCCTCAGAGCTCTCGCTCAAGTTACAGGATTACAATTCAAAAGACAATTCAAAAGATGATCCACCTAAGCAACGCCCCCACTCCACATATACGCTCCTCAACAAACACAATAGAAAATACCCAAACTACCCCTAACAACTTTATTCAACTAAAGACAAGAAAGTCAATTATAACAGCCTAACTCATTTCCTTTCCTTTCCTTTCCTTCTATAAGTGAAACGCACTTGAGGTTTACCGATACTCCCCCCCAAGAGTTTCATCTTGTCCTCAAGATGACATTCACGAAACTGTTGCATTAGCATTTCCAGCAGCTCCCACGAAGACTCAAACTCTGACAATCCCTTCCATTTAACCAACACCTCCAATTGTCCTGGATCGCCATTGACAATTGGACGAACATCCAGAATATCTTCAGGAATCGATCATAACTCTAAGTTTTCAGTGAGGTGAGTAGGAATGTCCTTTGTAGAAGCACAATTGCCAATAGACTGTCGTAACTGCGAGATATGGAAAATCGAATGAATTCTTGACGAATCTGGCAGATCTAGACGATAGGCCACTTTACCAATCTCTCCAAAATAAGGTCCATAGAACCTTGCTAAAAGCTTAGGATTATTGCCTTTCACCAACGATTTTTATCGATATGGTCTTAGTTTCAAGAACACCCAATCACCAACAGTAACCACAACATCCTTTCTTTTCAAATCCGCTTGTTGTTTCATTCGACATTGGGCCTTTAAAAGATGCATTCGAACCTCATCCCATATTTCATCACGTTCTACTAACTCATGTTCGATAGTTTGCACTTTGGATGGATTAAACTTATAACGCAACAATGGCGGTGGATCCTTCCCGTTTAATACACGAAACAGGGAACATTTTAAAGAAGTATGATAAGCTGTGTTAAGATGTGTTAAGACAGTTATGCCCACGATAAGCATTAACACAGTTATGCCCACGATAACCATTTACTCCAAAGTTTGGGTCTGTCAGAAATCCAGTATCTGCCTCAAGACATTTGTTAACAACTTCTGTCTGCCCATCTAATTGTGGATGATACGCGGTACTGTACTTCAGTGTAATTTGAATAATTCCCTTCAAAAGACACTAAGGCCTTGTTTTTTTTTTTTTACAAAAAAACATTTAATTGCCCCTTATCACTTATTCGGTCAGAGGTAGGCCAAATAAGTGTGTTTCTTTTTTCAAAAAAATCAGTTCCACTTATCACTTAATTCCCACTTACAGAAAAAGTGATAAACCTATCACTTTTTTTTTTCACTTAACACTTTATCGATTCCTCCATCATCAGATATGTTTTTTTACCATCGCTCAAGATATCAGCCACAATTCCTTCCAAAAATCGATATCCACCCGTCCGGATCCTTTCCATCGAATGATGGAATCTCCAATTTACGTCCCTTAACTACCAAAAAAACAAGAAGAATCACGTCCCTCACCTTTGTCTTTCCCTTTCCCGCTCGATCCTGAAACGTCCTCACTGTCAGATAGGGATGGAGTCCCCTTGCTAGCCGCTTCTTCTTGATTTTTGAGAATTCGCTCCATTTGTTCCATCATAGTTTGCATATTCTTCTCAATTGAACCCACACTACTTTCTAGGTCCTCGATTCTGTTTGTCATGCTTCTGGTCACCATTTCCCCTGGGAACGAAACCGCTCTGATACCAATTTGGTATAAACTGGTAGAATTTTTATTGAATGAAAATTGAAATTGAAAGTGAAATAGACTCACTGGCTTTCGAGAGGCCAGGAACTCTCCAGAGAGCTCTCACTCAAGTTACAGGATTACAATTCAAAAGATGATCCAGCTAAGCACCCCCCGCCCCCCGCTCCACATATACGCTCCTCAACAAACACAATAGAAAATACCCAAACTACCCCTAACAACTTTATTCAACTAAAGACAAGAAAGTCAATTATAACAGCCTAACTCATTTACGTTCCTTTCCTTCTATAAGTGAATTGCACTTGAGGTTTACCATATGGTTGTCCAAATTTCTCGATATTAGGAGCTACGACGAGATTGTTGAATTGGAAGGTATAATGTAATGTACCAAGACAACTGGTTTTAGTGGCTGATGTCTTTTTTGTTTATTAGGTCCATGGGCTGGTTGATTTTTTGTGCAACTCTACATATAACGTGTTCAATGCACTAACAAAACAAGATTATCTTGCTCAAGATATGGACAAGGTTGTGTTGAAGGACTGGGTTTCGCCTACAAAATGAACAGATTGTATCTGAGGTACAAATTTTTTGAATTTGGTTGCAAAGTTGAGGTTCACTTTGCCACCCTAACAATCTCTAAGTGTTGCATAATACAAAATTTTTAGGTGATATTTATTGATAAATAAGCATATATCTCCTAACATTTCCTATTTGTGCAGATCAGCTTGCGATGTTCTTTAAAGTTTATTGTGAAAATTTGAGGAGTATTTTAAATATCATGTTTTCTAATTGTTCCATATCTATGTAATTTCAAATAGATTTTCTTTCTCTCTTAGTTATTTGTTATTATTGGCATTAGAACAAAAGGAAATGGTAGTTTGTCGAGGGTGTTTTATGTTTCGTTATTATGTGTCTCTATTAACATCTAGGTTTGTCTCTTTCTTTGATCATTTGACCATATCGAACTCTATAAATAGTGTGATTGCTTCATTTTCTTGACCTGAAGGCTGCTATTGATTCCATTGTGTGGATACAAAGTAGGCACAAGGGGCGGTGGTAGGATCTACATAGTAAATCGCACTACTTTCAGGGGTTCTGCTAACAGCAGGTACTATCAAATATCTATAATGCATGATAATTAACTTTACAACATTCATACCACATTGTTTTGTCAATTTTGGATTACAATCTAGACTTGTAGCACCATGCATGTCCATCTAAACTTGATAAGGGATGCAAATGTTTTGAGCTTTCTGGTCGTTCATGTTGCTAACTAGAAAAACAGAGGTTCGACTAGCTTATATAATATGTTTATTCCCTCTTTAAAATATGTTTTTATCGTTGATTCACTATAATAGTTATCGTACTTTTGTGCTAATCATACACAGTCTTTTCATGGTTTATTTAGTTGACTGATCATTTTGGGCTCCCAAAATTTGGTGGTGTCCTAACTAGTTCTATAATTTGCTGGACCCCAAGGTTTAAAGTTTAAAGGGCTAGGGATTTCAAGTATTCGAAGTTTTTTCATGATTCTATTTTATAATTTGTTGTTTATATTTAATTTTTCTTTCACGCATTTTGCACAAGCTGGGGTCTTAAAAAAACTAGGGTAGAGGTCTGCTCTTATACATCCCCATCCCCCAGCCCACCCCCATCCCCATCCCCATCCGCAAGGTGGTGTACATAAGCTCGGTTGGCTTTTGTTATTAAAATTAGTTATGAATTGGAAGTTTATTTGGGAATCGTAAAACAAGTATAGGGAGGTAATCCGGCTAGGTTCTTGCGAAAGCTTACAAAAGAAGGGAGCCTTAATCTGTACACCAAAGGAGTACTCTGCTTCAATAATAATTGAATACTAGCAGACAATAGCAAGAAAGAGGTTCTCGCAAATAAGTCAGACACAAGGTAGTTGTTTTTTGCTTTCCTCCTGTTGAGTTCGATGTAGACGAATGTCTGTTTTAAGCAAGATAATGGATATTGGGATCATTGAACTTTCTATATATGTGTGTTTAGTGATTGTAGCATTAAGGCTCATTTGAAAGAGTACTAAAATATATTTTGGATAGGCGGATCATTTTTGTAAAATTAGGCTACGTTCTTCTTTGTAATTTATAATTATAATGAATAAAAATTTACTTGGGAGTAAGGAATTACCCAAAAAAAATTATTTAAAAGACTACACCATCAATGTTTGTAACTTTTAATTTCTTGGACATTTTGCTTTAGAAATGAATAGTTTATCGACGAGAAGATTTATTGTTCAAAGGGACTACACGGTCTCTCTAAATCTTATTACGTCCGTCCATAATTACACTAGCAGAAGTGTTGGTTTTATATGCATTCCATGTAACTATTTGTTTTTGTTACGAATGGTTGTACAAGCTGCTATCTTATGGATGGATATTTGAATCTAACATATGTACAAATGTGGCATAATGAAATCTCAAAAGAATTTGAGATTTCAAAGTTGAATAAATCTTGAAGAAACTTTTACATCTCGCAACATTATGTCGGTATTCAACTAGTATATATATATATTGGAAACATAAATATTTTGAGAAACAACCATTAATTAGTTATTCATGATGATATACCTCACGAATGTTAAAAATGATGGACCGTGAAAACCGTTTCAAACGTTTCAACCGTTTTTGACAGGTGTATGGTTTGCAAAATAGCCAAACTAGGAGGTATGTTCCTGTGTGTAATTTGGAAATTTCTTATAGGCGGTTTCACGGAACACCCCTTTTTCTATATGTGTGTGTGTACACACACACACACACATATATATATATATATGTATATGTATATATATAAAGAGAGAGAGTGTGTGTGTGTGTGTGTGTTGGGTTCAAACCAGAACATGTCCAGGATAAGAAAATAGGATAAGAAAATATGAGAACACCTATATCACATGTGATTTATGTGTAAAATCACCTATGATTACGAACCACGATCAACGCAAGGGTGTGGGGGCGACTTAGCCTGTGACCTAAGTCACGGTCAAGGTCGCCCGTAATTACATGTGAATTGAGTGTAACATCACAAGTAATATTGGTGTATTTGAACATTGTTCTCATTTCACCTCCCCCCCCCTCTCTCTCTCTATATATATATAGAGAGAGAGTGGGAAGTGCCAAATCATATGTGATTCTATAGTAAATCACATATGATTTACAACACCTCCAGAAGGGTCGCATTGACCACCCATTGCATGGGCGAGTTTTCATGCAACTTTGATCACGTTGACCGGTTGCCCACATCTTTCTAAACGTGTTGTAAATCACATGTGATTTTTTTATAGAATCACATGTCATTTGCCCCTTTCGCATTCTCATAAGTTTACTGCTTTCTCGTTTTATCCCCTCATATATAGTGAGGATCAGGTTAACCCAAAAAAAATGAAAATTAAACTAAGGAGCACCGTAATAATAACCATTTATATGTACGGTATGCATATGTACATACAAGTAATATTTCCGGTATGCACAAGTGCATTGAAACCATAAAATCTCTTCAATTACTTAATTATATACCTATGTGCATATCATTCAGATGAATGATATAGGTGTTATTAGTTTTTCATTTTTTGGGGTTGTTCTTTGAATCTCTCTCTCTGTGTCTATATATATATATATATATATACACACATTTGAATGCATGACTGTCACTGAAATTGGGAGCTTTATTGAGCCTGTGAACTAAAAGTTCCTTTATGTATACACCACGCTTATAAGGTGGATTTGTTTTTCATTTTATATGTGTAATGTGTTACCAAGATTATTTCTTCTACTTTTATATATATATATCATGAAGAGGCGTGACCTACCCCCAATATAAGAAGCTTAGAAAAGAAGCCCATGATAAATGTTATCAATATTCAGCAAGAGTACTTAGCCAACAAAAATGATCTTGGATTGGTAGAGTTACAAAAACAATATTTGTATTCTATAATGTGCAAATGGCATTAACAATGGAACTGGCTATGCTTTCCTTATATTTTGCAAAACTGTGATTTTAAAAAAACACATGATTCAGAAAAGTTGTCTTTTTTGGAAAATCATGATTCAAACATTTTATTTTTATAAAAGAATTAATGAAACCACCTTTCGGGAAAAGGGGACGGATGAAACCAACTTTACTTTCATTCTTATTTAAAATATATGATATTCTCACATATTTCCTAAATGTGACGATTTTAATAGCGATTTTCTAAACAAATGTTTTAATTCATTGTTTTCACAATTTGTAGAATGAACGATACGGTTAATTACATTTTACTACAATTTGCCCCTTTATAAAAAAAAAAAAAAGTGTTGAGAGACGCGTGCTCTAGAATGCATCCAAGAGAATGTTCGTTTTCGGTGGAAGGTATGATCGATGCGATCCTTTGATGGGCTCCAAGTCATTCAACGCCTCCAAAAACGAAATTAGTTGGATAAAAAAAAACATAATTAATGCTTGCAAAAAAGCAAGGCAAGACCCAACCGTTGACCACCATGTTGGTAGGTCTTTTATGCACAGAAGAGATATGTTAAGGATTGAAATTAATTCTAGCCAGGAGAATTTTTTTTTGAAACGCAACAATTTATTAAAAACGAACCGAACAAAAGATACAAAACTGAAGACCAAATAGCCCAAACACGAACAGAACTGCGAGGTGCCGACACCTCATGTATACCGACACCTCATTCGAACCGCCAGAGCAAACATGTCAACGTTTTACACTTGCTGAGATTCAATCGGCAACCCGGAACTTTGACAGGGCATTGATCATTGGCCGAGGGGGATTTGGCAACGTGTACAGAAGTTCCAGCTTGGTCGGCTCGGTAAGCGAAATTGCAATTAAACGTTTGGATTCCATTTCCAACCAAGGAGCCGTTGAATATGAGGCCGAAATAAAGGTCCTTTCTAAGCTGCGCCATTGTAATCTTGTATCGCTGATTGGTTATTGCAATGAAGGAAAAGAGATGGTCCTTGTTTACGAGTTTATGCCCAATGGAACTCTTAGTGATCATCTTCACAAAGCTGATACTGATTTATCCTGGTTAGAACGACTCGAGATATGTATAGGCGCTGCTCGTGGATTAGACTTTCACACGGGTATAGCAACTCAACATGGAGTCACCCATCGGGATGTGAAGTCCTCCAATATTTTGTTGGATGCAAACTTTGCTGTTAAAATTTCAGACTTTGGGTTGGCCAAAGTAGGTCCAACAAGCCAGACACGAAGTTACGTGAGCACCGCTGTCAAAGGGACATTTGGATACATGGATCCATGTTACTTCTTAAGTGGGAAATTGACAAGGAAATCTGATGTTTATGCCTTTGGGGTTGTTAGAAGATGAATATGGTTGAAGGAGACAATGAATATGCTGAAGGTTTGAAACCTCGATATATTGATTGAGAGAAAACGTACAGAGCGTAAAGTAAATAATGAAAAGTTATCTAACCTAGACTACAAGATACAACACATTTATACATAGACTAAATGGGCTTGGGCCCTATACTGACATGGCCTGGGCCCTCTATATACATTAACATCCCCCCTCAAACTCAATCGGGAGAAGAATGAGCCAGATGGAGTTTGGAAACTAGATCACGCAACCATCCTGGTAGATGAGCTTTAGTGAAAATATCAGCCGGTTGATCAAGAGTTGAAATAGGAAGAAGTTGGATCGTCTTACGAGTCACATGTTGACGAACAAAGTGACAGTCAATTTCAATATGCTTTGTGCGCTCGTGAAAGACATCATTGTGAGCAATCTGAATCGCACTGTTGTTGTCACACCACAGTGGAGTTGGGTACTGTTGAGGAGCCCCCATGTCAGAGAGTAGCCAGCGTAGCCACACAAGTTCTTGAGCCGTGTCAGCTAGTGCTCGATACTCAGCTTCAGTACTGGATCGAGCTGTGAGAGATTGTTTCTTGCTCCGCCAAGATATAAGGGAGTCTCCAAGAAAGAAACAATAGCCGGTAGTGGAGCGACGATCAGTCATGTCACTGTCCCAATCAGCATCAGAAAACCCTCGCAAAGTCAATGATGATGTGGATGGAAAATGAAGACCATGAAACATGGTTCCTTTCAAATATCGAAGAATGCGCAGGACAACAGCGTAGTGATCAGAACAGGGTGCAGACATGAACTGACTGACAGTATGAACAACATAGGCAATGTCAGGTCGAGTTACTGTCAGGTAGGCAAGTGACCCTACTAACTGGCGATATAAAGTGGGATCACGCAGAGGAGGTCTAGCATTCGGAGCCAAATGAAGGTTGTGCTCAAGAGGAGTAGATGCAGTTTTGTTGTCAGTTATCCCAGCTTTTGACAATAGATTTGAGGTGTATTTGGCTTGACAAAGATAAATTCCTGAAGAATTGGAGAGCACCTAAATACCAAGAAAATAGTGTAAAGAGCAAAGATCCTTCATCTCAAAGCAGGAGCTAAGAGATGTCTTGAGATTAGCTATGCCTGTAGAGTCACTACCAATAATAATCATATCATCCACATACAGAAGAAGTAAGATTGTACCAGCCTCAGTGGTCCGGGTAAACAATCCGGAATCATAGTTGTTGGGTGAGAAGCCCAGAGAGTTGACTGTGGAACTGAATTTCTCAAACCAAGCTCGCGGAGCTTGCTTGAGTCCATAAAGAGCCTTCCGAAGACGACAAACATGACCTTGTGGAAGTCGAACGCCTGGAGGAGGTGTCATGTAGACTTCCTCAGATAAGTCACCGTTCAAAAAGGCATTCTTAACATCCATCTGAAAGAGAGGCTATTGTTTGGTAGCTGCGATGGCTAGAAGACTGTGAACAGAAGTGACTCGAGCAACAGGTGCAAAAGTCTCCTCATAATCAATACCGTACTCTTGATTGAAGCCCTTGGCCACAAGACGAGCTTTGTATCGATCAATAGAGCCATCAGATTTGGTTTTGATTTTGAACACCCATTTGGAGCCAATGGGTGACTTTCCTGGTGGAAGAGGGACAGATTCCCATGTCTGAGCTTTGTCAAGTGCCTGAAGTTCCTCATCCATAGCTTTATGCCAATCAGGGGTAGAGGAGGCTTCCTTGTAGGAAGTAGGTTCGTGATTTGACAGCAGAGTAGCATAAACATGATAATCACGAAGATGAGAAGGAATTTGTCTTACCCGATCTGATCGTCTAACATTCTGAGATTGAGAAGTTCCAGGGGCCAAAAACTCAGCAGGCACCTCAGATGTTGGTTGTGCGGATGAAGCAGATGATTGGTGTTGAGCAGGAAAACTAGGATGGGCAGGATGTGTGGGGGCAGGAGACTCTGAAGGAGAGGCAGACTCATAAGGAGTTGGAATAACAGGTGGAGGTGATATGATGTCAGATTGGAGTGAGTCCAATGAGACGGAAGCATCAGTGAAAAACGGAGTGGTGAGGTTAGGAGACTCACGAAACTTGGATATAGAAGAGAAAGGAACATGTTCCCAGAAGGTAACATGACGAGATATACGAAGACGCTGGGAGATAGAATCCCAACATCGATAGCCCTTGTGCTCAATACCATATCTAAGGAAGCAACACAGTCTGGAGCGAGGTTCAAGTTTGGTATGTTCATGAGATTGTAGTTGAAGAAAACAAGCACTACCCCAAACTTTGAGAAGTTCATAGGCAGGAGTGACCTTATAAAGAGCCTCATAAGGAGACTTATTATTAAGGATGGGAGTAGGGTGACGATTGATAGTATAAGCTGTAGTAAAAGCGGCTTCACCCCAAAAACGTTCTGGACATTTGGCAGAGATGAGAAGAGTGTGAACCGTATCAAGAATATGACGGTGTTTGCGTTCGACGCGACCATTTTGAGGAGATGTGCCGGGACAGGAGTACTGAGAGAGAGTCCCCTGAGATTGAAGAAAGGAGAGAAGAGATGACTCTTTGTATTCCATAGCATTGTCAGCTCTAAGAATCTTTATAGATTTTGAGAATTGGGTGTGAATCATCCGGGCAAACATAATATAAATTTTGGGTAGTTCCGAACGATGTTTCATGAGATATATCCATGTGAAACGAGTATGGTCATCAATAAATATAACAAAATATCGAGCACCCCCCATGGATGGATGAGGTGCTGGTCCCCATACATCAGAATGAATAAGATCAAAAGAAGAAGTAGAACTAAACTCATTCATTTCAAAAGGTAAAGCATGATGTTTGCCAAGTTTGCATGATAAACAAGAAATATTATCAGTTGATACACAATTTCCTAACACTCCTAAGTGAGCTAATGATTTTATTCTGGCTAGAGATAAGTGACCTAACCGAGCATGCCATAAATCAAAATAGGAAGTGCTGGAAACTGAGGCAACAAGACTTGAAGAAGGTAATGGAAGGCGAAGATAGATCACTTCAATCATCCGTCCAACTTTACGGCCAAGTCCAAGGATCTGCTTGGTCTTTGGGTCCTGTACAACACAACCAGAAGAATGAAATAAAATGATCAAGTTTGATTCAAGAAGCTGCGTAATCGAAACTAAGCTCAGAGATAGTTTCGGAACATTTAGAACATCCGATAATTGTATATGAGGAGTGGAAACGTTTCCACTAAAGGATACCGGTAGGCCAGTGTTGTCAGCATTTCTTACTGACGTAAATTGCTGAGGTAGTTTCTTAGAAACGAAACCATCAGGGCAAGGTGTCATATGATTGCAACACCCGGAGTCAAAAAGCCATACGTTACCTGTTGCAGCTGAGTGTGGAGAATTCATACCCATAGCACCAAACATGATCTGCTCCATGAGTTCCTGATTGCGACACATCAGTTCCATTAGGTTAGGTGAGGAGGCTGATGAAACCTCGGTATCAGCAATAGTAGATCCAGCAACAACGTGAGTCCGGTTCTGAGTACCAGTGTGCTTTGAGTTCTTCGGGCAGTCAGACTCATAATGACGCGGATGAGTGATTCCACACCTACGGCACTTATGGATAGGACAATCAAAGAGAAGATGAGCAGTAGAATGGCAAAATGCACACTCAGATATGTTCGTCTTTCCCACAGATTTGGAATGGTTGTTGTTGGTCCATTTGCCTTTTGACTTGGGATGAGACGTGTAGAGAACGCTATCAGTAGCAGGCATTGGTGAGCGCATGTGAAGACGAGTTTCTTCACTTATCAATTCTGATATTGCTTCTTCAAGAGTAGGTAATGGCTGCATATGAAGAAGAGAAGCACGAACATTCTCAAATTTATCAGTCAGACCCATCAGAATAGTGATCAAACGTAGCTGGTTGAAGTAGGCGGTGAATTGTTGAGCTGTTTCATCAAAAATCTGTGGTGCTCCAAGACTTATATGATCTCTGAGAGACTGCATTTCAGAGATATAAGAGTTTATGGATTGATCAGGAAGCTGACGTTTGCTCTGAAAAGTGGTCCACAGTTGATACTGATGAGACAGACCTGATGACGTGTACCGCTTGGCAAGAAAATCCTAGAGACTTTTGGCGGTAAGATAACCAAGAAACTATTGGTTGATCTCAGGAGTAGTGGAGGCATTAATAAAGCCCAAAATACGAGCATTATTCATGTCCCACTCATTCATGCGTTTTGCAAAGTCAACAGCGTTCTCAGTTGCTTCTTGAACTGGAAATTTGGATGTACCAGTAACATAGGTGTGAAGGCCATAGGATTTTAACAAAATTGTCATATGATGATGCCAAATAATGTAGCTGCTACCATTGAAAACAACTGAGATGGGATTTGAGTGACTGAGATTGGTAGCCATGAATTGAGGAATAGATACTGAGAAACAGTATTAATGACCGGTATTAACGACTGGTAGAGTTCAACCGATAATAGGTTCGACCGGTAGGGTATTCAACCGGTAGGATGATGTTCGACTGGGATGTGGACCGGTATTAATGACCGGTATTAACGACCGATAAAGTTTCGACCGGTAAAGTTCGACCGATAGAGTTCGACCGGGAGGTGTTCGACCGATAGAGTTCGACCGGGAGGTGTTCGACCGATAAAGTTTCGACCGATAGAGTTCGACCGAGAGGTGTTCGACCGACAGGCGTTCGACCGACTAGGGTTTCAGAAAACAAACCAGCGGCGGCTTCAAACAGATCGATCGATCTAATCTTAAAGGAAAAAATCGATTCAAAGGAAAGAAATCGATTCAAAGGCGATGACTCACAAAGAATCAGCGGCGACGACAAGAGACGGCAAGAGGCAGAAGTGGCGATGAGAGTCGATTATGGTTCAGATGAACAGTAATGACGATGAACAGTAAAACGATGAACAGTAAACCAATGAATAGTAAAATCGAAGAATAAACCTACAGCTCTGATACCATGTTAGAAGATTAATATGGTTGAAGGAGACAATGAATATGCTGAAGGTTTGAAACCTCTATATATTGATTGAGAGAAAACGTACAGAGCGTAAATTAATAATGAAAAGTTATCTAACCTAGACTACAAGATACAACATATTTATACGTAGACTAAATGGGCTTGGACCCTATATTGACATGGGCCTGGGTCCTCTATATACATTAACAGGGGTTATGCTGTTTGAGGTGTTGTCCGGGAGGCAAGCGGTAGATCCAACCCTTGATGAAGAGCAATGGAGTTTAGCAGCTTGGGCTCAAGAACAAATCAAAGAGGGAAAACTGAATCAAATTATCGACTTTAAACTGATTGGATAAATCTCACGAAAATGCTTAAAGGAGTTTGCAAGCATAGCAGCCCACTGCTTACATAATCAACCCAAACAACGGACAACGATGGCAGAGGTTGTGGTCAAGCTGGAGTCTATTCTGTCACAAGAAAGAAATTAAAAGTATCGATTCTGCTGTTAATCAAGGAAGATTCATCAACACGGTAAGGTCTTTTTTTGCAGGCAAAGCGGACTTGACACTGGCTGCTGCAGTAGGAAGTAAATCTGAAATCATCGCTCACCATATTCAGAAAACTAACAATCGAGGTCTAATAACTTTCACATACACTGAATTGGTAATTGCAACGAACCATTTCCAATACGAGGAGCATTACTTGACATCATTTACAAAGGTTGGGTTGATGAAAGGACATATGCCCCAACAACATGTGGAGTTGGTTTGGCAATGTATGTTAGGAAGAAACGTATTGGAACGTTGAAGGTACTTGAAATAGACACCTCTCTCTTCAATATAAGAAATAATGATGTGTTACTATTTCGGATACCATAATGAATGAACCTGATACATCTTTTATGTTTTCTGTTAGTTCATATCTTCATACATGTTCCCATGATACTTTTCTAGCTTATTTCATTGCTGAAGTACATCTGAAAATTTGGATGTGCAGTTGGATCTGAAACCCGAAGAAATCACTCATTCCAACCTTATCAAACTATTGCGATATTGCTTGAATGAGGAAGAATTGTTCTGTGTTTAAGAGCTCATTCCATACACAAGTTTAGATAAACATCTTTTTGGAGGTAAAAGTATCAACTAGTTGTAATTTGTGAAGAACTCTTCAGACTTCCATGTTAGAAGTTGGATACATTAATATGTCGCAAAACAAGTGCCCTGCTTTTGAGTCATTCAGGCATAGCCTTTCACAAATAGGCTGGTGTTCAGTCGTTGAGGCCTAAAATAAATGTCAATCGTTTATGCAGGGCAAGGTACAAATTCACTTTCTGGGGTTGCACGATTAAAAATAGCAGTAGGGGTTGCTGAAGGCCTGTCTTTCTTGCATCAGAGGAAGCATCCCAATTGGATTAGTCGGTGCTGCCCAATTGGATGCCCGGATACCGCGGGTGCGTGTGTGTGTGGGCTTAGCCCAAGTTGCCGTACAAAAAAATATCAGAGGAAGCATCCGACGTACATCCAATATAAAACCACTCTTATATGGCTGGACGGTAGCCTTCAACATACTTGCTTTTTAAATCAATGTAGCATCACTTTTTATTTATCTTTTCAATGACTTTAATGCTTATTGTCAGGAATTCAATGCTCGGCTTTCGGATTTCGAAGTGGAAAAGTCATCTCTGGCTCATGTTTCTTACTCGTTCAGAATGAATGCATATTATACGGCACCTTTGGTAGATTCTGGAGTGAAGAGTGAGATCTATACTCTTGGAGTGATCCTGCTGGAAATACTAACAGGGATGAAGGTGTTTGATGTGAACAGACCCCAGGGAAAGCAAAATCTAGTGAATTGGGCTACTCCATTACTAGCTGACGAGGTAAATTTGGGAATGATTATGGACCCACAACTTCTACATAACAATTATCCTCCAAAGGGAGCATTTAAGTTGGTTCTACTTGTGTCAAAATGTTTTCAACCAACTCCCAATATACGCCCATTAATGGAAGAAATCTTGCACCTCTTGTACCAATGTTATGAAGAAGGAACCATATCAGGTTGACTCTTAAGAGTCAAATAAAATAGTTATTTTATGATCTTGTAATAGATGGAGTACAAGTTTTAGATGGATTATAAGATGTGGAGATGATATATACCGTTATGCCTCGGTATTCCATTCTGCTGAGTAAGGGACCAGTTCCTTTGAAGGGCTCTTAATTTACATTTACAGCAGGTCTGGTTAGAGCAATATAGAAATTGATACTTTTTTTGATGCTTCATGTCAAGATCGAAATTCTAAACAAGAATTTAATTAAACACTCAGAAACTTTGTTAAAGAAGTTGCGGAATAACACTTTAACAATAAATCAATGAAACATTATATGGATCAACTCACAAGGTATATTGAATTAACTTAATGATTACAACCACAGCCTCAATCTGTTGAACAGGCTCAACAGACGTTCAATACTTCTCTAAAGAAAGGATTTCTAAGAATCTTGAGGCTAATTCTCTCTAGAACAAAAACAATACATATATGCTATGTATCTGTATCAATGTATCAATCTATTCTATATAAAGACTTCTATACTATATATACAAAACATATTACAAGATAAATATGAAAATAATATTGATCTTCAGCATCCAGTCCATAATTATCTTCAATCTCCTAGTCTTTTGCATCAAGCAACCAATCCATCTTTATCTTCATAAGCAGCATTAATCTTCAGCCTCAGCAGTACTAACCATGCTTGCAGTAGTATCTCTGTTGGCAGTACTAACTCTCTAAGCAGTACTAACTACTAGCAGTAGTAATCCTGTATAGCAGTGGTAATACTTAAGTAGCAGTATTAAAGTCTTCAGCAGTATTAATTCTTTCAGCAGTAGTAACTCCTTCAAGTAGCAGTACTAACTATACTTAGCACATTTTAGACCCAACAATCTCCCCCTAACTTAACTTTTCAAAACAAGAAGTTAAGTTCTTCAGAATGTGGTCTTCATGATGCTTTCAAAATAACTGCTCAGTTCCCCAGATTAGGAGCCAATCCTACACTTTGATTGATGGTTCTTCTGATCACTATTCTTGCCATTTCTGAACCTTTAGGGCAGACCAACTTTGCTTTCAGCATCCTCTCCAACTTTATTTTCCTATGGTCATACACCTTATCAACCAAGTAGTATTCATGGAAACTTTTGTCAATTGTTATAACATAAACTCCACATCTTTCAAAAAGCATCCAGTTGTCAATACTTTTGAAACCATTTTCATGATGAACATCTTTGACAATATGTTCAACCTTAACAGGATCAAACATCATGCATAAGTACTCCATGGCCATATTTATTAGACTCATCCCAGCTCCTTTCAACACTTCACCATATAAGCTCAACCCAACTTTGTACATTTCTTCTAGATCAGCTCTGGTACAACTTTTGATTATCTTTCCCCAAGTTGAATATACCTCAAATTTGTCACCCATTCTCTTTATTCTGAAGTATTCTGTCCTTTTATCCAGTAGAGTATCCCAATGAATGATTTCTGGAGCATTCACTGAGATAAGATTAACTTTCAGAGGTTCTTCATCAGTCACTGTCATGTACAAATCAAACTGCTCAGGTTGTCTTGGTTGTGCTTGACTCTTCTCTTGATTTTCAACCTACTCAGCTTGTTTCTGCTGCTCAACATGAGGTTCAGCAATAGGTCTTGATGATTTGGCTTCCATGCTTTCACTTTCCTTCTCTTTCTCAACTTCCTCAATCCTTGGCCTTTTTTCCTGTTTCTTTGAAGCAATAGACTTAATTCTCTTGACAGCTCTGATCTTCTGGGCTAGGGTTTCTTCTTTCTTTACTTCTGCCTTTTCTTTTGTAGGAGTGCCTTCTTCACTGTCAGGGAAAGGCTGTTGAATGTTCAGATCATGTCTTTCTTTCATCTTTCTTTCAAATTCAACCCTCTGACTGAAGTCTCCTTGAAGCTTGACCATCTCCTTCTTGTATAATTCCTCTATTCTGCTGAAGGACATATTGGTAAACATCCCTTCAGGAACTCCAATGGATCCTTTCAGGAAGTTGATCATCTTTCTTCTTTCTTGATTGGCTAGGAAGGTTTTTGAGGGTTGTCTTTTCTGTTGAGCTTTCATAGTAACCTTCTTTACAACCAGTTTCAAGCTCTTCTGATACTCTTCATTGAGCCTTTTTTCCAAATCCAATGCAATCTTTCTGTCTTTGGCAGTTTGAATCTCATTCTCCTTTTCAAGTTCTTCTTGCAGCTTCTTTGCCAACTCTGCATCCAAGTCAATTTGCTTCTGCTTTTTCACTGATTTCTCAGGCTCATCCATTTTCTCTTTCCCTTTCTTCTTTGCATCTGACACATTGACCTTTGTCTTTTTCTTCTCTGATTCACCTTCTTTGATCACCACTCCCTTAGCCTTTTGAGTGTCCTTAGGAGTGTCATGCTTTGCTTTAACTAGAGTTTCAGCAATCTCTATCTCTTCCATTGACATTTTAGTTTCTGCTGCTGGTTTATCTGTTTCTACTGCTGGTTTAGTTACTACTTCTTGTTCATTTGTTACTGTTGCTTTGAATGTTTCTGCTGCTTTATCAGTTTCTGATTCCTTTTCTGTTTCCTTCTCCCCCTTTTTTTCAGATTCACCATTAAACTCCCCCTCAACTTGAAATTCCATAGCCTCTGAACTCTCCCCCTTTTTGGAAGCATCATGTGCACTTCCTCTTCTCTTCAAGACATATTGCTTTTTCTTCTTTTTATGCACCAAACTGAGTACCATCTTCTTGAGGTTGGTAATCTGCCCTTGTTAAGAAGTGATCACCTTTTTCAATTCCTCTATCTCCTTACCCTTACTGATGACATCCAGATTGACATTTTCAATTGTTTCCATCAATTCATCATAGTTATATCTGTCTTCACCTCCTTTGGGTGTGTTTACTACCCTTGAAGGATCCTTGGATCTTTTAGTAGAGGTCTTCTGCCTAGAAGAAGCACCTGCTACCCCCTTGGTTTCTTGGCACCTGGGACCCTTAGATGATTTCTCATCCAAAGTTGCCGTGGGGAAGGTCTTAGAGATGTTCACACTGTCCTGATCCACACCTTGTGCAAAATCAGTAGTGTGAGCCTTACTGCCCACATGCTCTTCCTTCTCCTTAGAGAGCACCTTCTTGGGGTTGGGAGACACCACTGTGGTTTCCCTTTAGATATTCTCTAATGGAGAATGCTCCATCAGAGGGCTTGAAGGCTTATGGGGTGAAGATACAGGAAGGGAAGGAACCTTCTGTACCTTTTTCCTTACATATGTTTTAGTGATGGGGGACATTGGCTTCACAATAGGGATCTGAGGAGGATTAATTGAAATGAATGGTGTGGGTAGGTCATTAGTGGGTTGGTCAGATGTGGGCTTTGACCCTGATGCCTTGCCATGGGAATGATACACAACCATCATTGTAGATAACAATGGTGTGTCTTTTCCAGAAAAGTCCTTACTAGGCCTTTTCATGTTGGAAAACACCTTCCCTTTGGAAGGTTTAGGTACATACACCTCTTTAAAAGAGGGTAAATCCGTCAATTCTTGGTTTAGTACTTCTTGTACAAACCTTGGATACATATAAAATCTTTTAGTTTTGGTTCTGGTATCCAGGTTTGACAACAAATCATTCAAAATCATTTGTGAAAAATTAAACTTTCTGGAGGTTGCTAAGCAGACAAGAGCATAAGCTATGGTACTGCTAAACTCACTCCATCCAGTTGTTTTGCGAGAAATACAATGCTGAAGAGTATGAACAAAGAATCTCCACTGAGTTGAGAATTTGCTCTTGAAGAACTTAAAGACCTCAGTGGGACCTTCATACCCCATTCGACCAATTTCGAGAAATAGGTCTTCCTTTGGGAGAGAAGATATACCTGATGCATCATCTAGACGTAGATGAGTGCGAATACAGCCTTCTGTGATTGTGATATTTTATCACATACTCTGGATTGGATGACCTGATTGCCATTAACAGTTTGAATGGAGGCATTGGTCCAGAATTGTCGCATGTGCTCCACATAGATGGTGGGATTGACTGTGAGTGCATAGGAAATGTGGGATGCTTTCAGGAAATCCACAATTTCTTCAAAACCCTCAGCTTGTTTGGGTTTTTATAGCATCACAAGCTCATTATGATCTTCAACAAACTCCAGTCCTGCCATCGTTCTTGGGTTCGAATCAACTCTAGGGTTTATGCACTGGGAAGCAAGAATTCGAGAGAGGGAGAGAGAGAAAGAACACTCGTAGGAAATTCAAAGAGCCGTTTGGATTTTGGCGGACAGAGAGGGTATTTATAGGTGGAAGGTTTCAGTTAGAAGCAGTACTAAGTACCCTAGCAGCATTAACAAGCCTGCAGTACTAACCCATATAAGCAGTAGTAACACATACCAGCAGCATTAACACAGACTAGCAGTATTAACACAAACTAGCAGTAGTAACACATATCAGCAGCATTAACACAGACTAGCAGTATTAACATTGTCTGGCAGTAGAAATAAGGTAAGCAGTAGTAACTTTGCACTGGCAGTATAAACCACCAAGCAGTATTAACCATACTTAACCATATTTGAACTGTCAGTAGGATTAATAGTGAGAGCAGTATTAACTTAACCAGAAGTACTAAGTTTCTAATCAGCAAGGTAATCTGAAACACTTAAACACACATAGTTAGCAGCACCATGCACAATATATTATGAGAGAGTAAGCATGAAGGAATCTATATAGAAATGGTACATAAAGAAAATCAAAAGAGGCTTATTCAGTGTTTATCATGCCTACACTTGTGACCAAGAATGTGAATCTGCCCACAACAAAAGATTTGGTGAATAGATCAGCAAATTGGTTACTTGTGTGTACTTTCAAAACCTGAATTAACTTCTTTTCATTGCAATCTCTAATGAAATGGTACCTGATTTCTATATGCTTGGTTTTAGAGTGCTTGACTGGATTATTAACAATGTTGATAACACTGTTGTTGTCAATGAAGATTGGAGTGTGAAGAAAGGTAACACCATAGTCCAACATCTGATTCTGAATCCATAGCACTTGTGAGCAGCAGCTTGCAGCAGCTATATACTCTGCTTCTGTTGTAGAGGTGGACACTGTGGTTTGCTTTTTACACTTCCATGAAACTAGTCTTGCACCCAAAAACTGACATCCTCCTGATGTAGACTTTCTATCCAAGTTTGCACCACCCAAATCACTATCAGAATATGCAAGTAGATCAAATGGTGAGTCATGAGGATACCAAAGACCCAACCTAGGTTGTCCTTTGAGATATCTGAAGATCCTCTTGACTGCTTGAAAATGAGATTGCTTAGGTCTTACTTGAAATTTGGCACACACACAGAGAACAAACATAATATCTGGCCTTGAAGCTGTTAGATACATGAGGAAGCCTATCATAGATCTATAACGATGAACATCCACATCCTCCCCCTCAAGATTTGCAGTGATCTGTTTGTGTGTTTCCATAGGTGTGCTTGCAGGCTTTGAATCTAAAAATCCAAACTTTGTAAGGATATCCTGCACATACTTGGATTGACTTATGAAGATACCATCTTTCTTCTGTTTAACCTGTAGCCCAAGGAAGAATGTAAGTTCACCCATGGAGCTCATCTTGAATCTTTTGAGCATCATCTCCTCAAATTCCTTGCACATATAATCTTTTGTGGATCCAAAGATGATATCATCCACATAGATTTGAACAAGTAGGATGTCTTTCTTCTTCCTTTTAATGAACAGAGTCTTGTCAATGATTCCCCTTTCAAAACCATTTTCCAAGAGATAGGTAGATAGAGTATCATACCATGCTCTTGGTGCTTGATGTAGCCCATAGAGTGCCTTCTTTAATTTGTATACTTTGTCAGGAAAGGTATATATAGGATTCTCAAACCCTGGAGGCTGGCAAACATACACTTCTTCATCAATTGTCCCATATAGAAATGCACTCTTAACATCCATCTGAAATACTCTGAACTGCATGAAAGAAGCATAGGCTAGAAACAGCCTAATTGCCTCAATTCTGGCTATTGGTGCAAATACTTCTTCATAATCTATCCCCTCTTCTTGTGTATACCCTTGTGCCACAAGCCTGGCCTTATTCTTTATTACAATTCCTCTCTCATCTTTCTTGTTCCTGAAAACCCATTTAGTTCCAATTGCTCTTTGTCCTTGTGGAAGGTCAACTAGATCCCACACATCTTGCAGCTCAAACTGCAGCAACTCCTATTGCATTGCTTCTATCCAGCTTGGTTCTTTCATTGCATCATAGGCCTTCTTGGGTTCAATCTGAGATAGAAAACAAGATAACAACCCTGACTGCAAGTCTTTCAATCCTCCTATCTTACTTTGATGCCTTGTGATCCTAGGAGAATTGATGTCACCAATCACCAACTGAGGAGGATGATTTTTCTGAGTTCTTGTTTGATGTGCAGCCTCCTCATTGATATTTTCATCCAGATTAGAGTCATTCTTCTCAGGAGTGCTTCCACCAAATACTGAAGAATTTTCTTCATCAGTATCATCTTCTGACAGTATGGGCATCTCAGGACCTGTGTTTCCTGAAGGATGAGCATCCTCTTTATTACTCATGTTCTCTTCATCATCTTTATCCTCTTCATTATGTTCTGGTTCAGACTCCTCTTTTTCTAAATCATTCTTCTGTTCTTGTTGACAAAATTCAACAGGATCAACTGTAGGTATAGAAAACAGCACAAACTCTGGTTTCTATGCTTGTTTCTCTTCTGAACTTGTTCCTGCAATTTGTACATCACTAAAACCCAAAGAGTTAGTTAGTGAGTCAATGTCAAACAGCCAATCAGGACCTGCACCAATTGGATTTGATGTGTTCTCATTGCATTTGACATTGTCACTTTCCTCTATAATCCTTGAAGAACTATTGAAAACTCTATATGCCTCTTGAATGAAAAATCGAAGGCGAAGATAGTGAGAGACAGTAATGGGGTTTCTGGGATCTAGTTGTTGGTGGACTTTGATTGTTGATTGTTGCTCCCACGCTGTTGAGAGATTCCCCCTCTGCATTCTCTTGCAAAATGCCCCAAATTGTGACACTTGTAGCATTCCACCTTGGATTTGTCAAATCCAGCACCATCTTCTCTTCTCATGGAAAAATTGTTTCTTCCAGTCCTTTTAATGAATCTTTTGATTCTCATGGTAAGCATTGTCATTTGCCACTTGATGTCCATCTCTTCAAGATCATCAACATTGATCTGCTCCAGATCATCATTAATAAGAGAAGTTTTGGCATGGCTAGCAAGGAAGGCTTCCAAAACAGAATCATTGAGACCATCCTGTTTTGAGCCATAAGCAGCACTAACTGATTCTGTATTTGCAGTAGAATCAGTAGTAGATGATAAGAGAGCATCATTGTGAGAGTATCCAGATGGCTTCTTCTTAGATTCAACTTCAGCTTCAAACACCCTTAAATCATTGTAGAGATCATCAAGTTTCTTATCCTCCAGATTATCATTCTGTCTGAATGATATTGTATACATTACCCATTCTTCACCAAGAGATCTTAAAAAATTTATGTTGACATCATCCTGGTCCATCTTGACACCAACAGTGGCCAATTCTCCAATCAACTTGTTGAATCTATCAAAGGTTTGAGTCATAGACTCATTCTTTGTAGACATGAAATTCTCATATTGTTGCTTGAGAATTGATTTCTGATTTCTCTTAGTGCTTTTGGTACCTGAAAATCTCTTTTCCAAAGCATTCCACAGGATTCTGGCATCAACACAGTTGCAAAACTGATGTTGGTATTCATTAGGAATTGCCAAGAGCAGAGTACTCAAGGCTTTCATCTCAGTCTGCCTCATCTTTCTTTCTCCATCAGTCTTTGGTGGAGGTCTCTTGCCATCTGCTCCCATCTCTCCTTCATTGGAGGGACCATTCTCAATGATATCCCACATTAAGTAATCTGTAAGAAGGATATATTGCCTGATCCTGATTTTTCACATGTCAAACTCATTGGGTTTGAGCATGGGAACCTTTGAAACAAGAACACTGTCATGTGATCCGTCCATGATGATTATAGCTTTCTGAGTTCCTTGGCTCTGATACCACTTGTCAAGATCGAAATTCTAAACAAGAATTTAATTAAACACTCAGAAACTTTGTTAAAGAAGTTGCGGAATAACACTTTAACAATAAATCAATGAAACAGTATATGGATCAAATCACAAGTTATATTGAATTAACTTAATGATTACAACCACAACCTCAATCTGTTGAACAGGCTCAACAGACGTTCAATACTTCTCTCTAGAACAAAAACAATACGTATATGCTATGTATCTGTATCAATGTATCAATCTATTCTATACAAAGACTTTTATACTATATATACAAAACAAATTACAAGATAAATATGAAAATAATATTGATCTTCAGCATCCAGTCCATAATTATCTTCAATCTCCTAGTCTTTCGCATCAAGCAACCAATCCATCTTTATCTTCATAAGCAGCATTAATCTTCAGCCTCAGCAGTACTAACCATGCTTGCAGTAGTATCTCTGTTGACAGTACTAACTCTATAAGCAGTACTAACTATTAGCAGTAGTAATCCTGTATAGTAGTAGTAATACTTAAGTAGCAGTATTAAAGTCTTCAGCACTATTAATTCTTTCAGCAGTAGTAACTCCTTCAAGTAGCAGTACTAACTAGACTTAGCACATTTTAGACCCAACACTTCACCACGACATTAGATCTCGTATTAATCACATCTTAGTTAGCGTTAATCTTTTGATTAGGTATACCTAGTGTATTTAGCGTTTTTTTAACCATGACGTAAATATTTTTTTTGGAGACATTGTTTTCCTTAGGTATTCGCTTGCACGTACGCACCTAGTTGCATATCGTTCCACGTAACTTTTATGATTAGTTTTCTTACCATAATCCCCTACATTCTGTTAGTTTGATGGATTGAGGGTGAAGAAAGAAGCCATTTGAGAGAGAATCAAGATTCTCTGGTATATTGATGAAGACGTCGTGCAAGGGAAATAAACACAGATTATATATCCATTACAATTAATAGTAAATGACAAAATTGATCCCTTAACTATACACGATGTACATATAGCTAACAGCCCCTCAAGCTCAAACTACAAAAAGGAGGGTCATTTTATGATGGGGAGGAGTGCAGAATATCGAGGGAGAAAAGGAGTGATCAGAACTCGGATAAAGAATGTGAGATCGCGTGAGAGCTCGCTTTTCTTAAGTGATATTTTGACCCTATTATGCCCGGGTGTCACGAAATTCACTTGAGGATAATCTCAATTCTCGGTATCAATTTAGGCAGAAATCGAACATATTTAAACACCTCAAAAATCATAATCGACCCTATATTAATAATGATAATAATTTCTCATTAAATGAGATTGATTGTTGGACATTAATATCGGCAGTTACAAAAATTCTATCAGTTACGAAACTGACGAAAAAGCACGACCCGTGCCAATTTCAAGAAGAAAAACGCACGGTCGTACAAAACTTTTCTGACGACAACGCACGGCCCATGCCAATTTCAAGAGGAAAAACACACGGGTCGTGCAAAACCTTATGTCGACAAAAGCACAACTCATGCTCATTTTGTGAACAAAAACGCATGGGTGGTGCCGTTTACAAGAGGAAAAACGCACGAGTCGTGTACAACCTTTTTCCACTTAGTAACTCGCCAAACATAACCATTCAACGATCCCGGGTTCTAGTTAGCTTACACGAGTGTGCACTCCACACCCCTAGATCATGTTATAGCTTAGCTACCAACCCCATTATTATCTTGTGAATCCAATTACATAAAATGAACCGATGATTTCACTAAAATCACCAACATTCCTCCCCCATTTTAATGCAATCCTTGATTTACAAACAAAAGTTAATATAGGAAAACTAACTCATGCATAAATGAAAATATCTAGAAGATTGAATTTTCATCTTAATACATTACACATTTCAAATACTCGAGAATCCGAGTGTCCTATTGATTGAACCATGCAACCCATTTGAGTACCAGAAATAATTCTCTAAAGTTTAAACTTGACACTATACAGGCCATGTGTCCCTATCCATTCGTGAGTGCATCATAGCCAAGTCTAAGCTTCTTGAAGCGACCACACTTCACACTCATATAGGTAGTTCCTTTTATCATGCACCTAACATGCACTTTTACAAAAGAACTATTACCTCATTCACTTGCAGTACCGAGCACATACCTTGGGATGATTATCTTGTGCTCCAATACCTTAGAGTGAACTTTCCCATTGAATTCAACTTCTAACGTTGTACTATAAGGGAATTGGGTATATCACCTTTAGAGATTTAGATGGACCTTAATCCCATCCCTATCACCGACTTGTGAACCAAGTCCCTAGCTAACCCCTTCGTCAAGTGGTCCACTAGATTTTGTTGCGATCGAACAAATTCAACCAAAATCACCCCATTCGTGATTAGCTCACGAATCATGCTATGTCTAACACCTAAGTGTTTAGACTTGCCATTATATACTTGACTATAAGCTTTAGCCAAAGTAGTGTCACTATCACAACGGATAGAAATGGGTGATATTGGTCTCGACCATAACGGAATTTCATGAACTAAATTCCTTAGCCACTCCGCCTCTTTACCGGCAGCGGCTAATGCCACAAATTCCGACTCCATAGTCGAAATCTTGATGCAAGTTTGATTCTTGGAAGCCCATGAGATGGCACCTCTCCCAAGCAAGTACACCCAACGACTCGTAGAGGAGTGATCTTCTAAGTTGGTAATCCAAATTGCATCCGAATATCCCTCTAATATTGAAGGAAATCCGACATATGACAAACCATAATCAATGGTTTTCTTCAAGTATTTAAACACTCGTCTTATCGCTTGCCAATGATGAATATTATGATTACTAGTAAACCTACTTAACTTTCCTATGGCAAAAGCGATATCCGGCCTAGTGCTTGTCATGGCATACATCAAGCATCCAATAGCCTTTGAGTACTCGAGTTGTGACACTGCTTCACCTGAGTTGGGCATAAGTTTCACACTCGGATCAAATGGAGTACTCACCGGAGAACAATCAAAGCAATTAAATTTCTTTAATACTTTCTCAATGTAATGAGATTGCATAATTGCAATACCTTTGTTCTCACGCTTGATCCTTATTCTAAGGATCACCTCCGCCTCTCCCATATCTTTCATGGAGAAAATCGATGACAAAAACTCTTTGTTTTTTCCAACTTGATTTTGGTCGGTGCCAAAGATCAACATGTCGTCAACGTATAAGCAAATGATTACTCCGTTACCGGATGTATCAAATTTGCTATATACACACTTGTCCGCTTGATTTAACATAAAACCGTTGGACAAGATAACCTCATCAAATTTTTGATGCCATTGTTTGGGTACTTGTTTCAACCCATACAATGATTTTACAAGTTTACACACCTTATGCTTCATCCCGAGCATAACAAAACCTTCCGGTTGTTTCATGTAAACTTCCTCCTCCAAGTCACCATTCAAGAATGTCGTTTTCATATCCATTTGGAGAATCACTAAATTGTGAATAGCTCCTAAGGCTATCAACAATCTAATCGTGAAGATCCTTGAAACCGGGGCATATGTATCACAATAATCGATGCCTTCCCATTGCCTAAAGCCTTGGATAACTAATCAAGCTTTGAAGTTGTCGATTGATCTATCAACTTTCATCTTCCTTTTGAAGATCCACTTGCATCCCAAAGGTTTACAACCCCGTGGCAAGTCCGATAATACCCAAGTATTATTCCCCATGATGGAGTCCATCTCATCATTTATTGCTTCTGTCCAGAAAACAACATCTTGAGACTTCATAGCCTCATCAAATGATTTGGGATCCTCCTCAATACTATAACAGTAAGAGAATTGTGACCCAATCTCATCTCTTGATCCCTTTACCAAGTATAATTGGAAATCGGGACCAAAGGATTTTTCAATCCTTCCTCTTTTCCTCCTTCGAAGCATCGGAGATTCGGTTGGAACAATTGTTTGTTCTTCAATCTCACTAGTTCCATTAGTACTTGGAACTATGTCCTTCGGTGGTCCAGGTATTGATAAGAATAGTGTCTCGTCAAATAATGCATCTCTCGATTGTATAACGGTGTGAATCACTATAGAATCATTAGGTTTAATAACATAGAACCTATAGGCTTTGGAATGCTCGACATATCCAACAAAGATGCAATCAATACCTTTCTCACCCAAGGTTTTCCTTTTGGGTTCGGGTAGCCGGACAACCGCTCGACAACCCAAACTCGAATATAACTCAAGTTAGGCCTTTTCTTGAACCAAAGTTCATATGGGGTAATCTTTTTCCTTTTATTGGGAACTCGATTCAATAAGTAACAAGCTGTTAGCGTGACTTCACCCCAAAATCCATCACTCAATCCCGAGTAGGATAACATAGAGATCACCATTTCTTTGTAAACTCTATTTTTCCGTTCCACCACACCATTTTTTTGTGGTGCATAAGGCGTCGTAGTCTCATGAATGATTACTACGGATTGAAAAAACATGGGGTCATAATACGCCCCACCACAATCGGTGCGTAAACATTTTATAAAACAATTCATTTGCAATTCAACCTCCGTTTTATAAATTTTAAATTTGTCCAACGCTTCATCTTTTGAGTATAACAAAAATACTTAGCAAAACTGTGAAGCGTCGTCAATAAAAGTAACAACATACTTTTTATTACCCAAAGACGGAGTTGAATGCAAATCACAAAGATCAGTATGAATTAACTCGAGCACCGATGAGTCCCTTTTCACGTTAGGAAAAGGTTTCCTAGTGATCTTTGTTAACATGCAAGTTTTACATTTTCCGGTTTTAATGTCAAAGGCCGGAATAAGACCGTCTTTTGACATTTCAACCATTCTTTTAAAATTCACATGACCAAGCCTTACATGCTATAAACAAGAATCAACAAAATTTTCATTTGCAATATAAACAGAATTTGAAACAAAACTCCTTTTATTTAAATTCAACATAAACATACCTTTCATCAAATAGCCGAATCCTACAAAAGAGCCACCTTTTGACAAGACAAACTTGCCTGAATCAAATACTTCCCTATATCCTAACTTATTCAAGACACTACCGGAAACCAACTTCTTTCAAATTTGTGGTACAAACAAAACGTCTAAAAGTTCTATTATTTTCCTAGAACTAAACTCTAGCCTAACTAAGCCGCTTCCGAGAATGGGAGCACTCGACTCGTTCCCTATGTGTAGCACGGATTTGTCTTCAACTGGTTCCAAAGAGGTGAACCAACGTCGATCCTTGCACACATGACTTGTAGCACCCGAGTCTATCCACCAAGCAACATCATCATCCTGCATATAAAATGATTCGGATATCAGTGGTACATAATTCAAATTCGAATTAAAACCAAAGTCAAGAAACCGACTTTGTTGTGGGTTTTGATCCTTAGATCCTTGCTCACCACCACTTATGCTTGATCCACTCTTATTCTAGACAACCTGACAATCTCGTTTGAGATGGCCGGTCATACCACAGTCCAATAGGTCAATTTAACCTTTTTATTGGGCCCTTTCTTAGCTTCATTGAAATTTCATTTTCCCTTTATGTTGTTGGATTTTCCCTCTTAAACCATGTTCACCGAAGGGGCAGAAACCTCTTTTATCTTAGGTTTCTCAGCCTCTTGCGCCCGAAGAAATTTCTCTATGCGCAAGTGACTACCGAGTCGTACAAGGGACAACTCTTCCTTCCTGTGTTTCAACATGTGCTTGAAATCTCTCCAAGAGGGGGGCAATTTATCAATTATGCTCTATACGGAGATGGATTCGTCCATTTTCATATTATGTTGAACATACTGGCCTAGAATGCGTAGGAGCTTATTATATTGCTCCATGACAGGCCTTGAGTCCACCATCTTGTAATTGTTAAAATTACTAACGAGGAACTTCTTACTAGAAGTATCCTCCGCCATGTATTTGGACTCAAGAGAGTCCCATAACTCTTTGGCAGACTCAACATTTTGATAAATGTCAAAGAGGGAGTCACACACCGTTTAAGATGTGGCCACGAAAGATGTAGTCGTCGTTCTCCCATTTTCCGCGACGCCGAGTCATCTCCAACGTCTCGTCTTCCATTACCACCGGCATCGGAGTGATCAACACATACACGACCTTCAACGTGGTCAACAAGAAATACATCTTCTTCTTTCATCTTAGAAAATCAACGCCTTTGAACTTCTCAAGTTTAGTGAACTTGGTCGTCATATCTCTCTTGGATTGATCACTCGCCATCTCTCTCACGAAGAACGAATATCGGTTAAGATTGTTGGGGAGGGGCACTGAATATCAAGGGAGAAAATGAGTGATCAGAACTCGGATAAAGAATGTGAGATAGCATGAGAGTTCGCTTTCCGTAAGTGATATTTCGACCCTATTCTGCTGGGGTATCACGAAATTCACTTGAGGATAATCTCAATTCTCGGTTCTATTTAAACACCTTGAGAATAGTAACTAACCCTATATTAATAATGATAATAATTTCTCATTAAATGAGATTGATTGCTGGACATTAATATCGGTGGTTACAAAAATTTCTATCAGTTACGAAACTGACGAAAACACATTGCCCGTGCCAATTTCAAGAAGAAAAACGCACGGGTCGTGCAAAACCTTCTAACGACAACGCACGACTCGTGCCAATTTCAAGAGGAAAAACGCACGGGTCATACAAAACCTTCTATCGACAAACGCACGACCCGTGCTCATTTTATGAACAAAAATGCACGGGTCATGCCAAAACGCACGAGTCATGCGCAACCTTTTTCCACTTAGTAACTCGCCAAACATAACCATCCAACGATCTCGGGTTCTAGTTAGCTTACACGAATGTGCACTCCATGCCTCTTAGCTCTTGTTATAATTTAGCTACCAACCCATTATTATCTTGTGAATTCAATTACTTAAAATGAACCGACGATTTCACTAAAATCACCAACATTTTATACGGAAAAATATGTCGAAAATGTCTATTTTCAACGGATTTTCTCGTCGGTTACTATTTGCTCGAAAAGGGGGGATTTCAAGAGATTTTCGACGGGATTTTCATCACAAGTCTTCCGTCGAAAACCCCATGAAAATTTCAAAGGATTTTCGACAACACTATGGTTTTGTTTCAACGGAATTTCGATGGAAATCTTCGAGGTATTTTGGACGGATTTATTTATGACATATTTTCGACGAATTTATTTTGTGATAGATTTTCGATGGATTACCTTTGTGACATATTTTCGATGGATTAACTTTGTGACAGATTTTCGACGGATTTATTTTGTTACATATTTTCGACGGATATGTTGTGACAGATTATCGACGGATTTTGTGTGACATATTTTCGACGGATTCTGGATTGTGGAATTTTCGATGGATTTTCATGTAATTTGTGATGGATAGTCTATCTAAAATTCGTCGAAGATGTCAAATATTGAAAAATACGTATTTTCCCTTGAATGCATACTATCCTAACACGAATAATATAAGACTACAAATCCTACCCAAGCACGAATAATATAAAACTACAAGTATTAGTAATCTTAGTTTATCCAACAAATATTAGTAAATAGAGTAACAGGTCTTCATATTTCAGGAGGGGGTAGGTGGTGGGGTAAAGCCGATTGCGGCACTAGTGAATCTTGTGACATGCTCTATCACAATTTTCTTTTCTTCTTGTACCTCTATACTTGCTCCTACCCGCTCCTCTGCAATATGCTCATCTCCTTCAGGCTTCGTACCTTCATTTATTCAACATAAACAATAAGTATATATCAACTAAACATAATTTATGTTTGTAAAAGAATAAATGGATCAATATTACCTCATCAGAAGTCCCCTGCTCAGAGGACTGTATCCGGGAGCTAGAATTGGGAGTATCGGTCATCACGTATTGTGGATCGTGTGGCACACAGAAGCCGAAGATTCTCCCCTTCTTCCCTCCTCCAACAACATCTGTCCCGTAATTGTGGTTGAGAAGTCGTGCCCTCCCATACTCTTGGACGATCAACTGAAGATAATTGGACTAGAATTGCAGAAGATGATTAGAACATAAAATCAACAACATAATGCGTGTAAATTAAACATATCCACAATAATCAAGCCTAACGTTTGCCAAACAATCGGAAAACCAATCTAGGTTAAAGGGTTTATAACCACGTTATGACCCTATAAGATCTATTATGACTCATATGCCTATAACTTATATGCTTCAGCTCACATTCGTTGTTTCAAATTTTGGACTTGGTTTGAGACACTTGAATTAGGGGCATATTCCATGGCATCCAAAACCATTATCAAGTGTAAACAATATAACCCCATATACAAAAATTAAGATTATTCACATATTTTAACATGATCCATTTCAAAAAGTCAAGATTATTTAAAGATCTTAACAGTTCTACTGACCTTCTACTCAATCGGATTGCAAAAAAATTAGAAAGTAGAAGTTAAACCTAAAAGCCCAAGGTTGTAATGGCATCCAAAACCATTATCAAGTGTAACAATATAACCCCATATACAAAAATAATGAGCAAATCGAACAGAAAACATAACTGAAGAGAGGAGAGACGAACGAGGGTGAAGGTCGAGCGATGGCGATCTGTTCGTTCGTTTTGGGAGAAGAACGTCGGGGAAGAAGCTGTTCTTTTGGAGAAGAGAGGCGCACAGAGGAACGGAGATATATCAGATTACGGTATAAAAAAAGGGGGTAAAATTGGCGTTGGGAAATTAAGAAGTTGTTTCTTAGATTAGATATTAACTTATTTAATTTAAAACTTTATTATAATTTATGTATTTTAAAATTAAAATCATTATGTAAATTATTGGTATTCTTAACATTTATCTTTCGTATTTATCGGTGAAAAATTATTTATCAATTAGTTTTATTATACAGTTTAAATGTAGAGTTTTAAAATTGCAGTTATTTATACTATATTATAAAGTTTAAATGTAGAGTTTTAAAATTGCAGTTATTTATACCATATTATAAAGCATTTGAAAAAAAAAACTATTAAAAACAATTGATAAAACTTAGTGTACCGCTATTTACTCTTAATTACTTAAAAATCTTTTAAAAACAACCATTAAAGCTTTTAAGTGTTGCTCTTATTTCATACATCTTAAACACCATCATTCAACATTTGCATTTAAGTGTTGCTCTTATTTCAACCTTTTCAACTTTTGTGTGCGTGGATGAAGAGCATAGACATGATTGTTGATAGTAACAAGTGTGAAATGGTTAGACAAGGAAACAGTTAAAAAAAAGTTTGGAATACCTAATAATATAAGATATGACGAATATGCCAAATTAGCCTACAATGGATATATGAGAGGGAAGGAAAGATCATTAAAATATCACATTCTTGAAGCATGACAAAATTGTCAATTTCACAAAAAAAGCATAAAATACACAGATTTATTAAATACCCATAAAAAATACGTGTAAAGTTGATATAATCTCTAAGTATATGCAGATCTTCTTACCGATCAAAACACATGTGTATTTTTTTAATGTATTTGGTTGACACGGTGGTTGAACCGGTTGAACAGTGACCCGGTCACCAAAAAACCGGGTTTTAAAACATGGGATTTAACACCTCCCATGGATATCACCCAAAACCTTATTTTACCTTGAGCTTGTGGATACAACTTTTTGTTCAATATATGTATAGATTTGATAGAATAGTTAAAGAATTGATTCATTCTAAGTTTTAGAAAAAAATCAACCTCAAGGCATAGATCCTAATTCTAGAGAAGTAGAATTCGTATTGGTGAGCCTGTTCATCAATATTGAGGTTGTGTTTTTAATCTTGTAACTTCAAGCATTGAATACAAGTTTACAAGTTGTTGATCATATACTGTTTTGTTTACTGTTTAATTGAATATCAAAGTGTTATTCCGCAACTTCTTTGATATTAGTTTCTGAGACTTTATTCTTGTTAAGAATTCGATCCTGACAAGTACAAGTCTTTAATCGATACAGTCCCTCCCTATACCATTCTTTGATTTTACAATATTAACCAAATTTCACATCCAAATTTATGCAATAAATGAATAAGAAACAAGTGCTTGATTGAGTGAAAAAAAATGTAGGTGAAAACCCCAAGTCAAGAACCCTAAATACATAAATGAATCAGGAATTGTGTACCTGATATCGTAGATGGAAACCACGAGGGTGAGGCAGTGAACGACATAAGAGAAAACACAACAAATAAGCACGCCTTCGATGCAGACCAGCAACTATCGTAATCGTAGATGCAGACCAACAACTATCGAAATCAGCAACAAAGAAAACCTGCAGACCAATTGATAGCTTTCATCGATGATGATATAGAGAGAATGGCGACGGAAATCGAAGAGCGGATCAAAACCATAAATAGAAGCGAACGCGAGTGCCATGCGACTTGAGCCGCATAACACTCGCATAACACTTTATTTGTTTCCCTTTCTGGCGGCTTCCATGCTGGTTCATCCACTTCATAGCCGCATTACATACTGTTTGTTTTGCGTAGGATTCCATAGCTACCATCACGTGACCTCCTCCTAATTCTTTATCTAATCATCCACGTGTCCTCCTACTTTCCTCATCTCATTCTATTTCCTTTGTTTTTTATTAGATTTAGTTTAATTAATAATTATATTATCTAGCAAGTTAGGATTAGGAGTAGTTTAATTCGTAATTATCTTTTTTTCTTCTAATTTAGATTATAAATAGGATGTTAGATTTCATTGTTTCGGCAAGTATCAATTAATAAAAGCTTTTGTTTTTAATATTTCTCTCTTAGTTTCGAGTTTTATGTTCCGTATTTCTCAACCGTAAAAGGGTTTAGACGCTTGTCGATCCTTCCACAAACATACGCTGCGTCAGTTGGTATCAGAGCAAGATTCGCCTGTCTTTTCACTAACCATGGTAGATCAACAACCTGCTACTAAAGCAGATTTAGCCGAGATGAACACGGCCTTTTCCATGACAATCGCCGATCTGACGGCAGCGGTTAACAGGCTTCAACCCAACTTCGTCAACGACAACCGTCGGAGAAGAAACAGGCTTGAAAAACCGGTTATGAGGGCACACAATAGCCATCGTCACCGAGTCGATCTTTTGAATTCTGAATCCGAAGAGGAGGAGGAAGAAGAACCGATCAACGTCGGAAGGGATGAGCCCGATTATCGGATGAAAACAGACATCCCGTTCTTCTTTGGAACTATGGGAGTTGAAGAGTTCCAAGATTGGCAAATCGAAGTCGATAGATTTTTCGACATAATGGAAGTACCAGAGCATAAACAGATAAATATGGTTGCTTTTCGTCTTAAAAGCACCGTCGCAGTAAGGTGGGACAAGCTAATGGTCCAACGACAACGACAACGAAGAGGTCTGATTCGATCGTGGCGTCGGATGAAACAGTTGATGATAGAACGGTTCCTACCCGAAGATTACGAACAAATGCTCTACAAAATGTATCTCGGTTATAACTAAGGATCGAGATCCGTAACCGACTACACCACCGAGTTCTTACGATTAACCGATCGTAATGAAATTGGAGAATCTGAAGGCCAAAAAGTAGCCCGGTACATCAGTGGCTTGAAGACCTCAATCCAAGACAAGATCGGACTCCAAAACGTGTGGACCGTAACAGAAGCCTCGAGTTTGGTCTTAAAAGATAAATTAATAGAGAAGTCTGCTTGTACCTCCAATCCTTATCGATGATTTCAAGGGTCCAGCGAGAACTCAAGCCACCACCGTCGATAAAGTAAAGAGCCCCACTCAAGACACTAACCTTCCTCACAAAGTTAATACCGACAATCCTGGTGGTGGACCACAAGGAAAGACTACGCATTCCAAGACCCATAATCCGTATGCTAAGTCGATGATATCAAGTGTTACCGATGCGGCCAACCAGGACATCGATCCAACGAGTGCACTAACCGGAGAACGACAACATTAGTAGATGGGGAGGAAAGCGGCGAAGACGACGCATATGAGGGATTCAACTTTGCCGAAGAAGAGTATGAAGAGAAGGTCAATATCGTGCTCCAACGAGTTCTCTTCTCGTCGAAGGAAGAAGGCCAAAGGAAGAACCTTTTCCGATCTCATTGCTCAGTTAATAAAAAGGTATGTAACCTCATCATTGATAACGGGAGTTGTGAAAATCTAGTATCGCGGAAGTTGGTCGATCATGTTAATCTACCTGCTCACCCTCATGAGGCTCCCTATTCTCTCGGGTGGGTCAAGAAAGGCCTGTAAGTTAGGGTAATGTAAACTTGCCGGTACCCATATCAATCGGAAAGTATTATCAAGAAGATGTTATATGTGACGTTCTCGATATGGATGCATGCCATATCCTATTCGGCCGACCTTGGCAATTTGATAATGACGTCACTTATAAGGGCCGAGACAACGTCATGTTGTTCCGTTGGGGTGATCGAAAGATCGCTATGGCACCTGTTAACAATTTCGAAAAGACCTCCGACAAGAAAAGCGACAATTTTATCATCATGACCAATAGCGAGCGAGAGATGGAAGAAGATGCAAAGAAAGTCGAAGTCTTTTGCCCTATTATCGTTAAAGGGCTAATGAGTGCAGAAAAATTCGAGGCCGAAATTCCGAAAGAAGTGAACGAGATGCTAGAAGATTTCAAAATTCGGATGATTTGTCTCATGAATTACCACCCATGAGGGACATTCAGCATCAAATTGATTTGATTCTGGGAGCTAGTCTACCAAATTTGCCTCATTATCAGATGAGTCCCAAAGAGAACGAGATCCTAGACTTGCTCAAGAAAGGATTTACGAGAAAGCATGAGCCCGTGTGCCATACCCATACTCCTAGTGCCAAAGAAGAATAATCAATGGAGGATGTGCATTGATAGTAAGGCCATCAACAAAATCACCATCAAGTACCGGTTCCCCATTCCACGATTGGAAGATATGCTTGATGAATTGTCCGGCTCTACCATATTCTCCAAGATCAATCTTAGAAGCTGCTATCATCATATTCGTATTTGACCGGGCGATGAATGGAAGACCACATTCAAAACACCATTCGGACTCTACGAATGGTTGGTTATGTCTTCCGGTACATCTAACGCACCAAGCACCTTCATGAGAACTATGAATAAGGTACTACGCCCTTTCATTGGAACTTTTGTAGTCGTTTACTTTGACGACATCCTCATCTATAGCCGAGGAAGATCCGACCACCTTAATCATCTCCGTCAAGTCTTAACGGCACTACAAGAAAACAAGCTCTATGTCAATTTGAAAAAGTACACTTTCTGCACCGACAAGCTTTTATTTCTTGGTTTCATCGTCAGAGAAAACGGTATCGAAGTGGCCGAAGAAAAGGTAAAAGCCATTCGAGAGTGGATGACACCCAACACGGTCACCGATGTCCGTAGCTTTCATGGCCTAGCAACCTTTTATCGAAGATTTGTTCGGAATTTTAGTACCGTCACCGCCCCGATCACGGAATGTCTAAAGAAATGCAAGTTTCAATGGGGTCCCAAACAAGACGAAAGCTTTTCCTTAATCAAAGAAAAGCTTAGTACCGCACCCGTTCTAGCATTACCCGATTTCAAGAAGGTTTTTGAAGTTGAATGTGACGTGAGTGGCATTGGAATTGGTGTTGTCCTAAGTCAAGAAAAAAGACCGGTCGCTTACTTTAGTGAAAAACTTAGCGAGGCCCGACAAAAGTGGAGTACGTATGAACAAGAATTCTATGCGGTGGTTCGAGCTTTAAGGCAATGGGAGCACTATTTGGTTCAAAAGGAGTTCGTTTTATTTACCGATCATCAAGCCTTAAAATTTATCAACAGTCAGAAAACGATTAACAAGATGCACGCTCGTTGGGTAAGTTTTCTGCAAAAATTTCCTTTTGTAATCAAACATTAATCCGACAGTCTCAACAAAGTGGCCGATGCCCTTAGCCGAAGGCCAACTTACTCATCACTTTGTCACATGAAATTGTTGGTTTCGAGGCATTGAAAGAACTTTATAGTGAAGATGGTGACGTCCAAAACATGTGGGGAAAGTGAAATAGCGGCACCCCTAGCGGCGATTTATGTGTCTGAGAGGGTTACCTTTTTCAGGGAAACCAACTATGCATTACCGACTCTTCGTTATGGGAAAAATTGATTCGAGACATGCACGAAGGAGGATTGAGCGGCCACCTTGGACGGGACAAAACCGTTGCTAGCTTGAAAGAACGGTATTATTGGCCACACTTAAAGAATGACACAAGTTCGATTGTGAGAAAGTGCTATACTTGCCAAACTGCAAAAGGACGGTCTCAAAACACCGGTCTCTACACCCCTCTCCCGATTCCCGGAGACATTTGGCAAGACCTCTCTATGGACTTCGTGTTAGGTCTTCCCCGTACTCAAGGGGGGGGGGGTGGACTCTATTTTTGTTGTGGTTGATCGTTTCTCAAAAAATGAGCTACTTTATCACTTGCAAGAAAACCTCCAATGCAAGTAACATCGCAAGGCTTTTCTTCAAAGAAGTAGTGCGTCTACATGGTGTCCCGAAAACGATCACTTCCGATCGAGACACAAAGTTTCTTAGCCACTTTTGGATAACACTTTGGAGAATGTTCGGAACGAATCTAAAAAAAAGTAGCACCGCTCACCCCCAAACCGACGACCAAACGGAAGTTACTAACCGGACTTTGGGAAATATGCTTCGAAGTGTATGTGGTGACAAACCGAAACAATGGGATGTGGCCTTAGCACAGATCGAGTTCTCTTACAATAGTGTCGTCCACATCGCCACTGATTGCTCTCCTTTTTCCTTAGTTTATACGTCATCCCCAAGGCACATGGTCGATTTAGTCAAGCTACTGAGAGATCCGGGAGTTAGCATCGCAGCGGGTAACATGGCTAAGGAATTACAAGCAAGGAAAGATGCCGTCAAATTATGTCTTGAAGCTATCGGTTTAAAAACATCGTCGGAAGAAGATTTTCAACGAGGGAGACGAGGTAATGGTTTTTCTCCGGAAAGAACGATTTCCTATCGGTACTTATGGGAAGCTCCAATCCAGAAAATATGGACCGTTTAAGATCACGAAGAAAATTAACGACAATGCTTACGTCGTCGCTCTTCCCGATTCTTTACATATATCGAACACCTTCAACATTGCCGATATATATGAGTATTACAAAGACCGATATGTATGAAGATAAACAAGCGTTGATGACTTATTTTAGTGTTGATCGATGAAATAAATAGGGAAGGCTTGAGGATAAAAGGGGAAAAATATGTATCTCTGACCACTATAAGAGAGGGGATACGTGCTGACCGAGTTTCATCCAGTAAGAGGAACGGTCAGATCCTCTTTTCAGATTAACGGGTTGTTTGTTTTTTGATTTTGAGAGCTTATTTACCAATTATCACCTTTTCAGTCAGTTGTTTTCCAAATAAGTCTTTTTTTTAAGTATTGAGACCCACTTATCACTTAAACTTATCTGAAACAAAAAGTGATAACCTAATCACTTAGGTGGCGTTTGCTTTTTAATAGGTTTGAAGTCCGAAGTCTTATTTCACGTCTGATTAATAAGAGGTGGTGCTGAAGTCTGAAATCTGAATCAATAAGACTGTTTGTTTTTGTAACGTCTGAAGACTGAAATCTGAATCAACAAGACTGTTTGTTTTTGTAAATTGAAACTTCTGAATCTGAATCCGAATCAATAACACTGTTTGTGTGAACTATTTCCTTAGAGATAAGGATTCAAAAAAGCAATAAAACACCTCTAGTTGGAATGATCAAACCAAATTGATAACTCAAAACCCTCGTACCTAAATTATGTATCCATCACCTTTTACTTTCACTTTGGCCTCTGTCTAATTACCTCAACTCAGAATTCAAATTGGCAGTCTTGATAGTGTACTGGGTGAATGAACAGACAAATTTATATGGATATTCAAGATGAATGTAAAAAACGAAATAAACCCTGTCTATGCTGGAACATGTAGACCAATTTCTAATCCTATTTGACCTCACAAGGGATAAAACAGAGGGTGAAAAAATCAATGTAAAAAAAAAACAAAATTGTTCATGTTTGTAGACACATTCTCCTTGGCATTTTCACAAACAGATGGAGTGAAAGGTAAAAAAAACAAATAACTCCAGCAGAAATCAAAAAAGTAAAAGCCACAATCAATAGCATAATTCTTGACTTAAAAGAAACATAATTTGATTTCACAAATCAGATCCCAAAATCATGGATTAATCGTATTATATGTAACAAACGTCAAAGAAGAACAGAACATGATAAACCATAAACCACATGATTAACCTGCCGCAAAGAACTAGATCTAAAGATTCTCATGAATGCATTGATCATACTGAACCAACTGAAAAACCCAGATGAATGAACTGACCTCAAAAACGATCTGAGATTCCGAGCCCGAAAAGCAACTACTGCCTTTTGATGTCCACAAGTTAAAACATTAAAAATACACATAATAACAAGTTTTACATTAATCCAAAAACTTTAAAAAAACACATAACAACAAGTTTTACATCAATCCAAAAACATTAAATAAACAGATATAAACATAACACTAAATGCCTAAATCGCACATACGTACTACCTATTGGACTATTGTTTTTAACTTTTTTTACCGGGTTAATCGGTTCGATACCGGTTCGTTCTGACCGGTTCAACCGGTTTTTTAATAGAACCGGTCGGTTCAATCCGGGTCATAAATTGGCATCAAACCGGTCGCAATTGACCCGGTCTCTTTCCCCGGTTCCCGGTTCAACCGGTTTGACCGGCCAGGTCGACCGGGTTTTTAAAAGATTGGTAAATTGTTGTTCGATGATTCAAAACTAACTCTTTAATTTACTGGAAATGGAACTCAAGTGTCGTCATGGATGGAGGAGACCAAGACAATCTCTTGTTACATAGTTAAAGCAAGTTACCATCTTAATAAGTCTACTTGTCTGCCATCGATACTCACTCCATCACTCTCTAAGTTGAACTGAAAACTTGTTCCTTCTTAACCAGAGGTAATGTTCCATCTCTTTAATCTTTATAATATATTTATTAACACACTTCTTAATTTAATTTCATCCAACTATCTTTTTTCCTTAACTTATGCTACATATGCTTATATCCTCTATTTCAATCTCTATAATATATAAGATTTGTTGTTCTTCTAGTTTATATATATATATATATACACACACACACACATATATCAAGTATTATGTTTCATGTATATACATCAATGTTTTAAAAACCGATTTTTTGGTTGACCCGGTGTGGTGACCGGCTCACGGTTCAACCGGTTCAACGTCAACCCGGTTTCAAGAATTTCTATATAATTTTCATTTTCCTGCATACATATATATATATATATAACCAAGAATTTGATGTCCACAAGTTAAAACATTAAAAATACACATAACAACAAGTTTTACATTAATCCAAAAACTTTAAAAAAACACATACCAACAAGTTTTACATCAATCCAAAAACATTAAATAAACACACATAAACATAACGCTAAATGCCTAAATCGCTAATACGTACCGCCTATTGGACCGGGTTAACCAATTCGTTGTGACCGGTTCAACCGGTTTTTAATAGAATTGACCGGTTCAATCCGGGTCATAAATTGGCATCAAACCGGTCGCAATTTACCCGGTCTCTTCCCCGGTTCCCGGTTCAACCGGATCGGCCGGGTCGACTCGGTTTTTAAAACATTGGTTGTTACAATATTTAATTCCTAAATATTTGTTGGTAGATTTTTTATTACATATGTGAACCATTGACCCCAACAAGTTCTTCCATGTGTACAGAAACCATATACATGTTCAATACCTCATGTACAAAACAGAAATCAAACCTGGTTTACAAACCTCGTTTGTAGAAAACAAACAACATTCCAATTCCCCTATTCAATATTTGCGTCAGTTTATATTTATGATGAATCTTACTTTGGAACGAGAGTGATTAGCAGTTTAAGATTTTAATTGCGTTTGTAAGAGATGCATCAATTTACTTGCTGGTAATCCAAATTGCAAGAGATAGACCATAATGTTTCAGTTGCCTAGAGCCTCTCACTATTTTCCATCAAACTCAGACTTTGGTAGTATGTTGGTGTTGCAAGTTTCTTGAATCTGATTGTGTGGTTCTTTTTTCTTCTATATACCTTGTGCTGCAAATGAGTATCTATTAGCCTCTTAACACTCAATTACTTGCTGCTTATGTACTGGTAATGTGGTTTTCTTATCATGTTCACCTATTAATGATGATGATTCAAAGCTTGACCTCACAACCCCAACTTAACTTGGACTCAAAGCTACAAAAAGGAGGAAAAAAAACTCATTTTAGACCAGATATAGAGATTCTAGACCCTCTCTTTATTGTTTTTGTTAATGTATATATGCGTATAAGGCCCAAGGCCAGGCCCATGTGTGCATAAGGCCCAGGACTATATAGTCTATGTATAAATTCCTTATATCTTCTAGTCTAGGTTAGTTTTCTCATTATCATTCAGTCGTATTGTAAGTTTATTCTCTCAATCAATATATCGAAGTCTCAAACCTTCAGCATATTCATCGTCTCTTTCAATCATCATCATCTTCTAACATGGTATCAGAGCTGTAGGTTTGTTTTTCTTCTCTCGCCATCGCTCCTTATCTCGCCTTCGCTACAGTCAACCGAAATCCCAGTCGACGCCGCCCACTCTGTCTCTCATCGCCATCGCCGCACTCTCGGGTACGTTCCAGTAACCCTAGTCGAACGCCTTATCGGTCCATACCGGTCGCACACCCTACCGGTCCATACCGGTCGTCACCCTACCGGTCCATACCGGTCGTCACCCTACCGGTCCATACCGGTCGCTCACCTTACCGGTCCATACCGGTCGCAACACCTTACCGGTCCATATCGGTCTCAACCTCATACCGGTCCATACCGGTCGCAACCTTATACCGGTCCATACCGGTCGCAACACCATACCGGTCCATACCGGTCACTCTAGTGCAAATGTGAACTGTTTCTCGTCGCATCCATGGCTGCCAATCTCAGTCACTCAAATCCCAAGTCCAAAGGTAAATGGACCAACAACAACCATTACAAATCTGTGGGAAAGTCGAACACATCTGAGTGTGCCTTTTGCCATTCTACTGCTCATCTTCTCCTTGATTGTCCTATTCGCAAGTGTCGTCGGTGTGGCATCACTCATCCACGCCATTATGAGTCTGACTTCCCTAAGAACTCAAAGAACACTGCCCTCAAAACAGGACTCATGCTGTTGCTGGATCTACTATTGATAATAACGAGGTTTCTCCAGTCACCTCACCTGACCTCATGGAACTGATGCGTCGCAATCAGGAGCTCATGGAGCAGATCATGTCTGGTGCTATGGGTATGAATTCTCAACACTCAACTGCATCAGGTAACTCATGGCTTTTTGACTCTGGGTGCTGCAATCATATGACTCCCTGCACTGATGGTTTTGTTTCTAAGAAACCACCTCAGCATTTTACGTCAGTACGAACTGCAGACAACACTGGCCTACCGGTATCCTTTAGTGGAAATGTCTCCACTCCTCATATACAATTACCAGATGTTCTAAATGTTTTGAAACTATCTTTGAGCTTAGTTTTGATTGTGCAGCTTCTAGAATCTAATCTGATCATTCTATTTCATTCTTCTTGTTGTGTTGTACAGGATCCAAAGACCAAGCAGATCCTTCGACTCGGCCGTAAAGTTGGACGGATGATTGATGTGGTCTACCTTCGTCTTCCATTACCCTCTTCAAGTCTTGTTGCCTCAGTTTCCAACATTTCTTCCTTTGACTTGTGGCATGCTCGGCTAGGTCACTTATCTCTAGCCCGAATAAAATCATTAGCTAATTTAGGGGTGTTAGGAAATTGTGTGTCAACTGACAATATTTCTTGTTTATCATGCAAACTTGGCAAACATCATGCCTTATCTTTTGAAACAAATGAGTTTAATTCTCCTTCTCCTTTTGATCTTATTCATTCTGATGTATAGGGACCAACACCACATCCATCCATGGGGGGTGCTCGTTATTTTGTTATTTTTATTGATGATCATACACGTTTCACATGGATATATCTCATGAAACATAATTAGGAGCTACCTAAAATTTATATTATGTTTGCTCGGATGATTCACACCGAATTCTCAAAATCTATAAAGATTCTTAGGGCTGACAATGCTATGAAATACAAAGAGTCCTCTCTTCTCTCCTTTCTTCAATCTCAGGGGACTCTCTCTCAGTACTCCTGTCCCGGCACATCTCCTCAAAATGGTCGTGCCGAACGTAAACACCGTCATATTCTTGATACAGTTCACACTCTTCTCATTTCTGCAAAATCGTCATCCTACTCCCATCCTTAATAATAAGTCTCCTTATGAGGCTCTTCATGAGATCACCCCTGCCTATGAACTTCTAAAAGTTTGGGGTAGTGCTTGTTTTGTTCAGTTACAACCTCATGAACATACCAAACTTGAACCTCGCTCTAGACTTTGCTGCTTCCTTGGATATGGTATTGAGCACAAGGGTTATCGCTGCTGGGATTTTATCTCCCAGCGTCTTCGTATATCTCGTCACGTTACCTTCTAGGAACATGTTTCTTTTTCTTCTATATCCAAGTTTCGTGAGTCCTCTACTTTCACCGCTTCGTTCTTTACTGATGCTTCCGTCTCATTTGACTCACTCCAATCTGACATCACTTCGTCTCCGCCTATTGTTCAAACACCTTCCGAATTCACCTCTCCTTCAGAGTCTCCTGCTTCTACACAGTCTACCTCTCCTAGTTTTCCTGATCAACATCAATCATCTTCTCTATCCGCACAACCAACATCTGAGCTGCCTGCTGAGTCTCTGGCTCCTGGAACGTCTCAATCTCAGAATGTTCGACGATCAGATCGGGTAAGACAAGTTCCCTCTCATCTTCGTGATTATCATGTTTATGGTACTCTGCTGTCCAATCACGAACCTACTTCCTACAAGGAAGCTTCATCTAACCCTGATTGGCAAAAACCTATGGCTGAGGAACTTCATGCTCTTGACAAAGCTCAGACATGGGAATATGTCCCTCTTCCACCGGGCAAGTCACCCATTGGTTCCAAATGGGTGTTCAAAATCAAGACAAAATCTTATGGCTCTATTGATCGGTACAAAGCTCGCCTGGTGGCAAAGGGCTTCAATGAAGAGTACGACATTGATTATGAGGAGACATTTGCACCTGTTTCTCTAGTCACGTCTGTTCGCAGTCTCCTAGCCATCGCAGCTACAAAACAATGTCCTCTCTTTCAGATGGATGTTAAGAATGCCTTCTTGAACGGTGAATTATCTGAGGAAGTCTACATGACACCTCCTCCAGGCGTTCGACTTCCACAAGGTCATGTTTGTCGTCTTCAGAAGGCTCTTTATGGACTCAAGCAAGCTCCGCGAGCTTGGTTTGATAAGTTCAGTTCCACAGTCACTTCTCTGGGTTTCTCACCCAGCAACTATGATTCAGGACTGTTTACTCGGACCACTGAGGCTGGCACAATCTTACTTCTTTTGTATGTGGATGATATGATTATTACTTGCAGTGACTCTACAGGCATAGCTAATCTCAAGACATCTTTCAGCTCCTGTTTTGAGATGAAGGATCTTGGCTCTTTACATTATTTTCTTGGTCTTGAGGTGCTCTCAGATTCATCGGGAATTTATCTTTGTCAAGCCAAATACACCTCAGATCTCTTGTCAAAAGTTGGGATTACTGACAACAAAACTGCATCCACTCCTCTTGAGCACAACCTTCATTTGGCTCCGAATGTTGGACCTCCTCTGCGTGATCTTACTTTATATTGACAGTTAGTGGGGTCACTTGTCTACCTGACAGTGACTCGACCTGACATTGCCTATGCTGTTCATACCGTCAGTCAGTTCATGTCTTCACCCTGTTCTGATCACTATGCTACTGTCCTGCGCATCCTTCGATATTTAAAAAGGACCATGTTTCACGGTCTTCATTTTACATCCACATCATCATTGACTTTGCGAGGCTTTTCTGATGCTAATTGGGACAGTGACATGACTGATCGTCGCTCCACTACCGGCTACTGTTTCTTTCTTGGCGACTCACTCATATCTTGGAGGAGCAAGAAACAATCTCTTACAGCTCGATCCAGTACTGAAGCTGAGTATCGAGGACTAGCTGACACAGCTCAAGAACTTGTGTGGTTACACTGGAAACTTTCTGACATGGGGGCTCCTCAACATTCTCCAACTCCATTGTGGTGCGACAACAGTGCAATTCAGATAGCTCACAATGATATCTTTCACGAGTGAACGAAGCATATTGAAATTGACTGTCACTTTGTTCGTCAACATGTGACTCGTAAGACTATCCAACTTCTTCCTATTTCAACTATTGATCAACCGGCCGACATTTTCACTAAAGCTCATCTACCAGGATGGTTTCGTGATCTAGTTTCCAAACTCCATCTGGCTCATTCTTATCCCGATGAGTTTGAGGGGGGATGTTAATGTATATATGTGTATAAGGCCCAAAGCCCAGGCCCATGTGTGCATAAGGCCCAGGCCTATATAGTCTATGTATAAATTCCTTGTATCTTCTAGTCTAGGTTAGTTTTCTCATTATCATTCAGTCGTATTGTAAGTTTATTCTCTCAATCAATATATCGAAGTCTCAAACCTTCAGCATATTCATCGTCTCTTTCAATCATCATCATCTTCTAACAGTTTTACTTTATTATTTATTTGTTTTTTCCATGTATATTAGTGCATGTCCTCCCTCTCACCCACCAATTATTTTCTATTGGCTTTATGGTGTACATAACTTTTTTTTGAAAGTAAAATATTTTCCACTTTGTTTATGGTATTGTGTTCATGAAGACACTGACGTCATGGGGAATGAACAAGAACAAACAACGGAAATTCCACAAGATGACAGGTCAAGAGAAATATCGAGTAAAAGTAAACGGGTTAGAGGTAAGACACGGTGTGTCAAACTATATAAAGATTTTGCAGACTCTGAATGGGTGAAACACGTTATAGAGTTTGATGACATGGGCAACTTTAAGGGGAAGTATAGATCAGAAATCTATAACTTTTTAGGTAACTTGGTTTGGAAAGAGATTGGGCTTACAGAATTGCGATGTAAGAAAGTGTCCAAAGAAGTGAAAGATATGATGTGGGAGGAAGTAACGGTATGTTCTACTTGTTTATTTATTCAATGTAAATATTATATTTAGTGTTTATTTGTTTATCATTTATTTGTAACTAGTATATGATTTGATATTATGGTAGCAATTTTATGTAATCGACGCGAGGATGAAAGAACAGATGATGCACCATCTTGCTGATGCCTTGCGCAATTTTCGATCAAAACTATACAAACGTTTTATACTGTCGAACATCGGTAAACCTTCAAAATTGAAAGTTGTCCCAAAACAATAAGGGAACGTGGGACAGGATGATTGGGACAAATTCGTTAAACACACACTTTCAGAGAAATTCAAGGTTATACAATGCTTAAATAATGTTATATTTATTGTCATCTCTATTTATTTCTTACTGTAATATTTATTTCATTTTTTTTCTCGTCTATGGTTGTATCCGTGCCAGCAAAAATATCACGTGCAAAACACAAGTACCCACATCGGTTAGGACGATCGGAATACGTGGGACTTAGAGAAAAAATGGTATTCCTATTTTTAAATTGTTGAATTCATTACCTTTTCGATTTTTCTTATAAGCGAAGTTCCAAGACTGAAGTTTTAACACCAATATGTGTATTTGATAATTACTAGGTAAAAAATAAAGAAATTCTTGAGGATGAAGTTCCAGTGAGGTCTTTGATGTGGTGCAAGGCACGTCAAACCAAGGACGGAGGTTATGAAAATGACGAGCTCAAAGACAATGCAAATGAAATTGTAAGAATCCATACTTTATTGGAATGCATTCCTCTTTCTACCAAAGTATCACTGATATATGTTGTGGACAGGTGAACTCAGGATGGATCCCTAACGCTTGAACACGACACATATGCTCTTACGCTTGTGTTTGGCAAAGAGCATTCTCGGCGTGTAAGAGGGGTCGGGAAGGGGGTAACTCCAACACGCTACTGAAACATTCCCAGACGCAAAGGATCGTCCAGAAACTGCACTCTACAAAGATAGTTGGACGATGAAAAACGAGAGAATGTTGAAAAAGTTGGGGGTTTGCAGAAACAGCTGCAAGACCAAGAGCACATAATTAAAGAACAAGGTCACATAATTAAAGAACAAGGTCAGAAGATCGAAGACCAAAATCATGTAATTAAAGAACAAGGTGAGGTAATGAAAGCTATATTAGCTCACGTGTCCGCTAAAGGAATTGGATTAACTTATCTGAAAACTCCATTAAACATGAGTTTCGAAGGACAAGTAAGTAAATTGGTCAGAAAGTATGCTCGATAGACTTAATTTAATTTTTTTAATAAATTGTTGTGTAATATGTAATATTTGTATAAACACTTTCCAGAAATCTTTGACAAGTGGTCTCCCATCTTCACATGAAACTTCTGCAACAAGCAACCACTCTGATAAATCTACTCATGACGACACTGTTGGTAAATCGTCAAAGAGACCTCGATAATCTTTAGAGGTAGATTATATACCGGTATCTGGGAAGAATGCTCATGTTGCTATAAATTCACAACAATCAAAGACTACACCATCTCAAGTGTTGACAAATGAAGTCCCAATGGTGTGTTCTTTATATGTATTATAATTTTTTTTAACGTTGATCTTTACGATGTTCTCACAGAATATATTTTTTGCAGGGTATAACATGTAAATTGGCACATCCAAATCGAAGAAACATTGTTGCATAGGGGACTATCTTATACTCATCTTTAGAACAGATCATTCATGGAGTTCCACTTTCGGCTGATTGCTACAAAGTCTCGATTGACAAAAAAATAAAACAAGTTGCATTTTTACCCATCCAATCGGGTGAGCACAAGCCTGTAGGAGAAGCTTATGAAAGTTTTGTCGCTTGGCCAAAAAGTCTTGTGATCCCGGACTCAAAGGTCAGCTGCTTATCTAATTTAGCTCTTCCTTTGTTTTAATGGACAATCTTGCATGTCTAAATGTATACAACAATGGGTATGAAGATATTAAATATTTGGTTACCATTATATATTATACAACTTATATGTTGGGAAGCCGTTGCAAAGGTTTGAGCCTTTAGAATGACCACTATCCACAAAAACCTAATTACCATTATATCTTATACAACTTATATGTTGGTTAAACTTGTATTCTTTTGCAGGTACCGCAAACAACTTCTGATGAGCATAAAGAGAAGAAAAAAAAGAAGAAAAAAAGATCTTCACAACTGTTACTCAGCTAAAGACGACAAAGCATATAAGGAGTACATTAAATATGAAAAACATTGATTTAGATGATGCATGAGATTTTTATAGGTATTTAAACTTTTTTGACACAATGAATTTGCTATTATTTGTCTTTGGAAACATTATTCATATAATTATCAGTACTAGTTTAATAGTTTCTTATATATTGATAATTATTTCCAACTTCTTTTAGTTTTTTTTTTTGGCCAGATATTATTAAAACCTTTCGTAATAAGTAGTCTATGACAACGGGTTTTAAAAATAGACATAACCATACATCATATTGAGGTGATGCTTGAATAAACGACATTGTGCATTAAGTTACGGTAACGGTTTTTAAAAAATAAACGTCATCTTTTGTCATGTTACAGTGATGGTTTTTTAAAAATAAACGTTACCGTATGTTATATTACGGTCACGGTTTTGACAAATACATGTTAACGTATGTCATAATACGGTGATGGTTTAAAAAAATAAATGTCACTATATTTCATGCTTCAATGACGATTTTTAAAAAATAAACGTCAATCTACGTCATGCTATGGTGACATTTTTGAAAAATTAATGTCACCGTACATCATGTTATGGTGACGGTTTTGAATAGTAAAGGTCTTTATATGTCATGCTACACTAACGATTTTGGCAAATAAACGTCGCCATACGTCGCTTCACATTGACAGTTTTGACAAATAAACATCACCATACTTCAAAAATAAACATCACTATATGTCACTTTACGTCACTCTACAGTGACGGATTTGAAAAATAATCTCACTGTATGTTATGCTATGATAACGGTTTTGAAAAAAAAAATATCACTTTAGGTTCAACTACGGTGACGATTTTGAATAATAGATGTCATTGTATGTCACTCTAAGGTGATGGTTTTAAAAAATAAACGTCACAATATATCTTGGTACGGTGACACTTTTGAACGATAAATGTCACATTATGTCATAGTACACTGACGGTTTGGTTTTCAAAACCGTCACCGTAATTATGACTATGGTGACATTTTCAAAAATGTCACTATACATCTTACTACGTTAACGGGTTTGAAAAACAATTGTCACCGTATGTCGTACTATAATGACGGGTCTGAAAAATAAGTGTCATTGTATGTCATGCTACGGTAACGGTTCGAATAAATAAATGTCACCATATGTCTGTTACTGTGACGATTTTAAATGATAAACGTCACCATATATCGTGTTACAGTGACGATTTTGAAAAATAAACGTCACCTTATGTCATCCTATAGTCATGTTTCTTAAATGTAAACGTCAACGTAGGTCATGCTATAGTGACTATTTTATAAAATAAATGTCACTGTACGTCATGTTAGAGTTACGGTTTTTAAATAGAAACGTCGGCGTATGTCATGTTACGGTGACTATTTCGATAATTTAACGTCACCTTACGTTATGTTATGGTGACGATTTTGAATAATGAAGGTCATTATATGTCATGCTATGGTAACGTTTATGACAAATAATTGTCACTGTATGTCATGGTACGGTCACGATTTTGAAAAAATAAACGTCACCATATGTAATGCTACGATGACAATTTTAATAAAATACTGTCATCGTATGTTACGCTATGGTGACGGTTTTTACAAATTAATGTCATTGTATGTTATGCTATGGTAACGGTTTTAGAAAAAAGAACAACTTTTTTTTGTATATTTAAGATGACGGTTTTTAGCGTATGGTAACGATTTTTTATATGATTTGGTAACATTTTTTAAACATAACCAAAAGTGTACCAAAAGTGATGGCATATAAGGTGACGATTTTTATGTCCATGAAAACCGTTACCGAATACCTATGGTAACGATTTTTAACCGTCACTAAAGACCTTTTTTGTACTAGTGCTAATTTGACTCGTTAAGGTCCATTATGACTCCTTTATGCGTAATATGACCCGTTAAGGTCAATTGTGACTTAATTATGCCTAATATGACCCGTTAAAGTCCAACAAGATCCATTAAGGTCCATTATGACTCAATTAGGCTTATATGACCCATTAAGGTCCAACAAGACCCTTTAAGATCCATTATGGATCAATTAGGCCTAATATGATCCATTGAGGTCCGACAAGACCCGTTAAGGTACATTATGAATCACTTAGACATAATATGGTCAATTAAGGTCTGACAAGACCCATTAATGTACATTATGACTCACTTAGGCCTAATATCACCCATTAATATACATCAAAACCTATTTAAGTACATTATGACTCACTTGCGCCTAATATTAAATAATCCTAATGTTTGTCGAACATTTGGCAACCCAAACTAGATTAATTTAACCTAAATTTTTTCTAACAATTAAATGTATAACTTAATCGATGGCTGAAGACGACATTCTTTTCGCCGGGCATTTTTGGTAACCCTAGAAAGAGGGTAAAAAACTTGACATATGTCAACTCTTTGAGGGATTTTCGACGGAAGTAATTAATGTTTTATATAATTAATATTATAAATAATAAAAAAATCAAATTTTCAAATAAGACTTGATAACATTCAATAGTCTTAATTCAATCACCCGACAATTTCTTAGTTTCATCATAACCACTTATTCTAACATAAGCATATTATCATCTATAAATCCTGATACTTTAATCGATTTCTTTTTTCAATCTTCACTTCCCATCAAGAACCTCCCAAATAAAACTTATATCATAACACTTGGCGATATGTAACACCCTAAAAAAAATCAGAGGAAATTAAAACCTGGAAAACCTGGCAACATGACGATCGCATTGATATAAACCTCCCAAAAAGGGGATCAGTCCTTAAGACTTTACAAAACCTGTACATAAATGAGATTCATCAACAAACTAATCTAGACACTTCTACCAAGATTACATCTGTTGACAATCCATAATTCATCAAAAGAATGGGACTTAACAAATGCCCAGATACAATACTAGTCATCTCAAAATGCCTCGAGACCAAACCCGTCTCTCAAAACCCCAGAAACCCACCGCTAAGGGAAACCTGTTATACACATCATTTGAGAAAAAGTGTTAGGCTTAAAGCCTAGTGAGAACATACAGTTCATAAATCTCAAGAGATATAATCAAATGCATCAAAGTAAATCTTTTCAAAGGTTTAGTTATGCAAAATACAGTTCTTTGATAAGATACGGACAACCGGTCCAAAACACATCTTTCGATGACGGGGATTACCCGATTTACCAAGGATTATAGTGGAACACAAAGTAAGCCACAAATCCGAGTTATGAGCTAAATACATGGAACCATGGCCACGAACGCTTCGGTCCGTACTACGATGTGAGGAAGGGCCCCCGAGGAACCATGTCTACTCGTTCGTTAGGCTACATTTGACCCATGGTTAGTAACTGGTCTCACATAACCGTACCAAGTGCCCCCGAGGATCAAATGTATCTAACTACAACAGAAGGGGCATATCCTTCCCAGCCATAAGCCGACTCAATACCTAGGGATCCACTAGTATAGTCATGACTTGTCACAAAATTTCATGTGACCAACAAAGCTAGATAAATAGCTTTCAAAACATTTATATTTCAAAATGTCGTTTTCAAGATCAACTGTTTAGTAAGAAAGATAAACATAAACCAGATTATATGTATTCTTTCAAATAAGCCCTGGGCAAGTAAAACATTCTTTTACTTCAACAAGATGGAATCCATCATTTTAGTCAAAAGTGTTCGGGAACCCTAAAATATCTCAGAAACCCCAAGTTACGTCAAAATGCAATAAACGGAAAATCCAAAACCGTAGAGATATATAGGAGTTAAAAACACAATCTTTGACATACATAACAATTTTAGAAAAGTTAGTAGGAACTCACCTCAGATTTCTTCTTCCTAACGAATGCTACCTATGACAACACCGAAAGAATCGGTAAGTCGAAACATAGATAAATCTCCCACTTCCTGACTAAAACTCAAAGATAACAGAAGCTAACAACGAGCAAATCCTAGTCCGGTCGAACACGAAAACCGGTCGAAGGCACACTACCGGTCGAAGGCAACCTCCCGGTCGAATGCATCCTACCGGTCGAAGACGACACTGGTCGAATGCAACCTTCCGGTCGAAGACGACACCGGTCCTTAGCATGTCCGGTCGTCTTGTTCGTCAAGAACACGCCGGATATGCTGAACCCAGATCCAAAATGAAAATACTCAGATCTCGAAATCGAACGGTGAAAAACCTTCACAACGATATTCTACACGGCTAGAAACATTCAGATCAAAGCATTAATCTAGATTCGTACCTTGATTTGTCCGAATCGATCGAACCCTTTTTCCACATGCTTTTCTCTCTCTCTGACTTCAAAACCAAGAAACTGATCTGAGATATTTTTACAATATATCTAAACTTTGATTTGTATATATATAACCCAAGTTACATTTAACCCCCCTAAACTTTGGGTAACGGTCAACTTTTCACCCAACCCCAAATTCAGGGTGTTACAATCCTCCCCAACTTGGGAATGATTTCGTCCCCGAAATCCAACTATACAAAAAGATGAGGATATCAACGCTTCATATCCTCTTCCGCTTCCCAAGTCACATTTGCTCCTCGGTGATGCTTCCACTGCACCTTGACCAAAGTGACTTCTTTGTGACGCAACTTCTTAGACTTTCTTTCTAAGATGGCGTCGGGTTCTTCCACACAACGGTTACCTTCGTCTACCCTTAACTCTGAAATGGGAATGACACTGTCTTCCACCGCCAAACATTTCCGGAGGTAGCAAACATGAAATGTGTTGTGTATTATGCTCAACTCCGGTGGCAGTTCCAACTGGTAGGCTTGTAAACCCACCCGCTTAAGCACTTTAAAAGGTCCGAGGAAAAAGGGACTCAACTTCCCACGTTTTCCGAACCGTATAATGCCCTTCCACGGCGACACCTTAAGCATAACGCGGTCGCCTACTTGGAATTCCATCGGTCGTCTCTTCTTATCGGCATAGCTTTTCTGTCGATCCTGAGCCGCTTTCATTCTCCCACGAATGCACTTGACCTTATCGGGAGTCTCTTGCACGATTTCAGGTCCGGCGAACTGCTTTTCTCCCGCTTCAAGCCAGCACACAGGGGTCCGACACTTTCGCCCATACAATGCCTCAAAAGGTGCCATTCCAATACTCGAGTGGTAGCTATTGTAGTAAGAAAACTCCACCAAAGGCAGGTGAGAGTCCCAACTACCCCCGAAATCGATGACACAAGACCTCAACATGTCTTCCAAGGTTTGGATCGTTCGCTCGCTTTGCCCGTCGGTTTGCGGATGGTAAGCCGTACTCAACTTCACTCGAGTACCAAGTTCTTTCTGTGTTGGGAACTGAAGAAATGCCAAGTAAAGTTAATGCTGCTAGAAGAACATGGTTACTACTTCTGGTTAGTACTTCTGATATTAATACTGCTAGTTGTAGATTAATGCTGCTCAACAAGTTTAGTACTGCTAGTTCAAAGTTAGTACTGCTTGAAGAGATTAATACTGCTGAGCATGGTTAGTACTGCTGGAGTTAATACTGCTCAGAGTATTAATGCTGCTGAAGAATAATGCTGCTTATATGATAAAGACTTCGCATGGAAGGATGACAGTTGGATGGACTGAAGATTATGGAAAGCTTGGAGATAAAGATGGAAGTTTATATTGAATATCTTTTATTCTTTTGTAATTATCTTTATCTTCAGTATATGTATAGAATAGTTTAGAATAATTTATTAATTCTGAATTATTAGTTTTCTTAGAGAGAATCAACCTCAAGGTTAGAACCCTGATTCTAGAGAAGTAGAATTCGTATTGGTGAGCCTGTTCATCAATATTGAGGTTGTGTGTTTAATCTTGTAACTTCAATCATTCAATACAAGTTTACAAGTTGTGATCATTTATTCACTGTTGCATTGTTTTTCAGAATATTAAAGTGCTATTCCGCAGCTTCTTTAATATTGTTTTCTGAGTGTGTGTTCTTGTTAAGAACTAAGATCCTAACAAGTGGTATCAGAGCCTGTATTCTCAGAAATCTTATTCATCATGGAAAGCATTGCTGAATCAAACAGTACCTTGGTCTCAAAGGTTCCAATGCTCAGACCTAATGAATTCGACATGTGGAAGATCAGAATCAAGCAGTACATACTCCTCACTGACTATTCTATGTGGGACATCATTGAGAATGGCCCTTCTGAAGCAGGAAAGATTGGTTCAGATGGAAAGAGGACACCACCAAAAACTGATGCAGAGAGAAAGACTAGACAGAAAGAGATGAAAGCCTTGAGCACTTTGCTCTTGGCTATTCCCAATGAATATCAACATCAGTTCTGTAATTGCACTGATGCACAGATGCTCTGGAATGCTCTAGAGAAAAGATTCTCTGGTACCAAAAGTACCAAGAGAAATCAGAAGGCCATACTGAAGCAACAATATGAGAACTTTATGTCAACAAACAATGAGTCTATGACTCAAACTTTTGACAGGTTCAACAAGCTTATTGGTGAACTAGCTACAGTTGGAGTACAAATTGATCAAGATGATCTAAATAGGAAGTTCTTAAGGTCCCTGGGTGATGAATGGACCATGTATACTGTCTCTTTCAGACAGAATGATCAACTGGAAGAAAAGGAGCTTGATTATCTATACAATGATCTAAGAGTTTTTGAATCTGAGGTAGAGGCTAAGAAGAAGCCTTCTGGGTATGTTCACAATGCTGCACTCCTATCAGCATCAATTGATTCTACTTCTAATCCTGAATCAGTTAGTGTTGCTAATGGAGCAAATCAAGAGAAAGGCACTGATTCTGTGTTTGAAGCCTTTATATCAAGTCATGGAATCTCCTCTCTAATTAATGATGACTTGGAACAAATCTATCCAGATGATCATGAAGAGATGGACATTAAATGGCAGATGGCCATGCTATCTATGAGAGTTAAGAAGTTCATCAAGAGAACTAGGAGGAACAATTTCTCCCAAAGAAGAGAAGATGGAGCTGGATTTGACAAGTCAAAGGTGGAATGCTATAAATGTCATCAGAAGGGACACTTTGCTAGAGAATGCAGAAGTGGAGTGTCTCACAACAACAACCACCAACAAGCACAGTCTGGAAGCTTCAATAATAACAGAAACTCTGCTCAAGCCCTAGTCTCTCAACAAGGTATGGGGTTTCATTGGAGTGATCAAGCAGAAGAGGCTGTCCAAAACCAAGCTTTAATGGCAGAGGTGTCTGATCTCCCAACAGAGGTAAATTCTAATCTTTGTACTCAAAACTGCATTAACACTGTTAAAAGGTACAGGGATCACAACCAGAAAATGAGTGATGACCTGAAGAGATTAGAAAAGGACATAAAAGACTATGTTAGGATTGTTGAGAGGTTTGAAGAGAAGATTAAGAGTTTTCAAGCCAATGAGCTTCAACATTCCTATGACACAAACTACTGGAATTGGGAGAAGAATGACTTAGAACTTCAACTGACCAAATCCAAAGAGGAGAGTGAAAAGTTAAGAGGAGAGCTAGCTAAAGTCAAGCTAGATGTAGAAAAGTTTTCCAATGCTTCTAAAGCATTGGATTCTTTACTACAAACTCAGATTCATGATAAACTGAGAAGAGGAATAGGGTACAATACCACACCACCATCCTACAACAACAACTACATCCCTCCTAGTTCAGACTTGTTAGATTCAAAGGATAGGAAGGACCTGCCTGAGGGAGCCACTGAGATTGATCCCTTAGATAAAGTAGTTGTTAAGGATAAAACTGAGAAAGAAACTGTCAAAAGTAAGGACAACACTGTGAGTGGTGATATTCCTATAGAAAATCACATAATTACCAATGAAGGATGTGGAAAGCATTGGGTCAAGTCAAATAAGGTAGAGAAGACTGAGGGAAAGAACAAGGAGATTCACTATAAGCAGACCACTGTTGTAAACCCTGTCCCTTGCAAACAGTGTGCTTGCAGTAAATCTAAGCCCCAAAAACATGATAAAAAGAGGGGTAATCAAAGGAACTGGAATAATCAATGGGCACAAAAACAAGGGGTTGATCTGAGTAAAATCAATAGACGAAAACCCTGTTTTATTTGTGGAAAGCTTAATCACATTGCCAAATATTGCTATTTCAATCCTATGAAACAAAGGATGATTTTTCAGAGACCTACTCAAAAACCCTTTGGTTATAGGAAGAAAGAAAAGAACCATGTGGCTAAGAAGGTTGTTAAATCTAAAAGCCACATGAAGAAAAATAAAGTGGAAGACATTGTCAAGATCTGGATACCTAAAAGCACTAAAGCTGTTAGTACAACTACCTCAAATAGTGCTGCTGAAAGTGATAGTGCTGCTAGAAGCAATACTACTGCTAACAATGTTAGTGCTGCTAACATTGTTAGTACTTCTGCAAATGTTAGTACTGCTAACTCAGTTAGTGCTGCCAACAAGGTTAATATTGCCAAACATGTTAGTACTGATAACTCTGTTAGTACTTCTAAAGATAGAACTGCTTCTTGTATTAGTGCTGCTAGACCAATAATCTTGACAAAGTACTCAAATACCAAGTGTTCTGATTTTAAAAACCTTATTAAAAAGAAATGTAAGTATTTTGATGAGAAAGGGAGACCCAAGACCACTTTGGCTTGGGTCCCCAATCAATACTAATTGTCTAATCTAATGTGCAGGGCAACCAACAGCTCAAGGGGAAGAGCATCTGGCATGTTGATAGTGGTTGTTCTAGGCACATGACAGGGAACATGTCTTGCCTCAAGAACTTCAAGAAGATTGATGGTGGGCATGTTGCTTTTGGGAATACTCCAGATGGAGGTAAAATCAATGGTAAAGGTGATGTGACCAAAGGTAAAATGACCTTTGAAGATGTTTTCTATGTTGAACAGTTAAGGTACAACCTGTTAAGTGTATCACAGGTTTGTGACAAACAACATAGCATATTGTTTACAGATTCTGAATGTATTATCCTTGCTTCTGGATTCAAGGTAGTTGATGAAAAGATGATACTACTAAGAACCCCCAGAAAGGACAATGTATATTGTTTAGATATGGAAAGTGTTTCATCTGATTCATCCCTAAATTGTCTTGTTTCAAAAGCCTCTCTGGATGAATCATCACTTTGGCACAGAAGGATGTGTCACATGAATTTTAAAACAATAAATAAACTTGTTAAAAACAACCTTGTAAGAGGTTTGCCTTCTAAAGTCTATTCTTGTGATGATCATTGTGTTGCTTGTCTTAAAGGCAAACAACACAAAACTTCTCATAAGTCTAAAGAGGTGAACACTATTTCTTCTTCTCTTCATTTATTGCATATGGATCTGTTTGGCCCTACAAATGTTATGAGCATAGGGAAGAAATCATACTGCCTAGTTATTGTTGATGATTACTCTAGATTTACTTGGGTATATTTTCTAAGGACTAAGGATGAGACAAGTGGACTGATCAAATCCTGTATTCTAAGAATTGAAAACCAAACTAATCAAAAAGTAAAAATCATTAGGTCAGACAATGGTACTGAATTTAAAAATATTGACCTAAACACCTTTTGTGAAGAAAAATGAATTGAGAGACAATACAGTGCTCCTAGGACTCCACAACAAAATGGTGTTGCTGAGAGAAGGAATAGGACACTAATTGAGGCTGCTAGATCTCTGTTAGCTGATTCTAAACTTCCAATAACGGAGTACTAGTAGTCAAGCCTAAAAATAAGACACCTTATGAGCTTTTAAATAAAAGAAAACCCTTTATTGGATTTTTCAAACCTTTTGGGTGTCCTTGTACAATTCTCAATACCAAATATCACTTAGGAAAGTTTGATAGCAAGGCAGATGATGGATTTCTTATTGGTTACTCATCTCAGAGTAAGGCTTACAGAGTTTTTAATACTTCTTCTAGAATAATTGAGGAAAGTGACAATGTCAAATGCAATGAGAACACACCAAATCCTATTGGGTCTGGTCCTCAGTGGCTATTTGACATTGATTCACTAACTAACTCTTTTGGTTTCTGTAGTGATGATTATGCAGGTTCAGGAGGTGGAGGATCAGGGGACACACAAGTTCAAGACATGATTCCTCAGTCTGTGATCTTTCCTATGCCTACAAAAGAACTTGTTGAAGTATGTGAAAAAGAAACTACTTCTGAGCCAATTCAAAGTGAAGAAGAAAGAAGTGAAGAAGAATCTTCAGTGCATAAAGAGCAAGAAGTAGTTGAAGTGATCCCCTCAGATGACTTAAATGATTCCAATCTAGGGGTGGGAATTCATGAAGAACCTAGTTTTCAGACTAGAACACAAAAGAATCATCATCCAGAGCTGGTAATAGGAGACATCTCTTCTCCTATCATTACAAGGAATCAAAGCAGACTTCAAGAGCTGCAGGATCAACAACACACAGTACTCTCCTGCTTTCTATCCCAGATTGAGCCTAAGAAGGCCTTTGATGCAATGAAAGATTCAAGTTGGATAGAAGCAATGCAAGAAGAGTTACTTCAATTCAAGCTACATGATGTTTGGGACTTGGTGGACCTTCCAAAAGGTCATAGAGCTATAGGCACCAAGTGGATTTTCAGAAACAAAAAGGATGAGAGAGGTATTGTGATCAGAAACAAAGCAAGGCTTGTGGCACAAGGGTACACTCAAGAAGAGGGCATAGATTATGATGAAGTGTTTGCTCCAGTGGCAAGAGTAGAGGCAATTAGGCTGTTCCTAGCCTATGCCTCCTACATGAAGTTCAAGGTCTATCAAATGGATGTAAAGAGTGCCTTTCTGTATGGTACAATTGATGAAGAAGTATATGTCTGTCAGCCACCTGGTTTTGAAAATCCTACATATCCTGACAGAGTATACAAGCTGAAGAAAGCACTATGTGGTCTACATCAAGCCCCAAGAGCATGGTATGACACTCTGTCTACCTATCTCTTGGATAATGGATTTGAGAGGGGCATAATTGATAAGACACTGTTTATTAAAAGAAGTAAGAAGGACATCCTACTAGTTTAGATCTATGTGGATGATATCATTTTTGGATCCACAAAAGATCAGATGTGTAGAGACTTTGAAGAGTTGATGCACAAGAGCTTTAAAATAAGTTCAATGGGTGAACTTAACTTCTTTCTTGGACTTCAAGTGAAACAGCAGACAGATGGGATCTTCATTAGCCAATCAAAATATGTGCAAGACATCCTGGAGAAATATGGTTTAAAAGACTCAAAGCCAGCAAGCACACCAATGGAAACTCACAAACAGATCACTGCTGATCTTGAGGGGGAGGATGTTGATGTCCATCTATACAGATCAATGATTGGATCTCTCATGTATCTCACAGCCTCAAGACCAGACATCATGTTTCCAGTGTGTGTATGTGCCAGATTCCAAGTCAAGCCTAAACAATCACATCTTTAAGCTGTGAAGAGGATTTTCAAATACTTAAGAGGGCAACCTAGATTAGGTCTTTGGTATCCATATGAATCTTCATTTGCCTTGATTGCTTATTCAGATAGTGACTTGGGTGGTGCCAACATGGACAGAAAGTCTACTTCAGGGGGATGTCAATTGTTGCGTGCAAGATTAGTGTCTTGGCAGTGTAAAAAACAAACCACAGTATCCTTATCAACAACAGAAGCTGAGTATATTGCTGTTGCAAGTTGCTGCTCTCAGGTTCTATGGATTCAGAATCAAATGCTGGATTACGGGGTAACATTTCTTCACACTCCAAACTTTATTGACAATAGCAGTGCTATAAGCATTGTTAACAATCCAGTCAAGCACTCCAAAACAACGCACATTGAGATCAGGTATCACTTTATCAGAGATTGCAATGAAAAGAAGCTCATTCAAGTTGCTAAAGTTCACACTGACAACCAGTTTGCAGATCTATTCACAAAAGCTTTTGATGTAGGTAGATTCACTTTCTTGGCCTCAAGTGTGGGCATGATCAACTCTGAATGAGCTCATATTTTAAAAAGTGTTTCTATACCTGCTATTCGCATGGAAGGATGACAGCTGGATGGACTGAAGATTATGGAAAGCTTGGAGATAAAGATGGAAGTTTATATTGAAGATCTTTTATTCTTTTGTAATTATCTTTATCTTCAGTATATGTATAGAATAGTTTAGAATAATTTATTAATTCTGAATTATTAGTTTTCTTAGAGAGAATCAACCTCAAGGTTAGAACCCTGATTCTAGAGAAGTAGAATTCGTATTGGTGAGCCTGTTCATCAATATTGAGGTTGTGTGTTTAATCTTGTAACTTCAATCATTCAATACAAGTTTACAAGTTGTGATCATTTATTCACTGTTGCATTGTTTTTCAGAATATTAAAGTGCTATTCCGTAGCTTCTTTAATATTGTTTTCTGAGTGTGTGTTCTTGTTAAGAATTAAGATCCTAACATTCTGAAACCCATCCCAGAAGTTCGAAGTGAACCGACTGTCGCGATCCGACACGATCGACAATGGTATTCCATGCCTCGAGACCACCTCATCGATATAAATCTTTGCCAACTTATCCATCAGTAAAGTCTCGCGCATAGGCAAAAAGTGAGCGTTCTTTGTCAATCTATCAACTATCACCCAAATGGTATCGTGACCTCGAAGAGTCTTAGGCAACTTCGTCACGAAGTCCATGGTGATATGCTCCCACTTCCACTCGGGAATCTCTAAAGACTGAAGACTCCTATACGGTCGCTGATGTTCGACCTTAACTTGCGAACACGTCACACAACGCTCAACGTAACGCGCCACGTCAAGCTTCATTATCGGCCACCAATAGTGCAGCTTCAAATCCCGGTACATCTTTGTACTCCCCGGATAAATGGAATACTTGGACTTGTGAGCATCCTCTAGCAACATATCACGGTTACCCCCAATCTTGGGAACCCACACACGACCGCTGAACAGTTTCACTCCACGACTATCTTCCGTTAAGAGCAAACGATGTTTTGTCATGACTTCCTCTTTGAGATTCTCTTCTAACAGTGCTACCACCTGTGATGTATTGATCTTTTCAACAAGACTAGACACTAGCTCGATCCTCGAATGGGTAGCTCGAATACTCCCGTTATAGTCCTTCGGACTTAACGCATCAGCCACCACGTTCGCCTTACCGGGATGGTAAAGCAATTCACAGTCGTAATCTTTAAGCAACTCGAGCCACCGCCTTTGCCTCATATTCAGCTCTTTCTGATCAAAGACATACTTCAGGCTCTTGTGATCCGTGTATAGAGTGCATTTCGTGCCGTAGAGGTAATGTCGCCAAAGCTTCAAAGCGAACACCACCGCCGCTAACTCCAGATCATGAGTTGGATAATTCTGCTCGTGTATTTTAAGCTGCCTCGAGGCATAAGCGATCACCTTGCCTCGTTGCATCAACACACAACCCAATCCTATCTTTGAAGCGTCGCTGTAAACCTCGAAATCTTCCGACCCTTCAGGTAACGTCAAGATCGGAGCTTCATACAACTTCTTTTGAAGGATCCGTAACGCCTTCTCTTGGGTTTCGGTCCATTCAAACTTCACATTCTTTCGAGTCAGAACTGTCAAGGAAGAAGCGATCTTTGAAAAGTCTTGGATAAATCTCCTGTAGTATCCCGCCAGACCCAAGAAACTTCGGATCTTGGACGGACCCTTAGGAGGCTCCCAATTCATCATAGCTTCAATCTTGGAGGGGTCTACTTTCACTCCGTCCCGAGTGACTACGTGACCCAGAAATTGTACTTCTTTAAGCCAAAAGTCGCACTTGGAAAACTTGGCGTACAACCTTTCTTTTCTCAACACTTCCAGAACTTCACGTAAATGTTGCTCGTGCTCTAACTCACTCTTGGAGTACACGAGTATGTCATCAATGAATACAATGACCAACTTGTCGAGGAATGGTCGGCACACTCTATTCATCAAGTCCATAAACATTGCTGGTGCGTTTGTCAGGCCAAAAGGCATCACGAGAAACTCGTAATGACCGTAACGCGTTCTGAACGCGGTCTTCGGAGCGTCTTCTTCTCTCACCTTCACTTGGTGATAACCTGAACGTAAGTTGATTGTTGAAAAAAATCCCTCTCCTTGAAGTTGATCGAACAAGTCGTCTATTCTCGGAAGCGGATATCTGTTCTTTACTGTAGCTTTGTTCAACTCACGATAGTCGATGCACATTCTCATTGTGCCATCTTTCTTCTTTACAAACAAGACCGGAGCTCCCCAAGGTGATGAACTCGGTCTTATAAAGCCCTTCTCCAAAAGCTCTTGGAGTTGTGCCATCATTTCTTCCATCTCTGACGGCACCAAATGGTAAGGAGCTTTAGCAATTGGTGCTGCTCCAAGCACAAGATCAATCTGAAACTCTACCTGACGATCGGGTGGTAACCCGGGCAAGTCGTCCGGAAAGACATCTGGAAACTCACGCACAATCTTCACATCTTCCATCTTTGATTTCTCTAACTTGGCATCGATCACATAGGCTAGGAAAGACGAACATCCTTTTACTAAGCACTTGTGTGCCCTTGCCATTGTGATTATTGCCACTTCACCTCTTCTCTTTTCACCATAGATGACAACGACTTCTGTTGGGAACTGAAGATTTTACTAAGTGTAGTTACTACTGCTAGTACAAATGTAGTTACTACTGCCAGAACAAGTTGAAGATTAATACTGCTGAGTGTTACTACTGCTAGTGTTAATTAATACTGCTAGTCAAAGTTAGTACTGCTTGAACAAAGTTAGTACTGCTTAGCTAGTTAGTACTGCTAGTAGTTAATACTGCTTGCAGTTAATGCTGCTAGATGAAGTTAATGCTGCTGAGCATTATTAGTGCTGCTAAAGAGATCCGGATGGAAAGTACTACAGCTGGATATACTGAAGATATACTTAGAAGATATATATGGAAGATATACTGAAGATTTGTTTATTCTTTGTAATTATCTTTTTATTAGTATATGTATAGAATGTTTAGAATAGATAGAAAGAACTTTTTGATAACTGTTTTTTCAAGAGAAAAATCAACCTCAAGGCATAGATCCTAATTCTAGAGAAGTAGAATTCGTATTGGTGAGCCTGTTCATCAATATTGAGGTTGAGTGTGTAACCTTGTAGCTTTAAGCATTCAATACAAGTTTACTGTTTGATCATTATATACTGTGTTTGATTACTGTTTTATTAAATATCAAAGTGTTTTTCCGCAACTTCTTTGATATTAGTTTCTGAGTATTAATTCTTGTTAAGAATTCGATCCTGACAAGTGGTATCAGAGCCAAATTCTCTCAGAAACAGTTATTCATCATGGAAAATCTTACAGAATCAAGCAGTACTTTGGTCTCAAAAGTTCCAATGCTCAGATCCAATGAATTTGACATGTGGAAAATCAGAATCAAGCAATATATTCTCCTCACAGATTACTCTATGTGGGACATCATTGAGAATGGCCCATCTGATGGAGGAAAGATTGGTGAAGATGGCAAAAGAACTCCTCCAAAGACAGATACAGACAGGAAATCAAGACAGACAGAGATGAAAGCCTTGAGCACACTGCTCTTGGCCATTCCAAATGAGTATCAACACCAATTCTGCAATTGTACTGATGCACAGATGCTCTGGAATGCTCTAGAGAAGAGATTCTCAGGTACTAAAAGTACCAAGAGAAATCAAAAGGCAATCTTAAAACAACAGTATGAAAACTTCATCTCAACTAAGAATGAGTCCATGACTCAAACTTTTGACAGGTTTAATAAACTAATTGGTGAACTAGCTACTATGGGAGTACAGATTGATCAAGATGATGTGAACAGAAAGTTCTTAAGGTCCCTTGGAGATGAATGGACCATGTACACTGTGTCATTCAGACAGAATGATCAGTTGGAAGACAAAGAACTTGATGATCTGTACAATGATCTTAGAGTTTTTGAAGCTGAGGTGGAGGCAAAGAAGAAGCCTTCTGGATATGTTCATAATGCTGCACTCCTATCAGCATCAATTGATTCTACTGCTAACTCTGAATCAGTTAATGCTACTAATGGATCAAATCTAGATAAAGGCACTGATTATGCATTTGAAGCTCTTCTTTCTAATCATGGAAATTCTTCTTTGATCAATGATGACTTAGAACAACTTCATCCTGATGATCTGGAAGAGATGGATATTAAATGGCAGATGGCCATGCTCTCCATGAGGGTTAAGAAGTTTATAAAGAGGACTGGAAGAAACAACTTCTCACAAAGAAGAGAAGATGGAGCAGGGTTTGATAAATCAAAGGTAGAATGCTACAAATGTCATCTGAAGGGACATTTTGCTAGAGAATGCAGAAGTGGAATGTCTCACAACAACAACCATCAACAAGCTCAATCTGGAAGCTTCAATAACAATAGAAACTCTGCTCAAGCCCTTGTTTCTCAACAAGGAATGGGGTTTGATTGGAGTGATCAAGCAGAAGAAGCTATTCAGAATCAAGATCTTATGGCTAAAGTATCTGATCTCCCATCTGAGGTAAGTTCTAATCTCTGCTCTAAAACTTGCATAGACACTGTTAAAAGGTACAGGGATCACAATCAGAAGATGAGTGATGACCTGAAGAGACTAGAAAAGGATATAAAAGACTATGTGAGGATAGTAGAGAGATTTGAAGATCAAATCAAAGGTTTTCAAGCCAATGAACTACAACACTCATATGACACCAATTACTGGCAGTGGGAGAAAAAGGATTTAGAACTTAAACTGACCAAATCTAAAGAGGAGAGTGAAAAACTGAAAGAGGAGTTAACCAAGGTTAAGCTTGATGTAGAAAAGTTTTCCAATGCTTCTAAAGCAATGGACTCCTTACTGCAAAATCAGATTCATGATAAATTAAGAAGAGGAATTGGGTATAATGCCACACCTCCACCATATAACAACAATTACATTCCTCCTACTTCAGACCTGTTAGACACCAAAGATAGGAAGGACTTGCCTGAGGGAGCCACTGAAATAGATCCCTTAGATGAGGTAATTGTTGAGGATAAGACTGAGAAAGAGGTTGGCAAGAGTAAGAAGAACAAGGTGAGTGGTGAGATTTCTATAGAAAACAACATTATCACCAATGAGGATTGTGGAAGGGCTTGGATCAAATCCAAGAACATAGAGAAGACAGAGGAAAAGTCTGATAAGGTCCATTATAAACAGACCACAGTTGTGAATCCAGGTCCTTGCAAACAGTGTACTTGTAAGAAGAATGAACCCCAAAAACAGGACAAAAAGAGGGGAAATCAAAGAAACTGGAATAATCAATGGGCACATAAACAAGGGGTTGATCTGAGTAAAATCAATAGACCAAAACCTTGCTTTATCTGTGGCAAATTGAATCATCTTGCAAAATTCTGTTATTTCAATCCTATGAACCAAAGAATGAATTTCCAAAGATCCATGCAAAAACCCTTTGGTTATAAGAAAATTGAAAAGAACCATGTGGCTAAGAAAAATGTTAAAACTAAAAGCCACATGAAGAAAAAATATTCTGTTAAAGAAAGTGTCAATATGTGGATTCCTAAAAGCACTAAAACTGTTAGTACTGCTACCACAAATAGTGCTGCTGACAATGATAGTGCTGCTAGAAGTAATACTACTGCTAACAATGTTAATGCTGCTAACAAGGTTAGTACTGCTAAACCTGTTAGTACTGCTACACCTGTTAGTACTGCTAACTCTGTTAGTACTTCTAAGGTTAGTACTGCTTCCAGTATTGATTCTGCTAAGCCAATCATATTGACAAAGTACTCTAATAAAGAGTGCTCTGAGTTTAAAAACCTCATTAAAAAGGAATGTAAATACTTTGATGAGAAAGGCAGACCCAAGATCACTTTGGCTTGGGTCCCCAATCATACTAATTGATTTATTTAATGTGCAGGGCAACCAACAGCTCAAGGGAAAGAGCATATGGCATGTTGATAGTGGTTGCTCTAGGCACATGACTGGCAACATGTCATGCCTTCAGGATTTCAAGCAAATTAATGGAGGACATGTTGCATTTGGAGACAATCTTACTGGTGGTAAGATAAGTGGAAAAGGTAATGTCACCAAAGGTAAGATGACATTTGAGGATGTCTACTATGTTGATCAATTAAAGTACAACCTGTTAAGTGTATCACAGGTTTGTGACAAACAACATAGTATATTATTTACTAATACTGAGTGTATGATTCTTGCTCCAGGGTTCAAGGTAGTTGATGAAAGCATGATACTACTTAGAACTCCAAGGAAGGACAATGTTTACTGTCTTGATTTGGACAATGTTGATAGTGATTCATCTTTAAATTGTCTTGTTTCAAAAGCTTCTATAGATGAATCCTCCCTTTGGCACAGAAGGATGTGTCACATGAATTACAAGACTATGAACAATCTTGTTAAAAATAACCTTGTAAGAGGTTTACCTTCAAAAGTCTTTTCATGTGATGATCATTGTGTTGCTTGTCTCAAAGGCAAACAACACAAAACTTCTCATAAGACCAAAGAGTTAAATTCTGTTTCTTCTTGTCTCCAGTTATTGCATATGGATCTGTTTGGTCCTACAAATGTTATGAGTATAGGCAAGAAATCTTACTGCTTGGTTATTGTTGATGATTACTCCAGGTTTACTTGGGTATATTTTCTAAGGACTAAGGATGAAACAAGTGATCTTATCAAATCCTTTATTCTAAGAATTGAAAACCAAACTAATCAAAGAGTAAAAGTCATTAGATCAGATAATGGAACTGAATTTAAAAATCATGATTTAAACACTTTTTGTGAAGGAAAAGGTATTGAGAGACAATATAGTGCTCCTAGAACTCCTCAACAGAATGGTGTTGCTGAAAGGAGAAATAGGACACTAATAGAGGCTTCTAGATCTCTGTTGGCTGATTCAAAATTGCCAATTACATTCTGGGCTGAAGCAGTTAATACTGCTTGTTATGTCCAAAACAGAGTTCTAGTGGTCAAGCAAAAGAACAAGACCCCATATGAGCTTTTAAATCAAAGAAAACCTTTTATTGGTTTCTTCAAATCTTTTGGGTGTCCTTGTACAATTCTAAATACCAAATCTCACTTAGGTAAGTTTGATAGCAAAGCAGATGATGGATTTCTTGTTGGATACTCATCTCAGAGTAAGGCCTACAGAGTTTTTAACTCTTCTTCTAGAATAATTGAAGAAAGTGACAATGTCAAATGCAATGAGAACACACCAAATCCTGTTGGGTCTGGACCTCAATGGCTATTTGACATTGATTCACTAACTAACTCTTTTGGTTTCAGTAATGAGTATACAGGAACAGATGGTGGAGAATCAGAGATCACACAAGTTCAAGAAAGTATATCTAAATCTGTGATTTTTCCCATACCCACAGTAAATGAAGACTGTGAAAAGGAATCATTTACTGAACCAAGTCAGAGTGAAGAAGACACTAGAGATGAGGAGACTCAAGAATCAGAAGTGACATCTGAAGACACTTCAGTTGAATTGCATGACTCTAATCTAGAGGCTGGACTGAATGTAGAACCTAGTCATAACACAAGAGTTCAAAAGAATCATCCTCCACAGTTGATAATAGGTGATGTCTCTTCTCCCATGATGACTAGACATCAAAGCAGGCTTCAGGAAATGCAAGATCAACAGCATACAGTGCTCTCATGTTTTCTATCCCAGCTTGAGCCGAAAAAGGCACATGATGCTATGAAAGAATCTAGCTGGATAGAAGCAATGCAAGAAGAATTGTTACAGTTCAAGCTACAAGATGTGTGGGATCTAGTAGACCTTCCTAAAGGTCACAGAGCAATTGGCACAAAATGGATCTTCAGAAACAAGAGAGATGAAAGAGGTATTGTTATAAGAAACAAAGCAAGGCTGGTAGCTCAAGGCTACACTCAAGAAGAGGGCATAGATTATGAAGAAGTTTTTGCACCTGTAGCTAGGATAGAAGCAATCAGACTATTCCTAGCCTATGCTTCTTACATGAACTTCAAAGTCTACCAAATGGATGTAAAAAGTGCTTTTCTCTATGGGTCAATTGAAGAAGAAGTATATGTCTGTCAACCACCAGGGTTTGAAAACCCAAGCTATCCAGACAGAGTATACAAATTAAAGAAAGCACTTTATGGACTACATCAAGCCCCAAGAGCATGGTATGACACTCTGTCATCCTATCTCTTGGAAAATGACTTTGAAAGAGGAGTCATTGATAAGACTCTATTTATCAAAAGAAAGAAGAAGGATATCTTGCTGGTCCAAATATATGTTGATGACATTATTTTTGGTTCTACAAGAAACAATATGTGCAAGGAGTTTGAGGATTTAATGCATCAAAGGTTCAAAATGAGTTCCATGGGGGAACTTACTTTCTTCCTTGGACTCCAAGTTCAACAGAAGTCAGATGGCATTTTTATATGTCAATCCAAGTATGTGCAGGATATTCTAACCAAGTTTGGTTTCTCAGAATCAAAACCTGCCAGCACACCTATGGAAACACACAAGCAGATCACAGCAGATCTTGAGGGGGAGGATATGGATGTGCATCTTTATAGATCCATGATTGGCTCTCTCATGTATCTCACAGCATCAAGGCCAGATATTATGTTTCCAGTCTGTGTATGTGCAAGATTTCAAGTTAGGCCAAAGCAATCTCACTTTCAAGCTGTTAAGAGGATATTCAGATATCTCAAAGGGCAACCCAGATTGGGACTTTGGTATCCGCATAACTCACCTTTTGACCTAATAGCATACTCAGACAGTGATCTAGGTGGGGCAAACTTGGACAGAAAATCTACTTCTGGAGGATGTCAGTTTTTGGGTGCTAGACTAGTCTCATGGCAGTGCAAGAAACAAACCACCGTATCCACATCTACAACAGAGGCAGAGTACATAGCAGCTGCAAGTTGCTGTTCTCAAGTCTTATGGATTCAGAATCAAATGCTGGATTATGGGGTAACCTTTCTACATACTCCAATCTTTATTGACAACAGCAGTGCTATTAGCATTGTAAATAATCCAGTCAAGCACTCAAAGACAAAGCACATTGAAATCAGGTATCACTTTATAAGAGATTGTAATGAAAAGAAACTTATTCAAGTTGTCAAAGTTCACACTGATAATCAGTTTGCTGATCTATTCACTAAAGCTTTTGATGTGGGTAGATTCACTTTCTTGGTAACAAGTGTGGGAATGATAAACTTTGAATAATCTTCTTTTATACCTGTATATTGTTATTCTTGGTGTTACTAATCTTCTTTTCAGGATATGCATAGCAGTACTCAGTATTTAGCAAGTTTAAAAGGAGTAAGTTTAGTTAATACTGCTAGTTCAGTTAATACTGCTCGTGGTTAATACTGCTCGCGATTAATACTGCTAGTTAGTTAATACTGCTAGTAGTTAATACTGCTATTTCAGTTAATACTGCTAGTTCAGTTAATACTGCTCGTGGTTAATACTGCTCGCGGTTAATACTGCTAGTTAGTTAATACTGCTAGTAGTTAATACTGCTATTTCAGTTAATACTGCTAGTGGTTAATACTGCTCTAGGTTAATACTGCTTATAATCCGAATACTATAAATACCTTTTGCCCGCCTAAAAGTTCATAACGACTCTTTGCATACTGTTCTCTTGCGCTCAAAACCTTTTCTCTCTCAAGTTCGAAGTTTTCAGGCAAGTTTTCACTAAGATCAATGGCATCCATGACATTCATCGACGAGCACAACGAGATTGCGATGCTACAAAAGCCAAAACAAGCTGAAGGTTTTCATCAGATAGTCGACTTTCTGAAGTCGAGCCACATTGCTCATGCTCTTACTGTATCACCTACAATCTACATTGAGCACCAAAGGCAGTTCTGGGCTAATGCAACCATTGTTGTGGAAAATGGTGTGCAAATGATCAAGACAAGAATCTGTGATCACTCACTTACAGTTACTGAAGAAGTCATTCGCATCAGTCTACGTCTAGACGATGCCTCTGGTATAATGTCTATCTCTAATGATGAACTGTTTTCTAATCTTACTAGAATGGGGTATGGAGGCCCATTGGGTGTTTTCAAATTCTCAAAAGCAAAATTTTCACCCCAATGGCGTTTTCTTGTTCATACCCTAATGCATTGTATCTCCAAAAAGACCACTGGATGGAGTGAGTTCAGCAGTCCAATTGCATATGCTTTGGTATGCTTGGCTACATCCAGAAGGTACAATTTCTCAAAGATGATTTTCAGTGATCTTGTATCAAATATGGGAAACAAAAAGAGTTTCTTTATGTATCCCAGATTTGTTCAGGAAGTAATTAACCATGAATTGACGGATATACCTCAACCTGTTGGGGTATATGTACCTAAACCCCCAAAAGGCAAGGTTTTCTCAAATATGAGAAGATCTGCTGGGGACTCGGAAGGAGTTGACACCCCATTGTTCTCTACAATGATGGTGGTGTCCCAAAACACTGAAGGTATGGCAGCAGGGTCAAGGCCCTCATTAGACCATCCCACTGCTAGCCAAGCCCAACCTTCTCACTCAAAAACAATTCCCCAGTCCATTCTTACAAAACCAACCTCTCCAATTACCCAAACTTATCAAAGAAAACAGGTAAAGAAGGCTCCTTCCCTTCTTGTACCATCACCCACACAACCTTTAAGCCCTCTAAGGGAGAATTCTCCCCTAGAGAATATCCAAAGGGAAACCACAAGGGTGTCTCCCAACCCAAAGGAGGTGCTCTCTGAGGAGGAGGTAGAGCATATGGGAGATGAGGCTGCCACTACTCCTGCTAACACAGAGGAGGAAAGTGGTAACATCAATAAGACCTCCCCCATGGCAACTTTGAATGAGCAATCATTTGAAGGTCCCTGGTGCCAAGAAACCACAGGGGTGGATAGTGCTTCTGCTAGGCAGAAGACTTCCACTACTAAAAGATCCAATGATCCTTCAATAGGGGGTAACACTCCTGGAGAAGGTGAGGACAGATATAACTATGATGAATTGATGGAGGCAATGGGCAACATCAACATGGATGTACTCAAACAGGGCAAAGACATAGAAGAGCTAAAACTCATAGTACTGTCACAACAAGAACAAATCATCAAGTTGAAGCAAATGGTAAGGAAACTGATTTTGCAAAAGAAGAAGAAACAATTTGTGCTCAGAAGGAGGAAACCAGAGACTGATGCTCCCAAAAAGGGGGAGATCAACATGGAAGAAGCATCAAGGGAAGGGGAGATTGATAAAGAAAGAGTTGAAGTTGAGGGGGAGAAGGAAGCAGAAACTGTTAATGCTGCTGAAACCTCACAAGCAGCAGTAACAGAGTTAACACCAACAGAAATTGAAGTAGCTGAAGTGCTAATCAAAGCTAAGAATGACACTCCCAAAGCAAAGGGAGTGGTCATAAATGAAGGGAGAGACAGAAAATCAGAACAGAAAGACAAAGCTGCAGAATCAAAGAATAAGGGAAAAGAAAAGTTAGTGGAATCTGATCAACCAATCAAGAAGCAAAGGTTGGTTGAATCAGATGAAGCTTTAGCAAGGAAAATGCAGAAGGAGATGGAAAAAGAAGAAAGAGCTCAGGTGGAAAAAGACAGGGAAATGGCAAAGGCTTTAGCTACTGAGCTAAATAAAGCCTATCAAAAGGGGCTTGAAACTGAAAAGGCTAAACAAAGGGCTATAAGTCTGAGAAAGGCTATGATGGCTAATACAAGTGCAAAGAAAAGAAGACCTTCACAAACTTACCTTGCCACTCAGGAAAGAAACAAAATGATAACTTTCTTGAGGAGTGCAATTGGGGTAAAGAAAGAAATGTTTGTGAAGATGAGTTTTGATCAAATCAGAGAGCTCTACGAAAAGGAAATGGGGAATCTGAAAAGCAATGAAAAGAAAAGAGTAGAGTTTGAAAAGAAGGCCAAGGAGAGTAATGATATAGATATGAATCAACCATTCCCTGAAAGTGAAGAGGGAACTCCTATCAAAGAAATGGAAAGGGAAAAGGAAGAAAAGAAGAAGGAAGCTACTCTAGTACAGGTTCAAAAGACTTTGAAAAGAACCAAGATGATGGCCAAAAGAAAGAAAGATAAGAAGTCTAGAATAGAAGAAGAACAAAATGTTGCTGAAGAAGAAGTGGCACCTGAGTCATCAAGCCAGCAAGGGTCATCAATCAAAGATGATGTAAGCTTATATATGGTAGTGATGGACAAAGTGCCTGAACCAATTTCTGCAGAACCTGTTGGAGTTAAGCCACCAGAGATCATTCACTGGGATGTACTGACAATGGATGGAAAAGATTACATCAGACTCAAGAGGAAGGGTGATAAGTATGAAGTATTCAATACTTGGATCAAGATTGTCAGAACATGCTCTAGATCTGATATAGAAGAGATGTTTGACATAGGAATTAAGCTGTATGCAGACCATCTGAATACTCCAGGAATTTCTCTTACAAAACTGGTGATGGAGTATCTATGCATGATGTTCAAACCTGAAGAAGTGGACCAGGTCATCAAGAGTGTGTTTAAAGAAGTCACAAGTTGGACTCTATATGAAACTAGTGGAGTATATGCAGTGACTTTGGATAGAAATCACACAGAATACTTCCTAGTGGATAGAGTATATAATCACACCAGACTGAAGGTTCATGCAATGCTAAAGAAGAAGTTGGGTTGTGCACCAAATTCAGAAATGGCCAAGTATCTCATTCAGAGGATAATCAATCAGAGTTTGGGACTGAATCCAGACTTAGCAGCGTGATCTTGGAAGTTTTGGGATCATTAAAAAGAGCATCTGGAAGAATATCTGAAGAACTTGACTTCTCTTCTAAAAGTCAAGTTAGGGGGAGATTGTTGGGAACTGAAGATTTTACTAAGTGTAGTTACTACTGCTAGTACAAATGTAGTTACTACTGCCAGAACAAGTTGAAGATTAATACTGCTGAGTGTTACTACTGCTAGTGTTAATTAATACTGCTAGTCAAAGTTAGTACTGCTTGAACAAAGTTAGTACTGCTTAGCTAGTTAGTACTGCTAGTAGTTAATACTGCTTGCAGTTAATGCTGCTAGATGAAGTTAATGCTGCTGAGCATTATTAGTGCTGCTAAAGAGATCCGGATGGAAAGTACTACAGCTGGATATACTGAAGATATACTTAGAAGATATATATGGAAGATATACTGAAGATTTGTTTATTCTTTGTAATTATCTTTTTATTAGTATATGTATAGAATGTTTAGAATAGATAGAAAGAACTTTTTGATAACTGTTTTTTCAAGAGAAAAATCAACCTCAAGGCATAGATCCTAATTCTAGAGAAGTAGAATTCGTATTGGTGAGCCTGTTCATCAATATTGAGGTTGAGTGTGTAACCTTGTAGCTTTAAGCATTCAATACAAGTTTACTGTTTGATCATTATATACTGTGTTTGATTACTGTTTTATTAAATATCAAAGTGTTTTTCCGCAACTTCTTTGATATTAGTTTCTGAGTATTAATTCTTGTTAAGAATTCGATCCTGACAACTTCGCCAGAGGGGTTGGGAAGTCGAATCAACTTCTTGGAACATACGATCTCGGCATGATTGTTTGACAACCAATCCATGCCGACCACAACATCAAAACCCCCGATTAACATCGGCAGTAGAGCGATCGGGAATTCTCTCCCTTAGATACTAAGAGTACACTGCTTTAGAACATCGTGGATCAGAACTTGGCTACCATCTGCTATATCTACCACTAATGCATCCTCAAGACTAGGAGTAGGCATAGAAATCTTCTGACGGAACAATTCAGATACGAAAGAGAAACTGGCGCCTGTATCGAATAAAATACAAGCAGGTACAAAGTTTATAAGAAAAGTACCCGATACCACATCAGCGGATGCCTTGGCCTCTTCGGCCGTCATCTAAAAAGCTCGACCCGGAGCCCTCGGAGGGTTCTCCTTCTTTGCCGCCACACTACCCGACTTGAGCTTCGGTCAATCTCTCTTCATATGCCCCGGTGCCTTACACTCTAAGCAGACCATCCCCGCGACAGAACAGTTGCGGGCAGTGTGATCATTCTTACCACACTTGAAGCAGAATCTAGAAGTGGAGTTACAGTTACCATGGTGCTTGGTTTGACACTTCGGGAACCACTTTGCTTCTTGATAACCGCTGAAGTTGCGGTTTCCGACAAAAGGTCGGGCCCGCTTGGGAGGTACTGAACTGCTCTCCGACTTTCTCTTATCAGATACCACCACTGTTTTCTCAGATTTGCTTCTCGCGAACATCTCTTTCATGAACTGAGCTTCTTCGACCATCTCTCGGAGGTTAGAAGCTTTGGAATTGTGAACCATAGATTGCATGTCCGCGGGTAAGCCATTGAGATATGCTTTCATCTTGTCTTTCTTTGTCGGGGCAGCGTGCCCCACTAGACCAAGCTTTTCCATAAACTGATGGGTATACTCCCTCACCGTCAGGCTTCCCTTTACCAGAGACCGGAATTCTTTCTCAATTCGGTCCATGGTTCTTTCATTGTAGAATTCTTCTAACAACTTTTTCTTGAACTTGGCCCAAGACAACTGAGCAAACACTGCAGGAGATAGGGTGGATTGGATGGCATTCCACCAAATGAGCGCAGTATCCCTCAGCAGTTGGGTACCGAACCACACTCTCTGATTGTCTCCGCATTCGGAAGAGCCAAAAGCTTGCTCAACCGCTCGGATCCATTTCACCCACATGGTCGGGTCATCGGAACCATAGAATTTTGGCGGTCCGCAACCCAGGAAGGATTTGTAGGAACAACTCTTCCTATTCCCCGGAGCACCAACAAGCCTGCGCTCTTCCGCCCTGACCCCTGCACCAGCGCCTCCAGAACCCGCTACAATGTTTTCCACAACCGTCTCACTTCTACGATTGTTCACATCGCGGTCCTCAATCACTTTCAACATAAACTCTTGTTGCTTTGCCATCTCTTCCCTCATTGCCAACATCATGCTGGCCATCAACTCAGACTGGGGATTAGCATCCCCGATGACTGGGTGGGACGAAGCCAGGACTACTCGCGGAATGACCTCTGGCCCCCCACCTAGCCTTTGTTGAACCGGTGGTCGCACAACAACCTCAACTCCCTCCGGCTGACCAGCTGTAGAGGTTGTCGCTTCTAGACCATCAACACGCGTACGCGGTCTTCCACGCGTACCTACCATACTGAACTGATACACAGAGCAGAGAAAGAGATAAAAGAGAGGTAGGAAAACATGAAGGGAAACGTACTACCACATTGCCAATCGTCATATTAACAGCAAATCAAGCACTCTTACGTACAATATCCTCATAATAACATTAGCTAAGTGAAATTATGAACATATAACACATAACGGTTCTTGTCACCACCATTACAACGCCTGATAAACGTACTTTCCGTCGACTCTAAGACTAACCCAACTTAGAAGCTCTACCCAAATCTCGCGGATCAATTCTTAGCATACTCAGTCTAAGTCTAGACATCTTACATTCATGCCTAGTTCGCTTAAACTAGAGCTCTGATACCAACTTGTAACACCCTAAAAAAAATCAGAGTAAATTAAAACCTGGAAAACCTGGCAACATGACGATCGCATTGATACAAACCTCCCATAAAGTGGGTCAGTCCTTAAGACTTTACAAAACCTGTACATAAATGGGATTCATCAACAAACTAATCTAGACACTTCTACCAAGATTACATCTGTTGACAATCCATAGTTCATCAAAAGAATGGGACTTAACAAATGCCCAGATACAATACTAGTCATCTCAAAATACCTCGAGACCAAACCCGTCTCTCAAAACCCCGACAACCCACCGCTAAGGGAAACCTGTTATACACATCATTTGAGAAAAAGTGTTAGGCTTAAAGCCTAGTGAGAACATACAGTTCATAAATCTCAAGAGATATAATCAAATGCATCAAAGTAAATCTTTTCAAAGGTTTAGTTATGCAAAATACAGTTCTTTGATAAGATACGGACAACCGGTCCAAAACACATCTTCCGATGACGGGGATTACCCAATTTACCAAGGATTATAGTGGAACATAAAGTAAGCCACAAATCCGAGTTATGAGCTAAATACATGGAACCATGGCCACGAACGCTTCGGTCCGTACTACGATGTGAGGGAAGTCCCCCGAGGAACAATGTCATACTTGTTCGTTAGGCTACATTTCACCCATGGCTAGTAACTGGTCTCACAAAACCGTACCAAGTGCCCCCGAGGATCAAATGTATCTAACTACAACAGAAGGGGCATATCCTTCCCAGCCATAAGCCGACTCAATACCTAGGGATCCACTAGTATAGTCATGACTTGTCACAATATTTCATGTAACCAACAAAGCTAGATAAATAGCTTTCAACACATTTATATTTCAAAATGCCGTTTTCAAGATCAACTGTTTAGTAAGAAAGATAAACATAAACCAGATTATATGCATTCTTTCAAATAAGCCACCCACTGGCAAGTAAAACATTCTTTTACTTCAACAAGATGGAATCCATCATTTTAGTCAAAAGTGTTTGGGAACCCTAAAATATCTCAAAAACCCCAAGTTACGTCAAAATGCAATAAACGGAAAATCCAAAACCGTAGAGATATATAGGAGTTAAAAACACAATCTTTGACATACATAACAGTTTTAGAAAAGTTAGTAGGAACTCACCTCAGATTTCTTCTTCCTAACGAATGCTACCTATGACAACACCGAAAGAATCGGTAAGTCGAAACATAGATAAATCTCCCACTTCCTGACTAAAACACAAAGATAACAGAAGCTAACAACGAGCAAATCCTAGTCCGGTCGAACACGAAAACCGGTCGAAGGCACACTACCGGTCGAAGGCAACCTCCCGGTCGAATGCATCCTACCGGTCGAAGACGACACCTGTCGAATGCAACCTTCCGGTCGAAGACGACACCGGTCGAATGCAACCTTTCGGTCGAAGACGACACCGGTCCTTAGCATGTCCGGTCGTCTTGTTCATCAAGAATACGCCAGAGATGCTGAACCCAGATCCAAAACAAAAATACTCAGATCTCGAAATGGAACGGTGAAAAACCTTCACAACGAGATTCTACACGACTAGAAACATTCAGATCAAAGCATTAAGCTAGATTCGTACCTTGATTTGTCCAAATCGATCGAACTCTTTTTCCACCTGCTTTTCTCTCTCTCTGACTTCAAAACCAAGAAACTGATCTGAGATATTTTTACAAAATATCTAAACTTTGATTTGTATACATATAACCCAAGTTACATTTAACCCCCCCTGAATTTTGGGTAACGGTCAAGTTTTCACCCAACCCCAAATTCAGGGTGTTACACGATAACAATCTAATGATGTCACTTAACATAACAGCAAAACTCGATGACAAGTCAAAGCTATGCTTACACGTCTACCTTGACCTACAACGCCAATTTCTTAATTGCACAAATACCATACCACAATATCATACCATTCTAATCATACCGCAAAATCCTCATGACACCCTTTAAACATTCAATAGATGATGCCTTATTCACACCAATCAATATATCACTATCAAATTAAAATAAAGTCTTATGGCGACTTAAATTTCTTGAACTTAGATAAACACAAATCTTGAATACTTCAATCATACCGATGGCATCACACCCACAACTCACACTGATACCATTCAATAATATCAACACAAATCCATTACTTAACATAATGGCAAATCCATTATCATACACTACAAGAAAAGTTAGTTGTAGCGACGCGTCTTTAGCGACAAAATATTTCAGCCATAAGTTATAGCGGCGACTGTCGTCTTTATAAACCGTTTCTAAGAATAAATGGACTTTTAGGGACAACAAACATCGTTGCTAAAACCCTTGTTTCTTGTGGTGATATCGATACTTGAACATATAACTTAGCATAAAAATGCGAAGCAGAAAGCCTTAAACATCTAATTCACTTAAACCAGTCCACAATCGAAGCTCATTAATAATAACTTCACATCACATAACCGACAAAGTCACCAGTTAATCACATTGCTGAAAATAAAAGGCCATTTCACAACTTAAATTCTCAAAAAATCTAGGGGAGTACTACGTAAATACCTAACTCCCTTGAATCGCTTTTCTACACCAATAAAAGCTCACAAAAAGATTGTAACACCCCGATTTCAAAAAGGTATCGTTTCAAGTTAATACTGAATTCGTTAATTTTAAGGGAAAAATAAGATATAGGATTTTGGACTTGTAGATTTTATAGTCTTGTTGGATGAAGGATTCAATTAAGAGTCTAACGGTTCTTTTCGGAGCTAAAATGAAGAAGTTATGGCCAAAACAGTGTTCGGTACATGCTCGGCTATAGTGCCCGGCGATTGTGACACTGTCACTATAGCATGTCACAATCGCCGAAGTCCAAACACTCTCGGTACAATCTCGGCGATTGTGCCAGTGATTGTGACATTGTCACTATAGCCTGGCACAATAGCCTGGAGGTATCAGAGTGCATCAATCGCGATTTTTAGCCTCATTCTTCATTTCTTCATAACTCTCTCATTTCAACTCCGATTTTGGTGATTCAAGTTGCCATGGTTTAGTTTTTGAGATCTTTTCATGGTTAAAGTGTTAGTTTTTGGAGTATTAAAGAGTATTTCGTGGTGTATTGGAAGCAAAGGTCAAGAGCTCATCATCTTCACCTCCATCTTCAAGAATTTTGGAGTTTTCTAGGTTTTCACCAAAACCTAAGTGGTAAGTTTATCCATTCCATTTATAAACTTACTTAAGAGTTGTAAATGCTTCATTGATGGTTTCCTAGTGTTTTATTACTCCATTTCGGTTGGGAGGATTTTGAGAAAAGTTAGGTCAAATTAGGGTTTTTGGCCAAAATGGAGATTCTTATGTAAGTCGTTTGGGGATCGATTCTAAATGGTTGAAAATGATTACTTATGGACAGAATTTGTATATCTAGGATTTTGGGGAAGATTGTTGCGTGTGGACTCGGAATTCTTCAAGGAAGCTCGTTTGGGGTAAAATCTAGATTTAGCCTAAATCTAGTAAAGTGAGTTCAAGTTGCTTTGTGAAAACCGTGTACATGCCAAAATGAGTATTTTGAAGTAAAAATATGCTTTACTTAGTAATTGTCAATGTGTTAGGTATTTTGATAAATTTTCATATTTGATAAACTTGAGTTGTTTTAATCGCATAAAATGCCCATATTTGGGATTTTGATATCTTGACAAGTAATAGTGGGATTTATGCATTTTTGGTGATTTTGTACAAATAAAGTCTATTTTATGATTTATATCTCTTTAGTTATTTTGTACAAATGAAGCCTAATTAATGATATATGCATCTTTAGTGTACTTGATTTCGTAAACCCCTTTGGAAATGATATGCCTCAATTCGCGTTGATTTTTGGATTAATCACATCTTTGAAGTATGTGTCTGTATAAACGTTGTTTAGATACGTTGTATTATTTGGGGAAAAGTTATTTGTTGGTCAAATGGGTTTTGAGCATTTAAACTCGGTTTTGACTTAAAAGAGTGTCATGGATATTTGTCCCAGTTTTAATGGCTCTTTGAAGAGCCCAGATTCAATATACTTCTTAATGCATCTTATTACATATTCATGATACTTAGAGACTCGAGTGCTTTAGTCATTCATGTGTAGTCATGTAATGTTTAGATTGTGTCGCATTGGATCCATAGGCACGTAAGTCAGTCTTATTTGATGGTCAAGTGGGTGGTACGGGGTTGGACTCCGGGACTCATGTTTTATGACCTTGTCCTTTCAAGTGTACACTAGGAGGGCTGAGTCCGGTTGTGCTATTGTGACAATGGGTAGGTCATGATGGACATTTGGGGCCTCCGCCACGTCGGGGCAATGTCATGGTTGTATCCCCCTACCGAGCCTTTGGTGATATTCTTGATAATATTCGCTAAAGTCAGTTGTCTCTTTTGGTGTAGCTTAAAGGAAGTCGTAGGGACACTTGGGCTTGTGTGTCGTGAAGTGTCATACAATTAACGTTGTATGAGTGGCATACTTTTGTGTTCCTCCACTCTTAATGGATGCGGGTATCCCCCGCTGTCGGCCCGTAGCATTTTGGATATTTAATTGTCCTTACTTAAAGGTTTGTGTCGGTCCACAACAATACTTTAATGTTTATCAAGTTCTTAGAAACAACAACACAATAACGATTACCAACCAGTATTGATATAACAACGGTTACAAGTTTGATCGATTTAAGCTCGGATTTGTGTTCTCTGTTTTTCTCTCTAATACACCTTTAAGTGTATGTTTGTGTGTGTGAATTGTTATCTGATCTATGAGAGAATAAAAGATACAACAACTAATCTAAAGTGTGTCTTACACACTTCCTACAACTTGCAATAATATCTAGAATAATATCTAGATATTAACTAACAAACTATATTATAACTAAATCTAATATATGTAACTAGAAACTAACTAAGTCTAATATCTAATAGAATTGGATATTTAAACTAAGTTAACTAGAACAATAAACAAACAATTACATTGACATTTATTACAAATAGACATAGACTTTAATATTGAGAGTCGACGTTTCGGCTTTAGCTTCAGATTGCGATCTTCAGATTGGATGATCTTGAATCCAATGAGACTGTGTCTTAACAATCTCCCCCTTTGGATCAAGATCATTACGAAAATGATTTTAGCAATTCAGTCTTCTTGTTTAGCTCGGAAGATGCAATCTCTTTCTCTAGCTCTTAAATCAGCATGTCTTTTTCTAACAATCTCCTCCTTTTGAAGAGTGGACGTGATTCTTGAAACATGTGATCTTTGCCATTTCTTGTGTAGTCATTCTCCCCCTTTTTGATGTTAAGTGCAACGACTTCATCAAAATTAGTTGTAAAAAATGTCAATCTTTCGGCTAGAGCCCCTGATCCGTCAATTCAAAAGATATTCATCCAGATCTTTTCAAATCCAGACAAAATAGTCATGTAACACCTGAATCAACTAATGAATCAGTTAACATGCCTGTCAGTAACACTAAGTCACTGTGGGTAACGAATACACATTGGAAAGGAGCTGTTTGATGTTGACTCCCCCAGGGCTTCCATTTAATCATCGAAACACCACAAAGGTTATTTCTATAAACGTTATGACAAAGAAACTAATTCCTTGTGTGTTCGTGCTTGTGTTGAAAGAATTAAGCACTGATGATTGCTTATTTGGCTCAAATTGAGTAAACCACTGAGACAACAGTAAGTTAAACACAGACTCAATGTGCATGAGTGAAGTGCGAAGGTGGGGCAGACTTCCTTCTTTTCAATATCCAGATTTTCCAAATGAAAATCAGATAGCAAATGTGCTGCATCCCCTTTGAAAATGTGAAACACTTTCTTGTTGAGAAGAAAATGAGTAGATGGTGAGGTTTGATCAAGAGTTGGCATGGGTTAGTTGCCTGTTTCAATAATGATCACCAAAGAATTGTGAATCACTAGAATTGTGGCTACCCGGCTCAGAAAAAGTTGGTGCAGAGTTGTGATATTCTTTTAACTCTGTTCTCACACGCTCTTTTTTTTAAACATTAAGCTTTCTCTAATCACACTGGTTTTTTTTCTATTTGCACACTCAATCACTAAGGATTAAACTTCTTGGGTAGAAATCACTGGTTAAGGTGATTCCATAGAAGTTGTGTTAATTCCTAGCACAATGATTCTTTGTTTTCCTATGATGTACGTGATGCTCAGATTGGTTTAACTATTTCAGTTAAAACACAATTTAGATCATGAAAACACTTAAAAATTACACTCCCAAAATATAAAATCTGTTGAAAAATCGGGAAGTGGTTTGAACATTAAAAACAATGTTTTCCAATGATTGAAAGATGTCCTTCTTTCAACCATATATGAGATGAAGATAAAGGATTGTACCTTTACGTATGATCTTACATCTCATGAAGCTAAGCTTTAAGTCATAAACATATGAACTTGTAAGCCTCTCTCAAAAATTCTGCAAAAGTCTTATGTCAAGTCAAAGTAAAATTTATTCACTTAAATTGAAAAGACAAAAAGCAGTAAAACTATTTAAAGTACGAGTTCTGATCAGAAATAATCAGAAGTCATTTATGTACTCCCTTTTGACTTGAAGAGCTCCCCCTAAAATCTTGCATTACAAAAGAAATTTGACATTCAAAAGTACATGCACAAATTTTATGAGCTCCCCTTCGAAGTAATATTGACCAGATGTCAATTTCTTCTCATTCTCCCCATTGGATCATGAACATTTGATAGAAGTGCAGATATTAATCAGAGTTAAGAATGAAGAAATGATGAAAAAGTATACAATTTAGAAAACTTTGTTAGGTAACTACTGATTAAATCTTAATATTTAGCATACCAAGCTTAGAGACAAGAAAGTTAAACCTCTTTTCGTCTAAGGGTTTGGTGAACAAATCGGCAAGATGATAATCAGTTTTTACAAAGAAAAGTTCAATTGTTCCTTTTTCAACATGATCTTTAATAAAGTGATACCTGACATCTATGTGCTTTGTCTTGGTGTGTTGAACAGGATTCGCTGATATTGCGATGGCGCTCTTGGAGTCACAGTATATCGGGATTTTGTTGAAGTGGAAACCGTAGTCGCGTAATTGAGTTCGCATCCATAAGACCTGAGAACAGCAACTAGCAGCAGCTACATATTCTACTTCGGCTGTGGAGGTTGAAACACAAAGTTGCTTCTTCGATGCCCAACTTACTAGTTTGTCACCGAGGAACTGTACGTGTCCTGACGTGCTCTTCCTGTCTAACATACAACCTGCATGATCTGCATCTGTGTAGGCTGTTAGTTCAAAACTAGTATCTTTAGGATACCACAGACCAAGATCTGCAGTGCCCTTTAGATACCTAAATATGCGCTTCACAGCAGACATGTGGATTTCTTTAGGATTGGCCTGATATCTTGCACATAAGTATGTTGAAAACATTATATCTGGCCTACTAGACGTAAGATACATTAAAGAACCTATCATTCCTCGATAAGTCCTAACATCAACAGCCTTTCCCGAAGGATCGGTGCCAATTTTAGTACTTGGTGCCATTGGGGTACCAATCGGTTTTGAATTTTCCATTTGGAACTTCCGAAGAATATCCCTAATGTATTTTGATTGATTGATAAAAATACCCGATGAAAATTGTTTTACTTGTAAATCGAGAAAGAAATTCATCTCTCCCATCAAGTTCATCTGAAATCTAGACACCATAAGGTTTGCAAAATTCTTACAGTACTTAGTATTTGTAGAACCAAAGATAATATCATCTACATAGATTTGAATTAAAATGATATCTCCTTTTTCCTTTTTGATAAACAAAGTGGTATCCACCGTACCTTTTGAAAACCCAGACTTGACTAGAAAAGTGGAAAGGACATCATACCAGGCTCGAGGTGCTTGTTTCAGACCGTAGAGTGCTTTGTCGAGAATGTAAACATGATTCGGCTTCTCTTGATTGACAAAACCTTCTGGCTGAGAGACGTAGACTTCCTCCTTCAGAATTCCATTCAGGAATGTTGTCTTCACGTCCATTTGAAAGACCGTGAAGTTCTTGTGGGCTGCGTAGGCTAGAAACATTCTGATTGCCTCTAATCGTGCCACAGGAGCATATGTCTCGTCGTAGTCTATTCCTTCCTCTTGTCTGTATCCTTTGGCTACTAGTCTTGCCTTGTTTCGAATAACGGTACCATCTTCGTCTTTCTTTATCTTGAAAACCCATTTCGTACCTATAATGGTTTTTCCTTGAGGTTTCGGTATGAGTCTCCAGACTTGAAGTGCATCGAACTGATTCAGCTCTTCTTGCATTGAGATCACCCATTCTGGATCAGCAAGTGCTTCCGATACGCGTGTTGGCTCGAACTTGCTCAGAAAGGAGTCATGCATGCACATGTTTATTGATGCTGACCTAGTTTGCACCGGTTTTGATGGATCGCCAACTATCTGGCTTATCGGATGCTCTTTGGTCCATTTATGTTCATGAGGTAGTGGATTAGATGATTGTATGTCAGTGGTATCATCTACAAATCCACTTGTACCTTCTTCTGATTGTTCAGGAGGAATGATGGTTTCAGTTGAAGTGGCAGGTTCAGAAGGCTCAGCAGGTACAGCTTGATCTGGCTGTAGATTGATCTGTACAGAATCTCCTACTGTTTAAGCTACTTCTGTCTCTCTATCATTTGTCACTTCTTCAACTGTTGGAGTCGGCATTTGAATTGTAATTTCTTGTTGAATCGGGGCGTTTGATTCAATAGAGTCATCTGAACTGGTTGGATGAGTAGTCGTTAAGTCTTCCATCCTGTCAACCACAACAGATTTCTTTACATTAGATCCAAGAAATTCATCATAAAACAATTCAAATAATAAATTTAAATCAGATAAATGGTTAGTTGAAGCTTCGTCTGATTTATTCTGTTGAGACGCAGGTTCTGGACTGAGTTGCCCAGAAGCTAGTACTCCGGTTATAACGGGTTCTGAACGTTGTTGTTCGGAAGCCATTTCTTCATCAAACGAGACGTTGATGCTTTCAATCACCGTCTTTGACTTCTTCAGATAAACACGGAATGCAGTTGTTGTCGAGGAATATCCAATGAAGATTCCTTCATCCGCGTTAGCACTGAACTTATTAAGACTCTCCCTATCGTTTAGCACAAAACACTTACATCCAAATATATGGAAATATTTGATTGTCGGTGTTCGGTTGTTGATTAACGCATAAGGAGTCTTTTTGAACCTTCGATGTACCATGGATCGATTCTGTGTGTAGCACGCGGTCAATACAGCTTCAGCCCACAAAATAGAGGTAAGTCTGATTGACTTAGCATAGTACGAGCAGCCTCGACTAGCGTTCGATTTCTTCGTTCAACCACTCCATTTTGTTGAGGCGTACGAGCATCAGAGTATTGATGTGAAATCCCGACAAATTCGAGATATTCTTCAACTTTGTTGTTCTTGAACTCTGTGTCGGTTTCTGTTCGTAGAAACTTGACCGGTTTCTGCAGATTCACTTGGGTCGTCTTCAAGAATGAAATGAGAACATCAGGTGTCTCGTCCTTTGAACGTAGAAACTTGACCCATGTGTATCGCGAGTAATCGTCCACGATCACGAGTATGTACTTCTTTCCGCCTAGACTCTGAGTTCGCATCGGACCACATAGATCCATATGCAATAACTCTAAAGGAGCATTTGTACTTGGTTCAGGCTTTGGTTTATGAGGTGTCCTCTTCATCTTGCCCTTTTCACAAGTTGCACAAAGATGTTCTCTTTCATATTTCAACTCTGGAAGTCCTTTGACGAGCTTTCCACTGACCAGATTGTTGATGTACCTGAAGTTGAGGTGAGAGAGCCTTCGATGCCATAACCAACTTTGTTGCATCGATGCTTTCGTCAGTAGACAAACTTGCTTGTCAGTCTGGACATTTGATAAGTTTATTGTGTAGAGGTCTGTTTCTCGAGTACCGACCAAGAGTTCTTCGCCTTCTTCATTGCGAACTGAACATCTTTTGGCTTTGAAGTTGACCTCTAAGTCTTTGTCACAGAACTGGCCTATACTGAACAAGTTGTGTCCTAAGCCTTCTACATAGCTCACCTTCTTGATAGTGATATTGTCATGTTCTACATCACCGTATCCCATGATTGGAGAAAACTGGTCGTTGCCAAATCTTACTGTTCCGCAGTATTTGTCTTTAAAATTGGACAGTATCTCTTTCTGCCCTGTCATGTGCTTGGAACATCCGCTGTCCAAGAACCATGTATGACTAGTCTGCATAAGAGAAAATTACAATTTTAGATATTTATACGACAACAATGGAATATTCACTTTGATTATCGAAGTGCGGGTCTTGAACTGATTTGTTCAAAAGCCTATTTTGACTTTGATGTTCGGGTTTTGAACTGCATTATCCAAAAACTATTTTGTCATTGAAGAACGAGTCCTGATCTGTACATAATCAGAAGTCGTATTCTCTTTAAGCTTTGTGTGCCTGCAACACAGATTTAGCCTTAGGTACCCATTGGAATTTGGGTCCTTCTGTGTTAGCACAAGATTTTGGTACCCATTTCAAATTGGGTCCTATTTTCTTTTGAAATGCATGTGAAGAATTGGTATGAGATGAATGCACATGATAATTGCCAAACCAACCTCCAGAATCTTGACAAGGAATAGAAACATGTTTATCATAAATAGAAGACTTTCTAGCAGATAAAGATAACTGAAATAATTGTTTCATTGAATATTGTTTACGAGAAACAGCAAGTTTTGGGTTCAAAACAACAATATCAGTAATCACAACATCTTTAGTAAGTGAAGTCTTATTACAATTAACACTACTAAACGATAAAACGGTCTTGTCAAGCTTCCGTTTGGGTTGCCATTAAGAATTAACTTCTGGCCTTTGATTGCTCAGATTTGAAACATGTAAAGCTGGTGAGTTAGACCTTGGAGCAACAAACGAATGCTTCTTTTTGGAATTACCAGTAGTGGTCGGTTTCTGTGAATGCTGAGATAAATTCTTACCTTTAGCACTCTTAGCGTTCACAGAGACTGATTTATCAATGAAAGCTTTCATTGATTTTGCACTGTTCACAGGCTTACTGGTTTTTCTCAACGTTTTCTTAATAAAATTTGAAGGGTTGGGAAGTTTTGCATTAAAGTCAAAAAGATTAGAACCATCATCTAAACCACCGTTAGAGTTCAAAAATTCAAACCCTTTATTTGATGAACCAAACAAATCCTTAGAGTTTGAAGCTTTTGAAAGAACAGAATTTGAAAACACGGTTGTAAAAACGTTTTGCTCAATATTTATCAAAAGTCTTGCATCTGATAAAGAATTCTCGAGTTCAGAAATTTTACGTTCTAAAACGAGAGGAGGGACATATAGTTTACCTTTAATAGGCTTCGCCTCCATTTCTTTTTCAGAATAACTTGGAAAGAAATCACTTGAAAGAGTTTTCTTCTTTTGATATATTGGGTTTTCATCATAACTATTATTCAATTTCGCATAATAAAATGGAAGATGAACTTTAGCTGATTTCACCCGTTTTTCCGTTTCATTGGCTTCATCCTCTTCTGACAGTTTAGTCCAGAAGGTTTTAAACGCGGGGATTCTGCGAGCTAATTGCATATTAAGATGATCATAAAGTCCTGGCACTTCAGACATCCCCTTTTGTAGACAGTGAGGATTCTTATAACCGATTCCCCATCTCTCTATTTCCTCTTTGGGTTTGTTCAGAAAAATAGTCTGTTCAGTTTGACCCATTTTATACAACTTCTCTTCCAAACTTTTTAATTTTCCCAGTAAAGAAAAGTTTTCTTTTGAACAAGAAGCATGCAACTTTTTAAGCTCATATTTTTCAATCTCACTATTTAGCAGTTGAGTCTTAAGATCAGAATTCTCTTTTAGAATTATTGTCTTTTCCTTAGCGTTGGTGTCATTATCTTTATGTAAAACCTCAATTAATACTTTCTTCTCAGCAATTTCATTGCTAAGTTTCTGTATCAACTGGTTTTTGTCTGTCATGACACCATTATCTTGCTTAAGATTAGATTCTAACTCTTTTTGTTTTAAACTCATGGCATGCATTTTATTCATGAATTCTAAATCTGATAAATTACATACCTCCTCTTCTTCATTGTCGGAATCAGCTTCAGCATCTGATTCTATCTTGCCCATCAAGCACATGTTGACGGCTTCATCTCTCTCTTCCTCCTCTTCTTCTTCATCTGAGTGATCGAGCCAGTATTCGTCCTCAGCCATCAATGCCTTGCATGCCTCTTGTTGTTTTGCAAGAAGCATCTTGTTCTTGTAATAGTCTGAATTTCTGACTTTTGATCTACGACAGTCCTTGGCAAAGTGACCTGGTTTGCCACAGTTGTAGCATGTAGGCGGTTCTGGCTGACTTGATCCTTCAGCTTTGAATTTTCTTTCTTCTGGTTTCCTCTCCTCTAATCTCTTTCCTTCATACTGATACCTTCTCTCTTCAGGTTTCCTCTCTTCTATTCTCTTTCCCTCAAATCTCTTCCCTTCATACCTACTGCCTTCAACCCTTTCCTTGTGGATGTAGTTGTTCGGACCAGATGAGTACCTCTGACTGTTTGAACTTGGCTTTGTGTAGAACCTTTTCTGAAAAGCACTTGTCAGCATCATCATTGCTTGCTTCAGCTGATCGTTTTCATCTGTGTCAGAGTTTGCATTAGCTTCATCTTCTTCTGATTCGTACACAAATGTCTTGTTCTTCTTCTTCCTGACTACAAGAGCGACTGTGTCATCAACTGTCTTTCCTCTCTGTCTCTTATCTTCTAGAATTTCATCCACCTCTTCTTCATTCTAACGGAGGGTTTCATACACCTCGTGAAGTGGAATCTCATTCAAGTCTTTGATCTGCTTCATTTGCCTGGCAAATCTTTTCCATTCCGGTTGAAGAATGCTCAGGAATTTGACGTTCAACTCAATTTGAGATTTGTGAACTTTGTTCTTGCTAAGTTCTGTCAGGATCGAATTCTTAACAAGAATAAAGTCTCAGAAACTAATATCAAAGAAGTTGCGGAATAACACTTTGATATTCAATTAAACAGTAAACAAAACAGTATATGATCAACAAGTTGTAAACTTGTATTCAATGCTTGAAGTTACAAGATTAAACACACAACCTCAATATTGATGAACAGGCTCACCAATACGAATTCTACTTCTCTAGAATTAGGATCTATGCCTTGAGGTTAATTTTCTCTAAAACTTAGAATGAATCAATCCTCTAACTATTCTATCAAATCTATACATATATTGAACAAAAAGATAATTACAAAAAATAAAATATCTTCAGTATATCTTCCATCATTATCTTCAAGCCTTCCATGAATATCTTGATTCTTTCCAGCTGTCATCCTTTCCATCCGGATCTTTAAGTCATAAGCAGTACTAACTATGCTCAGCAGCATTAATTTCTTCAAGCAGCATTAACTTGGTCTTAGCAGCATTAACTACTAAGCAGCACTAACTACTAGCAGTACTAACTAGCTAAGCAGTACTAACTTTGTTCAAGCAGCACTAACTTTGACTAACAGTATTAATTCTACTAGCAGTAGTAATACTCAGCAGTATTAACTTTGAAGTCTTCTAGCAGTAGTAATTCTGAACTAGCAGCATTAACCATACTTGAGCTTTTCTTCAGTTCCCAACAATCTCCCCCTAACTTGACTTTTAGGAAAAGAAGTCAAGTTCTTCAGAATTGATCTTCAAGATGCTTTCAACACTTCAGATTCAGTTTCCCAAATTTGGATCTAAGCCCAAACTTTGATTGACAGTTCTTCTCACCATAATCTTGGCCATCTCTGAATCCTTTGTGCATACTAGTGTAGCTTTCAGCATCCCTTCTAACTTCTCTTTGTTATGCTCATAAATTCTATCTACCAGGTAGTATTCATGATAACAATTGTCAATAGTAATCATGTATACCCCACAGTTTTCAAAAAGTATCCATTTATCAATCTTCTTGAATATAAACTCATGCTGATGATCTTTAATCCTATAAGCCACTCTTTCTGGATCAAACATCATGCACAAGTATTCCATTGCTATCTTGAGAAGATTCTCTTCAGTACCTTTCAACACAGGCTCATAGAGTTTTATCCCCACTTTGTATAATTCTTCTATGTCAGCTCTTGAACAACTTCTGACAACTCTCCCCCATGTTGAATATGCTTCAAATGAACCATCAGCTCTTTTTATTCTGAAGAAGTCCTTTCCATTATCTCTTAGAATGTCCCAGAAGGTAATCTCAGGAGCTTTCATAGAGATTGGAACAGCCTTCAAAGGTTCTACTATTGTCATGTACAGATCCATACTCTCAGTAGTTGGCTTACTTGATTGTTCTGGAATTTGTACTGATTCTACTATAGGTACCTCTGAATGCTCTGCTGCAGATTCTGCTGTTTCTTCCACTCTAGGCCTTTTAGACAACCTTTTGGAAGCAATTGTCTTCACCCTTTTTCCAGCTTTGGCTTCTACACCAACACTCTCAGGTTCTTCCTTCTTCTCTTCTACTTTATCTTTTGAGGGTGTGGTCTCCTCAGGGAATGGTTTTTGAATATTCAGGTCATGCCTTTCCTTCATTCTTCTCTCAGCCTCTTCCCTTTGAGCTGAATCCCCTTGAAGCTTGGCCATTTCCTTTTGATACAACTCTTCAACCTGAGTGTATGCCATGTTGGTAAACATCTCCCCCTTAACACCAATTGCACCCTTCAGGAAATTTATCATTTTTCTTCTTTCCTGATTGGCCAAAAATGTTTTGGAGGGTTGTCTTTTCTGTTTCTGTTTTTGAGTTGGCATCTTTTTAACTGGAAGTTTCTTGGCCTGAGCTGCTGTCTGATCTGCTTCTTTTAAGCTCTTTTGGTATTCTGCATTTAACTTCTTGGCCATAATCTTTGCAAGTTCTCTATCCTTTTCTGTTTGCAACTGTTCCTCCTTCTCCATTTGGTCTTGAAGCTGCTTTGCTATTGCCTCATCCATTTCAATCTGAGACTTCTTCTTTGCAGGCATTTCAGCTTCAACCATCTTCTCCTTTCCTTTTCCCTTTGACTTCTTTGCCTTTTCTTTTTCCTTCTGTTGAATTTCTCCTTCATTGATGACTACTCCCTTGGCCTTTTGAGTAGCCTTAGGAGTATCATTCTTGGCTTTTACCAAGGTTTCAGCTATTTCCAATTCTTCAACAGATAGCCCTGTTACTGCTGCTACCTGTTTTGTTACTGCTGCTGCTTGAACATTATCTGTTTCCATTGCTTGTCCTTCTGTTTCTGCAGCTTTCTCCCCCTTAACATCAAATCCCATCTCAGAAATACTCTCCTTTTCTGCTTCAGCCTCTGAATTCTCCCCCTTGTTGAAAGCATCATTAGCAGTTTTCCTCTTCTTCAAAACAAATTGCCTTCTCCTCTTCTTTTGCACCAATCTTGTGATCATTTTCTTCAATTTGGTAATTTGTACTTGTTGAGACAGAATCACCATTTTCAACTCTTCTATGTCTTTGCCTTGTTTGATGACATCCATATTGATGTTGCCCATTGTTTCCATCAATTCATTGTAGTCATATCTGTCCTCACCTTCTCCAGGAGTGTTACCCCCTTTTGAAGGATCATGGGATCTTTTAGTAGTAGAAGTCTTCTGCCTAGCAGAAGCACTATCCACCCCCTTGGTTTCTTGGCACCGGGGACCTTTGAATGATTGCTCATTCAAAGTTGCCATGGGAGAGGTCTTATGTATGTTACCACTGTCCTCCTCTGTGCTAGCAGGAGTAGTGGCAGCCTCCTTACGCATATGCTCTTCCATCTCCTTAGAGAGCACCTCCTGAGGATTGGGAGACACCCTGTTGGTTTCCCTTTGGATATTCTCTACTGGAGAGTGTTCCAATAGAGGGCTTTGAGGCTCTTGGTTAATTGTAGGTACACCAAGAGAAGGAGCCTTGTGTACCTTTCTCTTGACATAAGTCTTGGATATTCTGGGAGTGGGTTTAGCAGCAAAGGACTGAGGAAAAATATGAGAGAGGGAAGGTTGGGATTGGCTAGCAGTGGGTTGGTCTAATGGGGGCATTGACCCTGCTACCATACCTTCATTGGTTTGGGACACCACCATCATTGTAGAGAACAATGGGGTGTCTACTCCTTCCGAGTCCCCAGCAGATCTTCTCATATTTGAGAAAACCTTGCCTTTAGGGGGTTTTGGTACATATATCCCTTCAGAGTGAGGAATATCCGTCAATTCGTGGTTTATTACTGCTTGAACAAACCTGGGATACATATAAAAGCTCTTTTTGTTTCCCATGTTTGAGACAAGATCATTGAAAATCATTTGTGAAAAATTGTACCTTCTGGCAGTGGCCAAACAGACCAAAGCATAAGCAATGGGACTGCTGAACTCACTCCATCCAGTAGTCTTTTTAGAAATGCAGTGCATCAAGGTATGAACAAGAAAACACCATTGGGGTGAGAATTTAGCTTTTGAGAACTTAAAAATACCCAATGGGCCTCCATACCCCATTCTTGTAAGAGTAGAAAACAGTTCATCATTAGAGATAGAAGTTATACCAGAGGCATCGTCTAGACGTACACTGATGCGAATTACCTCTTCAGTAACTGTCAATGGCTTGCCACACACTGTCGTCTTGATCATTTGCACACCATACTCAGTAACAATGGTGGCATGTGCCCAGAATTGCCTCTGATGCTCTATGAAGATAGTAGAGGACATCGTGAGAGCATGGGCAATGTGGCTAGACTTCAGAAAGTCGACTATCTGATGAAAACCTTCAGCTTGTTTTGGCTTTTGGAGCATCGCGATTTCATTGTGCTCGTCAATGAACGCCATTGATGCCATGAATCTTTGAAAATTCTTGCCTAAGAACTTTGAACTTGAGAGAAAGAGGGTTTAGAGCGCAAGAGAATAGTATGCAAAGAGTCGTTAAGAACTTTTAGGCGGGCAAAGAGTATTTATAGTATTCGGAACATAAGCAGTATTAACCTAGAGCAATATTAACTAACTAGCAGTAGTAACTGAGAGCAGTATTAACTGAGAGCAGTATTAACTACTAGCAGTATTAACTTACTAGCAGTATTAACTGAGAGCAGTATTAACTGAGAGCAGTATTAACTAACTAGCAGTATTAACTAACTAGCAGTATTAACTGAGAGCAGTATTAACTGAGAGCAGTATTAACTACTAGCAGTATTAACTTACTAGCAGTATTAACTGAGAGCAGTATTAACTGAGAGCAGTATTAACTACTAACAGTATTAACTAACTAGCAGTATTAACTAACTAGCAGTATTAACTTAAAGCAGTATTAACCACTAGCAGTATTAACTAACTAGCAGTAGTAACTGTGCACTGGCAGTAGTAACTACTAGCAGTATTAACTACTAGCAGTAGTAACTGTGCAATGGCAGTATTAACTACTAGCAGTATTAACTACTAGCAGTAGTAACTGTGCACTGGCAGTATTAACTATACTTACTCCTTTAATCTTGTGAAACACTGAGTACTGTTATACATATCCTGAAAAATAAGATTAGTAACACCAAGAATAAACAATATACAGGTATAGAACTACTTTTTGAGAAGGGGCTTATTCAGAGTTGATCATTCCCACACTTGTTACCAAGAAAGTGAATCTACCCACATCAAAAGCTTTAGTGAATAGATCAGCAAACTGGTTATCAGTGTGAACTTTTACAACTTGAATAAGTTTCTTTTCATTACAGTCTCTTATGAAGTGATACCTGATCTCAATGTGCTTTGTCTTTGAGTGCTTGACAGGATTATTCACAATGCTAATAGCACTGCTATTATCAATAAAAATTGGAGTGTGTAGAAAGGTTACTCCATAATCCAGCATTTGATTCTGAATCCATAAGACTTGAGAACAGCAACTTGCAGCTGCTATGTACTCTGCCTCTGTTGTAGATGTGGATATTGTGGTTTGTTTCTTGCACTGCCATGAAACTAGTCTTGCACCCAAAAACTGACATCCTCCAGAAGTAGATTTTCTGTCCAAGTTTGCTCCACCTAGATCACTATCTGAGTAGGCAAGTAGGTCAAAGGATGAGTCATGAGGATACCAAAGTCCCAATCTGGGTTGCCCTTTGAGATATCTGAATATCCTCTTAACAGCTTGATAGTGAGATTGCTTTGGCTTAACTTGGAATCTTGCACATACACAGACTGGAAACATTATATCTGGCCTAGAGGCTGTAAGATACATGAGAGAGCCAATCATGGATCTATAATGATGAACATCCATATCCTCCCCCTCAAGATCTGCTGTTATCTGCTTGTGTGTCTCCATAGGTGTGCTAGTAGGTTTTGAATCTGAGAAACCAAACTTGGTTAGAATGTCCTGCACATACTTGGACTGACAGATGAAGATTCCATCTGACTTCTGTTGAACTTGGAGTCCAAGGAAGAAAGTAAGTTCCCCCATGGAACTCATTTTGAACCTTTGATGCATTAGTTCCTAAAACTCCTTGCACATGTTGTCTCTTGTTGATCCAAAGATAATATCATCAACATAGATTTGGACCAGCAAGATATCCTTCTTCTTTCTCTTGATGAATAGAGTCTTATCAATGACTCCTCTTTCAAAGCCATTTTCCAAGAGATAGGAGGACAAAGTGTCATACCATGCTCTTGGAGCTTGATGTAGTCCATAAAGTGCTTTCTTCAATTTGTATACTCTGTCTGGATAGCTTGGGTTTTCAAACCCTGGTGGTTGACAGACATATACTTCTTCTTCAATTGAACCATAAAGAAATGCACTTTTCACGTCCATTTGATAGACTTTGAATTTCATATAGGAAGCATAAGCCAGGAATAATCTAATTGCTTCTATCCTGGCCACAGGTGCAAATACTTCTTCATAGTCTATTCCTTCTTCTTGTGTATACCCTTGAGCCACCAGCCTTGCTTTATTCCTTATCACTATACCTCTTTCATCTCTCTTATTCCTGAAGACCCATTTTGTTCCTATTGCCCTTTGGCCTTTAGGAAGGTCTACCAGATCCCAAACATCTTGCAGCTTGAACTGCAGTAGCTCTTCTTGCATGGCTTCTATCCAACTGGATTCTTTCATAGCATCATGTGCCTTTTTAGGCTCAAGCTGGGATAAAAAGCAAGAAAGCACTGTGTGTTGTTGATCTTGTATTTCTTGAAGCCTACTTTGATTTCTAGTCATCATAGGAGAGGATATATCTCCTATTACCAGCTGTGGAGGATGATTCTTTTGTATTCTGGTGTGATGACTAGGTTCTTCATTAAGTCCCACCTCTAGATTAGAGTCATTCAACTCAACTGAAGTGTTTTCAGTAGCCACTTCTGGTTCTTTATTTTCTTGAGTCTCCTCATCTCTACTTTCTTCTTCACTTTGACTTGGTCCAGTAGATGGTTCCTTTCCACAGTCTTCAACAGGATTCACTGTGGGTATGGGAAATATCACAGATTGAGATATACTTTCTGAGACTTGTGTAGTCCCTGATCCTCCACTCCCTGTACCTGCATAATCATCACTACTGAAAACAAAAGAGTTAGTTAGTGAGTCAATGTCAAATAGCCACTGAGGACCAGACCCAATAGGATTTGGTATGTTCTCATTGCATTTGACATTGTCACTTTCTTCAATTATTCTGGAAGAAGAGTTAAAAACTCTGTAAGCCTTACTCTGAGATGAGTAACCAACAAGAAATCCATCATCTGCTTTGCTATCAAACTTACCTAAGTGAGATTTGGTATTGAGAATTGTACAAGGACACCCAAATGGTTTGAAAAATCCAATGAAAGGTTTTCTTTTATTTAAAAGCTCATATGGGGTCTTGTTCTTTTGCTTGACCACTAGAACTCTGTTTTGGACATAACAAGCAGTATTAACTGCTTCAGCCCAGAAGGTAATTGGCAGTTTTGAATCAGCCAACAAGGATCTAGCAGCTTCTATTAGTGTCCTGTTTCTCCTCTCAGCAACTCCATTCTGTTGAGGAGTCCTAGGAGCACTATATTGTCTCTCAATGCCTTTCTCTTCACAAAAGGTGTTTAGATCAAGATTTTTAAACTCAGTCCCATTATCTGATCTAATGACTTTTACTTTTTGATTAGTTTGGTTTTCAATTCTTAGGATAAAGGATTTGATCAGTCCACTTGTCTCATCCTTAGTCCTTAGAAAATATACCCAGGTAAATCTAGAGTAATCATCAACAATAACCAAGCAGTAAGATTTCTTGCCTATACTCATAACATTTGTAGGACCAAACAGATCCATATGCAGTAACTGGAGACAAGAAGAAATTGAGTTTATCTCTTTGGTCTTATGAGAAGTTTTGTGCTATTTGCCTTTAAGACATGCAACACAATGATCATCACATGAAAATACTTTTGAAGGTAAACCTCTTACAAGATTGTTTTTAACAAGTTTGTTCATGGTCTTGAAACTCATGTGACACATCCTTCTGTGCCAAAGAGAGGATTCATCCACAGAAGCTTTTGAAACAAGACAGTTCAGGGATGAATCACTATAAACATTGTCCATATCTAGACAATACACATTGTCCTTTCTTGGAGTTCTAAGTAGTATCATGCTTTCATCAACTACTTTGAACCCTGGAGCAAGGATCATACATTCACTATTTGTAAATAATATGCTATGTTGTTTGTCACAAACCTGTGATACACTTAACAGGTTGTACTTCAACTGATCAACATAGTAGACATCCTCAAATGTCATCTTACCTTTGGTGACATTACCTTTTCCACTTATTTTACCACCAGTAAGATTATCTCCAAATGCAACATGTCCTCCATTGATATGCTTGAAATCCTGAAGGCATGACATGTTGTCTGTCATGTGCCTAGAGCAACCACTATCAACATGCCATATGCTCTTCCCCTTGAGCTGTTGGTTGCCCTGCACATAAGATAGATCAGTTAGTATGAATTAGGAACTCAAGCCAAAGTGGTCTTGGGTACCCCTTTCTTATCAAAATACTTGCATTCTTTCTTGACAAAATTTTTAAACTTTGACTCCTCATTCTTGGAGTACTTTGTCACAATAATGGGCTTGGAAACATTTTTGCTAGAAGCAGTACTGGTTTTAGAAGTACTAACTGCCTTAGCAGCACTTGCATGCTTAGCAGTACTAACCTTGTTAGCAGTAGTAACTGTGTTAGCAGCATTAATATTTTCAGCAGTACTAACACTGTTAGCAGTAGTAACTGTGTTAGCAGCACTAATATTTTCAGCAGTACTAACACTGTTAGTACTTCTAGGCACCCATAGTAAAACACTTTCTTTTAAAACCTTATTTTTCATAGGGCCTTTACTTTCAACAGATTTCTTCATCACATGTTTCTTTCCAGCCTTCCTATAACCAACAGGTTTTTGCACAAATCTTTGAAAGTTTATCTGTTGATTAATAGGGTTAAAGAAGCAATACTTAGCCAAATGATTCAACTTGCCACATATGAAACAAGGTTTTGGTCTATTGATTTTATTCAGATCAACTCCTTGTTTCTGAGCCCATTGATTATTCCAGTTTCTTTGATTACCTCTCTTTATACCAGAATTTAGGCTCTTAGCTTTATTGCAAGCACACTGTTTACAAGATCCAGGATTCACAACCGTGGTTTGTTTGTAATGGACCTTGTTATCCTTTCCTTTGATCTTCTCTATCTCCTTAGACTTGACCCAGATTTTCCCACATCCCTCATTGGTGATAATGTTGTTTTCTAATGGTATCTCTTTACTCACAGCATTATCCCTATTCTCACTGGCTTCTTTCTCAGTCAAATCCTTAACTACTACCTCATCCAAAGGATCTATCTTAAAAGCTTCCTCAGACAAGTCCTTTTTCTCCTTGGTTTCTAACAAGTCTGAAGTAGGAGGGATATAGTTGTTGTTGTAAGGAGGAGGTGTATTGTTGTATCCAACACCAGGCTTCATCTTATCATGAATTTGAGCCTTTAGAAGAGAATCCATTGCTTTTGAAGCATATGAAAACTTTTCTATGTCAAGCTTAACTTTAGACAGTTCCTCTTTCAGCCTATCATTCTCTTCTAAGGACTTAGATAGTTTGGTCTCTAACTCATTCTTTTCCCACTTCCAATAGTTTGTGTCATAAGAGTGTTGAAGTTCATTAGCTTGAAAGCCTTTGATTTGCTCTTCAAATCTCTCTACTATCAACACATAATCTCTTCTGTCCTTTTCTAATCTTTTGAGGTCATCACACATACTTTGATTGTGATCCCTGTATCTTTTGACAGTATCTATGCAAGATTGAGTGCAAAGATTAGAAATTACCTCAGAGGGGAGATCAGACACTTCTGCCATAAGAGCTTGATTCTGAATGGCTTCCTCAGCTTGATCACTCCAGTCAAATCCCATTCCTTGTTGAGAAACAAGGGCTTGAGCAGGATTCTTGTTTTGATTGTAGCCTTCATTCTGAGCTTGTTGGTGGTTGTTGTTTGGAACAACACTCCTGCACTCTCTAGCAAAGTGTCCTTTCATGTGACACTTATAGCATTCCACCTTAGTCTTGTCAAAACCAGCTCCATCTTCTCTTCTTTGAGAGAAGTTGTTCCTTCCTGTTCTTTTAATAAACTTCTTCACCCTCATAGATAACATGGGCATCTGCCATTTAATGTCCATCTCCTCCAGGTCATCAGGGTGAAGTTGATCCAGATCATCATTAATCAATGAATTGTTGCTATGACTGGACAAAAAGGCTTCAAAGATAGTTTCAGTGCCTTTTTCTGAATTTACTCCACTGGCAGTACTAACTGCTTCAGGGTTGGCAGTAGTATCAGTTGATGCTGAAAGAAGTGCAGCATTGTGGATATAACCAGTGGGCTTCTTCTTGGATTCTACCTCAGTTTCAAAAACTCTTAGATCATTATATAGATCATCAAGTTCCTTCTCTTCCAGATTGTCACTTTGTCTATATGAGACAGTGTACATAGTCCATTCATCCCCAAGAGATCTGAGGAACTTTCTGTTGATATCATCTTGTTCCATCTTCACTCCTACAGTAGCCAGTTCACCAATGAGCTTGTTGAACCTATCGAAAGTTTGAGTCATAGACTCATTCTTTGAAGAAGTGAAGTTCTCATACTGCTGCTTTAGAACATCTCTTTGATTTCTTTTGATGTTTTTAGTTCCAGCAAATCTTTTCTCTAGAGCATTCCAGAGAATCTGAGCATCAGTGCAGTTGCAAAATTGATGCTGATATTCTTTGGGGATGGCCAAGAGCAGAGTGCTCAAGGCCTTCATCTCTGTCTGTCTGATCTTCCTCTCACCATCTGTCTTTGGTGGAGGTCTTTTCCCATCTGGTCCTATCTTTCCTGCTTCATAAGGACCATTCTCAATGATATCCCACATTGAGTAGTCAGTGAGAAGAATGTATTGTCTAATTATGATCTTCCACATGTCAAACTCACTGGGTTTGAGCATTGGAACCTTAGAGACCAGAGTACTGTTTGATTCTGCAAGGTTTTCCATGATGAATGAATAGATGTTTCTGAGGGAGTTTGGCTCTGATACCACTTGTCAGGATCGAATTCTTAACAAGAATAAAGTCTCAGAAACTAATATCAAAGAAGTTGCGGAATAACACTTTGATATTCAATTAAACAGTAAACAAAACAGTATATGATCAACAAGTTGTAAACTTGTATTCAATGCTTGAAGTTACAAGATTAAACACACAACCTCAATATTGATGAACAGGCTCACCAATACGAATTCTACTTCTCTAGAATTAGGATCTATGCCTTGAGGTTAATTTTCTCTAAAACTTAGAATGAATCAATCCTCTAACTATTCTATCAAATCTATACATATATTGAACAAAAAGATAATTACAAAAAATAAAATATCTTCAGTATATCTTCCATCATTATCTTCAAGCCTTCCATGAATATCTTGATTCTTTCCAGCTGTCATCCTTTCCATCCGGATCTTTAAGTCATAAGCAGTACTAACTATGCTCAGCAGCATTAATTTCTTCAAGCAGCATTAACTTGGTCTTAGCAGCATTAACTACTAAGCAGCACTAACTACTAGCAGTACTAACTAGCTAAGCAGTACTAACTTTGTTCAAGCAGCACTAACTTTGACTAGCAGTATTAATTCTACTAGCAGTAGTAATACTCAGCAGTATTAACTTTGAAGTCTTCTAGCAGTACTAATTCTGAACTAGCAGCATTAACCATACTTGAGCTTTTCTTCAGTTCCCAACAAGTTCGTTCAGCAAAGTCACAAACCTGTAATAGGTTTCTTCTAAAGTTTCTCCCACCCTGCCTCTAAATTCTTCATAGTTATTTAGGCAGTTGGAGATTTTCAGCTGATTTCCCACTTTTGAACCCAGTATCATCTTTTCGAGCTGATCCCACATTTCTTTACCTGAGGCCTTGTAGCTGTCAATCTTTACGTATATTTTATTTGGGATTCCTTGCAGAATGTATGACTTGGATAATCTGTCACCTTTGGCTCTTCTGAGGTTATCATCTTGTAGCTCATGAAACTTAAGTTCAACCTGAGTTGGCACATTATCAACTACACGAGTCGTCATTGGTGGTCAATGAAGTTCAGAAGATGTTCTGATAAAATCATCAACCCCTTCTTCAATAGATGTTCTGATAAAATCATCCAGCTCGTGTCTGTCAATGAAGTTCAGAAACCTGTCCTTCCACTGTTCGTACTCTCCTTTGAAGAGAACTGGTGGCTTGGTGTCAGTCCCTATTGCGAGAGCTTCTCTAGATGTCATTCTGAAGAAAAATTCTAAGTGTGGGATTGAAGCTATACATTTGAGAAAGATTGCGGGTCTAGTGAAGAAGCGCACACTGAGCTATGCGGGTCTAGTGAGGAGCGCACACTTAGGTATGCGGGTCTAGTGAGGAGCGCACACTGAGGTATGTGGGTCTAGTGAGGAGCGCACACTGAGGTATGCAGGTCTAGTGAGGAGCGCACACTTAGGTATGCGGGTCTAGTGAGGAGCGCACACTGAGGTATGCGTTTGTTTGAGGACCCGAGAAGTATTGCTTTGCGTTTGATGTGGGAGCCGCAAAGTTGAGGTTTGCGGGTCACTTGGGACGCGCAAAGTGGGACTTTGCGTGTGTTCTTCTTTTGCTTTGCGTGTGTTCATCCTGAAGTTCTAAAAATCGTCTGAAATTTGTTCCTTAAACGATTTAGCAATACCAAAACACTACCAATATGTCTAGAAACACTTCTAGAACTTAATGTGATCACTCGATCTCTCTAAAACACACTTTTTCGAAAATAACTTGATGGCACAGTGAACTTACCCACTCGACTGTTTTCTCACAAAATCCACAAATTGGAACTCGATTTAAGCTTAATACTGAAATTAATCACACACAACTCGATTTAGCATGTAAAGCGATCACAACCTGATCGATTTTAACACCTAAAACAGTTTAAATCTCCAAATCGATTTTGAACAAAGAACACATAGACGTTTTTCTTGAAAAACTTGATTTGATCTTAATCAGGCTCTGATACCAATTATCGGTCCACAACAATACTTTAATGTTTATCAAGTTCTTAGAAACAACAACACAATAACGATTACCAACCTGTATTGATATAACAACGGTTACAAGGTTGATCGATTTAAGCTCAGATTTGTGTTCTCTGTTTTTCTCTCTAATACACCTTTAAGTGTGTGTTTGTGTGTGTGAATTGTAATCTGATCTATGAGAGATTGAGAGATACAACAACTAATCTAAAGTGTGTCTTACACACTTCCTACAACTTGCAATAATATCTAGAATAATATCTAGATATTAACTAACAAACTATATTATAACTAAATCTAATATATGTAACTAGAAACTAACTAAGTCTAATATCTAATAGAATTGGATATTTAAACTAAGTTAACAAGAACAATAAACAAACAATTACATTGACATTTATTACAAATAGACATAGACTTTAATATTGAGAGTCGACGTTTCGGCTTTAGCTTCAGATTGCGATCTTCAGATTGGATGATCTTGAATCCAATGAGACTGTGTTTTAACAGTTTGGATTTCATTCCATTTTATGGTCGCGTGAGCATTAAGTTTCAGTTCCATACTTTCGATGACGTATCATACCTACATGGTTTGTTTTCCTTTATTATGGGTCGAGTATTATACCCTGCCCGGGTTTTGGGTGTTTTGGGATATGAAGTGTCATTCACATTTTTACCAATTTGGGTGTTGAATTATAATCCCATTTTGGGTGAGTTATGGGCTGCATTGTTTTATAAAGAATGTTTGTTTTGGAACGTTGTCTTTAAAGATGCATATTATTGGAAAATGAGTCGTTCTCATATGTAAGGCATATCAAATTGAAAGATTATGATTTTAACCGCATTCGTTCTTTTAAACAATTAATTTATATATATGTTGAAAACTCTTGAGCTCACTAGGCGTTAAGCCTAACCCATTTTATTTGTCGGCATGTGCATCAGGTTCCAGTTGGGGGTTTGGATCCTAACAACTTTATGAAGAGTTGAGCCTTAGCTTTACACAAGTGTAAGTAGTTGGTGAAGTCTTCTGCGGCTTGGAGATAGTAACTATTATTGGGTTTTAGTAACACTCGTCCTTATTATAGATCGCATGTATAGAATGATACGTTTGTATTGACGTTAAATATTAAATTGTGATTGTAGATGAAGCAATTATTGATGTATGTAGAATATTTTAAATTAGTTGCTATTCTCATAATCGAGGGTGTTACAAGTTGGTATCAGAGTTTAAGTTTGAGTGAATTAGGTATTGATCTTTGGATGCCTAGACTCAAACTAGCGTTCTTATAAGTGATTGCAAGTGAAGTTGCACATTAGGAACCTTAAGATAAGATATTTTGGAGTTGATCGAGTCGCTAGAAACGGGAAACATGTCAAGGGTCGCAAGGATGAGCATGTACGGTACGTTTATAATGGCACCTGACCAGTGTTATGGTGAACCTACATGCTACATGTGTATACTTGAACTACCTTGGTATGATTAACGTTGGGGTGGGAGAAAGTTTCTAAGCGAGTGATCTAAGGAAGGGTTGATGTTTATAGCAATGTCACTTTAGGGTGATAGTTAAGTGCGATGAATGCATTAAGTTGATCATCTTGGGTCCGAATTATTGGTTGGATTAGAACTATCAGTTTGATAGACCAATTCTGTTTCGAGGAAAATTGTAAATTAACCGCATTAGTGGGATTGTTGTTCTAAGATGTTTGACGCATTCGGATGACAATAGTATGAACTGAGGGCGTGATTTCGGGATGCCAGTGCCGACCAATTTCATGCACGAAATTTATTTCTGAAATAAATTGCATCGATTATTTCTCATGTTTCCAAAATCACCATGTGGATCATACCACGAAATCTTGAAATGTTTAGCACACACTAGTTTTAGATCATGATCTTAAACATGCATAAGATTATTTCATGACATGAGGTTTCAAACTTTGTCGAGATTTTCCTACCCTCATTTTTGTCCAATGCTATTTCGAATATTGCGATGTGCTTATTTTGATATTGTCTAGGGTCTTAAACAAGTAACTGCGGTTTATGACTTTAACATTGGATCTCCTCCACATATGTTAAGCTTTTGGACGAAGAGTTACCTTTATTATTTTGATGTCTGAGTTTTATTGAGATTTTATTTTATGACCCGATTTCCAAATTTAAGCACAATAACGATTCAAAAAGAATGGACTAAAATAAGTAAAATATTTACTAACCGATCCAAAAAGGATCCTTTAACATGAAAATCCAAAATCTCTATTAATCCGTAACAACGGAAGTAAATAAATCTAACAGGAGATTTAAATTCTTACTGATCTATAGTCACGAGAACCTTTCACCAAAAACATAATTAACCCGATAATATTAATGAACTGATAACTAGAGACAACCTTCACCACACAATAATTATTGCTTACCCTTTTTTCCAACGCTAGCAATCCTAATATAAAATTCACCTGAAATGCTTATTTTTTAAAACAAAATGAGGGTTACACCATATGGTCTAGTGAGTAAATCCATGTCAGATAAATAATTCAGTAAAATTAGCTTGACATAATGTCATAAATCATTTAGTCATATTGTAGGCTCTCACGCACCGGTTAATCATAAATTGGCACTCAGGCACAACATCTCTCCCATCTCTCCCAAGTAACTAACTACAACAGTCGCCACAATTTAATCACACACACCCCGATAAGATTGCAGTCAATATCGGTTGTGGCCCACCTTGCAAAACAAATTTGTGGGCACTATATATATAACACCCTACTTGGACCATCACGGTCCTAACACACTGGCTTTTGTTGTCAAAGTCACTTATTCCCAAGAATTTATAATCAAACTACACGTGTTGATAATAAAAAAACATGTAATAACAACTGTATCACAATTTATGGTAATAATTCGAACATACCAATCTGGTTTAACATCCAAGTAATACCTATTGATAATAATGTTTATCAAAAAACTCATCTCGATGACATAAACGAGGATAACTTTAACCGAAATGAATTATCGAAACCGAACATGAATCTTCAAAATCAAGAGAAGAAATTATCCAACCCAAAAATCCTTCACACTTTTCTCTCTTTCTCCCTTTTTGTGATTTTTTTTTTCCAAAAAAGCACATACACAATTTGATTTTTGGAAGAAAACTTATCAAGGAAACCATTGATGCGCTGATGGGGTATTTATACCTGCAAAGTTACAATTTTGATCCTCGAATAATGGCCCTCTTTACAAAACAAACCTTTAACTTTTCAATTAACACAAAACTAATAATTAGGTTATTACAATCTCCCCTCCTAAATAGAATTTCGTTCCGGATTTCACTCAAGCAACACAAGTGGGTGACTAATTATCAGAAATTGCTTGCAAACACATACAACAAGTTATTGCCTTTGGGGAACCTAAAAGACTTTCACATAATTAACCAAATACTTTGTTCCTCACAATAACGCATTGGATTCTACTTGGAACAATCTTTTATACCACAATATGAAAACCAACAAATTGTCACGCTTTCGCCGTGCAACTCTAATTAAACTCGCAAAACACCCAATTTCCTTATTAATCTTAAACTCGATCAATAATCATGAAATTAGATTCACGTTATTTTCCATCTTCAAATAACTCAATACCCCAAAATATAGAAATTCAAAACACGTCTAAATATGGGTTCCACAAATTGTAATTCTTTTCAAGATATAATTCTAATGAGATTTATATCACAACAAAAATAAAACCTCCCGATTAAAAATAATAACCAGAAAATTCGATATCTTAATAGAAGGTCATCTTGGCTTTCTCACTTAAAATTCATAAAAAATAATTTTTCTTAACGGACAAACATGCAATTATCAAAATCACCCATTTAGTGTGCGCGTGAGTGTGTGCGTGAAACAAATTCGTGAAACGATTTCAAGTCACATGGAATAATAACTTCTGAGAGATTCCACTATCTCAAGGTACACTAATCTAACTGTGCAAATATAACCACGTATCCAAAACAATATCACATGTGATGAACGAAGTAACAAATGAACAATCATTAAAGATACCAAGTTATAAACCATATTCAATGCTTTAAAATAAGTAATCATTCCATATACGAAATCATAAACCATAATTTATGCTTTAAAATCAATGAAAGATGATTCCATATTTTAGATAAGGGTCGAGGGAACTCACCTGACGTCAGCACACCACGACATGTCCTAACGACTAATTAAACTCAAACCGAACACCTAAATTAATGGACATGGGAAAGGTGTTAAACCCCTTTAAGCATCCCAAAATACATCTTGCATAACCCCTAAGCAACCCCCCTAGAACACCGCTTCGAATGTACCTCCAAACGAGAATCGCAACTTCAAAAAGCAACATCAAACAACGACTAAGGCCACTTTGGGTGCAACCAAACTCGCGAGCCAAGTCTTGTTGAGTGTTGTTTTACATGCATGGTCACATAAACCAAATTCCAAGAAATAACTCATTCCCAAATCAATTTGAAGGTCCAAAGACGAGAGAATCGATAACTAAAACCATGTTATACATTAAATTAACCAACCCACATGGATCAATCCATCAAAACTAATTAAATCAAGGATCTAATTTATTAAACTTGAAACCCTTGATTTCTAAATGAAATGAACACCAGAGGTGGGTTTTCTTGAGAGAAACATTGGTAAACACCAAGAACAATCCAAAACCACCATCTTACTAAGATTAAATCAAAGAACTCCAAAAGATAGAAATCCTTCCAACAAAATTCAAAACTCCATTAATGGAGGTTCTAATGTCAATGGGAAAAGCCTTACCTTGAAGATGCAGAACTTTTTCTCATAAATATTAAATCGTTCACCACATCTCCAATGGGGATTGAGTAACACCAAATACTATTTTCTCCTTTAATTTTCTCTAGAACCGTCGACCATATATGAGGATGGAAAGAGGGTTCACCCTCTTTTAGCCTCTAAATTACCAAACTATTCCCTGCAAAAGAGAGTGGTTTACATCCACACCCCCACACTTCCATGGATTACCAAATTAAAAATGTTAGGGTTATTACATGATTTTAGTGTAAATCATGTGATTCGACGTTTTCTTATTCTCTTATTTTGTTTTCATTGTCGTATGAATGTGACTCTATATATACATACTAGTGGTGTACCCGCGCGATGCAGCGTGGGTGAATTACAATTCCGAAACATTAATTTAGCCATGAATCATGTTTCTTTATCAAATTCGATTTTATTTCATGAGTTTTCATGGTTAATTTGCAAGTCAACTAATATATAAAGTTGAAGATTAATATGGTGTATTAGCACATATCAAATGGAAAAATAATTGCACATGTATTGGGCTTCTAAACCCATATACTCATAACTCATTATAAAACTTGAAATTCTTGAATGAACAAATAAATATAATCATTTGCAAATAATGCTCATACGTATATCTAGAATGTTGAAATTCTATTTTCCATACATCTCTATTTCATTTTTATGGTTTTCCGTGATTTTCAATTTCAGATCCATGAATATCTAAATTCAAGGTTAACATCGTTGATTGATTAAGGATTTGGAAAAAAAAAATAGCCTAGTGATTTGAATAGTTTGAAAGTTCATTCAACCATAGAGAAATGTCTATGTTCAAAAGTATTCCATTGTGAATAAACATAAACCATATAAAAGGAGCAAGGAAAATTGTATTTTTATTAGACACTTACTCTTACCAGCAAAGACATTACCCACTTGCCTTATCGTATAATATTATCGGTCATCAAAATTACTTGTTGGTAAACGTCGTAAACCCGGTAAGCGCTTATCGGGTAAGAGTTTTTTCTCTCATTTACCAGGTAAGACTCTCGGTTCTTATTATGCCTCATAAAGATTCTCGGTATTTTCCACGCTTAATAGGTAAGGACCGTAAGGTAAGTGAGTGGTTGTTTGGGTACCAATAAAATACTTGACCATTAACAAATATTTTGCATATTACCCTAACAAATATGATCGAAAACATTTTTAACCAATTGATCAATCATTAAGTTCAAGACCCGCTTGAACGTCAGTACTATGGCAAACTCGAGATAAGGAAGTAATAGTTTTCCCCAAAGGAATTAACAAAAACAAACTCGTCAATAACCTCATGCAACTTGGATGCTAAAATTCCCAATGTTTTAACTATTCGAGTATTAGTTACTAAAATTTCACTATATTTACACCTACAATTATCTTAACAGCACTCATCAACTTGTCTCCATTTCTACGCGAGGAGAGTTCTTTTGGATACAATGTTGGCATACAAACAGTTTTCAAGATTCATTACTCTTATTTTTGTTGCCTCTTTGAAATGACTTTTCCAGGGAAATGCAAAATGCCAACAGTTTTGTAACCTCTCGTGGTAATCCATATACAAGATGCCATGTATGAGCTTGCAGAAGCTTCCAAGTTTTTCACCGGGCACAACCATAAATTCAAAAAAAAATTACCAAGTTCCTACATAATCTAATACATGACTCCTATTAAAATGAAACAAATTTATTATTTATAATCGAGAACCACTTCTTCAAGTGTAATAATCACACTACAGGTGTTCAAGTGCACTAATATGTAAACTATATCAGATGAGTTCAACTATATTCACGGTATAAGAACAAATAGAACAACGAGGATTATTATTTTCCAATGAAACCATGCATGATTAATTTGGATCACCTGCGACCTTCTTCTCAAGTTCTTGAGATGGGCGTATGCCGGTTTTAATAGTTAATCTGATGTCCCATTGACCAAGTAGATGATGATTGGTGTCACCTCTTCTCATGCACATCTTTTATTGGTGCTATGAGGTAACAAACAACTACCAGAATCCAAGGTCACACAAACCAACATTAAATACTTAAGAAGCTATGTAAGAAATAGTACCAGTCGGCAAGTTCAAAGTGGCCCTTAAATTAGGCTTCTCGACTACACACTCACGTAGCAGGTTGCCTGTTGATAACATTAAAACACTAAAAAACAAAAAGGAATGGACCAAAAATAAGAAGATTAGTCCAATATGACCCAAATGGAAATTGACCTCTTGAAGAAAGGAACCACCTATCAGGACTTGAAAAGATGCACATGCACAACTTTGAATAATGCAACAGGATGTAAACATCACAACGATGCCACTCAGGTTACTATAGTTTTGGACTTTTCAGATATAATGGTTGCAATCATATGTCGTTATTCCATTGGTAGAATGTGATTCCAGATTCAAGCATTTGACATTCAAAGATTAAAAAGTAAGATCAAGAATCTAGAGAGAGAAATTAGCCACAAGTCTCAATGTCATATATCTCACATGAATGTTTACAAGACTTGAATAATGAAAAACTTACAAGAAAACAAAGTAAGGCAAGGTATTTATATGAGTCAAACATACCTTGACCTCATATAATACTTACAAAGTAAAAATCAAAATAACAAATACAAATTAATTTGCAAGTCTTCACCTGGTCCACCTTTTAAATCAATTTGCAAGTCTTTACCTGGTCCACCTTCTTGAACTGGTTCTCCTTATTCCCAAATAAGATTCAAACCTTCTTATCCCATTTATGAATTCAATCCTGTCTTGGATAGCAAGAATAACATGACCAATGAAGATTCTGTCAGACCTTGGCATGTAATCATTCTCTACTAACCTTCTTCTTTCATTTTCTTCATATATATCTTTCAGCTCCTTCAAGACAAACTTTAATGTACCATCAAAATACTTGGAAATTTCAGATGCTCTCATAAACCTCTTCTCCTTGTCTCCATTCTCATAGACAACTCCCAGCTTTGGCTCTCTTAGCAGAGTATACAGTGGAGTCTCTTCAAGTCTTTGATGAGTCATATCAGGTGCTAGCATATTCACTCTCTTTCGATTTGTCTCCAAACCAAGTTGAAAATCATAGCAGTATGTATAAAAGATGTGTCTCCTGATAAACTTCTTAATGGTCTCCAAAGCATACAGAACATATGGAAATCTTACAACTATACCTCTGAACTCATGGTACATGAACTCTAGATCATCAAAATAAAAATTAACAAAATCAACTTCAGTAAAGATGTACTCTTTCATATCTTTCCTATGTACCACAAACTCTGGATACCAAATCTTCACAAACTTCTTCAATGAAACCTCTTTGACAACCACAATTCCATGTCTACTCTTGACATCCTTAGTTGTTCTCTGCAAAAAGCTCATCATTCTGACATACTCATACCGGTAATCTGAAGATTTGTCTTGAATGCCCAATATCAAATTCCAGTCCAGCACTCTTATCTTCCTCACATATAACTTCCTTATTTCTTCTAAGTATGGTGCCCTTAAAGCATGATGAATCCTTTTTAACTCCTCTTTTGTAGGACCATACTCATCATATCCTGCTTCTGTGTTGGAAGGGCATGCTTCATTAGTAGTACCAGAATGACCTACTTGGCTTGGTATTTCTGGTGCATGTAGTCGTTCTCTTTGAAACTCATGTTACATCTGAGGGCTATTAGGCTTTTGCTGGTAAGGTAACTATTTTTCAATACTTGTATTCTGATCAACATTAGCCTCAAAAGAATTATCAACTTGAACATCATTGGATTCAGGAAAACCAAAATCTTTGAAGGATGAAACAGATGGAACTTCAATGTGGCTTAGCTCAGGAATATCACTATGGACAGGGCTTAAATGCAGTTCTTCAGGTGAATTCTGGTTAAACATCACATTAAGAACATCAGAAACTTTATCATCAAACAGCCCATCAAACACACTTTTTGCATTAGTTGGAACAACATCATCAGCTTTCTCAATTACCTCAATAACTTCTACATCATCATCATCATCATCTATCTCCATATAGTTTTCCTTTTCTTCCTCCTTAACCCTCCAAAATTGTTCATACTTCTCATCTATGTCCTCATCATCATCATCATCATCAGAAAGAACAATAACATCTCTTCTAATCCAGTCAACAACATAATTTATTTTCTTGAAACAACCTTAGGCTTTGCAACCCTTGGTTCAATGTTTGGATTCAAGTATAGTAAAATCTCCTTCCCAGTAACATCATCAACTTGATCATTTCTATTATCTCCATGATCAACATTTTCAACATTGACTCCTTTTAACATTCTGTTCACTAACCAATCCAGCAGTAGTATTGACATCAGCACTATGCTTCTGGTTTATCCCCCCTCATGGTCATGATCATGCCTTGATTAAGAAATGGATGCTTGGGATTTACATGAAGTTTGCATAACCTTAGTAAGATCAGACAAGGCTTGCAAAACACCAATCTTAAATGAATTAAACTCTGAGACTCTAACCACATCTGCTGGCTGCACAGATGGTAGTGGTGGTGTTTGATGTTGGGATTGCAGAAGAGAAAGAAGATCTGCATCTATTTGGTTATCAGGGGCTTGAGAAAGAATCTTTGCAAAAAGCAAGGATTTGAGTTCATCAATTGACATATCAACTGGTTGAGTTGGCTAAGGTGTAGGTGGAACTTGTTTTACTGGCCAGGCTCAACTGTCGGATCCTTTCCCTTTAACAATCTTTTCACAACTCCAATTTATTCCTCAAACTTTTCCATCAACTTCGTTTCAACAGCCTTTAAGGCACCGTCGAGAATTTCCTGCATCACAAAGACCAGTAACCTAACACCGGAGTCACTTAGACTTTCCGTTGTCATGACAGTTGATAAATCAACAACATAGCATGTGTTCATTATTGGCAAAGATGTAGCAATGACAGGACTTCCACCTGGTCCTTGTAGTTCAATATTAGAAGCTACTCGGGGTGTTCCGGTCAGGTCACCAAGACTTCTGACAAAGATAGACGTATCAATGTGTGACCTAGGAATAATAATAGGTAATTCAATAGGCTCTAGACTCACTTGTACACAGAAAAGGAATTGAGAACTGGGGATGTTGTTCTCTAGTTTCAATACTTGTGGTCTACGAATGAGAACTAGGTAGATTTTGTGCTAAATCCCCGTGATTTGTTGAAACTAACTCCTGTTGAGAGGAGATAGAGTGGTTAGGAGGGGTATACAATTTCATAAGTGGGCTACTTATGTCAACACTACTTGCTCGCAACACATGCGGCGAAGTGGTAGATGCGGCTGCCCTTGTGGAAGTGTAGGTTAGGAGTCTCTCACTCTTACCATGTTTTTCTACTTCCCTTCCACTCAACCTCTCTGTTTCATTTTCAACTATAGCTCCCTCATCACTCCTTATAACTCCCATAACATTTCTGACAGTTGTGTCCAAATCTATATCCATTGCATCATTATAAAACTCTGCAAAGACATCAGTTTTCTCAATATTCTCATCAGCTTGAGTAACAGCACCACCTTGATCATTCTGATCATCAACACCATCACTATCACTTTCATCATCATCCCCATCATTGTTTCCATCACTAGCATCATCATTAGCTGCCTCATCATTTTCACTTGTTGCAGAAGGAATGTTCTCATCAGAATCATCTGCTGCCACTTCTGGATATGACTCAGTTTCAGAGCCTTGACCTTCATCAACATGAGGTGTCACTATAGGAGAGGCATGAGCCTGTGACGCTGATGCTTCTAGTCTAGGTCTCCAAACCCCACCAGTACCCCTCTCGGTGTTTTTCCTCTTCACTCCCCGTTCTTGAACCCTCATGGTGACAGGAACCTCACTAACTCCTATCTCCTAAGGGTTAAACCTGGGGTAGGGGAAACCGATCATGGTCGTCCTATAGACTCTCTATATGAAACCACACAATCAGATTTCGGATCAACATAATCCAGTAGAACTTCAGGAATTGGCATTGAGTAGGTGAACTCTTTCTTCTGCTTCATCAAGTACCTCATAGTGTGAATAAGTGAAAATGGATGGTTATGTCTTCTTGGAATTTCTTTATTACTTCTGAGCATGCTTCTGATGATAAGAGTCAGAAATCTCTGATAGGGCACAAAGGTAGGTGCTTTGGAAGTCTTCTTTGATAACACTCTTTCATAAAGTCCAGTATAAAAGAACACAACATAGTCCACATGCAAGTCATAGATAACTGCATGGAACAGCTTCAGGGTGTGAATGTTGGCATTATTAGTACCATGAACTTTTAATGTCAAACACCTGTTGATCACTTGAGAGGAGGCAGGTTATTCTTCTTGAAGTGGTTAACTTATGTCAATGGACCAACATATCCCATGTTCCTTATACCCTTAAAGACTTCAGAGTCTATTGAAAAATCATCATAAGCATCTCTCCCTTATCTAGCATTTGCTTCACGAAGATCCAAGATGTATCTCGACCTTTGCTAATCTAGAATGGATATGTAGTGATCAATTTGCTGTTCAAATTGAGGAACTATGTCATTTCCAATTGTCTTGTTGATAAACTTGATGGTTTTCCAGGCTTGCTCTAGGTAAAGCTCTGGAACAGCAGCTTTAGCAACCGGTGCATATCTCAGTGGATGGTTCTGAAGAATCCCAATGACAAGAGGATCTATGTTCAGATACTGGAAATCCACTCTATGGTTATTAGGTGACAGATGCTTCTTGTCTGATGGTGAGATTAGAACTAGATCAGGATTGACACCAGGTTTAGGTTCATGCTAGTAGTCAGATCTGGAAGAAGGCATAGGATACTGCCTTGAGGCTTGAGGTGAGGAGTTCCCATCCATTTGGACTTGTTGCTCAACTGATTGATTATCGGCCATGGAAATACCTGAAATGTGTAAAGTATGGACATATGTCCAATTTGTCAGTTAAAACCAAAAAACATTACTTTGAAAATTTTTCCTTGAAAAACACTAAGTATGGAATTCGCATGGAATGATATGCAAATTCCTCACTTAAAGGAATAAACATGAACACTCAGAATTCGCATGAAAGATTATGCGAATTCTTAACTTGAAGAAAAAATTGTCAACTCAAAACAAGATTCACATAAGGCTTTAAACTTTCAAAATTTTCAAATCTGAAAATTTTCTAAGTATTAACCTTGAAAACCAAGAACACGTATGGTGTTCATCCAAAACCCAAGAACAATTAAAATCCAAAATTTATGAACAAATTGATTCAATTTTAGGTTTAAAACAAGATTAAACCATTAGTTTTAACATTCCATTCCTTTTTAATCAAAATCACATGATTTTCTCAAGAACAACAAGAACAGTTTGAATATCAGTCGAAGAGTCGATATTTAAATTTCAACCATCATCCAAAATCAGTCCAATATAATCCAAATTTATCCTTGGTTAGGGTTTGATTATTACAGCCAAACATGTCTTAAGTTCCAATTTTAACAACGAAGAACAAAATTTAGATTTGAGTATTCAAAAGTTCTCAGTTCTCAGTTCTCAGTTCTCAGTTCTCAGTTCTCAGTTCTCAGTTCTCAGTTCTCAGTTCTCAGTTCTCAGTTAAATATGAAGATGAACAGTCCACGAAGAGTTCAAATCCTAAACCCTAATTCTAACTAATCCAGTCAAGGTACCCTGCAATAATCGATACAACAAACAAATAAAATTAACAAGAATCGAAATAAGAACAACAATTAACCTTGAATCGAATAATCGAGGTCAAGAAATCACAAGTCGCAAGGGAGGGTTGACGAGTTCTAAGTGAGAGAAATACGTATGAAAAGCCAAAGTGTGAAAAGTGATGTTAATATGAGAAAACCAAGTATTTATACTCAAGATGAAATAAGATACGTGGAACAAATTGATTTGATCATCACTTTTCGCATGGCGTTGTATGCAGATTGTCTTAGAAAGAATAAAACAATTGTGTGTGAGGATTTCACATGAAACAATATGCGAATCCTTGTGCCTAAGAAACAATTCGTATGACTCAGTGTGCGAATTCCAACTTTTTGCATGGCAAAGGATGCGAGAAGTGACATTTTGCATGCTAAGGGGTGCAAAATCCATAAATTCGCATGTTACAGTGTGTGGATTCTTAGAATTCACATACCACTGTGTGCGAATTTTGGACTTAGCAAAATTTCCAACAATTTTGAAAAACATTCTAAACTTGGAAACTTGCCAAAAATGGAATCCTTTTCAAAAATTTCCAAAAATAGAAACTTTCCTAAAAATGGACATTTAAGGTCAATTTTATTTTAAAAATATTTGACACACACACACTCACTTACTCCCCCTATACATTTGCCCCAAAGAAAGTTGTGCTCCCCCTTGACTTGACATCTGATTTGATCCCCCTTGACTTAAGTTGGACTTTTAGGATTTATAGATATATGCTCCCCCTTCATACCTGCATTTATTCAACTTATTTAGTGTTCTTGAAAACATCTTACATTCTCCTTCAAAATATGATCTCTTATTAAAAAAAAATATAACAATTTTGCATTCTCCCCCCAATTATTAAATATTCAAAAAAATAAGAAATACTCCCTTAAAAATATATGACAATTAGAGAATCCTTCAGTAGTATTCTTTGAAGCATACGTCCTAATCCGAATTGATTAGAAGTTAATCCTTTGACATTGAGGACTAAGTCCTGAGTTGCTTTACTCAGAAGTCATAACTCATTCACTCATTTTTTTTATGTTGATTCCATCACATGTTGAACATGTTTTGGTACTAGATGAATTTGGGTCCTTCTTCGTTAGTATGTGAAAACTTCTTAGAGTGGTTTCCACCTCTGTGAAATGCAATATCATGAGAATATACTCTGTAAGAACCATACCAGTTGTAGATATGTGCTTTGTGAACAAAATCATCAGTGCAACAATAAGAACAACATAATTTTCTATTGGTTAACCTGATTAAGTGATTGTAGACTTAATAAAATCAGGTTTAGTAAATGATTTACCTTGTTCTTGTGTACCTTTGAAGCTTGAGCACTTGATTTCTGGTATTTGTCAGCTTCTGGAGATCCCTTAACAACCCCAGGTCATCTGATCTCTCTTAGATGCTTTCTTTCCAGATTTTAAAAAGTAAGTAACCTTTTTATCTACTGATTTGACATAAAATGAACTTGGAAATTTAATCTGATCTGTTTTCAATACATTTGATTTAACATTCTTTTTCTTGAAAACCATTTTCTGGAATAAGCTAGAAACAGATTGAAAAGAACAAACTGATTCAGCTGAGTCATCATCATAGGAAGATAAGTCAGTTGTATCAGCTGTTATTTTATCAGACAAAGTAGCATTTGCTATTTCCAGTTGTTTGATTTTATCAGTTAATTTTGATTTTTCATTACAAAGCTTATCAAATTTGCTTTGCATATCAGATTTACTCTTTTGCCTTTCAGTATATCAGAATATAAAGTAGCTAACTTGCTAGTCAGTTTTGAAATCTCAGTTTCAAAAACTTCTTTCTGATTCAAAATCATTTTCTAAGCTTGTATTTTTCTCAGAAATTTCTTTGAAAAATACTACATTTTTCTTTTCAATATTTTTCTTCTCTTTTTCAAAGATATCTCTTTCAAAAATTAAGATCTTTTCAAATTCAGAAACCTGATTAGAAAGTTTAATACATCTTATTTCTAAATCTTTCTTTTCTTTTTCAACTTTCTTAGAAAGATTAGATAATCTTAGATTAAAAGTTTTTTGTAGCTCAGCTTTTTCTTCTTGCTTCTCTCTTCAATCTTTTTAATCTAATCAGCTCCTTTTGCCTGCTTTTCAGCTTTCTTCAGCTTGACAGATTAGCATTTTCAGCTTTAAGTTCTGCATTATGAAGTTTAAGCTTCTCATTTCCAGCTTCAATTTTTGGTATCTCATGCATGTATGCCACAACACAATCTCTGTTTGTAAGAACAGTGTTCCCATTTTCATCTGTGTAAGGCATATTGAAAATATATCTAAAAAGATGCTTGAAGTGATCGTTAGTCAGATAATCAGAAAAATCAACCTTGAAAAATTATTTAGAAGAATATCCAAAAATATTCTAAGTATAGAATTCGCACACCAAGTGAAAACAATTCGCACAACAAAAAACAATTCGCACAACAAGAATGAGGATACTCCACTTTTCGCACAAAGCTATATGCGGATTCTAGCTTTTCGCACACTGTAGGATGCGGAATCCTACTTCTCGCACAAAGAGAGGTACAAATTCTAGACTCAGTAGAATTTTCCACTTCCAACCTTGAACTTTTCGCAAAACAACAATGAGATGTGAATTCCTCCCTTAGTCAAATTTTCAATCTTCAACTTCCCGTATCGATTCTTTTCGCACAACAAAAGATGGGAATTTTATCTTTTCGTACAGTGTATCATGCGAATTCCTATTTTTCGCATGTAGTGCTATGTGAATTCCTCACTTAATATTCTTTAGACTTTCAGTTTGATGCGAGTTCTTCCAATCTCATGCGTGTTCTTCAGATCTTGCGAATTTTGAAGATGTCAAGTCCAAAAATCACTTTAATCCACTGCCAACCCTTCAATTCTTTGAATTTGCTCACCAAACTTTGTGAATTTGTTCAGATTATCATCGTGAACAACCCTCAATCATCAATTTCACCAATAGCAAACATGATCAATGATATTAGATCTAATTACAGTGCGTGAATATCAAGAACACAAAAAATTACAAATTCGAGAAATTGATGTGGAAATCTTGTGAATTGGTGAATACAATGTGAACAAGAAATGATCTATAACACTATACGAACACAATGAAAAAAATCTTTTACCAAAAACATCACAAAATTTTAAATTCGATCAATGAAATAGTAACATGCGAATTCTTCAAAATGAACAGTGAACTGTTTGATCATGGGATCAAATTCTTCCAATTTGTTGATGGTTGTTCAATCTGATTACTCTGAGTTTGCTCTGATACCAATTGTGATTCCAGATTCAAGCATTTGACATTCAAAGATTAAAAAGTAAGATCAAGAATCTAGAGAGAGAAATTAGCCACAAGTCTCAATGTCATATATCTCACATGAATGTTTACAAGACTTGAATAATGAAAAGCTTACAAGAAAACAAAGTAAGGCAAGGTATTTATATGAGTCAAACATACCTTGACCTCATACAATAATTACAAAGTAAAAGTCAAAATAACAAATACAAATTGAGTCAAACTCTAGATCTAACACAGAAAATGATCAAGAAGCAGCAACCTACAAATGAATAGAAAATCAGCAGCCCACTGTACATAGGAAAACCAGATGAAACCAGAAACCAACCATACTTTGATTTAAACATTAAAAAACATGTCAGGACCAACTTCAATACTGAGATGAAGAGTATGTAGAAGAGGTGCTGCAAATTACAGAATGCAACAACTTATCTTTGGGTAAATACCACAGGGGTGGTTTTTGTCAATAGGTCAATTTGATGTTTGTTTCCCATTTTACAAAGGTGATTCATAAGATGTTATCAGTTACAAAACAATCTATTTCGGCAGGACAATAAGTTATTGGTTTTTTAAACAAGATACACTGGCGTCTCTAAAAGAGACTTGAACTCCTAAGAAGTCACGAGGTAAGGGACAATAAGTTACCTGGAGGTCAAAACCCGATGCTATCACAGCCAAAACATTAACTTACCATGTTCCTAAGGTTCAATTATCCGAAACTTCGGTTAAAGCAAATCATCATTTTACAAGAATCATTATAATGTTTCCTCTTACCATATACATCCAAATGTAGCTAAAGCTCCATCAAAAGTCAAATAAATGAATTGGATCTACTCAACGAGCAACTACACACACACACACACACTCTCACAGATTGCTGAGAAGTTAAACACCATCTTGGTTAATCGCAAAATCCTATACTGTTAAAGATTTTTTTGAAACTTTCAAGATTGTAAAAACATATCTTGAAACTAAAATTCAATAGGAAATTTGTCACCTAGTTCACTACAATTACAATTTCTCGTCTTAGTAGATCTCATGTCATGAATCACAATATCTAGTGATATAAGTGTCATAGAGACCTATTTTTAAAATATGAAGTAATTGTATGATCGTACCAAAATTACAATCAGTTTGGAGTAATTGTGTATCTCAAACAGCTTGAACTTGCATGCTTAAAAACAACATATAAGATCATTCCTTCCCGGAACCAACTTTGGATAAGATATCATGGATTTAGTTATTATTGTCTATTGTGTGGTTTTAGCTGCTAATTACACTAATGTATGTCTATTATGTAGTTCATCTTCATTGATGAAATGCACAGGAACAAGATTTGCTAACCAAATTCCTTTCTCACTACTTGAAAAAAACCCAAATACTTAACATCAATACAGAATTTGGATTGCACAACCAAATCCCATACTTGTTGGAGCCATGCCATACCAAGCCAACTAAAACTTTTAAATACACTTTACTTGTTCACAAAACTCAATTACTTTCTTATTTATTTATTGTATCATCAAGATGTCAACTTGGCTTGTGTTTTGCAATTCAAGTGTGCCTAAAGTTATAACAACTACTACTACCACAAGTGACATCATAAAGCAACAACTTCAACAACTAATTATATCGAGGCAACTAAGGTTACAAGACGTCCTAACAATGGTGCAAGATGCAACAAACAAACAAAGTCCTTGTGTAACCACTACAGATACAGAACCATAATATATATGGCACCTGCTAGAAATCACTAATACTGGAGTTGAGACTCATAGCTTTTTGTATAAGACCTCATAGAAATCAAATTTTATGATCTTGAATACAAGGCTTCATGAATAATTAAAGGATTCCACCAGAAAATTGATGTTCTCCTTTTTCCAAACAATGCAAGCAAACAATAAATAGTGTATCAAAACAATAACTACAATAACTAATTTTAAACACTACCAACACATATCTAACAATAAAAGAAAAACGATACTTACAATTCGAGACCCTAGCAAAACAAAATCAATTGTAGAAAGAGAAGATACTAACGATCGGTAGGAGGTGTTACGTTATGTATGGATGGATGGACCAGAATCAACGATTGTCGGACGTTTAATCGACGTATTTCAGCTGCAACAAGGATCAATCGTGAACCCAAATCAGATGCTACCTCAAATCAAAATCGGACCGGGGTTGTTTTATGATGTGTTTGAGAGAAAGAGAGAGAGGAAATTTTAGGGATGAAAATAACTTTGAACCCTAACTCTTGATTTATATCTTCTTCCATTTATGTGTGCAAGTACTGAAGGTATGGTCTAGAACGTGTAGAAGAAGAGTATTGTTGTACTGTGGGTATGGCTGTTATGTGGTATGGTGCTAGCGTGAGGAAGTAGAAGAAGAAACTGAGTATGGTCTGAAAAAGTACATTTCTTATTTATTGAAGGAATGCATTGAAAGTTTGTACATCATGCATCAAATCTTGTAATTAAGAGTTTTTTTGAATTTAATGCTTTAGAATGTGGTACCTTGTGCTCTAGAAATTGCCTTTAAGACTTTTGATGTAAATGCATATTAAGGTAGTATAGATATGGGCATTTCGAGTTTCCTAAATGTAATAATGTTTGTGCTATTTTATTATGTATAATGGTGAATAAACACAATTTTTTATGTTCAACAGTTAATTTACTCCTGAAATAAAAAATTTAGAAAGGCTCATTACATAAATTGACGATTTTAAGAAGTTTGTTTCAATAATTAATGATTTTAATTTACCGTTAAACATATAATTAATAAGAACAAAAACAAAGTTACCATAATATATATAATACTACTATAGTTTTTGTGAAAATGGGGTTTTATATATAAAGCAAGTTAGTTATACTTGGTCAAAAAAATATAAATTAAGTTATACAAATGTCGACTTGATGGGCTCCATGCCTGATGACCAAGTTAGTTATACTTGGTCAAAAAACTATAAATTAAGTTATCATTTTGCAGGTTGACTTTGAGCTTCCATATCAAACTACTACTCGTTGCTGTATAACAACAACCATTTCAGATTCTACTTCTTCATCAATAAGTATGTATGCTACTGTTAATCGCAAGGACTCTGAACCTTCCACCTCCTTCTCCTTACAAGCTGGGTCGGAAGCATGTCGTCACTTTGAATTTTCTGAGATTCAGCAAGCAACCAATGACTTTGATGAATCATTAGTAATTGGGCATGGGGGATTTGGAAAAGTTTATAAAGGTAAAGTTATCAATGGATCAAGTCTTGTCATTGCTGCCATTAAACGACTGGATTCCATGTCCAATCAAGGAGCAGCTGAGTTTTGGGCCGAAGTCGAGATGCTTTCCAAGTTGCGGCACTGTAATCTTGTGTCTTTGATTGGCTATTGTAATTATGGAAAAGAGATGATTCTTGTGTATGAATATATGCCCAATGGAACACTTGAAGATCATCTCCATAAACTTGGTACCCCTCTTTCTTGGCTTGAGCGGCTCAACATCTGCATAGGTGCTAGTCGCGGATTACACTACCTTCACACCGGTACAGGGATTCAGGTTGGGGTTATACATCGCGATGTCAAGAGCTCAAATATTTTGTTGCACGAAAATTGGGCTGCTAAAATTTCGGACTTTGGGTTGTCCAAAATAGGCCAAACGAATCGGCCATCCACTTATGTCAAAACGATTGTTAAAGGCACTTTTGGATACCTGGATCCTGATTACTACGCTACTGGAAAGCTGACAAGGAAATCTGACGTGTATGCTTTTGGGGTGGTACTGTTGGAAGTGTTGTGTCGGAAGCGTGCGGTGGATACAACTCTTGATGAGGAGCAATGGTTGAATTTAGCAAGATGGGCTCAAGAATCTATCGAAGAAGGCAACTTAAAGCATATAATTGATTATGATATAAGGGGTCAAATATCCCCAAAATGTTTAAAGGAGTTTGTTCGAATTGCAAAGAGATGTTTGCACAGCAATCCGAAGCAGCGCTCAACCATGGCAGAGGTTGTGGTCAGTCTCGAGTCTGTACTAACCTCACAAGAGAAATTCAATAATTCAGTGCAAACCGCACGGAAAACAATATTTGGTAGAATGGTTAATATGTTTCCCTTCCCCTTCAACGGAGAGAATTATGGTATTTCAAGCTCCTCTTTAAACTTATGTGTATCCATTTTTACATATATTAGCATAACATCAACGAAAACATAGATATGTCATCTCCCAATCTCAACAAAACAAAAGTGTACTGGACTTAATTTGTGTACGCATGTTATAGTTTGTAGTTTAACAGATGGATCTCATATCTAGCCCCAGATTATAACGATAAAACTTTTTAGAGCTTGAACATCCTAAAAAGGAAGATTTGGCAACAACTTCATGTCAACAGAAGTGAAACCATATTTTGTCCAGAGACCTCTTTGCTGTTCTTTTGTTCGTTCTCTTCACCCATATATTTTTTAATTGCATCAATCAGTTTAAAGTTTTCTTGGCCCCTTTCTATGGTTTCGTTGTTTTTATCTCTTACTTAGGTTAATAGAGATTTAACCATGCATTATATTCAGTGTATCTTACAACAGAAATTATAAGGTGGTCGAAGCCGAAAAAACATAAACAGGGGAATGCTTTTTTGGAAGATGAGGTTCTTTCTTCTACACACTTCTAACGCCAACTCCTTTGATGTATTCAGCTTGCTCAGAACACTCTTCACTAATTCTCCCCCTTGCGGATCCCCCAACTTTGACCTCTTGCATATCTAATCCAATACTCAGCATCCACATTTCTACTATATCTCATTTTGTGTACATCTACTACTTTGGTTGCTCAAAAGTAATTTCCTGAAATCATAGTTGGTACATTTACTATATCTCCATATTTTCTCAACAAGAAAATAGTCCTTGTTGCTATGGATGTTCCTAGAACGAAGCAAAACTGATTTTCTAATACCTCATTCTTAACACTTAATTAACTTTTCTCAATTACATGTTTCCGTAGTTTTCATTTTATCGCACTCAAGCCCCATCCTTTGATAATTTTTGTAATGTATTCTCCACGGCATTTCTATTATAAGAGAATATAACTTCTCACAAAATTACGTATATGCTAGCCTAGGTGATTCTTCGAGTTTGTTCATATTGCATATGGCATCCTTGCAGTAGCAGTACAGTTATTTTCACGAAACTTCATGCCCGTTGCATATGGTCCATGACCTCTTCTTTGCACAGTCATGCATATTAAAGATAGTAAACTGGATAATTCATATTAGTCATACCGAAACCGAGTGGAACAAACATATATATGATTGGGTATTATCTTCAAGTAAGTAAGTTGGAGGAACCTGCTTATATAGAATCTGTTTATTCCTCTATTTCATGAATAAAACTTGTTGTCTCAAATTTCCCTGTCCCCTCCCTATCCAACCAATCACGTGAAAATAATTCATTATTTTATTTAATATAAATATATTTAACTAATTCTTCTATTCTCCTTAACATATGTATGATGTCGGCTTCACGTGATTGGTGGACAGGAAAGGGACATGGAAATTCGGGACAGCAGAATTTTGTTCCTATTCCAGCAAAGGTTGATTCAAAGCTATCAAGTAATACCAAGGGCAATAGTGGAAGTGTGAGCGGTGCTCATGTTGGGGCTGACCACAATATGTTTCCGCATGAACATTACAATTATTCTAGAGTAGAAACTTTTAACTTTGCTGATTTAAAATGGGCTACAAGAAACTTTAGTCAAGATCTGCACTTGGGTAGTGGAGGTTCTGGAAAGGTGTTCTTAGGTTGGGTTGACAAGAACACATTTGCCCCTTCAACATGTGACTACGGAAACTATGTTGCTGTTAAAAGGTTCAACAAAGGAAGACGTCGTGTTGAACAATGGATGGTAAGTATCAGTAAGTACAAATCAACTTATATCAATGATCAAGACAAGAAATTTCGATTTCCATGGAAAAAAATTACTCTATTTTTTCTTCTCCTTTCACATTAATTCATTGTACATTTACTCAATAATATGATGATGTTTGTAATTTTATTTATGCTTGAAGTTTGCGGTGTAGCATTTCTCTATCAAAGTCTAAATGATGCTCAAACAACAAAAGGAAGGGGTCCGACATGTCCCTTGCTTGCGAACTTTTTGAGTAGGGAGCTGGAGATCCATTCCTCACATTTACCGTTGTCCCCATACTTCACTCTTTCAACACTTGTATACTTTACTCAGGCATGCATGCCCCTGTCCCTGTCTCCTGTGATCCACCAATTCACTGACTTCTTGTTGTTGTCTTCCAATTCAAATAGCCCCATGAATTGAGTGTTCCGTGAGAAAAAGAGAGGCTGAAATCTTTTCTTATCTATCTATTTTCGTAAATGAAGAAGATAAGTGAGAGCTTACTGACTGTATCTTCTAAGAAGAGCTTGGAAGAAGACGCGATTCGCGCGGGTCTGCTTTTTTTTTTTAAGAAAGCAAGGAGGTCATTTGTTCGTTGGGCCATTTAGCGAGCCAAATCGCACTAAATGTGATTCATTCGCCTACTATCCTATATATAAATTCAACCTCTTAGTAAGACTAGGGCTAGGAAAACTCATTCTATATGGGCCAGGTAGGTGAAGCGTCTAGCTAGCTTTGGGGGGGGGGCGAATCTCTGAAAGGCCTTGTTGGTTCTCCAATTTTGAAATATGAAGATAGAAAACCATAATTATTCCAAACATAACTTCAATAGTCTAGTATCCATGCCGCCTCGACTTCCATTTAAATTTGATGTTTGTTTACTGAGCGGGGGATGAGTGACAAGGGATTTGAGTGAGTCACCCTAATCAATAAGCGTGAGCAGGTACCGAGTGTTGTGTATTATTATTCTTTTGTTAGTATTTGTTGAAGCGTAGAGTAATTTGGAAACCTTCCTTCATGATATATATATATATATATATATATATATATATATATATATATATATATCTTATTGTAAAACTAATTAAATGGAAAACAGCATGGCATTTGAACTATGCAAAAGGAGACCTATATAGAATGTGGCTGTTAAATGAGCCTATGTGAATTGTAATGATTCAGTTGGTATTGTACTTGGGAATAAGTTTATTTTCTCTGTCCATGTTTTATTTTATGAATGCAATTACTTGAGGAGCCTTTTCATAGAACACTACTAGAAATTTTGTTTTATGAATCTTCTTGATGTGTGTAACTTACAAAAAATTTGAGTTCAGACAGAGGCGAGCTTGTTAGGAGGGTTGTCTCATCCAAATATTATTAGGCTACTGGGATACTGCAATGATGGAAAACATGAATACCTTCTTGTTTACGAGTACATGATGAACCAAAGTTTTGATCGTTTTTTATTCACAAGTAAGCTATATTAGAATCTCTATAACCATTGTTGGATTAATTTTTCTCAAAAGTTGAATTATTGCAATCAAGTAGCTATGTAACATGAATCATTCTGCAGCTGCCAAACCACTTTCATGGGGAATACGCCTTATAATAATGATAGGAGTTGCCCGTGGACTCACTTATTTGCATTCGTCAAAAAATCAAGTTATATGGCGTGGCGTTAAAACCTCAAATATATTGCTCGACCAGGTACTTTTAAGCTATTCATGATTTATGGCAGTTATCGGTTAACCATTTATATATTAATGACTATATCTTATTCCAGGATTTTAATGCAAAACTGTGGGATTTTGGGTTAGCAAAATTTGGTCCTAAACTCGGGAAAACACATTTTAGTACAGAGTTCATGGAAGACTATGTTTATGTAGCCCCAGAAGAGTATCTACAGACTGGTAAGTTGCAGTATAATGAAGTGCTGATATTAAAAATTGAAGCTGCACAGGGTTGAAGTATGCATGAGTGATTAACTTCTACATCTGATGTATTTGATCTTTGTGAGATATATATCAGCATTCTTCCAAAGCATAAGATTCTTGTAAAGCATTAGAATAAGCATTTTTAAAAAAATATTAAAAAAACATCATACTAGTCACACTTTCCCTAAAAGTCATATTTTTTGTAAAGAACGATGGTTTGTTTTCAATATATTGAAAACCTAAATGCACAAATGCGAAAATCAATTCCTCTGCATGCTTTGGAACCAGATTGGCCAAAGGACAATAGATAGTTGAGAAATTCAAAAGATTATATCATTTGTGATTCTAAACAACAAACTTCAATATTACAGGTCATTTGACTGTGAAGAGTGACATCTATGGTTTTGGGGTGGTATTGCTGGAAACTCTAACCGGTCTACGGATGTTGGATGGGAATCGGCCCAATGAGCAACACAGTTTGGTAGACTGGGCAAGTCAAATCCTAGCAAGAAGAGAAACGCTAGAAGAAATTATGGATCCACGTCTTGAACAGAATTACCCCATTGTAGCTGCTCTAAAATACGCTGAACTCACATTAAGATGTCTTGCGGACAAACCCAAGGATAGACCTTCAAGTGAAGAAGTTTTGCAGCATTTGGAACAAATATATGACATTAACAAATAAAGGAAGCACAACTTCAAGCAAAACAATACTTGAATGCTAGACAACACTTCAATGTACATGAGATATTATCACTTGAGGAATTTAATGTAGTACATAAATGTATGGAACTTTTGTCGAACTTAGGTAATCTAGACTTGAAGTCAGTGGTAGTTATATATGACAGTTTGGTTATATATGACAGTTATGTATTACAGTTATATATGGATTCAACCGTCAACCATGAAAGGTTGTGATGGTTCAAACACTATATATATGTAATGGTCCGTAAGATTTGTGGCTAATAAGAAAAGTTGTATGTTTCTTAGTGAAGACAACTTCTCTGTGTTAATCCTTAATGGATTAAGTTATTTGTGGTAATCCAACAAAGTGGTATCAGAGCCACAATTCTTGGATATAGATTTTCTTACAAATCATAGAAGAAAATCGTTTACATGGCGTCTCAAAGTGGGAGTACGTTACAGCCACAATTACCAAAATTGAACAACCGAAACTATCATCAATGGAGTATTCAGATGAAAGTTCTGTATGAATCGCAAGATTTGTGGAGTATAGTGGAAAACGGTGTGATTGAACCTACAAGCACTGTCGGATTGACCGCACAACAGATCACCGAGTTACGCGAAAATAAGAAAAACGATAAAAAAGCGCTCTGCGTCATCTACCAAGCCGTAGATGAGGTTATATTCAAAAGAATCTCTGCCTCCCTATCACCAAAAGAAGCCTGGGAAATGTTATACAAAACCAATCGACGAGAAGAACGAGTAAAAACCATATGTCTTCAAAGACTATGATGCGAACTAGACAATCTCATAATAATATTGAGAGATGCAGAATTGATCGAGGAGTTCAATAATAAGGTAATTGCTTTAACGAACCAGATGCGTGTAAATGGTGAAACCATAGACGATAAGCGAATCGTAAAAAAAATTCTAAGAAGTCACTCGGAAGTTCGAATATATTGTTATTGCAATAGAGGAATCCAAAGACCTATCTACCCTTTCTCTCGAGAGTTTATTTGTAACTCTGCAGTCTCATGAACTGCGATTAAACAGTTCGATACTTCTCAAGTAGACCACATTTTAAGCTCAAGTTTCTTTGAAAGGAAACTTTAATGACAAAGGAAAAGGGAAGTACTATGGGAAGGGAAAGTGGCAGGGAAAAGGTCGTAGAAAAGGTCCTCATGTGGACCAGAATCATAACGATCACGGTATACGAACGTACAAGGGTAAAGGATGCGGGAAACCACTCTCCCAAATACAATGTTATCACTGTCAACGCTATGGTCACACCGCTAAGTTCTGTAGAGAGAAACAAGCCGAAGAAAGACATACTCCACGTTCATGCATGAGAGGGAGTCCAAGGAAGACGATATTATGTTTATGACATATATGAAAACTCAAAGACATTTTTTGAAGAAATCTGATATAGCGCCTGTAGTAATCACATGAAAGGAAATAGAAACATATTTGTAACACCGGATGACAAGGCTCAAAGCGAAGTGAGAACATGAGATGAGAGAAAACACATTGTTCAAGGGAGAGGGGACATTCTTGTGAATACCAAAATGGGAACAAAGAGAATATGTGATGTCTACTTCGTACCGGCCCTCAAACACAACTTGCTGAGTATTGCGCAATTGGTCTTAAAGAAGTATGACATACACTTTGTTGACAACTCCTGTATTATCATAGATCCTAATGGAAATCTATTGGGGAAGGTTAAGATGACCATGAACAAGATGTTTCCACTAAGGTTTGACAAAGAAGGGTTGTCAGCATTTACCATGCATACGAATGACAAAATGAGACTTTGGCATCTGAGTTTTGGACATTTAAATTTCGGATCATTACGCCATATGAGCAAAACCCAAATGGTTTGTGGCATGCAAACACTAGAAAATATAACCCAAATGGACTGCACGCTTTAGCAGCTGGGCCAAAGGCCCTAATTTCCAGGGATTAGTCTGGGCCATAGGCCCAGGATACCCTTTTCCAAAAGAAAAACTTCTCTTTTGTTGGTTTCGTCGTTTCTTGTTTGTGTTGTTTGACATGATCTACTATTTATTACTAGTATCCCAGGCAATAGTAGACAAATTGAACATGTACAGTAAAGGTATACGCTTACAGCCAAGAAGGTGCCGAGCGCTGACGACTAGGGGCACTAAGTACATGGTGTAAGTCTTTGTTGTGTTAGCTAGGCCACGTGCCTGAAGCGTTGAAGATAGAAATTTATGGGTGTAACAAAAAGGAGAAAACCCTTTAAGTCTGAACAACAAGTGTGTAGGAAATGGAGTTAAAGTTGCAGTTAAGGCTATAGGAACATTTGAATTAGATTTAGGACTAGGGAAATCTATTTGTTTGGACAATGTTTATTTTATTCCCTCACTTAAGAGGAATTTAATTTCTACAGTGTTTTTAGTTAAAAATGGTTGCAAACATATCATTAATTTTGATGGAATTAAAATATCTCAGATTTCTGATTATCTTGGTTGTGGCAATTTTGTTCATAATTATTTACAATTAAATTGTTCTCTTATTAATCAAGAGATTTTTGCTATTGAAAATAATTTGAATGCTATTTAGAACAATACCACTATAGGAGCCACAAAAAGAACCATCATTAGAGAAAATTCTGCAATTCTTTGGCATAGAAGGTTAAGCCATATCCTTAAAGACAGACTAAAATCATTTGTTAAAAAGAAAACATTGCCAGACTTAGATTTTTCTGATCCACAAGATTGCATTAAGAGTTTTAAAGGCAAGCTCCATAACAATTTAAATTTGATGTTTGTTTATTGAGCGGGGGATGAGTGACAAGGGATTTGAGTGAGTCACCCTAATCAATAAGCGTGAGCAGGTACCGAGTGTTGTGTATTATTATTCTTTTGTTAGTATTTGTTGAAGCGTAGAGTAATTTGGAAACCTTCCTTCATGATATATATATATATATATATATATATATATATCTTATTGTAAAACTAATTAAATGGAAAACAGCATGGCATTTGAACTATGCAAAAGGAGACCTATATAGAATGTGGCTGTTAAATGAGCCTATGTGAATTGTAATGATTCAGTTGGTATTGTACTTGGGAATAAGTTTATTTTCTCTGTCCATGTTTTATTTTATGAATGCAATTACTTGAGGAGCCTTTTCATAGAACACTACTAGAAATTTTGTTTTATGAATCTTCTTGATGTGTGTAACTTACAAAAAATTTGAGTTCAGACAGAGGCGAGCTTGTTAGGAGGGTTGTCTCATCCAAATATTATTAGGCTACTGGGATACTGCAATGACGGAAAACATGAATACCTTCTTGTTTACGAGGACATGATGAACCGAAGTTTTGATCGTTTTTTATTCACAAGTAAGCAATATTAGAATCTCTATAACCATTGTTGGATCAATTTTTCTCAAAAGTTGAATTATTGCAATCAAGTAGCTATGTAACATGAATCATTCTGCAGCTGCCAAACCACTTTCATGGGGAATACGCCTAATAATAATGATAGGAGTTGCCCGTGGACTCACTTATTTGCATTCGTCAAAAAATCAAGTTATATGGCGTGGCGTTAAAACCTCTAATATATTGCTGGACCAGGTACTTTTAAGCTATTCATGATTTATGGCAGTTATCGGTTAACCATTTATATATTAATGACTATATCTTATTCCAGGATTTTAATGCAAAACTGTGGGATTTTGGGTTAGCAAAATTTGGTCCTAAACTCGGGAAAACACATTTTAGTACAGAGTTCATGGAAGACTATGTTTATGTAGCCCTAGAAGAGTATCTACAGACTGGTAAGTTGCAGTATAATGAAGTGACGATATTAAAAATTGAAGTTGCACAGGGTTGAAGTATGCATGAGATTAACTTCTACATCTGTTGTATTTGATCTTTGTGAGATATATATCAGCATTCTTCCAAAGCATAAGATTCTTGCAAAGCATTAGAATAAGCATTTTTAGGAAAATATTAAAAAAACATCATACTAGTTACACTTTCCCTAAAAGTCATATTTTTTTGTAAAGAACGATGGTTTGTTTTCATTATAATATTTTTTGTAAAGAACGATGGTTTGTTTTCAATATATTGAAAGCCTAAATGAACAAATGCGAAAATCAATTCATGTGCATGCTTTGGAACCAGATTGGCCAAAGGACAATGGATAGTTGAGAAATTCAAAAGATTATATCATTTGTGATTCTAAACAACAAACTTCAATGTTATAGGTCATTTGACTGTGAAGAGTGACATCTATGGTTTTGGGGTGGTATTGCTGGAAACTCTAACCGGTCTACGGATGTTGGATAGGAATCGGCCCAATGAGCAACACAGTTTGGTAGACTGGGCAAGTCAAATCCTAGCAAGAAGAGAAACGCTAGAAGAAATTATGGATCCACGTCTTGAACAGAATTACCCCCTTGTAGCTGCTCTAAAATACGCTGAACTCACATTAAGATGTCTTGCGGACAAACCCAAGGATAGACCATCAAGTGAAGAAGTTTTGCATCATTTGGAACAAATATATGACATTAACAAATAAAGGAAGCACAACTTCAAGCAAAACAATACTTGAATGCTAGACAACACCTCTATGTACATGAAATATTATCACTTGAGGAATTTAATGTAGTACATAAATGTATGGAACTTTTGTCGAACTTAGGTAATCTAGACTTGAAGTCAATGGTAGTTATATATGACAGTTTGGTTATACATGACAGTTATGTATTACAGTTAAGAGTAAATTACGGATTTGGTCCCTATGGTTTGTTAAAAATTTGGATTGAGTCCCCCTAAAGAATTAATTATAGATGACATCATTGTGGTTTCAACTTTATTTCGGATCAGGTCCTCCATCTAACTCTAGTTAACTTAGGTCCGTTAAACCCCTCAAAAGCAGGGGCAAATATGTCATTCTAAATATACATTTTCTTTAACTCTTCTTAAACATTTCTAAAAGCCCGTCCAGAGACAAACAAAATTCCTTTTCATTCTTCGTTTGACCAAATCCGCCCTGTCGGTGATGCCGTCGTCGGAACCCTGTGCTCAGCCTTGTTTTTGTTTTCTGACATGGGAGGTTTGAAGTGACGTTTACGCGAACGGGACTTGAGATCGAGCGTGAAATTTTGGAGTTCTTAGACTTGCCTTATTATATAAACGTTCTAAGTTTATAAACACTTTTTGATGTGTAAGATTTTGGATTGTAATATATGTTTAGGGTTTATTAGTAGCTCTAAATTAGTTGTGTATTATGTTAAGTCCCGTTCGTTAAATCACCAGTTCCAAACCATGGGGACGGGGGATGTTACAAATGTGGTATCAGAGCATAGGTTTCGACTTGTAGATTAAATAGGCTTGACGTGTGAGGATTGGGTAGAGATATGAATGGGTAGACTAGAAAATTAATTCTATTTACCGATTTTCAATCCGTAACTGTTTTGAATTCTGATTTTGATATTGTTCTATGTTAGAATGTCGAGACGTGGTCGCCCACGCAAGTCCAGATCTCAACCTGAGGGTAACCCAAATCCCAACCCGGTGGGGGGATACTAGTGAACCTAATATCATTGATGTTGTTTGTTAGACCATGTCAAGTATGATTTCAGGTTATGTTAACTTAATTGATTTATTTGTTTATGCCTTGTTTGATATCGGGGCAACATACTATGTTGTTTCTAAACAATTAGAATCCCGGTTAAAACCTTATGAACAAACCACCGAATTTCCAGTCGTGATATCTACCCCAATAGGTGGTTCAATCTGTGTGTTAACTCGATTTTCAAACTGTTCGTTATTTATTGGAGACCGCATACGGGAGGTCACTCTACTCCCAATGCATATGTCCCACTTTCAATTAATATTGGGGATGGACTGGTTGTCACACCATCGTACAACTATAGACTGTAACGTCAAACAAATATTGTTTGGGGATATTGACAAACTAGAGGCAATCTTCCAAGGAGGTATTCCAAAAGAAGATGTTAGAGCTTTAGCCTCTAATACTGTGAAGCAGTATACTTGGCAAAGTAACGAAGGTTTTCTGGCCTCGTTACAAGATCCCGAACAGGCAATCCCTACTTATGCACCCATACCTGTTGTTTATGAATATCTTGATGTATTTCTCGACGATCTACCGGGTATACCACCGGTCCGGGAAGTCGAATTTACCATTGATCTAGTCCTAAGAGCTTCACCAATTTCCAAGGCTCCATATCGAATGGCTCCAACTGAAATGAAAGAACTCAAAACTCAACTCGATGATTGATTGAAGAAAGGTTTCATTAGACCCAGTGTCTCAACCTAGGGAGCTCCGGTTCTCTTTGTTAAAAAGAAAGACGGTACGATGCGTCTTTGTATTGATTACCAGGAGCTTAATAAAGTAACGATCCGTAACAAGTATCCTTTGCCGAGAATCGCCGATCTGTTCGATCAATTACAAGGGGCACAATACTTTTCCAAAATTGATCTTAAGTCCGGGTACCATCAACTTTGTATCCGAGATTGTGATATTCCGAAAACCACATTCAGATCTCGCTATGGGCACTACAAATTCTTAGTAATGCCTTTCGGGCTAACTAATGCTCCAGCGGGCTTTATGGATCTTATGAATCGGGTTTTCAAGGATTATCTCGACGAATTTGTTATCGTGTTTATCGGTGACATATTGATATATTCAAAGTCAAGAGAGCAACATAATCAACATCTTCAAATCGTTTTGGAAACTCTTCGAACGAAAAAATTATATGCAAAACGTTCCAAATGTGAATTCTGGCTTGATCAAGTATCTTTTCTCGGACACGTAATCTCTGTGGAAGGTGTCAAAGTAGATCCAACGAAAATTGAAACCGTCACTAAATGGCCTCGACCTACGAACGTATATGAAGTTCGTGGTTTTCTGGGTCTGGCCAGTTATTATAGACGATTCATTGAAAGATTTTCTAAAATATCTCTACCGTTAACTCGATTACTCCGAAAAGGAGTCAAATTCAATTAGGGTTCTGAACAAGAATCTAGTTTCAAGGAACTGAAAAGTCGATTGGTTACCGCGCTTGTTCTTGTATTACCGTCTGGCACCGACGGGTTTCAAGTTTACAGTGATGCTTCAAAGAAAGGTCTCGGTTGTGTTCTTATGCAAAATGGTAGAGTGATCGCATATGCATCACGCCAATTAAAGCCTTATGAGGTCAATTATCCGACTCACAATCTCGAATTGGCTGCGGTTATCTTCGCACTCAAAATTTGGCGTCATTATTTGTACGGTACGACATGTGAAGTTTTCATCGACCACAAGAGCCTTAAATATATATTTACTCAAAAAGAGTTAAATATGCGTCAACAGAGGTGGCTCGAACTTCTAAAGGATTATGATGTTGATATACAGTATCATCCAAGTAAGGCTAATGTAGTCGCCGATGCCTTAAGTCGTAAAGCTTTGGAACAGGTTTCTTCTTTATTTGTTCCTACAGAGTTGGTGTTGGATATCGAACGGTTCGGACTGGAAATCTATCTGAGCTTGCAAATGGAAATTCTATCAAATCTAATGGTAGAACCGACTCTAATTTCTCGGATCATAGAATCCCAACAAGACAACAGTGAATTGTGGGCAAACTTACAGCAAGTATAAGAGAATGTTAGTTCGGAATTCAGGATCGATGATGATCACGTGTTGTGGTTTCGAGATCGTCTTTGTGTTCAAAATAACTAGAAGCTTAAAGATCAGATTCTGGACGAAGCTCATAAATCTATGTTTTCTGTTCACCCCGGAAAAATAAAAATGTATCGCGACTTACAGACCCATTACCGGTGGGTTGGAATGAAGCTAGATATCGCCGATTTTGTAGCCCGTTGTCTCACTTGTCAACAAGTTAAAAGTGAACATCAACGTCCAGGTGGTCTTATCCAATCGCTGAACATTCCCGTATGGAAATGGGAACACGTAACTATAGATTTTATAGTCGGACTACCCCACATGACCTTGAAACACGATGCAATTTAGGTAGTGGTTCTGATGAAATCGGCTCATTTTCTTCCTATCCGACAAACTTGGTCAATTGATAAATTGACAGAAGTATTCAAACGTGATATTGTACGTCTGCATGGCACTCTTGTATCGATTACCTCCAATCGAGACCCACATTTTATATCTCGATTTTGGGAAGGTTTACATAAAACTTGGGGCACACGTTTGAATTTTAGTATAGTTTTTCATCCGCAAACTGATGGGCAATCTGAACGTATGATTCAAACATTGAAGGATATGTTCCGAGCATGTGCGTTGGAATGTCATGGAAGTTGGGATAGTTACTTGTACCTAATAGAGTTCTCCTATTATAATAATAGCTGGTAGTCGAGTATCGGCATAGCCCCGTATGAAGCACTTATGGTCGAAAATGTCGAACACCGACTTGTTGGAATGAAGTTGAAGAACGTATTCTCGAAGGCCCAAAATTGGTATAAGTTACTACTGAAGGTCGAGATTGCGTGTCAAATTATGAAAGAGGCTCAAGCTCGTCAAAAGAGCTACGCTGATAAGCGACGACGACCTATCGAGTTCCAACCGGGAGATAAAGTTTTCTTGGAGGTTTTCCCAACTCGCGGTATCAGACGTTTCAGTCTCAAAGGAAAGTTGAGCCCAAGATACATTGGACCTTTTGAAATTCTGGAAAGGGTCGGAGTTGTGGCATACCGGTTAGCTCTACAGCCGCAATTATCTCATATACGTAACATGTTCCATGTCTTTTCACTTAAGGGTACAACTATCAATCCCTACACATCATTGAATATCATTTAGAACACATAGAAACATATGTTTCTTATCGCGAGGAGCCTGAAGCGATTATTGATCGTGATGAGAGAGGTACACGAAAGGGAGTGATTCCTTTTGTAAAAGTTCTTTGGAAGAATCACTCAGAACGTGAGGCGACGTGGGAAACTGAGGACCATATGCTACAGAATTACCCCGAGTTCTTTAATCGATGTAAGTTTCCTGTCTAAATTCGATTTCGGGTACGAAATCTCTTTTAAGGGGGGGGGGAATAATTGTAAGACTCCGTTTTAAAGACGTATAATTATTTCTTACCCGAATTGAACCGTAATTAAAATGCAACGATGGTTTAAATCTGTCAACTAACTAAACTTTTATTAATTGTATATATAATAATAATAAAAAAGAATTGTTGTTAGATAAAAACAACATATCATCATCTTCGTTGTAACTTCATCAATCACCGCCATAGTCTCATTCTCACATCTCTTCTCTCTCTCTAAAACTCTCTAAACACAACTTCTCTCTAAATTCCTATAAATTTCATGAAGTAAATCAAGGAAACAATTATATATTTGGAATCTACACTTTGAATCCTTCTTAGAGATATAAATTTCTTCTTAAGTTATTTAAGTTGGTAGGTTAGGGTAGTTGAAGTTGGTTGATAGATTATGATTATATATTGCAAAATGATAATCATTTACATTTTAGGAATGCTTGTTTTTGTCAAAATTACAAAATGGGTAAAGTTTAGAATCAAGACGGTGATATTTGTATCTAGATGTTTAACCGCACATCAAGTGTTTGGTTTAATGTATAAGAGAATATAATTTCGTGATTAAGCTTAGGATAATAACCATAAAATTTTATGTTATGCGAGTAATAATAATTCGTGGTTTAAATAGGTAATCGAACGAATTAAAGTTCGTCGTGAGTCTCGGTTGATCGCGTGTTACGTCTCAATTTGGTTAAGGTATGGATTTCATTTCTTTGGAATCATGGGCAACTATTTCTTGTAGTTGACCCTTCCTAAAGGTGGTTCACCGCCTTGTGTGTGATCAATGAACGTGTAATTATACACATATACACATTGATTTTTGGCCTAAATCTTATGTTTGAACGTTTTCGTGTTTCGTTGTCTCATATTGAGATTGGATTATGAATCTTTTGTTGAAACTGTTAGCGTTTTATTAATATGTGTCTCGTATGGAATTGTTTATAAAAACTGTGAACTATATTGAATTTGATTTTTTGATCGACATTTGGGTAAGTGGCATATGTTTAGTTTTCGTTGATTTTAGAATAACCCAAGAAATGGGCACATTATTTGGGATGCCTTCTATGGCGGCTTTGTTGTCATGGCGTCCTGCAGATGACGGTCCACCAGAGTTAAGCCTATGTGGCTTACGTGAACCCACTCTGGGGGACTAGGCCGACTTTGTTGGCTCCAGGGCAGATAGATCGATTCTAGAACTTTTACCCATATAATATGTGACCGTGGTTAAATTTACGAGGGATTCGTGTGTGTGTGCCCGCACGCCGAACCATTAGTTTGTGTGGCTGATCACCCCATGAACACAACAGGAATTGACGACCTTTATTTATATTACGTTTTGAAGTTAAAATGTGAACCGTTCTTGAAATTCTTGATTTTTAAGTTTGAATATTACTGAACATTTCTTTTGTTATGAACTTGAGTTTCATGAACTTTCGTCGAATAAATTTTTAAGTCTTCCGCTTCGTTATTGATGCTTCATTATTATTTACGAATTTATATTATAGTCCATTCACTGAGCCTGCGCTCAGCCGTGTTTTTGTTTTCTGACACGGCAGGTTCGAAGTGACGATTACAGGGACGGGACTTGAGATCGAGCGTGAAATTTTGGAGTTCTTAGACTTTGCTTATTATATAAACGTTCTAAGTTTATAAACACTTTTTGAAGTGTAAGATTTTGGATTGTAATATATGTTTAGGGTTTATTAATAGCTCTAAATTAGTTGTGTATTATGTTAAGTCACGTTCGTGACATCACCCGTTCCGAACCACGGGGATGTTACATTTGGTGTTTTGCACACAATGTTCATTATACTTGCAACTTGCTACAACCAATGGGGAGAAGATCGAAGTACACTTTATTGATGATGGTGGAATGTTGATAAATATATCAGCATAGGGGAACAGGCAGATTAATTGCAACATGTCACATGACAGACGATTTTTTAAGATGACAGGGCTTATTGAATTCAATCTGGAAAAATTACAACAAAATCGATTTTATTTATAAATGATGATAAATATATCTCAATGTTCTAATAAAATGTTTTATAAGGGTTAGGTTTATATATCAAATGTGCGTCATATAGCTGTTATTATAATAAGGTGGCAAGACGTATCTAGGCATCCAAACAAAAATTTTAGGACACAATTAAATAAAATGTTCTAATAGCTTTACGATATGTCATTTTCACTAGCCAGACACATTTTCAAGTCATATAAAAATATTAATAATGTGTTTTATTTCAAAAGTTGTTAGAACGTCCAAAAACGTAATACCAATTTATTGTAACATTTTTAGATATGATGCACAATTATTTGGTCCTGTAAACTTTAGTCCTCTAAAAAGGTCTATTACGATATTTAGACATATTTGAAATCCTATAAAACCGGTTTTATTAAAATAAAAATAATACAAATAATAAAATAAAATCAATGGCAATGAATACAGATACATATTGAATTTAAGAATCAAACAAATGTTGTTGATAATTGGAATACAAATAGCTCTTCTTGGCAGATGTAGCAGTTGCTGTAGACAATGCAGAGAACCCAACAAATTTGTTATCTTTCTTTGCCAGGCATATCTTAGCAATGTAATCAAGGGATTGGTGCTTCTTTACAAAGGGTTGATTGACATATTCTTTAACTGGCATCCAGTGCAAGGTGAGGAAAGGTTATATAAATCTATCTCAACTATAAAAACATGATTTTACATACAAGAACCAGTAACACCTTGGTTGTAAACTTCAGGGCCCATAGCACAAAAGACAATCCGGACACCAATAGTTATAAGAAAAGAAGACAAGTTTAGCTAATGTGGGACTTATCACTTCAAATATAGAAGAATGTATATGACCAACACAATGGGAAGAAGTGTGTTTCTCATAGGTCGTAGTTTATTTACCTTCACTGCAGGCTTAACAAGATTCACAAGTTTTCAAGAGACACTTTAAGCCAAACTCCCTTCTTTCTCTACAAGATGATATAAATTGAAGAGTTCCAATCAAATCGAATAACCTATGATTACTAAAGAAAAACAACTTTAAAAAGAGGAGCACCCGTTGAAAACAAGAAAACTTCATCTCCAGTTATAAAAACCAGAAATTCTAGTATTAGGATATGTATGTTCTTTGATCATCGTAGCTAATGATGTTCCATCATCTCCAGGAACTTCGTAACAATCAACTCTACTACAAAGAGCTCAACATAAGTGTTTGATGGCAAATCTTTTGGAGCAAAAGAAGATCAACATAATTATAACAGTAATAATGGGCTTCCCCTTTGTGTCGAACTAAATTAACAAAGGGGAGTGAAATCGAAATTGAAATTGAAATCCAAATCGACCCTGAAATCGAACTCAAATTTTGCTTACTCGTGCACACATCTGCTAATTAGTCTGATGAGAGTAACCTGTTTACTCGGATGCATCTGAAATCGAAATCTAGCTTTCAATCAAAATTGAAATCAAGTAGTCTGAGATCAACCTGCTAATTAGTCAGAAATCAAAATTGAAATTTGCTTACTCGTACGCATCTGCTAATTAGTCTGAGATCAACCTGGTTTTCGTTTCCTTCCACCGGCAAAACAAAGGCGTCGGTCATTAATAAAGAGGTAATCGATAAAGAGGTACAAAAACAGGAATGCCCCTCACATGGGAGGCATGTGAGGGGTTTAACGGCCGTGGTTAACCAAGGTTAAATGGAGGGACTTGATCCGCAACAAAACCGAAACCATGGTGATGTTGTCTGTTATTAATTCCTATGAGGGACCTAATCCAAAATTTCAAAGAACCATAGGGACCAAATCCGCAACTTACTCTACAATTAAATATGGACTCAACCTTCAACCATGAAAGGTTGTGATGGATCAAACACTATATATATGTAATGGTCTGTAAGATTTGTGGCTAATAAGAAAAGTTGTATGTTTCTTAATGAAGACAACTTCTCTGTGTTAATCCTTAATGGATTAAGTTATTTGTGGTAATCCAACAAAGTGGTATCAGAGCCACAGTTCCCACAGTTCTTGGATAGAGATTTTCTTACAGATCATAGAAGAAAATCGTTTACATGGCGTCTCAAAGTGGGAGTACGTTACAGCCACAATTACCAAAATTGAACAACTGAAACTATCATCAATGGAGTATTCATCTGTATGAATCGCAAGATTTGTGGAGTATAGTGGAAAACGGTGTGATTTAACCTACAAGCACTGCCAGATTGACCGCACAACAAATCACCGAGTTATGCGAAAATAAGAAAAACGATAAAAGGGTGTTCTGCGTCATCTACCAAGCCGTAGATGAGGTTATATTCAAAAGAATCTTTGCATCCCTATCACGAAAAGAAGACTGGGAAATGTTATACAACACCTATCGAGGAGAAGAATGAGTAAAAACCATACGTCTTCAAAGACTCCGATGCGAACTAGACAATCTCATAATAATATTGAGAGATGTAGAATTGATAGAGGAGTTATATAATAAGGTAATTGCTTTAACAAACCAGATGCGTGTAAATGGTGAAACCATAGACGATAAGAGAATCGTAAAAAAATTCTAAGAAGCCTAACTCGGACGTTCGAATATATTGTTATTGCAATAGAGGAATCCAAAAACCTATCTACCCTTCTCTCGAGAGTTTATTTGTAACTCTGCAGTCTCATGAACTGCGATTAAAACAGTTTGATACTTCTGAAGTAGCCAAACATTTTAAGCTCAAGTTTCTTTGAAAGGAAACTTTAATGTTAAACGAAAAGGGAAGTACTATGGGAAGGGAAAGTGGCAAGGAAAAGGACGTGGAAAAGGTCCTCATGTGGACCAGAATCAACGTCCAAGGGTAAAGGATGTGAGAAACCATTCTCCCAAATACAATGTTATCACTGTCAACGCTATGGTCACACTGATAAGTTATGTAGACAGAAACAAGCCGAAGAAAGATAGACTCCACGTTCATGCACGAGAGGAGTCCAAGGAAGACGATATTATATTTATGACATATATGAAAACTCAGAGACGTTTTTTGAAGAAATCTGATATAGCGCATGTAGTAATCACGTAGTAATCACATGACAGGAAATATAAACATATTTGTAACAATGGATGACAAGGATCAAAGCGAAGTGAGAACATGAGACGAGAGAAAACACATTGTTCAAGGGAGAGGCGACATTCTTGTGAATACCAAAATGGGAACAACGAGAATATGTGATGCGTACTTCGTACTGGCCCTCAAACACAGCTTGTTGAGTATTGCGCAATTGGTCTTAAAGAAGTATGACATGCACTTTGTTGACAACTCCTGTATTATCATAGATCCTAATGGAAATCTTTTGGGGAAGGTTAAGATGACCATTAACAAGATGTTTCCACTAAGGTTTGACAAAGAAGGGTTGTCAGCATTTAACATGCGTACAAATGACAAAATGAAACTTTGGCATCTGCATTTTGGACATTTAAATTTCGGATCATTACACCATATGAGAAAAACCCAAATGGTTTGTGGCATGCCAACACTTGACAATATAAGCCAACAACTTCTCTTTTGTTGGTTTCGTCGTTTCTTGTTTGCGTTGTTTGACATGATCTACTATTTATTACTGGAGTCATATTTAGAAATTTTCCACGAGGTTCCGTCCCCTTTATCCAAGAAAAAAAATTCAAAATCGGGTTTCAAAGATGGCAACTTTAGATGCTATACACTGCACGTATCAAATGTACTCAAGAGAGAGGCACCTTAAACTCCGCCAATTGGGGGTAAGGCATAATGTTCCTACTACTCGAGAAGTTGTAGAGACTTGGAAAAACAATGAATATATTTGCAGAAACTATATTACGATGCTTTGGATGATTCCTAAACTACATCTATTTAACTTTTAAAACAACAAAAGAAATATGGGGATCATTGGAATGAAAGTACAATACCAAAGTCGTCGGTTTTAAGAAATTTATTGTTGGAAATTTTTTAAATGAGTGGTGTGAAGTCTGTAGTCCAGCTAGTTGAGGAATCACAAGTTATATATAGTTATTGATGAACTTGATCATGTGGAAGGTATGGGCATAAATTCAGACTTTCTTGTTGGTTTAATTAATAGAAAATTGCCTCCATAGAAAAAAATTCAAATTTGAAACATCTAACCGAGGACATCATGACCTTTGAGCAATTGTTTCCAAAAATTCGTTTTGTAGAGGATAAGGAAATAACGAAAAAGTAGATGTAAGTTCACGAGAATTAAACACAAATTCGGTTGGAGGAATCAAAATTTCATAAATTTAATGGAAAACGTGTCGTTGTCAAACCTACTTCTTTCAATGCAAGAAGTCCACTATCTCCACTAGAAAGGCCCTTCAAGAAATGTGTAATGAATTGTTGGGTGTGTGGTAAACGTTTTGGACATAGAGCAAAGGAGTGTCGTTTCAAGAAGAATCATAGAAGCAGATGGGCTGGAAGTTCCAACCAATCAAACTTTGTTGATTTTGAAAATCAGTTTATTAGTGTGATTGAAGGGAGTTTTGTCACATTCGTCGTTACCTGGTGGGTCCACACCGGTGCAACAAGGCATATATGCAACTCTAATGATTATTTTCCTCTTATGTGAAAGTGTATGATTGAGAACCAATGTTCATAGGAAATTCAACTACCGCTAAAGTGGAAGAGAAAGGAGATTGTGGTTCTAAAACGTATTTATGGAAAAGAGCTTGAACTCACCAATGTGCTTAATTTTTTTTTTTTTTTTTGATAAAAGCAAAACTGGTGCTATATCAAGCAACTAAGGATTTCAGAACATATTCATGTATGATAAATTTGTAATCACTGAAGATGGTGTCTATGTAGGTAAAGGGCTACCTCTTTGAGGGGATTTTTAAACTTAGTATAGTATCTACCAAAGACGAAGTTTCTAGTAAGAATAATGCTAGCACTAGTACTGTTGCTATATATATGATCCACTCATCTCCCAACATTCATTATTTACAACGGATGATGAAACCTACCTAATTGTTCTATGAACTAAATGACTACATGTGAGACTTGCGTAGAATCAAAATATACAAGTCATCCACATTAAATTTGTTGAGAAATTCAATGAAATACTTGGTTTTATTCATAGTGATTTGTTGGATTTTAAAGCAACTCCACCACGTGGAGGAAAGAACTATTACATATCATTTATAGATGATTGCAGTAAATAATGGTATGTTTGTTTGATGCATACCGAAGATGAAGCTTTAAATATGTTTAAAACATAGAAAGATTAAATTGAGAATCAACTTGTGAAAAAAATTAAGGTCTAATAGCAAACGAGAGTATGAATCCAACGAATTTGCAAAATTTTGTTCCTATAATGGAATTATACATCAAAGATCAAACCACAACTTCCTATACTTCCCACCAAAATAGAGTAGCTAAAGGTAAAGATAGAATATTGAAAACATGATCTATTCAATGTTGATAATTAACTTCCAGAGCTCAAAATGGCTTATGGGATGAAGCTTGCCTTACTGCAAATATGATATTTAATAGGATTCCTTGTATGAAGAGCAACTAATTTGTTTATGAGTTGTGGAAAGGGAGATTGCCTACTTGTAAAGGGACGAAAGTGTAGGGTTGCTTAACTTACCTTTACCAAAAAGGACTAAACTTAGACTAAACACTCTAGATGCATATATATAAGCCATGTTAAAAATAGTGCAGCCTATAGGTTTTTGGTCTATAAGTCCTATGTGGTGGACGTGAACCCAAATTCTATCTTTGAAAATGCCAAAGCAAAGTTATTCGAAAATATATTTCCATATAAGGATAAAACAAAATCAATTTCTAATCCAAGGAAAAGAGTATGTGATGATCACATATCCCAACATGAATTAGACCAAAGTACAAAGATAAATGATGAACATACTTCTTAGGTACAAAGGATTTAGAACCTTAGAAGTAAACGTGAAAAATAGCCAAAAACTAAACTTGATTACATCACTTGCATCTCGATAGAAACTTAGGGGCTGTTTGGTTCGTTTTCTATTAAATGTATGAATAAAGTTGTTTGTGTGGATTAATATGTTTGTGTAAATTGAAAACGTTTTTCTTTCATATGGTTTTTCCATAGATGGAAGGAGTTTTTTAATTATGAGGGACAAGTTTGGAAAAAAAAAACTTGACTTTCTACTTAAAGCTCCCCCTAGAAGCTTAAGCTTAATGAATAAGTCACATTCTATATCATTAAGCAATTACCAAAAAATCATGTATGGCTATCCGAATAAGTTGTGAGTCCTAATAAACTCATTAAGCTGCTAACAAACAGACTCTTAGACAAGATGTTACAATAGAAAATATAAGGCTCGTTTCATAGAGAAAGCGTATCTCCATAAAAGGGTCAAGTTTTGTTTGCTACATATTTACTAGTCACTAGAATAATGTCTATAGCATCTATTTACAAATTCGAGATACACCAAATCGATGTAAAAACTGCATGATGTAAAAACTGCATACTTAAAACATAAATTTGATGAAGAAATAGATAGCGACAACTTGAAGGATTTGTTGTGAAACATTATTTCATGTGTAAATTGGTGAATTGCATTATGGTGTTAAGCAAGCTCCAAAGCAATGTTATGATAAATTTGATATCATATTATTATCAAATAGATTTTACATAATAAAAGTGATAAATATATTTATGTCAAACAATATAAAAATGTGTATGACGTAATAGGTTTATATGTGGATGATATCCATCACCTCCGATCGAGACGGTAAGTTCGTAGCTCATTTCTGGTCCACTTGTTGCCAAAGCACACGAATCAACTTTTCTTGCACTGTTCTCCTACAATAAGATAGACAAACAAAGATGGTTAACCAAACCCTTGGAGACATGGTTTGTCGTCTATGTGGACAAAATTCGTAGATGTGGGTCGTGAGCCTCACACATGCCAAGTTTGCGTACAATAACGCAGTTCACAGTTCAACTAGATCCTCTCATTTCTGTGTGGGTTTACAAGACCCCTCCGAAACAAGTAGTGGGTCTAGTAGAAGTCCCAAGAAAGGCTCACAACACCACCCTCAAAATGGTGGAAGATGTGAAAATGACACATGCCAACGTCTGATAAAAGATCACTCAAGCGAATGCTAAGTACAAGGCAACGACAGACAAATAATGAGGGAGCTATACCATTGAACTCGATGGGGAAAACCACATCATCATGCCCGACCCAAATGGGTGGTCGTACAAGGTAGTAAGATCCCAAGGGCATCAAATCCCAAAGTCCTATCGTTTACATTTTGTTCACATTTTACTTTTATATTAAATTCCTATTTTATCACTAATTCCTTTTCCTCTAGTTTTAATACACGATCCAAGAATTTATCCAAGTGGGTTGTTGCCCAAGGGCATCAAAGCCTAGATTCGGCGTATAGTTGTTGAAAATAAATTGGACTTTAACATTATTCGTATTAAATATTAAAAGACAATTGATTTAAATATTTATACTTATATATCAAGAGAATCGTGTATCAGTTATAATCTAGTTACATATTTGGATATATATATATATATATATATATATATCCTAATATTAGTAGGATAATTCATTAAGTTAGTTACATGATTAACATTAAGGTTCGTGTATATTTTTTATTATTTAAAATTCAAATCAATATATAAACTAGGAATCCTAATGGGATGAGTCCCTAGTCTCCTATATATAAATATAGAAGATCAAGTCCCTATTGCGTATATGAATCTGCATTTAGTTCAGCCTCATTCTGAAGCAAATCGTATAGAGATTTAGAAGACTTCGATCTACAAGCAACGATGACTGCTTCCGCATCAATCAATTTCACTGCACCCAATGTGTATTATACTCTATTACGGTACCATGTTGAATCGATTTCTAATATGTGTTATGGACCAAAGGTCGCAGTCCCTTTCCCTAAGGCGAGTTCCTCATGTACCTTAAAAGAGGAAAGAGGTGGCAACCATTCTCAAGAACCAAAAAGACTAAGCTGAGGGGAAGCCCTATGACTCACTGAAACGATGGCAGGAGGGTCCTTGATCTATCAATATAGGCTTTGATGAGCCTGTGTAGTATTGGGTAGTTGGTCAGCCAAAAGCCTATGATGCTTAGTTGGTCTTTTCGGATGATTAGCCACACTAGGACTGAGACACGACCCAAACTCACGCGGGGGCAGCAGTGGGGAATCTTTGACAGTGGGCGAAAGCTTGATACAACAATATCGTGTGAGTGAAGAAGGGCAATGCCTCTTGTAAATATCTTTTGTCGAGTGTGTGATCATGACAAGACTCGAGGAAGAAGCCCCGACTAACTCCGTACAAACGCCTACCCATGGCCTCATCTTCCCATTTTTTTTAGTCTTTAGTCACCGAGAAGACTACTTCTGTAGCTTAAAAAGTACCTTAAGACAAGATCGACGGTAGAAGTGGATAGAAGGCTTTAAGTATAAGACTCGGACCAAAACAAAAGTACAGTGCCTAGTATCCCAGGCAATATTAGACAAACTGAACATGTACCGTAAAGGTACACGCTTACAGCTAAGAAGGTGCATGTTGTGTCAGATTTATGCAATCTGTGAGATTCACTTAAAATAGAATTTAGTGCAAGTATACACCTTATCCTACTATCGTCTCTTAACAAGTAATAGTGGTACAAAGTACCGGATATCGATCCTCAGGTAAGAATGTGAAAGTTCAATCAATCAGAAAATTCCGGTATTTAAAAGTCAGTTTCAGATGGTGAATTCGAAGAAATCTTTTAACGAGTCTAAGTTATCACTAATAAAAGTTTAGTCGTAAGAAAAGACAAAGGGTGCAAAGGTTCGTTAGGACAGAAATAAATGATCCGGTAAAAAAGATATTATAGAAGTCTCGTTTATCCCATAATTAATATTTAATATAACCTTTTTAGTGATTACACATTTTCAGACAGTTAATTAGTCGTCAGTTAATTATCTGTAATATTTAATTACCTTGAAATATATTCAACGATACTTTAAACTATATTGTTGACACCTTTTTACTTTTTCATCGATCTCGGTCCTAACTCTGCCTTGCACCCCAAGCTAAGGTTTTAGCCTATAATTGTTTCGTTTTTCTCATAAAATAAATAAATACTGAAAAATAAATAAATGAAATCAAAAAAGGTGCAAGTACAGAAGTTTAAAAAGAAAACTTGCCGCGCAAGTAATTGGAATATGAAGTGAAGACAGAAATTTAAATTGCAGAAAATGTAAATAACTGGAAAGTAAATTGCAGGAAATTAAATTACTAGAAAGTAAGTGCGAGAAATGTAAATAAAGCAGTAAAATGCATAAAGTAAATATGTTGTGAGTGCTACCAGATTTGGTAACTTGCGTGGGAAGTTTCGTTTGAAAACTAGAACACTTGCAAAATAAACTTGGAAACAATAATTTTACTACTTAGAAAATTCACCAAAGGAAAATCCAAAAGAACATCAAATGTGACGGCTTTGTTCTAAAAGTAAATTCGAAAGTAACCAAAGGAAATGAAACAAAAGAACCTTGAATACTTTGGAAAATACTTGGGATTTTTTTCAACAAATTAACACTAGCCATGTGTCACAAAAGAAATAATTCCAACGTAAATCACGATTTTAAAGACTAGAATAATTGAGAAAACAAAAACGAACCAAGTAACAATTCTTACATAAACAATTGTAATCAACACAAAAGTAACCGAACACTTAAGAAATCATTTTGGGAGATCACAACTAGGCCACGGCCTTGGAATGATTTTTGGAGTTCGAAAATGTTTTTCAGCAAACAAGAAACAACTCTAGAAATTAAAATTGCAATTACCAATACTTGTAACAAAAGATGGAATTATAAACCAATAGCACTTGTATTTCTTCAACACTTGTAAATACAATTCACCAAACCACAAGTAGCAAAATTAAGAAAATTCTAGTGCTTGCCATTTAAAACAATTCAAGAGGGATTAAGATTGTATGATCAAAAAAATGTCTTGATCTAAAGATGATCCTTAAAAACTAACACAAACAACATATTTATAATAAAATAATACTTAGTCACCAAGTTAGGGTAAAAACAATAGTAACAAATCCATGGGCCAAGCCTTCCACTTCCAATTTTCAAGACTTAGGTTGGCCCAAAAGTGAGCCCAAACAAACGGCCCAAACAGCCCAATGATAGAGTCCAAAGGCTTCGGCCCAGTTGTGTTTATCCAACAAAAATCCGAGAGTAAACCTACGTTAAGCCCAAATTCCATTCTTCATGGCTTTACAGAAGTCCCGACAAATCTGAAAATTAAAGGAAAAAAATAAACATAAGAAATTTGACTAAATTAAACTAAAATTCAGCAAATCGTAAATAAATAAATAAAACCTAAGACTAATCTAAAATTGTGTAAAATAAGATAAGTAAAGACGCAATTTACTAAATTGGGCAAATAAAATATTTATAAACGACACAAAAAGTGGTGTTTAGGATTAATAAATTAACACCTATCAGTGTCGAGTGATGACGACTAGTATAGAGATAGTAAACACGTATACGAGGACAACGAAGGCGATGGCTAATTAAAATTGGTTATTTTAAAAAGAAAAGGAACTATTTAGCCTACTAGGAGTAAGCGGTTGAGTTAGCCTAGCCTACCCTAAAAGTGGTATAGTAGGGTATAGTAGGTGAGCAAGTTAGCGAAGACGCTGTCTTTGATGTTCCAGCCCTCATAGTAAATCCATATCGAATCTCTTTGTTGAAGGAAAGTTGGTTGTATCCCTTTAGTCCTTCTTCGCGTCTGCAAGACCATTGGGATCCCATCAATCAAACCACTACATTTTTTGAATCTAAGAAGGAGTTCGATATCCGTCTAAAATATAGGAGATAGAAAGTCTAATTCCACATATCTTAGGGGCACTAAGTACATGGTGTAAGTCCTTGTTGTGTTAGCTAGGCCACCTGCCTGAAGCGTTGAAGATAGAAATTTATGGTTGCTTGTTGATTGATTCAGCGTAACGAGTGATAGAGATACCTTACGAGGGTTTAAGGAAAGAAGTTAGTTCAGGATGTTAAACTTTTTTTTAATAGGGTTGTGGACCATAGACATTGAGATTGATGAGACTCGGGAATGAGGTCGTCCCCTATTCATTGTTTTTCCTGAGATAAAATTGTCACACCGCCACATATGTCGAAAACGAGGGAGCAGGGAAGGAAGAACAACCGTTTGACTTTGGCAAGTCAAGGTCAACGTACATACTAGCAAGGATGGTGCATCGCGTATTAGGGTTTAGGATTTATTATAACATAATATAATGGTAAGCCATAATGTTCTGACTAGAGGATTATTCAAGTTGTGCATTACTTATTGGATTTTTTTAATGCATTGCATATTCAAGTAGTATCTTAAACATTACATCCTCTGTTAGCAAGCCTTTGTAGGTTTATGGTAGTCTAATTTTACACAATTGCATCATTATGAAACTATTGGGATTTATAAGTTATAACAAATTCTATTTGTATATCTCTTTATTTAAGAAAATCTATGTATTTTTGTGAATTTTAAACAATCATAATATCTTCCAACCTCTATAAAATTTGTATTGTTTATCTTTATTAATTCACAACTATAGAACCTTGACTAAAAATATTCTAAATCATAAGATCATGTTGCCCTAGCAATTGATCTTTCAAGAGATCATCTATTGTCTATGAGTGAGATCAACCAAAAGCAGAAGCTTAGAGAGAAGCAGAAGCTTAGAGAGAAGCAGAAGCTTAGAGAGAAGCAGAAGCTTAGAGACTTGGATATAAGGGTCAAAGATGACCAGGTAGTTCATATGGGACCGCAATCTCTTCCTACATGCTACAACAACTTAAGAAGCATGTATAATGCTCAAGATAAAAAGTGGGATTTAAACAAACTCATTTCTATCTGTTGTGAGGAACAAGAGAGAATTAAGAAAGAAACACCTGTAATCTATTTGTTAGAGAAACCTAAAGAAAAGAAAGAAAACAAGTATAAAGAAGACTAGCAACTTCAAGGGCAAAGGAAAAACTACATAAAAGGAAGCTCTAAAACGTTTAAGTATAAGTGCTACTTTTGCAAGAAAGTTGGGCACATGAAAAGGAGTGCAGTGGCTTCAAATCTTGGATGGCTAAGAAGGGTAATGTTTTTCCAAATTCAATATTTTCTTTAGAAGTTAATTTTATTAACATTTCTCCACTCGGTTACTGAATTGATTCAGGATCGCCAATTCATATTACCAATTTCATTGCAGGGTGTGACAAAAAGGAGAAAACCCTTTAAGTTTGAACAACAAGTCTGTGTAGGAAATGGAGCTAAAGTTGCAGTTAAGGCTATAGGAAGATTTAAATTAGATTTAGGACTAGGGAATTCTATTTGTTTGGACAATGTTTATTTTATTCCCTCACTTAAGAGGAATTTAATTTCTACAGTGTTTTTAGTTAAAAATGGTTGCAAACATATCATTAATTTTGATGGAATTAAAATATTTCAGATTTCTAATTATCTTGGTTGTGGCAATTTTGTTCATAATTATTTACAATTCAATTGTTCTCTTGTTAATCAAGAGATTTTTGCTATTGAAAATAATTTGAATGCTATTCAGAACAACACTACTATAGCAGCCACAATAAGAACCATCATTAGAGAAAATTCTACAAATCTTTGGCATAGAAGGTTAAGCCATATTCTTAAAGACAGACTAAAATCATTTGTTAAAAAGAAAACATTGCCAGACTTAGATTTTTCTGACCCACAAGATTGCATTGAGAGTTTTAAAGGCAAGCTCCATAACAATTTTAAGAAGATTGCAGTTAGGAGTGGAAAATTATTGGAACTAATACATACAGATATATTTGTGGTCCATTTCAACATACCACAATATGTGGAAACACTTAATTTATAACATTTATAGACAACTATTCAAGGTTCTGTCACATATACCTACTATCAGAAAAATCACAAGCACTTGATGCCTTTAAAATTTTCAAAACTGAAGTTGAACTACAACTTGAAAATAAAATCAAAGTTGTGAGATTGGATAGGGGAGGGGAATTCTATGGAAAGTATACAGGAGCGGTCAAGCTAAAGGTGGTTTTGCATCTTATCTTCAGCAAAATGGCATTAAGCCACAATACACTACACCATACAACCCTTCCCAAAATGGAGTGGCTGAAAGAAAAAATAGAACCTTGTAGAACATGGTGAGAAGCATGATGTGCACTATTTTCTTATGGGGTGAGGCACTTAAGACTGCAAATTACAATTGTGTAATACCCCGAATTTTGGGTGAGCAAATTATTCTTTTGATCTGTACGCCGTTAGTAGTATAGTTTTAACCTTCAGTATTAGTTGGGGTTTTGAGGTTATGGTTTTGAGAATAATTGTTCAAGAAGGGTTTTGCTTCCAGTGTTCCGCGCGAGTAGTTGCGCGGATTGAACCGCGCCAGCATCCGTGCCAGGCACTGTTCTCGCATCACTCCAGTGCTCCGCACAACCCTCTGGGCGGGCATCCGCACGCGATCTCTGCACAGATTAAAAAGGGGTTAGGTCAACCCAATTGCATTTACTCCATTTCTTTCAAGTATTGGCGATTTCTCTATGAGGAAAAGGTAAGAACTCTTCCCCCTTCATTAAAGTCTCTTAATGGAATGCATTGAATGAGATTCCATGGTTGATTTAGGTTGGTTATGATTAAAGATCCAAGCTCATCTCCTCTCCTCTCCTCTCAAGCTCTTATCAACTAGGGTTTGTTCATATCTTCTATTAAGGCAAGTACATGAGTGGTTCTACTTCTTACTTGATGAACTAACTATATTAAACTCTTATACATCATGAACTATGGGTTTTGGGATTTTGACCAATATTTGACCTAAAATGGATTTCAAGGGATTTTGGGGTTTTTGGGTGAGGATGAAAGTATTTGGAGGAGTATTTGGCCTATGATCTGAAAATGTTGAATGTATTTTCATGTTCCATCCTTATCATCTTCTCTTGGATAGGTCTTGGTGAAACCCAAGTAAAACTAGAGTTTTAGAGGTTTGGACCTTGGGTTGAAAACAAGGTGTGAGGGTAAATCTTTGTGATGAGCTCTATGTTAACTTATAATAGAAACGGTTTATATGAGGTTCTTACATTTTGTTAATAAATTGTTAATGGATGATTATTGGTATGAGTTTGATATACATGAACCAATGTTGTTGCTTATTTGCGTTAGTCTTGATTTAGTGCAATGGATCCATAGGCACGGTGTTCCTATGTCCCGCTTTGGTTATTAGGTTCACCACTTTGGTACGGAATAGGCATTGGGTCACCATGGTAAGTAAGGTGTCGAACTATATGGTCGGGAAACGTCCCATGGGCAGTAAGATGTAATTCCCTTGTGCTAGAGTTCCCGTTTTGGAACTCTCAAGAATAGATCCAGAGGGGTTGACTTGATGTTTTCGAGTAATAGATTTAGAGGAGTTGAGTTCACTATGTGATTGGTGTTATTTGTACCATGTTTTAATCACTAATGGTTTAATTAATTGATTGATTTTAGCTCATGGCTACATCAACTACACGACTTCGAATGGGTTTAGTACTTATATTCTTATTCGACTTGTTCTCACTAGGTTTTAGCCTAACGCTTGTTCTTTGGTTGTCATGTTTGACAGGTCATCTTAGCGGTGGGGCATGTCGGGATTGATTGGTAGACCTTGGGGTCGTGAGTGGTCTTTTTGGGAGACATAGTGACCAACATACATTATTTTTGAAGATACACCTTTTGGAAGGATAGCGACACCCGACCATAATCTTGTTAACCAGATCTAGATTATTAGGTTGTTGTTTATTTCTTTATTATTTTGGGTTGTAAATGCCTTACCATATTCCCCCTTTTTGGATGATACTCTTGGGTTCGATTTGTTGTACCCTTATTGTTCAGGTTTAAATTATCTCCTATTTTAGGGTGACGGGTTTCTCTATTTTCAGACGTCATATTGCCAAAATTTCGAATTTTATTTCTCTCTAAAATTTAGGGTGTTACAAATCGGTATCAAAGTCTTAGTTTAAGTGAACTAGGTATGAATGTAAGATGCCTAGACTTAAACTGAGACTAATAAGCTATGACTTATGAGATGGGTAGAACTCTTAAGATAGGATGATCTTAGAGTCGATAGAACTTACACAAATTGAAAGTTGTAGTGATATTAACGAGAACTCTTACGTATCATGTGTTCAGAATTTCACTTACGTAACGTTATTATGAAGATGTTTTACGAGAGCATACTTGATCTACTGTTGTTATAATAATTGATAAGTGTGGTAGTATGTTTCCTTGCGTTATTCTTATAGCCTGTATCTTATTCTATTTCGTGTATGTGTGTGGCAGACTCATGGTTAACACCAGGAATCGGTCGGAAGGGCAAGAAGCCACGTTATCCATGACCAACCATCCACGAGTGACTGGGGCGTAAGGACCTCCTCGGGTGGTCAATGTATTGGGCGGGGGACCCGATTATATCCCTCAACGAAATCTGGAAACGTCAGAACCTATCTTGGAAGAGGTGACGGCGGAAACCCGAATGATGGATCGGATGATGATGGCTATGAACAAGGCCATGGCGCAACAACAAGAAATGTTTCTAAAACTTCTTGAGGACAGAGACACCCTCAACCGTAGGCCAGAAATGATTGCCGAGAATACTGAGATGGAAGGATCCGGGGGTACCGGAAATGGAATTCACACCAATGGTCCCGTGACCTTAGAAACAAGATCAGAGTTGAAGACGTGTACTTTCAAATCTTTCCTTGGCTGTCGACTGCCAAAATTCAAAGGTTCGGATGATCTGATAGCATGTATGAGTTGGATTCGAGAGATGGAGCGAGCCTTTAGATCAAGCGAGTGTGGTGAAGGACAGAAGGTAATTTTTGGTTCTCGAATGCTGAGAGGTGCGGTTCTCACTTGGTGGGATGTGTTTTCCGCTTCTGTCGAGACGACGGTCTTGGAAAAGTTAACGTGGACGAGGTTCAAAGAGAAGTTATTAGAAGAATATTGCAATGAGAGATCGATGGACTGGATTGAAGAAGATTTCCGGAGCTTGAAGAAGGGTAACTTGTCGGTAAAAGAGTGCATCCGACTATTCATGGATAAATTGGTTTTGGTGGGACATCTGGTCCCGACTAAGAAAGAAAAAATTAAGGCTTACATCTAGGGCCTTCCATCGGACATGATGTCGATGGTTCAGGTGTCGAAGGCCTCCACTCTTCGGAAGGCAATTGAAGAGGCACAATTGATGGAAGACGCCTACAACCTCGGTAAAGAAGAAGGTAGCCAGCAAGTGGAGAAGAGAAGATGGGAGTGAATTTCCATACCCTCCAAAAAGCCAAGGTTCACCAACAACAATCACCGTGGGCCCGATCCTAGGCGTGATGCCAAATGGTGCTCCAAATGCCGAAGCAAGCATTTCGGCCCATGTAACTTTGTTTTCGGAACATGCTATAAATGTGGAAAGTCGAGGCATGCATTTAGAGATTGTCCCATGAAGGGGCAAATATGCTTCGAGTGCAAGGAACCGGGGCACGCGAGAACGGAGTACCCAAATCTCAAGACCAGGGGAAATGGTGGGAAGAAGGTGGAACCCCCGCGGGCGGCTGGAAGGACCTTTCAAATGATGACGAAGGAGGCTAAGGCATCGACCGATGTAGTATCGGGTACGTTTCTTCTAAACTTCGTACGTACACGTATCTTATTTCACTCAGGTGCTAGCTACTCGTTCGTATCCGATAAATTTTGTCAAAAACTTGCCATGTCTATGAGTAGTCTAGAGGACGCATAGTGGTAGAAATAGAGAATGGTGGTCAAGTAATAATCCGGGATATTTAGAGAGGTTGCATCCTTGGGTTTGAAGGGAAGAAATTCCCCATAAACTTGATGCCTATGCAAATCGGCGGATTCGATGTGGTAGTGGGAATGGATTGGTTATCAGGGAACCAAGTCGAGATTGTGTGTTCCAAGAAGATGATCCGACTACCCATTGCGGATGGAGAGGCGATTATAATCTATGGCAAAAGAAGGAAAGGTGAGGTGGCGATCATCTCTATGATCAAAGCGCGGAAATGGTTGGCGAAAGGATGCTCATCCTTCTTAGCATATGCGATCGATACCAACCTCGAGAAGAGAAAGCTAGAAGATGTTAGGGTGGTGAGCGAGTTTCTTGATGTATTCCCAGAAGACTTGCCCGGTTTGCCACCCGATCGTCTAGTGGAATTTCGGATTGATCTCATTTTGGGAACGGCTCTGATTGCTAGAGCTTCTTACCGGTTGGCTCCTACCGAGATGCAAGAAATGATGACTCAACTCCAAGACCTTCTTGAGAAGGGTTTCATACGACCGAGCTCATCGCCTTAGGGAGCTCCGGTCTTGTTCATCAAGAAGAAAGATGGCTCGATGCGGATTTGTATCGACTACAGAGAACTGAACAAGGTGACGGTGAAGAACAAAGGTTTATTGGCGGGGACCCAAGGCCCCGTGGCCCACTTTTGTGGACCCTACAGGGCCTACCTCTATAAGCATGCACCGGAAAAGACATCCTGTCTCCCCCCGGATTCGAACCCTAGTACGGGAACCCCAGGTAGAAGCGTTTACGGAAGAGAGGTGGCCACTAGGCCAAAGACCTAGTGGTTGTGACGGTGAAGAACAAGTATCCGCTTCCAAGGATCAACGATTTGTTTGACCAACTACAAGGGGCGGGTTGTTTCTCGAAGATTGACCTCCGTTTTGGATATCATCAAGTGAAGGTGGCAAAGGAAGACATTCCAAAGACGGCGTTTAGGACACGTTACGGTTATTACGAGTTCCTAGTAATGTCGTTCGGCCTAACTAATGCACCGACGACATTTATGGACTTGATGAACCGAGTGTGCCGACCATTCCTTGACAAGTCGATAATAGTGCTCATCAATGACATCCTTGTTTACTCAAAAGATGAAGCCGATCATGAGAAACACCTCCGAGAGGTCCTAGAAGTGCTAAGACGGGAGAAACTCTACGCGAAATTTTTGAAGTGCGACTTTTGGCTCCAATAAGTGCAGTTTTTGGGCCATATAGTTACAAAGGATGGAGTGAATGTAAATCTCGCGAAGATCGAGGCGATGACGAATTGGGAACGTCCCAAGAGTCCGTCAGAAATCCGAAGCTTTCTAAGATTGGCGGGATAATACCGAAGATTCATTCAATACTTTTCCAAGATAGCTTCTTCATTGACAGACTTGACCCGAAAGAACGTGAAATTCGTATGGACTGAGAATCAAGAACAGGCATTTCGGACTCTACAAAAGAAGCTTTGTGAGGCTCCAATCTTATCCCTACCCGAGGGGACGTAAGACTTTGTGGTGTATAGCGATGCCTCAAAGATGGGTTTAGGTTGTGTCCTAATGTAGAGGGGAAAGGTAATTGCCTACGCGTCAAAGCAACTCAAGTTGCACGAAGTTAACTATCCTACGCACAACTTGGAATTGGCGGTGGTGGTGTTTGCTTTGAAATTATGGCGACACTACCTCTACAGCACGAAGTGTACTCTTTACACGGACCACAAGAGTTTGAAGCATATTTTTGATCAAAAGGAACTGAATATGAGGCAACGAAGATGGTTGGAATTGCTAAAGGATTACGATTGCGAGTTGTTTTACCATCCGAGTAAGGCAAACGTAGTCGCCGACGCTCTAAGCCGAAAATATTACATGGGGAATTCTCGAGTTACCTTTGCGTGGATCGAGTTGACATCAACACTTATTGACCGGATCAAATCATCGCAAGCCGAGGCCTTGATAGAAGAGAACCTCAAGGGAGAAGTCTTGTCAAAGCAACACCTACTCTTGACGGAAGATAGTCGGGGAGTAAAGCTTTTCAACGGGCGAGTTTGGGTGCCTAAGATCGGGGGCAATCAGGAACTCCTTCTCGAGGATGCCCATAAATCAAAATATTCTATCCATCCGAGAAGTATGAAGATGTATCGGGATTTGAAATTGCCTTATTGGTGACCAGTCATGAAGCTCGATGTGGCGCACTATGTGGAGCGATGTGTGACTTGCTTGTAATTGCCTTCCGGCAACGGCACATGGTCCGACCAAAAAGCTATGCGGAAACAACCGCATACCTAGACAAACATGGGCATTAGGCCATAGCCCTATGCGACCAACCAGCGGCTCAAGCCTCTTGGCTGAAGCAACCAAACAACGGTTCAAGGTTGTGGCCGAAGGAACAAACAGAACCACCAACCACCCGATATGAGATCTCCGACGACCGAGATAGTCAACAGAGGCGACCAAAACTCAGACCACCCACTTGGCTTGGCCATGGTGATTTTTTTCGTCCAGACGACGACAACAACGCTTTGGCTTCGGCCAAAGGTGAAGTCGTGGAGTTGCCTGAGATCGAGACCAATCCACTTGGTGGTCGGTGACAACAAAAAGGAAAAACACCACCGTGGTTGCATTGAGAGGAGGAAAACGGCAGGGCCGAGAAGAAGATGATGGCATCTAACATAGCTAGCCTGTCATGGCCCCCTTCCTTTTTTTTTCCTTATTGGATAGCGACGATGATCGACAGCAACAGCCGCAGAAGACCAGCGACAACCGGAGATGGTGAAGTCCTGAGCAGTTTTTACAAAGAGAGAGAAAAACAATAGATGGGAGGCACAACGAGCGATGGTCGGTGATGGTATGGTGACAACCAATCAACATCCAAAAGAAACCTCCTGTGGCTTTGATTTTGGAAGACAACCAATGGATTTAAGGTTCCAAAAGCCTTCCCCTTTTCCTTTTGGCTGTTGACGTGCAACTTTTGAAGGAAAAAAAACTTTTTTTTTCTTTTTCTTTTAAACATTAAGTGAGGTTTAAAAACCCTTGTAGGCTTTGGTTTCATAGAGGCTTTCAAAATGAGGCCCAATTAAAATTCTAAATGCAATTTAGAAATTTGTGGTTCAAGTAAATTTGCCGTATAATATCTTGTTCCCTCTTAATTAAATGTCATCAAAGTGGCTCTGATACCACTGAAGGGTTTTAATGAAATTAGTAACCGATAAAACGCAGCGGAAAATTAAAATAATTTTGGTTACAACAATTATAGATAGAAAACTTTTCTAAACAATAAAAACCCAATCGGATCCAATGATGCATTTAATTAAAATAAACCACACCATAACGTGTTTAGAATCTTACCTTTTGGAGATCAGTCATGATTGAAACGGAGCACCAAGAAACCAAAGCAGGTTTCCTCTATTGGTAGTTGTTAGGTCTGATTTTATAGTAATCATTGTATTTATAGGACTTAGTCAATACTGTGTTTAGTGCTTATCAGTATTGTATCTGACCAAGGGTATTTAAGTCCCTTTGGTCTTTGTCTTGTGAAAGAAACACACGCACTATTCAATAGAATTCTTACTTTGCGCTCCAAAGTTCTCTCTCTCTACTTTCTCTCTCTAACGAATCAGAGATCTTTGGACTCTCAATTGGTTTGCGGTTCTCTCTGGAAACACAAAGATTGTTTCTCGGTTCTAGTCTAACACGCAAACCATCTGTTTGCGTTTCTCGAGTAAACCGAGAAGTTTCTAACCCGCGAAGTCTCTAACCCGCAAAGTATCTCATTCGAGAGGTTTTCTCACGCAAAGATCACTTTGCATTTCACAAAGCAAACGCAAAGCTCAGTTTGCGTTCTATTCAGCAAACGCAAAGATCACTTTGCGTCTCACGAAGCAACCGCAAAGCTTACTCTGCGTTCCTCTTTACAAACGCAAACCATCAGTTTGCGGGCCTCTCTTACTTGGAAAATTTTTCTGAATTTTTCTGACTTTTTCACAAGATGTCTTTGCAAGCTCAAATCTACAAGAATGACCTCATGATGTCTTTGGGGTCCGATACTCGTCCACCAGTTCTCATCAATGAGAATGAATTTGAACAATGGCAGGATCGATTCATCAACTTTATTGAAAGACATCCAAATGGGGAAAACATGATGAAATCACTGAATCAGGGTCCTATGGAAATTCCAAGGAAAGTGATCCCAGCTACAGCAACTTCTCTTGCTACCTCTGTTGCAAAAGAATTAAGAGAATATGATGCTGATGAAATGTTAAGACATCAAGCTGATAGCCAGGCCAAGTCAAATCTGATTCTCGCTCTTCCCAACTCCATCTATAACAGAATCGACTGCTTCAAACATAACCCAATGTTGATGTGGACACAACTTGAGAAGATCATGCTTGGTACTGCAATGTCTACTCAGTTAAGACAGACCAGGTACATGAACAACTTTGAAAAGTTCAAGGCCAAGGATGGGGAAAGTTTGAAAAATGTTTTTGATCGATTCTGGGCTGTTATCAATGATCTCTACAAGATAAAAGTTACCAAGACTGAGTTGGAAGCAAACTTGAAGTTTTTGAACGCTTTACAACCTGAGTGGAACAAGGCATGCCATCGAATGAGAAATGATGTTAGAATCTCAACTATGCCAATTCAGGAGTTATATGAAATCTTGATGACAGATGAATCTTTGGTAATGAAGAAGAAGGAGAAAATGGATAAGAAGAACAAGCCTCTATCAGTAGATCCCATTGCTCTTATAGCTAGTCAACTGGCTGAGCAAGCCTTGACCGAATCAGCTTATGATGGCTCTACAGATGATGATGGCGAAGCACTTGAAAAGGCCATGATTCTTTTGACTCAGCATTACAAGAAACAGTTCAAGCACAGATCTGGATCTAACAACTTGAGGTTTACCTCAGGTTCTAAGAAGATAGAACCTGGTGCTACTTCAAAGCCATTCATCCAAAAGTATGAACCAGCAAAGGTTGTTGATCAAAAGAAAGATGACAAAAAGGTGATGAATTGTTTCAACTGTGGGAAGCCAGGTCATATGGTAAAGGATTGCAGAGTCAAGGTAGTAAAGGATGCTGCTTTTTACCGAAAGAAGTTGGCTTTAGCAGAAAAGAAAGAAAGTGGAACCATCCTGATGGCCGAAGAAGAATACTGGTTGGACCATTCAGACAATGAGGCCGAAAATGAGGAGACTGCGGCTATGTGCTTTATAGGTGATGACAATTCTGATGATGAGGAAGAATATACCTCATCAGATGGTTCTGAGGTAATATCTGAGGTCACCTATAATTTCTTCTTATCTCAAATGAATGTTTTTATCACTGCTTTGCATGATTTGCGCTCAAAGTTCATTTATGAAAAAGTTAAAAATCAAGAAAAGTATGATTTAATTGACAAACTGCAAATTTCTTTAAAAGATGAAAAATCAATTTTAATTGATACAAAAGAGAAATTTCAAAAGCAGTTAGTTGAACTTGAAAATGCAAATCAGACTTATCATGATTCATTGACTGAACTGACTTCTTCAAATAAAATCCTTTCTGAAAAGATAATTGTTTTAGAAAAGAAATTGTATAAAAGAGAACAGTCTGAGCAAACAATTTACATGAATAAACCAAGGAGTGAAGAAGCTATAAAGGAAAAGTGGGGACTTGGTTTCGAAAATCCGCATTTTTTAAATAATGCTAAAAATGAAGTTCCTACTTTATACGAATATGATTATTTTACTCTTGCAAGATATGCTCCTCAGTTTAAATTCTTTTGGACAACTGAGAAACAAATTTTGGAAGAAGAAAATGTGAAAAGAATGAATAATAAGAAAAATGAAATTCCTTTTGTTTATACGTCTGAAAATGCAAAATATTTTCCTGACAAATCAAGAAGAGGAAAAAGAGTTTTAAATGATATATCTTCTGTTAAATCTTCAATGTCTAATGATTTTGTTCCTTCTTATGCTCCTGATTCTGATAAAGGAAATATTTCTCCAATTATTTATGATTCGAAGAAATATAATCCTCCATTAATATTAGAAGAAAAAATCATAGATCTTGAAGATCAGATAGAAGATCAAAATATTTTGAAGAAAATTGAATCTGATATTTTTCTTTCTTTTATGACTTCAAGTCTTGAAGAAAATTTATTTTCTCAAAAATCAGATTCTATTTTTAGTCTATCTTCTGATTTCAAGGAAAACAAAAAGGAAGTTTCAAATTTTAAAAACCTTTCTCAAAATTCTTCAGACTCCGAGGCAAATTCAGATTTATTAGTTGATCAGATTGGTTGCTTGGATAAATTTATTTCTTCTGATTTAAATATTAAGTCTAATATTCTTGATGACTCTTTTACGCTCAATGATCATTATTATAAACCTAAGCGTAAAAGAAGACGGTCAAAGAAGTCGAAGAAACGAGATACAGTTCTTTCTGATTGTTCTAAATCTTCTGATATAATTCTTACAGATGGGGCTTTGAGCGCTCAATCCAAGAAGCAGATCTGGAGAGCGAAGCCGAAATCTACTGATTCTATGTTTGAGGGAGATCGATATGTAGACAAACTTTATCATATTGATTCATTTGCTATTTGTAATAAAGTTTCAAAATATTCTATAAAGCAAATGTTTCAAATTTCCAAAAATGTCTCACATTCGTCTTCTGATTCTAGTTCAGATGATCATGCTTTCTCTTCTGATGGTTGTGATTATTTTTCTGATAATATTCCTCGTGCTTCTAATGTCAATTCTGTCAATTATTGTTTCCCCATAAGAACCGCAACTAACAAACATGGGCCCAAATTCAAGTGGGTACCCAAATCTTTATCTGATTCAAAGTTGCAGGCATCACATGTTAAGGGGGAGTAAGGGAAAGTTGGCTTCTGAGTAATTCAGCTCAGGGCCCACACTTCATAGAAATCGACTTCTAAACACAACAGTTTAGAACTCGTACTTCAATGATTAAGCTTCTGAATTAATGAGATACTGTGAGTACATCAATTTTATTTCTGCTGCATATATCTCTGATTATGATGTGTTCCAGTTTTTCTCAATGTTTCAAGAATCTGAGCTTGTTTATCTATCTCATGAATTTGTATTACCCAAAATTTTCTTCTAATATGAGACACAAATTTATGTTCTTCCATGTAAAAAGTTAAATAGTTGAATTTTATTTTGTTCCAACTAAATATTAATTAAAAGTTTAAATCTTTACAAATTTTATTCTATAAAGTAAAGTATTACATTTTTTCTTTCCTTTGAATAAAATATGTGTCTAGGATAAATTTTCAAGTTCTTTTGTTTATATTAAAGTTTTTATATGGTCAAATTTCAAGTCTTACAAAAGTCGAAAAGTCAGCAACATGTTTGAAACTTTTATTTCTGCTTTAAAGATATGTGAGTCAGAATTTTTATAGTTTACTTTGCTTAGACTACCTAAACGATCAAAATTTTAGATTGAAATGAAAATATGGCCTAAGCATTTAGACGTTGATCTGAGTGATTGAGATGATTATTAAATTCTTAAAATACAGAAATCTCTAAGTTTAAAAGTTTGTACCTGTGACCTTTCTGGTTTGGGAAAGTAAGTTCCTTGAGATGCTTGTCATCTGGTCCCCTAAGGTCATTTGGTCTGGGAGTGATCAAACATAAATCCTGCAATAGAACCAGATCGAAAGTCATGTTCTACTGGTATGAATGGGTTTAGGATATGTCGATGTAGGCTTTCTGATCTGGGAGAGTAAGTTCCAAGGGGTGCTTGACACCTAGTCCCCTAAGGCCATCTGGTCTGGGAGCGACTGACCCAAATCTTGTTATAGGGTCAGATAGAAAGTTACGTTTACGGCATGTTCTTTACTTAATAAACTTTTTGATCAAAAGATGCCAAAGTGCACGAGCTTAAAAGATGCCAAATAGCACACTCATGTTAAGATGTCAATGAGCACAATGCTAAAAGATGCCAATGAGCACACATCTCATGATACTTGGTGATATGTTTGAGTTGCGATAAATCTGTAAATTTATGAATATCTTAATTCTTGATGGCTTAGTGTGAGTACATGCAAAGTTCTCTATAATATTTTTAGAATTGCATTTTCTTGAAGCTAATCGAAGATTCGCATGTGAGCACACTGAATAGATTGCTGGAAGTTTTTGAAATTGAACATGTCTTAACTTGATATGCAATGAAACTTGTTCTTGTATCCTACAACATATGTTTGATTTCAAATGATTGATAAAATTGTAATATTTTACTCTGTAGAATTTAATTTGTTTAGTGTTTAAAATTTTATATGTTTAGTTGTTTCAAAATTTACATTCAGTATATTTTTCTTTCTACATTAATATTTGATCATTGTGTTCTCATAAATATATTTTAATGGGTTTACGCATTATTCAAGGGGGAGTGAACAAAGAGATGTATTTCAAAGATTATATTTGTTTTTGAGGGGGAGTGTCTGATTTTCTTTACATAAATGTTATCTCGAATTGTCTTATCTAATGCATTTGTGTAGGGGGAGTCAAAGAGCTTAACAAGGTAAATTTTTTCTAAGTCTACTTTGCGCTTCAGGCATGACACGCAAAGCTTGTTTTGCGTTTCCTTCATGAACCGCAAACCTTGCTTTGCGCGTCACATGTGAACCGCAAACCTTGCTTTGCGCGTCACACATAGAACGCAAACCTTGCTTTGCGCTTCCTGCATGGAACGCAAACCTCCTCTGTTTTTTCTGTTTCTTTGATTTTGCAGATCTTTCGCTGTCTCGTCTCCAACATTTGCATGACCAAGTTGATCAAGATCATCAAGGTCATGAGGGGGAGAAGTCAAGGAGAAGTTAAAGAGACAAAGAGTTCAAAAGATTATCTGCTGATCAAGATTCGCTCAAAGATTCCATTCACTCAGCTATTTCAAATTCTTTTGTTGTTCCTGCTCCGAACACCACAATTCATTCAAGATCATTCAAAAGAGGTGTATCGTCTTGAGCTTAAGAAGCAAAGAAAATTTCAATCTGCAAGATGCTGAGAAGAAATTTTTTCTTTAAAAGTCAGAAAGCTTCTCAAAGTCGCTTTGTTGGTCCGTGCTGATTTAGAAGACAATTTTTGAAGACCAAAGCACCAATGATTACTAAGGGGGAGATTGTTAGGTCTGATTTTATAGTAATCATTGTATTTATAGGACTTAGTCAATACTGTGTTTAGTGCTTATCAGTATTGTATCTGACCAAGGGTATTTAAGTCCCTTTGGTCTTTGTTTTGTGAAAGAAACACACGCACTATTCAATAGAATTCTTACTTTGCGCTCCAAAGTTCTCTCTCTCTATTTTCTCTCTCTAAGGATTTAGAGATCTTGGACTCTCAGTAGTCCACACACGAACACGTTTCGCGTCTCCACCGGGTGCTAGCCCAAGAACCCTAGATCTATATGTCTTTTACAGAAAAGAAAATGTTTCTTTTATGTATTTAACTGAAAGGCTAATTCTAATTCAATCGTCTGTCAAATGGTTTAGCTTAACCCCTTATTTATATACCAGAAGAATTATAGTTAGACTATAATTCAATTAAGGATTAAATAAGGTTTAGTAATTATCTGTAATATTCAAATTCAAATATATATATATATATATATATATATATATATAATTATCCTTTTAAACTTTAAAATATAATTATATAAATATATATAATTATCCCTTTAAACTTTAAAATATAATTATATAATTACAGATAATTCCCCGTAATTAACATAATTATGTTTTCAACCTGTAATTATCATAATTACAGTTTAACACGTATTTTCATAAAATCCGGGTTTCTACAAATGGAAACAAACACATTCTTTGTGTGCGACCATATAGGTTTACATACTCCTTAGCAGTATCTCTGTGTGACACGTGTCGTGGGCATATAATAACTTACAAGTTATATTTATGAAAGACGTATAAATCATTCAACTAATGAGTTGGAAGATTTATTCTTTGCTCATCCAAAATCATTGGAGATGTGGCATGCATTTCCACACGTGGTGTTGATAGATGCAACATATCAAACGAACATGTACGCAATGCATCTCTTTGACTTGTAAAATTTGATTAAATTGACTTTATATTACATTATTATTATTATTATCATCATCATCATCATTATTATTATTATTAATTGTTATATTAATATTATTACTATACAAACAAATACGCATTGCCTCTTCTTGAGATTGTTGGTGTAACTCCGACAAATATGACATTTTGCATAACATTTGTGCTTATGGATAAAGAAGATGAGTCGAACTATACATGGGCTTTAAGTTGTTTCAAATCGTTAATGGGCGACTGTATTCTTCTACATGTTATCGTGACAGATAGAGATTTAGCTCTAATGAAAGCATGCAATGTTGTATTCCCGGATGCTAAAAAGTTACTCTGTACATGACACATCTATAATAATATCTTGAAGAAGGGTAAATCATCCATACGATCAAAAAGTACTTGGAATTCTTTCAATAAGGCATGGACTACATTAGTTGCATCTCGAACGGAAGACGGATATAGGTTCAATTTGGCATAACTTGAAGCAAATTTACTCGATTATCCAGATATTTTTATATACATATATTTATATTTGAAAATATTGATATGCTTATAAATCACGTAATGAAATTGAAATAAGTGTATCAAATGTTTCAGGTTTTTTTGCTTATCTAAATAAAGTGTGGTTGACACCGTACAAGGAAATGTTTGTATATTGTTGGACCGACAAATTTCTTAATTTTGGAAATCAGACAACTAACAGAGTTAAGAGCTAACACACGAAGTTAAAACGATTCTTGGACTCATCAAAATCAGATTTGGAGAAGACAATAAAGCATATTCATCAAGTCATTCAGTCTCAAGTCACGTCTATCAAAGCAAATATTGAATAGAGCAAGATTGTGTTTCGACATCGCCTCAACATGCCACACTTCGAGGAATTGCGTGGTTTCGTTTCAAGCCATGCACTTGAAATAATCTTCAAAGAATATGAGCGGGCAAAAGTTGTTGGGTTATTGGCTGAAAATTGTGGATGCCAATTGTGTACAAGTCATGGGTTACCATGTGTGCATGAACAAGCCATGTACTTGAATAAACGTAAACCAATCCCACTTGATTCACTCAATTTATTTTGGAGGAAACTTGATTTATCGCCATACATGTCTATGAAAGATGATGATGTTGGTTGTGAAGCAGAGCTTGAAATGTTGAATGTGCAGTTCAAAAAGCAGTCGAGATCTGGTAAACTTAGTTTACTAAGAAAGTTTATGGTAATAATTGCACCGTCAACAACTTTGGTTCGTGAACCTGCTACTCACACCGCTACTCGTGGGCGTCCTTCCTTAAAAACGCAATCTTTCAGAAAAACACTCATTGAGCCACCTCCACAACCTCAAGAACGTCGTAGACGTAGTTGTTCATCTGCACCAAAAGTTGGCGAGTACAAGAAACCGATAAGATATAGTTGCTACTCATCGGAACCAGCAAGACATAGTTACTATTTACATCCATACATGAACAAGTTTCCAGATATGTTTCATCCTTACATCAAAGCATGTGCAAGATGTAGCATCTGATGGAAATTGTGGTTTTCGAGCGATAGCTGCCTGTCTCAACCTTCACGAAGATGAATGACCATCTATTCGATATAATTTAATGGAGAAGTTGGACATGTACAAGACATAATATGTTGAGATGTTTGGTATTGAAGTATGGTGTCATGCTTACAACTCTTTGAACTTTTTTGAGCTAGACAAATTTGCACCCTATGATAAGTGGATTGATATGCCTGAAACGGGTGTGTTGGTTGCTTCAAGGTATAATGTGATACTACATTCTCTAACAACTGCAGGTAGCATGACATTCTTACCACTTCGATCTAGTCCGCCACCATGGTTTGAACATGTCGCTATTGCAATCGGGCACGTTAATGGTAATCATTATGTTAAAATATCACTGGCCGAATGGTACCCGATGCCTCATATCATGTAACAATGGTCTCATTTCAAATATGATTACGCAACCAGATGAGCTACTCCATACATGCGTCAAATAAATAAGTACGAGCAACTATTATCTAGTAATCATGCTCTGGATTTTATTTCACTTGATTGAGTTGTAATATTTTTAGTTTTTTAGTACTTTTTTGTTTATTTATCAATTATGTTATTTTGATATTTTTGATATTAAATTAATTTATCTTCATAGGCTTAAAAATAATATATAATTAAATAATTATTATTAAAATTAAAATACTCATAAAATAAAACATAATTACATTAAACTAAAATATAACTAAAACTAAAATACCGATTAAATAATTTATAAGTATATTAAAATTAAAAAATAAATAATATTCGCCAATAATATTATCTCATTTAAAATAGGAAGCTTTTGTTTTTAGCCAATATATTAATAGTCGAGGCAGCGTTGACGCGAAAGAAGCTCCAATAGTCTGCACTTCTCTCCAAATGCTTCAATCCATCTCAGATTGAGCATTATCAAACAAATCGATTTCTAAAATGGCTATGCTTGTAGATCCCCTTCTTTCTGAATCCGTTTCTAAACTATTGGAGATGGTGTTATTTGTAGCAAAAACAACATCCAATTTCAAACCCCAACTGGAACAACTCAAAATCACCTTAGAGAGAATAGGACCAATTATTGATGAAATTGGAGAGCTCAATCGGCAACTAGATCGTCCTTCCGATATGTTTGTAGATGAAATCCAAGACGCCACAAAACTTGTCCGCAAATGTTTGAAGATCGAGATGAATCCCATCAAGAGGTTCAGTCACTCACTCAAGCTTAAAGATCTGAACGGAAAGCTGTTAAGATTATTTCAGATTGAAGTTCAGACGTATCAGTCTCGAGACATTAAGCAGACGCTGGCAGAAGTGCATCGTATAAGAGACATAATAGAAAAAATGCCTTTGGATCTGAAAACTTTGGGGGAGGCACCGAGTAATAATAGTTCCATGTCCATGTCTTTGAGGAGAGAAGATGAAACCATAGAACGAGAAAAATTAGGTTGGCGAGTTCCTACACTTCCTAGAGGCATCGTGGCATTTGAGAAGCCATTAGAGAATCTCAAGGCTAAGGTTCTTGCTGATAAAATGGATTGCGATGACGGTTTTGATGATGGTTCGGTGGTGGTTGTTTCCGCTCCAGGTGGATGTGGGAAGACTACTTTGGTCACCATGCTCTGCTATGATGCTGAAATTCAAGGTAATCCATCATCACATTCATCAATCAATTGTTTGAACTCAATAAACGAATAGCTTCTTTTAACATAAACTACTTGTTTTGGCCAAAGACTTTGATGGTTTGCTCCAACTTTAACTTTGTTTATTGGGCTCATAATCATACCATATACCTTCAGCGGCAGGAAATCTTATTTTCAGACAACATTTGAGGTTTCAGAACACTATCACATTGCAAAATGAACTTGCCACCTCAATATATCTAATGGCAAAACCACTATGCTGCCAACACTAATTTGGAGAACCAACAGGCAACAGGGCTTAAGATCCTACCTCTAGTCAATTTTTGACCTAATAGAATCACACTTTAATCTCGTTGCTGTTTATCCAGACTACCTATCTGATGGCTGGCCAGTTTGATCGACTCTGCTTATTCTATTAGGATTTTACTTTGCGAATAGTCCTTCTAGCAGTCAAACTCTTCTTTAGGCTGAAAAAAATGCTTTGCTTAGTTGATGAACGAAATCAATTTTTTAAATTCCTACTTCAAATAACATATTAGTACTTTTCATTATGTTTGTTCGGGCATTCTCTTTGTCCCATAATTGTAGTCCACTCTCCGAAATTTATATAGTTTCGAATATATTTGGTCATTTGGACACTAAATGACACCAACTTTTAGGATCTTATAACATATATGGAGTATTAATTAGTTTTGCTTGCTTGATACTAACCTCACTTACTCTTGATCAGCCAAATTTGGGGAGAGGATCTTCTTTGTGACGGTTTCAGAAACACCCAACTTCATGGTATTTGTCAATGATCTTTTAAATCCAAATTCTTTCGCTCAGCAAGTTCGGTTTCAAAATAGTACTGAAGATGCAAACCAAAACAGTATCGAAGATGCAAAGAATAAGTTGGAGAACTTTTTGCGTGAGAAGGTTTCAGGTCCTCTGCTTCTAGTACTAGACGATGTGTGGTCTGATTCATTTATTAAAAACTTCACATTCAATATCACTGGATACAAAATTCTTGTTACATCTAGGATGGTCTTTCTGAATCGTGATATGTTTCAATTTGACCCTTTGACTGATGAAGATGCCAAGACTCTCTTTCAACGCTCAGCATTTCCTGAAGAGAGGAGACCTACGCATACTATTCACGAGGATCTTGTTAATCAGGTAGACTATGTTTATTCTTCAAATAAATATAATGCTTCTTTTAATACCTTGGGATAAAAGCTTAGGGGATGTTCGGTAAGGGCTTATTCGGTCAGCCATATATGACTGTTCCTTTTTGGCTTATTTATCGGTCAACCAAAAAAGGAATCATATGGATTCAGCCATTTATCCAACCCTTTATTCCATATTTACCCTCACTTTTCAAGACTTGTCCATATTTATTCAACCTTTGTGCGTTTGTCACTTCATGTATATGTATGTATTAATGAATTAAAAAAGGTAAATCCCTGATCATGATGCGGAACATCACCACCTTATTCATTGACCAGAAACTCTGTGAAGCATTTTTCTTTCAACAACAACTTCCAAAAGCAATGTTACCAACCATCCCGAAAGAAGTACCAAATTGCAACATCTACCAAACTATATATGGATAATATACTGCATTTAATGAATTAAAAAATGTAACCCTGATCCTGATGCGAAACATCCCCACCCTACTCTAAGCATTTTTCTTTCAACATTCAGGCCTGGCAACAACAACAACTTCCAAAAGCAATGTTACCAGCGATCCCGAAGAAAGCGGAACCATCATTCCTAGTGCCGGATCAAATATGCCAACGTTTCTCACTTGATCAGATCCTTTCGGCAACTCAGAACTTTGATGAGGCACTGGTCGTCGGCCGGGGTGGATTTAGTAAGGTCTATAAAGGTTTGATCAAAGATGGTTCAAATACAGTTGTTGCAATCAAGAGGTTGAATTCCATGTCAAATCAAGGAGCCCTAGAGTTGCAGGCTGAAGTTGAGATGCTTTCTAAGATTCGACACTGTAATCTGGTGTCGTTGATTGGTTATTGCAACGAGGGAACAAAGATGGCTCTTGTTTACGAATATATGCCTGAGGGGACCCTTGCGGACCATCTTCACAAAGCTGGTGCTCGTCTATCATGGTTGCAACTGCTCAAAATATGCATAGGAGCTGCGCGTGGACTGGACTACCTTCACACAGGCACGGGCACTCAACATGGAATCATACACCGTGATGTAAAGAGCTCCAATATTCTGTTGGATAATAATTTTGCAGCAAAAATTTCGGACTTTGGGCTGGCCAAGATAAGTCCTATAAACCAGACATGTACGCATGTCAGCACTGTGGTTAAAGGCACATTCGGGTATATGGATCCACGTTATGTTTATACAGGCGAGTTGACAAGAAAATCGGATGTTTACTCTTTTGGGGTTCTTTTGCTTGAGGTGATATGCGGGAGGCCTGCAGTTGATACAAGTCTTGATGAAGATGAATGGGGTTTAGCACCATGGGCTCAAGACCGTATTAGAGAAGGAAAACGCAACCTTATTATTGATTCAAGACTCAGGGAGCAAATTTCTAAGGATTCCTCGAAAGGCTTTGTCCGCATTGCATCCCAGTGTCTACATAACCAACCAAATCAGCGACCTACGATGGCTGAGATCGTTGCCAGGCTTGAGGTCATACTTTCATTGCAAAAGAGACTAGATTCTTCCATAACAGAAGGGAAATCCATTGGCAAAGTCTGGTCGTTTTTTTAGGCCAAAGTTGAGTCAACAGCAAGTGAAGGTGAATCAAATGACAAAGAAGGTGGCACAGTAAATAATGCAATGGTTACAAGAGGAAAAGCTAAAGTTGATTTGGGCCATAAAGATGTTTTCCCCTTAAAGTTGATACTGTTATAACTCTAATCCAGCATATGGAAGGGCTGCAAGATAACATAATACCTCCAAACTCTCACGATACACATCGTCATATATTTGCATCATAAAATGATAACCAAGATGTAACATGGCCCTTTGATGTCTTTAACAGGTAAGGTTATATCTTCTGGGGTACCACCAAAGCCCTAGCCGTCAGACGGAAGGAAATTTGACGTCATTTAGTTATAATGTACTTAAAGCGGCTACTAGGAATAGGGGTGTCAAAAATAACCGAAACCGAATAACCCACCCGAACTGAATGAAATTTGGGTTAAACGGTTTCGGGTTATTTGGTTTTCGGGTTAAACGGTTCGGTTAACCGAATAAGGATCCTTATTCGGTTCGGTTTTCGGTTAATTTTTTTCTAATTCGGTTAAACCGAATAACCCGAATAAGACATTCTACTAATATTTTATATATTCCATGTTTATAAAATACACATTAAGCTCATTAAGCTGCTAACAAACAACCCTAAGCTCTCTATCAAAACCTAAGGCATGTTATACTACTATTATTATTTTACATATGTTATTGATATATATAATGTTTTTTATGGAGAGTAGATAATGTTTTTTAAAAACTTACATTTTATGCTTGAATTACATCGTCGCATGAAGAAAAATAATGTCATATGGTAGAAATATGTTTTAATAGATGGTGTATTTTACTTAATATAAGTCAATTGTTGAGTATGAATGTATGATACAGTTATATATTATAAGTAACATACACTTGATTTGAAAACATTATTTGAGCAAATGTCCAGCGAAAAAATATAAATCCTTATTCGGTTTTACCCGTTACCGAACCGAATAACCCGAAACTGAATAACCCAAAACCGATTAAACTGAACCTTATTTGGTTTGGTTATCGGTTAGTTTTTAAAAAGATTGAAAACCGATTAACTCGAACTGAATAAACCGAAAACCGATTTAACCGACCGAATAACACCCCTAACTAGGAATTTTAGGCCTGACATGGTTCTGGGAGGTGATTTTAGTTCAGTGTTCAAGGGGTGGATCGATGAGCCATCTCTTGCAGCTGCCAAGCCTGGTATTGGCACTGTTAGGGGGTGTTTACTTGTGGCTTAATGAGCTTAATGACAAAAATGGCTTATTCGTGCAGACGTTTAGGGGTGTTTACTTATAGCTTAATGGCTTATTCGTGCAGACAAGAGGGGCTTATTCACTAAGTGGGGAAGGGGGTGTTGTCTTCATTAAGACAAAATCTTGACATTTATACCCTTAAAAAACCATCAGACATATACCAATATTCCCTAATCGCCTCCATAACCACGCCTCCCTCCCACTTACAGTCTCCAGCGCTCTTCTCCGACGTTTTTTCTTCTCCGGCGCTCTTCTCCAACGTTTTTTCTTCTCCGGTGCAAGAACAAATAATTTCTTCTGCTTTTGTTTCTTCTCCCGCGCAAGAACCCAAAATCGATTAAACTCTTTTTGTTTCTTTTGCAACAAACTCTCCTTTTGTTTCTTCTGCAACTCGTCATTTAACTTCAGATTTTTTCTCCTAGGGTTTTGTCTAGGTTTTTTTTCCAGGTTTTTTCTCCTAGTATTAACTTTGGAAGAATTTCATGTGGTCGAGATGGAATGCAGATTCAAACCATAGTAGCTCCTAACCCTAAAATTAGAAAGAATCAAAGAAAACCCCATCCTCATCCCTTACCATGAACTTGTTGATCAAATACGCAAAAACGATTGGAATCAAAGGTAGGCGGTTGCATTTTATTTCATATATGACCTACACACAATCACAAGATGGACACAGATTCAAACAGACCACCGTTCCATGAACAAATAATTTATTGCTTTTCAATTTCTTGCTTCTCAATTGGGTGTGTATTGGTTTTTCTTCAAATGGTTTTTCTTCAATTATTGCTTCAGATGAATGATGATGATTGAGCTACTGGGTTTTTTCTTTAATTGTTGCTTCAATTTTGCCATTTATTGTTGCCATAGGTTGTTTTATTAAAAAAATCTGCATGGATAATTCATACTGAGGGTTTATCGGTCATTTTTGTCATCCAGACTGTTAATTCAGAAAAAGAAAAAGAAGTAAACAACGGTAACAATTTATCCGGACAGACAAATTTATCCATACAGGACTTAATAGAAAATTTGGTAAACAACCCCTTATTGTTGTTAGCAGAATTGATGAACCGCTTTATGAAGGTGATCACCATGAATTATTGGTAAGTATGAATGATTGGATCTTCTTTACTTGATTGTTTGGATTAAAGTCATTCTCATTCCTAAATACCGAGTGCTATCTGAAAACTGATATTCGCATTACGAGTAAGTTGCTTCATTAATTTTCTAACATTGTTGCAGACGAAAATTAATTATTTAGGGCTACAAAATCATGCAAATATTGTGAAGGTAATTGGTTACTGCGTAAAGATGACCACATATTCTAGGTATGGGAGTTCATGCCTCGAAGCAGTCTGGTTAACCTTCTATTCGGAAGTGAGTTCTTGGCAAATTGGTTTAATCTTACTGTCTGCTTTAATTTGTTCACTACTTACCCATCTGAGTAAAGTTTTTTTGACAGAGCATGCTAACTTTGAAGCTCTGTCTTGGAACCTACAAATTAAGATCAATCTTGGTGCTGCAAGGGGGCTTGCTTACCTTCACGGCCAAGGATCAAAAACGATATGTTGTAATTAATATCAATCCCAACAATATCTTTGTGGATTATGTATGATGTCTTTCCATATGACCTTCTATTATATTTCGTGTTGTCAGATGGTTTTGTTACCATTCACTTATATTTATTCTCAGGATCACAATGGAAAACTTTCTAATTTCTGGTTAACAGAGGACGTGGAAACGAGGTGTGACGCTTTTAATATTTGGAAAATTGTGACTAGTAGTTACGCTGCTCCTGAATATGTTGCCACAGGTAAGCTAAACGAGAAGTAATCAAGGCTAGCTCTCTACCCAAATTGGTTACTTCCAATAGTTTGATTTGTCCATAAAATTTACAATTCATAGGACATTTTTGTGAGAATATGTGGAAACCCCATATAAATATCAAAAAGATCCCTTGAGGAGAAAGGTGAGGCTCCAACATATAATGGTCCAAGTGTAGCCAATGTGGGACTCCAACACGCCCCCTCCAACGGAGGCTAGATGGGCACATATTGTGCCAGACAGTGAGAGAGGGCTCTTTTGGAGAGTGATATGGGGGTTCCACATATTTTCACATGGTATAAGAGCCAAGGTTTGCCACTCTAGGGACCCACACTCTGGCTAGCCCCCTCTCGACACTTTGGGATAATCTGGAGGGGGCATCTTGGAGTCCGAGATCGGCTAGAATTTGGACCATTTCTTCTGTGTATATTGTTGGAACCTTTTCTTTTCTTCTCAATATTTTGGACGGTGATTATTGGACAGATCTATTATTTACTGAACTGAATTGGATAGGTATGGTAAGCATTTCAAAGGAAAAAGGGTTCCAATGGCATTCGAGAGGCCATGGTCTCTCCCAGAGCTCAGCTCACATACAAATTGAAACAAAACAAAATATCCATATCCACATGCTTTATTTATACTATCCTTAGCCCACCTACCCGCCTATCACTATTGACTAATTGACTTCTAAACCTAGGGTATACCAATATTCGTCCCTCAACACACACCTTGTCCTCAAGGTGGAAAGAAATGAAACCATCGACTCAAACTTTTAATATCAACAATTGCCGGTAGTAGTGGTAACAATGGTGTTAGCAGCGGTGGTGGCCACGGCAGAGGCAACAACGATGGTTGCCATGGCGGAGGCAGCGGTGGTGGCCATGGTAATGGCAGATTCCACTGGCCATCGACCAAACCTTCTTCCCATCCAAAATAGTAATAAACAAATTTATGCTGCCAAGTTACAATATCTCTCCATCCAGCTGCAACCAAAGATAAACCCTTCCAATTAAGCTCCATGTCGTCTTCCTTTTTACACCGATCTCTGAAATCACTAACCACCTTTTGACCTTGTATTTTCAATGCCAGCACCAAACTCAAAAGATTCTTAGCAAGTCTGCCGCCCACGACTCTATTCTCCGTCCAATTGTCATGAAATGCCATTTGGAAGAAATCCAAACATTTCGTTCCTTGCTTTGAGTGGTATAGCGGACACATCAATATAGCATACTTGTCAATCGTTTCCATCCCATACTAAATGCTCCCTTCGTTTGCTATGTTCAGCCGCCCAACAAGGCCAATATATTCGTACTTCTTCTTTACAACAACACCCCATACCGGCCCGCCAAACATCCACATTGTCCTCAAGGTGGAAAGAAAAAGAAAAGGAACCGACACACTTCTGCAATTGAATACCGAGGACCGGTAGCTATCAACATCATCCTTGTTCCCAGAAAAAAAATAAAGAAATTGTAGAGGCTGCCATGTTACAGCATACCCCCAACCCACTGCAACCGTAGACAATCCCTTCTCATTAAGCTTCATGTCATCGTCCAATTTTTGAATGGCAACCATGAGCCTGGAAGCATTTTGACTTCTTATATATAATTCAAAAATGATCCTCATTCGTCCCTTCCAAATCATATATAATACCAAAAATCCATTACCCCTATCAACTATCATATGTCCATTGGAGAAAGAGACTTCAGAAATAGAATCAGCAACTAGACTGAATTGTAAGAATGGCAACGGTGAGAGAAGAAAACTCAACTGAATTGTGTGACCATGAGGAGGAGAATTTCCAGCAAAGAATTGTTGGATGGATGAGTACCATGATAACATTGTCATCATAGTAGGTCCTTCATATTGAATTTTTTTTGGGGATTTAGCACCCAAGGCATAATATCTTCTACGAGATATACCTGTAGACTTCCGGTCGGACTTACATGCTCTCTGATTAACAGTGTCACAGAAAACCCTTGACTAGCATGCTTTGAGTCGTCATCAGACATGTGTCCGTTATCTATAGAGCCACTAAAAGACATGTTTCCATCATCTATAGAGCCACTAAAAGAACGGTACCTTCTAGATCCATTTGTCTCCTCTTCAGTCACATCTTTGGCCTTGGAATTCAATTGAATCATCACATCTGGTGGTTGCGGTGACGCTGGTGTTGATGGGGGAGGCAACCCTGTTACATTGATGACTGTTGGAGGTGGTGGAGGTAGTAATGGTGGCAGTGGCCGTGACCATGGCAGAGGCAGCGGCGGTGGTCGTGGTGGTGGCAGTTTCCTAAGATCACCGCTCAACCAAATTCTATTTCTGATCATCAACGTGATGGAATTAGACGTGCATCCAGTGCACCAAACTGAGTTGGCCCATATTGTAATACTAGGATTTGGTTTGGGCCATAACAGAGTAACTAAAATGGGCTTTGTTGTCGTATCAGTTTTTATTTTCTTCAATTGGATTCTCACAATCAAAATCTTCTTTGTGTCCTCGGTTCCGCTTGGCGTTGTGGGAAAATTCGACATGTGCAACTCTTGTAACCCTCACGACGGTAATGGCAGAACAGGGAGCGTCGACGTCGGTGTTGGCGGTGATGACGGTGAAGATCTTGACCACGGTGATGATGGCAGAGTGGTTGGTGAAATCGGCAGTAGCGATGTCGCTCTCCCCAAGTATTTGTTTGAGCGATCTTCAACCCTCTTACCTGTTATCTCTCTTCTATTTTCTTTTTCTGGATTTTCTCCTTTCTTCTCCTTATCTAACAGATCTGGAATCGAATTTGGATCTAGATACGAATCTGGAATCGGATTTGGATCTGGATACGGATATGGACTCGGATTTAGATCTGGACTCGGATTTAGATCTTGATACGGATTTGAACTCGGATCTAGATTTTTACCTATATCAAATCCGTCGCCTCGACTATTCCTTCCACGACCATCACGTTGACTCATCTTCTTCAAGTTGTCTTCCAACTTTTCCATCATTTTCATCATCCTCTACATACCCTTGTTTATAGTCCCAAAGTGTCCCTGAATTTTCTCCAATTTTGCCTCAACGTATTCCAAATCTTCAATGCTCTCCAAATCATCACATTGAGATGTAACATTTCCGATCGTCATTCTCCCAGAATCGAACTGCTCTGATACCATTTGATATACACTGACTTGAAATTAGACAGATCTATTATTTACTGAACTGGAATTGGATAGGTATGGTAAGTATTTCAAAGGAAAAAGGGTTCAATGGCATTCGAGAGGCCATGGTCTCTCCCATAGCTCAGCTCACATACAAATTGAAACAAAACAGAATACCCAAACTAACAGCCACATGCTTTATTTATACTATCCTTAGCCCGCTTATCCGCCTACCACTATTGACTAATTGACTTCTAAACCTAGGGTATACCAGCATGCTCCACATTTTCTCACATGTCTAAATGAGTGTTTATGAGAAAGGAAAAATTGTATCAAAATGAAACCAACTCTGGTCTGATTCCTATTTTGGGGAATCAACTTTTAAAAGCATCATTTAAGGGTGTAACAAAAAGTTATCGTTTATATAAGGGCCCAATTGACTAATTGACCTGTTAATGATGACATGGATCAAATATTTGCCAACTAAAATTACATGTCATAATTAATTTTATAAAAAATAAATGTAAAATGATGACAAGGCAACAAAAATTATGACATGTCATATATCTTTTATTTATTTATAAATTAAAATTCAAAGTGAAAGATAATTAAGATATTTTAATTTAATATTTTTGTATAGTTTTATAATATTAAAAATAGTAGAATAGATTACATTATTGGTCCCTGTGGTTTGCTAAGAATTTGGATACGGTCCCTCTTTTAAAATAATTACAGTGAGCATCCCCATGGTTTAAATTTTGTTTCGAGTTAGGTCCCTCACTCTAACACAATTAAATCTAATATGTTAAGTGAGGGGCAACTTCGTCATTTTAACTATTCACTAAAATTTCTTTTTAAAACTCCGCTAAAATGTTGCCACGTATCCTCACTCTTCTCTTTATGTTGACCTCCCTTCTTTCTTACGTCATCCATCATCTTCTTCCCCATTATATATTATAACATTTATGTTCTGTTCATGAACAGTGTTCTGATAAATTACATATTTGGTCCTTCAGGTTTTTAGTAAATTACAGATTTGGTCCTTGAGGTTTTATCTCCCTGTTAGATTTAGTCTTATGTTTGTAGAGTTACAGATTTGGTCCTTATAGTTTTATTTTCCTCTTGGATTTAGTCTCCATAATTTGTTGATTCCAAAATAGACTTTCAATTTTGCATTTGCGTAACGTTTTCGTCCTCGAAACTAAAAGTTGTTAGCTCCTGACCGTTAAGTAAATGACATTTCGATCATTTATAACTTTTTCATTTTCTAATTTAAATAAATAAAAGTTATATTATAAAAATTATTTTTATTATATAAGCATAAAATAAAGATCCCTTAACATGCATCGCATCTCAATGACTGTGTCTTCTCCAACCCAAAACCTTCCGCCTTCCCCATTAATCAAAGCACATAGTCGTAGGTGATTCACGCACCAATTTTTTATTTATTAATAAAGTAATTTATCATAATTTATTTTATGTTTAATAATGATGTAATGTACCATTTGCCAATTTATTTTCGCTTCCTATCATACACACATCATCCTCATAGGGCATTTTGTAAATTATAGTGATGCTGCTAACAGACACAAAATGTTTTGTTCTCATAATTGGTCATGCTCAAATTTATGGTCTTAATATTTTTTTCCATCCGCAGCAACGCGCGGGCATTAATCCCACCTCGTTACCCACATAACCCAAAATAAATGGTGGATGCAAAGGTACAACCGTACAAGTGATGCATTTCCTCCCAAGCATCCATGGCCCAAGTAAAACGGGAGGGTGATTAAGAGGGATTTTTTAGGTAATCTCGATATAGTGAGAAAAAAGAATGAAGATGTATAAGTGTTAGTATATATATATATATATATATATATATATATATATATATATATATATATATATATATATATATATATATACTTAAGTTCGCGTGAGACAAAACAGTTTCTGTGAGACCGATGAGACCAAACTTTAAAGTATGAAACTTCACACCAAAAAACTGTGAATGTAAAAAAAATCGAACTTTTCATAGGGAAAACACCGTAAATGTTACGTTCACGGTGTTTTTCGCTGTGAATGTTCGTTTTTTTTTACCTTCACAGCGTCTTCACTGTGAAGGTTCGGATATACCTTCACAGTTTTTTATCTGTGAAGGTTTGATTTTTTTAAACTTGTTTTAGGTTTTTTTACCTTCATAGTGTGATTACATTATAAAGGTTCGAATGTTTTTTTACCTTCACAGTGTTTCGGTGTGAAGTTTCATGTTTTATGGTTTGGTCTCATGCGGTCTCACAAAAACAACTTGGTCTCACGCCTATATATATATATATATATGTATATATTATCGCAACTTGAGTGTGTAAAGAAAAAGGTGGGAGCTTTACCAATAATAAAAAATCCTCCTACTAAAAAACTCAATTTACAAACTTGGTAAAGATCCCCTCAACCATCATCAACATCAATGCCATTATGATTTTTTTTATCTTTTTCTTTAGTTTCTTTCTTACCAAACACAGTTGGTTATATATATATATATATATATATATATATATATATATATATATAGACTTAAGTTCGCGTGAGACCAAACAGTTTTCGTGAGACCGGTGAGATCAAGCTTTAAAGTATGAAACTTCACACCAAAAAACTGTGAATGTAAAAAAAATCGAACTTTTCATAGGGAAAACACCATAAATGTTACGTTCAAAGTGTTTTTCGCTGTGAATGTTCGTTTTTTTTTTACCTTCACAGTGTCTTCACTGTGAAGGTTCGGATATACCTTCACAGTCTTTTATCTGTGAAGGTTTGATTTTTTTTAACTTGGTTTAGGTTTTTTTACCTTCATAGTGTGATTACATTATGAAGGTTCAAATGTTTTTTACCTTCACAGTGTTTCGGTGTGAAGTTTCATGTTTTAAGGTTTGGTCTCACGCGGTCTCACGGAAACAACTTGGTCTCACGTGAACCTGACCCTATATATATATATATACTAGTCGTCTCCCCGCACGATGCAGCGTGGGTGAATCACAATTCTGAAGCAAATAACTGTTCTGACACCAATATTTTTTGTTCGTATTATTCTTGTTTTCTCCCAATTTTTTATAGGTTAATATGATTTAATTGCAAAACAGTTACTGCCATAAAATATGTTTATTAATAAGGTATCTAGGAAAATAATCGCAAAAGTGCCGAATTTTTAAATCCATATATTCACAACTCGTTAAAAAATTTAAAATTCATGATTAAACAAAACAGACATTACAAACATATGTGAAAATGCACATTCGTAGATCTATAATATGATAAGACACGTGAAGCGTCAATCTGTAAGCATGTCCTGCAAAAAAAACATAATTCTTTTAAATAAAAACATAGTGTACCAAATGTGTAATAACAATTAGGGACTGTTTGTTTTTTTTTTTAAATATCTTTTAATAGCTCTTAAGTCTAAATCATTTAGACCTTTTGACATTTAGATTGTTTTTTTTCTTCCAATCTTTAGAACCTCTTAAAGGCTCTTAAATACATCTTAAATAAGAATTAATGACCTAACTTCTTAAAATCTCTTATCCCGTCTCATTTCATATGCTTCCCTTTTCTTAAGAAGCCTTCAAACGTTACAAAAACAAACAGTCTTATTGATTCAACTTTAAGGGCGTTTTTGGTTTGCGAGATTGGAATGGATTTGGAGGGATTTGGATTTCAAATCCATTCCAATCTTATGTTTGGTTTGTAGGAATGGATTTTGTTGACCGAATTTGAAGTTCTTTGACCCTTTTAAAATCCTTTAAATGATGGATATGGAATTCCTTTGCAATAGGCCGAGATTTCTAATCCTTCCAAATCCAAATCCCTCCAAATCCAAATCCTTGTTTGAAATCCAATCCATTCCATTCCAATCCCGCAAACCAAACGTGCCCTAAGACTTCGACACCATCTCTTATTAATCAGAAGTGAAATAAAACTTCAGACTTCAGACCTTTTAAAAAACAAACGCCACCTTAGTTAATTGTACCTTATTAATCATGTATAAAAAAACTCTAAAAATACCAACTTTGATGGATTCATTAACACCATAAAAAATTTAATTTCAACCACATTCCAAAAAAACATCAAATTTATGAACTATACATTAATAATTATTTATTTATTTATTTAACAAAGACTTTTTTAAATAAAAATGACAAATTCATAATCAGTTACTCAAGAGCACTTTCGTCTTTTTATTATTTCCACTTATTTTAAGTTACAAATAATATATCTATATATAATATTACTAATAATATATAATATTACTAATATACTATTAATAAGTAAATAAATATACACAATACATAGATATGCACCACGAGTCACCACCAATGGTTCTTGGATAGAATGGTTCTTGAGCAGGAATACTGAAATTTGGTTGTACAATGGTTCTTGAATAGAAAGGCATGCTGGGTAAGACTCTTCATCCTTATCCTCGTTCTTACCGGGTAAGATCTTATCCTCTTGTCATGTTCATCCGCTATGGTAAATTCCCCGGTAAGCACTTATCGGGTAAGTATTTTGTAAACGGCCCTAAGAAGAATAGAGAGCAAGACTGGACTTTTCCATGTGTCTTCTAGTGAGTGCAACATTAGGTAGTGAACAAGACTAGGAGAAGAGTAAGGAACATGACTTGAGAGAAGCTTAGTGACTAAGACTTGGACTTTTCCCATTTGTCTTCTAGTACACCAACCATGATATTTCTCCATTTGTCTTCTAGTGCAACATAAATGTAATATATTGATATTACAAGATTGAAATGTCTTATCGAAGGCCAATGGCATCGGCTTCGGCTTCGGCTTCGACTTTAGCCTCTATGAGTAGTAGTTTCCAAAAGAGTTGATAAAAGGAGAAAGAATGAGTATTGGGGCTGCGTGTTTCCATGTATTTGTATGAATTAAATTTTATATACATGCATCAGAGCCGTGATTAATGGAGTCTTGAAATTGATAATTTTTTGTTTCAAAATTTTGCAACTAATTGAAAAGGTCTTGTTATGAACAAGTTTATAACTTGGAGATTATTAGTTTTTTCCATGTGACATGTTGACTGATGGTCAAATAGAGGTTGTCAATAAAAGCTAGGAGATGCAATCATATATGGTGAGATTATAATCTTCTAGCCCGCCGGGCACTAAGTGACTTCATGTTGGCTAAGTATTGCCATAATACTTATAAGCTACCTATCACTATATCAAGCTACGACCGAAGAAGTCACCGTTTAGAGCCCTGCAAGGCCCGGAGATTTTATTGCCCCTAGGATTAGTCGAGGTGCGTGCAAGATGGTCTGGACACCTATGGTTAACAAATAAAAAGCTACGACTTAAGAGGTTACCGGTTCTAGTCCTGCAAGGAACCAGATATTTTACTGCCCTGGGATTAGTCGAGGTGCGCAGAAGCTGCCCTGACACCTATGGCTAACAAAAAAAAGCTACTATTGAAGAGGTCACCAGTTCGAATCCTGCAAGGCAACTGAAGATTTTACTGCCCTTGGGATTAGTCGGAGGTGTGTGCAAGCTGGCCCGAACGCCCGAACACTTGGTTAACAAAAAAGAAAGCTACGACTGAAAAGTATAATAAAACAAAAGAGAGTATGAAAAACACATTTATGTCTGAACTAGGGGTTGCAAAAAGTGACCCAACCCATCAATCTAACCCGAACCAACCCAAAATTAGCAGGTTAGGATCAGATTTCCCCATTTAAGTTAAATGTGTCAACCCGCCTAACCTATTTATGTAAATGGGTTGTGTTGGGTTGAAATTTTGGACCTGATTTCAACCCATTGCCAGTCTGTTTTCAACCTGTTTATATAACAACATAATTGTATTTTATTTTTAATTAATTACCATTACTTAATTATAGTTAATAATTTAATATCTCTTTAATAATTAAAAAAATTAATAGAAAAAAATATGCTTCCTAAATCCTAATTACATGCGGCGACGCATTGACAATTTGACAAATTGACCAAAGCAAATTCTTTCTCTTTCGTTCACAATACTCGTCGACTCCTGAAAACCCTAGCTGACCACCACCGCCCGACGCCCTTCCACAACCGCCAACAGCCCGACACGACGACGCCTTCCACAACCGCCGACACCCAACGCGACGACGCCCTTCCATGACTACCGACGACTCGACACCCTTCCACGACGATCATTGCCAAACAACTTCCACGTTTTGTATTCCATACATTTTCTGTCATTCTTCCCCGACGACTTCCACTGTTTGAAACTTTGAACAATTTATTTGACTTTGTGGTTGTGTTTTATTGAAACTTTGAACAATTGGTTTGAGACTTTTGTGGTTGTATATTTGTCATGAAATTAAGTAGTTTAATCATTTTTATTTTATTTAAAATTTTAAAATTAAATAGGTCAACCCAGGTTCAACTCATTTATCTGATATGTTGGGTTGAGAGAATTATAAACAAGTCAATCCGCTACCAACCCATTTAGGTAACAAGATGGGTTGGGTTGAAAATCTCAACCCATTTAATTAAACACGTTGGGTGAGATTTTCAACCTAATTAATAACTGGATTGAATCCAAACCAAACCCATTGCCACCCCTAATCTGAACTATTAACTACTATCAAATTAACCAACTTGCCCAGGGCGGACGCATAACTTACTCGTAGGGGGCAAGTGCCCCCAACAAATGAAGTACAACCAAGTTAAATAAGAATTCAATTAGCCGATTGTCACTACTTAAAGATTGTTTTTGCCCCCAACAAAAAACTGATAGTGCCCCAACAATAAAATAAAAAACCTAGTTTTTAAATCTCTCGTTCCTATCTCTCTCAACTCAATACACCGCATGTATATTTGTTGATTTTTTATTTTGATGTTGTTGATAAATCGCATTAATAACAAGTGTCAAATTGTTTTTTTAACTACAAATTGGTTTGGTGGTTTGTTCCACTAGCCATCTGGTTCATTATGAATCACTCGAATTTTTTATTAATACGTAATGTATTCACTTGCTTTCAGTTTAACTAAAAATAATAAAATATATAAATAATAGAATGATGTGCTCGGTTTAACCGTATATATATAGTAACATGATTAAGCGAAGTCGAACCGAATATGTAACACCCCGTTTCTTCCTTAACTTGTCATAAAAACCTCGTTATGCAAATTTATTTGTCAAAGTCAAGTGTTCCGTATAAGGGTCTATGTAGGTATGTATTTATACGTATATATTTGATTTCATGCTTTTATGCTATCATTCCTCTATGCGTATTTGTGACTTGCAACCGCATGCATACTTGTGATGGTAGTGATTTCGGAAAGTCTACAATTCTTCAATTCTCATTCGCATGCATACCCGAGACTTTAGTAACCAAATGTTTAATGGTGTAATGAGCCATGGGGTGGAGACCCTTGGCATCAATCTAGCAACACCTCAGAAGCCGGGGGCGACATTGCCCGGCGACAATGCCACGGGCAAAGTCGTTGGGGCAATGTCACGGGTGGGGGTTAGGCCACTGAGTTTGGCCGAAGAATTTCCAGAATGTGGGGCGTGGGGCACGACTTTGCCCGGCGACAATGCCATGGGCAAAGTTGCTGAGGCATTGTCGCCCGCGGGGAGGGGGGGGGGGGGAGGTTTTTGTTTTGAAAAGCCGATTTAAAGACCATGCTTGACCATAATTCAGAATTTTCAATCCAGATCGGTATCTCCCTCTCCTTGGACGCTTTTCCCCCACCTCTCCACTCTCTCTCATTTAATGCATCTAGCAAGCCATAGCATTTAGTGCTAACTAAGGGGTTGTTGGAGGTCAAGGATCTACTCTTCAAGTGTTTAAAGCTTCAAGGAAGTTATTCAAGTCTCTTAAATCCACCTACCAATTTTTAGGGTTTTCTATTCATAAACTCTAGTTGGTGAGTTTCTACCCCTATTTATGCTCTATTATTTATTTGCTAATTGCAACACCCATACATATTATATTCATGTTAGTCATTTGAGAAGTGTGACCTAATTTTTAGAATTTCAATGTTAAACCCTAAGTGGGTGAGTATAGCTAGTAGACTCCATTGATCTATTTTATGACAACTAAATGAGTAGGAATCTATGACTACATGCTTTTATGATGAGTTCATATGGAAACCTTTGTTGTTATGGCTTTGATCTAACTGCTGATAACTTTATGAGGATTAGTATGAGTAAAATGAACCTTTGTGGCTACATGTATGAAATCTTGAGAAAGGTGATACCTTGACAAGTAAAGATGAACTAATATTTACATGTAGAAAATAAGGTGTCTATGTGTTTATAAACGTTTATCAAATGTTGATCACCTGATAAGAATGTGAATACTATTCCTTGTGCACGAGGAGGAGGTAGTTGTATGTTATTTGGACCTTGTAATAATCATTGTGGTTTACTAGCGAGTAGGTAATAAGGGGTCATGGACCCTTGAGGTGTAACTCGTCTAGATACGGATATGCAATAATGGCCCCGTAAGACCTTGAGGTGTAACTCGACGGAGTAGGCAATAAAGGCGGTAAATATGGTCTGAGGTTGTGATGTCGTTATGGCATGAGAACTAAGATCAGGGTCATGAGGTGTAATCCGTTAAGATCATGGGTGACTCCACTTCCGTGTAAACGTCACCCCGATGGAAGCGGGTCTCCCCCGTATTTCAAGAGTTATCTCTTGTATGTTGGCATTCAGGTACGGGATTAAAGTATGCGGTGCAAACAGTAATAGTGAGGAGATGGAGTTCGACAACCCAAGGCTTGTTTTAATTAATATGTCATTACTGTTTATGAATTACACGATTTATAAAATCTCACTAGGCTTTGTCCTAACACTTGTTGTGGTTGTTGTTCCCTCATAGATCTTACTCGTGGAGGAATTTAGGATGTCGGCTTGGCAACTGGGCACATAGGAGTTCTTGAAGCGCCGGAATTTTGGAGGATTTTTGTGAAGAGAGTATTTAGTGAAACCGCAACACCCATTTTAATCTAGACTCAAATCAATTCTAGATTAAGTAGGTTGTTGTAATATTGATATCCCATTCTTTGTTGCAAAACTCTATAGTGCAGACTAACCCTCTTGTTATGGGTTTTGTTGTCTCGAATATTGGAATTTACTCTTTTGGAATTTAATATTTACAGGGTATTTTGGTCCTATGTATTTTAGACGTCTTATTTCCGAATTTTTATTCGTTAAATTTTAAAGTGTTACAGAATAAGTTTTCTTTATTGGATTAACCGAACCGTTTAATTCGAAAACGAATCTGAAACCATCTTGGTTCAATTGAGTTATCGGTTTTGGAAAAAAATTTACACCTTTAAGTGTGCCCCCAACGACAAAAGTTTTTGGATCCGCCACGGATTACTTGCCTAACTAATGCCACACCACGTTTTACACCCGATCATTCCGGATAACGCTTGCATCCTCTGTTTTACCACGATTGCTTGCACAGAGTTAGCAGATGCTTATTCCCCATATACCGTCATTGCTTCTCCTCCGGGATCCAAAATAACCATATTTTGGATTACTCCAAATTGACACGTTATTTGTACATAATATCTCAACAATTAAATTCTTTTAAATTAGAGATATATCATAAATCCATATATTTGTTGCTCCATACTCCCGTTCAAGATGAACCATTGAGAATGTTTTTCTAGTTCATCACGGACATATATAAGAGCAACCAAGTTGATTAAGTGTCTTGGTAAACATATCTACCAAGTAAAATGTAGTACTGATTATATCGTTATTTGTATATATTTTAATTTATAAAAATATGCATAATTACACATTGATTATTGGATGTGATTACGTTTATTTTGTTTTCAAATGTTTCCAGATAAACAAATGTTGGCACGAAAACGTGGCAAAAATGTTGACTTGCAAGATTAATTTGGAGAAGACACGATGCCATTATAAACAAAAACCAAGCCACGGCAAAGTGGCAAGGGGCATGCATATTTACATTGTAGATTGCGGGTACGAACCGTGTTGGCAATATGCTTTTCATTTATATGAAATAACAACTTTTCCATATAAGAAAAACACTTTTGAGATACATTTGATATGATGGTAACGATGGTTGAGTTTGGTACATGATGATTGAAGATTCAAGTTTGATGATTTTTATCGAGATGCAAGGCTAGGTGCGTATCGAGATGCCCCAAAAGTGACCCCATGTGTAATTTGTTTCAGTTCGATTTAATGGTTTTGTTTTGGTTTTACATTTTAAATGTATGGATTTATTTTGTGAGGAACAATATGTGAAAACTATTGTTTCGGTTTTTATTGACTTAATATCCGATGTTTTCATATGTGTTTGAATGATTATTTATCTGAATTAGGTGGCAATACAGAGATAGTCCATTGGTATCTCTTATCGTACCAGACACAATAGTTTAGATGTTAATTTAGCTGCGAGAGTGGTCAATAGGATATGAATGGATTATGCGAAGTGTTGGATCAATTTCATATTTATATTTGTTTAAACAATGCATGTTAAATCAAAGAATCAATTGGGTAAGAGGAACACTTGGGTCGGTAATGATTAGGGATGAAAAAAAAAATTACGAGCGGATTACCGACGGATTAAATAAATTTCGTCGGTAGATTTTTTCAATAGTTTTTTTTTTGTATTTTATGAGGGATTACCAATGGAAATCAACAAACATGGGTCAAAGTCAACTTTTGACCAATCCATCGGTGATACGTCATTGATTATGGACGGAAAATTCCATTGGTGATGGTCTATTTTTTAGTAGTGATTTTCCACATCTACGCCACGCATTAAGAACTAAGAAAAGAAATGTTACCTACAATGGCCAAGGAACTAGAACACTATCCTTACTACGTAACCAAACATGACAACACTTCTTCCTTTATTAGATCAAATCGGCAACCCAAAACTTCAAAGAAGAGCTAGTGATTGGTCGTTGTGGATTTGGTAAGGTGTGTAAAAGTCATATCAATCAAGGGTGTTGTTGCAATCAAGCGGTTTTTAACACTTGTGTTTTCGGAAAATTTAATCACCATGAGTGTAATGTGTTTTATGATGAACCAATGGATGTGTTACAAAGTTTGGGTGTATTTTGTCATTTAAGCAAAGTTGGGTGGTCAAATTATTATAATGCAAAGATGTTAAGATATTTGGGTATAAAATCCTTAAATCCCCAATACATCTTCATTGTTGGTTGTTCTAGAGATCCAAATGGGAGAAAATCCCTCTCTTTGCAAGCGAACATATTCCTTATGATTCAAAAAGAAAAATGTTCATGCTTACTGATATAATACTTTCTTGAAGATAGATCTCAAAATTGTTAAGAACATGTGTGCCTCACAAGTACAATGCTAGCAAATAATTTCTACAGTCCCAAAAGAGTAGAAATCTAAGTGCACAATTAGACCAACTCTAGATTCAACCATTGCTCAATTGCTCAATTGTGATCTTCCACTCATAGCTTGACAACTCACCCTAGAAGCAGTTATTGCACTTTACACGTGGAGCTCATCCATTGGACAGTGCTTTGACTTTCCAAGAATTAGGCTATATATATATGAGATCTGTTTGTACACAACGCACCTACCTCTCCACTACTTTCCTAATTTACCTTCTGAGAGAATATTGTGTAACAACTTTTAGATCACCTCTAGAGCACCTTGAGAGATTTATATACACACCACAGTGTGAAGTTCTTCGTGCTCATCGTGTAAATCCTTTGAAGAAATCAATACAAATGACAATGGAGCTTCATCTCTGGTTTTATTTCTCTATTCATTGTCTACTGTTTTGCCTATTGATTATAGTACTTGTTTCCGCTCATAAACTTTTAGTATTAATCAATAAAGTTGAGAATCTGGAACCAACATTAACCCATAGTCGACGAACGTCTCTGGTTCTTCGACAAAATTTAGTTTTTCATCAAATTGCACTTCTTGCAAGGATATATCCATATCGACTTCCGCTAAGCACTTATTTAAATTTGAGATGTGAAGCGTATTGTGAATGCCCTATAGCTTGTATGGTAGTTCCAACTTGTATGCCACATCCCTTATACGTTCGATGATCGCAAACGACCCAACAAAACACGACTCAACTTTCCTTTCTTTCGAAAACATACCAACCCTTTCCATGGAGATATTTTCAACATCACTTTGTCTCTGATTTAAAATTCCTTATCCTAGTAACTCTTTTGTCTGTCTTTTGCTACTTTTAGCCTGTAACGAATTTGGACAATTTTATCGGCAGTCAATTGGACAATCTTCAACCCAACCAACTATTTTTTCTCCAACTTCATTCCAACATTGCGGCGTTCTACACTTTCTACCTACAACGCTTTGTAAGGAGTAGTTGTATGCTTGCATGATAACTATTTTTATATGCAAACTCAATTTTATGGTAAATGACTTTCCCACGATCCAATTGAATCAATAACACAAACACACAACATATCTTCAAGTGTCAAAATAGTTATCACTTTGCCAAGTTGGGAGAGGATGATACGTTGTACTCCACTTAATAGGAAATTTCACCGTTTTTTAATAACTCTTCCAACACCAGGAAGGTATATCGATCATTGTAATCTGACATCATTAGCCATGTCACAAGTGGCTTAACCTAAACTCATCAATGAATAACCTAGTCAACCTCTCCACCAAATATGTCTTTTCAATTGGCAAAAAGGTCTGATTTAGAAGCTAAATCGATAAATATCCAATTTGCATTATGTTGGGAACTGAAGAATTTACCAAGTATTGTTAATGCTGCTAGTTCATCATGGTTACTACTTCTGTGGTTAATATTGCTAGTAGAAGTTAATGCTGCTGGAACAAAGTTAATGTTGCTCTTCATTATTAGTACTGCTGGAGTTACTACTGCCAATAGATTAATACTGCTGAGCATGGTTAGTGCTGCTGAACTTAGTACTGCTTATGATTAGTACTTCTTATGAGATGAAGATTCGTATGGAAAGGATGACAGCTAAACTGAAGATATTCAAGGAAGCTTATAGAGATAATGATGGAAGATATTCTGAAGATATTTTATTAATTGTAATTATCTTTTAGTTTCAATACCTGTATAGCATTGTTTAGAATAGAAAATATAGAACTTTTGTTAATCTTTGTTAGAGAGCATCAACCTCAAGGCATAGTTCCTAATTCTAGAGAAGTAGAATTCGTATTGGTGAGCCTGTTCATCAATATTGAGGTTGTGTGTTTAATCTTATGACTTTAAGCATTCAATACAAGTTTACAAGTGATTCATCAGATTTACTGTGTTATTTACTGTTTCATTGAATATCAAAGTGTTATTCCGCAAACTTCTTTGATATTAGTTTCTGAGAGTTTATTCTTGTTGAGAATTAGATCCTGACAAGTGGTATCAGAGCCTGTTCTCTCAGAAACATCTAGTCATTCATCATGGAAAACTTTGTAGAATCAAACAGTACTCTGGTCTCAAAGGTTCCAATGCTCAGACCCAATGAATTCGATATGTGGAAGATCAGAATCAAGCAGTACATACTCCTCACTGACTATTCTATGTGGGACATCATTGAGAATGGTCCTTTTGAAGCAGGAAAGATTGGTGCAGATGGAAAGAGAACTCCACCAAAAACTGATGCAGAAAGAAAGACTAGACAGACAGAGATGAAAGCCTTGAGCACCTTGCTCTTGGCTATTCCCAATGAATATCAACATCAGTTCTGCAACTGCACTGATGCAGAGATGCTCTGGAATGCTCTAGAGAAGAGATTCTCAGGTACCAAAAGTACCAAGAGAAATCAGAAAGCCATTCTGAAGCAACAATATGAGAACTTTATGTCAACCAAGAATGAGTCCATGACTCAAACTTTTGACAGGTTCAACAAGCTAATTGGTGAATTAGCTACTGTGGGAGTACAAATTGATCAAGATGATCTAAATAGGAAGTTCCTAAGGTCCCTGAGTGATGAATGGACCATGTATACTGTGTCTTTCAGACAGAATGATCAACTGGAAGAAAAGGAACTTGATGATCTATACAATGATCTAAGAGTTTTTGAATCTGAGGTAGAGGCTAAGAAGAAGCCTTCTGGGTATGTTCACAATGCTGCACTCCTTTCAGCATCAATTGATTCTTCTTCTAACCCTGAATCAGTTAGTACTGCTAATGGAGCAAGTCAAGAGAAAGGCACTGAAGCTATATTTGAAGCCTTTCTATCAAGTCATGGAAACTCTTCTCTAATTAATGATGACTTGGAACAACTCCATCCGGATGATCTTGAAGAGATGGACATTAAATGTCAGATAGCCATGCTCTCTATGAGAGTTAAGAAGTTCATAAAGAGAACTGGGAGAAATAACTTCTCTCAAAGAAGAGAAGATGGAGTTGGATTTGACAAGTCAAAGGTGGAATGCTATAAATGCCATCAGAAGGGACACTTTGCTAGGGAATGCAGAAGTGGAGTGTCTCACAACAACAACAACAACCACCAACAGGCACAGTCTGGAAGCTTCAATAGTAACAGAAACTCTGCTCAAGCCCTAGTTTCTCAACAAGGTATGGGGTTTGATTGGAGTGATCAAGCTGAAGAGGCCATCCAAAACCAAGCTCTAATGGCAGAGGTGTCTGATCTCCCAACAGAGGTAACTTCTAATCTTTGTACTCAAAATTGCATTAACATTGTTAAGAGATACAGGGATTACAACCAAAATATGAGTGATGACCTGAAGAGATTAGAAAAGGACATAAAAGATTATGTTAGGATTGTTGAGAGGTTTGAAGAACAAATTAAGGGTTTTCAAGCCAATGAGCTTCAACACTCTTATGACACAAACTACTGGAAGTGGGAGAAGAATGACTTAGAACTTCAACTGACCAGATCCAAAGAGGAGAGTGAAAAGTTAAGAGGAGAACTAGCTAAAGTCAAGCTAGATGTAGAAAAGTTTTCCAATGCCTCTAAAGCAATGGATTCTTTACTACAAACTCAGATTCATGATAAACTGAGAAGAGGAATAGGGTACAATGCCACACCACCACCCTACAACAACTACATCCCTCCCAGTTCAGATTTGTTAGAGACAAAGGATAGGAAGGATTTTCCTGAGGGAGCCACTGAGATGGATCCCATAGATAAAGTAGTTGTTAAGGATATGACTGAAAAAGAAGCCAGTGAGAATAGGAACAACTCTGTGAATGGTGAGATTCCTATAGAAAACCACATAATTACCAATGAGGGATGTGGAAAGCATTGGGTCAAGTCCAATAAGGTAGAGAAGACTGAGGGAAAGAACAAGGAGATTCACTATAAGCAGACCACTGTTGTGAACCCTGTCTCTTGCAAACAGTGTGCTTGCAATAAATCTGAGCCCCAAAAACATGATAAACCAAGGGGAAATTAGAGAAATTGGAATAATCAATGGGCACAAAAACAAGGGGTTGATCTGAGGAAAGTCAATAGACCAAAACCCTGTTTTATTTGTGGAAAGCTTAACCACATTGCCAAATATTGCTACTTCAATCCTATGAACCAAAGGATGAATTTTCAAAGACCTACTCAAAAATCCTTTGGTTATAGGAAGAAAGAAAAGAACCTTGTGGCTAAGAAAGTTGTCAAATCTAAAAGCCACATGAAGAAACAGAATGTGGAAGACAGTGTCAAGATGTGGATTCCAAAATGTACTAAAACTGTTAGTGCTGCTACTGCAAATAGTGCTGCTGACAGTGATAGTACTGCTAGAAGCAATACTGCTGCTAGCAATGTTAGTACTGCTGACATTGTTAGTACTTCTGCAAATGTTAATACTGCTAACTCTATTAGTGCTGCCAACAAGGTTAATACTTCCAAACCTGTTAGTACTGCTAACTCTGTTAGTACTGCTAACTCTGTTAGTACTGCTAACTCTGTTAGTACTGCTAAAGATAGTGCTGCTTCTAGTATGAGTTATGCTAGACCAATAATCTTGACAAAGTATTCAAATACTGAGTGTTCTGATTTTAAAAACCTCATCAAAAAGGAATGTAAGTACTTTGATGAGAAAGGGAGACCCAAGACCACTTTGGCTTGGGTTCCCAATCAATACTAATTGTCTAATCTAATGTGCAGGGCAACCAACAGCTCAAGGGGAGGAGCATATGGCATGTTGATAGTGGTTGCTCTAGGCACATGACAGGCAACATGTCATGCCTTCAGGATTTCAAGCATATCAATGGAGGACATGTTGCATTTGGAGACAATCTTACAGGTGGTAAAATAAGTGGAAAAGGTAATGTTACAAAAGGTAAGATGACATTTGAGGATGTCTACTATGTTGATCAGTTGAAATACAACCTGTTAAGTGTATCACAGGTTTGTGACAAACAACATAGTATATTATTTACCAATACAGAATGTATGATCCTTGCTCCAGGGTTCAAGGTAGTTGATGAAAGCATGATACTACTTAGAACTCCAAGAAAGGACAATGTTTATTGTCTAGATATGGACAATGTTTCTAGTGATTCATCCCTGAACTGTCTTGTTTCAAAAGCTTCTGTGGATGAATCCTCTATCTGGCACAGAAGGATGTGTCACATGAACTTCAAGACAATGAACAAACTTGTTAAAAACAACCTTGTAAGAGTTTTACCATCAAAAGTCTTTTCATGTGATGATCATTGTGTCGCTTGTCTTAAAGGCAAACAGCACAAAACTTCTCATAAGTCCAAAGAATTAAATACAATTTCTTCTTGTCTCCAGTTATTACATATGGATCTGTTTGGTCCTACAAATGTTATGAGTATAGGCAAGAAATCTTACTGCTTAGTTATTGTTGATGATTACTCTAGATTTACCTGGGTATATTTTCTAAGGACTAAGGATGAGACAAGTGGACTGATCAAATCCTTTATCCTAAGAATTGAAAACCAAACTAATCAAAAAGTAAAAGTCATTAGATCAGACAATGGGACTGAATTCAAAAATCTTGATCTAAACACCTTTTGTGAAGAAAAAGGAATTGAGAGACAATATAGTGCCCCTATGACTCCTCAACAGAATGGAGTTGCTGAGAGGAGAAATAGGACACTAATAGAGGTTGCTAGATCTCTGTTGGCTGATTCAAAACTGCCAATTACCTTCTGGGCTGAAGCAGTTAATACTGCCTGTTATGTCCAAAACAGAGTTCTAGTGGTCAAGCCAAAGAACAAGACCCCATATGAGCTTTTAAATAAAAGAAAACCCTTTATTGGATTTTTCAAACCTTTTGGGTGTCCTTGTACAATTCTTAATACCAAATCTCACTTAGGTAAGTTTGATAGCAAAGCAGATGATGGATTTCTTGTTGGTTACTCATCTCAGAGTAAGGCTTACAGAGTTTTTAACTCTTCTTCTAGAATAATTGAAGAAAGTGACAATGTCAAATGCAATGAGAACACACCAAATCCAATTGGGTCTGGTCCTCAGTGGCTGTTTGACATTGATTCACTAACTAACTCTTTTGGTTTCAGTAGTAATGTTTGTGCAGGTTCAGGAAGTGGAGGATCAGGGACTACACAAGTTCAAGACAGTATATCTCAATCTGTGATCTTTCCCATACCTACAGTGGATCCTGTTGAAGACTGTGAAAAGGAGCTATCTACTGAACCAAATCAGAGTGAAGAAGAAAGAAGAGATGAGGAGAGTGAAGAAAATAAAGAATCTGAAGTAGCTGCTGAAATCACCTCAGTTGAGTTGAATGACTCAAACCTAGAGGTTGGACTCAATGAAGAACCTAGTCATCACACCAGAACTCAAAAGAATCATCCTCCACAGCTGGTAATAGGAGATATATCTTCTCCTATGATGACTAGAAATCAAAGCAGGCTGCAAGAAACGCAAGACCAATAGCATACAGTGCTTTCTTGCTTTTTATCCCAGCTTGAGCCTAAGAAGGCACATGATGCTATGAAAGAGTCCAGTTGGATAGAAGCCATGCAAGAAGAGCTACTGCAATTCAAGCTGCAAGATGTTTGGGATCTGGTAGACCTTCCTAAAGGTCAAAGAGCAATAGGCACTAAATGGGTCTTCAGGAATAAGAGAGATGAGAGAGGAATAGTAATAAGGAATAAAGCAAGGTTGGTGGCTCAAGGGTATACACAAGAAGAAGGTATAGATTATGAAGAAGTATTTGCACCAGTGGCTAGGATATAAGCAATTAGATTATTCTTGACTTATGCTTCTTATATGAATTTCAAAGTCTATCAAATGGATGTAAAAAGTGAATTTCTATATGGCTCAATTGAAGAAGTATATGTCTGTCAACCACCAAGGTTTGAAAATCCAAGCTATCCAGACAGAGTATACAAACTGAAGAAAGCACTTTATGGACTGCATCAAGCACCAAGAGCATGGTATGACACTCTATCATCCTATCTCTTGGAAAATGGCTTTGAAAGAGGAGTCATTGATAAGACTCTGTTCATCAAGAGAAAGAAGAAGGATATCTTGCTGGTCCAAATCTATGTGGATGATATAATCTTTGGATCCACAAGAGACAGCATGTGCAAGGAGTTTGAGGAACTAATGCATCAAAGATTTAAAATGAGTTCCATGGGGGAACTTACTTTCTTCCTTGGACTCCAAGTTCAACAGAAGTCAGATGGAATCTTTATCTGTCAGTCCAAGTATGTGCAGGACATTCTAACCAAGTTTGGTTTCTCAAATTCAAAACCTGCCAGCACACCTATGGAGACACACAAGCAGATAACAACAGATCTTGAGGGGGAGGATATGGATGTTCATCATTATAGATCCATGATTGGCTCTCTCATGTATCTTACAGCCTCTAGGCCAGATATAATGTTTCCAGTCTATGTATGTGCAAGATTCCAAGTTAGGCCAAAGCAATCTCACTATCAAGCTGTTAAGAGGATATTCAGATATCTCAAAGGGCAACCCAGATTGGGACTTTGGTATCCTCATGACTCCTCATTTGACCTACTTGCATACTCAGACAGTGATCTAGGTGGAGCAAACTTGGACAGAAAATCTACTTCTGGAGGATGTCAGTTTTTGGGTGCAAGACTAGTTTCATGGCAGTGCAAGAAACAAACCACAGTGTCCACATCTACTACAGAAGCAGAGTACATAGCAGCTGCAAGTTGCTGTTCTCAAGTCTTATGGATTCAGAATCAAATGCTGGACTCTGGGGTAACCTTTCTACACACTCCAATTTTTATTGATAATAGCAGTGCCATTAGCATTGTTAATAATCCTGTCAAGCACTCAAAGACAAAGCACATTGAGATCAGGTATCACTTTATAAGAGACTGCAATGTAAAGAAACTTATTCAAGTTGTCAAAGTTCATATTGATAACCAGTTTGCTGATCTATTCACCAAAGCTTTTGATGTGGGTAGATTCACTTTCTTGGTAACAAGTGTCGGAATGATCAACTCTGAATAAGCTCCTATCTAAAAAGTGGTTAACTACCTGTATATAGTCTGTTTGGTGTTTCTAATCTTCTGTTTCAGGAACTTCATTACCTTCATCAGACCTTGATAAGCATCAAAAAGAGTAAGTACAGTTAATACTGCCAGTGCAGTTTTAATACTGCTAGTGCACAGTTAATACTGCTAGTAGTTAATACTGCTAGTTAGTTAATACTGCTAGTGGTTAATACTGCTCTCAGTTAATACTGCTAGTAGTTAATACTGCTAGTTAGATAATACTACTAGTGGTTAATACTGCTTGTTAGTTAATACTGCTCTAGGTTAATACTGCTTATGTCCCGAATACTATAAATACCCTTTGCCCGCCTAAAAGTTCATAACGACTCTTTGCATACTGTTCACTTGCGCTCTAACCCTTTTTCTCTCAAGTACCAAGTTTTTCAGGCAAGAACATCCCAGTTCAATGGAATCCATGGCATTCATCGACGAGCACAATGAAATCGCGATGCTCCAAAAGCCAACGCAAGCTGCAGGATTTCATCAGATAGTGGATTTTCTGAAAACTAGCCATATCGCCTATGCTCTGACAGTGTCTCCATCAATCTACATCGAGCATCAAAGGCAATTCTGGGCAAATGCCACCATTATTGCTGAAAATGGTGTGCAAATGATCAAGACAAGGGTCTGTGAAAAACCTTTGACAGTTACTGAAGAGGTAATTCGCATCAGTCTACGTCTAGACGATGCCACTGGTATCTCATCTATCCCTAATGATGAACTGTTTTCCACTCTTTCAAGGATGGGGTATGGAGGCCCATTGGGTGTTTTTAAGTTCTCAAAAGCTAAATTTTCACCCCAATGGCGCTTTCTTGTTCATACCCTGATGCACTGCATTTCTAAAAAGACTACTGGATGGAGTGAGTTCAGCAGTCCCATTGCTTATGCTTTGGTCTGTTTGGTCACTGCCAGAAAGTACAAGTTTTCTCAAATGATTTTTAATGATCTTGTCTCAAATCTGGGAAGTAAAAAGAGTTTTTATATGTACCCCAGGTTTATCCAAGAAGTTATCACCCATGAATTGACGGATATGCCTCATTTTGATGAGGTATATGTACCAAAAATTCCCAAAGGTAAGGTCTTTTCAAACATGAAAAGATCCCCTCTGGACTCGGAAGGAGTTGACACCCCATTGTTCTCTACAATGATGGTGGTGTCCCCCACTGAAGAAGGTATGGCAGCAGGGTCAAGGCCCCCATTAGACCATCCCACTGCTAGCCAATCCCAACCTTCCCACTCTATATCTATCCCACAGTCTCTACTTCATAAGCCCACTTCTCCAATTAACCAAACTTACAAAAGGAAACAGGTAAAGAAGGCTCCTTCCCTTCTTGTACCTTCACCCACTGAGACTTTAAGACCTCTAAGGGAGAATTCTCCTTTAGAGAATATCCAAAGGGAAACCAATAGGGTGTCGCCCAACCCTCGGAGGTGCTCTCTACGGAGATGGAAGAGCATATGGGTGAGAAGGCTGCCACTACTTCTGTTAGCACAGAGAAGGACAGTGGTAACATCTCTAAGACCTTCCCCATGGCAACTTTGGGTGAGCAATCATCCAAAGGTACCAGGTGCCAAGAAACCACGGGGGTGGGTAGTGCTTATGCTAGGCAGAAGGCTTCCACTGCAAAAAGATCCCATGATCTTTCAAAAGAGGGTAACACTTCTGGAGAAGGTGAGGACAGATATAACTACCAAGAACTGATGGATGCTATGGGAAATATCAACTTGGATGTCATCAACCAAGGAAAAGACATAGAAGAGCTGAAACTAATAGTCCTGTCTCAACAAGCTCAGATTTCCAAACTAAAGAATATGGTAAAGAGATTGCTCCAGAAAAAGAAGAGGAGGCAGTTTGTGCTTAAAAGAAGGGAACCAGTGATTGATGCTCCCAAAAAAGGGGAGTCAGAAGCTGATGTCAACAGGGAAGATGCTCCAGAAAAGGGGGAGGAACTTGATGTTGAGGGGGAGAAAGCAGCAGTAACAGAGCAATCAACAGAAATGGTTAGTACTGCTGAAATAAGCAAAGCAGCAGAAACAGTGAAAGAAGTTCTAACAGAGCTGGAGATTGCAGAAACCTTACTTAAAGCCAAGCATGATACTCCCAAGGTCACCTCAAAGACCAAAGGAGTAGTCATCAAAGAACAAGGGGAAGTGATCAAGAAAACAAATGTAGAGAAGAAGGTGAACAAAGACAAAGGCAAAGCAAAAATGGAGGAATCTGATCAACCAGTCAAAAAGCAAAGGTTGGTTGAATCAGATGAAGCTTTGGCCAGGAAGATGCAGGCTGATATTGAAAAGGAAGAAAGGGTTCAGGTTGAAAAGGACTGGGAGATGGCAAAGGCTCTAGCTGCTGAACTGAATGAAGCCTATCAACAAAGCCTGGCAACTGAACTTGCACAGAAGAAAGCGGCATCTTTGAAGAAATCTGTGGTGATAAAAACAGCTGCAAAGAAGAGACAACCCTCAAAGACTTTCCTTGGTACTCAAGAGAGAAACAAGATGATAACTTTTCTCAAGGGTGCTGTAGGAGTCAGAAAGGAGATGTTCTCCAAGATGACATTTGAGCAGATCAAAGAGCTGTACAATTCTGAAATGACCAAGCTTCAAGGGAATGAAACGGCCAGGGTGGAGATGGAGAAGAGAATGAAAGAAAGCAATGATTTCATGATAGAAAAACCTTTTCCAGATGAGCAAGAAACACCACCAAAGAAAGAAGCCACTATGGGTGAAAGTCTAAGGACTTTAAAGAGAACCAAGATGATGGCAAGGAGAAAGTCAACCAAGAAGCCTAGAATAGCTGAAGGAGAGGCTGAGAAGGTTGCTGAAGAAGAAGGGGCACCTGAGTCATCTAAACAGAAAGAGCCATCAAGTACAGATGATGTAAATATGTATATGGTAGTGATGGACAAAGTACTTGAACCAATTTCAGCAGAACCTGTAGGAGTTAAGCCTCCTGAGGTTATTCTCTGGGATACATTGACAGTGGATGGAAAAGAATATATAAGGCTCAAAAGGAAGGATGAAAAGTATGAGGTGTTCAATACTTGGGCAAAGATTGTAAGAACATGCTCTAGGTCAGATCTTGAAGAAATGTTTGAGATAGGAATGAAGTTGTATGCAGATATACTGAAGGCTCCAGAGATTTCAATTATAAAACTGGTGATGGAGTATCTGTGTATGATGTTCAAGCCTGATGAAGTAGAGCATGTGATCAGGAATGTGTTCAAAACAGTCAACAATTGGACTCTATATGAAACTAGTGGAGTATATGTAGTGACTTTAGACATAAATCACATAGAATACTTCCTAGTGGATAGAGTATACAACCACAGCAGACTGAAGCTTCATGCAATGCTGAAGAAGAAGCTAGGATGTGTTCCAGAATCAGAGATGGCTAAGTATTTGATTCAAAGAACAATCAATCAAAGCTTGGGGCTGAATGTGGATACAGGGGTATGAATCATATGAATTATGGAGTTTTGGGAGCATCTAAGAAGACCTTTTGAAGAACTTGACTTCTCTTCCTAAAAGTCAAGTTAGGGGGAGATTGTTGGGAACTGAAGAATTTACCATGTATGGTTAATGCTGCTAGTTCATCATGGTTACTACTTCTGTGGTTAATACTGCTAGTAGAAGTTAATGCTGCTGGAACAAAGTTAATGCTGCTCTTCATTATTAGTACTGCTGGAGTTACTACTGCCAAGAGATTAATACTGCTGAGCATGGTTAGTGCTGCTGAACTTAGTACTGCTCAGAGTATTAATGCTGCTTATGATTAGTACTTCTTATGAGATGAAGATTCGTATGGAAAGGATGACAGCTGGATAAACTGAAGATATTCAAGGAAGCTTATAGAGATAATGATGGAAGATATTATGAAGATATTTTATTAATTGTAATTATCTTTTAGTTTCAATATATGTAGTGCATTGTTTAGAATAGAAAATATAGAACTTTTGTTAATCTTTCTTAGAGAGCATCAACCTCAAGGCATAGTTCCTAATTCTAGAGAAGTAGAATTCGTATTGGTGAGCATGTTCATCAATATTGAGGTTGTGTGTTTAATCTTGTAACTTTAAGCATTCAATACAAGTTTACAAGTGATTCATCAGATTTACTATGTTATTTACTGTTTCATTGAATATCAAAGTGTTATTCCGCAAACTTCTTTGATATTAGTTTCTGAGAGTTTATTCTTGTTGAGAATTAGATCCTGACACATTATGACCCTTCGGAGATCACGGAAATTCTTCCGCAACATCGTTCACAATATGGTTACATTTCTACACAGTCACATCTATCGATACAGATTCCCTATATATGTTGCGCTTTCACTTCAGACAAGTCAAATACTACTCGACATATTGGTTGACTTTATTTATACATGGACACCGAGTAATATTAGCGAAGACCTCCTTACATTTATTAGTGCTTGGGTGATACAATGAATACTCGTGCATACCCCCAATACCCTCTCCGAATTATGCCCAACTTGGAAACTCAACTCGATTTCCACGATACCTTAAACCAAGATATTCACTTCATCTGTTGGCACGATTAAATCATTAATCAACACTTTACATGCTTTGATATATACCAAATCCACCTTAATTTCACCCTTGGCGACTACATGCTCTAAACAATTCACTACTTAAAGCCAAGCTCACAATTTGATACTTTGCAAATAATTTTAATTTCCACCACTCCAACAAACCCAACATGAGAGAAAATATAGATTTACACTATGTAGCTGGAAATAGCCCAAATTTTTTTCGCTAAAACAATCGCAAATTCTCCTAGACAAAGATTGCATTCACTAGTTACTAATTTCACAACTTTCCAACACTCACACAACACAATCTCACATATACCGGTGGTCGGTTGCAACTTTTAACTTTTCTATTTTTTTTTTATCATAACTACTCATTAACTATTCTAATATTGAAATCCATATACCACACTTTCAAAACCCAACACCACATGCAAAAACTACTAAATCTCGACTTCATCTCCATACACACTTCTTCCATACTTCTATAACTCTGACCAATCACCCACCAAGATTTTGTTAATCTCGCCAAGTGACTGATTTGATTTCTTCTAACTTAGCGATTCACCTTGATCTCTGCAAATAGAATCTTGCTCGCTTGCAACTTCATATTCTTATATCTAATCCAAATGATCCATTTCAAATGCTCATCCTTTCTAGCAAACTTATACGCCCAATAAAAGCAGTTTTCTAAGACTATTTTCTAAGACTATGTTCTTACCTCGATAAATATGAGCAACATTTGCCTCCTCACACACATGTGATTACCCTAAAAAGATCACAATCTATGTCAGACCATTGCATCTACGAGAAACAGGTTCTAGTAGACCACGAAAACAACAACCCCATGCATACTATTATAGTCTCACATGCACCCACTTCTGTTGTGCTAGATAGTCAGCCTCGTGCAACCCATTCAAACATCATAAGAACTCACTGGAGCCAAAGATCACCATTCTCTAGCTTCCATAACCTTCACCAACTGATTAGCATAAAACATGATTTACATTTTGCCCGAACGACCTATCACAACATTATCTAACCACAATGAATTACCCACATCAGAGTGTCTCTTTAATTTAGGTTACCCGCTAACATTTTGAAGGAATCGACAACGAACACATTAAACAACCTTTGACTTCAAATTTAACAATCAAACACATGTTGATATCTCACTAACTATACCGACATTTGTGGATACTCACTGAGGAATAACACTTGTATGACCTCCATCACTTTTAAATTAACAATAACGCCCTGAAATTTCTCCTTTGCCATCATAATAGGACCACTCTATCAGATAAACCAATTACAAGCCTATGCTTAGCACCCATAGTTCCTGCAAAAGAGAGAGGTTTACATCCACACCCCTACACTTCCATGGATTACCAAATTAAAAAAGTGAGGGGGCGTTTGGTTCGCAGAATGTTTTTGGATGAAATGGAATATGTCAAAGGAATTTGACTTTGATGGAATTGGAATGGAATGTTATCAGGTTTGACCACTGGTTGATAGAATTAGAATGGAATCTGTTAAATGAATTGAAAATTTTCTGTTTGGTTCACAAATTGTAGCTTCGAAATTGGAATGAAATTTTGATAAATGACCAAAATACCCTTTTTTAATTATTTTAATTTTTTTAAACAAAAAGTACTTTAATAAAATAATCATTAAATGCCGAGAGAGAGGAGAGAGAGAGTGAGAGAGAGATGGAGAGAGGGGAGGGAGAGAGAGATTAGTGAGAGGAGAGGGAGAGTAGAGAGAGATTGTGAGAGAGGGAGGGAGAGAGGGAGAGAGAGAGGAGAGGATAGAGGGTAGAGAGAGGGAGAGGAGAGAGAGGAGAAAGAGAGATGAGAGGAGAGAGAGATGATAGGAGAGAGATAGAGAGTGGAGAGAGAAAGAGAGGAGAGAGAGAAAGAGGAGAGAGAGGAGAGGAGAGAGGAGAGAGGAGAGAGAGAAAGGTAGGGATGGCAGAAAACCCCGAACCTGACGGGAAACCCGAAACCCGACTAAGTTCGGGTCGGGTCGGGTAATGGGAAAATTTTCGGGGATTTTATCGGGTTCGGGGCAAGGTATCCCCGTTCCGCTCCGCCCCTCCCCGATATATATATATATATATATATTAATAAAAATAAAATTATATAAATTATAATAAAATTATATATATATATATATTATATAAAATTGTATTATATAAAATTATATATATATATATATAATTATATAAATAAAATATTAAATTATCGGGTCAGGTTCGGGTTCGGGGATCAGGGATTCCCCATCGGGTCGGAGACGGGGCATACAAAATCCCCGACGGGGCGCCCCGAATAAAAACCCGATGGGGAACGGGGCGGTGACGGGGATGCATTTCAGTTTTGGGGACGGGGGATGGCAAACCCGCCCCGTTGCCATTCCTAGAGAGAGGAGACCAAATCCACATCTGATGGGTTTCAATTTTGTTAAGAGGGTATTTTTGTCATTTTCAAAATATTGAATTCAATTCCATCACTTTGTGAAGGAATGACCTAATCCACATTTGAAGGAATTTATAGAATTCAATTCCATTTCATGGATAACCAAATATCATGATGGAATTTGGTCAATGGAATTGACCAGTCCAATTCCATCCGTCCAACGAACCAAACGTCCCCTGAGGGTTATTACATGATTTTAGTGTAAATCATATGACTCGACGCTTTCTTATTATGTTATTTTGTTTTCGTTCTCGTATGAATGTGACTCTCTCTCTATATATATATGGGCATTTCCAATTTCCTAAATGTAACAATGTTTGTGCTGTTTTTATTATGTATAATGGTGAATACACACAATTTTTTAAGTTCAACAGTTATTTTGCTCCTTAAGTTCAACAGTTCAACTGATTGACGATTTTTTTGAAGTTTGTTACAATAATTAATGATTTTAATTTTACAGTTAAACATAATTAATAAGAACGCCTATGCGTGTAGCCCAGCCCCCCGCTAGCCACAACCGCTGAGTGAGCCTCAAAATGCCCCCCCCCCCCCATACGGATGCCCGACTCGGCAGGATCAGGTATCGGCAGTCAGGGTTGTCGGTATCAACCTTTTTTGCCCAATAATTAATAACAAGGGAAAATTGTATCAAAATGAAAGCAACTTTCACTTGATTCCTATTTTAAAGAACCAGCTTTCAAAGATAACATTTTAGGGCTTCAACCAAACTTTATATATATTGAAGAGTCTAGATTACCTGCCGGTTACCTTGTGGCATAATTATAAATTAGAGAACATTAGGTGGATATTAGATGCCATGTCATTATCATTTACAAAAAAAACATGTACAACCCAATTGATCTGATAAAAAATAAAAAAGTAATTTTAATACCTATATGTCCCCTTCGTTCTCTCTTCTCCTCCCGCCCTCATCCCTTCTCCTTTATAGTCTCCTTTTCACAGTCACTCCGCCATCGTCGAAACTTTTCTAATTATTTACGATATAACATTTTATTTTAGTTGTCAAATAGGAAATTGTTAGATTCCATGTCACAATTATTAATCTAATGTCATTATTTGAGATTTATTATTTGAATTATAAATATAACATGGCATATTAGTTGTCATTGACCTGAGTCATGTCATTTTTAGCAGGTTAAAAGGTAAATCAGATCCTTAAATATATGTAGTGTTTGGTTGAAGCCCTAAAATGATAACTATCAGGGCCGGTCCTGAGATTTCGGATGCCCATGGCGGAAATCCAAAAAATTGCCCCTCTCCCTTCTTCGAGGATGGGCTGGTTAGAGATGAGGAAGAGTAAAAAACTATCATACTTGTTGATGATTAAGTTATATTTATAAATTCAACTACGGACTAGATACGGACCATCGAACCTGCCATCCTAACAGAATGATAAGAGTGGGAGCAAAAGTAACCTGTAAAGTAAAAGTCTGTCCTCAAATTGTACTTCCTTTGTCAAGAAATCAGCCCCTATGGTTGCGTTATCTTGATTGCTAAACTTCTTGTTCACATATCTAAAGTTAAAATGTTAAGGGGGAACAAGGAGTAATGGCATTAACAAGAGCTACTGCCAACAATGGCATTATTTCTCACCAAGAACAATGGCATTAACAAGAGCTCCATGTAAGGTATTGAAACCAATTTCAAAGAATTGAGGTAATATAACTCAAATTCATGATCGATCATGTTTTCAAAATATAAGACATCATATCAAATTGTTTCTCCATAAGCAAACAATTATTACACAACCCTTGTATAAAAGAGAGTGGCAATTATTAGAAGCAAGATATTGATTTTAGGGCAGCAAATTTGCAATGAAATAAACCTAATCTAACCAAATAAACCTAACAAATCAGTATTGGTAAATCTAATAATCAAATAAACCAAACAATAAATTCTGAAATTAAAAGTTTTACCTACAAAGAGTGAAAAGGCAAGAGGCAAGGGGTGAAGGCAAGCAAGATTCAGCGCGACAACGCCTCACTGCCTCAACGGACAGCGGCTACTGCCTACTCGGTAATCACCGGAGACACCGGACACGGTCAGTCAGTCGGTCACACGCCACACCCAGGGCCTAAAAAATAGAGGGAGAGAGCGACAGTCGAGAGAGAGAGAGAGAGCGTGAGAGAGAGAGAGAGAGAGAGAGTTTACGCCGGTCAATTCTGGAAGAATGGAAGCCCAACTAAGCCTACTTAAGAATTTGATGCCCTGGGCTTCTTGCTGCCCTGGGCCACCGCCTCCTGGCCTATAGCCAGGGCCGGGTGTGATAACTATGAAAGTTGGTTCCCAAAAATAGGAATAAAGTGAAAGTTGTTTACCTCTTAATGGTTTCATTAAGAGGCAACCTCTGAATCCCTAAGAGGTAAATCCTGTTTGGCAAAAAAAGGGTTGCCTCTTAATGGTTCCAAAATCCTCTTAATGATTTTGTATCCTGACCCACTTAATCATTCTGCACTAAACCATTCAGCAACCGCCAAACAACCCCTAAGCCTACTTAAGAATTTGATGCCCTGCCCTGGGCCACCTGGCCTATAGCCAGGCCGAGTCTGATAACTATGAAAGTTGGTTCCCTAAAATAGGAATAAAGTGAAAGTTGGTTCTATTTTGTTGCTATTTTCCCTAAGAACAAAAACAAAGTTACCGTAATATATAATATAGTTTTTGTGAAAATTGGGTTTTATAAAGCAAGTTATACTTGGTCAAAAAATTATATATTAAGTTATATAAATGTCGACTTGATGGGCTCTACGCCTGATGCCTCTGTCCCGGAAGAAGATTATCATTTTGCTGGTTGACTTTGAGCTTCCATATCAACCTACTACTCGTTGCTGTGCAACAACCATTTCAGATTCTACTTCTTCATCAATAACTATGTATGTTCCTCAATAACTATGTATGTTACTGGTAATCGCAAGGACTCTGAACCTTCCACCTCCTTCTCCTTACAAGCTGGGTCGGAAGCATGTCGTCACTTTGAATTTTCTGAGATTCAGCAAGCAACCAATGACTTTGATGAATCATTAGTAATTGGGCTTGGGGGATTTGGAAAAGTTTATAAAGGTAAAGTTATCAATGGATCAAGTCTTGTCATTGCTGCCATTAAACGACTGGATTCCATGTCCAATCAAGGAGCAGCTGAGTTTTGGGCCAAAGTCGAGATGTTTTCCAAGTTGCGGCACTGTAATTGTGAGAAATGTTTGCCTCCAACCACTTGACAGCTCATACAAGCCTTGGCTCCTTGGTGTTTCCAGCTGTAAATACAGTTGTGTCCTGCTGTTTCCAGCCCTTTTCCAGCTGACTTCCAGCTGGAAAACCAGCTGCTCCACCAGCCCATTTATTCACTACTTTTTGTTCTATAAATAGGCATGAGAACAAGAGAGGAAAACACATTGAAGATCACCTTCTATCTTGCTCTTTCTCTCTCAATAACTGATATATTAATCAGTTTTCTTTCTCTCAATTGTATCATCATAAAAGTGATAGTGAATCAGTTCTCGGCGTCCTCCGCCTGTGGTTTTTCCCTTTCCGGGTTTCCACGTAAAAATATCGGTGTCTCTCTTACCTTGCTTTATCTTGCATTTTTATGGTTGGATATTGTTGCATATACTTCGTAATTAATTATCTCACATTCGTTGATCATATTTCCATTGTTATCTCGATATAAGAACATACTTCATTGTTCTTGGGGTATTTGTGTTTATAGTGAGGTCCAACTACCTATCTTATTGCTAGTTGGGTTTCGTTATTTTCACAACAATTGGTATCAGAGCCCAAGTTATTTATATCGATATTTTTTTTGATCAATAGAAGTTTCGTGAGATTATTGATTTGCTAAGTTATTTTCATTTATGTCAACAATGAAATTCGACCTTCCCTTGTTGGAACGGGATACCCGATATCCCTTATGGAAGATAAAGATGAGAGATGTTCTCATCCAACAAAGTTTACATAAATGTATTTTGGGTCGGGCTTTCATGCCCGTCTCTTGGACGGATGAGGACATTGAAATAAATGACTTGAAGGCCCAATCTTTAATTAGATTGCACCTTTCTAGCGATGTTTTACAAGATGTTGGGGAGGAGGAAACATCGTATCAAATTTGGTCTAAATTAGATCGAATGTTTATGGAAAAGAGCTTACCCAATAAGCTTCATATGAAGCTTAAATTATATGCCCTTCGTTTATCTGAAGGTGGTTCAATTTCGGCACATCTATCGAAATTCAAAGAGGTAGTTGGTGATTTAAAAAACCTTGAGGTAAAGTATGACGATGAGGATTTGGGTCTAATCTTATTATGCTCTTTGCCACAATCTTTTGGTACGTTTATGGATACGATTATTTATAGTCGGGATTCACTATCACTTGATGAGGTTTATACAGCGTTGAGCTCGAAGGAGAAGATGAAGGAGATTAATCCCGGTCATGAACCAAGGACCGAAGGATTAAATGCAAGAGGGAGACTTTTTGAAAAATGCTCAAGTTCTTCAAGCAAATCAAGATCAAAATCTCGTGTAAAGACGAAGAAGTTTTGTAATTTCTGTAAGCGGAAGGGTCACACCATTGATGAATGTTTTAAGCTCCAAGCTAAAAACAAAGCCAAGAACAAGACAACGGGTTCCTCCGGGGAAGCCGATATTGTTGAGCACGATGAAGGTGAAGTCATGATAGTATCCGACGGCAACGAGAAGGCCACGGAAGAATGGATTCTTGATTCGGGTTGCACTTTTCATATGTGTCCCAATCGGAGTTGGTTTCACACGTATGAGCAAGTTTCCAAAGGCGTGGTGATGATGGGGAATAATTCTACATGCCCCATTGTCGGTCAAGGCACAGTTAGAATCCGCATGCATGATGGCGTCATCCGAACACTTCGGAATGTGAAACATGTTCCCGAACTCCGAAGAAACCTCATCTCTCTCAGTGCCCTCTATGAAAAGGGCTACGAGTTCTCTGGCAAAGATGGAGCAATAAAGGTTAAACGAAGAGCGTTAGTTGCAATGAAAGCTCAAAGAGGTACTGCTAACCTTTATGTTTTGCAAGGTCAAACTATTACAGGTGACGTTGCAGTTGCTTCGAAGAAAATGTCCAATGGTGATCTTTCAAAATTGTGGCATTTACGTCTCGGTTGCATGAGCCTTGGAGGCATGACCGAGCTAAGTCAACGTGATTTGTTGAACGGCCACAAAGTTACCGATTTACAGTTTTGTGAGCATTGTGTGTACGGAAAGACGAAGAGGGTCAGATTCTCAGGTGGCATTCATACGACTAAAGGGCCACTTGATTACATTCATTCTGACCTTTGGGGTCCGGCCCGAGTTACTTCTTATGGTGGAGCTTCATATATGCTCACTATTATCGACGATTTCTCTCGTCGTGTGTGGGCTTTCTTCTTAAGACGCAAGAGTGATGTTTTTGGAGTTTTCAAAGATTGGAGGACGATGATCGAGAAGCAATCCGATAAAGAGGTGAAATACCTCCGAACGGATAATGGCTTGGAATTTTGCTCGGAGGAGTTTAATGCTTATTGTCGTAAGAATGGCATTACAAGGAATCGTACCGTTGCCCACACTCCTCAACAGAATGGTGTAGCTGAAAGGATGAATCGCACTATTCTTGAGAAAGTTCGTTGCATGCTTTCTAACTCGAAGATGCCCAAGTCGTTTTGGGCGGAAGCGGCTTCTACCGCTTGTTATATCATCAATCGATCTCCTTCAGTCCCTCTTGAGAAGAAGACTCCTATAGAAGTATGGAACGGATCACCGGCCGATTACACAAATTTGAAGATTTTTGGTTGCCCAGCGTATGCACGAGTTGATAACGGGAAGTTAGAACCGAGAGCTATGAAATGCAATTTCCTTGGATACAAAGACGGAGTTAAAGGCTTTAGGATATGGTGCCCGGAAACAAAGAAGATCCTTATAAGTCGAGACGTAACTTTCGACGAATCTTCGATGTTGACTGATTCGCCGCCTCCTACATCCGATACCATTTCCGAATCTCCGAAAGAGAAATCACCTGCAGAGGTGGAGCTACCTTTAGCTCAAGCTTCGAGTCCGATTGCTACAAATGATTCACATGTTGTTTCTTCTTCTTCTCCCACTACTGGTGATCAAGTGGTAGATGATTCTTTATCACAACCTTTGCCACAAGAGCCCGAACCGAGCATTGCTCGTGATAGGGGAAGAAGAAAAATCGTGCCTCCGGCACGGTATCGCGAAGAAGCTGATTTTGTAGCATATGCTTTGAACGTAGCAGAGTAAATGGAATATACTGTTGAGCCTACTTCTTATAGTGAGGCTATGAAACAAGATGATGCAGATGAGTGGATGTTGGCGATGCAAGCGGAGATGGAATCTTTGCAAAAGAACGGAACTTGGGAGCTTGTTTCCGCTCCCAAGACAAAGAAGGCCGTTCGATGCAAGTGGGTCTATAAATTGAAGGAAGGGGCTACTCCAAATGAAAAGCCAAGGTATAAAGCTCGGTTAGTCGCGAAGGGTTATAGTCAAATTCCTGGCATTGACTATAACGACATTTTTTCACCGGTGGTGAAACATACTTCCATTCGTGCATTGCTAGGGATGGTCGCGTCCTATGATTTGGAGCTTGAGAAATTGGACGTCACGACCGCATTTCTGAATGGTGAACTTGAGGAAGAGATCTTTATGCACCAACCGGAAGGTTTTGAAGTTCCGGGTAAAGAAGGTCACGCATGCAAATTGATAAAGTCTCTATATGGCCTCAAACAATCTCCTAGGCAATGGTACAAGAGATTCGACACCTTTGTGACCACACACGGCTTGTCAAATTCGTCGTACGACAGCTGCGTTTACTTTAAGACGTGTGACGATGGGTCGATATTATATTTGCTTTTATACGTGGATGACATGCTATTAGCAGCTAAAAACATGGGAGAAGTTCAGAAAGTTAAAGACTAGTTAAATTCAGAATTTGATATGAAGGATTTGGGAGCCGCAAAGAAGATTCTTGGAATGGAGATTATACGTGACAGAAAGGCGAGAAAGTTGTACCTCAGTCAACGAGGTTATGTTCAGAAAGTTCTTCGCCGCTTTAATATGTCTGAAGCAAAGTCTGTCAACACTCCATTTGCGCCTTATTTCAAGTTATCATCTACTTTAAGTCCTTCAACTCAAGCAGATGTCGCCTATATGGCGAGAGTGCCGTATTCTAGTGTGGTGGGATCTTTGATGTACGCCATGATTTGTACCCGACCTAACCTCGCTTATGCAGTTTCTATGGTCATCAGATATATGGCCAACCCGGGTAAAGAACATTGGAAAGCTGTCTAGTGGATTTTTCGTTACTTGAAGGGGACGGCAGATCTGTGTTTGCATTTTGGGAGAAATTCATCAGGGGTACTTGGCTACGTAGATTCCGATCATGCCAAGGATCTAGATAAGAGAAGATCCGTCACTGGATACGTGTTTACTCTTGATGGGTGTGCCATTAGTTGGAAGGCACACTTGCAACCTACTGTCGCATTGTCTACAACGGAAGCAGAATATATGGCAGTTAGCGAAGCCGTGAAAGAAGCTGTCTGGCTCAAAGGATTCTTTGGTGAATTAAGTGATGATTTAAAAGTTGAAGAGGTTTTCTGCGACAATCAAGGTGCGGTTCTTTTGACCAAGGATCGAATGTTTCACGATAGGACGAAACATATCGATATTCGTCATCACTATATCCGAGAGGTTATAGCGAAAGGTGATGTTAAAGTTGTGAAGATTAGCACTGAATATAATGCAGCGGATATGCTAACGAAGCCGCTTCCGGTAGCCAAGTTCAGTTTGTGTTTGGACTTGGTTGGTGTTGAAAGACGGGGTTGATGCCCTTAGGGGCGAATTGGCGGAGGATACTGTTTTTCGAGAACTTTGATTACTTTGGTATCGCTTTGTTTATGGGTGATGTTTTGGCTTGAGATGAAGTTTGGTAGAGATTGTGCTCATGATGTATTTTACTTGGTTTGAAGACGAGGTGGAGCTTTACTCTTTTATGGGTTTTGGATTGAAGTCAAAGGTGGAGATTTGTGAGAAATGTTTGCCTCCAACCACTTGACAGCTCATACAAGCCTTGGCTCCTTGGTGTTTCCAGCTGTAAATACAGTTGTGTCCTGCTGTTTCCAGCCCATTTCCAGCTGACTTCCAGCTGGAAAACCAGCTGCTCCACCAGCCCATTTATTCACTACTTTTTGTTCTATAAATAGGCATGAGAACAAGAGAGGAAAACACATTGAAGATCACCTTCTATCTTGCTCTTTCTCTCTCAATAACTGATATATTAATCAGTTTTTTTTCTCTCAATTGTATCATCATAAAAGTGATAGTGAATCAGTTCTCGACGTCCTCCGCCCGTGGTTTTTCCCTTTCCGGGTTTCCACGTAAAAATATCGGTGTCTCGCTTACCTTGCTTTATCTTGCATTTTTATGGTTGGATATTGTTGCATATACTTCGTAATTAATTATCTCACATTCGTTGATCATATTTCCGTTGTTATCTCGATATAAGAGCATACGTTCATTGTTCTTGGGGTATTTGTGTTTATAGTGAGGTCCAACTACCTATCTTATTGCTAGTTGGGTTTCGTTATTTTCACAACAGTAATCTTGTGTCTTTGATTGGCTATTGTAATTATGGAAAAGAGATGATTCTTGTGTATGAATATATGCCCAATGGAACACTTGAAGATCATCTCCATAAACTTGGTACCCCTCTTTCTTGGCTTGAGCGGCTCAACATCTGCATAGGTGCTAGTCGCGGATTACACTACCTTCACACCGGTACAGGGATTCAGGTTGGGGTTATACATCGCGATGTCAAGAGCTCAAATATTTTGTTGCACGAAAATTGGGCAGCTAAAATTTCGGACATTGGGTTGTCCAAAATAGGCCAAACGAATTGGCCATCCACTTATGTCAAAACGATTGTTAAAGGCACTTTTGGATACCTGGATCCTGATTACTACGCTACTGGAAAGCTGACAAGGAAATATGACGTGTATGCTTTTGGGGTGGTACTGTTGGAAGTGTTGTGTCGGAAGCGTGCGGTGGATACAACTCTTGATGAGGAGCAATGGTTGAATTTAGCAAGATGGGCTCAAGAATCTATCGAAGAAGTCAACTTAAAGCATATAATTGATTATGATATAAGGGGTCAAATATCCCCAAAATGTTTAAAGGAGTTTGTTCGAATTGCAAAGAGATGTTTGCACAGCAATCCGAAGCAGCGCTCAACCATGGCAGAGGTTGTGGTCAGTCTCAATAATTCAGTGCAAACTGTACGGAAAACAATATTTGGTAGAATGGTGAATATGTTTCCCTTCCCCTTCAATGGAGAGAATTATGGTATTTCAAGCTCCTCTTTAAACTTATGTTTATCCATTTTTACATATATTAGCATAACATCAACGAAAACATAGATATGTCATCTCCCAATCTCAACAAAACAAAAGTGTACTGGACTTAATTTGTTTATGCATGTTATAGTTTGTAGTTTAACAGATGGATCTCATATCTAGCCCCAGATTATGACGACAAAACTTTTTAGAGCTTGAACATCCTAAAAAATAAGATTTGGTAACAACTTCATGCCAACAGAAGTGAAACCATATTTTGTCCAGAGACCTCTTTGCAGTTCTTTTGTTCGTTCTCTTCACCCATATATTTTTTAATTGCATCAATCAGTTTAAAGTTTTCTTGGCCCCTTTCTATGGTTTCGTTGTTTTTATCTTTTACTTAGGTTAATATAATAGAGATTTAACCATGCATTATATTCAGTGTATCTTACAACAGAAATTATAAGGTGGTTGAAGCCGAAAAAACATAAACAGGGGAATGCTTTTTTGGAAGATGAGGTTTCTTTCTTCTACACACTTCTAACGCCAACTCCTTTGATGTATTCAACTTGCTCAGAACACTCTTCACTAATTCTCCCCCTTGCGGATCCCCCAACTTTGACCTTTTGCATATCTAATCCAATACTCAGCATCCACATTTCTACTATATCTCATTTTGTGTACATCTACTACTTTGGTTGCTCAAAAGTAATTTCCTGAAATCATAGTTGGGACATTTACTATATCTCCATATTTTCTCAACAAGAAAATAGTCCTTGTTGCTATGGATGTTCCTAGAACGAAGCAAGACTGATTTTCTAATACCTCATTCTTAACACTTAATTAACTTTTCTCAATTACATGTTTCCGTAGTTTTCATTTTATCGCACTCAAGCCCCATCCTTTGATAATTTTTGTAATGTATTCTCCACGGCATTTCTATTATAAGAGAATATAACTTCTCACAAAATTACGTATATGTTGTTGCCCAGTGGGGTTTTCAATCAAACACGAAACAGGTAATAACAAAAGTAAAATGATTGATTCAAATTTTGTAGTTTATTGAAACTTGAATATTCTTTACAATATTTTTCTACACATAAAAAAACGAAACCAAATGTTCTATTTATACTAGTCTAAGATGATGGTTATTTACCAACCATCACATCCCTTCGTGAACAGGTGTGACTTTTCAGAAAAGTCACAATGGTTGGCTGTGAGAGAACCAAAACTGTTGGTCTCTTGTCTTTGCCTAGGGACGGGATTAGTCTAACAATTCACCCCCCTAATCTCGTTCCTTGCTCCTTTAGATCCTTCACGCCAAGCAATTCTCTCATTTCTATGAACTTGATTCTTCCTAAGGCTTTAGTAAGTATGTCCGCCTTTTGTAAATTTCCATTTACATGTTCGACTTCTATCTGATTCTTTTCAACACATTCTCTGATAAAATGATAACGTATATCAATGTGTTTACTTCTTCCATGAAATACGGGGTTCTTCATAAGTGCTATTGCCGATTTGTTGTCGACTCTAATTGTAACCCTTTCTTCCTTCCAGCCTGTTAATGCATTCAATAGTCTTTGTAGCCATAATGCTTGACAAGCTGCTGCTGTTGCCGCCATAAATTCTGATTCACACGATGATAATGCAACAGTAGGTTGTTTCTGAGAACTCCAGCTTATTGGTGAATTTCCAAGGTAGAATACGATCCCTGTCGTTCCTTTGCCTTCTTCTATGTTGATGCCATAACTACTGTCACTATATCCAAGTAACTTGCATCCATCTTTCTTGTAGTAGGTTATACCAAAATTTAATGTACCTTTGATATAACGTAACACCTGTTTAATTGCCTTTATATGTTGTTCCTTTGGTTCTTGCATGAACCTGCTTAACAGGCCAACTGGGTAACTAAAATCCGGTCTTGTATGAAGTAAGTACCTTAAACACCCAATTAAACTTCTATACTCCGTAGCATCAACTAGTTCTCCTCCCTCTATCTTTATTAGCTTTGTTACTGATCCATGGGAATCTTGGTTTCGTTGCAATCTAACATTCTTGCTTCTGTAAGAATCTTGTTGGCATATCCTGATTGCTTTATTGAGATTCCACCTTCTGTTTGAGTAACCTCTATTCCCAAGTAGTAAGCTAATAAACCTAAGTCACTCATTTCGAACTTTTCTTCCATTTGTGACTTAAACTTTTGAAGGTCTTCCTTACTGCTTCCAGTAATTATTAAGTCATCCACATATATTCCAACAAGCAACATAGAGTCTTTACTTATCCTTGTATAGACTGCTTGTTCTAACGTGCATTTTTTGAAATCCAGTGATTTCAAAGTTTGATCTAACTTCATATTCCACGCACGTGGAGCTTGCTTCAACCCATAAAGTGCTTTAATAAGTCTGTATACTTTATTTTCATTTCCTAGTTTCATAAAACCTTCTGGTTGTGTAACATATACTTCTTCCTTAAGTTCCCCATGTAGGAATGTTGATTTCACATCTAAGTGGTGAACTTCCCATCCATGATAAGCTGCCAATGCAATAATTAATCTAACTGTTTCCATTCTTGCTACAGGAGCAAAAACTTCGTCATAGTCTATTCCATGCTCTGTACATATCCCTTAGCTACTAAACGATCCTTGTGTTTTATAATCTTCCCATTTGCGTCTCGTTTAGTCTTAAATACCCATTTCAGACCAATAGCCTTTTGTTTATCTGGTAGGGTGGCTAGCTTCCATGTCTTGTTTTTATTGATTGCGTCAATTTCTGTATGCATTGCCTCAATCCACTTCTTATCTCGTGCGGCCTCTTTGTAATTTTTAGGCTCTTCCTCTAGTAGTAGCAATTCATTTCTTTGCATTTCTGGTGTTTGATCATAGATTTCAGATAAGTTTCTGAAACCTCTAACTGGCGTATGATCAAACGGCCTGGATGAACTTGTTGTTGATGATGGTATATCCAGCAGATTCTTCTGAATTAGGCTCATTGGTATATGGTGGAGGTGTTGATGGATTGTCTATTGCTTGTACAATCTCATCATCAGATATATCACCTTGAGCATTATTTTGCATGGGACTGGGTGTACTTAGTTCATCATTTCTTTTCGAGTCTTGAGTGCTAACTTCATTAATAATCCTTGAACTTGATGTTCGGTTATCATTTATAACAAAGTCCTTCCACTCTGGTTCCTTTGGTTCAACATTATCCAAATAACCTTTCCAGTCCCATCATTCATCTTCTTTGAATTTTACATCTCTACTAACATTAATCTCCTTTGTTACAGGATCAAATAATCGATAAGCTTTTGATCCTGGTTCAGTTCCTAGGTAAACCAATTCCTTACTTCTATCATCTAACTTCTTTAGATGTGGCTTGGTTACCTTTGCATAGGCTTTGCATCCAAAGACTCTAAGGTGTCTCATATTCGGTTTTCTACCCTTTAATGCTTCATAAGGTGTAGAATTCCTCAGAGCTTTTGTAGGTACCCTATTTAAGACATATACTGCATGTCTAATGGCTTCAGCCCAAAAATTTTGTGGCATATTCATAGCTTTCAACATGCTCCTTGTCGTGCACATTACAGACCTATTCCTTCTTTCTACTATGCCATTTTGTTGTGGAGAGTATGGTGCTGTAAGTTGTCTAAGTATGCCATTTTCCTTACAGTACCGTGTGAACTCCCTTGATGTGAATTCTCCACCTCTGTCTGTTCTAAAAGTCTTTATCTTTTTCCCGACCTCATTTTCCACCTTCAACTTGAATTCCTTAAAAGTCTCGAATGCTTCATCTTTTGAATTCAAGAAGTACACCCACATGTACCTAGTACAATCGTCTACTAGCAAGAACATGTACTTCTTTCCTGATTCTGTTGCTGGGGAAATAGGTCCACATAAATCACCAAACACCAAATTCAAAGGCTCTATTGATTTAGTGTTTGTCTGGTTAGGAAACTGAGCTCTACTGTGCTTTCCTAGTAAGCAGGCGTTGCACACTTGAATCTTATGATTTATACTGGGTATCCCTTCCACTAATTTTTTCTGAGTCATTTGTTTAATTGAATCGAAATTCACATGACCCAACCTAGCATGCCAAAGCCATGCATGGTCTTCCAAATTAGTCAATAAACAGATAGGCATACCAACTTTCAAATTGATTTTGTAAAGTCAGTTTCTTGATCTCTCAACTCTCATAAGGAGTTTTTGATCCTGATCATATAGCAATAAGACATTGTTTTGCATAACGATCTTACAACCATTCTCTGTTAATTGTCCTAGGCTCAAAATATTACTTTTCAGACTTGGAATGTAATAAACATTAGGAATTATTCTTTGTTCCTTGTTTTTACATTCGAGTAATATAGAGCCTCTACCCTTAATCTCTACATATGATCCATCACCAAAACGGACTCTTCCTGAGATCTTTTTGTCTATCTCCTTAAAGTGTGTCCTAACTCCGGTCATATGGTTACTAGCTCCATTATCCAAGTACCATAAGCTTTCATCCGTGCTTATGTATTTTTCGGGTTCAATCTCCTTTTCATCTAAGAAGATTTCCTCAACCTTATCTTCTTTTCCTTGAACTGTCATTAAGAGCGTTGGATCCAAATCTTCCTGAACCAAATTCGATTGCTCTTGTCCACTATCCTTTAGTTTGCAGTTTCTCCTGATGTGTCCAAACTTGTTACACTTGTAACATTTAACCTTACTTGAATCCTTTGCACCGTTCTGGAAGTTATTCTTCTTGAACTTGTGCGAGGATTTTTTCTTATTGTAAAAATTGTTTGGTTCTTTCGTCTTGCTTGTTATCCTGGGATGACCTAAACTTCTCTTGTCCACCATTCTTAAAATATTTCTCGTGACTTGAACTGTTGTCATGGTTTGTGAACAAAGTCGGGCTTCCATTTAACAGATTCAGCCTTTCCTCAAAGGCTTTTAGCCTACCGATTGTCTCATCTAAGGTTGTTTTCTCTAAATCAGTAAATTGTTCTATGGTTGCCACAATCTGTATAAATCTCTTCGGTACGAAACTTAGAAGTTTTCGTACTAGAGTTTGTTGATCAAATATTGATCCTAAGCCACTTGCCTTTGTGACAATATTATTGAGTTTTGCTGAGAAATCATCAATGCTGTCGTCTTCTTTCATCTTCAACATCTCAAATTCGGTTTTGAGAGTTTGAAGTCGTGCCTTTTGCACTCTATCTACACCTATGTGTCTGGTTTGCAGTGCCTCCCAAATCTCTTTTGCACTTTTGCAACTAGCAACTTGTAATACCATTTCTTCTGGTAATGCTTGAAATAGATATGCAGTTGCTGCCATATCCTTTTTTTTCATCCAGTTCCGCTTTATTGATAGGTTCTATCATTTCCTAAAGTCTGTTTGCCTTTAGAATGGTTTTTACGCGGATGGCCCATACCGTATAATTTGTTGCTTTCAAAACGGGACATTGAAATTGGGAAATGGTATTAACCTCCTTTTGAATTATAATTTCCTTTTGGCTTTTATCACCCATAATCCTATTTCAACCTTTTGACTTGATATTGGAAATTAGGAAATTATATTTAATTACTAAGAATCAAAAATAAAAAAAATCACGTTTAAATTAGAACGTAAAACCTGGATTTTCATTGATTCCTTTGATGAGAGTTGCTTTCCTTTCTGTAACCGTGGTCCTTTCTTTCTTGAATCGCTCTTAAACAACCTTTCTTTGGTTTAACCACTAAAACCCCTTCGATGGTTTCTTTATTCCTTGAGAACAATCTCAATCCTGAATACCGAATCTGTTTGGTATTCAAAAGCACTAATACGAATTTTTGTCAGACTTTGAAAAAGATGTGTAGTTTTCCTTTTTTTTTTGTCTTTATCGAAGTCCTCAATAAGATAAGATCACTTCGGGTTTTCCCCTTTTTTTTAAGAAACAGAAAACCACCAAGAGCACAAAAGTGTTCTTCCTTTTCTTTGTAAAGCGCCGAACACACCCTGGTGTGTCCTCTCTCTCCCCTTTTTTTTCGAACCAACAAGAACACACATATGTGTTCTTCCCTTTCATCCCTCTTCTGTTTGTCCAAAAGAACTCCCTGTTCTTCTTTATTTTTGTCCGAACCAGAAATCAACACTGGAGTCGTGTTTTGGTTCTAAATCTATATACAGAAATTTCCCCTAATTTCCTCGATTTTTATTTCGGTCCTGGAGTACCAAAATCGAGGCCTACGCTCTGATACCAATTTGTTGCCCAGTTGGGTTTTCAATCAAACACGAAACAGGTAATAACAAAAGTAAAATGATTGATTCAAACTTTGTAGTTTATTGAAACGTGAATATTCTTTACAATATTTTTCTACACATAAAAAAACGAAACCAAATGTTCTATTTATACTAGTCTAAGATGATGGTTATTTACCAACCATCACATCCCTTCGTGAACAGGTGTGACTTTTCAGAAAAGTCACAATGGTTGGCTGTGAGAGAACCAAAACCGTTGGTCTCTTGTCTTTGCCTAGGGACGGGATTAGTCTAACATATGCTAGCCTAGGTGATTCTTCGAGTTTGTTCATATTGCATATGGCATCCTTGCAGTAGCAGTACAGTTATTTTCACGAAACTTCATGCCCGTTGCATATGGTCCATGAACTCTTCTTTGCACAGTCATGCATATTAATGATAGTAAACTGGATAATTCATATTAGTCATACCGAAACCGAGTGGAACAAACATATATATGATTGGGTATTATCTTCAAGTAAGTAAGTTGGAGGAACCTGCTTCTATAGAATCTGTTTATTCCTCTATTTCATGAATAAAACTTGTTGTCTCAAATTTCCCTGTCCCCTCCCTATCCAACCAATCACGTGAAAATACGTCATTATTTTATTTAATATAAATGATGGGAAAAACGCAGCCACTAATGGTAAACAATAAACACGGAATTAATCTTCGTTAGGCTAAACTTTCCCGACCCGAATGAACCTTTGAGAATGCAAACAAATAGGGTATTCTAAATGCAAGTAAAATCAGCCCCAAAACAGAAAGTGCACAACCAAAATAAGACACCGTAATTTTAGCGTGGAAACCTCTCAAAACGAGAGTAAAACCACAGGACTACTAGAGCCGCTTAAAATCCACTACCACCAATATTAGAGCAATACAAAGTCTTCTCTAGATTATACTAGAGGCATACAAAACCATCATACACTTGGAAATAAGAACATCAAGATGTATGGAACCAAAATAGAGCAAAGATTAAGAAATATAACCAAATCTGCTGCTGTGCAGAACCTCAGAAAAATCTGACCTCCGGACCTCAAATCCACGATCCCACCGTCCAAAACGTTGGCCTAGATGTTGCGAAGCTGCTGACCAAAAGTCACGGTGATCCAACCGTTCAATCTCCGGGAACTGGAGTTTTTCTGCAACTGGGTTATGATAATACGAAAATGGAGATGCTCTCACTTCTTTTCTGTTTTTCTCTCTGCTCTCTCTTCTTTGCTGCTCTCTATTTTTCTTCTCTTGTGGCTGATACATACACTCACACTTAATGAAAATAGGCTGACCTAAATATATATATATATATATATATATGTAGGCTTTTTTTAAAAAACAATATGGGCCTTCCTCAAGGGCTAAAACCATAAGGAAACCCAACAATAAATATATTTAACTAATTCTTCTATTCTCCTTAACATATGTATGATGTCGGCTTCACGTGATTGGTGGACAGGAAAGGGACATGGAAATTCGGGACAGCAGAATTTTGTTCCTATTCCAGCATTAAAGGTTGATTCAAAGCTATCAAGTAATACCAAGGGAAATAGTGGAAGTGCGAGCGGTGCTCATGTAGGGGCTGACCACAATATGTTTCCGCATGAACATTGCAATTATTCTAGAGTAGAAACTTTTAACTTTGCTGATTTAAAATGGGCTACAAGAAACTTTAGTCAAGATCTGCACTTGGGTAGTGGAGGTTCTGGAAAGGTGTTCTTAGGTTGGGTTGACAAGAACACATTTGCCCCTTCAACATGTGATTACGGAAACTATGTTGCTATTAAAAGGTTCAACAAAGGAAGACGTCGTGTTGAACAATGGATGGTAAGTATCAGTAAGTACAAATCAACTTATATCAATGATCAAGACAAGAAATTTCGATTTCCATGGAAAAAAATTACTCTATTTTTTCTTCTCCTTTCACATTAATTCATTGTACATTTACTCAATAATATGATGATGTTTGTAATTTTATTTATGCTTGAAGTTTGCGGTGTAGCATTTCTCTATCAAAGTCTAAATGATGCTCAAACAACAAAAGGAAGGGGTCCGACATGTCCCTTGCTTGCGAACTTTTTGAGTAGGGAGCTGGAGATCCATTCCTCACATTTACCGTTGTCCCCATACTTCACTCTTTCAACACTTGTATACTTTACTCAGGCATGCATGCCCCTGTCCCTGTCTCCTGTGATCCACCAATTCACTGACTTCTTGTTGTTGTCTTCCAATTCAAATAGTCCCATGAATTGAGTGTTCCGTGAGAAAAAGAGAGGCTGACATCTTTTCTTATCTATCTATTTTCGTAAATGAAGAAGATAAGTGAGAGCTTACTGAATGTATCTTCTAAGAAGAGCTTAATTGGAAGAAGACGCGATTCGCGCGGGTCTGCTTTTTTTTTTAAGAAAGCAAGGAGGTCATTTGTTCGTTGGGCCATTTAGTGAGCCAAATCGCACTAAATGTGATTCATTCGCCTACTATCCTATATATAAATTCAACCTCTTAGTAAGACTAGGGCTAGGAAAACTCATTCTATATGGGTCAGGTAGGTGAAGCGTCTAGCTTGGGGGGGGGGGGGAATCTCTGAAAGGCCTTGTAGGTTCTCCAATTTTGAAGTATGAAGATAGAAAACCATAATTATTCCAAACATCACTTCAATAGTCTAGTATCCATGCCGCCTCGACTTCCATTTAAATTTGATGTTTGTTTACTGAGTGGGGGATGAGTGACAAGGGATTTAAGTGAGTCGCCCTAATCAATAAGCGTGAGCAGGTACCGAGTGTTGTGTATTATATTTCTTTTGTTAGTATTTGTCGAAGCGTAGAGTAATTTGGAAACCTTTCTTCATGATATATATATATATATATATATATATCTTATTGTAAAACTAAATGGAAAACAACATGGCATTTGAACTATGCAAAAGGAGACCTATATAGAATGTGGCTGTTAAATGAGCCTATGTGAAAATTGTAATGATTCAGTTGGTATTGTACATGGGAATAAGTTTATTTTCTCTGTCCATGTTTTATTTTATGAATGCAATTGCTTGAGGAGCCTTTTCATAGAACACTACTAGAAATTTTGTTTTATGAATCGTCTTGATGTGTGTAACTTAAAATTTGAGTTCAGACAGAGGCGAGCTTGTTAGGAGGGTTGTCTCATCCAAATATTATTAGGCTACTGGGATACTGCAATGATGGAAAACATGAATACCTTCTTGTTTACGAGTACATGATGAACCGAAGTTTTGATCGTTTTTTATTCACAAGTAAGCTATATTAGAATCTCTATAACCATTGTTGGATTAATTTTTTTCTCAAAAGTTGAATTATTGCAATCAAGTAGCTATGTAACATGAATCATTCTGCAGCTGCCAAACCACTTTCATGGGAAATACGCCTTATAATAATGATAGGAGTTGCCCGTGGACTCACTTATTTGCATTCGTCAAAAAATCAAGTTATATGGCGTGGCGTTAAAACCTCAAATATATTGCTGGACCAGGTACTTTTAAGCTATTCATGATTTATGGCAGTTATCGGTTAACCATTTATATATTAATGACTATATCTTATTCCAGGATTTTAATGCAAAACTGTGGGATTTTGGGTTAGCAAAATTTGGTCCTAAACTCGGGAAAACACATTTTAGTACAGATTTCATGGAAGACTATGTTTATGTAGCCCCAGAAGAGTATCTACAGACTGGTAAGTTGTAGTATAATGAAGTGACGATATTAAAAATTGAAGCTGCACAGGGTTGAAGTATGCATGAGTGATTAACTTCTACATCTGTTGTATTTGATCTTTGTGAGATATATATCAGCATTCTTCCAAAGCATAAGATTCTTGTAAAGCATTAGAATAAGCATTTTTAGAAAAATATTAAAAAAAAACATCATACTAGTCACACTTTCCCTAAAAGTCATATTTTTTGTAAAGAACGATGGTTTGTTTTCAATATATTGAAAACCAAAATGCACAAATGCGAAAATAAATTCCTCTGCATGCTTTGGAACCAAAGGACAATGGATAGTTGAGAAATTCAAAAGATCATATCATTTGTGATTCTAAACAACAAACTTCAATGTTACAGGTCATTTGACTGTGAAGAGTGACATCTATGGCTTTGGGGTGGTATTGCTGGAAACTCTAACCGGTCTACGGATGTTGGATGGGAATCGGCCCAATGAGCAACACAGTTTGGTAGACTGGGCAAGTCAAATCCTAGCAAGAAGAGAAACGCTAGAAGAAATTATGGATCCACGTCTTGAACAGAATTACCCCCTTGTAGCTGTTCTAAAATACGCTGAACTCACATTAAGATATCTTGCGGACAAACCCGAGGATAGACCTTCAAGTGAAGAAGTTTTGCAGCATTTGGAACAAATATATGACATTAACAAATAAAGGAAGCACAACTTCAAGCAAAACAATACTTGAATGCTAGACAACACTTCAATGTACACGAAATATTATCACTTGAGGAATTTAATGTAGTACATAAATGTATGGAACTTTTGTCGACGACAAGTGTAATCTAGACTTGAAGTCAATGGTAGTTATATATGACAGTTATGTATTACAGGTAAGAGTAAATTACAGTAAATTACGGATTTGGTCCCTATGGTTTGTTAAAATTTTGGATTGGGTCCCCCTAAAGAATTAATTACAGATGACATCACTGTGGTTTCAACTTTGTTTCGGATCAGGTCCCTCCATCTAACTCTAGTTAACTTAGGTCCGTTAAACACCTCACAAACAGGGGCAAATCTGTCATTCTAAATACACATTTTTTTTAACTCTTCTTAAACATTTCTAAAAGCCCGTCCAGAGACAAACATAATTCCTTTCCATTCTTCGTTTGAGTTCCAGAGACCATAGGGACCAAATCCGCCCTGTCGGTGATGCCGTCGCCGGAGTTGTGTATCTGATAAATGGACTGAAGATCGGCACCGGGGCGGGACTGTTGCACAAGTCGAGCTTCATAGATTTGTATCATGTGGAGTCGGGTAGGTGGTTGATAAGCTGTTCCCGTTTCTGGTTGCATCATAATAGTTTTCTCTCATCATTATCAGCTGAGATTCCACCCATAATACAAAAATTTATTGTTGAATCGTATAAGAGAATGTTCTTCTTCATTCTTTAATAATTCATTTGACCTTTTAGTCATAAACATAATTTATTTCCCACATGGTAGTTACCCTTTCTTCTATGATATTGCATTTCCTGTGGATACATATTTTAGTTTAATAGTTGTTGCCAACAAACGTTGTTAGTTGCTGAAAAGCTTTCCTCTATATACATGGTATTAGAGACCTAAATAACTTGATGAAAAGCTTTGAGTTTATGATACAGACCGCCTAGCCCGACAGATCGAGGAGAAACGCGACCGAGCCGTCCAGAAGCATTTTCGCACCGCAAGACCTTAGCTCGTGCCGCGAAACATGTTAGCTCCACCAGATCCAAATCTTATTCTTTATTTAATTATTTAGTTTCCTTTTCATAATTTTCTTATTCTTTATTTAATTATTTAGTTTCCTTTTCATAATTTTCTTAGCCTTCAAGTTAAGATTATTTTAGCTAAGTTTAGTTTCCATTCCTTTAACGTTTCCTAGTTTAGCTACAATTCTTAGCCTATTTAAATGTTTTAGCTTGTCCCTTATTATTCATTCAATTAATCAAAGCCTTTGAGCAAGTTTATCAGCTTACAAGTTCTCTCGTTTTAAAGCTTCACGCTTGTGAAGGTTGTCTTAATTTCGGGTTTGACGCTAGTCGATCCGTTCCACGTTTCTCACTGCGTCAGTTGGTATCAGAGCACAGAATCCCTGTCTCTTTCCGGCGTCCTAATGGGAGATCAGCCAACACTCAACCAAGCCGATATTGAGGCAATCACCGCGGCCTTTTCCGCGACCCTCGATACCGCCTTCGCAAACGCCAACAACAACCTCGCCGAACAAATCGTCACCGCACTCAACACCAACACCACCATCCTCACCAATAACCTCACCAATAACCTCGCCAATCTACTCAACGGGCATCCGATACAAGACAGGCCTCCCGTCCATAGACACCCACCCCGTCGCCAACCAACCCCTAGTGTTCTTTCTAGTTCCGAATCAGAACATGAGGAGGAAGAACGACCACCCCGTAATGACCCCGACTATCGAATGAAAGCCGACATCCCGTACTTCTACGGCAACACCAGCGTAGAAGAATTTCTCGACTGGAAAATCGAAGTCGATAGATTTTTCGAAATCATGGAGATTCCGGAACAAAATCAGATAAAGATGGTTGCTTTCCGCCTAAAAAGCACCGTCGCAGTCTGGTGGGACAAACTAGTGACCCAACGACAACGTCAACGCCGAGGTCCCGTACGATCTTGGAGACGGATGAAGCAATTAATGACGGAGCGTTTTCTTCCAGAAGATTATGAACAAATCCTCTACAAGACGTATCTAGATTGCTCTCAAGGGTCTAGATCCGTATCCGACTACACGACCGAATTCATTCGTATATCAGACCGAAACGAGATCGGTGAGTCCGAAGGTCAAAGAGTCGCCCGCTACATCAATGGCTTGAAAACTTCGATTCAAGAAAAGATTGGGCTTCAAACCGCTTGGACCGTCGCGGAAGCATCCAGTTTGGCCATAAAGGCCGAACTTCTAGAGAAGTCCACGCGATCATCACCCTATCGAATGTACCCATCTCAAACCAAAACCGACGCCTCTAACTCTACATCCTATAAAGGAAAAAACGTCATAGCCAACCAAGCTCCTCGCAACCCTACTCCACCCCAAACTACAACCACCGCTAAACCAACCGCACCAAAACCCGTCAACCCTTACGCGAGACCAATGGGTTCCAAGTGTTATCGTTGCGGTGAACCCGGACACCGATCCCACGAGTGTACCCAACGGCGGACTATCGCACTCGTCGAAGAAGGCGAAAACGAAGAAGAAAACGAATACGATGATCTAGACTTTGCGGAAGAAAATCTGGAGGAAAAGGTGACGATCGTACTCCAGCGCATCCTTCTCGCTCCAAAAGAAGAAGGACAACGGAAGAATCTCTTTCGTACATATTGCGCGATCAACAAGAAAGTTTGCAACTTGATTGTTGATAATGGAAGTTGCGAAAACTTGGTGTCACAAAAGCTCGTTGACCACCTTGGTTTGCCGACCCAACCACACAACGCGCCTTACTCCCTTGGGTGGGTAAAGAAAGGACCCCAAGCGCGTGTTACTCAAAAATGCAAGGTTCCTATATCCATTGGAAAGCACTACAAAGCGGAAGTTCTTTGCGATGTACTCGAGATGGACGCATGTCACATTCTACTCGGCCGACCATGGCAATTCGACCATGATGTGACTTATCGGGGAAGAGACAACATCATGTTCTTTCGTTGGGGTGATCGTAAAATCGCCATGGCACCCGTAGCTCAATTCGACCGCATCCCGGAAAAGAAAGGTGAAAGCTTTCTAGTCGTCACATCCAACGAACGCCTCCTCGAAGACACCTTCAAGGAAACACAAACCTTTTGCCCCGTTGTTGTTAAAGGTTTAATGAGCGTCGAAAAGTCTAACGAGGCCCCGGAAGAAGTTAAAGAGATACTCCGAGATTTCAAAGACTTAACCGCGGAAGATTTACCGCCCGAGCTACCTCCCATGAGAGATATTCAACACCAAAAAGACCTCATTCCGGGCGCCAATCTACCGAACCTTCCTCACTATCGCATGAGCCCAAAAGAAAACGAGATATTGCGGGAGCAAGTCGAAGACCTTTTGAGGAAAGGTTTTATTCGGGAAAGTTTAAGTCCATGTGTCGTTCCCGTTCTCCTCGTGCCAAAAAAGGGTAATCAGTGGCGGATGTGTATTGATAGTCGCGCCATCAACAAAATCACGATCAAGTACCGTTTTCCCATTCCTCGTTTGGAAGACATGCTTGATTCGCTATCCGGCGCCAAGATCTTCACTAATATCGATCTCCGAAGTGGTTACCATCAGATTCGAATCCGTCCGGGGGATGAGTGGAAGACGGCGTTCAAAACCCCTTTCGGATTGTATAAGTGGCTCGTCATGTCTTTTGGGACGTCTAACGCCCCAAGCACTTTCATGCGAACTATGAACCAAGTTCTACGCCCCTTTATGGGATCTTTTGTCGTCGTCTACTTTGACGACATTCTTATCTATAGTCGAGGTAAGGACGATCATCTCGCGCATTTACGGCAAGTTTTAACCGTGCTCCAAGAAAATAAGCTTTACGTTAATCTCATAAAGTGCACCTTTTGCACCCCAAAGCTTCTATTTTTGGGTTTTATCATTGGAGAAGTCGGTATTGAAGTCGATGAAGAAAAAGTGCGCGCAATACAAGAATGGCCCACTCCTAAAACCGTGTCCGATGTTCGTAGCTTTCACGGATTGGCCACTTTTTATCGGAGATTCGTAAGGGATTTTAGCACGATCACCGCCCCCATCACGGAATGCCTCAAGAAAAACAAATTCCAATGGGGTCCCAATCAAGATCATAGCTTTGCCTTAATCAAGGAAAAGTTAAGCTCCACTCCGGTCCTTGCCTTACCCGATTTCGATAAAGTATTTGAAGTTGAATGCGATGCAAGCGGAATTGGGGTAGGAGCGGTTCTTTCCCAAGAAAAGCGACCGGTTGCCTTCTTTAGCGAAAAATTGAGTGAAGCTCGACAAAAGTGGAGTACGTACGATCAAGAGTTTTATGCCGTTTTCCGTGCCTTAAAACAATGGGAGCATTATCTTGTGCAAAAAGAGTTCGTCTTATTTACCGACCATCAAGCCTTGAAGTTCATTAATAGCCAAAAATCGGTGAGCAAGATGCATGCTCGATGGGTTAGTTACTTGCAAAAGTTTCCTTTCATGATCAAACACAAATCCGGAATTTTCAATCGCGTAGCCGATGCCTTGAGTCGACGTGCCACTTTGATGATTACTCTTGCCCAAGAAGTTACCGGATTTGAAGTCCTCAAAGAACAATACGAAGAAGATGACGACTTCAAGGATATTTTTCTCAAGTGCAAATCCGGGTCACCGATGGATGACTACCACATGCGGGATGGTTACCTCTTCAAAGGCAATCAATTTTGTGTCCCTAACTCGTCCCTTCGTGAAAAATTGATTAGGGATTTGCATGAGGAGGTTTAAGTGGCCATCTTGGTCGTGATAAAACCGTCGCTAGTGTGCTTGAGCGATACCATTGGCCGCATCTACGACGAGATGTTGGTACTATTGTGCGAAAGTGTTACACCTGTCAAGTTGCGAAAGGTCAAAGCCAAAACACCGGTCTTTACTTACCTCTACCGATTCCGGAGGATATTTGGCAAGATTTGTCAATGGATTTTGTTCTTGGCTTACCTCGAACTCAAAGAGGAGTTGATTCGATTTTCGTTGTTGTGGATCGTTTTTCAAAGATGACCCACTTTATTGCATGCAAAAAGACGGCGGACGCGAGTAACATCGCCAAACTATTCTTCAAGGAGATTGTTCGTCTTCATGGTGTTCCGAAAACTATCACTTCCGATCGTGATGCAAAGTTCCTAAGCCACTTCTGGATCACTTTATGGCGTCTGTTCGGAACCGCGCTTAACAAGAGCACTACAGCGCACCCACAATCTGACGGTCAAACGGAGGTTACAAATCGCACACTTGGGAATATGTTACGAAGTGTTTGCGGGAGTAAACCAAAATAGTGGGATCTTGCCCTCCCACAAATCGAGTTCGCTTACAATAGTGACGTCCATTCCGCAACGGGTTGCTCTCCATTCTCTCTGGTTTACACCTCCGTTCCAAAGCATGTTGTGGATTTAATCCAACTCCCTCGACTTCTGGGAACAAGTGTTGTCGCTGAAAATATGGCCAAAGATGTCCAAGCTATTAAAGAAGATGTAAAGGCCCGTCTTGAAACCGTTGCCATACGGAACAAGGAACTAGCGGATCAACACCGACGAAAGAAGGTATTTCAAGAAGGGGATGATGTGATGGTATTCCTTCGAAAAGAACGTTTTCCCGTTGGAACCTACGGAAAACTCCGGCCCAAAAAGATTAACGACAATGCCTATGTCGTCGCTCTTCCCGATTCGCTTCACATCTCCAACACTTTCAATGTCGCCGATCTGTACGACTACTACGCAGATGATTTTCCCTTAGATGAGAACTCGGGATCGAGTTCTTCAGAGGTGGAGGAGACTGATACAGACCGCCTAGCCCGACAGATCGAGGAGAAACGCGACCGAGCCGTCCAGAAGCATTTTCGCACCGCAAGACCTTAGCTCGTGCCGCGAAACATGTTAGCTCCACCAGATCCAAATCTTATTCTTTATTTAATTATTTAGTTTCCTTTTCATAATTTTCTTATTCTTTATTTAATTATTTAGTTTCCTTTTCATAATTTTCTTAGCCTTCAAGTTAAGATTATTTTAGCTAAGTTTAGTTTCCATTCCTTTAACGTTTCCTAGTTTAGCTACAATTCTTAGCCTATTTAAATGTTTTAGCTTGTCCCTTATTATTCATTCAATTAATCAAAGCCTTTGAGCAAGTTTATCAGCTTACAAGTTCTCTCGTTTTAAAGCTTCACGCTTGTGAAGGTTGTCTTAATTTCGGGTTTGACGCTAGTCGATCCGTTCCACGTTTCTCACTGCGTCAGTTTATTTGCTGGAGATATTGCATTCACATAGTAAATATATAAGATGTTTTTTTTTGCAGGGGCCAACTGTTTGATGAAATGTCTAGGTGGGTTGTTCCTGTTTTATGTTTATGAAAGTGTCAAAAGGACTGCTAAAAATCATTGATTACTCATGTCCAAAGTCATTGAGAAGGAAAAATTAAGGTATTTATGACAAACTTTAGTTAGTTGGCGGATATATCGAATTCACATGCTATGCTAACTAAGCACGATATATGTGGTGTATAGTTGAGAAGTCATTGAATGAGATATATGGATTGGTATAGCCCTTTTGATCAATCACCAATTAAGCACTCCCTGATGCATGGGTAGCCCCCTTAAAGCCCCCTTAACTTCATGTGAGTCATTGAATGAGATATATGGGTAGGTGAGTTAGCCAACCCCATTACTTGGAGCTCGATCGATCTCATTATATATATATGTGGAATTCGAGTGTATGTAAATTGTGAAATTGTGAAATTCTCGAATATATATATATATATATACATATATATAAGGGGGAGATAGATCTTACAAAAAGCAAACCATATGAATTTCATATATGTATATGCACTTACAGTAATGCTATATAATTTTGTGCCCCTAATTAGGAAGATGTTTTTGAAAAGCTTGATGCAGATCCCGAGAATTTCACAATTTACATACACTCGAAGCCAGGTTTTGGGTTTGATGAGTCAGTTACCAGATCAGTCTTCTTCTACAACCAACAGTTGGAAAACAGTGTGGAGGTAGCTGATCATCTAGACTGTGCTATGTTGGTTTGTAGTTAAACTCTGATGTTAGACAGTTAGAGTACTAGGCGAAGGATCGTGTGAGAAGTTGAGTTAGCATGAGAAGTGGATCTAAACTCTTGATCACTTATAATCTCAAACCCACCCATGAATCACGCTTCATAAGGGAATTGATTCGGTGCATCTTATCTCGGTGCATCTCATCCTTCTCATCCTAATATGCATCCAACGGTTGATAACCACATCTCACGCTTTTCACGTTAACTCAACTTCTCACCGGAACCCAACCCCAGAGTACTATGGTTAAGATCATCAAATTTATGTACTGGGTTTTAAACTGTAATTTGACCTTATTCTATAGGTGGGTTGGGGTAAGCCAACTATGATTGAAGCAGAGAAGCTGCTGTTCAAGGTGCCCTTAATGACAGGTTTCTTTCATTAATAGCTGTTCAAGGATGCCCTTATTTGTTCTCCTCTCTGACATGTTTCTTTCATTAATAGCTTTTAAAACTATGTCCTACATTGTCATACTCTGAATGATATGTACAAAAGCAACACATTCCTCCTTTTAAACTGGATTCACCATTTTAAAAAATGACAGTTGGTTGAAAATGACTTTGAGCTGCAGTCCTGGCCAGAGACAATGTCCTTTCAATTCTGAAATTTATTCAATATCTGGAAGCAAATTATTCAGTATGGGAGTTCGATCTTTTCAATGGCCAACGAGTTAAAGAAACTCGATCTTCTCAATGGCCAACAGTTCGGACATTTAGAAACAGCAACTAAACTCAAATACCAAAGTTTATACCAGATTAACAGACCAAATGTTTGAAGGCCTATTTATGCTGCTGCATTTTTAGCTAGTTCTTTGTAATTGTGCAATGAATACCTGCTAAGTCTGTGATCCCTGGGAGAACACAGAAATGTCAATGTATCATCTTAATTTAGAAATGAATCTTGAGTTTTGGTGTTTTGCACACAATGTTCATTATACTTGCTACAACCCAATGGGGAAAAGATCGAAGTACAGTTTACTGATGATGGTGGAATGTTGATAAATATATCAGCATAGGGGAACAGGCAGATTAATTGCAACATGTCACATGACAGACGATTTTTAAAGATGACAGGGCTTATTGAATTCAATCCGGAAAATTACAACAAAACCAATTTTATTTATAAATGATGATAAATATATCTCAATGTTCTAATAAAATGTTTTATAAGGGTTAGATTTATATATCAAATATAGCTGTTATAATAAGGTGGCAAGACGTAGCTAGGTATCCAAACAAAAATTTTAGGACACGATTAAATAAAATGTTCTAATAGCTTTTACGATATGTCCTTTTCACTAGCCAGACACATTTTCAAGTCATATAATACAAAAATAATACAAATAATAAAATAAAATCAATGGCAATGCATACAGATACATATTGAATTTAAGAATCAAACAAATGTTGTTGATAATTGGAATACAAATAGCTCTTCTTGGCAGATGTAGCAGTTGCTGTAGACAATGCAGAGAACCCAACAAATTTGTTATCTTTCTTTGCCATGCATATCTTAGCAATGTAATCAAAGGATTGGTGCTTCTTTACAAAGGGCTGATTGACATATTCTTCAACTGGCATCCACTGCAAGGTGAGGAAAGGTAATATAAATCTATCTCAACTATAAAAACATGATTTTACATACAAGAACCAGTAACACCTTGGTTGTAAACTTCAGGCCCCATAGCACAAAAGACGACCCGGACACCAATAGTTATAAGAAAAGAAGACAAGTCTAGCTAATGTGGGACTTATCACTTCAAATATCAAAGAATGTATATGACCAACACAATGGGAAGAAGTGCATGTGTTTCTCATAAGTCGTAGCTTATTTACCTTCACTGCAGGCTTAACAAGATTCACAAGTTCAAGAGACATTTTAAGCCAAACTCCCTTCTTTCCCTGCAAGATGATATAAATTGAAGAGTTCCAATCAAATCGAATAACCTATGATTAGTAAAGAAAAACAACTTTAAAAACAGGAGCACCCGTTGAAAGCAAGAAAACTTCATCTCCAGTTATAAAAACATGAAATTCTAGTATTAGGATATGTATGTTCTTTGATCATCGTAGCTAATGATGTTCCATCATCTCCAGGAACTTCGTAACAATCAACTCTACTACAAAGAGCTCAATATAAGTGTTTGATGGCAAATCTTTTGGAGCAAAAGAAGATCAACATAATTATAACAGTAATAATGGGCTTCCCCTTTGTGTCGAACTAAATTAACAAAGGGGAGTGAAATCGAAATTGAAATCCAAATCCAAATCGACCCTGAAATCGAACTCGAATTTTGCTTACTCGTACACACATCTGCTAATTAGTCTGATGAGAGTAACCTGTTTACTCAGAAGCATCTGAAATCGAAATCTAGCCTTCAATCAAAATTGAAATCAAGTAGTCTGAGATCAACCTGGTTTTCGTTTCCTTCCACAGGCAAAACAAAGGCGTCGGTCATTAATAAAGAGGTAATCGATAAAGAGGTACAAAAATATTGAAAATGATCTTAAATGAGTTTTTAATTAAATGCATGACCTTCTGGCCTATTCAAAAGAAATGGGTTTATACTCATGAGAAGGTCATGGATTTAATTAAAATCTCATTTAAGGTTATATACCTAAAAATCTCAAAAAGGATTAGAAATAAGGGTTTTTTGAATTGACAGGAATGGCCCTCACATGGGAGGCATGTGAGGGGTTTAACGGCCATGGTTAACCAAGGTTAAACTGAGGGACTTGATCCGCAACAAAACTGAAACAATGATGATGTTGTCTGTAATTAATTCCTATGAGGGACCTAATCCAGAATTTCAAAGAACCACAGGGACCAAATCCGCAATTTACTCTACAGTTAAATATGGACTCAACTTCAAACACTATATATATATATATATATATATATATATATATATATATATATATATATATATATATGTAATGGTCTGTAAGATTTGCGGCTAATAAGAAAAGTTATATGTTTCTTAGTGAAGACAACTACTCTCTGTTAATCCTTAATGGTTTAAGTTATTTGTGTTAATCCAACAAAGTGGTATCAGAGCCACAGTTCTTGGATAGAGATCTTCTTACAAATCATAGAAGAAAATCATTTACATGGTGTCTCAAAGTGGGAGTACGTTACAGCCACAATTACCAAAATTGAACAACCGAAACTATCATCAATGGAGTATTCAGATGAAAGTTCTGTATGAATCGCAAGATTGGTGGAGTATAGTGGAAAATGGTGTGATTGAACCTACAAGCACTGTCGGATTGACCGTACAACTGATCACCGAGTTACGTGAAAATAAGACAAACGATAAAAAGGCGCTTTGCGTCATCTACCAAGCCGTAGATGAGGTTATATTCAAAAGAATCTCTACATCCCTATCACCAAAAGAAGCCTGGGAAATGTTATACAAAACCTATCAAGGAGAAGAACAAGTAAAAACCATACGTCTTCAAAGACTCCGATGCGAACTAGAGATGCAGAATTAATCGAGGAGTTCTATAATAAGGTAATTGCTTTAACGAACCATATGCGTGTAAATGGTGAAACCATAGACGATAAGTGAATCGTAAAAAAATTCTAAGAAGCCTAACTCGGAAGTTCGAATATATTGTTATTGCAATAGAGGAATCCAAAAACCTTTCTACCCTTTCTCTCGAGAGTTTATTTGTAACTCTGCAGTCTCATGAACTGCGATTAAAACAGCTCGATACTTCTCAAGTAGACCAAATATATTAAGCTCAAGTTTTTTTGAAAGGAAACTTTAATGATAAAGGAAAAGGGAAGTACTATGGGAAGGGAAAGTGGCAAGTAAAAGGTCGTGGAAAAGGTCCTCATGTGGACCAGAATCATAACGATCATGGTATAGGGACGTCCAAGGGTAAAGGATGTGGGAAACCACTCTCCCAAATACAATGGTATCACTGTCAACGCTATGGTCACACCGCTAAGTTCTCTAGACAGAAACAAGCCGAAGAAAGATAGACTCCACGTTCATGCACGAGAGGGAGTCCAAGGAAGACGATATTATGTTTATGACACATATGAAAACTTAGAGACGTTTTTTGAAGAAATATGATATAGCGCCTGTAGTATCACGTAGTAATCACATGACAGGAAATAGAAACATATTTGTAACACTAGATGACAAGGCTCAATGCGAAGTGAGAACATGAGATAAGAGAAAACACATTGTTCAAGGGAGAGGGAACATTCTTGTGAATACCAAAATAGCAACAAAGAGAATATGTGATGTGTACTTCGTACCAGCCCTCAAACACAACTTGTTGAGTATTGCGGCATTGGTCTTAAAGAAGTATGACATGCACTTTGTTGACAACTCCTGTGTTATCATAGATCCTAATGGAAATCTTTTGGGGAAGGTTAAGATGACCATTAACAAGATGTTTCCACTAAGGTTTGATAAAGAAGGGCTGTCAGCATTTAGCATGCGTACAGATGACAAAATGAGACTTTGGCATGTACATTTTGGACATTTAAATTTCGGATCATTACACCATATGAGAAAAACCCAAATGGTTTGTGGCATGCCAACACTTGACAATATAAGCCAACAACTTCTCTTTTGTTGGTTTCGTCGTTTCTTGTTTGCGTTGTTTGACATGATCTACTATTTATTACTGGAGTCATATTTAGAAATTTTCCACGAGGTTCCATCCCCTTTATCCAAGAAAAAAAATTCAAAATCGGGTTTCAAAGATTGCAACTTTAGATGCTATACACTGCACGTATCAAATGTACTCAAGAGAGAGGCACCTTAAACTCCGCCAATTGGGGGTAAGGCATAATGTTCCTACTACTAGAGAAGTTGTAGAGACTTGGAAAAACAATGAATATATTTGCAGAAACTATATTACGATGCTTTGGATGATTCCTAAACGACATCTATTTAACTTTTAAAACAACAAAAGAAATATGGGAATCATTGGAATGAAAGTACATAACCAAAGTTGTCGGTTCTAAGAAATTTATTTTTGGAAATTTTTTAAATGAGTGGTGTGAAGTCTGTAGTCAAGCTAGTTGAGGAATCACAATTTATATATAGTTATTGATGAACTTGATCATGTGGAAGGTATGTGCATAAATTCAGACGTTCTTGTTGGTTTAAATAATAGAAAATTGACTCCATAGAAAAAACTTCAAATTTGAAACATCTAACTGAGGACATTATGACCTTTGAGCAATTGTTTCCAAAAATCCGTTTTGTAGAGGATAAGGAAATAATGAAAAAATAGATGTAAGTTCACGAGAATTAAACACAAATTCGGTTGGAGGAATCAAAATTTCATAAATTTAAGGAAAAACGTGTCGTTGTCAAACCTACTTCTTTCAATGCAAGAGGTCCACTATCTCCACTAAAAAGGCCCTTCAAGAAATGTGTAATGAATTGTTGGGTGTGTGGTAAACCTTTTGGACATAGAGCAAAGGAGTGTCGTTTCAAGAAGAATTGTTGGGACAAGCTAATCAAAAAGTAAAAGTCATTAGCTCAGACAATGGTACTGAATTTAAAAATATTGACCTAAACACCTTTTGTGAAGAAAAAGGAATTGAGAGACAATACAGTGCACTTAGGACTCCAGAACAAAATGGTGTTGCTGAGAGAAGGAATAGGACACTGATTGAGGCTGCTAGATCTCTGTTAGCTGATTCTAAACTACCAATAACTTTCTGGGCAGAAGCAGTTAATACTGCTTGCTATGTCCAAAACAGAGTACTAGTAGTCAAGCCTAAAAACAAGACACCTTATGAGCTTTTAAATAAAAGAAAACCCTTTATTGGATTTTTCAAACCTTTTGGGTGTCCTTGTACAATTCTCAATACCAAATCTCACTTAGGAAAGTTTGATAGCAAGGCAGATGATGGATTTCTTGTTGGTTACTCATCTCAGAGTAAGGCTTACAGAGTTTTTAATACTTCTTCTAGAATAATTGAGGAAAGTGACAATGTCAAATGCAATGAGAACACACCAAATCCTATTGGATCTGGTCCTCAGTGGCTGTTTGACATTGATTCACTAACTAACTCTTTTGGTTTCAGAAGTGATGATTATGCAGAGGATCAGGGGACACACAAGCTCAAGAAATTATTCCTCAGTCTGTGATCTTTCCTATGCCTATAAAAGAACCTGTTGAAGTCTGTGAAAGAGAATCTATATCTGAGCCAATTCAGAGTGAAGAAGAAAGAAGAGAAGAAGAATCTTCAGTGCATAAAGAGCTAGAAGTAGCTGAGGTGATCCCCTCAGTTGACTTAAATGATTCCAATCTAGAGGTGGGAATCCATGAAGAACCTAGTTTTCAGACTAGAACTCAAAAGAATCATCCTCCAGAACTGGTCATAGGAGACATCTCTTCTCCTATGATTACAAGGAATCAAAGCAGACTTCAAGAGCTGCAGGATCAACAACACACAGTACTCTCCTGCTTCCTATCCCAGATTGAGCCTAAGAAGGCCTATGATGCAATGAAGGATTCAAGTTGGATAGAAGCCATGCAAGAAGAGTTACTGCAGTTCAAGTTACAAGAAGTTTGGGACTTGGTGGACCTTCCAAAAGGTCATAGAGCTATAGGCACCAAGTGGATTTTCAGGAACAAAAAGGATGAGAGAGGTATTGTGATCAGGAACAAAGCAAGGCTGGTGGCACAAGGGTACACTCAAGAAGAGGGCATAGATTATGATGAAGTGTTTGCTCCAGTGACAAGTGGTATCAGAGCAAGTATTCTCAGAAATCTTATACATCATGGAAAACGTAGTTGAATCAAGCAGTACCTTGGTCTCAAAGGTTCCAATGCTCAGACCCAATGAATTCGACATGTGGAAGATCAGAATTAAGCAATACATTCTCCTCACTGGTTACTCTATGTGGGACATCATTGAGAATGGCCCATCTGATGCAGGAAAGATTGGTGCAGATGGAAAGAGGACACCACCAAAAACTGATGCAGAAAGAAAGACTAGACAGACAGAGATGAAAGCTTTGAGCACTTTGCTCTTGGCTATTCCCAATGAATATCAACATCAATTCTGCAACTGTACTGATGCACAGATGCTCTGGAATGCTCTAGAGAAGAGATTCTCTGGTACTAAAAGTACCAAGAGAAACCAGAAGGCTATATTGAAGCAACAATATGAGAACTTTATGTCAACCAAGAATGAGTCCATGACTCAAACTTTTGACAGGTTCAACAAGCTAATTGGTGAACTAGCTACTGTGGGAGTACAAATTGATCAAGATGATCTAAAAAAGAAGTTCTTAAGGTCCCTGGGTGATGAATGGACCATGTATACTGTCTCTTTCAGACAGAATGATCAACTGGAAGAAAAAGAACTTGATGATCTATACAATGATCTAAGAGTTTTTGAATCTGAGGTAGAGGCTAAGAAGAAGCCTTCTAGGTATGTTCACAATGCTGCACTCCTATCAGCATCAATTTATTCTACTTCCAACCCTGAATCAGTTAGTGCTGCTAATGGAGCAAATCAAGAGAAAGGCACTGAATCTGTGTTTGAAGCCTTTTTGTCCAGTCATGGAAACTCTTCTCTAATTATTGATGACTTGGAACAACTCCATCCAGATGATCTTGAAGAGATGGACATTAAATGGCAGATGGCCATGCTCTCTATGAGAGTAAAGAAGTTCATCAAGAGAACTTGGAGGAACAACTTCTCCCAAAGAAGAGAAAATGGAGCAGGTTTTGACAAGTCAAAGGTGGAATGCTATAAATGTCATCAGAAGGGAGACTTTGCTAGGGAATGCAGAAGTGGAGTGTCTCACAACAACAGCCACCAACAAGCACAGACTGGAAACTTCAATAATAACAGAAACTCTGCACAAGCCCTAGTCTCTCAACAAGGTATGGGGTTTTGTGTGTTCTAGAATCTAGTTTCTAATCAAACAATCAAACAAACAAGATAAAACAAATCAATTACCTGTTTGATTTCTTTCAAATTCAATCTTTACACTTTCTCTCTCCAGAACTCTCTCTTTCTCTCTCTACAATCTGACTTCTCACACTTCAGTTCCCTCTAAATCATATCTTACAAAATACAAAGAAAACAAACTATTTATACTAACTACCAATTACAAGGAAAATACAAATACAAAATACATTGACTTATTACAAATAGACTTTGACTTTTAATGAGATTTGACTTTAGCAGCTTTGACTTTCTCAACTTTGACCTTCAGTATTCTTGATCATGTATCCAACAGATTTATGCTCTAACAATCCCCCCCCCCCTTTGGATTCAAGATCATTGTTGAAAGATTTAGCAATTAAATCTTCACTTTAAGCTCTGTCTGAACAATCTCCCATTTTCCTTTAACAGTCTTCTTTCCAAAGTTATCTTCAAATGATGAACAATCTCCCCAAAGCTCTCATAGAACGCTTTCAGACTTTGGAAAGAAATTATCTTCAGAATCAGCTTGAATTGCTTTTCAGCAAATAATCTTCAAAGAACTCCTCATAGCTATTTATGCAGTTTGCCACTTTCATCTGGTTTCCGACCTTTGATCCCATCATCATCTTTTGTAATTGATCCCACATATTCTTTGCATTGGCTATATAACTGTCAATCTTGATGTAGATCTCGTTTGGGATGCTTTGAAGAAGTAAAGATCTCGCTTGTTTATCTGCTTTGTATCGGCTTTTCTGCTCTTCAGAATATTGAGAAATATCTACTGTCACTGTTTTCATCTTTTGCTCTCTTTCTTCAGTTCCATCTTCACTATCAGAAGAGTCAACATCAGGTACTTGAACTGTTATTGGAACCATTGGACCTTGGGTGATTGACAGTAGAATATTCTCTCCATTTGAATGCCGATCTATGAAATCCAGGAATCTGTCTTTCCATTGCTAATATTCGCCTTTGAATAAAACTGGAGGTTTCACATCAGTTCCAATTAAAAGTGCATCTTTGGAAGTCATCTTGTATAACCCTGTTTGAAAAATATATCAATAAGAAACTAGAACTGATCGTTAGTCCAAATGAAACAATCAAGAAAATACAGAAAACTTGAAATATAAAATCAGAAATTTTAATCACTAAAAGAACTATGTCCCCCTAGGCAGACTTAGGAAATGCATTATACTATGCGCGTCACTCAGGAAACGCATTCATCAGCAAAGCGTGTCACACTTGAAACGCATACCTCAACAATGCGTGTGAAACTTGAAACGCATTCCTCAAAATGCTTGTCACACTTGACCCGAAATTCTCACAATACGTGTCACACTTGAACCACAATTCTTTGCTTTGCGTGTCACAAAGAATATCAAGTCTCTACTATGCGTGTCACAAGGAGTCGTAGATTTCTGTTATGCATGTCACTAAGCAAATGCATTACTCAAAATGCGTGTCAAGAAGCACCCGCATATCAAACTATGCGTTTGTTATTAAACCCGCAACATTCAGCTATGAATGACCCGCATTCCTTGATGATAGACCCGCAATCCTTGATGAATCAGACGCATTCCTCGATGAACACCCGCATTCCTCTGAATCGAACAGAATCACTCTAAAAATTCATTTACACCTTGAGTTCAGACTCAAAACTTCGACAATTTGGTCTTTTCAACAAATCGAATACAAAGCTAACACTAATTTTCGATCAAAAACACAAAAATTACAATTTTGAATAAGAACAGTGTCAAGAACTCGTGTTTACAAAAATCACAAAAATTCGAAAATTCGAATTCAATACAGTGCAATTCTTTATAACACCTATACAGACTCGATCGAATTCACATTCCTAACATTACCTAATCAATTACAACACCAAAAAACTCAATTAAACTCGAAATCGATTCTGGACTTTGATGAACAGTACGAACGAACGTATTTCTTGATTTTTCTTGATTTGGATCTGCTCTGATACCAATTGTGTGTTCCAGAATCTAGTTTCTAATTAAACAATCAAACAAACAAGATAAAACAAATCAATTACCTGTTTGATTTCTTTCAAATTCAATCTTTACACTTTCTCTCTCTAGAACTCTCTCTTTCTCTCTCTACAATCTGACTTCTCACACTTCAGTTCTCTCTAAATCGTATCTTACAAAATACAAAGAAAACAAACTATTTATACTAACTACTAATTACAAGGAAAATACAAATACAAAATACATTGACTTATTACAAATAGACTTTGACTTTTAATGAGATTTGACTTTAGCAGCTTTGACTTTCTCAACTTTGACCTTCAGTATTCTTGATCTTGTATCCAACAGATTTATGCTCTAACAGGTTTGATTGGAGTGATCAAGCAGAAGAGGCTATCCAAAACCAAGCTCTAATGGCAGAGGTGTCTGATCTCCCAACAGAGGTAACTTCTAATCTTTGTTCTCAAAATTGCATTAACACTGTTAAAAGGTACATGGATCACAACCAGAACATGAGTGATGACCTTAAGAGATTAGAAAAGGACATAAAAGATTACGTGAGGATTGTTGAGAGGTTTGAAGATCAGATTAAGGGTTTTCAAGCCAATGAGCTTCAACATTCATATGACACAAACTACTGGAAGTGGGAGAAGAATGACCTAGAACTCCAACTGACCAAATCTAAAGAGGAAAGTGATAAGTTAAGAAGAGAGTTGGCTAAAGTCAAGTTAGATGTAGAAAAGTTTTCCAATGCTTCTAAAGCAATGGACTCTTTACTATAAACTCAGATTCATGATAAACTGAGAAGAGGAATAGGGTACAATACCACACCACCACCCTACAACAACAACTACATCCCTCCTAGTTCAGACTTGTTAGAGACAAAGGATAGGAAGGACCTGCCTGAGGGAGCCACTGAGATAGATCCCTTAGATGAAGTAGTTGTTGAGGATAAAACTGAGAAAGAAACTGTCAAGAATAAGCACAGTACTGTGAGTGGTAAGATTCCTATAGAAAACCACATAATTACCAATGAGGGATGTGGAAAGCATTGGGTCAAGTCCAATGAGATAGAGAAGACTGAGGGAAAGACCAAGAAGGTTCATTATAAACAGACCACTGTTGTGAATCCTATCCCTTGCAAACAGTGTGCATGCAATAAATCTGAGCCCCAAAAACATGATAAACCAAGGGGAAATCAGAGAAACTGGAATAATCAGTGGGCACAAAAACAAGGGGTTGATCTGAGTAAAATCAATAGACCAAAACCCTGTTTTATTTGTGGAAAGCTTAATCACATTGCCAAATACTGCTATTTCAATCCTATGAACCAAAGGCTGAACTTTCAGAGATCTACTCAAAAACCCTTTGGTTATAGGAAGAAAGAAAAGAACCATGTGGCTAAGAAAGTTGTTAAATCTAAAAGCCACATGAAGAAAAAGATTGTGGAAGACAGTGTCAAGATCTGGATACCTAAAAGCACTAAATTTGTTAGTGCTGCTACCACAAATAGTGCTGCTGACAGTGATAGTGCTGCTAGAAGCAATACTACTGCTACCAATGTTAGTGCTGCTAACATTGTTTGTACTTCTGCAAATGTTAATACTGCTAGTTAGTTAATACTGCTAGTGGTTAATACTGCTCTCAGTTAATACTGCTAGTTAGTTAATACTGCTCTCAGTTAATACTACTAGTTAGTTAATACTGCTCTAGGTTAATGCTGCTTATGTCCCATACACTATAAATACCCTTTGCCCGCCTAAAAGATCATAACGACTCTTTAAATACTGTTCACTTTCTCTCTAACCCTTTTCTCTCAAGAATCAAGTGTTTCAGGCAAGAATACTCCAGTTCAATGGCATCCATGGCATTCATTGACGAGCACAATGAAATCGCGATGCTACAAAAGCCAAAGCAAGCTGCCGACTTTCATCAGATAGTGGATTTTTTGAAGTCTAGCCATCTCGCCCATGCTCTAACTGTGTCACCTGTTATCTACATTGAACACCAAAGGCAATTCTGGGCGAATGCCACCATAGTCACAGAGAATGGAGTGCAGTTTCTGAAAACAAGGGTGTGTGACAAACCCTTGTCTGTCTCTGAAGAGGTGATACACATCTGTCTACGTCTAGACGATGCTGAAGGTATTACTTCTCTTCCTAATGAGGACTTGTTCTCCAATTTATCAAAAATGGGGTATGGAGGCCAATTGGGTGGTTTTAAATTCTCAAAAGCAAAATTTTATACCCAATGGAGTTTTATTGTTCATACCTTAATGCATTGTATCTCTAAAAAGACTACTGGATGGAGTGAGTTTAGCAGTACCATTGCTTATGCTTTGGTCTGCCTGGCCACTGCCAGAAAGTATAATTTTTCTAAAATGATTTTCAGTGATCTTGTCTCAAACCTGGGAAGTAAAAAGAGTTTTTATATGTACCCCAGGTTTGTACAAGAAGTTATAACCCACGAATTGACGGATATGCCTCACTTTGATGAGGTATATGTACCAAAAATTCCCAAAGGTAAGGTCTTTTCAAACATGAAGAGATCCCCTTTGGACTCGGAAGGAGTTGACACCCCATTGTTCTCTACAATGATGGTGGTGTCCTACACTGAAGAAGGTATGGCAGCAGGGTCAAGGCCCTCATTAGACCATCCCACTGCTAGCCAATCCCAACCTTCCCACTCAATATCAATCCCCCAGTCTCTACTTCAAAAGCCAACCTCTCCAATTACCCAAACTTATATCAGAAAAAAGGTAAAGAAGGCTCCTTCTCTTCTTGTACCATCACCAACAGAGCCTTTAAGCCCTCTAAGGGAGAATTCTCCTTTAGAGAATATCTACAGGGAAACTACAGGGGTGTCTCCCAACCCCAAGGAGGTGCTCACTAAGGAGATGGTTGAGCATATGGGTGCTAAGGCTGCCACTACTCCTGCTAGCACAGAGGAGGTCAGTGGTAACATAAATAAGACCTTCCCCATGGCAACTTTGGGTGAGCAATCATCCAAAGGTCCCAAGTGCCAAGAAACCACGAGGGTAGCAGGTGCTTCTGCTAGGCAGAAGACCTCTACTACAAAAAGATCCAATGATCCTTCAAAAGAGGTTAACACTTCTGGAGAAAGTGAGGACAGATATGACTACTATGAATTGATGGAAGCAATGGGAAACATCAACATGGATGTGATCAAACAGGGCAAAGATATAGAGGAGCTGAAAATGATAGTTCTGTCACAACAAGAACAGATTGTCAACTTGAAGCAAATGGTGAAGAAATTGATTATGCAAAAGAAGAAGAAACAATTTGTACTAAGGAGGAAACCAGTGACTGATGCTCCCAAAAAGGGGGAGTCAGAAGCTGATGTCAGTCTGGAAGATGCCAAAGCTAAGGGGGAGCAAGAGAAAGTTGAGTTTGAGGGGGAGCAAGAAACTGCAGAAAATGTTGTACAAGAAGCAGAAATAGAATCTCAAGCAGCAACAGTAACAGAATCAATAGCAGCATAAACAGTTATTGCTGCTCAAGCAAATAAAGCAGCAGAAACTGTTAATGCTGCTGAATTGAATGAAGTAGCAGAAATGGTGAAAGAAGTGTTAAGTGATCTTCAGAGCATAAATTTGGAAGAACTTGAGACAGCTGAAGCATTAATCAAAGCCAAGCATGATACTCCCTAGGTCACTTCAAAGGCCAAAGGAGTTGTCATCAAAGACAATATTGAAGCTGTCAAGAAAGTTAGTATACAGAAAATGATGAGTAAAGAGAAAGGCAAAGCAAAGCTAGTGGAATCTGATCAACCAATGAAAAAGCAAAAGTTGATTGAGTCAGATGAAGCTCTGGCTAGAAAGATACAAGCTGAACTTGAAGAAGCAGAAACTGTGCAAGTAGAAAAAGATAGAGAGATTGCAAAAGCTATGGCTGCAGAACTCAATAAAGCTTATCAACAAAGTCTTGCAACAGAACTAGCCAAGAAGAAAGCCACATCTCTAAGGAAGCCTGGAAAGATCAAAATGGCTGCAAAGAGAAGACAACCTTCAAAGACATACTTTGGTGCTCAAGAGAGAAAAAAATGATTACTTTCCTCAAGGGTGCTGTAGGTGTCAAAGTGGAAATGTTCTCAAAGATGTCTTTTGAGAAAATCAAAGGGCTGTATGATGCAGAGATGACAAAGCTTCAAGGAAATGAAACTGCCAGGGTGGAGATGGAGAAGAGAATGAAAGAAAGCAATGATTTCATAGAAAAACCTTTTCCAGATGAGCAAGAAACTCCAAAGAAGGAAGCCACTATTGGTGAAAGTCTAAGGACTTTAAAAAGGACAAAGATGATGGCAAGGAGAAAGATGACCAAGAAGCCAATAATAGCTGAAGGAGAGGCTGAGAAGGTTGCTGAAGAAGAAGAAGGGGCACCTGAGTCATCTGAGAAGAAAGAGCCTTCAAGCACTGATGATGTAAATATGTATATGGTAGTGATGGACAAAGTGCCTGAACCAATTTCAGCTGAACCTGTTGGTGTAAAGCCTCCTGAGGTTATTCTCTGGGATACATTGACAGTGGATGGTAAGGAATACATAAGGCTGAAGAGGAAGGATGAAAAGTATGAGGTATTCAATACCTGGGCAAAGATTGTTAGAACATGCTCTAGGTCTGATATAGAAGAAATGTTTGAAATAGGGATGAAGTTGTATGCAAATCAGTTAAAAGCTCCAAGGATTTCAATTACAAAACTGGTTCTGGAGAAGGTGAGGACATATATGACTACTATGAATTGATGGAAACAATGGGAAACATCAACATGGATGTGATCAAACAGGGCAAAGATATAGAGGAGCTGAAAATGATAGTTCTGTCACAACAAGAACAGATTGTCAACCTGTAGCAAATGGTGAAGAAATTGATTCTGCAAAAGAAGAAGAAACAATTTGTACTAAGAAGGAGGAAACCAGTGACTGATGCTCCCAAAAAGGGGGAGTCAGAAGCTGATGTCAGTCTGGAAGATGCCAAAGCTAAGGGGGAGCAAGAGAAAGTTGAGTTTGAGGGGGAGCAAGAAACTGCAGAAAATGTTGTACAAGAAGCAGAAATAGAATCTCAAGCAGCAGCAGTAACAGAATTAATAGCAGCAGAAACAGTTAATGCTGCTCAAGCAAATAAAGCAGCAGAAACTGTTAATGCTGCTGAACTGAATGAAGCGGCAGAAATGGTGAAAGAAGTGTTAAGTGATTTTCAGAGCAGAAATTTGGAAGAACTTGAGACAGCTGAAGCATTAATCAAGAACTTCCTGTTTACATCATCTTGATCAATTTGTACTCCCACAGTAGCTAGTTCACCAATTAGCTTGTTGAACCTGTCAAAAGTTTGAGTCATGGACTCATTCTTGGTTGACATAAAGTTCTAATATTGTTGCTTCAATATAGCCTTATGATTTCTCTTGGTACTTTTAGTACCAGAGAATCTCTTCTCTAGAGCATTCCAGAGCATCTGTGCATCAGTGCAGTTGCAGAATTGATGTTGATATTCATTGGGAATAGCCAAGAGCAAAGTGCTCAAAGCTTTCATCTCTGTCTGTCTAGTCTTTCTTTCTGCATCAGTTTTTGGTGGTGTCCTCTTTCCATCTACACCAATCTTTCCTGCATCAGATGGGCCATTCTCAATGATGTCCCACATAGAGTAATCAGTGAGGAGAATGTATTGCTTAATTCTGATCTTCCACATGTCGAATTCATTGGGTCTGAGCATTGGAACCTTTGAGACCAAGGTACTGCTTGATTCAACTACGTTTTCCATGATGTATAAGATTTCTGAGAATACTTGCTCTGATACCATTTGTCAGGATCTTAATTCTAAACAAGAATAAACTCTCATAAAACAATATTAAATAAGCTACGGAATAGCACTTTAATATTCAGAAAAACAATGAAACAGTGAATCAAGAGAATAACTTGTAAACTTGTATTGACAGATTGAAGTTACAAGATTAAACACACAACCTAAATATTGATGAACAGGCTCACCAATACGAATTCTACTTCTCTAGAATTAGGGTTCTTACCTTGAGGTTGATTCTCTCTATTAAACAAAAATTCAGAATTCTAAAGTTATAAAGTTATTCTAAACAATTCTAACTAATTCTATATATACTGAAGATAAACAATAATTACAAAATAATAAAAGATCTTCAATATCATCTTCCATCATTATCTTCAAGCTTCCATGAATATCTTCAATCCAGCTGTCATCCTTTCCATACTGATCTTCATCTTATAAGCAGCATTAATTCTTCAGAAGTATTAATACTTTGAGCAGTATTAAGTTCAGCAGTACTAACTATGCTCAGCAGTATTAACTTTGTTCTAGCAGTACTAACTTGTATCAGCAGCATTAACATCAACTTGCAGCATTAACCTCAGAAGTAGTAATCTCAGAAGTAGTATCCAGGATGTACTACCAGCATTAACTGTACTTAAGCAAATCTGTAATTTCCAACAATCTCCCCCTAACTTGACTTTTAGGAAGAGAAGTCAAGTTCTTCAGATGCTCCCAAAATACCATTCTTCAGATCCATGTATCAACATTTAACCCCAAACTTTGATTGATCATTCTCTGAATCAGATACTTTGCCATTTCTGAGTTTTCAACACATCCAAGCTTCTTCTTCAACATTGCATGAAGCTTCAGTCTGCTATGGTTGTATACTCTATCCACTAGGAAGTATTCTATGTGATTTATGTCTAAAGTCACTGCATATACTCCACTAGTTTCATATAGAGTCCAATTGTTGACAGTTTGAAACATATTCCTTATCACTCCTTCTACTTCATTAGGTTTGAACATCATACACAGATACTCCATCACCAGTTTTGTAATTGAAATCCCTGGAGCTTTTAACTGATCTGCATACAACTTCATCCCTATTTCAAACATTTCTTCTATATCAGACCTAGAGCATGTTCTAACAATCTTTGCCCAGGTATTGAATACCTCATACTTTTCATCCTTCCTCTTCAGCCTTATGTATTCCTTACCATCCACTGTCAATGTATCCCAGAGAATAACCTCAGGAGGCTTTACACCAACAGGTTCAGCTGAAATTGGTTCAGGCACATTGTCCATCACTACCATATACATATTTACATCATCAGTGCTTGAAGGCTCTTTCTTCTCAGATGACTCAGGTGCCCCTTCTTCTTCAGCAACCTTCTCAGCCTCTCCTTCAGCTATTCTAGGCTTCTTGGTCATCTTTCTCCTTGCCATCATCTTTGTCCTTTTTAAAGTCCTTAGACTTTCACCAATAGTGGCTTCCTTCTTTGGAGTTTCTTACTCATCTGGAAAAGGTTTTTCTATGAAATCATTGTTTTCTTTCATTCTCTTCTCCATCTCCACCCTGGCAGTTTCATTTCCTTGAAGCTTTGTCATCTCTGCATCATACAGCCCTTTGATTTTCTCAAAAGACATCTTTGAGAACATTTCCACTTTGACATCTACAGCACCCTTGAGGAAAGTAATCATTTTCTTTCTCTCTTGAGCACCAAGGTATGTCTTTGAAGGTTGTCTTCTCTTTGCAGCCATTTTGATCTTTCCAGGCTTCCTTAGAGATGTGGATTTCTTCTTGGCTAGTTCTGTTGCAAGACTTTGTTGATAAGCTTTATTGAGTTCTGCAGCCATAGCTTTTGCAATCTCTCTATCTTTTTCTACTTGCACAGTTTCTACTTCTTCAAGTTCAGCTTGTATCTTTCTAGACAGAGCTTCATCTGACTCAATCAACTTTTGATTTTTCATTGGTTGATCAGATTCCACTAGCTTTGCTTTGCCTTTCTCTTTACTCATCACTTTCTGAATACTAACTTTCTTGACAACTTCAACATTGTCTTTGATGACAACTCCTTTGGCCTTTGAAGTGACCTTGGGAGTATCATGCTTGGCTTTGATTAATGCTCCAGCTGTCTCAAGTTCTTCCAAATTTCTGCTCTGAAAATCACTTAACACTTCTTTCACCATTTCTGCTGCTTCATTCAGTTCAGCAGCATTAACAGTTTCTGCTGCTTTATTTGCTTGAGCAACATTAACTGTTTCTGCTGCTATTGATTCTGTTACTGTTGCTTCTTGAGATTCTATTTCTGCTTCTTGTACAACATTTTCTGCAGTTTCTTGCTCCCCCTCAAACTCAACTTTCTCTTGCTCCCCCTTAGCTTTGGCATCTTCCAGACTGACATCAGCTTCTGACTCCCCCTTTTTGGGAGCATCAGTCACTGGTTTCCTCCTTCTTAGTACAAATTGTTTCTTCTTCTTTTGCAGAATCAATTTCTTCACCATTTGCTTAAGGTTGACAATCTGTTCTTGTTATGACAGAACTATCATTTTCAGCTCCTCTATATCTTTACCCTGTTTGATCACATCCATGTTGATGTTTCCCATTGCTTCCATCAATTCATAGTAGTCATATCTGTCCTCACCTTCTCCAGAAGTGTTACCCTCTTTTGAAGGATCATTGGATCTTTTTGTAGTAGAGGTCTTCTGCCTAGCAGAAGCACCTGCTACCCCCGTGGTTTCTTGGCACCTGGGACCTTTGGATGATTGCTCACCCAAAGTTGCCATGGGGAAGGTCTTATTTATGTTACCACTGACCTCCTCTGTGCTAGCAGGAGTAGTGGCAGCCTTAGCACCCATTTGCTCAACCATCTCCTCAGTGAGCACCTCCTTGGGGTTGGGAGACACCCCTGTGGTTTCCCTGTAGATATTCTCTAAAGGAGAATTCTCCCTTAGAGGGCTTAAAGGCTCTGTTGGTGATGGTACAAGAAGAGAAGGAGCCTTCTTTACCTTTTTTCTGATATAAGTTTGGGTAATTGGAGAGGTTGGCTTTTGAAGTAGAGACTGGGGATTGATATAGAGTGGGAAGGTTGGGATTGGCTAGCAGTGGGATGGTCTAATGAGGGCCTTGACCCTGCTGCCATACCTTCTTCAGTGTGGGACACCACCATCATTGTAGAGAACAATGGGGTGTCAACTCCTTCCGAGTCCAAAGGGGATCTCTTCATGTTTGAAAAGACCTTACCTTTGAGAATTTTTGGTACATATACCTCATCAAAGTGAGGCATATCCGTCAATTCGTGGGTTATAACTTCTTGTACAAACCTGGGGTACATATAAAAACTCTTTTTACTTCCCAGGTTTGAGACAAGATCACTGAAAATCATTTTAGAAAAATTATACTTTCTGGCAGTGGCCAGGCAGACCAAAGCATAAGCAATGGTACTGCTAAACTCACTCCATCCAGTAGTCTTTTTAAAGATACAATGCATTAAGGTATGAACAAGAAAACGCCATTGGGTATAAAATTTTGCTTTTGAGAATTTAAAACCACCCAATTGCCTCCATACCCCATTCTTGATAAATTAGAGAACAACTCCTCATTAGGAAGAGAAGTAATACCTTCAGCATCGTCTAGACGTAGACAGATGCGTATCACCTCTTCAGAGACAGACAAGGGTTTGTCACACTCCCTTGTTTTCAGAAACTGCACACCATTCTCTGTGACTATGGTGGCATTCGCCCAGAATTGCCTTTGGTGTTCAATGTAGATAAAAGGTGACACAGTTAGAGCATGGGCGAGATGGCTAGACTTCAGAAAATCCACTATCTGATGAAAGTCGGTAGCTTGCTTTGGCTTTTGTAGCATCGCGATTTCATTGTGCTCGTCAATGAATGCCATGGATGCCATTGAACTGGAGTATTCTTGCCTGAAACACTTGATTCTTGAGAGAAAAGGGTTAGAAAGAAAGTAAACATTATTCAAAGAGTCGTTATGATCTTTTAGGCGGACAAAGGGTATTAATAGTGTATGGGACATAAGCAGCATTAACCTAGAGCAGTATTAACTAACTAGCAGTATTAACTGAGAGCAGTATTAACCACTAGCAGTATTAACTAACTAGCAGTATTAACTGAGAGCAGTATTAACCACTAGCAGTATTAACTAACTAGCAGTATTAACTGAGAGCAGTATTAACCTTTGCAGAAGTACTAACAATGTTAGCAGCACTAACATTGGTAGCAGTAGTATTGCTTCTAGCAGCACTATCACTGTCAGCAGCACTATTTGTGGTAGCAGCACTAACAGCTTTAGTGCTTTTAGGTATCCAGATCTTGACACTGTCTTCCACAATCTTTTTCTTCATGTGGCTTTTAGATTTAACAACTTTCTTAGCCACATGGTTCTTTTCTTTCTTCCTATAACCAAAGGGTTTTTGAGTAGATCTCTGAAAGTTCAGCCTTTGGTTCATAGGATTGAAATAGCAGTATTTGGCAATGTGATTAAGCTTTCCACAAATAAAACAGGGTTTTGGTCTATTGATTTTACTCAGATCAACCCCATGTTTTTGTGCCCACTGATTATTCCAGTTTCTCTGATTTCCCCTTGGTTTATCATGTTTTTGGGGCTCAGATTTATTGCATGCACACTGTTTGCAAGGGATAGGATTCACAACAGTGGTCTGTTTATAATGAACCTTCTTGGTCTTTCCCTCAGTCTTCTCTATCTCATTGGACTTGACCCAATGCTTTCCACATCCCTCATTGGTAATTATGTGGTTTTCTATAGGAATCTTACCACTCACAGTACTGTGCTTATTCTTGACAGTTTCTTTCTCAGTTTTATCCTCAACAACTACTTCATCTAAGGGATCTATCTCAGTGGCTCCCTCAGGCAGGTCCTTCCTATCCTTTGTCTCTAACAAGTCTGAACTAGGAGGGATGTAGTTGTTGTTGTAGGGTGGTGGTGTGGTATTGTACCCTATTCCTCTTCTCAGTTTATCATGAATCTGAGTTTGTAGTAAAGAGTCCATTGCTTTAGAAGCATTTGAAAACTTTTCTACATCTAACTTGACTTTAGCCAACTCTCTTCTTAACTTATCACTTTCCTCTTTAGATTTGGTCAGTTGGAGTTCTAGGTCATTCTTCTCCCACTTCCAGTAGTTTGTGTCATATGAATGTTGAAGCTCATTGGCTTGAAAACCCTTAATCTGATCTTCAAACCTCTCAACAATCCTCACGTAATCTTTTATGTCCTTTTCTAATCTCTTAAGGTCATCACTCATGTTCTGGTTGTGATCCCTGTACCTTTTAACAGTGTTAATGCAATTTTGAGAACAAAGATTAGAAGTTACCTCTGTTGGGAGATCAGACACCTCTGCCATTAGAGCTTGGTTTTGGATAGCCTCTTCTGCTTGATCACTCCAATCAAACCCCATACTTTGTTGAGAGACTAGGGCTTGTGCAGAGTTTCTGTTATTATTGAAGTTTCCAGTCTGTGCTTGTTGGTGGCTGTTGTTGTGAGACACTCCACTTCTGCATTCCCTATCAAAGTCTCCCTTCTGATGACATTTATAGCATTCCACCTTTGACTTGTCAAAACCTGTTCCATCTTCTCTTCTTTGGGAGAAGTTGTTCCTCCAAGTTCTCTTGATGAACTTCTTTACTCTCATAGAGAGCATGGCCATCTGCCATTTAATGTCCATCTCTTCAAGATCATCTGGATGGAGTTGTTCCAAGTCATCATTAATTAGAGAAGAGTTTCCATGACTGGACAGAAAGGCTTCAAACACAGATTCAGTGCCTTTCTCTTGATTTGCTCCATTAGCAACACTAACTGATTCAGGGTTGGAAGTAGAATCAATTGATGCTGATAGGAGTGCAGCATTGTGAACATACCCAGAAGGCTTCTTCTTAGCCTTTACCTCAGATTCAAAAACTCTTAGATCATTGTATAGATCATCAAGTTCTTTTTCTTCCAGTTGATCATTCTGTCTGAAAGAGACAGTATACATGGTCCATTCATCACCCAGGGACCTTAAGAACTTCTTTTTTAGATCATCTTGATCAATTTGTACTCCCACAGTAGCTAGTTCACCAATTAGCTTGTTGAACCTGTCAAAAGTTTGAGTCATGGACTCATTCTTGGTTGACATAAAGTTCTCATATTGTTGCTTCAATATAGCCTTCTGATTTCTCTTGGTACTTTTAGTACCAGAGAATCTCTTCTCTAGAGCATTCCAGAGCATCTGTGTATCAGTGCAGTTGCAGAATTGATGTTGATATTCATTGGGAATAACCAAGAGCAAAGTGCTCAAAGCTTTCATCTCTGTCTGTCTAGTCTTTCTTTCTGCATCAGTTTTTGGTGGTGTCCTCTTTCCATCTGCACCAATCTTTCCTGCATCAGATGGGCCATTCTCAATGATGTCCCACATAGAGTAATCAATGAGGAGAATGTATTGCTTAATTCTGATCTTCCACATGTCGAATTCATTGGGTCTGAGCATTGGAACCTTTGAGACCAAGGTACTGCTTGATTCAACTACGTTTTCCATGATGTATAAGATTTCTGAGAATACTTGCTCTGATACCACTTGTCACTGGAGCAAACACTTCATCATAATCTATGCCCTCTTCTTGAGTGTACCCTTGTGCCACCAGCCTTGCTTTGTTCCTGATCACAATACCTCTCTCATCCTTTTTGTTCCTGAAAATCCACTTGGTGCCTATAGCTCTATGACCTTTTGGAAGGTCCACCAAGTCCCAAACTTCTTGTAACTTGAACTGCAGTAACTCTTCTTGCATGGCTTCTATCCAACTTGAATCCTTCATTGCATCATAGGCCTTCTTAGGCTCAATCTGGGATAGGAAGCAGGAGAGTACTGTGTGTTGTTGATCCTACAGCTCTTGAAGTCTGCTTTGATTCCTTGTAATCATAGGAGAAGAGATGTCTCCTATGACCAGTTCTGGAGGATGATTCTTTTGAGTTCTAGTCTGAAAACTAGGTTCTTCATGGATTCCCACCTCTAGATTGGAATCATTTAAGTCAACTGAGGGATCACCTCAGTTACTTCTAGCTCTTTATGCACTGAAGATTCCTCTTCTCTTCTTTCTTCTTCACTCTGAATTGGCTAAGATATAGATTCTCTTTCACAGACTTCAACAGGTTCTTTTATAGGCATAGGAAAGATCACAGACTGAGGAATAATGTCATGAGCTTGTGTGTCCCCTGATCCTCTACTTCCTGAACCTGCATAATCATCACTTCTGAAACCAAAAGAGTTAGTTAGTGAATCAATGTCAAACAACCACTGAGGACCAGACCCAATAGGATTTGGTGTGTTCTCATTGCATTTGACATTGTCACTTTCCTCAATTATTCTAGAAGAAGTATTAAAAACTCTGTAAGCCTTACTCTGAGATGAGTAACCAACAAGAAATCCATCATCTGCCTTGCTATCAAACTTTCCTAAGTGAGATTTGGTATTGAGAATTGTACAAGGACACCCAAAAGGTTTGAAAAATCCAATAAAGGGTTTTCTTTTATTTAAAAGCTCATAAGGTGTCTTGTTTTTAGGCTTGACTACTAGTACTCTGTTTTGGACATAGCAAGCAGTATTAACTGCTTCTGCCCAGAAAATTATTGGCAGTTTAGAATCAGCTAACAGATATCTAGCAGCCTCAATCAGTGTCTTATTCCTTCTCTCAGCAACACCATTTTGTTGTGGAGTCCTAAGTGCATTGTATTGTCTCTCAATTCCTTTTTCTTCACAAAAGGTGTTTAGGTCAATATTTTTAAATTTAGTACCATTGTCTGAGCTAATGACTTTTACTTTTTGATTAGTTTGGTTTTCAATTCTTAGAATAAAGGATTTGATCAGTCCACTTGTCTCATCCTTAGTCCTTAGAAAATATACCCAAGTAAATCTAGAGTAATCATCAACAATAACTAGGCAGTATGATTTCTTACCAATACTCATAACATTTGTAGGACCAAACAGATCCATATGCAATAACTGAAGAGAATTAGAGATTGTGTTCACCTCTTTGGACTTATGAGAAGTTTTGTGTTGTTTACCTTTGAGACAAGCAACACAATGATCATCACATGAATAGACTTTAGAAGGCAAACCTCTTACAAGGTTGTTTTTAACAAGTTTATTTATAGTTTTAAAGTTCATGTGACACATCCTTCTGTGCCAAAGTGATGATTCATCCAGAGAAGCTTTTGAAACAAGACAATTTAGGGATGAATCAGATGAAACACTTTCCATATCCAAACAGTAAACATTATACTTTCTGGGAGTTCTTAGTAGTATCATCTTTTCATCAACTACCTTGAATCCAGGAGCAATGATAATACATTTAGAATCTGTAAGCAATATACTATGTTGTTTGTCACAAACCTGTGATACACTTAACAGGTTCTTGAGGCAAGACATGTTCCCTGTCATATGCCTGGAGCAACCACTATCAACATGCCAGATGCTCTTCCCCTTGAGCTGTTGGTTGCCCTGCACATAAGATTAGACAATTAGAATTGATTGGGAACCCAAGCCAAAGTGGTCTTGGGTCTCCCTTTCTCATCAAAATACTTACATTCCTTTTTGATGAGGTTTTTAAAATCATAACACTTATTATTTGAGTACTTTGTCAAGATTATTGGTCTAGAAGCACTAATACTTGAAGCAACACTATCTTTGGAAGTACTAACAAAGTTAGCAGTACTAACAGGTTTGGCAGTATTAACATTTGCAGAAGTACTAACAATGTTAGCAGCACTAACATTGGTAGCAGTAGTATTGCTTCTAGCAGATTTTACTTCCATTCTAACAGTTTCTTGCTCTTCCTTATGTTCTTTTGTAGGTGTGACTTCCTCAGGAAATGGTTGTTGAATGTTAAAATCATGCCTTTCCTTCATTCTTCTTTCAGCCTCTTCCCTTTGTGAGGAGTCCCCTTGAAGCTTAGCCATTTCTTTATTATACAGCTCCTCAACCTTGCTGTATGCCATGTTAGTGAACATTTCTCCTTTGACACCAATTGAACCTTTCAGGAAATTTATCATTTTTCTCCTTTCCTGATTGGCCAAAAAGGTCTTGGAGGGTTGTCTCTTCTGCTTTCTGAATGGCATTCTTTGCTTAGAAACTTTCACAGAGCTTTTCTTGGCTTCAGCTGCTGCTTTTAAACTCTCTTGATACTCAGCATTGAGTTTTCTGGCCATTATCTTTGCAAGCTCTCTATCCTTCTCTGATTGAAGTTGTTCTTCCTTTTCCATTTCAGCCTGAAGTAGCTTTGCCATTTCTTCATCCAACTCAATCTGACTCTTCTTCTTTAAAGGTTGTTCATGTTCAACCATCTTTGCTTTTCCCTTTGCATCTTTTAAACCTGCCTCATTTATCTCTTTTCTTTTCCTTTCAAGGCCTCCTTCTGTAATGACCACTCCCTTGGCATTTTGAGTAGCCTTAGGAGTGTCATTCTTTGCTTTGATCAATGTTTCTGCAATCTCCATTTCTTCAACAGAAAGCCCTGTTACTGCAGCTTCTGTTAATTCAGCAGTATTAACTGTTTCTGCTGCTTCAGCAGCATTAACAGTTTCTGCTACTTGAGCAAATTCTTTTTCCTTTTCTGCTGCTATTGATTCAGTTACTTTCTCTATTTCTGCCTCTTGCTCCCCCTCAACCTCAAATGCCCTCTCAGCTGTACTTTCTTTCTCTGTTTCAGCCTCTTTCTCCCCCTTGTTGGAAGCATCTTTATCATTGGACCTCTTGTAACAATGAAACAGATTAGTGTTTAATCTTGTAAACTTCAATCTGTTACAGATTTTCTTAAGTACAGTTAATGCTGCTAGTACAACCTGGATACTACTTCTGAGGTTAATGCTGCAAGTTGATGTTAATGCTGCTGATACAAGTTAGTACTGCTAGAACAAAGTTAATACTGCTGAGCATAGTTAGTACTGCTGAACTTAATACTGCTCAGAGTATTAATACTTCTAAAGAACTAATGCTGCTTATAAGATGAAGATCAGTATGGAAAGGATGACAGCTGGATTGAAGATATTCATGGAAGATTGAAGATAATGATGGAAGATGATATTGAAGATCTTTTATTATTTTGTAATTATTGTTTATCTTCAGTATATATAGAATTAGTTAGAATTGTTTAGAATAACTTTATAACTTTAGAATTCTGAATTTTTGCTTAATAGAGAGAATCAACCTCAAGGTAAGAACCCTAATTCTAGAGAAGTAGAATTCGTATTGGTGAGCCTGTTCATCAATATTGAGGTTGTGTGTTTAATCTTGTAACTTCAATCTGTCAATACAAGTTTACAAGTTATTCTGTTGATTCACTGTTTCATTGTTTTTCTGAATATTAAAGTGTTATTCCGCAGCTTCTTTAATATTGTTTTCTGAGAGTTTATTCTTGTTTAGAATTAAGATCCTGACAAGAATCATAGAAGCAGATGCGTTGGAAGTTCCAACCAATCAAACTTTGTTGATTTTGAAAATCAGTTTATTAGTGTGATTGAAGGGAGTTTTGTCAGATTCGTCGTTACCTAGTGGGTCCACACCGGTGCAACAAGGCATATATGCAACTCTAATGATTATTTTCCTCTTATGTGAAAGTGCATGATTGAGAACCAATGTTCATAGGAAATTCAACTACCACTAAAGTGGAAGAGAAAGAAGATTGTGGTTCTAAAACTTATTTATGGAAAAGAGCTTGAACTCACCAATATGCTATTTTTTTTATAAAAGCAAAACTGGTGCTATATCAAGCAACTAAGGATTCCAGAATGTGTATGATAAATTTGTAATCACTAAAGGTGGTGTCTATGTAGGTAAAGGGCTACCTCTTTGAGGGGCTTTTTAAACTTAGTATAGTATCTACCAAAGATGAAGTTTCTAATAAGAATAACGCTAGTACTAGCATTGTTGCTATATATATGATTCACTCATCTCCCATACGTAATTCTTGATTAAGACATGTCAACATTCATTATTTACAATGGATGATGAAACCTACCTAATTGTTCTATGAACTAAATAACTACATGTGAGACTTGTGTAGAATCAAAATATACAAGTCATCCACATTAAATTTGTTGAGAAATTCAATGAAATACTTGGTTTTATTCATAGTGATTTGATGGATTTTAAAGCAACTCCAACACGTGGAGGAAAGAACTATTACATATCATTTATAGATGATTGCAGTAAGTAATGGTATGTTTGTTGATACATACCGAAGATGAAGCTTTAAATATGTTTAAAACATAGAAAGATTAAATTGAGAATCAACTTGTGAAAAAATTAAGGTCTAATAGCAAACGAGAGTATGAATCCAATGACTTTGCAAAATTTTGTTCCTATAATGGTATTATACATCAAAGATCAAACCACAACTTCCTATATTCCCCAACAAAATAGAGTAGCTAAAGGTAAAGATAGAATATTGAAAACATGATTTATTCAATGTTGATAATTAACTTCCAGATCTCAAAATAGCTTATGGGATGAAGCTTGTCTTACTGCAAATATGATATTTAATAGGATTCCTTGTATGAAGAGCAACTAATTTGTTTATGAGTTGTGGAAAGGGAGATTGCCTACTTGTAAAGGGACGAAAGTGTAGGGTTGCTTAACTTACCTTTACCAAAAAGGACTAAACTTAGACTAAAAACTCTAGATGCATATATATAAGCCATGCTAAAAATAGTGCAACATATAGGTTTTTGGTCTATAAGTTCTCTATAGTGGACATGAACCCAAATTCTATCTTTGAAAATGCCAAAGCAAAGTTATTCGAAAATATATTTCCATATAAGGATAAAACAAAATCAATTTCTAATCCAAGGAAGAGAGTATGTGATAATCACATATCTCAACATGAATTAGACCAAAGTACAAAGATAAATGATGAACATAATTCTTAGGTTCAAAGGATTTAGAACCTAGAAGAAGCAAACGTGAAAAATAGCCAAGAACTAAACTTGATTACATCACCTGCATCTCGATAGAAACTTAGGGGTTGTTTGGTTCGTTTTCTATTAAATGTATGAATAAAGTTGTTTGTGTGGATTAATCTGTTTGTGTAAATTGAATTTTTTTTTTCTTTGATATGGTTTTTCCATATATGGAAGGAGCTTTTTAATTGTGAGGGACAAGTTTGGAAAAAAAAACTTGACTTTCTACTTAAAGCTCCCCCTAGAAGCTTAAGCTTAATGAATAAGTTACATTCTATATCTTTAAGCAATTACCAAACAATCATGTATGGCTATCCGAATAAGTTGTGAGTCCTAGATCAAATGATAAAAAACACAGTGGCAATTTTGTAAATAAATTGAAAACTCGGTCCATGGCTTAATGAATATTTAGCGCGTGGGGGTAATTTCATAAAAAATCTTTGACGGTTCAAAAAACGAAATTAGATCATAATCATGGTGCATAGTCTGCAAATACGACTTATTCAGAAACTCTCTCTCACTAAAACCGCCATTTATCTACTAAAATTCTCTCACTAACTCTCTCATTAATTATCTCTCTTAAACCGCCATTGTCGAATATCATCAACAAAGAATTTTTGTTGAAAAATGAGCGATTCTAGCGAAGAACAAAGAGATCACATTCCGATAGCACAGGTTTTTGCAAAAGGTAACTTAATATATGTATATTTTGAATAGTTAGGGCTTGTATTCATTATTTACTGATAAACAATTACTAGATAAAGTTGAAAATATAAGTAATAAAATCTCATTCAAAAACCCTAAAACGGAGAAAATGAAGAAGAGATGTTATTCGAATAAATACTTGACATAAAGAGTTATTATCTGAAAAAATGATTATTAGAAACGTTATTTGATAAAATTTACCAAAAACCAGAAATATTTTGTTAGATCTTGTAACAAACTAAATAAACATATATATTCGGTAGGAATATCAGTTATTCAATATGAATATCAGTTATTTTGTTAGATCTGTTTTATTCATAGTGCTTAAAACATATAAAGGTATACATTTCAGTTGGAATAGGACTTCAAAAATTTTGAAATTATTGTGATATTCATAGTGCATAAAACATATGAAATATGATTGACTATTGATGCTGAAAATTTGTCCTCATGATTTAGAGGTTTGATATTCATACTGAATATATGGATTTATTCAGTTTGAATAAAGGTATACATTCGGTTTGAATATGACTTAAAATTTTTTGAAATAGTTGTGATATTCATAGTGCATAAAACATATGAAATGTGATTATGTATTGATGCTGAAAATTTGTCCCCATGATCTCGAGGTCTGATATTCATACTGAATATATAGCTTTATTCGGTTTGAATAAAGGTATACATTCAGTTGGAATATGACTTCAAAAAATTTGAAATAATTGTGATATTCATAGTGCATAAAACATATGAAATGTGATTGACTATTGATGCTGAAAATTAGTCCTCATGATCTATAGGTCTGATATTCATATTGAATATATGGTTTTATTCAGTTTGAATAAAGGTATACATTCGGTTTTAATATGACTTCAAAAGTTTTGAAATATTTTTGATATTCATAGTGCATAAAACATATGAAATGTGATTGACTATTGATGTTGAAAATTTATCCTCATGATCTAGAGGTCTGATATTCATACTGAATATATGGCTTTATTCAGTTTGAATAAAGGTATATATTCAGTTTGAATATGACTTCAAAAATTTTGAAATAGTTGTGATATTCTTAGTGTATAAATCTTATATTTATTAACTGTATAGTTTAAAATTCAATAGCAAAAAAAAAAAGAATGAAGAGGAACAATCTTCAACAAGAAAAAGAAAGAAAGAAGAAAAAAAAAGATAGAAGAGACCAAAAAAATGACAAAAGAGAAAATCAAGAAGAGCAAAATTGAAAAGACCAAGAAGAAAAAAGGAGAAGAGTCTAGAAAGAAGAAAGAGGAAGTGAGATTAAAAAAGAAAAAAGATGAAGAAGATAAGAAAAAAAAAAGAAGAGGAAAGTTGAAGAAGAAGAAAAAACAAAAGAAAAGGAAAAGAAGAAGATAGAACACAGAGCTCTCTCAATTAGAACAACACCAAAAAGTCTCATGATGGTAATTGGGAAGATGAAGATAAGAATGCCCCAAATAAACCGTGTCAAGAAGTTGGGGTTTGAAAGTTTATTAGAAATGAAGATTGACTTAATCCCGGCAAAATTGGCACATTACATTGTGGACAATTTTGAACCATTAAACATGGTTATAAGAACAAGAAAAGGGCCAATTCAGGTGACAGAAGAGTTAGTGAGTCACATTTTAGGACTCAAAAATGAAGGAGTAGATATTAATGAAGTTAAGACGGACAGTGAGTGGGATGAAATAATAAAAGTTTTGAGACAACAGTTTGGGAAACCTCTGGTTAGACCGAAGGATATTGTCGAGAAGATACAAGACTCAAACAGTACAGACTAGAATTTCAAGTTAAATTTCATAGTTTTGGTTGTGAATACAATGGCAGTATCAATGAAGATGGGGACTTGCAATCTTGCAATTCTTTCACATCTTGAAAAATGTTTGGATTTAGCAAACATCAATTGGTGCAAATACATTATTAATCATGCAAAAGAAAGCAAGATTTGTTGGAACAGTGAATCAGATGCAAGCTTCTACACTGGTCCGATAACATTTTTGACGGTATGTAGTCAAGTTTAATCTCTTTTTATTCAAGATTAATATGATAGTTAGGATTATGTTAACCATGAATGCATTAAATATTCAGTGTGAATAATTTTGATATACATGCTAATCGATGGATTATTAATGTTTTAAAATGAATGAATTTATTATTAAGTGTGAATAACTAAGATAGTTTGATATGAATGGAGTTTGATATGCATCCATAATTCAGTGTGAATATATAGAATATGGAATGTTTTAGTATTCAATATGAATGGAGTTTGATATGCATTCAATATTCAGTATGAATAAAGCTACATATTCAATGTGAAAATATAGAATATGGAATGTTTTAGTATTCAGTATGAATGGAGTTTGATATACATTCAAAATTCAGTGTGAATATATATAATATGGAATGTTTTAGAATTCAGTATGAATAACTTTTAATATGCATTCAATATTCAGTGTGAATAAAACTACAAATTCAGTGTAAATATATACAATATGGAATGTTTTAGAATTTAGTGTGAATAAATTTTAATATCCATTCAATATTCAGTGTGAATAAAACTACATATTCAGTGTGAATATATAGAATATGGAATGTTTTAGAGTTCATTATTAATAAATTTTGATATGCATTCAATATTCAGTATGAATATAGTTTGATATCCACTCTGAATATCAACTTTTTTTAATTTATATATCTGAATTAAAAAAATGTAGCTTCTTTATCTTGACTCAACCACATGCAATGGACTGGAGCATGAGAGGATAAGGCCTGCATTGAGAGGATGGAATACAGAAACAATGAAGAAGAGAGAGAAAATGGAAATAATCAATGGAGGTTTTGGAAGAGGGGAAATGGCTAATAAGTATCTTGAAAAAGCAGAGCCTTCAACAGAGGAGAAGACAGTTAAGGTAAACATATATTTACATTTGCATTATAGTACTTGCTATGATAACTGAAATCTCCATAAAAAAATAACAGGATTACTTGAAGATGCTTGATGAAGGTCTAGAAGAACTTTATGCAAACAAGGCAGAATTGGAATACAACTTGAAGCAAGCAATTATGATTTATCCACAAGATAGTTCGTTGACAGAGTGGAAGTCAACCTATGAAAGTTCTTTTTTCATTAAAACATAATCAATTGTTGAGTAGCATATTGAGATTGGAGAACAGACAGGTGGAGATGGTGAGAATAGAGAAGGAGATCAAAATGAAGACAATACAGAAAAAGAAGAATGTGAAGAAAAGGAGAAAGAAGAGAAGGAAGCTTGTGAGGAAAAAAAAGCAAGCACTTGAGGTAGAAAAGAATACAGAGTTGATTAGAGTGGATGATGTTATGGATGGAACATCAAAAAAAAATGAATGATGAGCAGATAGAGAAGGTTGTTAATTGGCCGTCCAACACACAATACTGGAATGAGTTGGCAAAAACAGGAGAGATTGATAATGCATTTAAGAATGCAAATGAAGAAAGCCAAAATGCAGCTCAACAAAGATTGGAGATTGAAGCAACAAAAATCATAGAGGAGGTTGTTGCAGATATCGAGATGGGAGAACAAAATAATGAAAACAAAGTGGTGAATGATGAGGGGAAGGTGGAGGATGAGAAAGAGAACAAGCAGAAAGAAGAGAACAAGGAGAAAGAAGAGAACAAGGAGAAAGAAGAGAACAAGGAAGAAACACAGGAAGAGGATACAAAAGAATAGAAGAAAGAAGATGAGAGCAAGGATAAGGAAAAGAAGCAGGAGAGGGAAGAAGGAAATAAAGAAGAGAAAGAGACAGAGAAGAAGGAAGAAGAGAACATAAAGGAAGAAAAAAAGAAGGGGAAGATGAATGAAGATTATGAAGTTGAACCACAAGTATCAGATACTCCACATTTTAGATTGGGAATATCACAGGTGGATACTCCACAGAAAAAAGAAAAAAGATAAATAAGTTGAAAAAGAGATTACAAGCAAAAAAGGCTCACTTGTAATAAGAATAAAACAAAAGGAAGTGAGTGAGCAAGAGAAAAAAGAAAAGAGGACAGAGAAGATAGGTGATCAACTCAAATCACCTTATATTCAAAGAAAAGTGGATCCAACAAGGAATATAACAACAGCAGAAAACAAGGTTGGGAATTGGATATTTTCATTTCAGGGAGACAAATTGTAAGTATAAAACTATTATCTTTTATTCATATTGAATTATCATCTTTTATTCAGACTGAATACAACTAAATATTCAGAATGAATAAGTTTGTTGTGCATGCTAACTGATAGATCATGTATTGCGCTAATCATGAATGCATTGTGTATTCAATATGAATAAGTTATATATGTATGCTAATTGATAGGATATGAATAAGTTGAGCATTATCTTTTATTCATGGTGAATTGTCATCTTTTATTCAGACTGAATAAAACTAAATATTCATTATGAATATCAAATGCATTCATCATTTTTTTTGTAATATTTATATGTTTAATTCAATTTTTAACAGGGATGTTGTCTTTCAAACAAAGGAGGGACAGACCAATTTTAGAGTAATGTTTGAAAGTCTGATTCCTGAATCAGAGTCATTTTCAAATGTTATTAACAACTGGTCAGTTCTTCTTAATCATGAAGAAAGACTGAAGAGCAAGGATTCTCCAAGAAGATTATTCTGCACAATAGAAATTCTTGTAAGCTCACTAAACTTTTAAAATAAATTACAAAAAGAATAATGATATTTATATATCAATTCTTTTTTTTTTCTCAACAACCAGATGAAATGTTCATAGGGAAAGTTCCCTTGGAAAAGAATTTAAATCTCTTCACAAAAAACTTTTGTGAAAACATAAAGGAGAATGCAGAGTTTGATGCTCTGAAGAAAGTTGAATTGGTATGAAACAAATACATTAACAAAAATCATTTCATTATTTTTATTTCATATATTATATATAAATTACATAAATGTATTCATGCAGGTGTTTTTTCCAGTTGTAAAGCATGATCATTTTTATGTAATATGTTTTGATCTGAAGAATAAAGCATCACACATCCTGGACAACAGTGCAACTGATGTACCAGATTCTGCAAAATACAGCATTGTACCAAAAACAGTTGTAAGTAGACTATTATATTATCTAGTATACATTAATAATAATTAATTATTTGGTTATGCTCCTCTTAAAGATTCTTTTGCTCCATCTTCAAATTTGACTTGTTTTTTTTTAATCATCTAAAATTCTTTCTCTAAAGCCTCTGATTTGTTCTTTTCCAATTCCAACTCCATTCAGATTTTCTTTGGCTAAAATGTGTTTCATCGAAGCGGCACATCCCTTTTCATATCCAGATCTACGATGTAGCTTTTTCAAACAATTTTTTTTGTCAACGAACAAAAAGAACCAGTTTCCTCACTTAGTAATTCATTCTGCAAAACATAAAAAAAATATTAATATAAAGTATGTTTGCCAAATAAATATTAATGTAACAAGAAATTCAATTTTCAAATAAATATTCAAGTATGCACCATATCCTTCTTACTAATGTTCTAAGTTTATACACAAATACTTGAAGCAAAATAAAAGATGTGAGTATTACCAGAATTTGGGAGCTCACATTGGCATAACTTGATGCAAACTAAGGGGCCGTTTACCAAATTCTTACCGAGTAAGCACTTACCGGCAAGCGATTCACCTTAATTTATCTTATCGTGTAACATCCTTGGCTATAAAAATGGATCATTGGTAAGCACCTTAAACCCAGTAAGCGCTTACCGAGTAAGAGTCATTTCCAACACTTACCGCGTAAGACCCTCGGTCCTTGCCTTCCCTCTTTCTGGGTAAGCTTACCGGTCTTTGCTATGCTCAATCAATAAGGTAAATGATATCGGTAAGCGCTTATCAGGTAAGCGTTTAGTAAACGGCTCCTAAGTTGCTCATAGATCTTTCTAAACTTGTGTTTAAGCCTCTGTATCTGCATATATGACAACATTGAATCAAGTATCTTCAAAACTGATGCATAAAGATTATATATATAATGGTATTCATGATTAGACGAAAGTTCAAATGAAAACTCATTTTTCATTGTGTACATGAGAAAAAATCTCAGTCACTCGATCTCTTTTGATCCAACAACTCATATTAAATAGAGTTTTTTTAATTTTAAAATGCTTAGGGTAAAAATGGAAGAAAATTTAAAGTCACATCTACCATATTTGACTTTTTATTTTCTTTTTTAATTAAAAACTTTTTACCCAATAAAATTTTAAAATAAATTATCTTAAAAATTAATAATATTTTAATAAAAAAATTACATCAAAAAAACGAGAATTTTGTACTATTCGATATGACATTCATCTCGATATAGTTTTTTTTTTGTCGTTTTAACCATTTTTTTACGTGAAATACATATATGTGTTGTATTCATTATGAATATTTATGTACGTTCATGTTTGTACAACATCTCGACACCGTAAGTATGTAACTCGACATCACCTTCTTCAACACTTTCTTCAACGTCGTAAGACATCACGTTTCTTTAGCACCGTAACCCAACACCCATCAAAACGAATCGAGAATCTATCAAGTAATTATGTTGTGAATCGAGGAACAAAAGTGAGCGCGTCACGTCTCTACATCTTCACAGGTCATTCATGTGTTATTCATCATGAATAATGTATCATTCAGGATGAATAATACAACATTCAGGTTGAATAATTCACGATTCATGAATTCGTGTATTATTCGTCATGAATGTTGTGTAATTTATCCTGAATACTATATTATTCATCATGAATAATAAATGAATGTTCACACTTGTTATTCATACTGAATGTGGGACATCCGGGGGATGCACATACATATTCATAATGAATTAAACCAAATTTCGGTTGTGAATTGGGAAACAAAAGAGAGTGCACCATGTGTCTACACCTTCACGGGTCATTCATATATTATTCATCATGAATAATGTATCATTTAGGATGAATAATAGAACATTCAGGGTGAATAATACACGATTCATGATAAATAATACATGAATCATGGATTCGTGTATTATTCATCCTGAATATTGTATTATTCATCCTGAATACTATATTATTCATCATGAATAGTGAATGAACGTGCACCTTTGTTATTCATACTGAATGTGGACACCTGAGGACGTACATGCATATTCATAATGAATGTAACACATATATAGAATTTCACGTAAAAACGGTTAAAATGAAAAAATCCTGAATATTGTATTATTTATCCTGCATACTGAATGTGGACACCCGAAGATGTGCATGCATATTCATAATGAATATAACACGTATATAGAATTTCATGTAAAAAACGGTTAAAACGAAAGAAAAAAAACTATATCGAGATGGATGTCATATCGTAGAGCACGAAATTCTCGTTTTTTTGATGTAATTTGTTTGATTAAAATATTAGTAATTTTTAAGATAAATTATTTTAAAGTTTAAGGGGGTAAACTTTTTTAATTAAAAATAAAAATAAAAAGTCAAAGAATGTAGGCGTTGATTTTAAATTACAATTTTATCCTTAATCACTTTCCAATTAAACTTATTATGTATTAACCATTGATTAGTTTTCTAAGTTTTGATCAATGGTTAAGATTTGTGCTCATGTGCACAATGAAAGATGAGTTTTCATTTGAACCCACTCCTTCATGATTTTATATATATATATATATATATATATATATATATATATATATATATATATATATATATATATATATAGGGGTGGTTTCAATTGGAAACCAAATTTCATTGGAAACTTTGGAAACCAAATTTCAACCATTGATATTTTTAATCAATGGTTAAGATTCATTTGAATTATATATGGTAATAAATTAATTAATTTATTAATAAAATATAATAATAATATGTCAAAAGGGTAAATGTGTCTTTTTCTTTTGTGTTTCAAATTTGGCAACAAAGATGAAATATGGTAATAAATTAATTAATTTATTAATAAAAGATAATAATTGTATATGGTAATAAATTAATTAATTTATTAATAAAAGATAATAACAATATATCAAGACTACCTTTTTATTACCTGTTCATCAATATGCAGTATGTAAAAACCCAATTAAGTTTCATTACCATTATTGTTTCATTACCTTTTTATTATGTTTCACTATATCAAATATGTTTCACTATATTAAATTTGTTTCATCAGGTTTCACTATATCGGGTTTCACTATATTAATATTTTGTTTCATTACCTTTCCATTATGTTTCATGATATCAAATCTGTTTCATCAGGTTTCACTATATTAACATTTTATGTTTCGTTAGGTTTCACTATATTAATATTTTGTTTCATTATATCAAATTCATTATGTTTTACTATATTAATATTTTGTGTCTTGAGGTAATTTTATATGAATACTTGAAAATTTAAATATTTATTTTTTATATTAATATTTTAATCAATCAATGATTCATTAGAATCAAAAATAGAGGATCGTATGATTAAAATTTGTTTTCCTAAATTAAATATCTCATTTTTACATTAATAAATGACTAACATTACCATATATAAAATAAATTAAAAATAAATAATTATTAATATAATAATAACAATTACCATATATATTATGAAATTATGTAAAAGACTAAAATAACTTTATCAATTAAAAATAAAATTAAAAAAAAACAAATTCAATGATTGGTTGATTTCGGTTTCCAAAGTTTCCAATGTAATACTGGTTTCCAATTGATCTCTCCCCTATATATATATATATATATATATATATATATATATGTGTGTGTGTGTGTGTGTGTGTGTGTAATGGATACCTGATTCATCTCAATTTCTGTTTCTAGCTTCCTAAGCCCCAGTGAATGTCGCAGAGATTAGTAATACCAAAGACATTATCTAAATCATCCTCGAATGTAGATTCTAGATCCTCTGGAAGGAGTGCAGGCAATTTGTCTACAATCGACATTAAGAAAAAGCAAATGAACTGAAAAGAAAAACGCATAATGAAATGAAATTGTTCAATTTGGTTATAAACGAATGTTAAAGTTTCCATTGGAGTATTAGAAAAGCAATATAACATGTAAATGGTTACCTTTAATTCAACAGATGCCAAGAAATATTCTCTGATGCCATGAAATATTTGTTGTATCGACACATAAAGAATACGCTCAGATGAGGGGGAAAGTCTCTTGTTCCAGAGTGTGCTGTCTAAAAGATCAGCCAATCTTGTTTCTGAAATCTGAACACTTGTGCTCGAATCCGTACCTGAGACAAACCATAAGGTATTACATCTAGGCTAGAGTGTCGTTTTGTTTGTATTACGATTCTTCATTTGTGGATCCTATATATCTTTGGTTATCATCAAATCTACTAAAAAGGACAAGAAAACCAAACCGAACAAGCCCAATATATCCCACCAAGAGGTGGGGTACCACCACTTCTTGTCGGGGATGGGGGTAGGGGATGTAGCAGTCCTGGCCTCTACCAAATAGAGTAGAGCGATTGTTTCAACTAAATGGGACCCACTAGCGTAACTTTATTTCTCCTCATACTGTTGAACAAGACCCACAAATTAAAAATGTTAAAGTGACAAATACAGATTGGGTCTCAATTTTGCTCATCTATGGTTGCTAAACGAAATGAAGACTATTAGAGCTATAGAGATATATTATTACCACCATTACCAGGTTGTTCTGCTCCACTAGAAGAATCCAAGAATTGGCGTAATCCAGCTTGGTTCTGCGAAAATATTAAAACTTGAGAACATAAGAAAAAAGCAACAAGTTGAAATAGGGCGGGGCGTTAATCTCTAAGACAACCTTATTGTGAAGGGAACAGGTCAAATAATAGGTGGTGCTTGATAAAACCTTCATACTTCTGTAAATGAGTTCAAGAAATTAAAGAAGGCCATGAATTGAAGAATATGAACTAATTTCACGACACGATCTTTCGATGAATTCAACGAAGTTGTTGAAGGCAGAAGACAAACGCCTAATGAAAACTTCATGGAGGCTTAGAAATTCACCCTCTTCATGGCCGCTTACGATATTTCGCTATAGTGAATAACTAATATGGCCCATATGATCTCAACAGAAATTAAATTTACAAAAAAGTTTTGGGATTTGAAAGGCATGCATAAGAAGGCACAACTAATTAACCAAAAATGTTCTTCCTCTGTGGTAATTTCCAGGTTCATTTCTACAAACCTTGTAAATGGTACCATTTTGTGGCAAACAATTGCTCACCCATCAACTAAATCTAAAAGAGAAAGCAACAATGGGATAGTAGAAGTTCCATTTGTGACAGGAAAAGGGAAAAAGATTAATGGTATAGTGGCAAGATGAACAAACTAAGAAGTTGCAAGGCAGATCCAAGTTTGAATATCGGCAAACCATCATGCTGAACCCCTGTTTCTATGCCATCTATTCCAATGATCTCATATTCTTTCTGTTGTGTTGTGGGGTTACAGGCGTTTAAGTTTTGATGCTTCTAAGGACAACTATTCAAGACATGAGAAAATTTATCCTAAAAAATATTTTTACATTTTCTAGTAAATAGATCAGGAAATCAAAGTGATAAGTTGATTAACATTTTTCTTGAATTAAACAAGACGCCTTGAAAGTCAGGATTAGGATAAAACTAGGATAAATTCACCCAACAAAATGTATGATTCCTAAACTCATATAAGATTAGGTTTTGGTTCCATGGAGCAAAGGGCAGTTGGTGATGAAATAAAAGAATTAACTAACAGTGATGTTGCAATGCATATTAGAAATTCCAGAATTAGCAAACAGTAATCTACGGATCCATATAACAAAATATAAGAAGTAGAAATCCATATACAAAAGCATAGGGCCTGGATATTTCCTCTTTGGAGTGATCAAGGCACTTGAGATAATCTTCACAGAGAAGAGAGCAGTCTTTGGGTTCTCTACAATGAGACATACACTCATTGAAATCCATCCATAAATCATAACACCGACCCTTGTTTCAATTAATTTCAATCCAAGTTACATCTATAAAAATTGAAAACCTAACTTATCCAAATTCAATTCAATTTGAATAAGCCAAATGCTGAATCGGAGAGTAAAACAATCTTGCAATTCTTCAAAACTAAACTAAGTACTCACAAACAGGATAGCAGATGAAGAATCGTAATTATTGAAGATCAAATTATACACACAAACACAAAAGATGAATTGTAAGTCTTCCTGTCAATGAACTAGGGCACAAGAAGTCATGTGTACCTTGGAAAAATACTTGAGACATTGATTAAGTTGACAAAAAGTGAAAAACAATTTGATTGCTTGATTGTTTCATGAAATAAATCGATGCTCGGAGGAGGGCAGTCACTTGATAGAACAAAGTCGAGAGGGCTTTTGACGATCGGGTGAAAGGAAACAAAATAAATGACCCACATGATTTAAACCGGGTAGGAACAGGGTCATGGGTGGGTCGGGCCAAAAGAAGATCCGCGTGTTTCTAAAAAAGTTTGTTGAATTGGCGTTTTTAGCCCCTGAACTTCTAGCTATTATATTTATGCCACGATTTTACGACTTAGTGACCACAATTTTTTGGTCTCTAACATTTCCAACTTAGTGACCACAATTTTTTGGTCACTAACATTTCCAACTTAGTGACCACTATTCTTTTGGCCACTATTCCTAACTCGCTACAGTTATCTAAGTATGGAATACCATTTAGGGACTACTATTTTTTGGTCACTAACAATTTCGAATTAATGACCACTATTTTTTTGTCACTAACACATTCAATTTAGTAACCACCATTTTTTGGTCACTAACCCTTCCAATTCTATGATTAACGAATACCACTTAGTGACTACCTTTCGTTGGTCACTAACACTTGCAATTTAGTGACTACTGTTTTTTGGTCACCAACCCATCTAACTCAAAACAATCCTACAACTAATGAATCTTACTTAGTGACCACTACTTTTTGGTCACTGACACATTCAATTTAGTGACCACACATTTTTTGGTCACTAGCCCCTCCAACTATATAATTTATGAATAACACTTACTGACTACCTTTTGTTGGTCGGTCACTAACACTTTCAATTTAGTGACCACTCTTTTTTGGTTACTAAACTATCCAACTCATTACAATTTTACAACAAACGAATATCACTTAGTGACCATTATTTTTTGGTCACTAACATATTCAATTTAGTGACCACCAATTTTTTGTCACTAATCATTTAATTGTAATGACCACTACTTTTTGTGATGAAAAAGAAAGTGGTAAAAGAAATTCCTTTAGAATTAGTGACCACTTAGTGACCAAATTTATTTTTCGTTACTAAAATTTATATTAGTGACCAAATATTAGTGACGACCTTTGTCATCGTCACTATGTCATAGTTAGTGACCAAAATATAAGTAGTCACTAAAATTTTGGTCACTAATTAAGTTTTTTCTTGTAGTGTTTATTCACTCTGAATATTAGTTAATATAATATTCAGAGTGAATTCACTCTGAATATTATTTAATATTCAAAGTGAATAAAACTAAAATGAAAAACATATAATTTTATAGATTGTGAATAATAAATATACCATTTTATTCATACTGAATAAATTTATTCATTTCATAATGAAAAAAAATGTGGTTTTATTCACATTGAATAATAGTTAATATTCAAACTGAATAAAAAGATAAGATATGTCAAAAATATTATTGAAATTCAAAAAATATCATCATATGAATTGTTTTATTACTCAATATATATTCAAAATTAATACAAAAGAAAACTAATTATGAATTCCACTACTAGAAAGTAAAAAAAAAAATACTCTGTTTACTAACATCTTTTCTTGATGGACAATTTCGTGAGTCATGGTTACACATTTTATTACACAACCTATACAATCTCTTTGCCTTTTTACTCTTTTCAACTGCTTTTTCTTTATCACTCTTCAACCTCTTGCCTGTACCACAACCTTTGTTTCTTATTGATTTAGGATTGTGAATATCAACAACTTATGGTTTTGACACACCAAGCAACGACTCCATAAGCTCTTCCCTATTGCGATGAGGAAGACTACATCCACTAGCCTCCAAATTACTCTTCAACTCTTGTATTTTCAAAACAAAGTCTTCAAGCTTCTCCATATCATCAACTACTAGACCAATGCAATAATCAAACGCAGCTTGAGCATCATTTTCAAGTTTCTCACGACGCTCATTTCTTTCTCCATACCAATGACGTTTCTTCAACAATTCAGAAGAAATGAGATATTTTCTCCAACGCTTCACTATATATTGCAATGGTATCTCTTCAATGCACATATTCTTTAATACACAAAAAATATGACGACAAAGCAAACCGTAATGATGATAAAAACAAGCAGCTACAATCCAAACAATCAGTGGTCTTATTATGCACAACCTGCAAAAAATAATTCAATTCATTATTCACATTGAATAAATAAATATAATTTAAAAACTAAACAAACCTTGTGATCAGACTCTTTCACATAAACTTCTAGATTTGAAGCGCATTCACCATCTTTCCTTTTATTTTGAACCTTCTTCTTCTCAACAACAACAACAACATCAGAATCATCTATCAAACTCATAGATGATTGGAAATGACCAAACATATTTATTTATCTCATTCTGAACATCTCTGAATATAGCACGAGTATATATCTTATAAGCACAAACCTCAATTGGAAGGGGTGTGCTAAACTTAGGCATCGTTGTTCTTATCTGATGATTAAGCAACCTATGATTATTTCGTTGCTTGTCCATAGCAGAATCAAATAAGTCAATAAAGGCCATAAGGTTTGCACTATGATGAAAAAATAGGGAAAAGAATGAATTTTCACTCTCAGATCTTGATGTTGTTCTCATTAGACGAGCCATAGGAATATCCCTATAAAATGATGGAATCCATCTATGCCTATTATCATACATGTAACCCAACCACTTCTGGCCAACAAGATCAAACTCAACAACTAAAGAATTTCATTTCTATTCAAATTGAATAGCGTCAATGTATTCATCCCATATAAGAGCATGAAACCGTTTCTTGAAATCAGTATTTGAAATAATATTTGAAGAAAGTTGAAAAAATAAAAATAAAAATATCAGAATATATTAAAAATGAATACATTGAATATTCATGTTAACTGATAAAAAAAATTAAAAATTGAAGATGGGATGTATTATTCAGTATGAATACACTTACTATTCAGTATGAATATACTTATTAAGTATGAATAAAGATGATATTTATTATTCAGTATAAAAAAATACTTTCATTATTTAGTATAAATGATAGTATAAAATTTCAAACTAAACATTATATTCATACTGAATAAAAAAAGATGAAATGTGACTGATTAAAAAAAAAATAGAATCGGACTCATGATCTGGAGGTGTTATATTCACACTGAATATGTAGTTTTATTCAGTTTGAATAAAGGTATATATTCAATAGGAATACCACTTCAAACAGTGAACTAAACACTTTATTCATAGTGAATAAAACATATAAAATATGATTGGTTATGGATATTAAAAAATAAAAATAAAAGAAATACCTTTGAAGTCAATTTTGTACTAATGTGTCACATACAAAATCGGTGCCTTGAATCCGGAAAAACCTCAGAAACAACTTGCTTAATTGCAGGACATTTATCAGTAACAACCAATTTTGGTTATCTCCCAAAAGTTTTCAAGAAAGAATGAAGCAACCATTTATATGCTTCAATATTTTTACCATCAAGAAGACCAACACCAAGAGTAACACAATTCTTGTGATTGTCAATTTTAGTGAATGGAACAAATACCATACAATACCTAAAACAAATTTAATTAATACAAGATATAAAGAAAAAAAATACTAAAAGATATTATAAAACAATGCTTACTTAGTTGTTTGAAAGGTTGCATCAAATGAAACAATGTCACCAAACTCTTCAAAGTTGCATTTAGCTGTCTGATCGGCCTAAAATACATAATTCAATACACCTTCATCACATTTATATTCAAAGAAATAATTTGGAACATACAACTTCATATTATTCATTTTCCTCACAAATAAATTTGCATCGGTATCACCAATGAAACAATTACGATCACGCTGAAAATTCTTATACTCAACCTTAGTACCACCTACCATTTCATACCCACCCTTCAACTGACAAAGAATGTTATGGGCTTGTGTAACACCAATATTTGCATTAGACATCTTAAGAATCCACCTTTGTTGAGAATAGTCTAATTTGCGACTACTTTTCAGCAAGTGCTTCGAATCTTCATCAAATAAACAACGGTTATGTTTCTCTTCAAATGCATATAATCTAAAAGACCTCGCTCCCGGAATAACTTTGAACTTCACACAAACTTCACAACCAGTTCTATGAATGTTAGTACTTCTTATCTGTGATCCATCTAATGTATCTACCTGAACAGAATCTGGAAATCCAGCTCTATTGCATACAACATACCTCAAAACAATCATCGAATATGCATTTCTTTTCACAGAAGATAGTCTAACATCAAATCCTGCTTTAGCAGCATAATTCTTATATATTTCAATACCTTTCTCTAATGATTCATAAACTTTCCCTACAACAGGCTTCAAATCATCATTAACAACAAGGATCCAAAACTTCACTCCATCACTACCATCAACTCCAATACTTGAAGGACCGTCTTGTCCTCCACTATAAATTTGATTTATAAAACATATTCATAATGAATAAAAAATAAAATAACAAAATACAAAATACATGTAGAAAGAAAATTACAAAATGATGATTATACATACATTTTATTCATCATGAATAAACTATATCAATCAACATATGAAAGATATTCAAAATGAATAAACAATTAACAAGAAATATATTAATAAACTATTCAGTATGAATAAAGAATAATTGTTAGCTAAAAACCATAAAAACAGAACATGGATATTTACACTATTCAATATGAATAAAGATGATATACATTTATATAATTTCAATATTAAGTATGAATAAATATGACAACACATATTCAAACTGAATATTAATGAACTATTCAGTCTGAATAAAGAATAATTGTTAATCAAATAACACAAAAACAGAACATGAATATTTTAACTATTCAATATGAATAAAGATATTATGAATATTAAGTATGAATAAAGATAATATGTATTGATGTAATTAGAATATTCACTATTCAATATAAGTAAAGAGCACAAATATAACAACACATATTCAAATTGAATATTAATAAGAAACAGATTCATAGTGAATATTGAATATTGTAGTTAGATTACAAAAAATCTAACTAAAACAAGAACAAAATTAATAAAAAAGAACAGAAACATCAAAAAGAGCTAATTTAAAGAGAAATAATAATTTTAAAACTAAAAACTAATACAAAAGAACATTCAGTTACACATTAATCAGATTACATTACAAGAAAAAAAAACATACAAATCGATGATTCCTCAACATTCGATAAACTGGAAAACATAGAAAAAGAATCAATTTCAGTGTTTCCTGTATCCACAGAATCATAATCATCAACAAAATCGACTCTTTGATCAACAAAAAGTGTAGAATTCTCAACAGGAACAGAATCTATAGAAATCGATAAAAGAAAAAGAATCAAGAAAGATGAAGAAATCGATAATCAATAGATCTATTTGGAAGAAATCGATAATCAATAGATCTATTTGGAAGAAATCGATAATCAATAGATCTATTTGGAAGAAATCGATAATCAATAGATCTATCTGGAAGAAATTGATGAAAAAATTGATAATCACTAGATCTATTTGAAAGAAATCGAGCTAAGAAAAATAAGGAAAGAATCGTGATATTTCAGTTATTTAGAACAAATCGATTTAAGACAAAAATAACAAATCTGCCAAAAGCCGTATTACACAATCGGCTCAAATATGGTTGGGATCAATGGCTGTGATCTGTTTTCATGTGCACAATCAAAATGAGTTTTCATTTGAACTTTCCTCTATAAATTAATATAATATTCATATAAATTAAAGAAAATTACAATTACAATTAGGTCCTTAATATTTCATTTGTTTACAAAAATAAGAAAAACCAAAGAAAATTACAAAAAAAAGAAAAAACCATGGTTGGACAAAAATACCCCTGACTTTAACGGACAATTTTAACGGAGTTAACGACGAGGGACGATTTCAAAACAAAATGCAAACTATAGGCCGATAATTACAGCTATTGAACCACTGAGACCACTTTCAAAGAAAGTGTTAAACCATAGGGACCAAAATTGTAATTTACTCTTTTTTGAAAGTTATGTATATTTGAAACCATTGTGTGTATGTCTAATCTATTATAAAGATTTTAAAACGGTAATTTGTACAAAGTGGTTTTTTGTACAATGTTATATTACCATCCTTACACTTACTTATTTAATTTACTTTATATCCCTTGTTTTTTTATTTTTCATTTTACACCATTATCATATTAACACAAATAATCGTATATGAACAAAAATACAATGAAAAATACGTTTCTTTTTTTACAAAATTATACCATTATAATCGTCTCGTCAATACTTTCAAAACGAGTACAATATTGAATATTTTTTAATTTAACCGTACTATTAAATATCATGAATATCTACGAATTAATTTGTTTTCTATCCGTACGTTTTATTTTTTTCACCGTTAGCATATTAAAAATAATAATCGTAAAATACGTTTCATTCTTATTATAATTAATATAATTATAATTTTCTTCGTCAATAATTGTAATATAAACTAATTATTGAATATCTTTATTGATTTAGGGTTTTATAAGTTGTGATTCTTAGGTCATGATTGATTGTTGATGACCTATCTATAATAAATTATCATTAATTGTTCGTTCTTTACTTACATTCCGTCACACGGATATATAGCTAGTATCAAAATAGAAATTATAAACACCTCATCAAACTATAGATTTAATATTTGCAACTTGAATATAAAATGTCGGAGTGGTGGGCTCCATCTCTCTTTCCTGGAACAATGATTGTCATTTTAATGGGTTCCTTGCTTTACCATCATCATCTATGTCGGTATCAACCGTTTCAAATTTTCTTCTCCTTCATCAATAATTATGTCCTTTAGTTCCGGAGAAGATGATATGGAGTCAGAACCCTCCTCCTCCTCCTTACAAGGGTCTCAGCCATGCCGTCACTTCGACTTTAATGAGATTTCGCTGGCAACCGATCACTTTGACGAATCATTAGTAATTGGAAGTGGAGGTTTTGGTAAAGTTTACAGAGGCAAAGTTATCAATGGATCAAGTCATGTCGTTGCTGCGATTAAACGGTTGGATTCCATGTCGAGTCAAGGAGCTTCTGAGTTCCGTGCCGAAGTTGATATACTTTCTAATTTTCGTCACTGTAATCTTGTATCATTGATTGGTTATTGTAATCATGGAAAAGAGATGATCCTTGTCTATGAATATATGCCCAATGGAACACTTGAAGATCATCTCCACAAGCGTGGTACCCCTCTTTCTTGGCTTCAACGACTCAACGTCTGCATAGGTGCCGCTCGTGGGTTACACTACCTTCACACTGGTACAGGGATTCAGGTTGGGATTATACATCGCGATGTCAAGAGCTCTAATATTTTACTAGATGAAAGTTGGGCAGCTAAGATTTCAGACTTTGGTTTGTCAAAAATAGGGCCAACTAATCAGCCATCGACTTACGTCAACACACTTGTTAAAGGCACTTTTGGCTATCTAGATCCAGATTATTTCTTGACAGGAAGGCTGACAAGGAAGTCTGACGTGTACGCCTTTGGGGTGGTACTGTTGGAAGTGTTGTGTCGGAAGCGTGCAGTGGACGCAACTCTTGATGAGGAGCAATGGAATTTAGCACGATGGGCTCAAGAATCTATCAAAAGAGGCAATTTAAAGCATATCATTGATTCAAACTTAAAGGGTCAAATATCGCCGAGATGTTTGAAGGAGTTTGTTCGAATTGCAGATAGATGTTTGCACAACAATCCGAAGAAGCGCTCTACCATGGCAGAGGTTGTGGTCAGTCTTGAATCTGTACTAACCGCACAAGAGAAGTTCGATAATTCTTTGCAACCTGGAGGAGGCAGAACAATATTTGGTAGAATGGTTGATATGATTCCTTTCCCCTACAACGGAGACAATTCTGGTATTTCAAGCTCCTCTAGACATATTCTTTAAATTCGTGTGTTTAATTACATCATTGAAAATATATAAATACCTTCTCCCAACGTCAAAATTGAAAAGAATAGTTATGCTGAAAAGATTATTGATGTCGATTGCCTAACAATGTGATACCTACAGCTTATGGCTTTCATGTAGGTGCAATGTTTTAGAAGCTAATAAAACCTCTGTTGGAACTATGTATATCAATATATAGTACTATGAGGCTTCAAGTTGTCAGGGGTTGCTTAAAGCGTAGGAGCAGGCGTGTGTGTATAATATAGGCACCATTACATCTAAATAACTTATATTTCAAAGATGTCGATGGACTGTCACCCTTTTCAAGTTGGTTCATAAAGTAGCAGTACAATGATCTTCACAACAATTAAGGGACGTTTACCAACGCTAACCAAGTAGGTGTTTACTGCATGGGTAAGAGTCACCATCATCCCTTACCTTACTAGGTAAGATTCTTGGCCACCAAAATGGCTTAGTAAGATTCTTTCTATGCGTCCCTTACCCGGCAAGCACTAATCGGGTAAAAGACACCATCCTCACTTACCGGGTAAGATTCTTAGTCTTTGCCATACTCACCTGGAAAGGTAAGTGACCGAATAGGCCCGTAACATATGGTCCATGACCTTTTCTATACATTGGCATGCAAGTTAAAAGATTGTTCAACTGGAGAATTCTTATAATTAATCATATCAAAACCTAGTGGATGTTGGAGCATTGGCATTGAATGGGAGCTGTTAGGATTTTCACTTGTTTGGACAATAATGCCCTGTTTATTAGGGGAGTTCGTTTTGAAATTGTCTTAGGGCCGTATACCAAATGCTTAACAGGTAAGCGCTTAACGGGTGTCGCCTTACCGGGTGAGGGTGAGCATGACCGAGGATTTTACTTGGTAAGAGTTATAGCAAAAACAGAGAATCTTACCCGGTAAGTGAGGCGGTAAGAGACACTTAGCAACAATCCATTTTGATGGTCGAGAATGTTATCCGATAAGGTAAGTGCAAATGGTTACTTTTACACCCTGTAACCTTTTGGTAAACAGCCCCTTAGTCTCTTCTTGGGTTTATCAAACGTGGTGAATCATTTCTGTTTTGGTTTCCCATTGATTTCCGGATTTTCTTGTAAATGGCTTGTATAAAGCCGGTGCTTTGGTTTGCAATTGAATAACACAGAAGCTCATTAATTACTTTGAGCGTTAAAAACAGTGGAACAGAAAAATCTGATTGGGTATTAACTTGAATCAAATTGGAAGAACCATTATATGGTACAGGACAAGATAAAGTAACGATTATTGATATATTTTTTTGTATTTACCTATTCAGACCAAGGTGATTCAAAGCTAGCAAGTAATACCAAGGGTGGTCTGGGAAATTCAAAGTTTTCAAGTAATACCAAGGGCAACCCTACAAGTGTTGTCAAAACTGTAGGGGCTGACCATGATATGTTTCTTTCGACAAAAGAACTTCCTGCAGATCTGGAAACTACTCTAAGTTTAAAGCAATTTAAGTTTGCCGATCTGAAAAGGGCTACAAGTGACTTCAGTTATGATCAGCTATTGGGTAGGGGAGGTTTTGGAGAGGTGTTCTTAGGTTGGGTCGACAAGGATACGTTTGCCCCTTCATACGGTGGTGTTGGTATACCTGTTGCTGTCAAAAGGCTCGGACAATCAAGTGGGCAAGGACCTGCTGAATGGCAGGTAAGTATATATTTATTAATACAAGAAATTTAGATTTCCATGGAATAACATTAAATAATTCATTGTACATTTATTCATTAATTAATAGTGTCTAACATCATCTCAAAATAGATCGGGTCATTGGGATGCTTGTAATTTTCTTTATGCTTGAATTAAGTTTATGCTGAAACCAAATCTCCATTGAAGGTGAGGTTATTAGTCACTCTAAGGTTGCTCTCAGTTGGCTAGAGGGTGTATCCCTTGAAGCTACTCTCTGGTGCAGACCCATAACCTCTACGGAGTAAATAAATCACCATCCAGTAAACAATTCATATAAGTGTCAGGGTGTTTCTGTTGATCTACTCCGAGTTAATTTCCACATGCCATATATATGTCCAGGTTCCATCATTGTTCAAAGCTTTTGGGAGCCTTAATTGTCACAACGACCAAATATGTTTGCTAACTATAACTATAAATTCTTTACTTCAGGTAGAGGTGAGCATGTTAGGACGGTTGGCTCATCCAAATATTATTACTCTCTTGGGATACTGCAATGACAAAATAAATGAATACTTGATCGTTTACGAGTACATGAAGAATCAAAGTTTTGATCGGTTTTTACACGGAGGTAAAAGATACTCTGATCTCTCTTAAACTATAATAGGATTGCTTAACTCAAAAGTTGAACTATTGTGCAATGAAGTAGCTATGTGACGTGAATAAATTTTGCAGAGGCACGTGATAAAGTTGAACCACTTTCATGGGGAACACGACTTAGCATAATGATAGGAGTAGCCCAAGGACTCTCTTATCTGCATTTATCAGAAGTCATTCTTCGTGGTGTTAAAAGCATGGATATATTGCTTGATCAAGTACTCTTAAGCTATTTTTGATTCATGGTGGTGATGGAACCACTTTGATTCTTTTGGTTTTATGTCATTAAAGTTAACCATTTATTTTGACTATTTCTTATTCCAGAATTTCAATGCAAAACTAGGGGATTTCGGGTTTGCAAGATCTTGTTCTGATGAAGAAACACGTGTCATGGGTACCGTTGGTTATCTAGACCCACATTATTTTAGAACAAGTAAGTTACTACACGATGACGTGATATGTCGAGAAGCCATCCTAGTTAATATTTGAACTAGCTATCAGTCACAACTATTGTATGTAGTTATTTTTTCTTTGACAAACAGATCATTATTTTTGCAAAACCATAAGAATAGATACTTCCAGATAAATTGTGGAAATGTAAATATAATAAAACATCGTAATGGTCATTTTTGGTCTAAAAATGTATATTTTTACAAAAACAAAACAAGTGTATTTGAAAACTTAGTCCTATTTTTGTGATTCTAATCTACCCATTTTAATGTTACAGGTTGTGTAAGTGCGAAAACTGATATCTATGGTTTTGGAGTGGTGTTGCTGGAAACTCTTACAGGTCTAAAAGCATTGGATTACATGCGGCCTGAAGAGCAACGCCTTCTGGTAAGATACGCAAGTCCCATCCTAGCACACAAAGAAGAGCTACAAGAAATAATGGATCCAAGCCTTGAACAAAATTACCCCGAAGAAGGTGCTTTCAAATGTGCTGCTCTCGCTTTAAGATGTCTAGCAGAGGAACCTGATGATAGACCATCAAGTGATGAAGTTTTGCAGAGTTTGAAAAAAATATATGCTGACTCAATGCTCATCTTTGGTAATAAGAAAAGTCTTATCTCACTCGTTGCCATGTCATAAGATATATTTATTTGCATTCCCTACATACATGGTACCTTATCATATACCTTTGGAAGATTGATAAACACCATATAAGATCCTTTTGGTTGCGGTATGAAAAAAAACCAGTGTTCAATTGCACGTTTGGAGAGACATGGGACAAGACAAAAACCTGGTTCCACGTTTGGTGCAACATGAGCCTGGGACTAGGAACGGGACAGGGACTAACTACGACAAAGAAAAGTGTTTCTTGTTCGACGAAAAGAGGTGAAACAAAAAATCACAAGGATGAAACAAAAGTAAAAAGTTACTAATCTACCCTATTTGATATAGCCCAAATATAGTATTCAGTGCGGTCACCATCGCCCACTGCCTCCACCAACACCACCGGCCACCACCACTGCCACAACCACCACTGACCGCCTCCGTCACGAACCCACCACCACCTCCACCAACACCACCGGCCACCACCACTGCCACAACCACCACTGACCGCCTCCGTCACGAACCCACCACCACCTCCACCAGTTTTGTTTTGTCCTTTCCAACTTACCAAATACAATATAGAGAACTTGTTGAGTCTTGTTCTAGTCATACCAAACACCAGACATATAACTTGTCATGTCCCTTTCCGTACTCCTATCTAGTCCTCTCCACTCCACTCCTCTCATGTCATGTATTGTCTGCATACCAAACACTACCTTTACGTCCATAGATATCTCCATTACTTTTCTAATAAAGAAAATGGTCCTATTGCTATGGGTGTCCCTTGAACTAAGCAAAATTGATTTTCTAGTACCTTGGGTTTAACTCTTAATTATATCCAATTACATGTTTAAGCAGCTTCATTGTTAAAAATAATACCTTAGTTTCAACCCTTAATTATGATTAATTACATGTTTACACACTTGTATTATTTTGCACTCAAGCTTTATCCTCTCAAAATTCACATTATTTTAAGTATCCATGATCTGCTCCATAGTTTTATATGCTCTGTAATTTCTTTACCTTATCTAAGCCGACTTGTTTACATCATTTTTTGTAAAGTTCCTCTTATTCTGTGTCTAGGCTCTCTTACTAATTCCGTAGATTCTCTTACTATTGACAGTTTTATGCAAGCCTATTTGATAGGGCTTGCCTAAATCCTAGGAAGAAGTGCATGAGGAGGCCCCATATTACCTAAATAACTTTTTTATAAAGATGTCCATGAACCGTCATCCTTCAAGTTGGTTCTTGTTTCATATTGCATAATTGGCATAGCAGTTGAATGGCCTTCATGACACTTAATTCCTGTAGCATATGGTTTTAGACATTTTCTTTACACAATCATGCATATTGCAGTTTTGTAAACTAAAGAATTTATATTAGTGATCATATTGAATCCTAGTGGAACAGATATCTGATTGGTTATTAGCTTAAATTAAAATAGCAATTATTTATATAATCTGTTTGTATTAATCTATTTCAGACCAGAGAGATTCAAAGCTATCATGTAACACCAAGGGCAGGAATATGTTTCTGGACACAAGCGAACTTCCTGCAAATTACAAAATTCAACATTTGAAAGAATTTAAGTTTGCTGATCTGGGAAGGGCTACAAAGAACTTCAGTCAAGATCTACTCTTGGATAGAAGAGGTTATGGAAGGGTGTTCTTAGGTTGGGTAAACCAAAACACGTTCGCCCCTTCTAAACGAGGTGTTAAAATTGCTGTTGCTGTTAAAAGATTTGATCAAGCAAGTTCGCAAGGACCTGATGAATGGCAGGTAGGTAGCAATAACTGGTCAACTTATATCCATAATCAAGACGAGAAATTTTGATTTCCATGGAAAAGCATTCAAACTCTAATGAAATTTCATGGGTAAAGAGGCCTATATATAGAATGTGAAAAATATTAAGATGACATTCAACTTGGGAATATGTTCATGTTCTTCATCCATGTTTCTTTAATTTGTGAATGTAATTGAAGAGTCTATTTCATAGAACATTACTAGAATATTGTTATACCCTGAGGGTTAGCAAGTCGTTTTAGTAAGTTGGGTAAAAAGGTACAAGTAGGTAATGCGTAAATGGTACAGGTCGGTAATGCTGGGGTTTAGTATAAATAGGAGGGGTGAGGAGCGTGGAGGGATTATTCTGGATTATAAACACTTTTTGGACGTGAGTCCTTTGGAGAGATTCTGGCCTCTCGAAAGCCAGAAAACCCTTTGTAAACATTCGATTAGTGAGAAGCCTCTGGTTTTCTTTGAATTCAATCTTTTGATTTTGCGGGAGTACATTAAATATTTGTTTTATGATTCTCTTTGCTAAATATAACTAAAATTTGTGACTTTAGGCAGAGATGAGCGTGTTAAGACGGCTGATTCATCCAAATATTATTCGTCTCCTGGGATGCTGTAGTGATAAAAAACATGAATACTTGCTTGTTTACGAGTACATGCAGAATAAAAGTTTGGATCACTTTTTATACCGAGGTAAAGTATACTTCAATCTCTCTTAAACTATTATTGGAGTACTTCACTGAAAATTTGAACTATTGCAATGAAGTGGATAGCCATGTGACGATTGAATAAATTTTGCAGAGGAACGTGATATAGTTGAACCACTTTCATGGGGAAGACGACTTAGCATAATGATAGGAGTAGCCCAAGGACTCGCTTATCTGCATTTATCAGATGTCATACATCGTGATGTTAAAACCGGTTCTATATTTCTCGATCAAGTAAACTTTAGCTGTCTATTTTTCTTGTGGTGATGGAACCCACTTTGATTTTTTTGGTTATATATATGTCATTATAATTAACAATTTATTCGAATATTTCTTATCCAGGATTTTAATGCAAAACTGGGGGAGTTTGGGTCGGCAACATCTACATTTGGCCTTGAAGAAACATGTATTGTTGGTAGCTTTGGCTATCTAGACCCACATTATCTTGTAACAGGTAAGTCACTATGTGATGAAGTGATGTTGAGAAGCCATCCATATTAGTTAATATTTGAACTAGCAATCACAACTATTGTATTTAGTTTCTTGTGACAAACAAATCATTATTTTCGCAAACCATAAGAATGGATACTTCCGGATGAATTGTGGAAATGTATAAAAAAACACCATAAGTGTCACTTTTGGTGTAAAATCTATATTTTTAAGAGAACGATGATTTTTTTTTTTTTAAAATAAGTGTATGGATTTGTAAAGAGAAACTTATCTATTTTTGCAATTCTAAAGAACACATTTAATGTTACAGGTCAAGTAAGTGTGAAAAGTGACATATACGGTTTTGGAGTGGTGTTGCTGGAAACTCTTATAGGTCTAAAAGTAAGTGATTTCAAACGGCTTGATGAGCAAGACGAGGTTGATGAGGAAGAGCGGTTTTTTGAGCTACAAGGATTGGTAGCCTGGGCAAGTGCCCTCCTAGCGGACAAAGAAAGGGTAAAGAAAATAATAGATCCACGTCTTGAACAAAATTATCCCGAAGAAGGTGCTTTCAAATGTCTTGCACTCGCAGTAAAATGTCTAGCAAACGAACCTGAAGATAGACCATCAAGTGATGAAGTTTTGCATAGCTTGAAACAAATATATGCTGGTAACAAGACACCATCCTGTTATCTTGATTTTTGAGAATCTATAGAATTCATGATCCTTCTACTTTGAGGGAGTTACATTCAGCCCTTAGCATTTCAAGTTTCACTCTTAGCTCCTCTTTTATAATGTTATATTTCATTTTCTGGATGCTTACTGTGTTTTAGGATTTGACATTTTTCACTGCTTTAGTGCTTTATGAAAAGGGAGTTGTTGAGGCTCCATGTAGAAACTTTCTTGAGTTCATGTTTCTTGTTTTCATGCATGCCTTCTTTCAAGTATAGTTGAAGTTTTAATTATTATTTTTTTAATAATTATCAAAATATGATATAATGATTACGCTTAAATTCTGATAAGGTATATATTATAGTTAAATGTAAAGTGTAAAGTCTTTCGTATACACCGACATATTCTCACAACTATATAAGGAGAATTTTAGTATATAATATGCTTACACCGATAGAAATAATGGATTTTATCCCATTTGTTATCTACTTCCTCTCACGAGGTTAGTCTCACAAAGCTAATATGGTATCAAAGTTTTCTGATCACATCAATTTTGGTCCTTTCTTTTCCAACATAAAAAAAAAAAAAAACCCTGTATGAGGCGTTTTTTATACTTAAGGGGAGGTAGGATTGTTTGTGGATTTTGATTTCATGACAAGTCAATATAACATCAACAACAATTTATGTAATCTAAAGAGATTAACGATAAAAAGGCTAACTCATGGAGAATCTACGAACCTAAAATTGTCAACGAGTCGAACATAAAATTACTTTAAGAAAAAAGGTTATATAAAAAGGATGATGAAAATGGAAGCAACATGTGCTTCTACCAATATAAGTTTCAAGTTTGGTGCGACTCATACGTTGGCAATGCCTAAACATGCATGTAATCAATTGGATAATATTTTCCCTCAAAGTGGTAGTGTATTAAACATCAGTAAAGGGTCGTTTATCAAATGCTAACTCGGTAAACGCTTACTGAGTGAAAGATCTATTCAAGACGTATATCCATAATTCCCTTTAGATTGTTTCTTCTTGCAAGGATTGGCCTTTTCAGTTCTACCAAGAGTTGTTGCCACTCGACTGATTGAGTTCCAACACAAGTAGACCCGTTAGAGTTTCCAGCAAGATCACTATTCACTCCGAAAACCATAGTTGTCAGTCTTCACATACAAGTGACCCGTAACATTGAAGTGTGTTGTATAGAATCACAAAACAAATATGATCTTCCAAATATCACTTCATTAAATGGCAACGTACGTACCAGTCTGCACATACTCTGGGGTTGCATAGCCATAGGTTCCATAACTCCGAGCCAAGGTGTAGTAGAGGAAAACCATGAGTCAGTTGTGGAAACTTTTGGCCAAAATTGATCTGAAATAGAAGAAAAACTTAATGATAAAGTTATAGAATCACTTGAAGCCATTGCTACGAATGCTACAAATGAAACCACTAAGCACTTTTCTGGTGATCCCTTGTGCTTTGTAGTTTGCAGGTTACTATAAGAAAATATATTTGTTTATTGAGAATATGTTTACAAGAAGAATTACAACGGTATTTATACAAGTATGAAAACCTTTAATCTATGCAACATTATCTATCCAATTAATGTAATATTGTAACTCCCAAATCAATTGATTTTGTAACTCTCAAATCAATTGATTTGTAACTCCCAAATCAATTGATTTGTAACTACCAAATCAATTGATTTCATCTTGATGAGATATTTCTCTAATATGCCCCCGCAAGATGGACGACCGGTTAGTGAGTCCAATCTTGGAAAATAACATCTGAAACCGTATGCGAGCTAATGGTTTGGTTAAGGCATCTGCTAACTGATCGGTTCCCGAAATGTAGGAGACACGGATGCAACCATCTTGAACATATTTATGGACAAAGTGATAGTCTAGAGCAAGATGTTCCATTTTAGAGTGAAACTTTGGATTCGCGGCAAAGTGAGTAGCTCCTTTATTATCACAATATATAGTTGGAGGAGCGGTAGGTTTAAAACCAAGCTCATCAAGAAGGTTAAGAACCCATACAACCTCCGTCGTTGTGTTGGCAATAGCTCGATATTCAGCTTTGGTTGTTGATCGAGCATGAGTTTGTTGCTTGCGAGAACTCCATGAGATCGGGTTCTTACCAAGATACACAATATACCCTGTCATGAAGATGTAGTCGTCTTTGTCGCAGGCCCAATCAGCATCGGTAAAGGCATGTAAAGAATTAGGGGAGTTGCGGTGTAGAAGGATACCATGATTGATGGTGCCTGCAAGATATCGTAATAACCTTTTGAGTGCAACCCAATGCAAATCAGTGGGTCTATGCATGTATTGAGATAACCTGAGGAAAAACAATATATGGACGAGTTAGTGACAAATATTGTAAACTACCCACAATGGCCCGATATTCGGTTGCATTGGGAATAGAAGATTCGCCTTCTAGAGTGAGAGGGGGGTGAACGACCATAGGGGTAGGTGTAGATTTAGCAGATGACATATTGGTTTTATGAAGAAGATCTTGAATGTATTTATGTTGACTGAGGAAGAGTCCTTGGGAGTGAGGTTGGACTTCGATGCCAAGGAAATAAGAAAGGTGTCCAAGATCCTTTAAGGAGAATCGAGCTGAAATTTTGGAAATTAGAGACGTTAGGAGGGAAGAATTGGAGCCGGTTAGGATGATATCATCCACATATACTAGAATGTAAAATATTTGTTGATGATGACGTAGAATGAATAAGGAAGAGTCGGATATTGAGTTGTGGAAGCCAAGACTAAGAAGATATGATTTAAGCTCATTGTACCAGGCTCGAGGAGCTTGTTTAAGACCATAGATAGCTTGTCGCAACTTGCAAACGTGAGTGGGATGATTAGGGTCAACGAAGCCAGGAGGTTGGGACATATAGACATACTCAGTTAAAGTTCCTTGAAGAAAAGCATTGTTTATGTCAATTTGTCGAAGTGGCCAATCACGAGTGACAGCAAGAGAAAGAACAGTTTGAATGGTGACTGGTTTGATGACTGGGCTAAAGGTTTCAGTGTAGTCAAGGCCAGGACGTTGGTGAAATCCCTTAGCTACGAGTCGAGCTTTGTGACGCTCAATAGTGCCATCAGGATTAAATTTTGTTCGGTACACCTATTTACACCCAATAAGATTTTGTGATTGGGAAGGAGGAACTAAGTCCCAAGTGTGATTTTTCTGGAGAGCATTAAACTCAGTTTGCATAGCGTACTACGGGGTTTTGAAGAGCATTAGTTATAGTTGTGGGCTCTTGAAAGGAGTTCTCCACAGTGGCGGTGAGGTTGAGTTTGGTTATCGGTTTACGAATGCCATTTTGTAAACGAGTGTTATGGAGAGGGGGTGCAGGTGGGGGAGGAGGACAAGGAGTTTGTGTCTCGGTAGGGGAGGAAGTGGTAGCAGATATTTGTTGTGAGTTGGATGGATCTATAGTAGTAGTGGAATTAGGTGTTGAGGTTGGAGAGGGGTTAGGATTGGTAGTAGGGGAAAGGGGCGTTGAGGTTGGAGAGGTAGTGGTAGTAGGAACAATAATGGGTAGGGAAAGAGTACACCATTGATTATGTGTTTGGTCAGTTTGAGAAATTTTTGAAGGAGTGGATGAGGTAAAAGGGAAAACATGCTCAACAAACTTGACATGTCTTGAAACATATATCTTTTTGGAAGCAATGTGTAGGCAGAAATAAGCACTTTGTGTGGTCGAGTAGCCAACAAAAACGCATGGAATCGAGCGTGGATCAAGTTTGTTTGAGGTGTATGGACGTAGCCATGGGTAGCAAAGACATCCAAAACTGCGTAGTTTATGGTAATTAGGAGAAGTATTATATATTTTAGAGAAGGGAGATTGAAAATTTAAGGTGGGAGTGGGTATTCGATTTATAAGATAAACTGCAGTATTGAAGGCAAGCGGCCAATATTTTTGATGCATTGAGGCATGAGAGAGAAGAGAGAGACCTGTTTCAACAATGTGCCGATGACGTCTTTCAGAGTACCCATTGTGTTCGGGAGTATGTGGAGGAGAAGTTAGATGAGTAATTCCATGATTTGCCAAAATAAGGATCAAGTCCTAGGTATTCCCCACCATTGTCACTGAAAATGGTGACGATCGATCTTTGAAAGTATTTTTCAACTCGTAATTTAAAGTGAAGAAATATATCTTTTGAGTCTGATTTTTTTTAGAGGATAATACCACATATATTTTGTGAAATGATCAACAAATATTATGTAGTATTTATAACCATCAAAAGAAGAAATGGGAGATGACCAAACATCACTATAAATGATGTCGAGTGGACCACGAGAAAAGATAGAATTTTGATAAAAGGGTAATTTGTGACTTTTATTGCAATCACATGAGTTGCAATGAAAAGAAGTAGACTTAGGAATTGATAAATCAAAACGAGAACTAATATGTTGTAAAATATTGTAAGAGGGATGACCTAGACGATGGTGCCAATTTATAAGAGAATGTGAGCTTGTAGAAGTATGAACGACGGGCTTAATAGGATGCCATTCATAGATGCCAGACTTGGTTGGACCTTGAAGTAGGGATGCCCCCGTGTGAAGATCCTTCACATGAAAGCAGTTAGGTGAGAATGTGATAGAAGAATTATTATCTCGACAAAACTTTGAAATAGAAATAATATTGCGAGAAACAGATGGAACATGAAGTATATTACGAAGAAAAAATTTAGTAGAGGGAGTAAGAAGAGATGTGGAACCGGTGTTAGCAATTGGTAGTCTGGAGCCATCCCTAATGACGAGTTCTTCAGTGCCTTGATAGGGTGCATGAAGAACAAGATTGTGAAGATCATTAGTTACATGATGGGTTGCCCCACTATCTAAGAGCCAACTTGTAGAAGGACTAGAGGATGTAGCAACATAGGCACAAGGAGTAGAGGAGGGTTGGTAAGTTTTATGTAGGAACCGGTTTTGGGGAAATGGAGAATTGGAAGATTGAATGACATTGGAAAATTGTCGGCGAAACATTGGACATTGGGTAACATAGTGCCCTTGAGCATGACACCATTGACAACATCCAAGAAATGAACGAGGCGTTCGAGGATGATTAGGGAAGGTGGGAATTGGAGTAGGAAGGATATCGTTAGAAGCCATTTTGAGAAGGAAAAGAAGGGAGAAGATGATTAGGGGAGTAAAGAATATAGGTTTTAAAAGAAAAGAAAAACAGGCTAGATTAACTCTATAGCTCTGATACCATATAAGAAAATATATTTGTTTATTGAGAAGTATGTTTACAAGAAAAATTACAACGGTATTTATACAAGTATGAAAACCTTTAATCTATGCAACATTATCTATCCAATTAATGTAATATTGTAACTCCCAAATCAATTGATTTTGTAACTCTCAAATCAATTGATTTGTAACTCCCAAATCAATTGATTTGTAACTCCCAAATCAATTGATTCCATCTTGATGAGATATTTCTCTAATAGTTACAATCGTAGTAGATCGCGGGGGTGGGGGTTGACTGATGGTAGCAGATCAAGGGTGGGGACGTAGGGGTGGGCGTTGGATTTCTGTTTATGAGCCTTGATCCGAGAAGGATGGGTGGGGGCACGGGTTGGGTCGGACGGTTTTTTGACATTTTTACATCCCAACCTAATTATGGTCGGTTTGGAAAATCTCAACCCAACCCAACCCTTGCGGGTTGGGTTGGGTTGGCAGGTTAGTAATATACATAAATTTGCCGATTGAAATACGATAAATAATACTAAAAGTATTCCCAACAAAGTTATTAGTAATTACAATCATCCAAATATATATATATATATGTATGTATGTATATATATATATATTAAAATACATAAGTTTTAGAATTAAACTTGGAAAGTCTAAATGATAGCAACGGATTCAAATCCTCAATCAAGTACGACTGTTTTGGACCTCTCCGACCCCAATGTTGCATTCTCCTTGAGTTTGTCTACAATTCAAAAACAAAAATTAAACAACTTATTAAGATTTAAGAATATATTAGCATGAAAAAAGAAACGTTGTTAAATTTACCTTCTTCAAGAAAGTCATAAGTCATCCAAATAATCACTTATTTGAATGCTCTCATTATTCCCTTTCAACCCACTTTGTGTGCACACAAGGGCCTCCACCATTTTTGGACTCAAAGAACTTTTAAATGAGTCTAAAATACGGTTGCTAGTACTAAAGGCAGATTCATATGCTACGGTAGATATAGGTATAGCAAAAACATCTCTAGCTATCATAGACAAAATGATATATCTATTAGCATTATCTTTCCACCAAAGTAATACCTCAAATGATGTAGTCTTTGGATTGATAGATTCATCAATCAAATATCTATCAACGTCGTTCATGTTCTCTGGCACATCCATTTGTTGTTGTAAAAACGATTCCAATAATGTTTTCCGATGAGATTCTTTAGAATTATTCCTTGGTGGTGAATCTAGTTTGGTAACCTATACACATAGCAAAAAATATGAATATAAATGTAACACCCTCAAATTTGGAAAGAACAACTAATTAAAAATTCTGATATTACATCAAGCAAAGGGTAAAAATCCCTTTCTACAAATCCATACTTGGACATACCTCAAATTTAATCATACATTTAACCCCAACAAATATTGACTCGAGGCTTATACCTAGACTAAATAAAGTCGGGTGTTACTAAACCCAATCCAAGTTGCTATTCCCAAAGTGCAGAAGACTTCACCCAAGCTACTCTCTCTTGTGCATAAAACTAGCACTCAACTCTTCACGGTGTCGCTAGTATCTTTCCCCCAATCAAGGACCTGATACACATGCCGACAAATAAAAAGGTTAGGCTTAATGCCTAATGAGTTCAAGAGTTTTCATCATAATCATATAAATCGTTAAACTGAAAGAGTGTTATTTAACTCATGATTTCTAAGGTGATATGTATAAAATATGAAAGCAACACCTTTCTCAAAACCCACCATCTTCGTGATGAAAAACACCAATACCAAACATTCATTTAAATATGACTTCGAAAACCCAATACTCAACCAAAACACAAATAAGGATTTATATTCAACTACTGAAAACATGGACAAAACTCTATTATCCAAAATATCCAAAAACATGGATAAAGTTTAATAATTAAAACCACAAATTAATCATGGATAACAATCCATACTCAAATTGTCACCGAAAACGTGGATAATACTCATTACCCAAATTAACACCTTTCGGTGACGGGGGAGATCCGTTTCCATTGAACATGGCGGGAACACAAAAGTATGCCACGTATTTATGTAATAAGCATGTTTCAAGGATGGGCAACCATTGACATCAACCCTATCCATGTCTTTAGTCATGGTAGACATCAACCCCATCCAGGTCTTTAGTCGTTATGGACATCAACCCTATCCAGGTCTTTAGTCATGGTAGACATCAACCATATACAGGTTTTTAGTCATTGGGGACATCAACCCTATCCAGGTCTTTAGTCATGGTAGACATCAACCCTATCTAAATCTTTATTAGTCATTGTTGACATCAACCCTATCCAGGTCTTTTCTTTAGTAATTGTGGACATCAACCATATATAGGTCTTTACTCATTGTGGACATTAACCCTATCCAGGTATTTAGTCCAATACAATAATGAGCTCAACTCTATCCAAGTCTTTTACTCAAATGATCACCAAGTTCAACCTTATTCGGGTCTTTACCTTGGGATCTCACCATCCAAGACAAGCTTGTTCATTTAGAAATTACATCATATAATTAATGCCTATTTCCAAATTACAACTTGGGGATCTTATCCCACATTTACAAAATAAAGTCGAATTCTATGCATATGGATCCATTGTATTACAGTCTAAAGTACATGACTCCAAATTTAATGATCTACACATTCACAACATGTAATTCTCAAATAAGATGCAATAAATGCAAATCATAACTAAAGCCCCACATCGAGCTATTAAAACCGGACAATTAATTGTTCCCAAGACTCATCGGAGTCAAAACCAAGACAAAAAATTCACAACTCAATGATTATTCAAAGAAAGACATCATAAGCGATAAAAAAAATATTTAACCAACGTTTATGCAACACATGCTCCAAAAGTATGATTAACCTAAAAACTCATTATTAACCTTTTCCAAATGAAATCATACTATTTATATCTCCAAAATACATTATAACACAATAGTGTGTACTTTCCGAATGGTTTGTAAAACCAATTGCAATAAAAGAGCATTTACATCCAATAATCCTCATTAATGAAATAAATCATCAAAATGACATTATCTTAAGATTTATTTATCATAATGTCCAAAAACTCCAAATATGTGTATTTCACAAATTTTATAAATCAAATGTACCAAATACACAAAACCCATCAAATAATCCAACATTTATAATTATAAAGTAAAACGCATAAATATATCAAAATGGACATTTTTGGCATGTACATAGTTTTCACAAAGCAACTTGAACTCACCTTGCTAGATTTAGGCTAGATCTAGATTTTTCCCAACTTAAGCTCCTTTGAAGAAATTTGGATCATCAAGCCAAAACTTCCAAAAACCTAGATCCACAAGTTTTCAACCATTAATATTCATATCCAACCACTTAGAATCGCTCCCCAAACATTTTACATGAAGATCTCAATTTATACCAAAACCCTAATTTCCATAGATGAATAAAAGAGAAGATTACCTTAACCATAAGTTGACTCTACCAACCAAAATACCTCTAGGGTCACAAAAATGAACCACAAACTCCCAATCTTCAAAATGGATAATAAGAGTTGGATGAAACCCTAGAAACTTGATGAAGAAGATGAAGTAAAATGGGTTCTAGAAAGGTTAAGGTTTATAAAAATGGTGTGGGGTTTGATTTGGGAGAGAAAGATGGAGAGAGTAGAAAGGATTTGGAGTTTTTGGATGAGAAAGGTGAAATGAGGGAGAGGGATATCAGATCTAGATATGGGGGTAAAAATAGGAGAGAGAGGAGGGAAAAGTTGAAGGTGAAAGGGTGAAAGTTTCATCAGACTCAATGCGGACGTCCACTTAGTAAATATTCTTGTTGATATTTAAGGCTATGCATTGCCTCTGTTGTGAATTTGCTAACTTGGATATGAAAAAAATTATTTTCTCCCTCCCGGAATGAGCTTCATGTAATATCCACAGTTTCATAGATGACAGATGCTTCAGATTAAGGTTTTTGGCTGTAAATTTGTAAGTGACCGATGTTTTCGTAGGATCTGGTAGAGGGTGACATCAAGAAGTTGAGGTCAAGTATACGTACATCTTACCGCTCCCATACCCTACACAAGGAAACTTTAAACACTTCTATTTTTCTACTAAACTTAATATACAATTACCTTTATTGCTTCATCACTAATTTCATGTGTAGTCCCAGATTTCATCGTCTCCTCAAGTATGCTTGATGTGAACTCAGTCGCTTTATCTAATAAAGATGATTTGGTCATCCCTGCAAGATTGTAGATTTCTTCCTGTGTAAACAAAAAACAGCAGAGCCAAGTTGGCAGAACTCAATTATTTCATCAAGTAAAACCAAATTAATATCAAGAACCAACATGTTAAGCTAGATTAATTGTAACGGTGATGGGGATTTGAGGAATCAAAGAAGAAAAAAAGAAAAGAAGTACTTATATCAAACTTAAAAAGTATCATTTGCAAAAAGAAACGGTAATGAGGATTTGAAGAATCATAGACATATTACGTAGATGGAGAGCAATGAGAATTATTATAATCAAACTAAACTACCAAGGTCTTATTCATCTAGTACTAACTGCATAGGCGGATTATATTTAGGCCATTCATCTTATTCATGTAATATATTTATGTCAAAAAAATAAATAGTACAAAGCATATTTACCTTTCCAGGACCATGGATGATGCATCTAACAGTCTTCAACTCTGTAAATGATGGATTTGACTGTAAATGATGGATTTGACTGCTTAGGTCAACCGGTCTTTCTCCATCCTCGAACCTCTAGAAAAAATTGTGATCAGAGGAACTTTTTTCTATTTGCAGCATTGATTCCATTACAAGCGCCTAGAATTAGTAAGACAAGAGGAACATACATGTATAGTCGATGTATCACCAACTAAAATCCTAAACCAATCAGGAGTCAATCTCTCAACCTCCATCAACTCAAAGAAATCACGGCGACAAAGATAGTTTGCTCTTGTGCTTAGTTGAAATCCAGACAAATCTCCTCTAAGAATTTCTTCCCATCCAATGTTATTTTCCAAGGTTTCCTCCGATATTTCATCATCAATGTACACATGGGTTGCACCACATTCATGTACCTCCAATCCACTCATCACAGCAACAGACACATTAACTGTATCTCCAATGTGTAATGAGCTTCCAATTGGCCAATAGCTTAACCATATACCAACTTCACCATATCCAGGTTGACCAAAAGACTTTGGGGTTGTACATCAAGTCGACACCATTAGTCGTATGGATTTTAGCGAACCATGCCCAATCATCACCTGATAATGTATATTTGAAAGGTACGTTTAATCCCTTGAGCCTTGTGTGTCCCTAGATGTTCAATTCAATCAAGATAACAACAAGATTCACAATGCCAAATGCCATATATTGATTTCAATCTTCACAATTACAATCCGTCTCTCTCTCTCTCTCTCTCTCAATAATTTTCTCACTAGAGTATATTCTATTAAGCAACCTTATGAGTCTACTAACAAAAAGTTGTTTATACCCTTTACAAATACAAAGGAAGCTAAACTAAACTAAATATAAAGACATTGACTTTTCCACTTTGAGCTTTGACTTTGACTTTAGCGTAGAGGGCTTTGACTTGGGATTGGACTTTCAACCCAATGATCTTGGATCCACATAAAGATCAACAAAGATTGAGACGTTAAAAGGACAATCCATGAAAAGAGATACTAGATTCCCTACCATGGGTGGGTAAAAGACTTCCAAGTTGCTATAGCTCAAATCTACAGCCACCATGTTTCCCATATATAATCTGGAGGGTATGGTTCTTAAACAGAATCCAAACCAACAAAGCCATCTTAGATCTTCTGAAAAATTCTCATGGGATCCGGTGAGTTCCACAAAATTCAGTTGTAGCAATTTTAGTTTATACATCTTTTTAAATGCATTTGTCTTGAGTTCTGATGACTGCAAATTTAGCATAAAGAGAGTTAGTAAGCATACAACATGCATAGAAAATAGAAATGAATATACCAACGTTTTCCTAAGTAAACAACAAAAGTGTCCCCATGAATATATCCAAGTTACATGTTTCCTACCTCTTAACATTTAATAATATCAATAAAATTCATATTCCAACTTGTCATGTGCTACTTATTTAAGGTTATTTATCTCATTTAACATGTTATAACAAATACCTCGTTTAAATCCTAAAAGATCTTTAAAAAACAAACCTTTCTAACACAAACAAATTCCTCCGTCTTTTGAATCTTTCTTTTCTTCTTCGTTTTAAATAAAAAAAAGTATAAAAATAACATATAATTAATTAATCATAAGCAAGTAAATATGAACCGAAAAGTTAAAAAACGAAAACCCAACAAATTTAGCTTTTACGTATTCTATATTACCTTGATCGCCCGCTCTTCATCACTTAGCACTTTCATGTCAAGTTTAAGATCTTATATTGTTTTTGAACCCTGAAAGGAAATAAGATGATGTTATAAACATCTAGATGAAATGAGGCTTAAACATACATATAAGATGCATCTTACCTTTCCTTTTTCCAATATCTTATAAGAGTCTCCACTAAGCCAAAATCTGCTACATTCCACAGGATGCTTGAATGATTCGTTACAGACTATGTTTCTTCCCATCTCTTGAAGCAATTGGTGCATCATCAATTTATTGCTAGGTGAAACTGAAAGAAGGCATCTACCGGTGAGGGTTTTGATCCCAGATAGTGCACAGTAATCAGGCTCCAATATCTTTTCCACGTAATCCATTTCTTTGCCAATAAAAAAACAAGCAATATGCAAAAACAACCCTTTATCAGAGGAACATGGCAATAAATTGTCGCCCCTTTTGAGTACATCTTGAATTCGAGCATCACGTGCTCGTGTCACCCAAATCAAGTGAAAAGTTGAAATCACTAGCTCACAAACCAGGTCGTTATGCTCAGACGTATCAAGGATACTTCATCAATGGTTACAAGTTCCATATGGTAACCTATGGTTTTGGTCGAGTTACATATAATAATGGTGTATGTGTAAGGAGGCCTGTTACGACGAGTCTAAGTCTGACTATTATTGTAACACCCGGAAAATTCCTTGTATGTACTATTCGGTAAATTCAACTCGAACCCTTGAATTAATGTTAATTAGGCTTAGTGTTAGTTAATATAACCTCCCAAGTTCTTTATCTGAATTCTAACCCGATCTGTTTTAGAGAACCTTGAATTTTTGGCAGCAGCCTGGTAGGTTTGAGCGACTATGACCAACGACTATGACACATGTCATAGTCGTAGTGTCAATGTCGCCGTTGGGGTCGAGGCCACTGTGGATGGACCACGACTATGCTACGCAACAATGGCCCTGGTCAAAGTCGCGGTGGCAATGTCGCCCGCTATGCCCAATCTTTTGTTATATTCGAATTTGATGCATCACTTTGAGGATTTTCCACTTTGATAAACGGGAGAGTTCTTGGGGAGGCGATTTTGGGAGCAACCAAACACATTCCGCACTTATTTCTAGGGTTTTGGTTGGTATGATCATTTATTGTTCTTCAAAGCACCATTCAAGGTCATTCATTGAAGTATTCATCCGGTTCATCACTCTTCTCGGTCAAGACTTCATCTCTCATCATCTAGGGTTTTCTATTTCCTAGGTTTTAGCCAAAACCTAGGTAGTGAGTTTCTAAACCTTTGTCAAAACTAGATACACATCATGTTTATGCTATTCATTATTGTCATTCATCCTTACTTGATATATTCATTCATAACACTTGATTTCTTGTAAATCTCTTATTGTGTAAGATTAAGTTCGCATTATTAAATTAGATATGCTTCTCCAACATGGTATTGGGACTCTTTGACCTTAAATAAATGGGAAACATGCTTATATGGGTTAATCTTGATCATTGGCTTATGTGGGTTATTTGACCTAATTTTGGGTTGATTGGATTATTCGAAGATTTCACCCTAGCAAGTTGCTTACTATTGCTTGATGAAGTATACACTATGTATTTTGGAATATTATATCATTTGAATCATTGTGAAGTGGAAATATGATCATATTGATGCTAATTCTGTCATACTAGCCTTGTGTTAGATTATGTACAATGTGAGAACAGTATGGTCTGATAATTTACCCATGGTTGGTATTGTGATTATTCATGTGCATTGTGTGCCTTGAGACCTACTAATAATAATGTTGGACGAACCAAGTCAGTAGACACTAGGAGGATATAGTTTTGGGTGCCACCGTAATGGTATGTGCCTAGACCTCCGCCATTCGGGGTGATGCCATGGTTGTAGTCCTCGGGTGTGCCAGGCATTTTGGGTGTCACTCATGGTAGTTGGCATCAAGGTGTATCGACTCTTTGGGTGGAACTTGATTGGTGCTATGGGTCTCCCCCATTGACTCCACATTTGATCTAATTTATGGTTAACTGCTGATAAGAACTGTGCATAAATTGGGATGTTTTTACTTGTACAACTCACTAGGCTTTTTGGCCTAACACTTGTTTGGTGTCGATGTGTATCTCAGGTTCTAGTGGCGCCGCTCCTAAGCAGGCTTAGTCGGACTCGAGTGAGAGCTTGGGGAAAGTGCATTGGGACGCCCCTTTTGTGAAGACATTGTTTTGGTCTATAGACGACACCCTTTTTGTAATCTCCTTTCTACCATAGAAATTAGATTAGTTGGTTGTTGTCTATTTCCGTTAAATTACAACTGTAATTAAACAGGTTTATTTATTCCCCATTTTTTGGAGGCTATTGCTATGACAAATTTTATATACCACGTGTCCGTTTTTCCAGATTTTTGTTATCCTATTTTCAAGGTGTTACAATTATGGAATGCTAGATGACATTGTAGAGGTGGAATACTATGGTGTCGGGTGTTGCATTGTTGTGTCGTTGTTCAAATGCACTTGGTTTGATACTCCGTCGGGTGTTAGAGTCGACCATAAACATAGTTTGGTTGATATCAAATATAAATCCATACTAAAAACCGATGACTCGTTCGTCCTAGCATCACAGGTTGAACACGTCTATTATACTTCATATCCTTCGATGATAAAGGATTTGAAAGAATGGTGGTCGGTTGTAAAGACGAAGCCTCGTGGCGTATATGAAATAGTAGAAATTGTTAACAATGTGAGGTTGATGATAACGTGGATGGAGAACAATTCTTTCAAATTAACGAAATGGTAACTCATACAATGTCCACCAGATTAAATGATGACCTTGATTCCGTTCGTCTTCTCACAGGTGAGGTAAATGTAGTTGATGCTTATGATGATGGACCTGTTAAAGCGAAGAAGAAGCAGAATTTGAAGACATAAATGATGATTCAGACAACGAAAATGAACTTACTTTATATGATCATTCTTCTGATGAGTAGCTTGTCTTCTGTATTTTTATTTCACAATTATATAATTGACATTTGACATTATCCCTTTTTATAATATAAAATAGAATTTGCATTTTTTGTTTTGAGGCGATGGCACGTCATCCGCGAGGTAGAGGTCGAGGTGGTCCGAACGGAGGTTGGGGCAGCAATAGCACTGGCGGGCATGGCGACCACGTGCTGATGACTTTGGGAAGTTTTTAGATGACACCACCCCAAAGCCAACACAAATTCCCCTATTTGACCCACAACGTGAACTGTGACATTGAGGAATGATTTGGGGTTGATTTTGAATTTCTGATTGAAATTTGATCGTTTACGGATCGGATTTGCATGCGATTGCACACATGTCTTTTCGTGATTTTGACACTAAAATCACGAAAATCTTTTTAATTATTTTTGGACCAATATGATCATGTTTTCGGGTTAACTTATTGGCACCATCTTAATAATTTACCAACGAAAACCATGTCAAAATCTTAAAGAAAAATCAAGGATTTATACCGCTAATGCTTCAAGTAGTTTGTCTATGGCCCTTTTTAAACACCGAGATTTCACTGCCTTAAACTCAATTTTTTGCGAAATTGATTAGTCGTTTTGATCAATTTAGTGAGTATTACATGTGTACTACAACAGTAAGAAATGAAAGTGTGTTCATGAATTCAATATCAAAATTATCATTACAAGTTGATACATAAATAAAATAGTTATGAGGTTAAAATAGTTATAGTTCTATACTCTTAGAACAATTGTAATTACAGGAATGAAAGGTTTAATCGACAGATCAACCGGTCACTAATCTATACTATATAATGAAAATTCTAAAACAGTTATACGGTTATTGTACAATAACATTTACCACCCTTAATCATTTGTACAATAACATTTACTACCCTTATAACGTTACATTTACCACCCTTACAATTACTTATTTAATTTATTTTATATCCCTTACTTTTTCATTTTTCATTTTACACCGTTATCATATTAACACAAATAATCGTATATGAACAAAAATGCAATGAAAAAATACGTTTCTTTTTTTACAAATTATACCATTATAATCGTCTCGTCAATACCTTCAAAACGAGCTCAATATTGAATATTTTTTAATTTAACCGTACTATTAATCTATACTATATAATGAAAAAACTAAAACGATTATTGTACAAACTTTTGTACAATTACATTTACCATCCTTACAATGTTACATTTATCACCCTTACAATTACTTATTTAATTTACTTTATATCTTTTATTTTTTCATTTTTCATTTTACATCATTATCATATTAACACAAATAATCATATATTAACAAAAATGCAATGAAAAAATACGTTCATTTTTCTACAAATTATATCATTATAAGTGTCTCCTCAATATCTTCAAAACGAGCCCAATATTGAATATTTTTTAATTTCACCGTACTATTAAATATCATGAATATTTACGAAATAATTTGTTTTTCTATCCATACGTTTTAATTTTTTTTCCACCGTTAGCACGTTAAAAATACATAATCGTAAAATACGTTTCATTCTTATTATAAATAATATCATTATAATTTTTTTCGTCAATAATTGTAATATAAACTAATTATTGAATATTTTTATGGGTTTAGGTTTATAAGTTGTGCTTCTTAGGTCATGGTTGATTATTGATGAAATGTATATAAGGAAATAGCATTAATTGTTCGTTCATTTACTTACATTCCGCTGCATTGCGCGGGTATATGCCTAGTACACGAATGAAAGGTTTAATTGACAGATTAACCGGTCACTAAACTTTTCTTCAGATAAAACTAAAATGAGATTTATACATGGATTAAAAGACTTTGTATCAAGGAACCAATTAAAAACAAAATAAGCTATACCATTAAACTTGAAGAGAGAAAACGACCGTGTAATCGTAAAACCTTTTGATCATATACAGTCCGAACTAAATATATTGAAATGTGAAAATGGGTTTGTTGTTAAATTATTCATATTTTACGGAAGTTAAATTTGTAATTAGAGATTACAAAGAAAAAAATGTAATAAAGTGTTGGTGATTTTAGTGTCATTGACCATTTAAATGTGACTGGAATTAACACGAGTGCCAATGGGGGTTTCAAAATGTGATCTAATACAAGTTAGGCGGTGTGGAGTGCACACTTGTATATAAGGCGAGTTTGATCCCGGATACGACTAAATGGCCAGGGGTCAAGGGGGCCGCGGCCCTTGTAGGGTCCAAGGGGCAGCACTCTTGGCAATGCAGTGGAAAATGTGATCAAACTGAAGAGATACTTCAATTCTGATCAGTTTTGCGCTTCAATCAAGTGGTATGTTTTGAGACTTATGTTCTGGAAAACTAAGACGAGAGATAGGTCCTATTCCTGGTTCTGCTGATCATGGCCCTATCTCTGGACGGGCCCATCTCTAGACGGGCTTTTGAAATGTCCAAGTCCTATATCTGGACTTGTGTATGTCCTGTGTTCTCTACACTCTGGAGCTGCATGTTCGGAATTCTGATTTAGTTGCAAGCAATCTTTGATCTTATCCATTTACGGTTATTACCGTATGTAACTCCTAGTAACTTGCCAAAACCGTCATTTTAGTTATTCTCATCCATTTTTCAAATGGAAATAGTATATATGTACGACATATTATATACACCATTTTGGTCTCACGGAATTTCTTGAACATTCAAATACTCTCCTGTAAATTGGCTTTCATTTTTGTACCTAAAATTGAAAGTGTTCTTGAGGATTATCCCAAATTGAATTTCGTGATACCCTGGTCGAAATATCTATTTGGAAAGTGAACTTATACGATTCTCAAACAATCCAGATTCCTATTTACCATATACCCTATTTTCGTAATCCCATTTTCTAACATCGAGGAATGTATTATTTCGTATTGAGGCGAAATTAATACTAATTTGTGAACAAAATTGATTAATTGGAATTATAGTGGGGGGTTATGTATTATAAAATACAAATGGAAAACGAAGAATTATTTAAAATACTAAATAATAATTAAGCATCAGTTGATGTCTATGTGTCATCAAATAAACCACAGCGGCAATCAAGAGGATGACTGAAACCCACCAAAAGACACGGATATGTAATCCAGAAACCGTCAACTTAATACAAATTTTGAGTTGTGGGCTCCATCTCTCTTTCCTGGAAAATGATTCTCATTTTGTGGGTTGACTAATTTTAAGCAAGACTTTAACATCATTAATTATCTATCAGTATGGCTCGACCAACCATTTCTGTTTCTACTTTCTTGATCTTTCTTCTACTTCATCAATAATTATAATTATGTCCTTTGCTACTGATAATGGCATGGAGTCTGAACCCTCATCATCCTCCCCCTCCACCACCACCTCCTCTTTACAAGGATCACAACCATGCCGTCACTTCGAATTTCTTGAGATTCAGATAGCAACCAATGACTTTGATGAATCATTAATTATTGGGCATGGGGGTTTTGGAAAAGTTTACAAAGGTAAGGTTATGAATGGATCAAGTGCAGTCGTTGCTGCCATTAAACGTTTGGATTCCATGTCCAATCAAGGAGCAACTGAGTTTTGGACCGAAGTTGAGATGCTTTCTAAGTTGCGGCACTGTAATCTTGTGTCCTTGTTTGGTTATTGTAATTATGGAAATGAGATGATCCTTGTCTATGAATATATGCCCAATGGAACACTTGAAGATCATCTCCATAAATTTGGTACCCCTCTTTCTTGGCTTCAGCGACTCAATATCTGCATAGGTGCCGCTCGTGGGCTACACTACCTTCACACTGGTACAGGGATTGAGGTCGGGGTCATACATCGTGATGTCAAGAGCTCTAATATTTTGTTAAATGAAAGTTGGGCAGCTAAAATTTCGGACTTTGGTTTGTCCAAAGTAGGCCCAACGAATCAGCCATCGACTTATGTCAACACGCTTGTTAAAGGCACTTTTGGGTATCTAGATCCTGATTATTACGCAACTGGAAAGCTGACAAGGAAGTCTGACGTGTATGCTCTTGGGGTGGTTTTGTTGGAAGTCTTGTGTCGAAAGCGTGCAGTAGATACTTCTGATGAGGAGCAATGGTTGAATTTAGCAAGATGGGCTCAAGAATCGATCAAAGAAGGAAAGTTAAAGCATATAATTGACTCTGATATAAGGGGTCAAATATCACCAAAATGTTTGAAAGAGTTTGTTCAAATTGTAAAGAGATGCTTGCACAACGATCCAAAGCAACGTTCTACCATGGCAGGAGTTGTTGTTAGCCTCGAGTCTGTATTGACCTTACAAGAGAAATTCAATAACTCATTGCAACCGGGCCGAACAATGTTTGGTAGAATGGTTGATATGATTCCCTTCCCCTCCAATGGGGAGAACTCTGGTATTTCAAGCTCCTTATTGAATAATTGTGTGTACATATTCTTAAAATTTGTGTGCATCCAACTCTTTTTGCATAAATAAGCATGACATTAGATAAGCGTAAAAAATAAAAGAGTAGTGATGCTGATTTGTCCAAGGATGTGATAGTTTGTAGTTCAATAAAAGATGGATGAAATAGCTTATGGCTTTCACGTCTAACCTCCGATTGCAAGAAAATACTTTCTAGAGCTTGAACATTCTAAAAAAGATTTTGCAACAACTTCATGACTCTTGCCTCCTTTTCATGTCAACAGAGGCTAAAACCTACTTTTTACTGTTCTTTTCTCTCGCTCTTCATCCAGATATTTTCTGACTACATCAATCAGTTGATAGTTTTAACTTTCCTCGCATACTTGTGGGTGTGCTGCGACACACAGAATGAAGGTGTGTTGCCTGATTTGCCCTTGTTTTGGTGCCTAGAGTAGGTGAACCTCACTTGTGGTCTTGGACGAGCAGCTTATTCATCTATATGATATGTTCACAATTAATCTTACAATCATCTATGAGTTTTACAGCATCCCTTGGTTTCTTTGATAGAATGTTTTGGCTGTCTGTTCCACCACAATGCGTCTTTGGTCAAATTTGTACTTTGGGTACTTTCTCTAAAGGTCTCCGTCACAGTCCTTTGATACTGTTTTCTTTTTTGTTCTCTACACTCTCACAATCCGGTGCTTCTCATCAGTAAATCACATATGCATTAATGAATGGAAGCTCATTTGCATTCATTAGTGCAGTGGTTTAGAGACCATAGTTCCCTTTAGTGTTCTTTTCTTCCCCACCTTCATCTCTATTAAAAAGTCGGTGGGTGCAGTAACATAAGTTTAATATGTATTCCCCTGGCTTTCCTATTACTGCATGCTCAAAAAACTATGTATATCAAGGTTAAACTAGCCATTATATAATATGTTTTTTTCATATATTTCAGCCCATGGCGATCCAAGGCTATCAAGTAATGTTGTAGCGGCTGACAACAATATGTTTCTGGACACAAGAACAATTCCTGAAGATTTCAGAATTCCTAATCCAAGTTTGAAAGTATTTACGTTTGCTGATTTGGAAAGAGCTACAAGAAATTTCAGTCTAGATTTGCTCTTGGGTGAGGGAGCTTTTGGAAAGGTGTTCCTGGGTTGGATTAACAACCACAAAACATTCGCCCCTTCGAAACGTATTGTTGGATTTGATGTTGCTGTTAAACGGCTCAGCAAAGGAAGCATTCGAGGACTTGCTGAATGGCAGGCAAGTATTAATAAAAGTTAATAAACTACATAATTTATTTCTTAAAATAAGGTACAATACAACTAACTATAATTTGTGACTGCAGGTAGAGGTGGCCGTGTTAGGACGGGTGGCTCATCCAAATATTATTAGTCTCTTGGGATACTGCAATGATAAAGAACACGAATACTTGCTTGTTTATGAGTACATGCAGAAACAAAGTTTTGATCGCTTTTTATACTCAAGTAAACTATACTTGCATCTCTTTTAAACTATTGTTGTTGTACTTCACTCAAAAATTGAACTATTGCAATTATTAGCTCGTTAATTTTGCAGAGGCGCCGGATATTGTTGAACCATTGTCATGGGAAATACGACTTAGCATAATGATAGGAGTAGCTCGTGGACTCGCCTATCTCCATTCGTTGAAAGATCAAGTCATACTCCGTCAAGTTAAAAGCTCTGATATTCTGCTAGATCAAGTACTCCTATGCTATTTAAGATTTAGGGTGGTGATCATACCACTTCAATTCGAATTCTTTTGATTTTATGCCACTAAAGTTAACCATTTATTTTGATTATTTCTTATTCCAGGATTTTAATGCAAAACTAGGGGATTTTGGGTTGGCAAGATTTGGTCCTGATATTGGGAAAACACATGTTTCTACATGTGTCAGGGGTACCTCGAATATTATAGACCCATATTATTGTCAGACAGGTACGTTACTATGTAATGAAGTGATGTTGAGAAGCCGACCATAGGTATATTTGACGAGCAATGACACTGAACACTTTCGATAAATTGTGGAAATATAAATATGAAGAGAAAAACATTGCACTTGTCAACTTTTTGTCTAATAATATTTATATTTCTACAAGAATGATGATTTGTTATCAATAGGAAAACCAAGTGCGATGGTTTACGAAGTTGATCCTGTTGTTTTGGAACCTAATTAAGCAAAAGATAACGGGTATAGGAGTGCCATAACAGCACATATTTTTGTGATTATAAATAACACACTTTAATATTACAGGTCATCTCAATGCGAAAACTGACATTTATGGCTTTGGAGTGGTGTTGTTGGAAACTCTAATAGGGCAACGGTTAATTGATTGCATGTTGCGTTCTGGTAAGAACGATTTGGATTTGTTACCCTGGGCACGATCATTCCTAGAGGGCGAAATTAAGCCAAAGAAAATAATGGATGTACGTCTTGAAGAGAATTACCCCCTAGAAGGTGCTTACAAATGTGCTACACTCGCATTAAGATGTCTTGCAAGCAAACCTAAGGATAGGCCTTCAAGTGAAGAAGTTTTGCAAAGTTTGGAACAAATATATGTTCTTAGCAAGTAATGGAAAAGCAGCATTAATACATGAATGCTAGACTTGATGAGGTACTTAAATGTAAGAATTTGTTTTATGTTTTTGTAATCATGGGTGTTCGAGCGAGCTTTCAATTATCCCATGGGCCCTGAAGGTAATATCAGGGAAAATTCTTAGTGGTGGCCCACGAGAGACTCTAACCGGCGAATTATGAGGAAGACCCTCAAGACCTAGCCTTTATTTACCGGTTGAACATGGCATTAACGTTTGTACGAACTTGAGTCTTTTGTTGATTGTGGTGGTTGGTTTTGTATAAGAATAAGTGATTGTTGGAGATATACTATCATTTTTCTAAGTTAGACTTTTCCTATTTTACATCTTATAGTTTATTTATATATACAAAATAAATAGTTTTTTTGTCCTAAAACATACAGAATATTTTTTTTTCGAAGCTTACAAAATCAATAGTTAAAAATAATAAAATAGAACCAGCTATGTTGATGGGCCCAAAGGATAGCTATGTTGATGGGCCCAAAGGATAGGTGACCATTATGATATTTTTATTTTGGAAACTGGGTTGTATAAGGGGTTAAGTGTTAGAAATTCTTATAGGGCAATAGAATTGATCAGGTTACCGGATATCTTGAGAATCGTGTGAGTTCACTTTTCGAATTGATATTTCAACCATATGCCTGGGTTATATGAAATTCAGTATGGGATAAAACTCAAGACCACTATCGTTTTTAGGCACAAAAACGAGAGTAAAACTACTGGAGAGTATATGAAGTTTGTTCAAAACTCGTGTGTTCTAAAACGTAATATATACGGTATATATACTAGTGTCATTCGTAAAATAAGAAAAAAATAACGGAAATGACAATAATGACAAATTATTAGCAATAATGGTCAGTTACAACCGTTTTAGCTAAAGATCATGGGTTGAAAATAACTGGACAATAAATGTTCAGTAACTGCACAATAAATATTCACTAAGTGCAGGTCAGAGCTCTTAGAGATTAGACTTAGGGGTTGTTCGTTTGTGGCTTAATGAGCTGTATAATCGATATGGCTGATTCGCACAGCCATATCTAGGTGTTCGGTATTGGCTTATTCGGTCAGCCAATGACTGAATTGGTCAGCCAAAATTTATTTGTCCTCCATATTCAGCCATCCAAAGGACAAACCATACCCCTCATTCCCTCAACCCATTTCCCACCCTCTCTTCCTCTCTGGAAAACCCTCAATACCACAGACGCCCTCAACCTCACCATCATCGTCCCACTCGCTGCAGCCGGAGCCACCACCACCAACGCCGTCGGAGCTCTCCATCCAGAGAATGCATACGATCAACCCAGGGTTTCCAATCCTTTGGTGGGGTTCTCCAGCCATTGAAGTTGAAGAACAACTTGGAAGAATAAAATTGGGGACGATTGTAGAGAAAGGGTTGAACATCAGTGGAAGTAACAAAGGGTTTTAGAAATCGCACGAGTCTGCATTTTGGTTGATGGTGTTGAGTAAAATTGGGTGATACCATGAACTCCTCACTCTCTTCCATGATGGTGTCTTCCGCCATTGTTACAGCTGAAGAAGTGGAGAAGGAAGGTTTGAGAACAACTCTTGGTATGTGTTTTTCCCTAATTTTTGTTGGGTTTCGATCTTTGCTGGGTTTCTGATTTTCGATCTTTGCTGGAATGAAGCTCCTCTCCATCACTTGAATGAATAGATTTGGTTACTAGCTTATTAATTTGGTATATGTTTTTCCCTAATTTTTTTGATAACCTGCAACATGCAACATATATGTTGCTCTCGAAGCTTTTGTTTTTAGGGTTTGATTGTTTCCTCATTAGCTTATAGGGTTGAATTGTAAATGCGATATTTGATTACTACCTGTTTGTTATTATTTAATTTATTGTAAAATTTCATCAACAAATGTTTAATGTAAAAAAAGGGTAAAATTGTCATTTCTGACATTCAGACAATTTATTCAACACAACAACCAAACAACAACTTAACTGTTAACACACAGACAATTATATCCATACAGACAACTATATCCATACAGGTCTTAACAGAAAACGAACTGAACAACATCTTAGCCTATCCAGTCCAGAGCTCTCAAAGATTAGAGATAGCCTATCCAGGGTGAGACCAACCAGAGGTAGTCGACCAGAGCAGAGCCCAGAACCTCTAGTCAGAGATAGTCAACCAGAGGTAGTCGACTAGAGCCTCTCTAGTCTACCAACTTCCAGAGATAGTCAACCAAAGGTAGTCGACCCAAGGTAGTTGACCTAATGTAGTCGACTAGAGGAGCCTCTCGTCTAACCAACTAACCACCCAGAGGCTCTAGTCATTCACGACCAGAGAGTCTCGGCCAGAGCCCTCTCCGTCTGCCTTTCCATACCAAAGCCCTTTCCCTCTGGTATAGGTATACCAGAGCCTAGAGCCTCTCGCTAGAACCAACCAGAGGCTCTATACCAACGAGAGTCTAGAGCTTGCCTCTAGTATACCAACGAGAGCTTCTGGTATAGCCTCTACCAGAACTAGAGCCTCTGGTATACCAACCAGAGAGCCTCTAGTATATCACCCAGATCCTGGCTCTGGTCTGATTTCCAGGACTAAGTCTGAAATTACACCTCTTGAACTTAAACTCCAACTGACCAGAACTGAAGTTTTCTTCATTTTAATCAAGTTTTTCCACTACATTCCAAGTCCAAAATTCTGAAGAGCTTTTGAGGCGCTTCCCCCAACCCCTCGGGGGCGCCGCCTCTCGACCCTGCCCGCTAATCGGTCAACGAGACCACCGCCAGGGGATCTGCCCTTTGGACCTCGCCATTTCGTCGTGTCTGGATCAAACTCGACTTATAACAAGTGTGCACTCCACACCCGCCTAACTTGTATTAGACCACGGTTTGAAACCCATTAGCACTCGTATTAAATCGAATTACACTTGAATGGCCTGTGACACTAAAATTACCAACATTAAGGACCCGACAAGTAAACCGGTTTTCCATGTCTACTCTGCAGTATGTTTTGTCACACCTTTACTACATAGTGTGTTGCTAAATAAATTTGTTATAAAATTAAGAGTATAGTTTCGTCGATTAAAATCATGGTGTGTACACATATTGGAAGATATGTTCATTATAGAGTTTTCCGGAAGACGGGGACGAACCGGAGTTCGCTGAGAAGTAGGGAGGGAGGCTAAAATTATATGATTTTTAATAGAAAAGTGCATAGTAGGAAAAAAGAAAAAGACTAGTATACCCCTCATGAAAGGAAGGGGTCGTTTACCAAACACTTACCCAGTCATATTACCTTATGGATGAAGATGACAATGACCAAGAATCTTACCCGGTAAGAGCTAAGGCAAGGACCACGAGTCTTACCCTGGTAAGAGATGGCGAATACTCTTACCAAGGTTAGCGCTTACCGGGAAAATTGTTGCATACGATACCATTTTGGTGGACTAAAATCTTACCCAGTAATTAAGTGATAGTGTTAAAATTTACAGGTAAACGCTTATCGAGAATATTGTTGCATACGATACCATTTTGGTGGACTAAAATCTTATCCGCTAAGTAAGTGATAGTGTTAAATTTTATTGGTTAGCATTGTTAGTGGAAGAGACCACAACCGGACAAAATGTAAACTACCAATGACAAATTTATAATAATAAAATTATAATGACTAAAACCAACGTTCAATATCGTCCGATGTTTTTTAGCCTAATTCCACCGTTTCAAGAGATTTTTATAGCTTTTTGCTTGATTTCTAGGGATTTTTAAGTTTTTTTTTATCAATTTCGATAATTTTTTCGGTTTTTTGGGTTGATTTCAAGGGGTTTTTTGGGTTTTTTTAGTTGATTACAAGGTACGGTTGCAGCTTCTTAAACTTTTGAATACCATACGGTGGCACCGTTTAAAACGATACGATTGCACTTTTCATAAACGTAAAATTTTTAACCTTTCGGCGGAGAGATAATACGGTGGCACGTGCCACTGGTGGCCCTTGTTGTGTTGGCCGTGAATTACATACATTTGGTCTTCAACTTTTATCAATCAAAACTATGCTACCCTCTCCAAAAAGGTGGTTTATAAGTTCTCTCCCAAGAGATTTTCATTTATATATATACAAGTAGGTGTTCTTGAAGTAATTCTATAAAATATACTTCAAGAACATTAGTGGGTTGACGAAAGGGACTAGCATCCATAGAAGTCTTGTTTTTGGTGTGGACTAAACTTTGGAGGATGTTAGGACTGAAAGTCCTAGTGCGTTGAAAGTTGTATAACGCATTTATAGAGTTTACTTGTTATTATTTAAAGCGTTGTAATAAGCCTTAATTATTATAATTGGGCTTTGTGTTTGTTGGGCTGTTGGGCCCTAAGGGCTTTGCACGCCATATTTATTTGCCTCTTAACCTTGTTTAGGTAAGAGTTGGTCATTAGAAAGGTATACTAATCCTTATTGAAATTCTCTCTGTAAACTTTAAACCATTTACTGATAAATCTAATCATATGACCACCAGTTGTGATTAAATATCTATTGTTTATTGATTATTACTATGAGTTCACTGCTTCTAGGATCTACAATTGATATCAGAGTCGAAGAAATTTTTCTTGGATTCGATCGTATTTCAATAGTTCATGTTCATCGACCCAAGGTTTTTGGTAATCTATGATTTTGAATTTGATGTTGTGTTATTGGAGTTTAATTTGTGATTTGATTGCTTAAATCGATTCTACGTTACTTGATAAACTTTTTGGAATCAATTACATTCTCTGATTTTATCAATTTTGGAGGATTTTGGTTAGATCTGAAATTTTTTGGTGGTATTTGTGTTCGTCTCGATTTCTAGAAATTGGAGTGATTTAGTGTGATTTCATGTGAATTAATTGCAAAAGATTGATTAGTTTGTGTTTATGATACCGTACGATTGTCAATCTACCAAGAAATTGATCAATTTTAGTTTATAAATTTTTTGTTAGGTTCGATAAAGTGTTCGCAACATATATTCGAATCAGAAATTGATTTTGACCCGGGAGTTCAATTTTAAATACCGGGTCGTGTGACTCGGGAGTTGGAACCGGGACCACCCGGGAGTACACCACCCGAGTGGCAATTGATTTGGAATCACAATTGAGTCGGCGACTGCATGTAAAATTGAAATTGGTGGCTTCAATTTTAATTGTTGGATGGTGGAACCAAGTTTTGTAATTGGCGGCTATGGAATCAAACTCATGGTCGTTGGTGGATTAAAACTTGTTTGGCGGCAGTGAGATTTACATAAGCGCACCATTGATTTTTCATTAAATCGATTGTATTTTGTTGATGAACGTGGGTCGGTGGTGTCAATTTTGCAAAGGAAAATTTGAGATTATGCTAATGAGTCGGTGAGTCTAAAGATTGTTGATAGCGGCTGTTATTTTGGTTCCACATTAGTGATTGGCGACTGTTTTTAATTGAGAATAGTTTACCACCCGGGACTGGATCTCCTCCTCCCGGGCTCCTCAACCTCCCATTATATCTCCCAGGGCCACCTCTCCCGGGGTTCCCATACTTTGCGTCTCCCGGCCCGGCCTCTCCCGGTTCCACACTGTGACAGTCTTCCGGTCTTTGGCAGCGTTGCTAATCACTCCCGGGACCTTGACCACACATTGTTATTCACTCCCGGGACCTTGAGATTCGGTTGATTACGTCATCACAAAAATTTAAGAGGTTTCGATGAGTTTGTCGAAAATTTTATCGGTTGATTCGGGTGTGATTGTGGACTAGATTTTCAAGTTTGAACTGCTAATGGTTGTTTACTGTGCTTAAACGATTGTTTTCGTTCAAAAAAGTTTAACCCATTTCGAGTTTTTAAATTCTCGTTCGGTTTCCGAAAAAAATTCGGTCGCTTCGTTTTTGATCGTGGGTTGATTATTTGGACTATAAATTGTTAAGGCGTGTTCACGAAGCCTAAACGATCGTTTTTGGTCGAAAAGTTTTAACCCATACTGAGTTTTTAAGTTATTGATCGTTTTTCGAAAAGCTTTTGGTTGGTTCGTTTGTGATCGTGGGTTGACCATTTGAGTTTTAATTTGTTAAGGAGTGATTAGAAAGCTTTAACGATCGGTTTGCATTGAATATTTCTAACCGTTTCGAAGTTTTGCAGGTTCGTCTCAACGAAGGAGTGATTAGAAAGCTTTAACGATCGGTTTGCATTGAATATTTCTAACCGTTTCGAAGTTTTGCAGGTTCGTCTCAATGAAGGAGATGATGAATAATGATTTCGTTAAGTTGCTGTTAAATTTCTTACATTTTAGTCCTTTTCCGTTAAGTCTCCGTTAGTCCAGTTAGTTTGCTAGTTTGTTTAGTTTTATTTCATTTTTATTACATTTTCAGTTAGTGTCCAGTTAAGTCTGTTAGAAGTTTCATTTTTTACACTTTTAGTCCCTCTAGTTAGTAGTTTTAATTTATGTCATCTTTGGTCCTTCTAGTTTTAAATGTTGATTTCTTTCACTTTTAGTCCTTGTAGTTTTAAGTTTCAGTTTGTGTCATTATTGGCCCTCGTACTTCAAAGGTTTCAAAGTTTCACTCATTGTCACTTTTGGTCCTTGCACTTTAGAGTTTCATCTCTTGTCAAGTTCAGTCCCTGGACTTTAAGCTTTCCAAGTAACAATGACTTATCAACAAACTTTTCGGTTACAGGGGAAGACAATGACTGGCTCAAGCGCAGGAACTTAGAACTTGAAAAGACAATAGAATATAGTTCAAATTACACTATGTTTTCTGCCCGAATAAAGTCTCTTAACCAAGATATTTCAGAACTTGAAAGAGAAGCCAATATAAAGAAAAACAATCTACATGAAAATTCAAAGAAAATATCTGAACTTGAACGAAAAGTTACAGATTTTGAAGCCAAAGAAGAGAAGAACCTGGCGCTTGAAGAAAGAGGAAACATGTTGGAGAGTGAAAATCTCGACTAGAAGAAAAGACTTGATGTTTTTGAAAAAGAAAAAGTCGATTTCTCAAATGAAAGGAAGAATCTTGAAAGAACGATTCTCAAGCTTTCAATGAAAGTTTTCGATGAAAGAAAGGTTTTTGAGGCTCAAAATGCGAAACTTTCAAAACAGATTTCTGATTTTGAAAATGTTTTGATTATTGAGAGAGATTCTTTTGAGAAAGAGCGAAAAGGTTTTGAGAGTGAAAATAAAATGCTTGAAAAGAAGAATATTGCGGTTTTTAAAGAGATATCTGATAAACGCAACAGTATAGAAAAGGATTTTGAAAGTGAAAGAAAGATTTTCGAAGCTGAGATTCATAAGCTTTCAAAGAAATTGTCTGGATTACCAATATATATTTTGAAAGAACAGAAGGTAAAATCCGATTTACAAAAACAATTTGACTTGATTCGAGAAGAAAGAAATGTTTTATCTGCAAAAGTCAAGAAACTTGAAGAAATAAATCTTAAAGTCAGTCCCGATACTGTTGTTCAGTCTCCTTATTCTTCAAGTTCACCTTCTACAACTATTTCTTCGAAGAAGATTGTCAAATCAAATAAATTGTCAAAAGATCGGATTCGTCCTTCAAATCTTTTATGTAATTCTCTTGTTGATGATTCAAATAATCAAGTGTTTCGAAAAGTTAAGATGGTTTGGAGAAATAAACCAACTATAGAAACTAGTGATGGAAACAAGTCTCATGATTCTCCAGTAGTTGATACAAAGTCAATTATTTCCAAGACTGATTCACCTACTTATGTCTATTCTACAGCGAAGTTGATCAGTCTAAAGCCAGCAAAGATTTGTTGCACTCACTATGGAAAGAGTGACTTTGTCCATCTAAGGTACGTTAATAGCTGGTATGGTACTTATAGCATCCCCAATCCTCAGTTTAATAGCTTCAAAGCCAAGGCAACTAACCATCAAACATCCATCATAGCATGGATACCAAAACCAAAATATTCCTAATCTGTTTTGCAGGAATGTCATGTGTGATTTAATTCAGATTATTCACGTCAAATGACTATAATCAAGGGTTATGCCACTTTTGAGGGGGGTATCAATTTTTTTCATATTGACTCCTGAACAAACAGTTCAGGACTCGTACTTCAATGTTTTGATTTGTACTTCAATGTCTACTTGAATGTTCTATTTTGGTGAGTTAAAGGAGTGTTAGGGCTTTTAATGTTTCTATGGTCCATCTAGAACCGGAAAGACCTACCCAAGAAACACATCTAATAATAGATATTAGTGAGGAGTCTAGCTTGATAAATGAGTTCGGAGTGAAAAAAAATATGGTGAGGAAGTGACAGGACTTAAAAGAATTATTGGTCCTTACCAAACCGAGTCAGTTATCCGGGTTACCACACAATCTATTCATTCTCGTTCTTTAGAGATGAATATTGAAGCAAACATGGACCCAATGTCGATAACTCATGTCACCCCACCTAGTCGCTCAAGTATCTCACAAAAGATACTTGTTTCATATATGCACGGAGATTTAACACATAATCTATCTATTCCTCACTCGGAGGTCTTAGATATTGAAAAAGGAAGACATCAGCTCCGATCTCTGAACTTCATATTCTACTCTCCGACGTTAAAAGGGACAAGGTTGGAGTTGGAACGGGCCTTGGCGTCCTTGGTTGTGAATAAAAAAGAGACCGAGGACCTCAAGGCGAAGGTGGCCGAACAGAAGTTCAGGATCGGGGAGCTGGAGGAGGAGTTGAAGGCCGTCAAGGCTTTCACTCGATGGACGACCAAAACGGCCATCATGAGATGTCACTTGGCCGAGAAGAATCCTTTGGCCAATGCTACTGAAGACCTCAAACTCTACCTTGCAGACATCGGGACTGAGCAGGACCTGGACTCTGAAGATGAGAAGGAAGTCGACGTGGTTGAGGTCACGGAGGAGGCTAAGGTGGATGAGGCCCAGGCTGGTGATGCTTCTTCGTCGCAGCCAGCAGGAGACGATCCCCCATATTGAGTCTTTTTGTTTTTGTCTTTAGGTCGACCGTTGGTGGTCAAGCCTTCCACTTGTAACCACCAACTTTTGGATATAAATGGTTTTTTGTTATATTTGTTGTCGAACGTTTTTACTTAGTGCAACAATATTCTTGTCATCGAACAAAGATGCTTGCGACCAAGGCAATTCAGGCGACTTAGAACCTTTTTAAAGATCATATGACCAAACAAGTAATATATAAGACATAATCTAGAAAATGCGAACCATTCTAAAGATACTTGCGACTGAGGCAGGTCATAATATTCCAACCAAAGATACTTGCGACCAAGGCAATTCATTCACAATGGAAATATTTCTAAGTTAAGAACTTAGATTATACACCTTCTAGTGTTGTGCAAAAGAATTATAGTCTCATGTCGTGCGATCCTGCGAGAAAACAATGTCAGAGGTTAGTTGTTCCGATGCATATGTCAGTAAATGGTCGAGAAGAATAATCGTATTGGAATAGTTCAAGGTTTAGAAGAAATACCTCTTTAGATGTGTTGCATTCCAACTACGTGGGATTTCCTGGTCGTCGAGAGTTTGGAGCCTATAGGCACATTTTCCCATGACCTGAGATATACGATAAGGACCTTCCCATTTGATAGAAAGTTTACCTGCATTTGGTTCTTGGGTGTTCTGGAACACTCGACACAAGATGTGGTCGCCTACTTGGAAGACCTTAGTCTTTACGTTTTTTGTTGAAGTGTCGTTCGACTGCTTGTTTTTGGGATGTCATTCGGATCAATGTTGATTCCCTAAGTTCTTCAAGAGCATCAAGATAGTAGCTCATGTGGACCAGGTTATGATCGACCGACATATGTCTCGACGTAGGTAGTCGTACCGCGACGGGTAAAACTGCTTCACAACCATAGACTAAGGAAAAGGGGGTTTGTCTAGTGGATGTACGTGGGGTCGTGCGATTTACCCATAGGACCGAAGGAAGTTCTTCGACCCATTTTTCTTTCGCTTCTTTCAAACGTTTCTTGATTGAATTAACAATCGTTTTATTGCACGACTCAACGAGTCCATTCGACTGAGGGTATCGTGGCGTCGATGCCGTGAGTTTTATGTTGTAGTCCTCACAGAATTGTTGAGTTCTTTCACTTATGAATTGAGACCCGTTGTCATAGACAATCTCAGATGGTATTCCAAACCTGCATATAATGTTAGTCTGGATAAAGGATATTACCCCTTTATCCCGAACTTGAGAAAAAGCGGTTGCCTCTATCCATTTGGAAAAATAATCTGTAATAACAAGTAGAAATACCTTTTGCCCAGGGGCAGGTGGTAACCTACCGACGATGTCCATTCCCCATCTCATGAAGGGTCATGGAACTAATGTTGAGTGTAAAGGTTCAGAAGGTTTATGCGTCGTACCTGAGTGTCGTTGACATGCATCACAATTCTGCACATACCTGATGGCATCATGTTGTAGCGTCGGCCAATAGTAGCCTTGTCGAGAAACTCGATTGGCTAAGTCACGACCACCTGAGTGATTACCGCACTCGCCGTCGTGCATTTTTTGCAAAATATTTTGGACTTGCGTTTTACTCGTAATACAACATAGATTAAGTTCGGTAGATGATCGTCGATAAAGTCTGCCTTGTATCACGACATATTGTGATGCTTTGAATCTTATCTTTCGAGCCTCTACTCTATCTTCTGTGGTTGGTCGCGTGTTAGATAGTTCATAATGTCGCTCAACCAGTCTTCTTCATTGTCAATTTGAGCGACGTCGTCATGATCAATGGACGATGTCGTTAGACGTACCATAGGAATCGCGTCGAACAATGGTTTGCTTAGTTCTGATCCAAGATTGGCTAAAGAATCTGCTTGAGTGGTCAAATCTCTCGGGATTTGTTCGATCGAAAAAGGCTCGAATTTTGCAGATTTTATCTTGGCTCCTTTGAGATATGCTGTCATCTTTGAATCTTTAGCTGCAAATTTGCGATTCATTTGGTTTACGTAGAGGAGAGAGTCACTCTTGACGTGTAACCCTTTTACCCCCAAGTCGTGTGCCATGTTCATCCCTACGATCAAGGCTTCATATTCTGCTTCATTGTTGGTTGCCTTAAAATCGCATCGTATGGAGTATATCATCTTGCCCCCTGTGGCGACTTTAAGACGACTCCCAGTCCTGTCCCTCTAGCATTGGACGAACCGTCGACATATAGGGTCCAGGTTTTGTCGTCGTGAGTCGCCACAGAACAAACTTCGTTATGTGCTTCTTTCTCAAGTTCTGGACTAAAGTCGGCGACGAAGTCTGCTAGGACTTGCGATTTGATCGTTGTCCTGGGTTTGAAGTCGATGTCGTAACTGCTGAGGTATATGCTCCATTTTTCTAGTCGGCCTGTCAATTCTGGTTTTTGCAAGACAAACTTGAATGGAAAGTTAGTAACAACAGTTATAGGATGTGATTCAAAATAATTTTGTAACTTTTTTGCAGCTATGACTAACGATAGTAAGAGTTTTTCCATTGAGGAGTACCTGGTTTCGGCGTCGAGTAAAGATTTACTTACATAATAGATAGGCAATTGTTGTTTGTCGTCTTCTCTTACCAGGACTGTACTTACCGCATGAGAACTGACGGCTAAGTATAATTGCAAGACCTCATTTCCTTGTGGTTTTGATAATAGTGGAGACAACGCCATGTACTCTTTCAATTTTTGCAATGCTCGTTCATGGTCGTCTATCCAATGGAATCCTTTGTTCTTTCGCAAGACGTTGTAGAACAAATGACACTTGTCTGACAATCGAGATATGAATCTGTTCAGAGATGCTACTCGACCTGTTAGACGTTGTACTTCTGTGAAATTTCTCGGTGATTTGATCTCGAAAATTTCTTTAATCTGGTCAGGGTTAGCTTCGATGCCTCTTCGAGTCACCATGTATCCTAGAAATTTCCCAGCACTGACTCCGAAGGAACATTTCATAGGATTGAGCTTCATGTGGTATTGTCGAAGTACGTCGAATGTTTGTCGTAGATGTTCGACGTGATCAACGGCTTACCGAGATTTGATAAGTATGTCGTCAATGTTTACTTCCTAGTGTCACCCAGTTGATCCTTGAACATTTTGTTGACTAGTCGCTGGTATGTGGAACCTGCATTTTTCAAACTAAAAGGCATAACCTTATAGCAATAGATACCTCGATCTGTCATGAAGGTTGTCTTTTCTTGGTCGTCGACGTGCATAAATATTTGATTATAGCCCGAGTATGCATCCATGAACGTCAAAAGTTCGTGTCCAACAGTCGCGTCGACTAATGCGTTGATGTGTGGTAAAGGAAATGGATCCTTTGGACATGCCTTGTTTAGATCTGTGAAGTCTATACAGACCCCCCTCTATTTGCCATTTTTCTTCCGTATGACCATGACATTGGCTAACCAGTCGGGGTACTTTACCTCACGTATCTTCTCAGTTTTGAGGAGGTTGTCGACTTCATCGTTAATCACCTTGTTCCGCTTTGGAGCGAATTTTCGACGTTTTTGCTTTATTGGTATGACGTCAGGGTCTATGCCGACCATGTCTTCATGTGTCCATGCGAAACAGTCAGCGTGATCCTGCAAAAAATAAATTAGCTCCTTTTTAATAGTAGGGTCAAGCATCGAACATATGGGGACGACTTGCTCCGGTTTGTTCTGGTCCAGGATAACTTCCTCCAAACGATAGTCGTCGATGGTATCGGGAGTTTCCTGGTCCTGTAATTGCTAGATGGACTGCTTTCTGGGCTTCATCGTCGTTTTGTAGCAATCACGAGCGACTTTCAGCTCACTTTTGATCTCTTGGATCCCCCATGGAGTTGGAAACTTCATTGTCTGATGGTAGGTCGAGGGAACTGCCTTCATGTCGTGGATGCAGGGTCGACCAAGATTGACATTGTATGCTGATGAGCAATCTATAACGCTGAATCTTGTCTGCTTGTTGATCCCCTTAGCATAGACTGGTAAGATGATATATCCATAGGTGCTCGTTGCGTCTCCATTGAATCCAACCAACGTTATCGAGTGTCGGACGATCTCCGATTTGTCAAGGCCCATAGCTTTGAGAGTGTCGAGGAAGATAATGTTCGATGAGCTTCCTCCGTCAACCAACGCCCTTCGGGTCAAACAATTGCTGACTTTGAGCTGAATTATCAGTCCGTCGTGGTGTTTCTGGTGTAAATTATCTAGATCATCTTGATTGAAAGTTATTTTCATAGATTCTAACTCCAGCTCTTCTTTCGACCGCGAGGATCGAAGGATTGGTTGATTACTTATACTCCGGGACACGTGCCTCTTCGCTGCTGAGTATGTTAAACCGCATACGTTCGACCCTCCAATCACGCAGTTCACGACTTTCTCATGATCAAGGTACGGTGGTCGAACGTTTTTTTCAGGTATTGCTTATCCGTCGAAGATATCCTAGAGGTTACCCTTTGGGACGTGCCAGGCGAGTTCCTTCTTGAGCACTATACAGTCGTCAGTTGTATGAACATGGTCGTCGTGAAAGTCGCACCACTTGGTCTTATCTTTCTTGTCGTCAGCCTTATCACTTTTCTTTGGCCATCGAACAGTTTCTTGTGCAGTCTTCAATGCCTCGACCAAGTCCTTAAAGGTACCCTTGAATCCATAGGAGGAAATTTTGGGGTATTGAGGGAACTTAGTCGTGGTCGAGACCTTCTTCTTATCGAACCTGACGTTCGAAATTTGTCTCGACGGCTCAACTTTAGTTGTCGATCTGGCTTTGAACTCGACTTTCTTTACACTCAATGGTTTCTTGTCGTTAGAATGATTTCATCGAAAATCCGCGTCGTCCTCGACCCTCATATAGGCCAAGGTTCTTGCTCGTACGTCTTTGAAGTCCTCCGGGGGGTATTTTGTCATATCGGTGTAAAGACCCGAACTTTCGTCTAGACCGCGCTTGTAAGCCTCGATTGCAGTCTTGATATCACAGTTCTGGACACTGATCATTTATGCATTTAATCGATTGAAGTAACTGAGAATGGATTATCCAGCCTTCTACACGACATAATACAGGCCGCTAGTCTGCTTATCCATCTTGCAACTGTTGGCGAACTGTTGAGAGAATTGATTCACCAACTCGGCGAATGACCCAATGGATTTTAGCTTAAGGCCAATAAGATATTGCAAAGCTGCTCCTGTAAGAGTCGCCGCAAAGCTTTTACACATACACACCTCTTGATACTGGTAAGGGATCGAGACTATCCACATCAATTGTTTGTATTGAGCGATGTATTCAGTTGGATCTATAATACCAGAGTACTTTGGTGTGAACGTTGGGATACTGTATTTTTTCGGGACGTCGACCATTGCTATCTTGTCGACAAAAGGTGACGCCCGAAACGTTGTACGAGGCTCGACATCGACTGGTACTGCTGCTCCTGGAAGTTTGGCGAGTAGCGATAAGACGCGCTCGTTCTGTTCTTCTAACATCTTCAACCTGACAGGGTCGTCCGGAACACTTCCTTGAACACCCTACGGGATATGTCCTGAGTTCTAGAACCCATTCCGTTATGACGAATCAGAAGCATATCCGTTGAATTGGAAGGATGTCATTGGCATCGAGGGGATTGACCCTGCAGAAAGCATTGTAGGGACGGTTGCCATCGAGTGAAAGAAAGGCGGTAATGACGTTGCAAACAACATTGAGGGGACTTGAGCTGCCGAGGAAAAGAAAGGCGGAGGTGGAGGTGGCAGTGTCGGCATAGGATGACTGAGAATGTCAGAGAAAGGTGGCCTTGGATAATTGGGAAGAGGTGGCCCAGTCCAAGGTGCACTGAAACCATTTCGACCTTGCGAAGGTCCTGCCACGCTGTTAACATTCCGGTTTCTTAAAGATTCGATTTCTTCCACCGCTTGCCTGTGTTGGTTGTTAAAGCCTCAATTCGAGCACGAGTTGCATTCAACTCCATGTTCATCTGGGCCATAATGTGTTCCTGGGTTCCCTGGGGTGCTGACATTGTCCTGTAAAACAAAGACACTCGAAGAAACTGTTTGCACGGCGCACTATTGTCTAGGATTTTCTTTAGATGGGGTCTCACGGTAGGCGCCAAACTGTTAATGCTAAAAATTACCCAAAGAATAATTTAAGGTTGACGTGGAACTTTATCCAACTAAAGAAAGTACCCAATCGACAATATGCGCGATAAACAGATAAATAAAGAGACAAGAGATTTGGTGACACGGAAAAACCTCAACGAGGAAAAAACCACGGACGACAAGAGAGTGTCGTCGTGCACTATGATCACCAATCAGGGGTGATATCCTTTGATGTACAATGTCTTACACGATCGATACAATAAATGTGTATGTAAATAAAGAACAAGTATATGTCGTGTGTAAAAGTACTATTTTCGCGTGAATATCGTGACTATCGTATGAAATCAGGTTGTGGATGTTCTTCAGAGAGTTTCGTCAGCTGTGTACTTCGAGTAATAGATTTATGTCCTTGACTGAGGTGTGGATCTTCAGTATTTATAATCTTGATTCCTCATAAATGTGTCTTTTGTAACGGTTGCGCTTCATAAATGATCTTGATGGTGTTGAGCCGTTATGACCGTTGGCACTTATGAGCATTGAACATGCATTATATGATCAAGAAAGCAACGTTGGGTTATACGTTATTATGATCGATGTCGAGTGTAAATCTCGACGATGGTCGTACGAAGCTCGACCGACCTTCGAGTTAATCTCGACAGAGGTCAGGGTTATGTTCGGTTGACAAAACCTTATCTTAATATAGGACTGGTCGTGTGAAATATGCATTAAATGTAACTTCGTCGTGATCGTGTATTTTTTGACCTAAACAATAATCGTACCAAGTTGCCTCTGAGGACCCAATGTCTCAACTAGCTACAAATGGGAAATGAATATCCCATAAAAACATACTCATAAATTACTTCACGGGCCCAAGGCCAAATGTTAGACTCCACGAGCCCGCACCATAAGGCCCTCGATAATCCCATGACTAATTCTGGTCCCAACATGGAAATAATAGCCCTTTTTCTTAAAATAATAAAGACCGACTCATATGCCTATGGATCCATTACATTACAGTCTATAATACTACATGACTCCAATTGAATGACCAAAGCACTCAAAACATGTAATCCTCAAATGACATGTAATAAACGTCATCATACTCAAAACTCCACAACGGGCTATTAAACCAGACAAATGTCCTCAAGACTCATCTTAGTGAAAAACCGAGCCAAAAGCTCTACGAGTTACTTTATCAAACCATAAAAGTCAATGTAAATCATAAAACAAAATTAACCAACGGTTATGCAAATACAACGACCAAAAGTAGGAATAGTCCAAAACTCATCATGGGTTGAGACAAACTATTTTTCCAAATGAACTCATACGTTATTTTTCCAAAATGTCTCGTAACACCATAACATACATTTTCCAAAATGGTTTATAAGATTAAATACATTAAAAGGAAATTTATATCAAAAGACCTCCATTTATTTATTAAATCATAAATAAAACGTATCAACATGACTTATTTATCAAAATGTAAGAAATCCCAAATGTGGGGGTTTCACAAGATTTATAAACCAAATAACTCAAATAAGTAAAACTCTTCAAATATTCCAACTTTAAATAAAATTATGTGAACACATAATCATTTTAAAATGGACATTTTTTTGCATGTACAACATTTTCATAAATCAACTTGAACCCATCTTGCTAGATTTAGGCTAAATCTAGGTTTTACCTCAATCTTTAGCTTCCTTTGGTGAGGGCTTTAGATCCACAAAAATCCATCACTAGAAAATTTATCTGGGTCACAACCAAAGCCTATGGATGTACCAAAAGTAATCACAAACTCAGATTCATAACAAACCTTAGTCAAATCCTCTAATCATCCAAAATACCTAAAATAGGTCAAAACTTCAAAACAATGATGATACATCAAAATAAATGCTCTAGGAGGTTAAAATGAAAGGCTTTAACAAGAATAATGGTTTAGAAAGTTAAGATGGACTTACAAATTGTTTTTAGGAAAAAGCCCCAAAAACTAGGTCAACAATGGTGAGAGATAGTTGGTGAAGATGAAGAAGATGAAGATCTTGAGTTTCCAACCACAAGGCTTGAATCTCTAGCTTCCAATTCATAAAACTCTTGAAGATTTTGATTTTAGAGGAGTAATTAATGTATGGGAAAAAATGAGAGAGAGGAGAACGGGTACGTGATGAGAAAGGGAATGAATGAGAAAAAAACGTCTAAAGGGTTTTAAACCCAATTTTTTTTTGGTTCGGGTGAGTTTGAAGTTAGTTCGGGGTCAAGAAACTCACTTGAAAGTCGACTGGAAGGTATTTGGGTTTAGTTCCAAAACAATGGCCAACGTGAGTTTGAAGTTAGTTTGAGGTCAAGAAACTCACTTGAAAGTCGCCTGGAAGGTATTTGGGTTTAGCTACAAAACAGTGGTCGACGTGAGTTTGAAGTCAATTCGGGGTCAAGAAACTCACTTCAAACTCGCCTGAAAGGTATTTGAGTTTAAAATCAAAATAGTGGTCGGCGTGGGTTTGAAGTTAGTTTGGGATCATGCAACTCACTCGAAAGTCGCTTGGAAGGTATTTTGGTTTAAAATCAAAACAACCTCCAAAGCTAGTTTAATGTGAGTTTGAGGTCTGCGCAACTCACTTGGAACTCGCCCTAAAGGCCCAAATCTTGATTTTGATTTTCTTTTTAACAATTCCACTAATCTCGATTGGAGACACGTTTATCTATAAAATGACCGCATACCGAAATACTATAAACGCGATTATTAGGGATAAACTATACTTACAAAATTCCAGGTGTTATATATTTTGAGGTGGAAAAGCTTTTCTAACCAAGATACATACTTACTTTCGCAATATGTACACATTGGGAAGAAACCTTGGGATTTAAAATGAATATATTTCCCAATCAACGTCCCTAACTATTTATATGTTAGAACCGTTGTCATTGATCAATTTGATCTAAGTAAAAGACCAAACTTTCGTTTCATCAAAAACAATTGAATTAACTAAATGATTTATTAAAAGCCAATTAAATCAGTTTCAACTTTCGTTAAAATCGAAATGGATTAAAACTCAACATCCGTTTTAAAAACAATATAATCAATACCAAGACCTTCGATCCAAACAAATGAACTAAAGTTAAACTACGAAACAAAACGTGAACATAAATCTAACGAAAACAATGATATTAATCTATGAAATATGTAAAGATCGATCCAACGAGTGTCACTCTCCAAGAATCGTTTCTAACCTAAGAAAGCAGTAAAATAAATTAAGAACGGTGCAAAAAATTAAAAAGAACGCAGAAAATAAATAAAATGAAGAAAAACATTAACGATAGATAAAATAAAATTTAACTAATAATAAATTGAAATAAAAAATAAAGTATGGAGAAAATGAATCGTTACAACGGATGTCAAATGTGGATGCGAATCTGTCACATTTCACCTTCATCTTCGATCCGCCAAAGCACTACATCTTCTTCACATCTCGAAGGACTCGAGGAATAAAGAAATTACAAATAAATAAAAATCAAACCTAAACTAATTCTAAGCTAAAATGATAAAGAACAAAAGAGAAAATAAAAAAAACTAAATCTAAAACCTTAATAGAAAAACAAAGGAAAGAAAAAAAAAGGTTGGTTGTTGTACCCGTGGGAGAAGAGAATAAAATGCTATTAAAACCTAAAAAACATTCCTATTTAAATAACGAAAGTTTCAATTTAGCCCCTTCAACTTTGCAGCAATTCCAAAAATAGCCCTCTTGATTTATTTTCTTTACAAATTTCCTTTGTTGGATTTTATTCTTTGAATTTTGGCCCAACTTTGTCATATATCTTGAATTTGCCCACCACATAAAGATTGATCAAATACTTTAAATCCGTCATCATCCATGTTCACGCTTTCAATGTAAATTACCTGTCAAAACCCGATAAAACCACAAAAATACCAATGTACTAACCCTAACCGATGGTTAAACAAAAACTAAATAAAAATATAATAAAATCTACGTGCGAACATTTAAACTAGACACAAAATGCAATTATAAACTAAAATGATGTATGTATAAAATGCACTTAACAATGGAATTTGTTCCTCTCACTTGATGAGAGAATGGAATCTCTAGGCCCCTTGACGTTTTTAAGTTGACTAAAACGCCTGGCCATTCTCAAACTAAGTTGATTTGCTCAACAACGTTTGTATTATATCATCTTAAATCTATATCGAGCAACAGAATAGTTGAACATTATATGAGATTGTTTTAATCTATGTCTCATGTTTAACGGGATGCCAGTAATAAAGAGATAACATATATCTTACCTGTTGCATTCATGTGAAGCTTATGAGCTTGGAGATCAATACATATAAGGGTAGTACTTATCATCTGTTGTTGGGGATAGGGGCATGTTGCTAGACGTTTACCACTTTCTGTATCAATATATGTTGTATCATGTGCAAGTGGGAGATTGTTGGTTTTATGTGCCCATGACATAATATATAACGATACGGCTAATGACAGATGAACCCAAAGGGTCTCATACTATAAGCAAATAGACTTTTTATATATAATTGAATATGATTCAATTATCTTCGACCCAAATAATTATTGTATAAATTATTATTTATTTGAAATAATAAATTTTAGCAATAATATATATATATATATTGTATTTTTATATATTTAATACTTGTATTTAAAATATAATGTATTGGATACATTTTTACCTTTCTAGTTGTACACATAATTTGTTATGTGTAAATTTAATTTTGTTATTTGATATTAAAATTAAAACAAACTAAATGGATGACTAAATAGTCTTTGGTTTTTTATTATAATTCAAAGAGTATTTGGAAAAACCATTATTACATGTTGCATTATAGTACAAACATGTAAATAAAATAATGGTTGTTGGGAGCATGGCATGTATTAATATTTTAATATGACTTTACCACCTTTTTTCCTTTTCTTGTTGTGTTGGCCATGAATTACAACTGGAGGCAACCCCTTGCATTTGGTCTTCAACTTTTATCAATCAAATAATATGCTACTTTCTCCAAAAAGATGGTGAAAAAGTTCTCTCCCAAGAGCTTTTCATTTATATATAAATAAGTAGGTGTTGTTGAAGTAATTCTAAAAAATATACTTCAAGAACATTAATGGGTTGAAGAAAGGGACTAGCATCAATAGAAGTCTTGTTTTTGGTGTGGACTAGACTTTGGAGGAATGCTTCTTTTAGCTTTTTCTCTACCCTACTACAACGTTCAAGCTACAAATTTTGTAATTCTTGAACACCCTATTGGTTGTGTTTTATTTTCCTTTTGTTTTCCTAGTTCCATACATGAATGATCTTGGTGGGAGATTTTATCTTATAAAATTGTTGTATGTTATTTTTAACTTCCGTTGCGTTTTGGAAACTCTTTTTTTTAAGTAACCTACAAATCCCAACAAAAGCATCATCATATAAACTCCTCCTTGCTTTCTTTAGAAGCTCTGGTGTTCCACTCATCAAGTCTTCAAAGCATTACAAGCTCCCCCTCAAATGTAGGCCCATATTCTAGAAAAACCGAGACAATTTTCACTTTATGTCCAACTTTCATGACTCAACTTCACCACTGTTTTTTTTATCATCAAGGAGCCTGATTGAGAGAAAACATAATACATGCAAATTGAACTCCAACCTCTTAGATTTCCAACAAGCTTTGATTCATCCATTTTGGATGAAAATTGAGTGAGTTGTGCAAGTTTTCCCTTAGCTGCGCAAAACGGTCGTCAAAACAGAAAATTTGACTCTTCAAACCCCGTTGTGTAAGCGTTAAGATCTGAGCTTTAGTCTTGAATAACAGAGGAGGGAGTTACATGTAATATGTCACGAACATATCCTGACTCAATAAAGAACATACGAGAGGACATCGTTCTGAAATCTAGAAGAGTACGAGTGAAATACAATGCTTCATGTCCAACACCCTTCTACAGACTTTGGCTGTGAATTAGGTATATCATCTCACAGAATTTGAGAAAACTCAAAACTTCAAAGTCGTTCATCTGTGTTTTAACTTTTCAATGCAATTGGATTCATGTAATTTGGACCTTCGAGGAGAAAGTTGTGTGCGTTTTTCTGAAACAATGCAAAGCTGTCAGAAAATCTGAAAAAACGGATTAAGGGTTCGATTCATTGCAACCTCTGGACCACCGACCTCTGATATTCAACCTCTGGTCTACCTCTGGTTGTTGATCTTACCTCTGAGGTTTTGGTCCACAGATCCTCTGTGGATGCTTCTACGTTGTTCTCGGCCAGAGCCTCTGCGGACAACCTAAGAGCATCTTTTTGCCTCTTAAGAGCATTTTTGCGTATGCTTCTGCACAACAGCCTCTGCACGTGCACAGAGGCTCTGCACAAATCTGGGCTTAAGTATCCTCTACACATCTTTTTACTTCTAGACAGCCTTACAGAAGCTCTGCACATACCTCTGCGCATAGCATCCTCTACACAACTCTGGACAATCTCTTGATCAACCTCTGTCTATGTCCAACAACTTTACACCAACTTTGACACTAAATTAGACCATGATAGCTTTGGAGTTTGAAAAAACTCAAAACATAAAATGTGTGCATTGGTTCGTTATATGTTCAGAGAATCTGAAATCACCTTCTTTGGAGTTCAAACAAGATATGATCAATGTACCACACTTGAGCAGACTGTCCAACAGCTTTGGATCAGTACAATGTTGTCTACTTCAACGATGCGTATGACCCCTCTATAATTCGAATATCTGAAAGATCAAAACATGAAACTTTTTAGTTCACTTGTTTTCTATCCAGGGACTTTTGAATTGCCTCAATTGGTGCCTTGATGAGTGAGATATGATCAATTTACTACATCATCGCAAATCTGTCAGCATGCTGATTTTCATAATATCATCACAAAATTGAACTAAATCTTGCTCATGCAATTCATCAAGCAATTAGAGTGCAGAAACTGATTAAATTTTAAAAACAAAGAGAGTCCCAGATTGGTAGCTATTCTGGCCAGATCTGAGATCAACAGCCATGGTACCAATTGTTAATAAAATGAGACAGAACCATTCATCATGGTAGGATCAAAGATCAACCACCAACTAGATACTTTGATAAAAGACTAATAAAGAGAGGCGAATCTAAAACACACACACTCATCTAATAAAATTGGTCAGAATCAATGAAAATAAAATCAAATGTTCATTGAGAGATTTTATCAAACGGGTGGTGTACAGATTCAGGTTGTGTGAGTAATCAATCAAATCTTCTATCAAAATTCATCTACAAGTCATCCAAATGAAAATTTGTTCTATTTCACTCCAAAGTGTTCCGAACCTATCAAAATGTAAAAACACATCAATGTAGTTCGGTTTTTACCATTTTAACGCATTAATGAGGGGTGATTGACAAGAAAATAAGCTAGAATTAAATGACAGATCAAATCTAATACAAGTTAGGCGGTGCGGGGTGCATACTTGTATCCTGGACACAACTAAATGGTCGGGGTCAAGGGGGTCATGACCCTTGTGGGGTCGAAGGGGCAGCGCCCCTGGCAATGTAGTGTGAAATGTTATCAGAATGAAGAGATACTTCAGTTCTAATCAATTTTGCACTTCAATCAAGTGGTATATTTTGAGACTTAAGTTCTGGAAAACTAAGACGAGAGATAGGTCCTATCTCTGGTTCAGGTTGATCATGGCCCTATCTCTGGTTGGTCTTGGTCCTATCTCTGGACGAACCCATCTCTGGACGTGCTTCTGAAATGTCTAAGTCCTATTTCTAGACTTGTATGTCCAAATCTGGACTGCAAGTTCAAAATCCTGATTCAGTTGTCACCAACCTTTGATCTTATCCATTTACGGTTGTAACTCCTGGTAACTTGCCAAAATTGTCATTTTAATTAGTCTCATCTATTTTATATGTACAATATATACACCATTTTGGTCTCACGGAATTTTGTGAACATTCAAATACTCTCTTGTAATTTGTCTTTCATTTTTTTTTTTGCCTAAAATCGAAAGTGTTTTTGAGGATCATCCCATATTGAATTTCGTGATACCCAGGCATAGGGTCAAAATATCTATTCGGAAAGTGAACATTCTCAAGCAATCCATATTCCTATTTACCATATACCCTATTCCCATAATCCCATTATCTAACATGGAGGAATGTATTATTTTGTTTTGGGAGGAAACTAATACTAATTTGTGAACAAAATTGATTAATTGAAATAATAGTGGGGATTTATGTATTATAAAATAGAAATCGAAAACGAAGAATTAGTTAAATACTAAATAATAATTAAGCATCAGTGGATGTCTACGTGTCCTCAAATAAACCAAATTAAGCGGCAATCAAGAGGATGAATGAAACCCACCAAAAGACACGGATATGTAATCAAGAAACCGTCGATTTAATACAAATTTTGAGTTATGGGCTCCATCTCTCTTTCCTGGAAAATGATTTTCATTTTGTGGGTTGACTTTTAAGCTTTAACACCATTATCTATGAGTATGGCTCGACCAACCATTTCAGTTTCTACTTTCTTCTTTCTACTTCATCAATAATTATAATTATGTCCTTTGCTACTGATAATGGCATGGATCAGTCTGAACCCTCATCCTCCTCCACCTCTTCCTTACAAGGGTCACAACCATGTCGTCACTTTGAATTTCTTGAGATTCAGATAGCAACCAATGAATTTGATGAATCATTAATTATTGGGCATGGGGGTTTTGGAAAAGTTTACAAAGGTAACGTTATGAATGGATCAAGTGCTGTCGTTGCTGCCATTAAACGCTTGGATTCCATGTCCAATCAAGGAGCAGCTGAGTTTTGGGCCGAAGTCGAGATGCTATCTAAGTTGCGGCACTGTAACCTTGTGTCTTTGTTTGGTTATTGTAATTATGGAAAAGAGATGATCCTTGTATATGAATATATGCCCAATGGAACACTTGAAGATCATCTCCATAAACTTGGTACACCTCTATCTTGGCTTCAGCGTCTCAATATCTGCATAGGTGCCGCTCGTGGGTTGCACTACCTACACACGGGTACAGGGATTGAAGTTGGGGTTATACATCGTGATGTGAAGAGCTCAAATATTTTGTTACATGAAAGTTGGGCAGCTAAAATTTCAGACTTTGGGTTGTCCAAAATAGGCCCAACGAATCAACCATCAACTTGTGTCAACACCCTTGTTAAAGGCACTTTTGGGTATTTCGATCCTGATTATTATGCAACCGGAAAGCTGACACGGAAGTCTGACGTGTATGCTTTCGGAGTGGTATTGTTAGAAGTGTTGTGTCGGAAGCGTCCCCTGGATGCAACTTTTGTTGAGGAGAACCAAAATTTAGCAAGATGGGCTCAAGAATCTATCAAAGAAGGAAAATTAAAGCACATAATTGATTCTGATATAAAGGGTCAAATATCCCCAAAATGTTTGAAAGAGTTTGTTCGAATTGTAGAGAGATGTTTGCACAACAATCCAAAGCAACGCTCTACCATGGCTGGAGTCGTGGCCAGTCTTGAGTCTGTACTGAATTTACAAGAGAAATTCAATAACTCACTGCAACCTGCTGTAGGCAACAAAACAATATTTGGTAGGATGGTTGATATGCTTTCCTTCCCCACCAACGGAGAGAATTCTGGTATTTCAAGCTCCTTTAGAATTGTGTTTACATTCTCTTTTTATGTGTGTGTATCCTTTTTTGGAGTATATAAATTTATTTACACCCAAAAACTCACACACACTTCTCTTTCGTGAGACTTAAACTCTTGACCTCCATGTTGGGCTCTACCGGTAACACGGGTGCCACTGCGCCAATAACCTTTAAGTTGGATGTGCATCTTTGGCACATATGGTCACAACACAAAATGAAATTAAATAGATTTCATGTCACGGACGTAACTAAAAACACAAGAATAGCCATTCAGAAAAGAGTATTGATGTCGATTGGTCTAAGGATGTGATAGTTTGTAGTTTAACAGAAGATGGATGATATAGCTTATCTCTTTCACAACTTATCCAGTTATCCCCAGATTGCAAAGAAAATACTTTTTAAAGCTTCAACACCTTAAAAGGTTTTCCCAACAGCTACATGTCATTTGCCTCCTTTTCATGTCAATAGATGCGAAAACCTTAGTTTGATTGATAACCTACTGCTTCGCCTCTATATATTTTCTTTCGAACCATGCTTTTATAATTTACTTATTTTATATCAGCAATTAGCATAATTTTGATTTTATTTTCATTTAAAAGCTTAAAGAGAGAAGTATACCATGTATATTGAGTATATCTTACAACACAAGTGTTTCATGCCTTGCTAGTTGGGGTAGGATAAATTTGTCCCAAAAGAAACTAAAAAGGAGAATTCTAGTTTTGGAAGATGAACGAGGCTTTTCTGCACACTTGTAATGCAAAATCTTTTGACATGTTCAGTCCCCTTCACTAATTCAACCAATGTTAAAGTTAACACAATGTACTCTGTTTTACTTTAGCTCAATGATCGAAGGCCTGTAGATTCCAATTTCTTTTATTCACGCCCCCATCTTTACTTAGTCTCTTAGATAAAAATGGTATTGATTAGAACCATACAATACAACATGGCGTACAATATTGCATCTCATCCATGAGCTCACCCATAACTAAACAAAATGATGAACACTCGATGTTGATCTCTGTTGTAAACTGTGGTAATAAGAAAAGCATTTTCTCACTCACTGAGTCACTGTCATGCCATTAGATATTATTATTTGCATTCACATACATTGTAAGGACGACTTCTCACGTCATCACTTCCCTTAGCACTCTATCATATACCTTTGTACTAAACACCGTATAAGGCTTTTTACTTCCATAGATATCTCGATTAGTTTTGTAACCAAGAAAATAGGTCGTGTTGTTACGGATGTGCGTAGAACTAAGCCAATTTGATTTTCTAGTACTTCAGTCTCAACCTTAACTATGCTCAATAACTTGTTTCCATGGTTCGATTTTAAAGCTCTCAATCTTGATCCTTTGATAATTTACTTATTTGAGCATCCATGTGGTCCGTAGTTTCATTGATTCTACGTACATCATTCTTCTCTCTCTTGTTCCTACTTTCTTGTACGGTTCCTCTTATCTTTATGTCTAGGTTTTCTTACTACTTACGTAGATTCTCTCTTGGCTACTTTCTTGGACGACCTTCATATATAGTATATATATAGTCTTTTATACTGTTTTTTTGTTCTCTACACTCTTATAAACTGATGCTTGCTCATTGGTATATTACATACGTTTTCATGACAAAGACACATTACAAACCTGATGGGAGATTCTTTGGTTTATCCACAATGAGATGCTTTAGAATTTGTAGGTGCAATGTTTTAAGGATTAGTAAACTGGAGAATTGTTATTATTTATATCGAGACCTAAAGGATAAACATCTGATTGGGCATTAACTTGAAGTATATTGGAAGAACCACACTATGGTGGTGGAAAAGTTAAAATAGCGATTATTTATATTATTATATATAATCTGTTTTGTATTCATATATTTCAGCCCATTCAAAGCAATCAAGTAATACCAAGAGCAACAGTGGAAGTGTTGGTAATACTGTAGGGGCTGAAGACAATATGTTTCAGGGCACAAGAGAAGTTCCTACAGATTACAAAACTCAAAATTTAAAAGAATTTAAGTTTGCTGATCTGAAAAAGGCTACAAGTAACTTTAGTCCAAAGCTGCAGTTGGGTGAAGGAGGTTTTGGATGGGTGTTCTTAGGTTGGGTCGACAAGAACACTTTCGCCCCTTCAACACGTAGTGTTGGAATTGCTGTTGCAGTCAAAAGGCTCAATAAAGAATCACCTCAAGGACTAGCTGAATGGCAGGTAAGTATCAATAATCTGCACATCAGTTTATACCTATAATCAACACAATAAATTTAGATTTCTATGGAAAAGCGTTGAACTCTAAATCTTGTCTTCCTTTCAAATTAATTAATCCATCGTACAATTACTCGTTTCTATCTAACATCACAAAATAGATTGGGATACTTTTATGAGAGGATAGTGTTGGTAATTTTATTTATGCTTGAATTGGTATCACATTTCTTTAACAAAGTCTATAAATGATTCTCAGACAACATCTTGTGTTATTATTCTTCCTTTGTTAGTTTTAGTTTAAGGGTAAAGTAATTCAGTGATTTGAGGATTAGAAATTGTAACAAACTTTGCCTGAAGTTAACCAATAAAGGTTAATAAACTACTTGTTTTGATGAAGTTTTGTGGGAAGTTACACCCATAATTTACTTAAAGTAAGAGTTGATGATAAAAAGCATGAAATTCGAACAACTGTGTATAGCATGGCTTTTAAAAACGGAAGTAAGAGAGATGATATATGAAAATGTTACGATGCAACTTAAATTGTACTATGGACTGCCAGATCTCTTACTAGAGTCCGATCCCCTTAGCTGAAACTAAATGCCAAGTAAAGCAGAGGTTTATCACTCTTAGGTTGCTTTCAGCTGGCTACAGGGTGTATCCTTGAAGCCATTCTAAGGTGCAGACCCAAAACCTCTAGTAATAACTAATTCATTTGTTGGTTTGTTGGGTAATAACCTTAAGATGTCATAACTTCTTGATCAAAAAAATACAATCACAAAGAGAGATACTAAAGGAGCATCGCATTTGAACAATGCTAAAGGAGACCTATATAGAATGTGGCTGAAATGAGTGAGAGATGACCCTATGTGAACATTTAACGATTCAGTTGTTTTTGTGCTTAGAAATATGTTTATTTTCTTTATCCACATTTTATTTTGTGAATGCAATTGAGGAGTCTTTTCGTAGAACTCTACTAGAAAAAATTTCAATCTTTTTTGCTGAATGTAACTTAAAAACAACTTTTTGAGTTCAGACAGAGGTGAGCTTCCTAGGACGGTTAGCTCATCCAAATATTATTAGTCTCTTGGGATACTGCAGCTCTGATGAATGCGAACTCTTGCTTGTTTACGAGTACATGCAGAATCGAAGTTTTGATCGCTTATTATTCACAAGTAAGCTATATTAGAATTTCTATAACTTTTGTTGAATTGATTTTTCTCAAAAGTTGAACTTTTTCTCAATCAAGTAGCTATCTAACTATGTGAATAATTTTGCAGATGCAACACCACTTTCATGGGGAAAACGGCTTACGATAATGATAGGAGTTGCCCGTGGACTTGCTTATTTGCATTCATCAAAACCTCAAGTCATATGGCGTGGTGTTAAAAGCTCCGATATACTTCTGGATCAAGTACTCTCATGCTTTATGGCAGTTATTGTTTCATGCCATTTATCTTCACTAATTTAATTATGTATGTATTTCCAGGATTTTAATCCAAAACTGGGGGATTTTGGGTTAGCAAAACTTGGTCCTGAAATCGGGGAAACACATATTACTACAAGGATTATGGGAACACGTGGTTATGCAGCCCCAGAGTATGTCGCTACTGGTAGGTTGCCATAAAATGAAATGATATTTGGAAGATGACATTTTTGTTTTTGTTTTTTTGTGATTCTAAACAACACATTTCAATGTTACTGCAGGTCGCTTGTATGTGAAGAGTGACATCTACGGTTTCGGAGTGATCTTGCTGGAAACTCTAACCGGTCTACGGGTATTAGACGCCAAGCGGCCCGAGGAGAAGCGGTATTTGGTAGACTGGGCAAGGCCAATCCTAGCAAGTAGAAAAAAGCTAAAGAAAATTATGGATCCACGTCTCGAACAAAATTACCCCCTAAAAGCTGCTTTCAAATATGCCGAACTCGCATTAAGATGTATTGCATCCGATCCCAAGGATAGACCTTCAAGTGAAGAAGTTTTGCAGAGTTTGGAACAAATATATGCCTTTAACAAAGTAATGGAAGGACAGCTTACTTGAGACAAGTGATGTATGAATGCTAGTTCAATATTCATGAAATAATATTAATTGTTACTTTCTAGCTATTATTAATCGTTTTCCCATATCTAGCTTAGGTTGAAAGATATGATGCTAAACTTAGGGGCCGTTTACGTACCCAAACGTTTATCTGGTAAGTACTTATTGGTAAAACTCTAACACTCTAACTTACTTTACCGGGTAAGATTGTTAAGTTCATCAAAACGGTATCGTATGCAACAATTTATCTGGTAAGAGCCATCACCCTCATTTACATCCTTGTCATCGTTTTTACTGGATAAGATTTTCGGCCCTTGTCATGTTCATCCAGTAAGATAATTAAATGAACCGGTAAATGTTTACCATATAAATATTTAGTAAACAGCCCCTTAGGATTATTATAGAATGCCAAAAATGTTTGAGACTGGTTTATAGGATTTAAGTTTATAGAACAACACTTTGTTTCTTATATAAAAATGTTACAATAAGTTTATATAATGTTGTTTTCACGTCATAACATTTTTTAGAACAATTTTGAAATAAAGTGTATTATTCGTTCTTTTAAGTGATATTATTCTAAAAAGCGACTTACGAAAATAAATGTCTTATAAAAACATGTGTGCATATGACAACTTCTCAAAAGTGTCCTATAAAATGCATAATAAAACACTTTATCCCAAAAGTATCTAAAAGAATTTGTTAAGACACCCAAGAACATCATAAAAAGTCGGTTATATTTAAGATAATTTATCTATAGTATATTATAAAGCACGGATAAAAAACTCTTAAATACAAATTATTAGGCACAAGATACCATCATTTTATGCAAGATTTTAAAAATCTCTTAATTTATAAGTTTCAAAGCACAAGATAAATATTACTACTGCAGACTTCTAACACTCATCAATTTGGTATGTGCAAGACCTTCCTTTTATGCAGAACTTTCCATATATAACTATTAATTAATATATTATATTACTATAAATTTATTTTAATTATATTATTAAATGTGTAATTGATTATTTTTTCTAGATGTCATTAAAATATATAAAATAATCATTGAATTCTAACAAAATACTTAATTTTTTTATATATAAAACATTGTATTATTAAGCCTGAATTAAACAAATTTATTAAAAAAACATTATCACTTTCTCAAAACCATCCAAGATCGTACTGTAAATCAACAAAAAAAAATGAAACATTAAAATCGTGATGTATCTCGCTACATTGTGCGAGTACCTTTCTAGTATTTTAATAAAAATAAGTAAATCTATTTTAATTTAATAGAAGTTTCGGTGCCCAAATTCGTCCCTCCAGGGACGAATTTGGGCACCGAAACTCGATTTTAGGGACCACCAATGTACTTTCAGAACTGGAGGGACGATTAGTGAAATCCAGACATTCATGAGGGACCATTTATGTAATTCACTCTTTATCTAATTAATTAATCCGTACATATTTTATCATCTAATTAATTAATCTCATTATTTTAGTTAGAGCAAAGTTCAGCTTTCATCCTTGATGTTTGTCCAACTAATAGTTCTTGTCCCTCAACTCTATCTAGCCAGTTTTCGTTCCCAGCGTTTGTCCATTTTCAACGTATTCATCCGTCCGTGTCCAATAGTAGTTAACTTTTTCCGCTAAATCCAATTAAAATGTGGGTATTATATTTTCCATTTTTAATGTTATTATTTTCAAATAAAAACATTATATATATATATATAGAGAGAGAGAGGAGATTTGGGGGGAAAACCTCAAAGAAATAGAAAACTAAGAAATAGAAAACTAAGAAACAATCTGGTAGTCTTTCATCTGAATGGTATGCACTTGTGTATACAAGTAAATTAAGTTGTTTTCTGGTTTTTATGCACATGTGTATTATGCATTTGTGCATATACACGTGTGCATGTTACAAATTACTTGTATACACAAGTACATACTGTTCAAATGAAAAACTACCAGGGTGTTCCTCAGTTTTCTTTTTTTTTGAGGTTTTTCCCTGAACCTCACCACTTATTTTATGTAATTAAGAAAAAAAAAGAAAATAACTGGAAAAAAATGAGTGGTGGATGAAGGGGTTGCATAATGTAAAGGAGTTGCATAATAACCTTCCTCTCTCTCTATATATGTATATATATATATATATATATGTATACCTGTGCAAAGCAGCAGGATTTAAATTTGTTTTATATGAAAGGATGAAAAATTAATACAAGTGCTCATAAAAAAGCCACAATATATTTAAATAAAATATAAATTGCATTATGTACTTTCCAAAACAAACAAGACCAAGAACAATGAAGTAGGTTTACATAGCAACCAGTAAATAATATATTTGAGAAATGCAACCACCTCATTTAGCAAAGAATTAAGGAATACAAAATGCAGTGAGCAACCATTTATTCCATGCCCATGTTACTGCTATTGCTAGTCGTTTGTTTGCAAGTTGAGGAGCCAACTGATTTTATTAATCTTCTGCAATAAATAAGTGTCGTTTATCAAATGCTTACCGGGTAAGCACCTACCTATAAGAGTCACGACTCTCACGTATCTTACCGAGTAAGATTCTCAGAAGCATTATACATGGTTATACCGGAATTAACAATTGAAAAATAATTTTTTCTCAAATGGCTTATAAATAAACATAAACAAATCCTAACATTTCATCCAACGTCAAGAAGATATTGAATAACAGAAAGCTTGATGACATAGGGACAAATAGCATTGTGGCGTATGTCAATGGAAATAAATAACTAGACTACAAGTAAATGCATTGCAATAGAAAACTCATGGAAAAAGATTATTACCTCCATGAAGCTAGCATACCCATCCTTCTTCTTCCTCTTTCCTGCACATGCTCATCTTGCTACTGCTATTCTTATGTTCTCCGTGACGTATCTATATAGGTTTGCTTATAACCTACTTTCTTTCTTTGTATGTGTAAATTGAAATTAATTATGTCAAAAAGCTTGTTTTATTACATTACATTGATCAACCTCTTCCTCGATCTAAATACATAAGCAAATATAATCATATAACTTGATCATAATAACCCTCTTCTTTCTCTCTTTATGTTTTCATAAACTTGAGATATTATGGTATAAAAGCTGGTTTATTTACATGCTCTCTCTCTCTCTATCTCTCTCAACTTCTAATTTCATTTTGAATCAAATCAACACGACCCAATTTATCGATCTAACTTTTATAATAAAAGATTTCTACAACTATTACCAAAAGAATTGAAAAGCATCAAGGAAGTATGCATATCTTCTCACTTTAAAGAAATAAAGAAAAACAAAACTCAATCTTATCTGCTTGGCTGGTCAACACAACCCTCGTGAATATATTATGCAACTTCCACAACTGTTAAAGCTTTTACAAATCTGCATGCTTTGCAACTTCGACCTTGTGTGCAAGAAGTAAAATTCACTCTAATTCATTTGAAGTTAATGATCCCGCTATAAAAGGTTGTACTTCCTTCATGTATGGGGGACAATGGCTAAAAGTCAACAGAACAACGGATGGGCATGAAGATGAGTAATCTATATAATATAGAGTCGGGTTCAAACGAGAACAATACCTATTTAAATAAAACACGAGAACGAACAAAATCATTAGTGATCCCCGGCTTCAGGTCCGCGTATCATTAATGATTTTGTTAGTTCTCGTGTTCTTTTAAATAGTTGGTGTTCTCGTTTGATCCTCCCTCATATAATATATGCATACATATACAACACCATGAGCACACAAAAAAAAACCAATGAGTGAAAAAGTAACAAAATTAATCACCAAGTTGGATATTGATTTGTTGCCTTATAGGACCAAGTTTTGAGGTTGTTTAGGTAAAAACAAAAATAAATAAGGAAAGAAATTGATGGTAAGTTGGATGATTCCTATAACCTGACTATCCAACACTTTGAATGGCATCCTCTAACCTCGAATTGATATATCAAAAGCCAAGTGAGGATGATTTGCTTCTTAAAGAGATGATCCATCAAACAACAAATTATTTTTTGCATATCAGCAACAATTTGGAGAAACTAGCTGGTTCACTAACCTTGTAAGAAGCCTCAGAACAATTCATGATCCAAAATCCGCTTTGCACAGAAAGAATCTGCAAGAATTAGAAAACTCAAAACCTAAAAGCAAAGAACAAAGAAAATTCACAAAAGAAATTTAAATGGAAGAGGTGTTTTATCCATTATGCATAAGAAATCTGTTGTCACCGGCCATTCAAGTGTAATTGGATATAACACGAGTGCTAATGGGTTTCAAACTGTGATCTAATACAAGCCAGGCGGTGCGGCGTGCACACTTGTTATAAGACGAGTTTGATCCCGGACACGACGAAATGGCGGGGGTCAAGGAGGCCGCCCCCCTTGCGGGGTCCAAGGGGCAAAGCCCTTGCGGTGGTCCCACTGATCGATCAGCGGGCGAGGTCGAGAGGTGGCGCCCCCGCGGGGTTTGGGGAAGTGCCCCAAAAGCTCTTCAGAATTATGGACTTGGAATGCAGTGGAAAAACTTGATCAGAGGCTCTCTGCAGAGGATCTGGTGCCTGTTTGCAAAGGCTCTAGTGCCCATCTCTGGACCAGAGGCTTTGGTGTTTATCTCTGGACCAGAGCTCTGGTGGACATCTCTGGACCAGAGGGCTCTGGTGGGCATCTCTGGATTGACTATCTTTAAATCTGCAGTTACTTAACATTTATTGCTCAGTTATTTCCAGCCCATAAAATTTAGCTAAAACGGTTGTAACCAACCATTATTGCTAATAATTTGCCATTATTGCCATATTAGCTATTTTCCTATTTTACGAATGGGACTAGCATGTATATCATATATACTTATGTTTTAGACTCGCGATTTTGAACAATCTTTATACTCTCCAACAATTTTGCTCTCGTTTTTGTGCCTAAAAACGATAGTGGTCTTGAGTCTTATCCCATATTGGATTTCGTGCAACCCAGGCATAGGGTCGAAATACCAATTCGGAAAGTGAATTTACATGATTCTCAAGAAATCCGGTCACCTGATCGATTGCATTGTCGTACTTTCTCTAACAAAATTTATTAGAAGCATACTTATGCCACATGTATTACAACTCGCATTGCTATACTATTTATGTCGATTTTTAGTTCAGGAAATATTATGAGTCTAAGATACTTCCCAAATTTAACTTTGTGTAATTAAACATATATACCATCCAGGAACCATCCTTCATTAGAAGAAACGTGAACTCTTTTGCTCAACAGCTTCACATTGCTCTAAACATGAACAACGCTCCTTCGCTTGCACCTCAGTTAGAAACTCAACATAAAAGCTTACTCTAATCAGGCATTTTTTCCGCTTGGAGGATTAATTCAAGATATTAGCTTTTTCATGGCATGTGAATATGTGAACATAGTGAAACTTTTTGTTGTGATGTGAGTAACAGTGACAAAATTAGAAACGCAAAATAGTAAAATGCATTAATTTCTGACAAAAATAAGAGAGAATTGTTAAGTAGAAAAACTGAACAAACTAAAATTTCATTTTCTTTTGGAAGGAGGGGGGGGGGGGGCGGAGTTTATTCCAACACCCACCTCCACTCAAACAGAACCCACCTCCTTAAAGTGTGAATCCTTCCACCGTTGTGAAGTCCACCAATTCCTCTTTTAAAGCAACAATTGCTTAAAAGTGAAAACAACAAATTATTACATTAGAATTAATGTTAATCAAGTAACCCAACATATAAACATAAAGACGAACCGGTGTAGTTATATAGAAACTTTTGTCAAAGGTGAAGGAGAGCATGTGAATAACGTTGAAACATAAAATCAAACAGAGCACATCAAATAATTTCAACAAAAGAGTAGAGCATCAAACAATAATGAATTATCTATCAAATCGCAAAAAAGAATTAAGAAATCCCCAAAATGAGCAAACCCAATCTTTAATCCTAAAACCCACTAGAAATAACTCAAATTAAACAAAAACCCAAACCAAAATGATTAAGAAAGAGGTAAGATTTCATAGAAAGAATATGATGGTAGATGTTGAAGAGAGAAGAAGAGATGATTGTGGAATTTCGCAACAAAATTGGGGTGGATATCCGCAAGAAACAGGAGTTCAATTCAGGGGCGTGTGAATCGGGATATGGACTTGGATGAATAAGGTGGCCTGGGGGTTATGCGGCAGCTGTAAGATGTTGTAAGTATGCAACAAGTGGTTGTAATCTTGAAAATTAAGTAATTGTGTATTGACAGTAAATGATGCTTAATAATTTGTTTTTAAGATTTTGTATCAAATGCTTTATAATCTAAAAATAAATTATTAAACATGATGATTTACTGTTTATCAATGCACAATTACTTAATTTTCAAGATTACAACCTATTGTTGCATACTTGCAACATCTTACAGTTGTTGCATAACCTCCAGCCTACCGTATTCATCCAAGTCCATATCCCAATTCCCAAGCCCGAGCTTGAGTTGAACTGCTAAACTCATGTTTTTCCCTCTTATCTCTTAAACCTAATCAAGTAATCCCCTTATCTCTTAAACCTAATCTTAACCTTGACTTCTCTGGCCTTCCCACGCCCATCACTACTCTCCCAACACTATCCAAATGGCGATCCAATATATACAAATTTGAGCATCATCCCTCTCCTCCATCATCGTCAAAAGCTTCTATATAACTACACAGATTCGTCTTAATTTTATATGTTGGGATGTTTGATTAACATTTATACTAGTGTAATGATTTGTTTTTTTTTTCAACCATTGTTGCTTTAAAAGAGGAATTGATCGAAGTCAACGACGGTGGAAGTTGCGGTGGCAGCCATAGGCAATGCATTATAGGGAGGTGGGTTCTGTTTGAATAGAGGTGGGTGTTGGCATAAAGTCCCCACAAAAAAGGTGACATTGTAGTTTATTTGATTTCTTCTATTTAGTAATTCTCTTCTATTTTGCCAAAAATGGATGCATTTCAAGATTTTTCGTTTTTCTATGTCTTTTCAAGGATGAATTTTAGGTTATCTTGGGTTTCTATTCATACTGGATTAGTATTTTATGTGATTTGATTCATGTTTATGCTTTGGGTTTGAGTCTCTTCTACCATAAATTTGGTTCTTACATCACAATTCATGGATTTATGCTATTGATGATTTTTTTTAACCACTCACACCTCCCTCCCCTCCATTGAATGATTTGGGTTGAGTTTTGTTGAATAAACTTTCATTGTTGTGAGATTTTCAAATTGTGTTCATGAGGTCATCCTCAATTGTGACTTGTGAGATAGCATTTAGGAACTGTAATCAGGGATTATATTATTGATTTTCTCTTATTAATATAATGAAAGAGTACAAGGTTATATATAGGCAAGAAAGCTAGAAAAAGAAGGAAACCCTAAAAACCCTAAGGGCCCACGAGCTAATTGGGCCTAAGTAAAGAATTAAATATTTTACATTCTAACACTCCCCCTCAAGCTGGAGCATAGATATTAATCATGCCCAGCTTGTTACAGATAGAAGAGATCCGCGAACCAGGTAAAGCTTTGGTAAAGACATCGGCAAGTTGACTTCCTATTCGAACAAAGGGAGTTGAGATGGTTCCATCATCTAGCTTTTCACGAGTGAAATGGCAATCCACTTCAATATGTTTTGTTCTCTCATGAAACACGGGATTATTTGCTATGTGAATAGCCGCCTCATTATCACAATATAGATTCATTGGTTTAGATTGAGCAAACCCAAGTTCACCAAGCAGATTACGCAACCATATCAACTCACAAGTGGTTTGGGCCATAGCCCTATATTCAGATTCAGCGCTTGACCGGGAAACGACATTCTGTTTCTTGCTTTTCCACGAGACTAGATTTCCTCCAACTAACACACAATAGCCTGTCGTAGACCGTCTGTTCGTAGGATCTCCATTATAGTCGGCATCTGTAAACCCTTCTATGACATGATGACCGTGATTTTGATAAAGAATGCCAAGACCAGGGGCACCCTTTAGGTACTTCAGTATATGTCTAACGGCCTCCCAATGTGGAGTTCTTGGAGATGACATAAACTGACTTACAACACTCACCGGAAACGCGATGTCAGGACGCGTAATCGTCAGGTAGTTTAGTTTTCCCACAATTCTTCTATACTTTTCTGGATCCTCAAGTAGATCTCCATCATCTGCTTTCAATTTCATATTCGGAATCATTGGGGCCTCACACGGTTTTGTTTCAATCATCCCAGAATCATTCAATACATCCAAACAATATTTTCGTTGAGACAAACATATCCCTTTCCGAGTACGAGATACTTCAATTCCCAAGAAGTATTTTAAAGGACCTAGATCCTTTGTTTGAAACCGGGACGCAAGGAAATCTTTCAGCTTCTTGATCCCAATGTCATCACTCCCAGTAATCACAATGTCATCAACGTACACCACTAGTAGAATGCATCCAGAAGGGGATGAAGTAAAGAACACAGAATGATCATAAGAGCTCCTCCGTAAGCCAAACTCAGTCACTACAGCATTGAACCGTCCAAACCAAGCACGAGGGGATTGCTTTAAACCATACAATGATTTACGCAATTTACAGACTCTGCCAGACTCCCCCTGAGCAACAAACCCAGGTGGTTGATCCATATAAACTTCCTCATGTAAATCACCATGCAGGAATGCATTTTTCACATCCAGTTGGTGTAGGACCCAGTCATAAGTAGCGGCCAATGAAATAAACAAGCGGATGGAGGGTACCTTAGCCACAGGAGAAAATGTCTCGTAGTAGTCGACCCCATAAGTCTGAGCATATCCTTTAGCTACCAACCGGGCTTTCAGACGAGCCACTGATCCATCTGGATTAACTTTCACAGTGAATACCCATTTGCAGCCAATTGCCTTTTTACCTGCAGGTAACTTTACCAAATCCCATGTATTATTATGATCTAGAGCATTAATCTCTTCAATCATGGCATCCCGCCATCCAGAATGAGCCAAAGCTTCACCAACCGTTTTAGGAACAGAAAATGAATCAAGTGTAGAGATCAAAGAGCGAGAACGAGAAGAAAGTTTATCATAGCAAACAACTGAAGAAATAGGGTAAGTACATGAGCGCTTACCTTTCCGAAGGGCAATGGGAACATCAAGATCAGGATCCTGTGTATCGGATGGTGGTGGATCACTTGAAGCAGAAGGATCATCATTAGAAGAATCTGCAGACGATGACGAAGATGGTATAGGGTCGGGATCTGACGTAGGTCGTTGCCGCCTATTATACACATGAACTATCGGTGATTTAGTAGGCTCTTGATGCTGTGTCGAGTCGGATAGGATAGGGGATTCAGGAACTGGTACAGTATATACCAACAAATCATCGCTATCTCTTGGATTGCAAGGAGTGGACACAGGAAAGAAAGGTATATTCTCATGGAATGTAACATCTCGAGATACAATGTATCGATTAAGTGTGGGAGAAAAGCACTTATACCCTTTTTGAAGTCGAGAGTAACCAAGAAATACACATTTCAGAGATTTTGGATCCAACTTAGTTATGTGTGGTCGAGTATCACGGACAAAACAAGTACTACCAAAGATCTTTGGGTCGACAGGAAACAATGACTTTGTAGGAAACAGAACTGAGAAAGGACTTCTTCCATCCAAAACAACAGATGACATTCGGTTGATGAGAAAACAAGCAGTAGCAATAGCATCAGCCCAAAAGAGTTTTGGAACACTCATATGAAATAATAGAGCCCGAGCCACCTCTAAGAGATGACGATTCTTTCGTTCAGCAACCCCATTTTGGGCTGGTGTGTCAACACAGGAAGACTCATGAAGAATACCATTTTGAAGCATATATGACTGAAATGTTTGAGACAAATATTCTTTTGCATTATCGCTACGAAGAGTTTGAATGGAGACTTTAAATTGTGTTTTAATCTCAGTATAAAATGAACAAAAATGGGTAAACACCTCAGATCGATTTTTCATAAGGTAAAGCCAAGTTGTACGAGAGTAATCATCAACAAAAGTAACGAAATACTTAAATCCAAGTTTTGAAGTGACCGGACATGGTCCCCAAACATCAGAATGGACTAACTCAAATGGAGAAGAGGCACGCTTATTATAGACTTTAGGACTTAAATGAATACGTTGATGTTTGGCATACTGACAAGACTCACACTGTAGAGAAGATAAAGAAGAAAACTCAGGACACAACTTCTTTAAATTTTGTAAAGAAGGATGACCTAATCGACAATGAACTTCAAGCGGAGACGATGAGTTGGAACAAGCCAAAGAGCAAGGTATTTGTTGTTCAAATATGTATAGGCCGTCAGTTTCCCGCCCTTTACCAATAATCCTCTTCATCGACAGATCCTGAAGGACACATAAATCAGGAAAGAATGTGACACAACAATTTAAAGCACGGGTAATTTTGCTGACTGATAACAAATTGAATGAGAAATTGGGTAGGCTCAGTACAGAAGATAACGAAACAGATGGGGTAAGATCAATGGTGCCAGAACCAAGGACAGATGTGGTAGACCCATCAGCAATTGTGACATGTGATGGAGACGTGTGTTTATTGAAATTAGAGAAGATAGTGGGATTACCTGTCATGTGATCTGAAGCACCTGAATCAATGACCCATTTGGAGGCAGAGGATAATAGGCATGTACTAGAGTTACCTGTCTCAGCAAATGTAGCAGTCGAAGCAGTGGAATTCTCAGTCCCTAAAAGTCGAGCATATTCTTCCGCGGGTATAGTAACCGTACTACCAGATGATTTGTCTTCTCCAGTCATCTTCCAATGAATCACAAACCAGAAATTCGAAGTTGGACAAAGAATGCACTCACAGGGTGCCAGAAAACCGACGAACAAAAACGAAAACGAACAGCGCACTCACAGGGTGCCGCAAGACGAACAGGGATGAAATAAAACGAGAAAAATCTTCGAACCAAAAAAGTGTACCAAAAAACTTCGGAAGTACTGTTCACGCCGGAGTACTATTCACGTCGAAACACTGTTCACGCCGGAGTACTATTCACGCCGGAGCACTATTCATGTCGAAACACTGTTCACACCGGATCACTGTTCACATCAGAACACTATTCACATCAGAAGCACTGTTCACGCAGAAACACTGTTCACGCCGGAGGATGGTAGAAAGTGGGACGACTACTATTAGGGTTTTGGAAGCGGCGGCTATTAGGGTTTTAGAAGCGGCGGCTCTGATACCATGTAATCAGGGATTATATTATTGATTTTCTCTTATTAATATAATGAAAGAGTACAAGGTTATATATAGGCAAGAAAGCTAGAAAAAGAAGGAAACCCTAAAAACCCTAAGGGCCCACGAGCTAATTGGGCCTAAGTAAAGAATTAAATATTTTACATTCTAACAGGAACTATTTTTTTCTGTTTCTTTTTATCAGCATTTAGGAATGTATACCAATGTTGAGATAGCATATGAATGTGTTGAATCCTTACCTTTGCGAGTTTTTGGTGGGATGGATCATGGTATTAGACTATGCTACTGTTACACACCAAGGATCAAATGCTAAAACCTTCTATTAAAATGGAATGAATACAAAGGGTTTCTCAGTTTTTGAGAGACTGAGTGCTCTCCCAAGACTCGTGCCAATCTCAATTCCTCACAGAACTAGACGATACCTCCCCTCAAACCTCAACTCCTTTATTTATACTTGATAGTTAAGATCATCTGTCCTTGAATAAATAATAATTATCGAGTATAAGCAAAAGTACTAAATTTAAAATCAGAATATGTATATCATATTTCATTCATTTTAGTGTAGAAAATTATGCTTGGAAACATTTACATGTGCAAGTGTTTGCCAAATCCTTAATGGGATTGTACTTGATTACCTTGTACAAGCTTGAGGATACATGAGAAGTAAATATAGGGCCTAAACTTTTGGTTATGATCCTTGGGTTGGATGAGAAGTTCAATTTTGGTATTAGAAGATATGTTTTTCAAACCCATTAACACCACTTTGCTTTCTATCCGTTCTTACATTTTGCATAAGATGGACTTAACTACATGTTTTATTTGGTAAAAATGTATTTATATGCTGCAGTCTTTACATCTATTAAAATTTTGCATCTCGTTGCAACGCACAGGTACACAACTAGCATGTGTGTTTGTGTTGATGTGCAGTTATTGATACTTACCTGCCATTCATCAGCTCCAAATCAGCAAACTTAAATTCTTTTAAACTTTAAATTTTGTAGTCTGCAGGAACTTCTCTTATGTCCACAAACATATTGTTATTACCAGCAATTCTCTACAGTTGCCCTTGGTATTACCCGATAGCTTTGAATCACCCTGGGCTGAAATACAAACAAATTATGTAAATAATCACCATTTTAACTTCTTCACCACCATACCCAAATTACTTCAAGTTAATACCCGATCAGATGTTTGTTCGACTAGGTTTTCATATGACAAATAAGAATTCTCCTGTTTACCAATCTTTCACATGCATGACTGTGTAAAGAAAAGATCCCAAACCATATGCTACAGGCATCGAGTGTCATGAAGACCATTATACTGCTACTATAAGTATGCAATATGTAATATACGAACCAACAGATCATCAACATCTTTAAATACAAATTATTTAGTTCTAGGGACATCCGTAGGAACATGGACCATTCTCTGATGTACACCAAAATTGACAGCAAGTTGAATGATTGTATTTGAATGAAAAAGGGTTCTGACTTTCGAGAGGTCAGTCTCTCCCTAGAGCATATGCTCCATTTCTACAGATTACAAGTTGGAAAAACAGAATGCTCTAACAAACTATGACCCACCACTATAAAAGGTGTTTCCCACCTATTATTACAAAAGTACAAGGGAAATTCCCAAAGTACCCTTCCCTCTTATTTCAGGCTAGACAAATATAGATCCAAGACACACGGACCACTACTTCGCCCCCTTCTTCTATATGTAAAACGAACCGGGGGTTTATCAATACCTCCCCCCACAGCTTTAACCTTGTCCTCAAGGTGTTTATCAGGAAATTGTGAGGTCAAAGCTTCCAAATCTTCCCAAGTAGACTCAAACTCAGACATCCCTTTCCATTTAACAAGAACCTCCAACTTCCCTGGATCACCTTGTGAGACCGAACGGACATCGAGAATCAATTCTGGTTCTGCTTGCAACACCAATTCCTCTGTCAACTGAGTTGGAATAATCTTGGACGACAAACAGTTTCCTATAGCTTGACGAAGCTGAGAAACGTGAAAAACCGGATGAATTTTAGCTTCACTCGGTAACTCCAAACGGTAAGCCACTTTCCCTACTTGTTCAATTACTTTATAAGGCCCGTAAAATCTAGCCAATAATTTGGGGTTGTTCCCATTCACCAAAGTCTTCTGCCTATACGGACGTAGTTTGAGAAAAACCCAATCCCCTATTGTGAAGCTCATGTCACGCCTTTTAGAATCAGCCTGCTGTTTCATTCTACACTGGGCTTTTAACAAATGCATTCTAATTTCAGCCCATATTTCATCTCTTTCTGCTAACTCCGAATCCACCGCTTGCACATTAGACGACGATAGTTTGTACCTTAACATGGGAGGTGGATCACGCCCATATAGCACCTTGAACGGGGGACACTTAAGCGATGTATGATAGGCCGTATTATATGATAGTTCAGCCCAAGGCAACCAACGATTCCACTGCTTCGGCTTATCTGAAACCCAACAACGTAGATATTGCTCTAACCCCCGATTAACGACCTCTGTCTGCCCATCTGTCTGTGGATGGTAGGTTGAACTAAATTTGAGAGTCGTCCCTTGTAGTTTGAAGAGCTCCTTCCAGAACACACTTTGAAAAACTTTGTCTCGATCTGACACTATAGAATTTGGTACCCCGTGCAAACGAACGATCTCTTTAGCGAACACTTCAGCCACACTTTGTGCAGTAAAAGGATGTTTCAGGCCAATAAAGTGGGCATACTTACTGAAACGATCCACAACCACTAAAATCGAACTCATACCTCCTGACTTCGGTAAACCTTCAATAAAATCCATCGACAAATCCTCCCATACGGTATTGGGCAATGAAAGGGGTTGTAACAGACCCGCCGGTGACCCCGATAAAATCTTGTTTCGTTGGCACACTTCGCATCGTTTAACCCAATCTGCGATATCCTTTTTCATCCCTACCCAAAACACCTCAGCCGCAATTCGCTGATAGGTTCGATCCTCCCCTGTATGTTCTCCTAACGGCGAAGCATGAAATTCTTCAAAAAGTAACGGCAGTAAACCCGACTTTCGTGGGATGACCAATCTGTTTTTATAGAATAATAGATCCTGAGCAACTTCAAAACCTTTGTGTGTATTTTGATCAACAGCCAAATCTCCCTTGATTTTAGTTAAAACTTCATCCTTATCCAACTCCTCTTTTAATTGTGCCCATTGTCTCCAACACGGCCCCCCCATATTCGAGCACTCTAAGTCATCACCCTTCCGAGACAAAGCGTCGGCGACATTGTTCACTCTCCCGGGCTTGTAAACTATCGAAAAATTGTAACCCAACAGCTTGCTAACCCACTTCTGATATTCGGGTTCTACTACTCTTTGCTCTAGCAAAAATCTCAAGCTTTGTTGGTCGCTTCTTACAATGAAACGTCGACCCAACAGATATGGTCTCCATTTCTTTACAGCAAAAACAATTGCCATAAGCTCCTTCTCGTAAGTAGACTTCTGTCGAGCTTGCTTACCTAGTACCTGACTGAAATAAGCGATAGGTTGTTCGTCTTGCATTAATACCGCACCCAAACCCATCCCTGACGCATCTGTCTCTACTACAAAATCGGATGAGAAATTAGGTAACCGTAAAACAGGTGGTGATGATAGTATCCTCTTCAAAGAATCAAATGCTTCCTGAGCCTCGTCTGTCCAACTAAACTGATTTTTTTTAACAAATCAGTTAATGGAGCGGCTATCACCCCATAACCCTTCACAAACTTTCTATAATAGCCCGATAGCCCAAGAAAACCTCTTAATTCGGTCACATTTTGAGGTGTTTTCCACTCCAGAATCGATTTGATCTTAGTGTCATCTACTTCAACACCTTTGCACGATATAATATGGCCCAAATACCCCAACCTTTCCTGACCAAACTCGCACTTTTTTTTATTGGCGTACAATATGTGTTTATACAAAACGTCAAACACTTGTTGTAGATGAATTACATGCTCCTCCAAAGACTTACTGTACACCAAAATGTCATCAAAGAACACTAACACAAATTTTCTTAAGTGATCTTTGAATATGTCATTCATCAATCCCTGAAACGTCGATGGAGCATTCACTAAGCCGAAAGGCATTACCTTAAATTCGTAGTGACCTTGGTGAGTACGAAAAGCTGTCTTCTGAACATCAGCCTCCTTCATCCTAATCTGATGATATCCAGACTTCAAATCCAGCTTCGAAAAAATGCAAGCTCCATGTAATTCATCTAACAATTCATCGATCACCGGTATAGGAAATTTATCTACTACCGTCGCTTTATTTAAAGCACGATAATCGATACAAAACCTCCAACTCCCGTTTTTTTCTTTACCAATAGAACCGGACTAGAAAACGGGTTGATGCTAGGTTGTATCACCCCTGCTTCCAACATCTCCTTGACTAACTTTTCAATCTCATCTTTCTGATAATGAGGGTAGCGGTATGGCTCACATTGATCACATTCGTACCTTCTTTCAACATGATACCATGTTCCTTACCACGAAGTGGGGGTAATCCCTTTGGCATATGAAACACTTGCTCATACTCCTGTAGCAGAGGTTCTAACAACTTGTTGCCACCACTTTCTTCCTCACTTTCTGTTTCGCACGACCCCAACTCAATTAAAACAGCGTGACCTTCCTGTTGTATAATTTTCCCCATGGCTTTCAGTGACACCTTGGATTTACCCAAAGATGGATCACCCTTCAAAGTCACTGACTTACCGCCTACTGTAAACTTCATCACCTGTTGTTTCCAGTTCGTATACGTAGAACCCAAAGATTCCAGCCATTGCATGCCTAAAATAACATCACTATTCCCCAAATTAATTGGTAAGAAATCGTCCACCACATCCAAACTCTGTATTGCTAAGACGACGTGACGACAAATACCATCCCCTTTGACCACGGTACCCGTACCCATAGTAATTGAGTATTCTCTAGTGTTTTCCACTTTTAGTTTCAATCTGTCCACAATTTCTTTTGAAATGAAATTGTGGGTTGCCCCACTATCAATCAGAACTATCACTTTTACATCGTCTATCATTCCTTCCACTTTCATAGTTTTAGGATTAGTTAACCCGACTACAGAGTTCAGATGTACCTCAACATTTGGGCCCACTTCAACCACATCCGCCGTATTCAGAGTTTTCTTCCCTTCATTGATCTCCTTTTCTTCTTCTATGTCATCTTCTTGGATTAACAATACTGACAACTCCTTCTTACACTTATGTCCAGGAGCATATTTCTCATCACAACGATAACAGAGGCCCAAGGCACGCCTCTGTTGAACTTCGTGATCAGACAACTTTCGGAATTCAGAACCTGTTTTGGGCGTCGAATTCATTGTAGTTGAACCCGAACTGGAACTCTTAATATCAGACAATGCTGTTGAGTTTCTCTTCGGAATATAACCCGACTTCTCCCTAGCCATCGCCTTATTCTTCTCTTCTATTTTCAAGGCCACTTCCATAGCTTCCTCCAGATTAACAGGGCTCATCAATCTCACCTCTGCCCTGATTGTGTTTTCCAATCCATTTATGAATTGGCTTAAAAACACTTCCTCAGGTATCCTTTCCAATGGAGCCGCTAATTCCACGAACTTCCTTATAAACTCCTCAATTGATCCAGATTGTTTTACGGCAAGAAACTGTTCGCACAACGTATCTGATGCAGTAGATCTGAATTGCCTGAGTATTAGACGTTGTAGATCCTCCCACCTCGTAATCGGACGCCGCCTATTCTCCCATTGGAACCATTTGAGAGCATTTCCTTCGAAGGCGATGAATGAAACGTCAATTTGTTCTTCTGGTGATAATCGATTCAGCGAGAAATAGCGTTCTGCCCTGATAATCCACCCATCTGGATCTGTTCCGTCAAAGGTAGGTATCTCTAGCTTTCTCCCTTTCACTGCTAGAAATCGACCAGATTCACCCATGCTTTCGTTTTTTTTCCTTCTCCCTCCAGATCCCGGTGACTCTCCATCCGATGGCGTCGCTGAATTGACCTTACTCGCAGCTATGTCCTGGCTTAATTTGTCGATCTGTTGAACGATTTTCTCCAGCGTCTTCTCCATTAATTGTTGATTCTTCTCAATCGAACCAACACTGCTTTCTAGGTCATCCATCCTTGTATTCGCGCTCCTGGTCGTCATGATCGGATCGAACACGCTCTGATACCAATTTGATGTACACCAAAACTGACAGCAAGTTGAATGATTGTATTTGAATGAAAAAGGGTTCTGACTTTCGAGAGGTCAGTCTCTCCCTAGAGCATACGCTCCATTTCTACAGATTACAAGTTGGAAAAACAGAATGCTCTAACAAACTATGACCCACCACTATAAAAAGTGTTTCCCACCTATTATTACAAAAGTACAATGGAAATTCCCAAAGTACCCTTCCCTCTTATTTCAGGCTAGACAAATATAGATCCAAGACACACGGACCACTACTTCGCCCTTCTTCTATATGTAAAACGAACTGGGGGTTTATCATTCTCTTGATTTGAAAACTAAAGGAGGTATCTATGGATGTAAAAGGATCTTATACGGTGTTTATCAATCTTCCAACAAAAGCGATATAGGGGACGGGTTGGGTTACAGTGAGAAGTGATTATCAACCGTTGGATGCACATTAGGATGAGATGCACCGAGATGCACCGGATCAATCCCCGGATCAAGCGCGATTCATGGGTGGGCTTGAGATTAAAAGTGATTAATAAGGGTTCAAATCCACTTCTCACGCTTCTCATGTTAACTCAACTTCTCACACGATCCTTCGCCTATAGGGGAATGCGATTAAATATGTCCTATTACATGGCAACAACTGGAAAAACGCTTTTCTTATTACCACAGTTTACACCATTTTTACTGTAGTTATGGAAGAACTCATGGATGACATACAATATAGTACACTATGGTTGTATGATTCTAACCACTATCATGCTAAATAACAGAAATTGAAATCTACAGGTCTAGATTAAGCTTGTTTAAAACAGAGTACATTAAGTGAAACTTTAGCATTGTTGATAATAATCAAGCATGCTTTGGCACAAAGTAATAGAAAAAGATAACTTATGCTAATTTCAATAATTATTACAAAGATGGAGAGACTATAACATTAACAGCACAGTGAATTAAATGACGATATTTGGAAGACTTTGTAAGTTGGTCCTAAAGGATGGCAATAATATGATTTCAGAAGAATAATGTTGGGCCACCAAAGTACATGCGAGTTACTAGAAATGTGGATGCTGAAATAGACAATGAGGGATATGATTAGATATAGAAATGAAGAGAAGGTTGAAGTGGCAATGGTTGAGAATAAGCTTACATAACATAACTTAAGATGTTTTATTCATATCCAATCTTTATTTGTATGTACTAGATAGAATAGAAAATAGTACAAATTAAGGAGAGGCAAAAGTTGGGCAAGACTAAAGAGGGAGAATTAGTGAAGAATGCTGTAAGGGATCTAAATTTATCAAAGGGTTTGTGTTAGAAGTATGTGAAAGAACCCCATTCATCTTTCAAAACAAAAATTCCCCTCTTAATTTATTTTCTTGTGGCTTCCATCGCTTTATAATTTCTTGTGGGACAACTTATCCTACCTCAACGGGTGGGCATTAAACAGTTTTGTTGCAAGTACACTGAATATACATGGTTTACATCTCTATTTGGAAAGAAAATTATAATTATGCTAATTGCTTATAAAAGTCACGTAAATAAATAAATAAATAAATAACAATGAAATAGTTCCAAAGAGCTTAGATAAGTTGGGTTGAACGTATAAAGAAGCCAAGAAATACCATCTGAAATGGCAAGAAAACTATCATCTGATTGATGCAATTAAATTAGTAAAACTCTTGTGTTTTTTGATGTTGAAAGATGGCATTTTTATGTTTTCATCAACATTCTGCTAATATAGGCAAAGACAGATACACACAAATTCATAGAATATTGCGCGCAATTCTAGAAAAGCTTAAAATATCAGAGTTTTCTCCTTTGGAGGGCAAGGAATCATACCATCCATTCTACCAAATACTGTTATGTCTGCATGTTGCAATGAATTATTGAATTTATCTGGTGAGTCAGTGTAATAGTAATACACACAACCTCTGCATGGTAGAGCGCTACTTTGGATTGCCGTGAAAGCATCTCTCTTCAATTCGAACAAACTCCTTAAAATATTTTGGGGATATTTGACCCATTATACCAAGACCAATGATATGCTTTTGATTGTCTTCTTCAATAGATTATTGTGCCCATCTTGCTAAATTCCACTGGTCCTCATCAAGAGTGTATCCCCTACACGCTTCCAACAAAGCACTTCCAAGAAAACCACCCCAAACTTTGGTTGGGGGATATACATCGTGATATCAAGAGCTCAAATATTTTGTTAAATGAAAGTTGGGCAGCAAAAACTTCGGGACTTTGGGTTGTCAAGGCCAAACGAATCAGTCATCCACTTATGTCAAGACAATAATAAAGGCATGTTTGGGAATCTGGATCCCAACTATTACACAACTCGAAAGCTGACAAGAAAGTCTGACGTGTAATGGTGTAGGCATACACATCAGACCTGTCAGATTTACAGTTGCATAATATCAAGATCCGGTTATCCATAAGTACCTTTAACAAGTGTGTTGATACAAGTTGATGATTGATTTGTTGGGCCTATTTTTGACAAACCGACAGTCCGAAATTTAACTTCTACACAATATTTAAGCTCTTGATATCACGATGTATAACCCCAACCCGATCATCTATTTTCCATGATTACAATAGCAAAGCAAAGACACAAGATTAGGCCGCAACTCTAGAAAGCATCTTTGTTCCATTTTTGTAAACATGGTCTGTTGGTATAAAACATTATATGGCTTGTATACAAATGTACCAAATCTTGCTACTCGTCTAGGTACTTGATGCCCGTTGCTAACAGAGCTTCTATAACATCGCTGTCACTTTTCATGCTAAAAATGACATGTAAAACTCAAATCATCATCATTAAAGAAACTCGCTTGAACTAAGTAAAGGTATACACTCCCCCCTGCATGTGAAAAAATTGAAAATTATAAGGTTGTGTCTTTCTTCCATAACAAGCAAATAGAAGATGGTCAACACAACTTGAATAGGCGAACTAAAATCCATAAAGTATCATTGTTATCAACACATTGGTATATATGGTTTTGTTCGATAGAAGTGAATAAGGAAGTCTGAAATGTCCAAAAGTTATGTGTCTATGATTGATCTTGGATGAAAATTTAGAGAAAAAACTATGTTTCAAGCCACATCCACACAGAGATGACATACTCTAAAAGTCTACTCCTAAACCTCAAAGTTAGTGGTTAATCCATATAAACCAACTGAACCTCCTCAACAAGTGTATTAACAAATCCATTCTTCATGCCCAACATGATGCACCACTAATTATAAATACTTGTTTCAGCCATAATGCTACATGAATCAAGGTTTCCTCATAATACTCGTTCTGGTATTTAGCCCAGGGAAAAGAACAATAAAACCAAATAATATTAAGTTCCCGCTAAAATCCAATAGTCTTTCTCTGCTACCAACATGATCCTCAATTTTGTTTTTCTAATATTGAGTTATACAATTTGGTCGTATATTATAGAAATTAAGCACTTTGAGACACATTTTGTTATACGATATCATTCCGTGTGCATAACTTTGCGTCGACCATATGGCAAGGACCAAGAATCTTAACCGGTAAGAGCTAAGGCAAGGACAGAGAGTCTTACACGGTAAGTGATGGCGAAGACTCTTACCATGGTTAGCGCTTACCGGGAAAATAGTTGCATACGATATCGTTTTAATGGACCAAAATCTTACCCAGTAAGTGATAGTTTTGAATTTTATCGGTAAGCGTTTACCCGGGTAAGCGTTTGGTAAACGACCCGTAAGACTACATGCATACATCTCCCTTGTTTGTCTAATACATATTTTTACTCAATTATGATACACTAATCTCATATTGGTAGATGAATGCTTTCATGCATTCGTTATTGCTTCTACAGTAAGGCTTTCAATTAGATTGACAGTTGCAAAATATTTCTCAAAACAAAATCATTTGATGTGAGTTTTCTTCTTGATGTTCTCCTTGCTAATCCTTATGCATCCATATTATTATGCTCCCACACGAGTTCCCCAATTGGCCTTCTAAGGCAACCTCCATGGCATCCACGGTATGCTCTATTTCAACTTAATTTTTAATTTTTTATAAGAATTCCACATAATGTCTCTACTCTCTAGGGTGAAGGATCATGTGAGAAGTTGATGTTAATGTGAGAAGTGGCTTTGAACCGTTGATCACTTTTAATCTATGTCCTCCCATGAATTGGCCTTAGAAGGGAATTGATCTGGTTCATCTTATCTCAGCGCATCTCATCCTAATGTGCATCCATTTCTCATCCAACGGTTGATAACCACTTCTCCAGCTTCTCACGTTAACCTTAAATTCTCACCGGAACCCAAGCCATGTCTCTAAATAGGTCGATTATATATATATATATATAATTAAGCACTTCATGACAAAGCATATCCATACTCCAAACTTAATCAATCTATAACCTTTCTTTATATTTGATTGATAGATTCTAACCTATAAAATGTAAAGAAACTAAATTGTACAAAACCAGAGATATTAAAATTCAAAAAGGCGCCTTATTTGTCGCTAACTAACACATAGCATGAGATATCAACTTGTCTATCTATGATTCCTCCATTCATTATTTACGTAAGATTTGCTCCAAAGGACAACACATTTCAGAGTTTCAAACCCTCTTCATGTCCTTCAAATATCTAATTATTTAGCGCTTTCCCTTCAAACCATTCCATCCAATAAGCATGTATTTACATCTTGTCTACCTGCTGTAGTCTTTCTCTATACTCGTAGAAGCACAGGTCCGACTACCTCCATATAAGGATTTAATCAACCTTGTCAAAAATCGTTAAAATGGGTCTCAATTGTGTGAATGCTAGCCTTAGGATAATCTATTTGTTCTTCTCTTTTTCATGTTGAACAATGTAGTTTAGAGTTGGGTTTTCTTCCTTCAATGCCTTTGGGATTACATTTACATATTCTCTTTGAGATGTGATATCAATTTGTCATGAATCAAAAGCCAAGCCTCAAATGATTTCACCTCCATTGAATTGCCTCTTTTTAGCTTTTACTTTTACATTTACTTCACTTGCTGCCTTTTTTTATTTTCATGTGAACCCAATTTGTCTATGGTGTTTTAAATTTTAATATACAATCCCAGAATTAGAGTTGGCTATACCAGAAGAACTACTAGGTAAACAACAAGCATCACCCCAATAATTTTAATTTTCAAAATCATGACCCAGATTTTCAAAGAAAAAACTGTAACGGGATCTGTTAGGTTGGAGCAAAAAAGTAAGGCAAAAACTCCAAAATCTCCATTTTCTTTGGAGAATCTGTTGGAGATGCTCTAAAAATTTCAGGGAGAAAGGGCTGATTTTGATTCCCCATATGATTAAACAAAGGTACAAATTTATTAAGAAAACAAATAATATGAATGACGAGTGACCTACCTGCGAAAGAAATGATGAGGCACGCAGCCTTCGGAGATATCTGGAAGCATAATAAGATGTTAATCGCCGCCTTCTTCGTCTGTTTATAGAGAGAGAAGATTTGATCGGAGAAACGGGGCTCATGGAGTCCTTCAAAGTTTCGGAATATGTGCTTGATAGTTGGACTTCATTTTTCAACTTAAAAAATTTCTCGACCTATTTTTTAAATAAAAAATATAAATATAATTAACGTACAGGCGAGATACATCACGATTTTAATGTTTAATTTTATTTTTTGTTTTTTTTTTGTTGATTTACAGTACGATTTTAGATGATTTTGAGAAAGTGATAATGATTTTTTATAAATTTGTTTAATTTAGACTTAATAATATAATGTTTTATATATTAAAAAATTCAATATTTTGTTAAAATTCAATGATAATTTTATATATTTTTAATGACATATAAAAAAAATAACCAATTACATATTTAATAATATAATTAAAACAAATTTATAGTAATATAATATATTAATTAATAGTGATACATGAAAAGTTCTGCATAAAAGGAATGTCCTGCACATACCAAATTGATGAGTTTAGAAGCCTGCAGTAGTAATATGTATCTTGTGCCTTGAAACTTGTAAATTAAGAGATTTTTAAAAACTTGCATAAAATGATGGTAACTTGTTCTTTATGACTTGTTTTTAATAATTTTTTATGTCTGTTTTATAATATAGTATAGATATAGATTCGTAGGAAACAAATTACTTTATTCATATAATTTTTCCGCCGGTTTTTTATGATTTTTTAGTTTTTCAATTACTTAACGTTTTACTCTGAACCTAATTCTCTTAAAAACATCTCCAACAATAATAAGTTCTGCTGTCGTTCAAAAAAAAAATCTCCAACAAATTTTCCTAAAGTTTTTCAAAATCAAAAATCAAAGTTTAAAATCTCTATAAAAAAATTGCATTTAACTTCAACAAGTTATCCATTTTAGATATCACATAATGTCTAGCTCAGTTGGTTTTCTTAAGGGCGGTAACATCCTAGGGGTTGTGGATGGTATCCCAATCTACCCGGGTTCGAATCCAAGGGGAGTCAATTTGAGGGCATGAGGAGTACCCAGTCCTTGGGTCGGTCCAGTCGTTGACTAGGTTGCCCCCAGTCCAGTCTTAGGCTGTGGTTGGGCTCTAGGTTCAACGTAAGCTGGGTCGGGACAGCGGCGGATTAGTGGGTTGCCCGTGGATGTCCAATACCGCCGGGGAGGTGTGCGTGCGTGTGTTTGTGGTAGCCGTTTGTTGGTTCGATGCCGCTATGTCTTCCAAAAAAAATCACATAATTAATTATATTATTAAAATATTTCACATATTAAATAAAATATTATTTATCTCTTCTTAACATTTTAATTCAAAATTTCTTATTGGTGTAATATAATAAAAAAATCATTTCTCCCTCGTGATAATCTTTTTTTGAGAATTCTCCAAATTTGGATAAATTTATTACACTCTCTCTCATATTTTTTTTCTATTTTGAAAAATGTTTTAGAGAAGTTGTTGGAGTAAAAAATTACCCAAAATCTTTATTTTCTCCATTTTAAAAAAAATGTTGTTTTAACATTTTATTGTGATTATACATTTATTTAATTTATTATTTTATTTTATTTTCTCTTCTCTTCTCTTCTCAATAAAATACTAATTTTCACATATTATTATTGACATGAAAGAAATAGGCGAATATTATTTAAAAAAAGGGAGCTTCCTAAAAGAATCCACTCAAAACCAAACTTCCTATTTTACGATTGAGTTTGTTCGGGGTTTTTTTTTTTTGGCTAATCATGGGTTTTCAGGCTAGTTTATGTGCACCTACCAAAATCTCTCGAGCCACACGAATGGCCTAGAGTCATCGTAGGTGAACCTTCATGGACACGCAAAGCCTGGAAACAAATATATACCATTAACTTAAGGTATGGCTCATTATGGCGGCCGGATCGAGTCTTCTACGCCTCTTGAATCATGAAGTTGTAGTTGTTTTCCTTATCTTTCCATAGCCTCTTGAATTCTCTCATTTTGAACTTCGACAAGTGAGATATGATCAAAATACCATATCAAGGAAAATTTGTCCAAAGGATTTTACCAACCATTCAACCAACATATTTTTGTTGTTTTGCTTGCTTCGACCCCACAGACATAATCATCACACTTATAAATATCATATTTGTCTCTATTGGCCAATAAGTAATATTTTTTGGGTTCAAAAGAAGACCAAATAGAGTTTGAAGCTATATGAACAAGTTGAATATGTCGGTCCACAACAATACTTATATCAAGTTTTATAGAATAACAACACAATATGATTACCAACCTGTATTGATTATAACAAATGAGTTACAAGGTTGATCGATTCAAGCTATGTTTGAGTTCTCTCTGATTTACACCTTTTAGTGTGTGTTTTGTGTTCTTAATAATATCAGATCTGTTAGAGAGTTGTTGAGAGATCTGATCATATCTGATCTAGCTTCTACAACACTCTTACTTACAACTTGCAACATTAAACAAATAATAAACTAATATCTAAAAGTAAACTAATGTATAATATCTATTTATCTATTTATAAGATATTTAGATTAAACATAAAATACAATAGCAAACAATTACATTGACATTTATTACAAACGACATAGACTTTAATATCGAGAGTCGACGTTTCGGCTTTAGCTTCAGATTGTGATCTTCAAATTGGATGATCTTGAATCCAATGAGACTGTGGTCTAATAATCTCCCCCTTTGGATCAAGATCATTACGAAAATGATTTTAGCAATTCAGTCTTCTTGTTCAGCTCAGAAGATGCAATCTCTTTCTCTAGCTCTTAAATCAGCATGTCTTTTTCTAACAATCTCCTCCTTTTGAAGAGTGAACGTGATTCTTGAAACATGTGATCTTTGCTTGTAGTCATTCTCCCCCTTTTTGATGATAAGTGCAACGACTTCATCAAAATTATTTGTAAGAAATGTCGATCTTGCGGTTAGAGCCCCTGATTCGTCAATTCATAAGATATTCATCCAGATCTTTGCAAATCTAGACAAAATAGTTGTGTAACACCTGAATCAACTAATGAATCAATTAACATGCCTGTCAGTAACACTAAGTCACTGTGTGTAACGAATACACATTGGAAATGAGTTGTTTGATGTTGACTCCCCCAAGGCTTCCATTTAATCATCAAAACACCACAAAGGTTATTTTTATAAACGTTAAGACAAAGAAACTAATTCCTTGTGTGTTCGTGCTTGTGTTAGAAAGAATTAAGCACGGATGATTGCTTATAGGCTCAAAAATTGTGTAAACCACTGAGACAACAGTAAGTTAAACACAGACTCAATGTGCATGATTGAAGTGCGAAGGTGGGGCAGACTTACTTCTTTTCAATATCCAGATTTTCCAAATGAAAATCAGATAGCATATGTGTTGCATCCCCTTTGAAAATGTGAAACACTTTCTTGTTGAGAAGAAAATGAGTAGATAGCGAGGTTTGATCAAGAGTTGGCATGGGTTAGTTGGTTGTTTCAATAATGTTCACCAAAGAATTGTGAATCACTAGAATGGTGGCTACCCGGCTCAGAAAAAGTTGGTGCAGAGTTGTGATATTCTTTTAACTTTGTTCTCACACGCTCTTTCTTTTAAACATTAAACTTTCTCTAATCACACTCATTTCTTTTTCTCTTTGCACACTCAATCACTAAGGATTAACTTCTTGGGTAGAAATCACTGGTTAAGGTGATTCCATAGAAGTTGTGTTAATTCCTAGCACAATGATTCCTTGTTATCCTATGATGCACGTGATGCTCATATTGGTTTAACTATTTCAGTTAAAGCACAATTTAGATCATGAAAACATTTAAAATGACACTCCCAAAATATAAAATCTGTTGAAAATCGGGAAGTGTTTTGAACATTAAAAACAATGTTTTCCAATGATTGAAAGTTGTCCTTCTTTCAACCATATATGAGATGAAGATAAAGGATTATACCTTACGTACGATCTTTCATCTCGTGAAGCTAAGCTTTAAGTCATAAACATATAAACTTGTAAGCTTCTCTCAAAAATTTTGCAAAAGTCTTATGTCAAGTCAAAGTAAAATTTATTCACTTAAAAATGAAAAGACAAAAAGCAGTAAAACTTTGTAAAGTACGAGTTCTGATCAGAAATAATCAAAAGTCATATCCGTACTCCTTGACTTGAAGAGCTCCCCCTAAAATCTTGCATTACAAAAGAAATTTGACATTAAAAAGTACATGCACAAATTTTATGAGCTCCCCCTCGAAGTAATATTGACCAGATGTCAATTTCTTCTCATTCTCCCCCTTGGATCATGAACATTTGATAGAAGTGCAGATATCAATCAGAGTTAAGAATTTAGAAAACTTTTATAGGTAACCACAATTAGATTTTAAGATTTAGCATACCAAGCTTAGAGATAAGAAAGTTGAACCTCTTTTCGTCTAAGGGTTTGGTGAACAAATCGGCAAGTTGATAATCAGTTTTTACAAAGAAAAGTCAATTGTTCCTTTTTCAACATGATCTTTAATAAAATGATACCTGACATCTATGTGATTTGTCTTGGTGTGTTGAACAGGATTTGTTGATATTGTGATGACGCTCTTGGAGTCACATTATATCGGGATCTTGTTGAAGTGGAAACCGTAGTCGCGCAATTGAGTTCGCATCCATAAGACCTGAGAACAGTAGCTAGCAGCAGCTACATATTCTGCTTCGGCCGTGGACGTTGAAACACAAAGTTGCTTCTTCGATGCCTAACTTACGAGTTTGTCACCGAGGAACTGTACGTGTCCTGACGTGCTCTTCTTGTCTAACATACAACCTGCATGATCTGCATCTGTGTAGGTTGTTAGTTCAAAACTAGTATCTTTAGGATACCACAGACCAAGATCTGCAGTGCCCTTTAGATACCTAAATATGCGCTTCACAGCAGACATATGGATTTCTTTCGGATTGGCCTGATATCTTGCACATAAGCATGTTGAAAACATTATATCTGGCCTACTCGACGTAAGATACATTAAAGAACCTATCATCCCTCGATAAGTCCTAACATCAACAGTCTTTCCCGAAGGATCGATGCCAATCTTAGTACCTGGTACCATTGGGGTACCAATCGGTTTTGAATTTTCCATTTGGAACTTCTGAAGAATATCCCTAATGTATTTTGATTGATTGATAAAAATACCCGATGAAAATTGTTTTACTTGTAAACCGAGAAAGAAATTCATCTCTCCCATCAAATTCATCTGAAATCTAGACACCATAAGGTTTGCAAAATTCTTACAGTACTTCGGATTTGTAGAACCAAAGATAATATCATCTACATAGATTTGAATTAAAATGATATCGCCTTTTTCCTTTTTGATAAACAAAGTGGTATCTACCGTACCTTTTGAAAACCCAGACTTGACTAGAAAAGTGGAAAGGACATCATACCAGGCTCGAGGTGCTTGTTTCAGACCGTAGAGTGCTTTGTCGAGAATGTAAACATGATTCGGCTTCTCTTGATTGACAAAACCCTCTGGCTGAGAGACGTAGACTTCCTCCTTCAGAATTCCATTCAGGAATGCTGTCTTCACGTCCATTTGAAAGACCGTGAAGTTCTTGTGGGCTGCGTAGGCTAGAAACATTCTGATTACCTCTAATCGCGCCACAGGAACATATGTTTCGTCATAGTCTATTCCTTCATCTTGTATGTATCCTTTGGCTACTAGTCTTGCCTTGTTTCGGATAACGGTACCATCTTCGTCTTTCTTTATCTTGAAAACCCATTTCGTACCTATAATGGTTTTACCTTTAGGCTTTGGTACGAGTCTCCAGACTTGAAGTGCATCGAACTGATTTAGCTCTTCTTGCATTGAGATCACCCATTCTGGATCAGCAAGTGCCTCTGATACTCTTGTTGGCTCAAACTTGCTCAGAAAGGAGTCATGCATGCACATATTCAATGATGCTGACCTAGTTTGCACTAGTTTTGATGGATCGCCAATGATCTGGCTTAGCGGGTGCTCTTTGGTCCTTTTATGTTCATGAGGTAGTGGATTAGATGATTGTATGTCAGTGGTATCATCTACAAATCCACTTGTACCTTCTTCTGTTTGTTCAGGAGGATTGATGATTTCAGTTGAAGTGGCAGGTTCAGAAGGCTCAGCAGGTATAGTTTGATCTGGCTGTAGATTGATTTGTACAGAATAACAACACAATATGATTACCAACCTGTATTGATTATAACAAATGAGTTACAAGGTTGATCGATTCAAGCTATGTTTGAGTTCTCTCTGATTTACACCTTTTAGTGTGTGTTTTGTGTTCTTAATAATATCAGATCTGTTAGAGAGTTGTTGAGAGATCTGATCATATCTGATCTAACTTCTACAACACTCTTACTTACAACTTGCAACATTAAACAAATAATAAACTAATATCTAAAAGTAAAATAATGTATAATATCTAAATATCTAAATATCTATTTATAAGATATTTAGATTAAACATAAAATACAATAGCAAACAATTACATTGACATTTATTACAAACGACATAGACTTTAATATCGAGAGTCGACGTTTCGGCTTTAGCTTCAGATTGCGATCTTCAGATTGGATGATCTTGAATCCAATGAGACTGTGGTCTAACAGAATATTTGTGTCACTTTTGTCAAACTCAGGGTTTTATAAAAATATAACGTTTTTTCAAAGATTAATGTTTCAAGATTTTGGAAACATAAAGATCAACCGTTCTAACACCCATTGTAGATGCAACCTTTGAGGAGAGGTTGTTTGGGACAAGTATTTTGGTTTTTTTTCACCGAAGGTTGTCTACACCTAAGCACTAGAACATAAATGCATGAAAGTAAATAGTAAGGGATAAACAACGATAAGTCATCGTTCATCAAACTTTGGTTATGTCCACTACCATCAAGTTCGATCCATTATATGTGTTCTTTTGAAGAAAGAACAATAAATCGTACATAGAAGTTCATAAAAACATTTCCTAACTTTCAACTAGGGTATATAGTGGATCACTCACACCAATAAAATCATTTACAATTATATGATTATCAAGGATAACTGACAAGTGATAATAACCAACATATGGATGAGCTATTTTTTGATGTTTAGAGTCTTTGAAGTATGTAAATGTTCAAATTAATTTCAACAACAAACTTGTGCCAAAAAGTTTTTTTGAAAATGTTCCCAAAAGGTTTTTACTCATACACATCTATATTGATTGATTGCCCTAAAAAACATCGGCGTGCATGTAAACGAGATGATCTACGAACTGAGTTATGTTCTTTTAGGATATGTGTGCTCCTTGGTTAGAACCTCTATGGAGTCCAACAAACAATAAATAGGTATAGAAGTTATAACTGTAATCCACGATCGAAGCTATGGAAGAGCTAATGAAAGCCTGAATTCAATATTCAAGTGGGTTTTTCTTCTTCAATTCAAGCAAGTCGACCATAAGGTGAATCGATGACCCGACTGAAGCCATTCCTAGCCACCATTGATTTTGAAAGAGTCTGTATTTAGGACCTGAACCTACAACCGGTCAGTTTACAGTTGACCGCTCTAGCACTGAGCTGCTGAGGAACAACGGGGAATGGGACATTTGTCGGTGGCAAGTTAATTCCAATCGAGAGGAAACAAGAACCACTAAAGAGGCTGGTACGTATAAGATGTTGGTCCTACCTATGACTTACACATAAGGTGTTTGTAGAAGGGGGTTGAATACAAACACAATAATTTTTTTAATTTTATATTTTATTCAAACATAAAAACTACATATATGTTGCAGAAGCTAGGAAGGTAAGACTTGTGATCCTAAACTATCTACTGGTGACAATTTTACTAACACTAAAAAAGAGAAGAAACAATGTTTTATTTCAGATCTGAAAGACTATAGTCTTCAGATTGTGACACGACATTTACTTTGGAGCTTTCATAAAGAAGTTCTTTCAAAACGAGTGACTAGCAAACAATGACAATGAAGACCTTTTATAGCATCCATTGCATTAAATGCTTTTCTTCAACTTTAATATGTGTCTTCATCTGATTTGTTGATCCATGCATGCTTGTATTGTACACTTTAGCCTTTGTAGTTAATGTGAACACTTGTTGACCCATCCATCATTTGTACACAGAGGGAACAATAAAGAAAGTATGACACTAATTAAATAATGTTTTAGAACTTACTTTTGCTTTTGCATGTGTCCCATACTAGGATGAGAGTTTAAGAGAGTTGGTGAGTCAAACTTGTTGGACAAGTTTGCACTTCAAAATCTCACTTGCCAGTAATAGTATTTGTCAGACTACTATATAATAGGGGTGTTCGCGGTGCAGTTTGGGGCAAACCCGCAAACCGCACCGCATGTGCAGTTTGAGCATTTTCTCAAACCGTAAACCGCACCGCATATACCTCAAACTGCACCAAACCGCACTGCGAAATGCGGTGCGGTGCAGTGCGGTTTATGCGGTTTGTCTCTGTCGCACTTTATGTGTCACACCCCGCTAAAGCGGAAACACGGGGTATAACAGTTTCCGATAAACAATCCACAAGCATAAAGTTCAACCACCATACATTTAATAAAAATACATTACAAAATTTAATAGTAGAATGTTTATCGTGAAATTACAAATCCGAGATAATTTAAGATAGCATTGTCTAAAAGTTTGTACATCCCCCAAACATATTCATGTTATACGCAGAACGACCCTTAAAGTTTACCTTCTTGATTACCTGAAAAGCATGTACAAAAATATAGTCAACTACGAGAGTTGGTGAGTTCATTGGTTTTAAAGATGCACAAAACATTTTATATGCAAAGATTTGATAGTTGGAGCATGTTCATGCTCAAAAGCTTAACTTGTATACTTGGAGCATATACGTGCTCATTAGCTTAACTTGAAAATTTCATGAGTATTACTTTACGTATGACTTGAGTCGGTATAACTTAAACTTGGTTGAGCCACTACTAAACCGTCCCGGACCCTTGTTTTGCCCCGTGTGCCTTGACTCAGAGGTGGTCTCAAGCGCCACATGGTCAATCACTTCTCTAGTATAGTGCACCCCTAGCTCGTCAGCTGTAAGAAGTGGGGTTGGTCAAGCCCAAATAGCGCTATCCACTAATACTATAGGCTCAATTTTCTGGGTTAATAGTAGTGTCGTCTGGGGACTAACTCTTAAATACTCAACATACCAACTATTTAACGTCATACATCTTACTTTTTAAAATGCATGAAAACAAGCCTTGGCGACTTAACAGCGCAAAACATTTCAATTAACTCATGAATCATTAAAATCGTACTTAAGCATGCTTTTCATCCAAAATCATTTAAAACAAGTAAAATGGGGTTGTGAATACTCACCTTGAGAGTGAACTTGGAAACTTAACGATAGTGCTCAAAATAGGTGTCGCTTCCTTGGTTTCCTATAGTGAAGGTTGCCATAGTGGAAATACGTTAATACTCGTTCCTATGTCCAAATGACCCGTCCAAATAACTTATGAAATGCCATTAAGTAGGTGTCAATGTCCAAAACCATATTTAGATCAATTATAGTCTTATTATGTCTTAACACTAGTCTAGATCTCATTATGATCACTTTTCTGAAAAATTCAGCAGAAGCTGTCCAAAATTTTAGTCAACAAAACCACTATAGAAACATATCTTCCCAAAGGAATGAATTCACCAAAATTTTTGTGGTAATACTATAGTGTGTAAATAGTAAATCTGCACTTTTTCATAATTTTTGGATGAGTTTTGATACCTGAAATAATTTCCACAAAGCAGTGTGTCACTGATTTCCGGATCAGTGACATACTTCACTTGTAGCATGCTTTTGGGGTATCAATTCTTTGAATTAGCCAATAATCCTTATATGGGTGTAAACCTAACTCAAAATACTATCATTTGGAAAAAGATTCACTTAATTTGGGATAAGAAATGAGGAAGTTATGGCCTCTACAAGATAGGTGTATGAATCTGTCTTCACTGGACAGATTGCACCATTTTCTTGTAAAATCCATTTAAGTGCTCAAATCATCTCCAAAATTAGTGTTTTCGGACTTTTTAGAAAGCTAACACCCTAAATTAAAGTCTATAAGCAAAAAGCCCAAATTTTGACATGTAGAACATGATTTATGCATGTTGGAAGTAGGTCCATTTTCTGTACAACAAATCTATGGTAAATTAAGATTATGAAAATTGAAATGGTGATCATTTTACAATTGGTTTATTGAAATAACCATATGTTATCACACCATAATCAATCATAACATAGTCTTGAGATGAAAACCTTTTGATTTATGGACTCATAGCAATCTATAGATGCTCATCCAACACCCATATGAACAATCTACTAACTAAAGTGATATAAACATCACTTTTATGTTCTTAATCATTTGGATTTGAGAATTTCCATCTTAAGAACATATGTAAGCTAAACTATTCTTCATGTAAACATAATCACTATACCATTATCATCAATATTTCAAGCTTTATATGCATGCATTCTTTAAGTGAAAGAATAAGCCACTAATGTATCAAAATTCCATATGCATGAACATCAAACCAAGATTCTTGATGGAAAACCAATTTCTTTCTTTGAAATTGTAATCAAAACTTGCAACATAACATTGTATCTACCAAAAGTAATCCATTTCATGAACAAAAACCCAATTTATACAACATTTAGATGTAAATTTTTACTCCTCAAACCCAAAATCGAAAATGAAAACATAAGAGAGAAGATGTAGTTTTTGAGAATACCTTGAAGATTTGATGAAGAAATTTGATTCTAACTTCAATTTGTTGATGGATTCTTGCTTGAATTTTGGTTTTGAGCAACAAAATGAAATGGTGGTGGTGTGGGTTGAGGTTCGGCCGAAAGGGAGGAGAGGGAGAGGGAGATGAAGAGTGTTTTTGAATAAAAAGAGATAATGAGGCTAATTTCTTGTTTTTAATAAAATGGTTTATCAATAAATATATATATATATATATATATATATATATATATATATATATATATAACAACTAATTTTTATTGTCATGACAAGTGTCCATGACTAATCAAAGAAATTATATTAAAAAAAAATTAATTAAAATACTTAGTCTATTTCATTAAAATATCAGATATATTCGAGAACCGAAATACCCGATTCTCAATTTTTGCTTAAAACAACTTTTATGAAAAAAATGAAAATATTTCAACTAAAATAATATAACTTTATAATTTTATATATTTTGGACCTTAATCAATATTTTTGGCATTTCTGAATTTTGACGGTCAGTTACTGGACTGTTCCGGGCATTCTACGCAACCTCCTAAATTTTCAGAAAACTTTTATCTTAAAAATTTTATACAATTTAAGGAGTGACAAATACTTAAATCTTAATTTTCATTAACTTAGAAATTAACCTGAGCACTAATCTTGACGGTTGTCACATTATGCGTACAATCCAAAAAGTTATAAGTTTAAAATACATTAGAAAATCAATGATTTAGTGACCGTAGTACAAAAAAATAAAGAGTTTGAATATATCCAACTCCAAAATGCATAATTAAAAATAGTCAAAGAAATAGTCTAAAAAATAAGTTGTTTCAATACGATAAACGGATAAAGTGATGTCTCCAACTTTTTCTTTCGTCTTCGTCTTGACTCGCAATTGTTAATGCCCAATTTTTTTCATTTGTTAGGCCTTAAACTTTTAAGAAGGATTATAAATACTTAGGGGGTGTTTACTTGGGACTTAATGGGCATAATGGGGTGAGTGGCTTATTCGCACAAACAACTGAAGTGTTTACTTGGGGCTTAATGGCTTAATCGCACAGCTAACTTTGGCTTAATCGCTCAGTAGTGAAAATGGTAGTTGTCCCCATTAAGCCCAAAAGTTGACATTTTTACCCTTCACAAAAAAACAAAAACAAAGACCATCAGACCCTTTCTCCTAACCTAATTTTTCTTCTCTCCTTTCACGCTCCATCATCGACTCCAGCGCCTCCATCGCCTCCATCGCCGATTACTCTACAGGGCAACGCCTCCATCGCCGGCGACCACTCTCCCGGCTAGCGCCTCCATCGCCGGTGATCACTCGTCCCGCCTCCATCCAAATCGAACCTACCGCAACAATCGATTTGCTTGCTGCCTTTTTTTGCTCTTCTCTTTGATTGTATCTGATTCAATCGATTTGCTCTTCTCTTTGATTAAGTTATGTAACTACCTTTTTTTTTAACAAACCATTGATTTTATGAAAGCACACAATCTGTCCAATCGATTTGCTCTTCTCCAGAATCTGTCCAAACCATTTGCTCTGCAAGGATGTGTTGTGGTTTACTCTGGACCAAGAAAGCGTTTTTTATGGTTTGTTTCTAATGGGATCAATCAAAATGATGGATCATATTGTTCATAAAATAATCAAATTAGAAAAGAAAGTATTTTAATTATTTACATGTATTTGTGTTCACAATTTTGGATTTATGTTTTGATTTTTAGATTATATCAATAAATTTATGATTATATGGCTTAAAAATAAACAACAATTTATAAAACAACTTAAAATTCATATTCAGGGGTTAATTGGTCATTTCTATTATTCAGACTGTTCATCCAGATAAAAAAGTAAACAACAACATCAATTTATCCAGACAGACGCATTTATCCATACAGGACTTAATGGAAGATTTAGTAAACAGGCCCTTATAATCCATAATTAAAATCTAAAAACACAAGCTTAATTATATAAATATTAAATTATATATATATATATATGTGTGTGTGTTTAAAATAAAAAATTTAAAAGTAATATAAAAGGTGCGGTGCGGTGCGGTTTGAAAACTCAAAACCGCAAAGCACACCGCATAGTGCGGTTTGGTAAAAATACAAACCGCAAACCGCACCACGAAAGTCCTAAACCGCGTTTTGCGGTGCGGTGTGGGCGGTTTGTGCGGTTTGGATGAACACCCAAACTATGTAACACCCGAAATTTTTAAAAGGTAAATTTCTTAATTTATCTGAGATTAACTTCAACACTTTGGTCTCAATAAATTTAGCATAACTGGAACTTAGTTCGCAATAGAATACCTTAACGGGTACAAATTGCCAAAATAGCGAAAATGGAATTTCAGTTTCGGTACACTCTCGACTAAAGTGCCATGTTAAAGTGAAGCGCCACTTTAGCATGTCACAATCTCACAAAGGGGTTAGGCCACGGTACACTCTCGGACAAAGTAGTGTCATTTTAGCATGTCACTATCGCACAAAAGGGATAGGCTACGATGAATTCTCGGCGAAAAGTGACAGCAAAAGTGACAATGACACTTTAGCATGTCACTCTCGCATTCGGGATCAGATCCTTAAAATCGTGATTTTAATGTCATATCTCATTTATCACTTCACCAACCTCAATCATTCTCTCCCAAAACCCAACCCTCGCCATTTGTTACGTTTTTTAGCATTCAAAGCTTAGAATATTGGATTCTAAAGTGATATTTCATCTTCAAGCTAGGAATTTGAAGCTACACCTCAAGATACTTCTTTAAACCATCTTCACCGTCAAGTTCTAGAGTTTTGTGGATATTTCTAGGTTTTAGCCAAAACATAATATTGTGAGTCTAATCTTAACTTTTAAACTTTATACATGTCAAAGACTACCCTTTTGAACATATAATCATCTTCTTGTTTATATTTCCATTATTTGCAAGTTTTGACCTAAATGGCTTTTGGAGATTTTTAGGGTTCAAGTTATATTTTGGGATATACGGTTGAAAACTACTAGATGAGATTCAAAATATGTTTTGTGTACATATATATATATATATATACACATATATATAGGGGTCATTCAAGAGAGAACTTATTTGTTTGTGGTAACTGTGATATCCAATTTCAACCACAAATCAAATAATAAGTTAGGAAATTTATAAATTTGGTAATTTTGATTTAAAATTTTAATTGAAGGGCATGTTAGGTATTTTGAAAATTTTCTCTCCTCTCTCTCCTCTGAACCTAATTCCGGCAAAATACAACGTGATACACTATTGTGATACTCAATAATTTTTAACCATAAGAAATAAATCATCAGTGAATCACACTGTGATATCAAAAGATTTTATAACTGTAAGGCACAAACAACCAATGAATAACACTGTGATACCAAACGATTTTATAACTGTAAGGCGCAACCAATAATGAATCACACTATGAGATACCAAAAGATTTTTTAACTGTAAGACACAAACCAACAATGAATCACACTGTGATACCACAAGATTTTCCAACTAAAAGGCACAAACCAACAATGAATCACACTATGATACCAAAAGATTTTCCAACTGTAAGGCACAAACCAACCATGAATTATACTATGATACCAAAAAGAAATTTAAACTGTAAGACAAACTCACTGTGATATCCCACCAAAATTTGAAGGAAATAAAGAAAAAAAAAACCTCCAAAATAGTCACAGCAAAACCCTAAAATCATTTTCACTAGGTTAAAATTTCTTCATTTGTTTCAATATAACGAATCCATTACTCGTGGTTGGAGTAGTCGTTCGGTCAATGTTGTCTTCTCCACAAGCATCTACGTCGATTGCTTCATCGGGTTTGTTGGAGAAGGTAAATGTTAATTTGCTTTTAATCCTATAACTCCTTCTTCCTCCTGAGTTCATATTCAAGAACGCGGTCATAAGAATGTTGTGGTTCATTGTGTAATCTTTAACAAATAAACCGTAATACCTCCTCCATTATGTTCCTCCATTGTCCTCAGGGGCGGAACACAAGCTATAAAACCGCAGGGGTCGAGCCTAATATATTATATAATTTAAAAAATACAAAAAATACATTATCCAAAGTTATAACGTAGTAAAAACTCTAAAACTAGACATTAAATATGAAAATGTTAAACATCTTCATCAAAGTGGAACACGTCGATCTTTCGCGACCTTGAAGTCTTCCACAATTTCCTCCAAGCTAATCTTTTCAGCAATTTCCCTTTCGATAAACAAAATCAACGAGTCGTTTAGAAACTCATCGGCCATTTTATTCCGTATTCTTGTTTTCACAATATTCATTGCTGAAAATGATCTATCGGTCGTCGCGGTAGAAACTGGGAGAGTAAGTAGTAGACTGAGTAATCGATAAATAAGGTCAACAGTTGTAACACCCTTAAATCTGGAAATAGTAACTTATTAAAATTTACTAAATACATCAATAAATAAATCATCTTCAACCACAAATTATGACTTAACCTCAATACAACCATTCATTCTATACAAAAGTCTATGATAAGGCCAGGTGCTACTAAAACCCCATAATAGTTACTATCTCCAACGTTGCAGAAGACTTCACCAACTACTTACATTTGCACAAGCTAAGGCTTGACTCTTCATAGGATTGCTAGGACCAACTCCCAACCTTGAAACCTGATGCACATGCCGACAAATAAAAAGGTTAGGCTTAACGCCTAGTGAGCTCAAGAGTTTTCATCAAATATAAAATAATCGTTTAAAAGAAAGAATGCGGTTAAAAGTTATAGTTCTTCAATATGATACGTCTTACATGTGAAAACGACTCATTTTCAACAATATGCATTTTAGGTAAAGAACACCAATTAAAATGTTTTCCAAGCCAACTACTTCAAAGATAATGATAAAAGCGTAAGTATAAACTGAACTCTCCATTTATGAAGATACGGTTAAACCTTATATCCTAAAACACCCCAAAACACGGGTGGGGGATAATACTCAATCCATAAATCAAGGGTAAAACCCAATTATACAAAACGTCACCGAAAACTTGGATAATAAAACTCAATACCCAAAAACAACACCTTTCGGTGACGGGGGATTCCCGATTCCATAAAATGTGGCGGTCCACAAAGTAAGCCCATTTTACGTTGTTATGACTAGTCATATAAACAAAAGTACACGCAAGAGATGTCAGGCTCAGTAGCTTTAAACGTACACCCACGGAATCTCGAGTTCAACCCCGTCGGGTTCCTATGTCGAGCCCCTCATCTAATATCGTAATACTTGAGCACGAAGGACTTATACCGCAACCCGGTACCTTAACGTGCAGCACGAAGAACTTACATCGCACCCGATACCTAACGTGCAGCTCGTAGGACTTACATCGCACCCGATACCTAACGAGCTTCATCCAAATTGCCAACAAGGCTCGAAGTCGAGTTACCAAAACTGTACAATTGTCCAAAACCCCATCAAAATAACAATGCCAAGCCATAGGCTTAGCAATCCAATTGACTCATTGATAAATGCAAACAAAAGTACGATAAAACGCACTCGACCAAAGGATATGCCAACACAACGACCAACAGTAAGATTAGTTCAAAACTCAACCTTAGTTGAGACAACCCATTTTCCAAATGAACTTATAACACAAAATATGCATCTTCCAAGTTTAACTGCTGATAAGAATGAAAATCATAAAATGAGACTATAAACATTCTTTCAAGTACCTCGCATAAGTGTGCAACTAATACATTACAAAACGTTCCATTTCGTGAATGATGCATAAAACCCGACAAACATTTAAAAGCGTATTTCTTTGATCAAAGATCTATTTATGCAATAAGACCTCAAAACACATTTATTTGTAACACATTTATCAAAATGCCCCAAAATCCCAAATGTGGGTATTATACAAATTTTGTAAAGTTAAATACTTCCAAAAATCAAAGATGAGCAAATAAACCAACATTTGACCATTTCATGTAGAACACATAAACACTTTAAAATAGACATTTTGGCATGTACAACGTTTTCACAAATCAACTTGAACTCACCTTGCTAGATTTAGGCTAAATCTAGATTTTACCCAACGAGCTCCTTTTGAAGGCCGCTTGAATCCTCAAGCCGAGAACTTCCAAAACCTAGATCCATACAATCCAAACCATTTAGAAGCATTCCCCAAACATTATACACCGAAATCCCTAAACGAGATTAAAACCTTAATTTCTCCAAAATCATCAAATCCGAGATTTGAGACACCAAACACTAAGAAACCATCAATGGAGCATTTATAACCTTAATTCAAGAAAACTTACCCTTGAAGACAAAGAGGCTTCCGAGAACACCCAATCCAACATTTCAACCCGAGCTCCCAACCGTTGAACTTGATGAGGAAGATGAAGATGAAGGTTTTGTGGTTCAAGCTCCCAACTAGCTAGATGATTGAGAATCATGAGGTTTGGGGAGAGAAAAAACCCCAAAATAGGTTAGGGTTCGGTTTTGGTGTTTGGGAGAGAAAAGGGAAGAAGATAGAAGTGAGAGTGAGGGAAATGGTTGAGAATCGCGACTCTTAAAAGACCTGGGGGCCGACCGCGATTGTGCCCGGCGATTGTTCCAGGGCACTATCGCCCAACACGTACCGCAGGCACACCCCCGCTGGCGATTGTGCCCGACGATTGTGCCCGGCGATTGTGCCCAGGGCACTATCGCCCAGAGTGCACTGAGGCTCGATTCTTCCCATTTTCCGCACAGATCACTCATGACGCGATTGGCTTTCACATACAGGAATTTACGTGTGTTACAACAGTGGTTTCTCTTCTACTCCTTACCAACCATTGACACAAATCCGCAATAGATGTCAATTTCTTATAATCTCCACGTTGAACGACATCAATAACATAATGCTGAAGTTGCATCTTCAGAATTGTTTTATCGTGATCACTGAAATCTTTAAGATAGAACTGCTCTACTAGTTGACGTACATCAACACTTTTAAAAATCTCATACGCATTTTTAGGATCCATAGTTGAAGCAAGACGAAGCATCTCCATGGAACTATCACTGAAACGATGATCTAGTTCCAGTAATTGACAATTAATCGCTTCATAAAAGATATCCACTCGGTAAAGATGCTCAAATATATGATCACTAATGCTCATTACGAGCCCGAGCCCCTCTGTTGTAGTAGGAAGAAGACAAGTCAGGAATATCTATGTTGCGTACCTAACAAGAAAACAAGTTGAAAAGAAGACAAGTTAGGAAGATTTACTTGATAACGATGTATTATGGGTGTAGGATAACTATGTTATGTACCTGATAAAAGTAAATCATCCCAACTTTCATCCTTCATTTTTTGCAACAACACTTTGGTATATGCAACTAACCTCAATGCGTTAAAAAACCTGTGATTTTGGGGCTGTTAGAGGATTATTTGATGAAGATGAAGTTAAAATCAATGGGATTCCACTTGAATTTGGAGGATTTGGTTGTTGCTCTTCCATTGAAAACCTAGAGATTTACAATATGTGATACAAGTTAATTTCAATTTTCATCAGTAAGAATCCAAATCCAACACTCATCATTCATATTTCAGTACACAGAAAGTCAAAAACCATCACATATTCACATTATAAAGCAAAATAGGTAAATAGCAGAAAGTCAAAAAGTCATATTTCAGTCAAAACATATTCTGATATAGTGATATTATCATATTCATATTGCCAAGTGCCAATGGAGAAATACCCAGGTTAAATTATAAAGCAAAATAGGTAAATAGCATAAATAAGTAATAATCTTAAGGATTCTAAAGCAAAATAGAAGAAATTATAAAGCAAAAATAGCAGTTAGCAGAAATACCCAGGTTATTATGTTAAACTTCAAATTAGAATTTGGGGTTATCGTCGAGAACTGAGATCTGAGAAACAGAGGCAGTCGGTCATCGGCGGCTCGACGCAGGCAATCTCCTTTCCTTTGATTGAGCCGTCCGGAGAATGGAGATGAGCGACTGGATGAAGACACTGTCGTTGTAACACCCTAAAAATAGGGATAACAAAAAATCCAAAAAAACGGACATAAGGTATATAAAATTGCCATAGCAAGAGTCTCCCAAAAATGAGGAAATATACAAACCTGTTTGATTACAATTGAAATTTTAACGGACAATAAATAACAACCAACTAATCTAATTTATACGACTAGAAAGAAGATTACAAAAGGGTTGTCATCTATAAACCCAAAGGTTCTTCTACCAAAAGTATGTCCAATTGCAAGGTTTCCCCAAGCTCTCACCCAAGCAACTATGCCAGTTTAGAACCGACGCCGCTAGAACCTGAGATACACATCGACACCAAACAAGTGTTAGGCCAAAAAGCTTAGTGAGTTGAACAATAACAAACATGCATGATCAGTTACAATTCTTATCAGCAGTTAACCAAAATTCAACAAATATGGAGTCAATAGGGGAGACCCATAACACCAATCAAGTTCCACCCAAAGAGTCGATATACCTTGATGCCATCTAACAAGAGACACCCGAAAGGCCCGACACATCCGAGGACTACAACTAAGGAAATTTCCCGAATGGCGGAGGTCTAGGCACATACCATCACGGTGGCGCCCAAGACTACATCCTCCTAGTGTCTACTGACTTGGTTCGTCCAACATAATGCATATATGAGGTCTTGAGGTATATTTCAACCAACATATTTAGATACCAACCATGGGTACAATATTACCATCCTAAACCACATAAGTCCAACATGAAACCCAAATACCAATATAATCATTATATAGGTGCAATATCATTAAATAGGTATTCCAAATAGAAACCATCATAATCCAAGACATGTATACATTAATCATGTCAAAATACTCATATTATATATCCATGAGAAAAGCCCCAAATACTTGACCAAATAGAGTAAAACATGGCATGAGTTATAAACATATTTCCACCATATTATCATAAAGAAATAATCAAATGCTTGAACATGTAAAGATGAACATTTTGAGCAAATATACAATAAATATAACAAGTAAGAGATTATGATGTGTATTTAGTTTTAACAAAGGTTTAGTAAACTCACTATCTAGGTTTTTGGATCAAAACCTAGAAAATATATATGAAATGGCAATGAAATGAAGTCTTGAGATCCCAAGGCTTGAATGCTAGCTCTTAAATGTTCCTTAGAGGTGGTTTGTTGAGTATTGAATGTTCCCCAACAATCTCTAGTGCAATAAATGAAGCAAGAGGGTGGAGAAGTGAAGAAATCGCCCAAAAACGCTCTCACACAAACCCTAGATCAGATTTTTGAAGTTGTAAAGTGAATGGAGGCTTGAAAAGTGTTTTTATTCGGCCAGACCAAGCGGGCGAGATTGCCCCGCGACATTGCCCTTGGCATTATCGCCAGGGCATAGTCGTCGAACCCCTAAGCCTCTCGGTACACTCCCCGCGACATTGACACGGCGACAGTGACCATGTCACAGTCGCATGTCATAGTCGCGCCCCACACCCCACTCGCGGTACACTTCCCGCGAGAGTGACACATCGAGAGTGACCATGTCACAATCGCGTGTCACAGTCGCGGCAGTCTCCCAACGTCCCGAAAGTTGACCAATTTCGATAACGAGCGCGAGGTTTAGGTACTTAAGTTAAATGTACAATTCATAAAGCATTATAACATCATGGAAATGATCAAGCACATAACTAAGGGCTCATAATCTCAAATACTCACAATTAATGAAGTAAGGGAAACAATTACTTACCTTGCCAATTTCCGAGTGTTACAGTCGTGACTCGTGAGTCGTCCACTCGCCCGTCACAGGTCGCCCCGAATCACCGATTCAATTTGAGTTTGGACAGTTGACTAAATCATTAATGGACTTGGACTAAAGGACTAAGAAATTTTGTTGGACTAATGGACTCAATACACATACTGGACAGTGACAGCTGAGTGGGGGCCCAAGTACAAAAAAAATACCACTTGGAGATCAAACCCTCAATACTTCATGGTAGAAAAAACGAGGGCCTTTGCCCCTAATTGTACCCACAGGGTTCCGCCCCTGACTGTCCTTTAGCAATTTGGATTGCCTTATCTTTTTCGTCTTTTAGGGTTTCATCGATTACCATGAGGGACTGGTTCTCCATTGATGGTAGGAGCCGATGGTATTTCAAAATTATAAATTAGGATATATTAAAATTAATTATAGTAGGTAACCTTATAGTAGGATCGGAAGGAGTAAAATAAGGAAGTGATTTATTAAAAAATTCCAAAGTGTCAATTTACCAAATCATCCTTTTATTTTATTTTAACTACAATATTAATTATATTAATTGAGTGACTCACGTTGAATCTCACAGTTACCACAAAGTATCTAGTTCTCATTTGATTAGACCCCTATATGTATGTATGTATGTATGTATGTATGTATATATATAGGGGTTGTTTTATTTGCAAATTGCAACCCTTAAAAAGGTTGCAAACCTTGCAACCCACATCTTAACCGTCAGATTCATGATCGGCGGTTACAATATATATGGAACCCAATATTTTTAATTAAAAAACTATAAAATAAAAATAAAATAACCGCCGATCATGAATCCAACGGTTAAGATGTGGGTTGCAAGGGTTGCAACCTTTTTCAGGGTTGCAAAATATCCTTCCAATATATATATATATATATATATAACTAAATGTTTGGATGAAAACCATCTTGATGATTTTTAGGGTTTTGGCTCCAAATGGAAGGTTTCACTTGAGAATGCTTATCTTTGTTTATCTTAGTGAATGTTGATCAATATGATTATAAAATATTGGAAACCTTATTTTGGAAGTATTCATGTTGAAATGGAAATAACTATTTGTTGACCTTTAATGGGGTTTAAATGCATGGAAGTGGTTGATGTATGGAAAATATGAAATAATACGGGTAAAGTGCATTTAACAAAAAACAACAACCGTTTGTTATAAAATAAGACTATTTTTTTCTTGAATTTTATTACACATCTTCCAATGGTAATTTAAAATAAATAATAATCTTTAATACTTCATAGATAAAAAATATTAATTTTAGGAGATTTAAACCTAAAACTTTGAAAAAAATCATGTATTTATTAATAACTTTGATGAAATTATTTGATTATTTTTATAATTAAAGTTATAATAATTTTTTAAAATATACAATATAATTAATAGAAAATAAATGTCTTGGTGAAATATAATAAATAAAGAAAAAGTAAAACATGTAAACTATGTATTTAAAGATAAAAATATAAAAATTGATATACTACAAGGACCAAATATGTAATTTGCTCATTCACTTTTTGGATGTATTAATAGTTAACTTTAACAAAGTTGGATGAAGGGATAAAAATGGAAGCAAAATAAAAACTATAGAAACGAAAAAAGCAGTTTTGAAAAATCAGGGACGCAAATCGTTACAAATATCAAACCATAGGGACGAAAATCGTAGTTTACTCAATAACAAGTGAGGGAATGGGTTCAGGAATGAAGAAGCTATAAAAATCAATTCATCTTCCATTCGTCGTCCATCAATGGCCTCTTCTTCCACTGAAATGCTGCTGCAGGTTCATTCATGGAAGTTCCCTTTTTCCTGTAATAAACCCCTCATTACCATCCCTCCAACGCTTCTCCTCATTTCCCCTTCCGTTGAACGCTCTTCAACCCCAATTTTGAAGAGCTCCATATACAGTCAGCGAACTTCTATTTCTCCAATCACATCGTCGTTCTCTCTATCAATAAACGAAGAAGACGACCATATTCCGCTTCGAGATATCTGCGAAGGTTGCGTGCCTGATCATATCTTGCGCAGGTTATCTGTCATTCATATTATTTGTCTTATTAATAGATTTGTTCCTCTCTGTTTACCATGTGTAAAACGGGAACACTCTATGACATCTAGATGAAACCATTGTTATAACAAGTGAAACCTATTGGATTACTCTTCAAAAGAGCCATTGAGCAGAGGAGGGAAGTCTGGCCGATTTGGGACTCCTAGAAAGATGGCTTTTTTATTTGTGAATATCAGAGGCCTATGAAAGTCAATATAACATCTAAAACAGAATATGTAATATGAAAGAGGTTAAAAAGATGAGAAAACCTAACCCGAAGCATAATCTACAAACCTAAGCTACTTTGTTCACACAATTGAGACCCAATTTAACGATTCGAAAAATAGTTGATCAGAGCCTTAAAGCTGTCACTAAAATTTTCAATGAATCAAGCAGAAGCATTACTATAAGAGAAAGCTAGAAAAAAGGATGGTGAAAATGGAGGCAACCAGAACTGTGCCTTTACCAATATAAGTTTGTGTCTAACCATTTTTTTTTTTTTGGAAGGGTGTCCTACTACGCTAGACTAATCCCTTAGCAAATTATGACCGTAAGACATCAGCCGTGATTAAATCTCAGTGGCCACAATTGTTGTGTATGCCTGGATTTGAACCCCGAGTAGATTTGATATTCCACTCAGGACCTTAACCAATACGCCACAACCCTTGTGGTTTAACCATTTATGTTAATCTGTTATAGAGAAGACTGTTGTGGTTTGTGACCACGGTAGGTATTATTAGGTCTGCCTCTTGTGGTAGCAGTATGCCTAAACATGTAGTCTTCTTTGTGGATAATTGGATAATCTTTTGCCTCAAAGTTGTACTGTGCTAAACATCAGGAGATGTTATTGCATTTTAAATATTAAAAAGGACATGAAGATCCACATTACCACCTACCGAGGGTTTGAAACTCAGAAATGTGTTGTCCGTTAGAGCACTCTTCATCTTACGTTAATGATGATTGTAGATTCACAAGGGGATCCTTTATACCAAGGATTAGTTGGTGACAATTAAGAGACGTTCTTGCATTTAAATATATTTACTTTGTACAAGTTAGTTTGTTTACATTATAGAATCAAATATAATAAAATTATAGATTAACTTTCGAGTATAGATATGCTTTAGCATCACAGCCATGCAGTGTCATGAAGTGCTTGACTTTTGTATATGCGATTTAACTGATATACTCAAAAGGGGGTAAAATAGACCTATTTGGAGATGAATATGTGGAATTTTCTCATAGAAGTCAACTCGAAATGGAACGTACCAGGGATGTTATGGAGGTAGCCTTTGTATGAGGTGAAATGAGGGAACATCTTTTAAGATGATTGACACTCATTCTTTGTTGACCAATAGGTGAACTCTTATGCAAGCAATTGTGATACAAAGGAATTAGCAAGATGAACGACAAGAACAAAACTCACATAAAATGATTTTGTTTAGAAATATGTAGCCGCTGTCTGTCTAACTGAAAGGCTTACTGTAGACGCAATAATGAATGCATGAAAGCATGCATGTACCAACCTCTATCAGTTGGAACTTAACATATTTTAGGGTGAAAATCAAATACTAAGAAGCCCATGAATCTGAAACAATGCAAGTAATCCCAATAGGAGATAAGTGTAGCAAAATTGAGTAAAGATCTGAAATAAACAAACTAGGGAGATGTATATATGAATAGTCCTAGTGTCGAATAAAATGACAAAAAATTCGTAGATGCAATCACATTGATTAAATTGCACCAGGCTGTAAATTGTAAATCATGATTCAGTGAAATCCATAAAAAAACTAGTATTTTTGCTTTTTGTTTCCAGGTCTCTCAAACTTCCATTTCCTATTTATATCTTTTTAATGATTGATATTTACGGAAGTCTAACGTGAATGCATGGGATTCATGGTGTTAGGATTGGTAGAACTGATGGACCAATTGGCATAATTAAATTATCGGATAATTTGAACTAATGTCCATATGTTAGCCATTGGATGTTATCTAAGTATTGGAACAAAATTTTGGATGCTTTCGGATTGATGTTTGAATATATGTTTCACGGTATTAGCTTAATCAACCACACATCATTCACCTGTTCCTCATCCAAGAGAAGGAGATTTTTTGGTAATTGCTTAATCAACCACACATCATTCGCCACTTCTTCAGCTTGATATAGAAAATGCATCTCTTAATGTAGTTCTTGAGGAGGAAAAGGTTTATACAAATCAACCTTAGGGACTTGTCGTTGGAGCATGTTGTCATACATGCTTCTTGAATTTGGTTTGTTAGTCCAAGAAGCATGGGACAGGTTTGGCCTGGGTTGTAGCTCTTGTGATTACTATGTTTTATTTAGGAATCAACATGGTAGGAAGGTAATTTCGGTATTTTCTGCTGACGATAACCTCACTATTAATGACTTAGATCCCTTCAGGGAAGCTTCCTATGTCATATAATGTCATTGTTATTATGGCGCTAGAGAGCATGTTCAGATTCTTCTATGATACCGATTGTAAAGCTCTGTCAAGATTAATGACCATCTTCAATATCAAATGAGATATAGGAGGCTAGTTGGAAAGTGTCTTCCCCTTGTATGGCAAGTAAATCTTCATCTTCACATCGTATTTATTTTTCAGAATATTTTTCCTCTTGGGCTGGTGGCCCGCCCACTACATGCTCTATATGTTGTTTTGTTTTTCATCTTCAATAATAAAGTATTCTTTTTGGTCCCTCTATTTAACATCTTTAAACAACAATGTTTTCATAAGGTTGTCTATGTATAACAAGAAAATATAAGCCAATCGGTCCGTCATTTAGTGAGAAGTTTGTTGAACAATCTCTTCATTCAAGATAAATGAATAGTAGCACACTTGCACTTTGTGGCCTGAACAATAGTACTGATCATTTGAAACTTGGATTTTTGCATTTCTCATAATCAAAACAAGAATCGGCAGGTCCATTTAGCTTTTCATGTTCTTCTCATTTGTATAACCATGATAGGAACACGAAGTTAAGCTTGTCATACATGAATAATTTTATATATGGCTTATTTTGTGACATCATATTCCATCCATGGAATGATCAATAGAGTTGAACAACTCATATTCACCATTTTGTTACTTTTCTTGAATTATTTGACTACTTCCCAATTAAAAGTTAGGGGCCATTTAGCAAACGCCTACCGGGTGAACATGACAAAGACCAAGAAACTTACCCCGGTAAGAGGCATGATAAGGGTGGAGACTCTTATCCGGTTAGTGATGGGTGGAGACTCTAACCTAGTTAGCTCCTACCAACAATCCATTTTGATGGTTGAGAATCTTACCCGATAAGGTAAGTGAGGATGGTGACTCTTGCGTGTAAACGCTTATTCGGTAAGCGTTTGGTAAACGGTCCTTAGTCTCTTTTATGGTATTATGCAATTTTTTTTAGCAGGAATAGGGACACACTTGAAAACTTGATGAGTTGTCACAATGGAATTTTGTGCCGAATGTTGCTTGCTTTAACCAATGCTTCAAGTTTGTCCTTCGATTTGCTTGACCATGGTTCAGGGTTGAAGAACTCGGATACCTTATGCCTACAGAGATTCAGAGACAAGCTCTACCAGTCCTATTCTCTGGCCGCGATTGTATTCTTCATGCCCAGGTGAATATGTGCTTATGACTTAATCTGTATAGATGGTCTCAGTTCACCCATATATTTAACTTGGAAGTTTACTTGAGGATGATGTCAAGTGGATGGATAAATAGGCAAGTCATAGCAATAGGATGGCATATATGCCAACTACCTACCCTGCAATTGACTAGCAGTTGTTTTCATGGACAGAATATGAAATTCATTCAAGCATATTTTCTTGCCCATCTGCTTTTCGATGCACTGTAGATCTGTTTCTTCTCTGTCTTGTTTAAAAGAAGGGATAAAAACTACCACGTGTGCTAGTATAGGACTTCATCCAATAGAGGATATTTTGACGTTTCTTAAGATTGATCACAAATTTCAAATGGGTATGGTAACAAATTTATCCCTATGTATGTGGTAAAAGAATGAACATTATAATATAAGAGGTAGGTTATTATGCAACCCCTTTACATGGTGCAACCCATGCAACCCCTCTATCCACCACTCATTTCGCTGTGTTCTCGAGTTTTGGAAGGAAAGAAAAGAAAAGAAAAGAAAGGGAAGGAAAAGAAAAGAAAAGAAAAGGAAGGAAAAGAAAGAAATATTTGTATTTGTGTTCTTGAGATTGAAGGAAAAGAAAGGAAAGAGAAGGAAATAAAATAAATTTTCATGTTCTCGAGTAGGAGGGAAGGGAAAGGAAAGATGTTACTTTTACCAATATACCCTTATTTATTTCGTAGTGGAATGTAATTAATGGGTATATACATAATTTTATAAATATATTTAATTCTTTTTAAATTCATTTCTTTCCTTTCCTTCCCACATTTGGGAGGAAAGTTTTGGGAGGAAAATCAGCAATATTTCCCTTTCTTTCCTTTCTCTCTTTAAAAAAACTCGATAACACAACATTTTTTCTTTCCCTCCTACTTTCCTTCCCTTTCTCTTCCTTTCCTTCGTAAAAAAAACTCCATAACACAACGTTTATTTTCAGCTTTTTTCCTTTTTCTTAATTATAAAAGTGAAAATAAAATAAGTGGTGGATAGAGGGGTTGCATAGGTTGCATCATGTAAAAGGGTTGCATTTGAATGCCCCTTTATGATATAATGTCTTCCACATTTTTAGTAGTGTAAACCCAAACTTAATTTTTCCTAACTTTTAAAGTGAAACTCCATGGAAATTTTCAGAAATGAATGAATTAATTCTGTAAGCATCTTACATTGCAGTCTGTTTCAGAAAATGACCATTATGCTGATTTATGCTTGGTAAAATCCCAAAAAAACATGGTAACTGGAAGTTGGAATTATGCTTGGCAGTTTGTTCTCAGTTTAACCCCAGTTAAGTTAGTTAATCCAAGTAGATTATGTAATTATTTAACTATCCTACTTGGCTTTTGTTTCAAAATAATCATCCTTGTAAAAATAATAAGAAAAACATTGTTACAAACACTTCTGCCCAAAATCTTTTGAACAAACTCTTAAGGAATGAATTCTCCTTATTTCATAGATATCGAAATTACAGAATACATAGACTAAAGTTAACGTAATTCTAGGAGTTATAGAAGGAAAAAAGATTGAGGAAATTACTCCTAACCTACCAAACCTATCAATCAGGGATTCCCTGATTACAAATACAGCTAATTACATTAAATTCCTAATCACATTAACTGCTAGTTAATGACCTGAGGTGTCCTCCAACATCTTTTACTTCGAATTATATTTAACAAATTTTAAACACTTTTGGCAAATCATATTCTGAACACTATTGCCCAATTTTATTTGACAATTTGCAACACTTTTTAGAACCTGTTAACGCATCTATGCAATTCTTTTGCCGCGAACTATATCTGACAAATCGTGAACACTTTTGACCTGAATTATATTTGTTAAATTATGAGACTTGTGATGAATCTTATTTTGAACTCCTTTGTGAAGTAGTGACAAAATTTTGAACAATGTGTCAAAAGTGTTCACAAATTTTCTTTTGATACTTTTTGGCTCTTTAATCGAAAAGATTTGGGCAAGAGCGTCCAATAAGATTCATCAAAAGTGTCCACAATGCGTTAAATACGATTTGGGCCAGAAATATTCACAATTGTGTCACATAGGATGTTTTTAGTAATTTTATAAGGAGTATGGTTAGTTTGAAAACAAATGGCTAGTATGATGGTTAAAAGAGTAGAAAGTAATCTTCTTGGTTTATTAAACTTAATATGGTTAAACTCAGGGCAAAATCTTAAGGTTTTTCCAATTACAATGTTTTTCTTTTTTGAATTTTACCAAGTACTGTTCTTGTTTTGAAACAAACTACCAAGTATGATGGTTACAAAAGTACTTCATTCCTTCAAAAATGCAAATTTCATTTTACTCCCATTATGAACTCAAAGATTCAAAGTTCAAAAGGAAACAAGATTATAACCCTACAATATTCTTGAACGTTGATCTTATGGATTTGAATACGTAAGTTTTAGTTTGAAGCAACAATAAGAAGTTTGAAGTAAAGACAATGAAATTTAAATTATTAAATTTCTAAAATGGACTCAATGAAGAACAAAGAAAAAACAAAACAGATGAGATTCTTTTTACAACTCTGTTGGCTTAAAACTTCACAAAAGAATTTATTAAAAGTTTCAAGATTAGGAACTTTTTTACTACCTCCATCAGAAGATAAAGTTCATTTATTGCTTATAAGTAAGATGAATGAATTTGAACCATAAATGCAATTCAAAGATCTTTCAAATACAACGGAAATCTTAAGTAGAAGTTCTAATATGTAATGGGGGAACAATGGTAATGAGCCGACCCAGTAAAGATCCTTCATTAGTCCTCAAAATTTAAAAATCAAAATGGAAAGAAACACACCAATAGGAATTGAATCCACGGCCATACTATCAAGGACGATGTAGTTTGCCAACTAAACTGGGCAAGCATCTCTGTTGTAGTTTACATATATTATAGTTGCATAGATTTATAGGGGAAATTGGGGGGGGGGGATTTGGAGGTCTGGTCTTCCTTTAATATTATCTACTTCCCTGAAATTTTTGTGCTGATGTTTTGTTCTTTGGTTCTACAGACAGGTTCAGGGAAAACCTTGGCATACCTGTTATTGATATTTTCAGTAATAAACACACAAAGATCAGCGGTACAAGCATTGATTGTGGTACCAACTAGGGAGTTGGGCATGCAAGTAAGATTATTTGGTGGTGATTCCGTTCACTGAAGCATGCCATATGGAAATGAATAGTATTATCCTGATATTTCCTTTTCCTGTAATCGAAGGTTGCAAAAGTTGCTCGCATGCTGGCTGCAAAGTCGGGTCAACCAGTTTCTGAAGATAAGTCGTGCACTGTTATGGCGCTTCTGGACGGAGGAACTTTAAGAAGACAGAAGAGCTGGTTAAAGGTATAGATTTTTATATTGCACATGTGAATCATACCCTCAGTGACTGCAGAAAACTTGAAACTGGAGGTCAGATTTTAAGGTGGTAGCGTCGGTTATTTTCTTGTAGGTATTCTACATAAAATAACCTTGAGTTTTCAAAGCTGGAAATTCTTTCCAGCATCTTGGATTAATATGAATCAATTGTACCGATTGTAGGTCTTGCAAAATTTGTTCTTGTGTATTTCAGTGACAAGTTTTGCGGATCCTTTTACCATCTAGGATGTGTTTACCTTAACACATTTCTAAGTGCATTTATTCGACATTCATTATTCACTTTAGATGGGTCACTCAAGTCTTTATCCCTCCCTCCCTTTCCTCTCTTCTATTCTGATGATCCTATCTCTCTTTCTCTCCTCCATCTGAATCTACTTTCAACATATACTTCATATTTCATTTTCTCCAATAAGCTTGGGAATTGGGATTAAGGGTTAGTTGGGTGGAGTAAAGTATTATGCAACTCCATCTAGAAAGATTGTTGGTAAGATAGAATAGGCGTACTACGACAAAGAAATTTTACAGTGATACTATTTCATTGCAGTCTGAACCCCCTACAATAATTGTTGCGACTCTGGGAAGCTTGTGCCAAATGCTTGAGAAGCACACGATCAAACTAGAATCAATGCGTGTGCTAGTAATTGATGAGGTATTTACTTTTACTCTGGCAGTGACTTCTGTATCTGGCCATTATGTGTAGTTTTTTCTGGATCTATTGGTTACTAGGAAAATATCATTCAGCACTCAGGTTGTTATCTACATTTACAATATGGTAGCATCTATTTATGTTAACTCCATCATTGTGGAGTCCAAAGATTAGGAATTTTACAATGTTCTCATGTCGCACAATGACCTCAAAAATTGGATTAAAAAATTTATTGCCTTGAGATGACCATATATGGTAACATCGCCTTTTGAGGTGTTGTTTCCTTGACAAACTTGATTAGCATCTGATTTGATCTTTTTTAGGTTGATTTCATGTTTAATTCTTCGCATGAAGTTAGCTCTCTCCGGAAGCTATTGATATCTTACTCGTCAATCAAGAATCGTCAAACAATTTTTGCTAGTGCGTCAATCCCCCAGCACAGGCGGTTTTTGTATGACTGTATACAGCAGAAGTGGACCAAGGTTTGCTGAATGAGGTCACCCTGTTTATACTCTATTACTCTTAACACAATTCATCACTGGTTAATTATATGCATATCCATTTTATTTGTTATAACAGGCCGATGTTGTCCATATTCATGCAAATCCTGTTCAACCTATGCCTCCACGTATACATCACAGATTCTTGGTGAGTAAATTACGGAATCAGGAAAGCTACTCTATTGCCCTTGTCCGTGACATATGCTGCAAAACTGTTTCCTTCAGTTACATACACCCTCCGTCCCGAAATAGAAGTCCACAGACCACAATAAAAAGATACACAGTTTAAGAAATGTGTAATTATTACACATTTTAATCAACTAAATGACAATTTTACTCTTGATGATAAAGGCAAACCTTCTCTCCTCTCTCTCCCCCCATCTCATCAATTAAGGGTAGAGTTTGGAAAGTTAGTAATTATAATTATATATTTTTGAAAGTGGACAGTTATTTTGGGACAAACTTAATTAGAAATGTGGAAGTTTATTTCGGGATGGAGGGAGTATCATGCAATTTAAAGTTGCTGTTCTCTTTGCCCATATAAATTATATGATCTCACCCCCCCCCCCCCCCCCCCCCTTTTTTAAACAGGTTATACCTTTTCCTGTTCCCTAAAAACTGTAAATCGTCATTGCCATTGTGCTGATAATACCTTTATGTATATCAGATATGTAGTAGAAGCGAAAGACATACGGCATTGTTGTCCTTGTTGCAATCTGATGCACCTCAATCTGCCATAGTTTTTGTTAATGTACAGGTTAGTGCTACATGACAATTTTCAGTTTTGATTTGGGTCGACTTTTTCAGCATGGCACCATGGTTCTCGTTCGTATGCAATTTAGATTGTTTTATACATTGATGATTTAGGTTAAATGTAGTAAACAACAAACTTTTTACCACAAGCTAGTTGGGGTGGGCTAAAAGTAGAACCAATTTTTTTTTGTAACACAAAAACCCGGAAGCAATTAACAACACAAATGTCGTGCTTCCTCAATGTACGAACCATATCTTACCCTTTCTGAAATACTGTGATGTTGGACAGATATATTTGGAAGGTAAATGGGAAATACTGACTATAACTTGGTTTGGCATATTCTAATCAGGGATGAGGACAGACTTGAGTCATATGCATATCTTTACAAGCTTGCTCCTTGTTTTCTGTTAATTCCATAGATATTGCCATCACTGATTAATTAAATATATGTATTAATTATTTTGCAGTCTGAGAAGTCCAAGAAGGCCGGAAACCCTCCTGCTACTACTGTTCTAATTGATGTTCTGAAGAATTCACACGGAGGGGGTCACGAAATTCTGCTTTTAGAGGAAAAAATAAATTTCAACTCCAGAGCAGCATCTTTCTCTGTAAGTAAAGACAACATGATTACCAAATTACCCTTGTTCATTCTATTTACTTTTTATTTTTATTTGCTATCTTGTTAAATAAGCCTGGGGATTATTTGGAAAAGAGGGAGATTAGATTAGTTTGCTCCCCTGAGGTGGGATTAGTGAAGGTGCGCGTAAGCTAGTCTAGACATCCATGGTTAAAGGGTATTAGTTCACCTAATTAAATAATTGAAAACAGGAACTGAGACAAGGAGGAGCTTACCTTCTGGTGGCAACCGATATAGCAGGTAGAGGTGTTGATCTGCCTGATACCACCCACATATACAACTTTGATTTACCAAAAGATGCAGTACACTATCTACATCGAGCTGGAAGAACTGGTAGAAAACCATTCTCAGAAAGTAAATGTGTTGTTACCAGCATAATAACATCAGAGGAGCGGTTTGTCTTGCAAAGATATGAAAATGAATTGATGTTTCACTGTGATGAACTTTTTCTATAAGCATTAGCGTTGTGCCATTTTGATGTAATTTAATAATAATATCATTTTCTATGGTGCTCTTGCCTATCAGTCTCCTGATTTTCTCCATATTGCTTGTTTGTTTTCCTTGTGTTGCAATATTATCTGGCATATCCTCATGGTCTAAAAGAAACCAGGGTAAAGTCATCATCACATGGAATGAAAGAACATAGTACATGACCATTGTTCGCTCGGATTTGGAGAATCTTCAACTCTATTAACATAGAAAAGTTACGACTACTTTTATTTTGGGTTGTCTTGTATTAACTTCGATGCATTCTTTTTAAGAAAATAAATAAAGTTAAAATTACTTATTTCTTCATAGTAAGCATTAAAATATCCATGCCATAATTATGGCCAGCTAAGAAATTCTGATAGCGGTATTTACATATCTGACTAATAGTTAATCACGTCCATTAAACTATTTGCGAAATCAAAGTTCCCGAGTTTTGGTTTGGAGGGAATGCTGTACTTCTGATGAAGCAGATCATTCTGTACTTCATAATAGATTTGTTTCCCCAGTGGTTTAAATCACATGCTTACAGCATAGAACCAAAATTTCTTTATTATAAGATACAGAAAGTTGCAATGTATTCACATTTACAGAGCTTGGCGGTGATACAAGCAGCCTGTTGATCCTTTTCTCTGCTTAGAAATGTTGATCTTCAACTATTCTCCATTTTCATCCTCAAACAGGAGAAGAAAGATACAAAATGCATTATATCACTAATCCGTCCTTAATTGTTGAATTCTTTAATAGGATTGTAATGCCTGATCGGATGTAAAATCCTTCTGAAGATCTGTCAGCCTCCTGTATGCCCTGTATTTCCATGTGTAAGTAGAAATTTCATTAGTTCCCGGCCTTCTACCATGAATTAATAGGCTCCTGATCTTTCAGAAAGTAGCGAACTGTCTAGAGCTATTTTAGTTCCCGGCCTTCTACCATGAATTAATAGGCTCCTGATCTTTCAGAAAGTAGCGAACTGTCTAGAGCTATTCTGGGATTAGAAGGTTATAATTCTCACGGGGCTCCTATAAATGGAGATAACTACGAATTGGTTGTACTTGACTTGATCAGTTTAGATTTTGTGACATCCATACATTCATTCAATTAGAAATTACCATAGTATTTGATGGGCTTACCTCTGAATTTGCGATGACTACATTCTTTCCGATTCTGGCATTTTTGTCAATGATGCAGCCTCTGCAGAATATATCATTAATGAGCTATTATTGAGAAAAATAACAGGTAAATATATACTTGGTTGACTGAATTGAACAAGTTTTAGATTTTGAACGTGATTTTTGTATTTTCTCCTATTCCAATAGGAACACGGCCTTCAGCCAACAATGATGTAATTTCAGCATCTGTCTCATAGTAGTCAGCACCAAGCATCACGGTGTCCTGCATTGGTTTATGCATAACAAGCAATGCTTTTAGTCTTTATCATGAAGCATGAGAAAGTGGTATGCCGATTAAACAAGGAAGACGAAGTTCTGGGTTAATGGATTCGTGTAGATTGAAGGGAAATAATATGTTAGTCTAAAGATGAAAATATAATGGTAGAAAATTAGCAGTTCAGTCAACCTTCAGAGGCTTAGAGCTTATGTCCCTCCTGCGAGTTGTCGAGTTCAAACATGGTTAGGAGTTGAAGACTACTAATTTGAATGCAATAACAAACCTTTAGGTGGACATTAGAATTAATTCTGGATCGGATGCCAACAACGCTGTGCTCAATGAAGCTATCGGTTAGGAAACTACCGTGTGATATGATTGAGTCAACAATCTGCATAACAATATGTGAAGGAAGAGGGTGAGGACATCCAGTAGACTTTATTGCGGAAAACAGAAATTGATTACGATTTTAGGAACCAATTCAGACAAGGCAGAAAATGTGTATCGACATTGAAACCAAATCACAGCAGTTGCATTGAAATCCATTGGTCTATTTCAACATTTAACTTCAGTAGCTGCTCTTGTTGCTAGATATGAACAATTTTTTTAGTATAAACTTAGAGCAACTTAAGAATAGAGTTTTTGCATGCCTAGTCGAACAACATTGTCATTTTTGTGAAGTGATACAACTTAAATGATATCACATGTTCAAAGCATATGAAGAGTATATATATTGTCTTCTACTAACCTTGCAATTATCAACATTCGATGGTGGCAGATTTCTTCTAGAGGTATACATTGGCTTTGTTGCGTCATAGAAGCTAAACCGTGATGGCTGTAACTCAAAATCAGAAGCAAAAAAATAGTTAAATATGCCTCCAAATACGATATAAGTTACTTTATTATCAACAGTATGTGATGTGATATTTATGTCTATATAAATGTCAAACTGGTCATGGTTTCTATGTGTGAACATGAGATGTCTCCTTTTTTCTTCTTTCTTTACTGTTAAAAATAAATTATAAAGTTAAGGGCAATAGGGCATAATTGTAATGCACTTGATTAATTAGAATAATTAGGAGATCTCACATGAACTCCTAATTTTGGTTTAAATTCCTTATTCGAGGGAATCAATAAGTTTCTCTGTCATGGTATATAGTATAAATTATGTATTAGACCTGAGAAATAAATAAGAAAAGAATCCAGCTTCCCTATATTTACCTTTTAAGAAGAGGGAATAGACAGAGTGTGTCATACTCTGAGTTATTCAGGGTTTCTAAGTCTACAGCTTCCTTACAACTTAGTAACTTATCGAATGGATAAAATGACATAAGCTTAAAGCACATTGGAAGTAGGAATACAACTCACATGTTCAGTAAGCGCAAGATTTGCTTCAAAGAAAGATCTGATTGTACCAATGTCCTCCCAATAGTCATTAAATAAAAATGCCTGCAAATGAAATTTTGCACCGTCAATTGTAACAGACTTACATTTGCATGCATTTATGCTCAGTATGAACTTTATTATTTCTTCTTTGATCAAGGCAATCTGTAAACTGAAAGTGTGGAAAAAAAAGCTGATAGTGTAGGCTTGACATACGTTTGCACATCTTTAGTGATCTTGCTGATGGATTCTTAGGAAAGGGAGACACATATGACAACCCTTCAATAAACGTCAAAATGTGTAGTCAACCTAACTTTGTAGAAGAACCATCTGTTAGAACTTAATACTCCTTTGGTCCCAAAATAAGCATCCACATTTTTATTTTGAGTGTCCACTCTCAAAATAAGTGTCTACTTTCCAATTCTACCCTTAATTACGACATGGAGAAATCCGTTACTCCCTCTATTTTAAGGGTAAAATTGTCATTTAGTTAATTAAAATAATCACACATTTCTAAAACTGTGCCCTTTTTTTCATTATGGACATTTTATTTTGGGATGGAAGGAGTAGTAAATATTCTTCGACCTTATCTACTAGCTGCTTAAAATACATTTTATACACCGGAAAAGATTAGTCATCCAGACAACGACAAGAACAGGCGTGAGGAACAAAGTGTTGTGGAACAGTGGTAGATTTCCCACAAATTTGGCACATTTCTTTGTTGTGGCATAGATATCAGGGTCCGTACATACTAGAGTGTATAGAATGTCATCATCAAATTTCAACATCCTTCAACCCAGGTTTATGGCATTGAGTCTTCCTTTTTTCATGATTGACATATGAAGGTTGATCTTTGGATCTAATTTCTATTACTGAAGTTAATATATAATTATGTACCTTCACCATGTCTAATAGGCACTCTCAACTAAGTAATCAAAGGCATTTATGAAAACTCTGCCATGACTGAGAAGGACTAGATGAGCAAGAACAAGAACACAATCATACACGCCAAATGAAGCTCAAGCGCACTATAAGAACATCAAGAACTCGGAAAGCCAACAAACCAGTAACCTGAATACTTTTGCTGATCTTCAGCATGGAACCCTGAAAGGCGACTACATATATGTATGTATATACATACATGATGCATATATACATCTGCACACACACACATCTATATATATATATATATATATAACAAAATTGTGTGTCTATGTATGTTATATGGTACAAGGATGGGCCTATGGTCTATACTACTATAGTATACACAAGCTACTAAACCATACTTATATCTAAGATGAAAAAAGAAAAGTTTGTGCATAAGAGTGTGCATCATTCATTTAGAAGAGGTTCAACAAACCTTTATGTAATATTCTGAGGCTGAAGCAGGAATAATCTCTGATCCGAAGTCATTTGCTGTTGGGAAACGCCACCTGTAAAATATTTGACTTGGTTTATCATGTAAATCATGGCTAGATAAGCAGCCACCGTGAAAAGGCAAGATGAGGTAGACCTTGTTCCTTGTATTTTTTGCCACACCCTTTTTTCTCCTGCTGTTTATTTTAAGTTCTACAAAGTGCCTTTGTAGGTTCTTGAGTCTCTAAACCTAATAGTCTTGTTGCTTTATAAGGCTTGATTAATGGATTATTTAGCTAAATGACTTTTTGTCAGTTTTTTTTTTTGTAAATCCATAACCTTATGACAGATTTGAGGCATTCTTGTGTTAGGAATAAGCATTCTTCTGTTAGGCAACGACAATCTTAAATCTGACAGAAGGTCATGGATTTAATAAAAACTTGTCAGAAGGTCATTTAACCGAAGGACCCCTTGATTAATCTAGTTACTATGTATTCTATACTATAGGATATGAATGTATGTATTTAGATTGATGTTTCATGTACCTCAAAAGATTCAGAAGGATCTCCTTCTTGAAAATATATACTCCCATGGAAGCAATGTATGGTTTCTTATCAGCCTCTTCTCTAGACAATCCCAGAACTGTGGTGTCTACTGCCTGAAGCATAAATTTTTTGTTAAAAATGTGTCCATCATATGGTTTTATGATGCTATTTTAAACTAGATCCAATTTACCATTGCTTTCAAGTCATTCCCCTTAGGCTTTTCGCTGAAAGAAAGGACTTTTCCTTTTCCGTCAATCTTCATCAATCCAAAATCTGAGGCACGGCTGTCATGGATGCAGATAGAAGAAGAATGTAAAAGGCAAAGAATACCAAAAGGAAAGCGGGTTCGAGTGTAAATAATAACCAAAAGTTTCTCTTCTATCATCACCATCACCATCATCGTCATATCAACTTATACATTTTGGATTTTGTTATAAATAGATAGAATTGTAGGCATTGCAAGGTTTATTACAGATGAATCTACAGTTGAGATTATTTAGGGTGTGTTCGGTATGCAGGACAAGACAAAAACTTGTTCCACGTTTGGTGCTCATTAAGACCGGGACACGACAGGATTGAGTGGGACACAAATGCATTTTTTGTCCCACCAAAATAGGTGGAACAAAAATCAGGTAGACGGAACAAGATTGGTAAATTATTAAACTACCCATGTCAACTTAAAACACTAAAACCTTGCACAATTTTTTCTCTACCTCACTCTCGGCCAACCAGTCCTGTCTAGTTCCGTCTGCGTACCAAACGCACCCTTAGGCATCTTAGAGAGTTCAAAGGGTGTGGAAAAAGAGCAATCTACCTGTCATCCATGGGCACACAGGAAATTGTAATATCTGCACCACTTTGCCTGTGACTCTGCAGGAGATACGTTTAACATGTGATCTATATGAACTTGTTGGACCCGCATGCATAGATATACATTTGTTAGTAAGAGCACCAAATTTGGGATCCATTTTTAACATTTCACCTGAAGGAAGTCCATATAATCCATTCGGTACAAGTGATCTCCAGATAGAATGAGAACATCCTCGATGTCCTTGCTTCTTGCATCCTACAAAGTCAAAACTAATCACATATGTGGTACGTATATTACACTCTCGATAGTTTGTTTGTTGATGTTTTAAATGCTGCTTTCTATTTAATAGCATTGGTTCCTCTTTCCTTTTTGCTCACACTTTTGCACAAGCAGGGGATCTCCACAAAAACAGCCGCTCTATCTTTGGGGTAGAAGACAGGTCTGCCACATCCCAACCCCCTGACCCTGCTTTCTAGTTTGATATATTGAGTTCGTTTGGTTTGCTTACAGAAATTTATGTTAATTTTACACTGCTTTCTATTTAATAGCATTGATTCCTCTTTCCCTTTTTGGCACAGTTTTGCACAAGCCGGGATCTTCACAGACAGTCACTCTATCCTTTGGAGTAGAGGACAGGTCTGCCTAAATCCCATCCCCCCCCCCCCCCTCTCACGTGCACGCACGCGCGGACCCTGCTTTTAAATGTGATATGCTGTTTTCGTTGGTTTGGCTTGGTATACAGAAGCTGATGTTAGTATTGCATAAATATGAAGTGGTGAGTACCTCGAAGAGCCAGTGAAATTGGCGAACAGCATCTGCAGTACCCTGGAACCACCTCTTACCTTCTTCACCTGGAGTTTGAGTTGCTGATAGTGCCTGAAATCAAATAATCACTACTAGGGGATCCTATATTCTCCTCCCGTCTTGAAATAAGTGCTCATATTTCTATTTTAGTTTGTCTCAAAATAAATGCCCACTTTCATATTCTACCCTTCATTATGATATGGATAAATTCATTGATCCCTAAAATTATAAAGGGTAAAATTGTCATTTAGTTGATTGAATAGTGTAATAGTTACACATTTCTAAAATTGTGTGCCTTTTTTCATTATGGACATTTGTTTTGGGATGGAGGGAGTACAAGAGCCGTAGCGAATCAATGGTACCTCAACAAAACCGTCCCCAAAGGTAACACCGTTTCCAAAATTGTAAGCACGTGCTAAGTGCCTGTTAAGTGATGCCGAGTTAAACTGAGTCAGAATGTAGACTTTGTTGATTCCACTGTTGATGCAGTTGCTCATTGGCACATCAATCAGCCTGTACGCTCCTCCAATCGGCACCTGCAATACAACCAACGTACGTCAATTTACTACATTTGTCATAAAGTTGTCAAGTTCAATAGAATTTAACAAGAAATGCGTACTGCAGGTTTTGCACGGCGTTTTGTGAGAGGGAAAAGGCGAGTACCGGCTCCACCTCCCAGTATGACCGCCACAACTGTCCTCGGGTCCCTTTTCTCCATCTCCAGGTCCCTCAACTGCACAAATATGTTCACCAAGATTTCAAGTCAAATCTACAAAGACAAATTGCATGGAAATGCAACATACACTTTGGTTCGATCACAATTTTGTGTAACATAAATCTGAAGACTTTATTTTGGTACCTCAAATGTGATATCTTTAGACATTTAAATCAAAACATGTTATACAAATATGAATCAGACTAAAATATCTTGCATTTTCATGTGTTCTCTCTCATAAACCAGGTACCTAAACATTAAGATGCCACATTTGAGGTACCAAAATGAAGGTTATGAACATACGTTACAGAAAACAGGAATCAGATGAGAGTACGCTGCATTTTCATTCAATTTGCCCAATCTAGGGGAATGCTATTCGTACTCGACTTTGACTTTTTTTTTAAGGGTCAGCAACTCACCTTTGCCTCACCTGTAGCAATGGTGGTGAGGGTCATGCATATACGTGACTTAACATTGTTTTTTTTTTGAACCCTGTGAGTAAAATTTAACTTCTTCCCCATCAACTCTCCATTGACAGGCCTCCAGTCCCTGGGAGCCAATCCAGAGCTGCCACGTAACTGCCGAACACCGGTGGCGGAGAGGGATACTGCCATTTTTCTGGTATGCCTTAGTTTTCAGAAAATGAAAATGTCGTATTTGCTTACATGGGGTGGACTGGGCGGGGTGGTACTGGGGGTGGGGTGGGGGGATTGCATTGCATGGTATGAGTGGTCAGCTAGGTTATCCATATGAATCTGTAACCACAAGAATCCCTCTCTTTGGGAAATTTTTGGGATATAGCCATCCTTATCTTATACGTACATAAAATTCTTATATTTGTATAATTATGTAATACCAACGAATATTCCTGTATGCATTTTTAGACCCGTAACCAACGTAATAATTCACCAAGTTTAAAATAATACTTCTTTTAAAAACACACACACACACACACATAAATTAATAATCTCAATTAACGTTAAAATAATAAATTACATATTTGAGTTACGATGCTTTTGTTAAATGTTTTGTTGGTCCTGATTTATTAATTAGGATGTATGTAGTATACAAAACGAGGGTTAGAAGTGGTTTTCAACCGTTGGATGAGAAAGGAATGCACATTAGGATGAGATGCACCAGATCAATTCCCTTCTTAAGCGCAATTCATGGGGAGGGAATGAGATTAAAAGTAATCAATGGTTTAGATCCACTTCTCATGATTCTCACATTAATTTCAACTTCTCACATAATCCTTTGCCTACAAAACGAAATGCGATAATCATCTATTCCATATAACTATGTTCCTCCTAACTCTTTGATGGCATGAAAAAATGAATAATAAGAACCTATTATGTTTTTCTATTACTTCAATTACATTTCGAGATGTATAAAAATATGACTAAATACCTAACTTAGAGGGTGGTTATATAAATGTAGAGAGTATAAATTAAATGGTAGTGGGAAAGAGGAAAACGTCTTATCAAAAGAACACAGATGGGTCATGGAAAGAATAGATTTCTTTTTCATATCCAGCTGTAGCTGCACAAGCCCTTCATGCTTCCCACAAATGCCCATCCTAGAACAAACTAAGAAGTAACTAACCAACTTCTATCTAGGAAAGACATAATTGACTCCATTAATCTTAATAGTTACACCACCCCACGGAACCACGGATTTTGAGAAAACATATTAAACTATGGTTGTTGGTCGAGGAGAAATCAATGTGGGAAGCACATGAAAAGGCAAGTTAACATTAAATAAACATAACTTTCCAAGTTATGGGACCCATGAGTGATCAAAAAGTTAAACTAGGTGCACATAATTGATTAAGGTTCGTATTTTGTTAGGGATCGGTTAATGCAATCACTATCAAATACGATGACGGGTCAAGGTTAATAAGTTTTGACGGTTTTTTTAAGTGACACGAGCCATTGTCTCGTTGGTCAACGGGCCTGTTAAGGTGACTAGGCCAAGAGAATTATAACGGTCATCAATTACAAATTCTCGATAAGGGACCTTTTAACGAACCAAAACCAGTTGTGCCTACCAGTATAAGGATCAACCATAACCGGGTTTTTGTCCATCTACTAATTACTGCAGACTCAATTCAAGGCTTTTACTTGTCTTGATTTTCGAAAATAGAGCAATTTTTATTTACATTGTGAGTTTTATTTCTTTTATATAAATGTTATATATTTAAAAAAGATCTTGTTATTCTGGATTTTTTTCATTAACGTGCTACTTTAGATGATTGATTTAATTTTTGCATTTGTTTATGAAATGTGTTTCCGAAAACACCATTTATAGAGGACTGGTTGTATTTAAGTAACTAATACAAAATATACATTAATAATTCTAAAATAAATGTTTATAATGAAAAAAGACAAATTGTTTTAAAAATGTGTAATTATTGCATTTTTTTTACAATGATTAACGGCTTTATTAGGTTTTTCAAGAGTAACTTGTTGCTAAAATTATAGCGGAGAGTTTTTTGAGAGTGACTTAGGGGCCGTTTATCAAACGCTTGTCCGGGTAAGTGCTTACCAAATTATATTACCTTAACCGATAAATATGACAATGACTAATAATCTTACCTGGTAAGAGCGAAAGCAATGATCAAGAGTCTTACCCGGTTAACGCTTACCAGGTAAATGTTTGCATATGATGCCGTTTTAGTGGACCAAAATCTTACAACTATAAGGCACGTGATAGCATTGAATTTAACCGATAAACGCTTACCGGGTAAATGTGTAGGTAAATGGCCCCTTAGAAGAACTTGGTTCTTAAATAAGAACCCAATTTCTTATGTTGGAATGTGTCACTTATATTTTTCTATTAGTTTATTGTTATTCATATAAATTTCTATTTTGTTTTAATAGGTTTATTTTATAAAAAGTTAATAAAAGTGGATGAACAGTATACCAAACCACAAAGAAGTTGGAAAAAAGTTCTTACCAAGTGAGTTTTTGTAGGTTCTTGTATAGTTGACATGGTGCTGATGTGGCGATACAAAATAATATTTTGAGGTTCTTTTAAGTCGTATCATTGTAGATGCTCTAATTGAATGACAATTTAACTTTAATAATAGAAGAATCATAAATTTATAACTGTCATAATTTAGGGTAAATGTATACCCCTAAATAAAATAGATATGCTTTTAACAAAAATATCTATCTATCTAAAGTTTCCATCAATGTAGAACGCAAACACAATTTACATCTTACGATGACGGGGGAAGACCGATTTCCATTTTGTGTGGCGGGAACACAAAAGTAAGCCACATGTCATTATTACCAAGTCTCACCTTAAGATAAATATTCTCTGTATAATGCCCCTTTCAGGTTCCTCCGCAAGACTTTTAAATGATCCTAGTGCATGCTCGTTTTTTAAATGAGTCTTACTTTACGAGTCAATAATCTCCATATAACGATCCTTAGATATTCACGGTCAGACACACTACGGGCCTGTATAAAGTCTCTTAGAACTTCGCCGCAGAAACCCATATGGTTTTGTGTCTACTCATCTTAGTTGCAAGATAAGAAAATTACAACTTCTCACTTAGACAACCATAAATGACCCTAATGCACATGGGTCGAAAGCAACAAAGTCACAATTCCCACAGTTATGATTTGGAGGGTCAAACATAACACCCTCTCACCATATTCCATATGAATATGCAAATACTTATACAACCAATACCTACGACCAACGTAGCCAACATTCTGAATTTGTGAACTATTTGCAAAATAGGAATGGTTAGTTTTCAAACAAATATAACTTAAGTTGGAAACAACATCACGACTTTTCTTGAAATAGTCCATGTTTGAATCCCCTTTTTGTAACACCCGTAATTTTTGGGTAAGTATAATTTCAAGTCAGTGTACAAATCGATCTTTCAAAAGAAATAGAAGAAATAGGATTATGGATTGAATCCTAAATTTTATAGTCTTGTTGGATGGAGAATTCAAATATGAATCCAACGGGCCTTTCAGGAGCGAAATCGAAGCTAAAACAAAGAAATTATGACCAAAACAGTGATCGAGCAATAAACCGGACGACCAGTGTCAAGTGGACGTCCGCATAGGGAAGCAAGTGGACGTCCACATAGGGTGGATGTCCGTGTGGTTCCGCGGAAGTAACAGAAGTTTCAGTCCTGTTGCAAGTGGACGTCCGCATAGGGCTCCAAGTAGACTTCTGCATTGAGTCTGGCGAAATTTTCACCCTTTTTCACCTTCAACTTTTCCCTCATCTCTCCGACTTTTACCCCCCATATCTAGATCTGATCTCCCTCTCCCTCTCCCTCATTTCGATTTTCTCCTCTAAAAACTCCAAATCCTTTCTCCTTTCTCCATCTTTCTCTCCCAAATCAAACCCCACACCATTTTTATTAACCTTAACCTTTCTAGAACCCCTTTCACTTCATCTTCTTCATCAAGTTTCTAGGGTTTCATCCAACTTTTTTTCTCCATTTTAAAGATTGAGAGTTTGTGGTTCATTTTGGTGACCCTATAGGTATTTTGGTTGGTGGATTCAAGTTATGGTTAAGGTAATCTTCTCTTTTCTTCATCTATGGAAATTAGGGTTTTGGTATAAGTTGAGATCTTCATGTAAAATGTTTGGGGAACGATTCGAAATGGTTGGATATGAATATTTATGGTTGGAAACTTATGGATCTAGGTTTTTGGAAGATTTGGCTTGAGGATTCAAATTTCTTCAAAGGAGCTCAAGTTGGGGAAAATCTAGATTTAGCCTAAATCTAGCAAGATGAGTTCAAGTTGATTTGTGAAAACGTTGTACATGCCAAAATGTCTATTTTAAAAGTGTTTATATGTTTTACCTGATAATTATCAAATGTTGGAGTAATTGAGGAGTTTTACTTAATTTGGGATATGTGGTTTTAAAATCTTGTGAAACACCTACATTTGGAATTTTGGATATTTTGATAAGTAATTACTATAACTAGGTCCCTTTTGGTGATTTATTATACGAATAAAGTTTATTTAATGGGTTATGCATTTTTGGTATATTTAGTTTTATAAAGTCGTTAGAAGACACACATTTTTGTATTAAGAGATATTTTTGTAAACATAAGGATATGAGTCCTTTTGGAAAATCGTTCGTCCCAATCTGTAATGAGTTTTTGGGCTAATCACATCTTCGAGGTATGTGTTTACATAAACGTTGTTTAAATTCGTTTTATTATAAGAGAATCGTTATTTGTCGGTTTATTGGGTTTTTAGCATTTAGCCCGGTTTTGACTTAAAAAAGTCTTGAGGACATTTGTCCGGTTTATATGGCTCATCGTAGAGTCCCATTTATGATTTGCATCTTGTTGCATATTAATGCTAAATACATGCTCGAGTGCATTGGTCCTTCATGTGTAGTCATGTAATTTTAGACGGTGCTGCATTGGATCCATAGACACGTAAGTCGGTATTTATTTGATGGTCAACTGGGTGTTGCGGGATTTGACTCCGGGACCCATGTATTATGACCTTAACCTTTCAAGTGTACACTAGGAGGGCTGGGTCCGGTTGTGTTATCATGTTGATGGGCGTTTGGGGTCTCCGTCATGACGGGGCAATGCCATGGTTGTAATCCCCGACTGTGTTGGGCCTTTAGTGGTATTCAGGTAATATTCACTAAGGTCAGCTGTCTCTTTGGGTGTAGCTTGAAAGGATTCGTAGGGGCACTTGGGCTTTTATGTCGTAAAGTGTCATACGATTAACGTTGTATGAGTGACATATTTTTGTGTTCCTCCACTCTCAATGGATACGAGTCTCCCCATTGTCGACCAACAGTATTTTGGATATTATAATGTCCTTGCTATATTATTGTTGGGCTTGTGCGATTGATTGCAAATGAGGACCTTAATATTGGATTTTCCTTCGCGTATATTAAGGTTTGAATGAAGCATGTCACTTCCATGCTTTGATATTTGGATTTTTTTCCATTTTATGGTCGCGTGAGTATTGGGTTTAGTTCCATGTTTTGGGTGACATATTATATTTATATGGATTGTTTTCCCATGATTTATGGGTTACGTTTTACGCCTCATCCGTGTTTAGATGTTTTGAATAATAGAGTTTTATTCTCGTTTTATTGTTTGGAAGTTTAATACGTATTCACGTTTTGAGTGAATTTCAGATATGGGTTCATTTTGGGGAAATGCTATATATTTTGGAGCTTTCGCCATAAGAATTTGTAGGCATTGGAAATTGGGTGATTTGCATATTTAATATAAACCCTTTTTGGAAATCATGATTTAAGTTGCACTCTTTTCATTAAACGAACTATTTTAACCATGATGAAAACTCTTGAACTCTCTAGGCATTAGCCTAACCTTTTTATTTGTCGGCATGTGCATCAGGTTCCGGTTGGGGATTAGTACTAGTGACACTGTGAAGAGATAAGTGCTAGTTGTATGCACGAGAAGTGATTAGCTTGGTGAAGTCTTCCGCATTTTGGGAGTAACAATTTGTATTGGGTTGAGTAACACCCGACCTTATGTAGTCTTGGTGTAAGACCTAAGTAAATAAATGTTGAAGTTATTTATGTTTTAAAGTTGAAGTATTTCCAAAGATGGATTTGTAGAAGGTATTTTATCTTTATTTGGTTATTTTACCGAAGTTTTTGTTTAATTGTTCTTTCCAAATTTGAGGGTGTTGGTCCCGAAGGTGCTTAACAAGTTTGTAGGAGGGGGGGGGGGGGTTGAATATAAACACAAATTTTTAGTTTAATAAATTGTTTATTGAAGAACCAAATCACAATTTATAGTTTGTTGCAGAACAAGATTAAGTAAAACATAATCTAAACAAACTAGAGAATCGCACAGTTGTTTGCACTAAGAAATGGAGAAGAAAGGTTGAGGGAATATAGAAATCAAGGGTTTTTATATACGGTTCACTAAGAGATAGATAGAAGGTTACTTTGAGAGAGAGTCTCAACCTTTCTATTTATAACCTATGCATTAAATGCATGGCAAGGTATTTTACATGTGTCACCTTTTGATTGGTTGTATGTCTCTGACTTTTGGAGACATGCTTTTGGCCGCATGGTGAATAGTGTAGTTCTTCAGAGTTGTTGTATGACTTGTAGTAGAGGTATGTCTCTTCTGACAGTTGTACCTTTTGTGCACGGATAAGACAAAAGAAACTTGGAGCATAAGCTTTGTGATCATCAATCGCTGAATATCTCTTCCTTTAGGGAGGTCAAAGGAAGTTCAGCGATCGCTGAAGCTTTTCTTCAAAGTTCTTCGCGTGTTGTGGACTTGCCTTGATTTCACTGATGTCCGCATCAAATCATGAGTAGACTTGTCGTTTTGTTCAACAACTTTGTCTTCGAGTCAACAGTGAACATCTTTGTCGCGAAACTTGTCTTCAGGGATTACATCTAACATATTACAAATAACCTATCAGCGATACTGAACAGACGCAGTGTGCAATCGCTGATGGTGAAACACTAATACATACAGATGTTAAATGTAATTTTCACTAAGTATTTTAAAGAGTCATTATCAAATCACTGAGAGAGTTTGGATCAACAATCTCCCCCAATTTGATGATAACAAAGCAATAGAAGAAAATTACTTTGATTCAAAATATAAAGATAGTCAGATAATGTTAGAACATAAATGTTCTACTTTAGGAAGTTTAGTAAAGTAATCAACATGTATTTGTATTGGGCCTTGTATATGGGTTTGGGCTTAAATGTAACAAGGGACTTGGGGGTATAAATAAGAATCTTGTAGTATTGTGTTTGTAATTTTTACTTTTAACAATGTAGACATCATACGAAAAGCTCTCTGTAGTTAGTTTGTTTTCATGTGAATAAAATCTACAGATTCCATCCCTAATTCCTTGTTAATTTGTTTATTATTCAATCAGTCATGATCTCAGGGACTTAACAAGTGGTATCAGAGCCTAACACAGAAATCTTTCTACGTACGATCGAGATCAGATTGGTTGACAGAACAGTCGCTGTAAAAAGTTTTTAAGAAATTTCGAATTTGTTGAATTGATGATAAATTGATTATGTGGTTATAGTCGAATTACTTGGAATCAATTACACTGTTTGATTTCAACAAATTTGAAGAAATTGGATCGATTTTGAGTATTTTGTTCGAAACTTTTTTATTCACTATGGTATGATCAAAAGTTGTTATAGAATCGAAATTAGTCAAGATCATCAACTACAATTATGCTCCAAAGTTGTTTTCGAACCTGTGTACAAAAGATCATCTCAAAATTTGAAGTATATAAGGTGAATTTGAAGATTTCAGTTGAAAACATTCGAGATCCATATAATTCGCATGATCAGATGAAGAACTCGCAGAAAGTTGAAGAATTCACATATGAAGATTTCGTATGATTAGATTTCGTATGATCCTTGAAGATGATATTTTTATCAAGTACAGAATTCACATGAGAGACATCTGCGAAAGGTACAGAATTCGCATGACAGACATATGCGAAATGATTAGAATTCGCACGGTATAACTCTTTGAAGATGAAATTTTTGTTAAGTGTAGACTTCGCATGTCCGTGAGATGCGTGAAATAAAGAATTCGCATGTGAGTGTGATGCGAAATGGAAGAATTCGCAGAAGATTGTTATGCGAATTGCGAGGAATTCACACATAGGCGCGTGCGAAAAGTAAGAATTCGCATGCAGGCCTATGCGAATTCTGAGGTGTTCGACTAAGTCCATCATGAGAATTGTGCTTAATGTGAATAGTTATATGTGAATTGTGACCTTTATGCAAAAAGTTTGTGACTTTTTAAAAAAAATGACTGTTCTGAACCCTGTTTGCTACAAGTTTGCCCTGTTCCCGAGCTTTTTACGCTGAATGCATATGTGACATCACTCTTATCATATGTTGGTCACATATCTTTAGCAACTGATCAAATCTTCACGAGTGCTCATGTATTTCAAGATTTTCAGATTTTGGATTTGATGATTTAGTCTCTGATTGGATTGAGTTAGCTGCCTGAGTATCTGCAATCATCAGTCTGGAAAGCTTCTTTTGTGGTTAGACCGCTGAGAGCACTTTATCATTCTTCTGACCTGATCACTCAGTAGTGTGAGCGACTGCAATCATTGTTCTGATGCTCGAGTCGTGATTCAGAATCCTGAGTGCTTATAATCATCCAGCTGAGAGCAATCATTGTTCCCGAGCTTTTTACGCTGAATGCATATGCGACATCACTCTTATCATATGTTGGTCACATATCTTTAGCAACTGATCAAATCTTCACGAGTGCTCATGCTTTTCAAGATTTTCAGATTTTGGATTTGATGATTTAGTCTCTGATTGGATTGAGTTAGCTGCCTGAGTATCTGCAATCATCAGTCTGGAAAGCTTCTTTTGTGGTTAGATCGCTGAGAGCACTTTATCATTCTTCTGACCTGATCATTCAGTAGTGTGAGCGACTGCAATCATTGTTCTAATGCTTGAGTTGTGATTCAGAATCCTGAGTGCTTATAATCATACAGCTGATTCGTGAAGAAAGGAGTTCTGGGTTTGATTGTTCAGTATTCTGGAAAGCAGTCAGAAAATGAACATCTTTCATCAGTTGTTGAACAATGTTTGTCTTCTAACCCTTGCCTTGTAGTGTTGCTACCGGATGCTATCGCCCGTAAGCTGATCAGATGAAGTTCTTAAGCTGAACTCTTATTTCAACTCGTGGTTCAAAGACAGACCAGATGTTATACACTGAAGATGCATTTGGTGGTCATTCCATAATTCAACACATATCATTCTTGTGGGCATACAGAATGTGTTGGGTTTACAAGAGTCAAAAGTTGTCTTTATGTGCACTCAGTCGAGGTTATGGTCTACATCAGATCTGATATTATAGTTGAAACTTTAAGGATAAGAGCTACTTTCAAGGGGGGGGGGGGGGTTAGAGGAGCTTTGATGTTTATGCAACACTAAGTTTTATAAAGAAATCAAGGGGGAGAGGAACTGAAGCTGGAGCTTAAAAGATAATGATTACTTTACAAAACTTAGGGGGTTAGAACATAAATGTTCTACTTTAGGAAGTTTTGTAAAGTAATCAACATGTATTTGTATTGGGCCTTGTATGTGGGTTTGGGCTTAAATGTAACAAGGAACTTGGAGGTATAAATAGGAATCTTGTAGTATTGTGTTTGTAATTTTTACTTTCAGCAATGTAGACATCATACGAAAAGCTCTCTGTAGTTAGTTTGTTTTCATGTGAATAAAATCTACATACTCCATCCCTAATTCCTAGTTAATTTGTTTATTATTCAATCAATTATGATCTCAGGGACTTAACAGGACTCATAACATACATGTCACAATTACTATTTTGAGGGATCTTTTACAGTAATAATGATGTAAAGTACTTCACTGAAATTTTCATTGATTTGCAAATAGATATTATAAAGAGGAATGTGAAAATTATAAGTACAAGTGAAGTCCTATACTACTGTAAGTCTAACTAATAGATTACAAGCTACAAAAAGGAATCTATCAGCTATGTGGGTTCTTCCATGATAGGGAGTTCTTCTACTATGAACATATGATCATGTACCTTTTCTCCTCTCTGTCTTTGAATAGCTTCTTCCTTTCGAATAAGAGTTTTGATGGGGGGTTCCTGACGAAGAATAGTCGCACCACAAGTAGAGAAGATCCTGTAGATGATTGAGAGGACAGAGAGAAAAATCTGAGACTCTCTGAAATCTGAGGTTTTCATCATAATATCGGAAGAATAACTCATACGGATTCTTTATCACTTTCCCTGCTATAAATGGTCCGCCAGGGCTTAGTGATAGATTGAGAGCTTAGAGGTCAGGAGGATCTTTGTGGATGGCTCAGGGATTCTTTCTCTTCTTCTTCTTGATCATCAATCTCTCTGATAGAGACTGTGATTATTGTGTCATCAGATTGAGTAGCTGGGATTATTTGCATAGACGTTCCCTTAAGCAGGGGAGAGAACTGTCTGAGCAAAAATAAAGGAGTTAGTGTATATTTGAGGAAGGAGAAAGATAAAGGCTAGAAAGACAAGTGTGAGAAGTGAGAAAAGAAGGAGATGGGAACTATAGAGAGACATACCTGAGAAGGTAGCTCCCCCTCAGAAGTTGATAGGAGTTTCAAATTCCCTTCAACAACAATGCCCTTTTGCTTGCTGTGGGTGGAGGAATCTGAAACTTTATCTTGTCTCCCCCTGCTTCATTTATTATAACACCCTTCATTGTTGGGGCATAAGCGATGATTGACACAGAGGTGAACCATAAAGATGGGTCCTCCTCGTCGTCATCATCATCAACGATGATATCTTTGGAACCTTGATCCTCAAGATCAATTTCCTCTTCATCTTCCTCTTCCTCTTCTTGGTTTTCTTCTTCTTGGAGCACAGAAGAAGAGGAAGGAGGTGCTTGCTCCTCAACGGCTGATTCCTCAGCGGTCTTCTCCCCCTCAGCCTGAGAGGGAGGTTATTCCACGTTTACCTCTGTGATCACTGTATTTTCTTCATTAGTATCCTTCTCCCCATCTTTGTCACCATCAAGGGAGTCATGTGTTTCAGCGGCAGCAGTGGGATCAACATCAGAGGTCTTGTGGGCATCAACCTCCAATGCCTTCAGACGATCTTCAATCTCTGGAATGATTGAGGTTGCCACATTGATAAACTCCACAGTGAGAGTTAGGGACATCCTGTCATCATCCGTGAAGGAAGGTTCTGGGACTGGAGCTGGTTCGTTCAGCTTAGTCAAAATATCAGCGAACAACTTGTTTGAACTGTCGATTTTCCCACTGAGAGTATTCGCCTCTCCAGTGAGTGCCTTCACTACCCCAGAAAGATTGTCAACATGTCCATTTAAAGATTGCAGCTGAGTAGTATTTATGGCCACGTGATCTTTCAGAGTATTAACCTCTATTTGTAACGCTGAGAGCTGAGATGCTTCAGCCTTGGTAGAGATGGTGGAGGAGAGGTTCTTCAACTCTTCACTAGCAGTATTGACTACTGAGGTGTTAGTGTTTATGAAAGTAGCGAGAGATTCCACCTTTTCGCTGACTTTGTGCAGGGAGGCATCCAACGTTGCCAAATTAGGACCTGTAAAATAAGTTAGGTGTTGAGCAAGAGATGGCTCAGGCTTATTTAGACGGGTGGGAGAAGTGTATAAGGATTTAGAAATGCCTGATGTATCAAACATGTTGTAAAATACCAAGTCCCCTTCAAAAGAGGGTGGCAAGGTTGTTTGAAAACCTCCGAGAGGGAGGCCATCAGGTCCTATGGTTGTAGATGAAAAAGTGGGCTGCTGTAAAGGTGATATATTAGAGACCAAGGAGATAGAAGGAGAAAGGGATGAGAAAGAAAGAGGAGTGTTGGTGATGTTGGGAATTATCTCAGCAGTGTTGTGAGGCACTGAGGGAAAAGTAGTTGTCACCAGTACTGAGTCTGTGGTGGGAGCGACTGAACCGATTGTTGAGGGTGCAACGATGGATGGGAGATCCAAGAAACCATCCAGGATGGTCTGTTGAGAAACGACCCAAGTTGTTGGTGATTGAGAGGTATGCTCATCAGTCTTCCTGGATTTTTTAGAGGTACCAGGGAGAGCTGATGATTTGCGTTTTGTTGAAATGGTGGTAGCAGCGGGGTAGCCGATGAAGGAACCACCGACGTAGCTGCCGAAGTGGAAGATTTTGGGGAGAGAAGAGAGCGTAAGGTGATAAGACTTACCTCGTTGGCGGCAGTGGGGAGGTCGAGGATTTTGGACCCGACTTTGGAGAGTGAACAGTCGGACTCCTTGGGATAGTTGTCCTTCAACATGGCTTGAAGGAAAGCAGAGATGAATCGAATGTAAGGGATTTTGAGATCCTTGTCAGCTTTCTCGACCTTAGAGAGTAGGTCTTCGAAAATGATGATGGCGTAGTCGATGTGACGTCCAGCGACCAAGGAGAATCCCATATGCACTTGTACTTTGATGGCTTAATCCAGCGACCCCATCTTTCTAGTCATGCATTGGATAATGTGGGTGAATATGTAGTTAAGTTCAGAAGGCATATTTGCCTTCAGAACCTTAGTGAGTTTCTTGTCAGGGATTAGAGTGCGAGGCTTGAAGTCCCATTGGTATCCCATCAGGTCTAGGAACCTGATTAGTTCTTCATCAGTGGGGAGAGCCTCAAATCCATCACCCTTGGAGGGAAATCGCAACACAGTGCGTAGAGTAGTAACAGTGATGGTGGCAGCACCATGTTGAGTTTGAAATGAAATGGCAGGCACCTTGTTTCCCTGCTTTGTAGTGATTTGGCTCTTTTCAGCAGTGTACCAGAACTGCTGAAGGAGAATCTTTTAGACCCGTGGTGCAACCTTCAGTGCATAGGCAAGGGATGAGTCTTTCAGAAAGTCAGCAGTAGTTTGAAGGTATGGGCAAGGTTTCTTTTCGGAGAAGTCCACCAGTGCGAGGAAGTTGTTAGGAGTGAGTTGCGAAGCAGTGAGATCAAACTTGACATTCTTGGATTTGATTAGAGCAGTTTGGGAGGCCATTGCTGAAATGGTAGAAAGTGGTAGAACGAAGAGTTTTTAGAGACAAAGGGTTGAAAAAAAAACTTTACCAATATCCTTTTTAAGAGGGAAACTTGTAAAAGATATGTATTCAAAAAGTTCAGTTTCTTTTTTAAGAAGGTTGGATAAACAGTCTTAAAAACCAAAGGTTTTTGCATAAAAATCATGAAGAGAAATGATTTTAATATAAGAAACAGTTTTTAATCCAAAGAAATACAAGTTTTAGGATTAAACAAAGGTTTCTGAGGTAAAATAAATGAAAAACAAGAACCTGGATTTCTTGAAGTTTTGAAGATTCAAAAGTTATTGAGTTCTTAAGTTGCTTGAATGCCGAGAGTAATTCTTGCTTTTTGATGCTTTGAGAGCGTAAAAGGTGAAATTATGAATGGCAAGCTTTTTATATGTGAGAGTGAATAGAGAGAAGGAATTAAGAGTGGGAAAAGGTGCTCATCATGACACAGACACGTCCCACGAAGTTGATTGGACAAGAAGTGCAACGGACGAACGTGTCAGAAAAAATGTGTGTCATGGATTGTCGGTTCAAATGACGTCACAAGAGGGAGAGAGAGTCTCGTTTCAATTTTAAATAAAATCTCCGATAAAAAAAATCAGGGATATGGTTTATTTTCTAAGAATCACTGAAGAGAAATGTCAGTGATAAGTTTTCTTTTTCAAAAACCTTTTAATCACTTGAAGGAAGTCAGTGATTAAGTTTTAAGATTTTGAAAAATCATCTCGCTGAATAGGATTCAGTGAGGAAGGATGTGAAAATATACCTGACTATCAGAGAAATTTTAATCAGGGATGATGAGATGAGAGAGAATTTTATAACTGATTTAACGCGTAAATGTTGAAGAATTAATCTTCAAGATTCAGCATTCCAAGCTCACTTCTGGATCTTGCCTCATCAAGAGGTTTGGTAAAAAGTTCAGCAAGCTGATAATCAGTAAGGATAAAATGAAGTTCGATGTCTCACATGATCTCTGATAAAATGATATCTGAATTCAATGTGCTTTGTCTTTGAGTGTAGCACTGGATTGTTTGCTATAGTGATAACACCAGTGTTGTCGCAATAGATTGGAATTTTGGAAAGCCGAAGGTCATAGTCTAATAGCTTATTTCTCTTCCATAAGACCTGAGCACAACAACTTCCAGCGGCTACATACTCAGCTTCAGTTGCGGAAGTGGACACTGAGTTTTGCTTTTTTCTAGTCCAACATACCAACTTTCCACCTAGGAGTTGGACAACCTCTAGTGGTGCTTTTTCTATCCAGTTCGCAACCTGCGAAATCACTATCTGAATAGCCAGTGAGATCGAACCCTGAGTCCTTGGGGTACCAAAGACCAAGGTTAGTATTTCCCTTAAGATATCTGAAAATTCGCTTTACAGCAATTAGATGGGATTCCTTGGGTTCTGATTAATATCATGCACAGAGACAAGTAGAATACATGATATCAGGTCGGCTCGCTGTAAGGTACATCAGGGAGTCTATCATTCCTTTATAGGCAGTGACATTAACAGTTTTCCAGAGGGATCCTTATTTAATGTCAGCGGAAGTGCCATAGTAGTTTTCATCGCTGAGGTTTGAGTAAGATCAAACTTTTTTACCATATCCTTAACATACTTTCCCTGATGAATAAACGTATCTTTCTCAGATTTCTTGATCTGTATTCCAAGGAAGTAAGTTAGTTCACCCACCATACTCATTTTATGTTCTTTCTTTATTCTTTCAGCGAATCGAGTACACAAAGATGGGTTAGTAGAACCAAATATAATGTCATCAACATATATTTGAACAAGAATAATATGACCTTTTATTTTTCTGAAAAATAAGGTGTTATCAATTTTGCCACGCTCAAATCTTTCAGAGACAAGGAAAGAGGAGAAAGTGTCATACCAAGCACGAGGAACTTGTTTTAACCCATAGAGAGCCTTATCCAACTTATATACATAGTGTAGATACTTAGGATCAGAGAACCCTGGGGGTTGTTCAACATAGACTTCTTCATTTAGTTTTCCATTTAGGAACGTTGACTTGACATCCATTTGAAATACCTTGAAATCTTTGTGAACTACATAGGCTAAGAATAATCGAATTGCTTCGAGCCTAGCCACAGGAGCAAAGGTTTCATCATAGTATATGTCATTCTCTTGTCTGTAACCCTGAGAAACTAGCCTAGCTTTGTTGCAGGTTACAGTCCCATTTTCATCCAACTTTTTCTATATACCCATTTGGTGCCTATAGCAGATTTGGCAGATGGTCGGGGAACGAGATTCCAAACTTTGTTTCTTTCAAACTCAATCAGCTTTTCTTGCATAGCGCTGACCTAGTTTGGATCTCTGAGGGCATCATCGGTTCTCTTTGGCTCTAAGAGAGAGAGAAAATTTACAAAGAGACAGATATTACCTTAACTTCGTCGTGTCTGAATACTTGCATATGGATCACCAAGGATTCGATCTATGAGGTGATTGTTGGTCAATCTCTGAGCTGGAGCATGATCGCTTAATTCATGCATTGTATCAGCAATAGGAATGTTCATTGATGAAGAAGCTTCAGCTTGAGGTTCATCAACTATCAATTGTTGTGTTCCAGATATAACATTGTTGGGAACTGAAGAATTCATCAAGTATGGTTAATGCTGCTGGTTCAATGTTACTACTGCTAGAAGACTTAAAGGTTAATACTGCTGAGTGTTACTACTGCTAGTACTATTAATACTGCTAGTCAAAGTTAGTGCTGCTTGAACAAAGTTAGTACTGCTTAGCTAGTTAGTACTGCTAGTAGTTAGTACTGCTTAGTAGTTAATGCTGTTGAAGATTAATACTGCTTACATGATGAAGATTCGTATGAAAGGATATACATGGAAGCTTAGAGATATACATGGAAGATATACTGAAGATATTTTATTGTATTTATCTTTTGTATTCAGTATATATATTGTATAGTTTAGAATAGTTTAACATACGGAACTTAATTCATTCTTTTAGAAAGAAAAAAAAAAATTAACCTCAAGGCATAGATCCTAATTCTAGAGAAGTAGAATTCGTATTGGTGAGCCTGTTCATCAATATTGAGGTTGAGTGTGTAATCTTGTAATTTCAAAGCATTCAATACAAGCTTACAGTTTGTTCTTCATATTTTCTGTATTGATTTACTGTTTCATTGAATATCAAAGTGTTATTCCGCAAACTTCTTTGATATTGTTTCTGAGAATTAATTCTTGTTGAGAATTCGATCCTGACAAGTGGTATCAGAGCCAAACTCTCTCAGAAACAGTTATTCATCATGGAAAATCTTACAGAATCAAGCAGTACTTTGGTCTCAAAAGTTCCAATGCTCAGATCCAATGAATTTGACATGTGGAAGATCAGAATCAAGCAATATATTCTCCTCACAGATTACTCTATGTGGGACATCATTGAGAATGGCCCATCTGATGAAGGAAAGATTGGTGAAGATGGCAAAAGAACCCCTCCAAAGACAGATGCAGACAGGAAGACAAGGCAGACAGAGATGAAAGCCTTGAGCACACTGCTCTTGGCCATTCCAAATGAGTATCAACACCAATTCTGCAATTGCACTGATGCACAGATGCTCTGGAATGCTCTAGAGAAGAGATTCTCAGGTACCAAAAGTACCAAGAGAAATCAAAAGGCAATCTTAAAGCAACAGTATGAAAACTTCATCTCAACTAAGAATGAGTCCATGACTCAAACTTTTGACAGGTTTAATAAACTAATTGGTGAACTAGCTACTATGGGAGTACAGATTGATCAAGATGATGTGAACAGAAAGTTCTTAAGGTCCCTTGGAGATGAATGGACCATGTACACTGTGTCATTCAGACAGAATGATCAGTTGGAAGAAAAAGAACTTGATGATCTGTACAATGATCTTAGAGTATTTGAAGCTGAGGTGGAGGCAAAGAAGAAGCCTTCTGGATATATTCATAATGCTGCACTCCTATCAGCATCAATTGATTCTACTGCTAACCCTGAATCAGTTAATGCTGCTAATGGAACAAATCAAGATAAAGGCACTGATTCTGTGTTTGAAGCTTTTCTTTCTAATCATGGAAATTCCTCTTTGATTAATGATGACTTAGAACAACTCCATCCCGATGATCTGGAAGAGATGGATATTAAATGGCAGATGGCCATGCTCTCCATGAGAGTTAAGAAGTTTATAAAGAAGACTGGGAGAAACAACTTCTCCCAAAGAAGAGAAGATGGAGCAGGGTTTGATAAATCAAAGGTAGAATGCTACAAATGCCATCTGAAGGGACATTTTGCTAGAGAATGCAGAAGTGGAATGTCTCACAACAACAACCATCAACAAGCTCAATCTGGAAGCTTCAATAACAACAGAAACTCTGCTCAAGCCCTTGTTTCTCAACAAGGAATGGGGTTTGATTGGAGTGATCAAGCAGAAGAAACTATTCAGAATCAAGCTCTTATGGCTAAAGTATCTGATCTCCCATCTGAGGTAAGTTCTAATCTCTGTTCTAAAACTTGCATAGACACTGTTAAAAGGTACAGGGATCACAATCAGAAGATGAGTGATGACCTTAAGAGATTAGAAAAAGATATAAAAGACTATGTAAGGATTGTAGAGAGATTTGAAGATCAGATCAAAGGTTTTCAAGCCAATGAACTACAACATTCATATGACACCAATTACTGGCAGTGGGAGAAAAAGGATTTAGAACTTAAACTGACCAAATCTAAAGAGGAGAGTGAAAAACTGAAAGAGGAGCTAACCAAGGTTAAGCTTGATGTAGAAAAGTTTTCCAATGCTTCTAAAGCAATGGACTCTTTACTACAAAATCAGATTCATGATAAGCTGAGAAGAGGAATTGGGTACAATGCCACACCTCCACCATATAACAACAATTACATTCCTCCTACTTCAGACCTGTTAGACACCAAAGATAGGAAGGACTTGCCTGAGGGAGCCACTGAAATAGATCCCTTAGATGAGGTAGTTGTTGAGGATAAGACTGAGAAAGAGGTTGGAAAGAGTAAGGAGAACAAGGTGAGTGGTGAGATTCCTCTAGAGAATAACATTATCACCAATGATGATTGTGGAAGGGCTTGGATCAAATCCAAGGACATAGAGAAGACAGAGGGAAAGTCTGGTAAGGTCCATTACAAACAGACCACAGTTGTGAATCCAGGTCCTTGCAAACAATGTGCATGTAAGAAGAATGAGCCCCAAAAACAGGACAAAAAGAGGGGAAATCAAAGAAACTGGAATAATCAGTGGGCACAAAAACAAGGGGTTGATCTGAGTAAAATCAATAGACCAAAACCTTGTTTTATCTGTGGCAAATTGAATCATCTTGCAAAATTCTGTTATTTCAATCCTATGAAACAAAGGATGAATTTCCAAAGATCCATGCAAAAACCCTTTGGTTATAAGAAAATTGAAAAGAACCATGTGGCTAAGAAAACTGTTAAAACTAAAAGCCACATGAAGAAAAAGTCTGTTAAAGAAAGTGTCAATATGTGGATTCCTAAAAGCACTAAAACTGTTAGTACTGCTACCACAAATAGTGTTGCTGACAATGATAGTGCTGCTAGAAGTAATACTACTGCTAACAATGTTAATGCTGCTAACAAGGTTAGTACTGCTAAACCTGTTAGTACTGCTAACTCTGTTAGTACTTCTAAGGTTAGTACTGCTTCTAGTGTTGGTTCTGCTAAGCCAATCATATTGACAAAATACTCTAATAAAGAGTGCTCTGAGTTTAAAAACCTCATTAAAAAGGAATGTAAATACTTTGATGAGAAAGGGAGACCCAAGACCACTTTTGCTTGGGTCCCCAATCATACTAATTGATTTATTTTATGTGCAGGGCAACCAACAGCTCAAGGGAAAGAGCATTTGGCATGTTGATAGTGGTTGCTCTAGGCACATGACTGGCAACATGTCATGCCTTCAGGATTTCAAGCATATTAATGGAGGACATGTTGCATTTGGAGACAATCTTACTGGTGGTAAGATAAGTGGAAAAGGTAATGTCACCAAAGGTAAGATGACATTTGAGGATGTCTACTATGTTGATCAATTAAAGTACAACCTGTTAAGTGTATCACAGGTTTGTGACAAACAACATAGTATATTATTTACTAATACTGAGTGTATGATTCTTGCTCCAGGGTTCAAGGTAGTTGATGAAAGCATGATACTACTTAGAACTCCAAGAAAGGACAATGTTTACTGTCTTGATTTGGACAATGTTGATAGTGATTCATCTCTAAATTGTCTTGTTTCAAAAGCTTCTGTAGATGAATCCTCCCTTTGGCACAGAAGGATGTGTCACATGAATTTCAAGACTATGAACAATCTTGTTAAAAATAACCTTGTAAGAGGTTTACCTTCAAAAGTCTTTTCATGTGATGATCATTGTGTTGCTTGTCTTAAAGGCAAACAACACAAAACTTCTCATAAGACCAAAGAGTTAAATTCTGTTTCTTCTTGTCTCCAGTTACTGCATATGGATCTGTTTGGTCCTACAAATGTTATGAGTATAGGCAAAAAATCTTACTGCTTGGTTATTGTTGATGATTACTCCAGATTTACTTGGGTATATTTTCTAAGAACTAAGGATGAAACTAGTGATCTTATCAAATCCTTTATTCTAAGAATTGAAAACCAAACTAATCAAAGAGTAAAAGTCATTAGATCAGATAATGGAACTGAGTTTAAAAATCATGATCTAAACACCTTTTGTGAAGAAAAAGGTATTGAGAGGCAATTTAGTGCTCCTAGGACTCCTCAACAGAATGGTGTTGCTGAAAGGAGAAATAGAACACTAATAGAGGCTGCTAGATCTCTGTTGGCTGATTCAAAATTACCAATTACCTTCTGGGCTGAAGCAGTTAATACTGCTTGTTATGTCCAAAACAGAGTTCTAGTGGTCAAGCAAAAGAACAAGACCCCATATGAGCTTTTAAATCAAAGAAAACCTTTTATTGGTTTCTTCAAACCTTTTGGGTGTCCTTGTACAATTCTAAATACCAAATCTCACTTAGGTAAGTTTGATAGCAAAGCAGATGATGGATTTCTTGTTGGATATTCATCTCAGAGTAAGGCCTACAGAGTTTTTAACTCTTCTACTAGAATAATTGAAGAAAGTGACAATGTCAAATGCAATGAGAACACACCAAATCCTGTTGGGTCTGGGCCTCAGTGGCTATTTGACATTGATTCACTAACTAACTCTTTTGGTTTCAGTAATGAGTATACAGGAACAGGTAGTGGAGAATCAGAGATCACACAAGTTCAAGAAAGTATATCTAAATCTGTGATTTTTCCCATACCCACAGTAAATTCAGTTGAAGACTGTGAAAAGGAATCATTTACTGAACCAAGTCAGAGTGAAGAAGACACTAGAGATGAGGAGACTCAAGAAAACAATGAAGTGGCATCTGAAAACACTTCAGTTGAGTTGCATGAATCTAATCTTGAGGCTGGATTAAATGAAGAACCTAGTTACAACACCAAAGTTCAAAAGAATCATCCTCCACAGTTGATAATAGGAGATATCTCTTCTCCTATGATGACTAGACATCAAAGCAGACTTCAGGAAATGCAAGATCAACAGCATACAGTGCTTTCTTGTTTTCTATCACAGCTTGAGCCTAAAAAGGCACATGATGCTATGAAAGAATCCAACTGGATAGAAGCAATGCAAGAGGAACTGTTACAGTTCAAGCTACAAGATGTGTGGGATCTAGTAGACCTTCCTAAAGGTCACAGAGCAATTGGCACAAAATGGATCTTCAGAAACAAGAGAGATGAAAGAGGTATTGTTATAAGAAACAAAGCAAGGCTGGTGGCTCAAGGCTATACTCAAGAAGAGGGTATAGATTATGAAGAAGTTTTTGCACCTGTAGCTAGGATAGAAGCAATCAGACTATTCCTAGCCTATGCTTCTTACATGAACTTCAAAGTCTACCAAATGGATGTAAAAAGTGCTTTTCTCTATGGATCAATTGAAGAAGAAGTATATGTCTGTCAACCACCAGGGTTTGAAAACCCAAGCTATCCAGACAGGGTATACAAATTAAAGAAAGCACTTTATGGACTACATCAAGCCCCAAGAGCATGGTATGACACTCTGTCATCCTATCTCTTGGAAAATGACTTTGAAAGAGGAGTCATTGATAAGACTCTATTTATCAAAAGAAAGAAGAAGGATATCTTGCTGGTCCAAATCTATGTTGATGACATTATTTTTGGTTCTACAAGAAACAACATGTGCAAGGAGTTTGAGGATTTAATGCATCAAAGGTTCAAAATGAGTTCCATGGGGGAACTTACTTTCTTCCTTGGCCTCCAAGTTCAACAGAAGTCAGATGGTATTTTCATCTGTCAATCCAAGTATGTGCAGGATATTCTAACCAAGTTTGGTTTCTCAGAATCAAAACCTGCCAGCACACCTATGGAAACACACAAGCAGATCACAGCAGATCTTGAGGGGGAGGATATGGATGTGCATCATTATAGATCCATGATTGGCTCTCTCATGTATCTCACAACATCAAGGCCAGATATAATGTTTGCAGTCTGTGTATGTGCAAGATTCCAAGTTAGGCCAAAGCAATCTCACTTTCAAGCTGTTAAGAGGATATTCAGATATCTCAAAGGGCAACCCAGATTGGGACTTTGGTATCCTCATGACTCACCCTTTGACCTAATAGCATACTCAGACAGTGACCTAGGTGGAGCAAACTTGGACAGAAAATCTACTTCTGGAGGATGTCAGTTTTTGGGTGCAAGACTAGTCTCATGGCAGTGCAAGAAACAAACCACAGTATCCACATCTACAACAGAGGCATAGTACATAGCAGCTGCAAGTTGCTGCTCTCAAGTCTTATGGATTCAGAATCAAATGTTGGATTATGGGGTAACCTTTCTACACACTCCAATTTTTATTGACAACAGCAGTGCTATTAGCATTGTGAATAATCCAGTCAAGCACTCAAAAACAAAGCACATTGAGATCAGGTATCACTTTATCAGAGATTGTAATGAAAAGAAACTTATTCAAGTTGTCAAAGTTCACACTGATAATCAGTTTGCTGATCTATTCACTAAAGCATTTGATGTGGGTAGATTCACTTTCTTGGTAACAAGTGTGGGAATGACCAACTCTGAATAAATCCCCTTCTCAAAAAGTGGTTTTATACCTGTTTATTATCCTTGGAGTTACTAATCTTTTTTTTTTTCAGGATATGCATAGCAGTACTCAGTGATTAGCAAGTTTAAAAGGAGTAAAGTAGTTAATACTGCTTTCAGTTAATACTGCTAGTAGTTAATACTGCTTTCAGTTAATACTGCTAGTGGTTAATACTGATTTCCGTTAATACTGCTAGTGGTTAATACTGCTTTCAGTTAATACTGCTAGTAGTTAATACTGCTTTCAGTTAATACCGCTAGTGGTTAATACTGCTTTCAGTTAATACTGCTAGTGGTTAATACTGCTTTCAGTTAATACTGCTAGTAGTTAATACTGCTTTCAGTTAATCCTGCTAGTGGTTAATACTGCTTTCAGTTAATACTGCTAGTGGTTAATACTGCTTTCAGTTAATACTGCTAGTAGTTAATACTGCTTTCAGTTAATACTGCTAGTGGTTAATACTGCTCGCAGTTAATACTGCTAGTTAGTTAATACTGCTCGTAGTTAATACTGCTAGTTAGTTAATACTGCTCTAGGTTAATACTGCTTATGTTCCAAATACTATAACTACTCTTTGCCCGCCTAAAAGTTCATAACGACTCTTTGCATACTAATCTCTTGCTCTCAAAACCTTTTCTCTCTCAAGTTCGAAGTTTTCAGGCAAGCTTTTCACTAAGACCAATGGCATCCATGACTTTCATCGACGAGCACAATGAGATTGCGATGCTACAAAAGCCAAAGCAAGCTGCAGGATTTCATCAGATTGTGGATTTCCTCAAGTCAAGCCACATTGCTCATGCTCTTAGTGTATCCCCTACAATCTATATCGAGCATCAAAGGCAGTTCTGGGCCAATGCAACCATTGTTGTTGAGAATGGTGTGCAGATGATCAAGACAAGAATCTGTGATCAATCACTCACGGTTACTGAAGAGGTTATTCGCATCTGTCTACGTCTAGACGATGCCTCTGGTATAACCTCTATCCCAAATGATGAACTCTTTTCAAACCTTACAAGAATGGGGTATGGAGGCCCTTTGGGAGTTTTCAAAATTTCTAAAGCAAAATTCTCACCCCAATGGCGTTTCTTTGTCCATACTCTTATGCACTGTATCTCCAAAAAGACTACTGGATGGAGTGAGTTCAGCAGCACTATTGCTTATGCTTTGGTGTGCTTGGCCACTGCCAGAAAGTATAATTTTTCTAAAATGATTTTCAGTGATCTTGTCTCAAACATGGGCAACAAAAAGAGCTTCTTTATGTACCCCAGGTTTGTCCAAGAAGTCATTACTCATGAATTGACGGATATACCTCAACTTGTTGGGGTATATGTACCTAAACCCCCCAAAGGCAAGGTTTTCTCAAATATGAGAAGATCTGCTGGGGACTCTGAAGGAGTTGACACCCCATTGTTCTCTACAATGATGGTGGTGTCCCAAACCACTGAAGGTATGGCAGCAGGGTCAAGGCCCCCATTAGACCAATCCACTGCTAGCCAAGCCCAACCTTCCCTCTCAAAATCCATTCCCCAGTCCCTTCTTGAAAAACCAACATCTCCTATCACCCAAACTTACAAGAGAAAACAGGTCAAGAAGGCTCCTTCCCTTCTTGTACCATTACCCACTAAGCCTATAAGCCCTCTAAGGGAGAATTCTCCCCTAGAGAATATCCAAAGGGAAACCACAAGGGTGTCTCCCAACCCAAAGGAGGTGCTCTCTGAGGAGGAGGTAGAGCATATGGGTGATGAGGCTGCCACTACTCCTGCTAGTACAGAGGAGGAAAGTGGTAACATTAATAAGACCTCCCCCATGGCAACTTTGAATGAGCAATCATTTGAAGGTCCCTGGTGCCAAGAAACCACAGGGGTGGATAGTGCCTCTGCAAGGCAGAAGACTTCCACAAATAAAAGATCCAATGATCCTTCAAAGGAGGGTAACACTTCTGGAGAGGGTGAGGACAGATATACATACGATGAATTGATGGAAACAATGGGGAACATCAATCAAGATGTTCTCAAACAAGGCAAAGAAATTGAAGAAATGAAGCTAGTAATTCTGTCTCAACAAGAACAGATTGCTAAGCTGAAAAGGATGGTGGTTAGTCTGGTACAAAGGAAGAAGAGAAAGCAATTCCAATTAAGGAGAAGGACCACTGAGGATGATGCTCCCAAAAAGGGGGAGCTTGATGGAGAGAAAGTTGATGTTGAGGGGGAGAAGCAAGCAGAAACAGTTACTACTGCTGACATTAATAAAGCAGCAGAAACTGTGAAAGAAGTGTTAACAGATCTTGAGATTGCAGAAACCTTACTAAAAGCCAAGAATGATACTCCCAAGGTCACTTCAAAGATCAAAGGTGTAATCATAAAAGAACAAGGTGAAGTGATCAAGAAAGATAACAGTAAGAAGGATATGAGCAAAGACAAAGGAAAAGCAAAGATGGTAGAATCTGATCAACCAATCAAAAAGCAAAGGTTGGTTGAATCAGATGAAGCCCTAGCTAAAAAGATGCAGGAGGATATTGAAAAAGAAGAAAGAATTCAGATGGAAAAGGACAGGGAAATGGCAAAAGCTCTAGCTGCTGAACTGAATGAAGCTTATCAACAGAGTATGGCAACTGAAATTGCACAGAAGAAAGCTGCAAGTATGAAGAAAGCTGTGGTTAAAACAGTTGCAAAGAAGAGAAGACCCTCAAAGACATTCTTAGGTACCCAAGAGAGAAAGAAGATGATTATATTTCTCAAAGGTGCTGTAGGAGTCAAAAAGGAGATGTTCTCCAAAATGTCTTTTGAGAAGATCAAAGAGCTCTATGATTCAGAGATGTTAAAGCTTCAGGGAAGTGAAACTGCTAGGGTGGAGATGGAGAAGAGAATGAAAGAAAGTAATGACTTTGACTGTCAAAAGCCATTTCCAGATGAGCAAGAAACACCTCCTAAGAAAGAGTCCACCTTGGGAGAAAGTCTAAGGACTTTAAAGAGAACAAAAATGATGGCAAGGAGAAAGCCAATTAAAAAGCCTAGAGTATCTGAAGAAGAAGCTGATAAGGTTGCTGAAGAAGAAGGGACACCTGAGTTATCTAAACAGACAGAGCCATCTAACACTGATGATGTTAATTTGTATATGGCAGTGATGGACAAAGTGCCTGAACCAATTTCAGCAGAGCCTGTAGGAGTTAAGCCTCCTGAGGTGATTCTCTGGGATACATTGACAGTGGATGGAAAGGAATACATAAGGCTGAAAAGAAAGGATGAAAAGTATGAAGTGTTTAACACATGGGCTAAAATTGTCAGAACATGCTCTAGATCAGATATTGAAGAGATGTTTGAGATAGGAATGAAGTTGTATGCAGATCTTCTAAAGGCTCCAGGGATTTCAATTACAAAACTGGTAATGGAGTATCTGTGTATGATGTTCAAACCTGAAGAAGTAAAGCACTTGATCAAGGATGTCTTCAAATCAGTAAACAGTTGGACTCTATATGAAATTAGTGGAGTATATACAGTGACTTTGGATTTAAATCACACTGAATACTTCCTAGTGGATAGAGTGTATAATCATAGCAGATTGAAGCTACATGCCATGCTGAAGAAAAAGTTAAGGTGTGTTCCAGATTCAGAAATGGCTAAATACTTGATTCAAAGAACCATCAATCAGAGTTTGGGATTGGATGCAAACACGGGAATTTAGACCATAATAGAGTTTTGGGAGCATCTTGAAGAAAATTTGAAGAACTTGACTTCTCTTCCTAAAAGTCAAGTTAGGGGGAGATTGTTGGGAACTGAAGAATTCATCAAGTATGGTTAATGCTGCTGGTTCAATGTTACTACTGCTAGAAGACTTAAAGGTTAATACTGCTGAGTGTTACTACTGCTAGTACTATTAATACTGCTAGTCAAAGTTAGTGCTGCTTGAACAAAGTTAGTACTGCTTAGCTAGTTAGTACTGCTAGTAGTTAGTACTGCTTAGTAGTTAATGCTGCTGAAGATTAATACTGCTTACATGATGAAGATTCGTATGAAAGGATATACATGGAAGCTTAGAGATATACATGGAAGATATACTGAAGATATTTTATTGTATTTATCTTTTGTATTCAGTATATATATTGTATAGTTTAGAATAGTTTAACATACGGAACTTAATTCATTCTTTTAGAAAGAAAAAAAAAATTAACCTCAAGGCATAGATCCTAATTCTAGAGAAGTAGAATTCGTATTGGTGAGCCTGTTCATCAATATTGAGGTTGAGTGTGTAATCTTGTAATTTCAAAGCATTCAATACAAGCTTACAGTTTGTTCTTCATATTTTCTGTATTGATTTACTGTTTCATTGAATATCAAAGTGTTATTCCGCAAACTTCTTTGATATTGTTTCTGAGAATTAATTCTTGTTGAGAATTCGATCCTGACAAACATCATTCACTGAGAGGTCTTCAGAGATGTTAGGTGATTCAGAGGTTGAAAGATCTGATGGAGGAAATGTGTTTAAAGGAACAACTGAAACCCATGAGTTGGGTTAAGTGTTAGGAGGTATGATGGTTGGATCATCATCATCATCGTTGGTAGGATGCGCATGATGATGTAAGTTGAAGAGAGGTTCAGTTTCCCCATAATGAGAAAACATCCAAGCATTTAGTTCAACATTATCAGCTATAGGTTTAGAATTCGCTGATCTTGATTCATCAAAGGTGACATGAATTGTTTATTCTACAGTTTGTCTTCTCTTATTGAAGACCCTGTAGGCTTTGGAGATTGAGGAATATCCGAGAAAAATTCCATCATCAGCCTTTGGATCAAACTTTCCAAATATATCTTTGTTGTTTAAGATAAAGCACTGACAACCAAAGATGTGAAGAAAACTGATAGATGGCTTTCTTCCATGGAATAGTTCATAGGCAGTCTTATTGAATCGTTTAACAATCAGTGACCTATTCTGAGTGAAACATGTCGTGTTGACAGATTCTGCCCAAAATTGAGTTGGAAGATGAGAATCGTTGAGTATTGATCTACTCTACCATCCCGGTAAAGCCAATGTAGTGGCGGATGCATTGAGCCGGAGAAGCCATGATGGCGGCGTTAAATTGTCCCTTACAAGAATCGACGTGGTATCCAGCTTGGTGGAAAGCATCAAGATGTGGCAAGTGGAAGCACTCAAAGAACAAAATTGTCAGGATCGAATTCTTAACAAGAATAAATTCTCAGAAACTAATATCAAAGAAATTGCGGAATAACACTTTGGTATTCAATAAAACAGTAAATAAAACAGTATATGATCAATAACTTGTAAACTTGTATTGAATGCTTGAAGTTACAAGATTAAACACACAACCTCAATATTGATGAACAGACTTACCAATACGAATTCTACTTCTCTAGAATTAGGATCTATGCCTTGAGGTTGATTCTCTCTAAAACTTAGAATGAATAATTATCAAACAAAAGTTATCTAACAATTCTAAACAATACAATATATATACTGAAGATAAAAGCTAATTACAATTAATAAAATATCTTCAGAATATCTTCCATCATTATCTTCAAGCCTTCCATGAATATCTTGATTCTTTCCAGCTGTCATCTTTTCCATCCGGATCTTCAAGTCATAAGCAGTACTAATTATGCTCATCAGCATTAATTTCTTCAAGCAGCATTAAATTGGTCTTAGCAGCATTAACTACTAAGCAGCACTAACCACTAGCAGTACTAACTAGCTAAGCAGTACTAACTTTGTTCAAGCAGCACTAACTTTGACTAGCAGTATTAATTCTACTAGCAGTTCAGCAGTATTAACTTTGAAGTCTTCTAGCAGTAGTAATTCTGAACTAGCAGCATTAACTGTACTTGAGCTTTTCTTCAGTTCCCAACAATCTCCCCCTAACTTGACTTTTAAGAAAAGAAGTCAAGTTCTTCAGAATTGATCTTCAAGATGCTTTCAACACTTCAGTTCACACCCCTAGATTAGGATTCAAACCTAAGCTTTGATTAATGATTATGCTAACCACAATCTTTGCCATTTTTGAATCTTTTGAACATGTAAGCTTGGCATTCAACATAGCTTGTAATTTAGCCTTGCTGTGATCATAGATTTTATCAACCAAGTAGTACTCATGATAAGCTCTGTCCACAGTGATGACATAGACTCCACACCTTTCAAATATCATCCAGTTTTCTATTCTTTGGAATTTATTCTGTAGATGCAAATCTCTGATCACATGTTGAACTTTGCTAGGATCAAACATCATGCATAAGTACTCCATGACTAATCTGATTAAGCTCATTCCTTCTCCTTTCAGCTCCTTTTCATATAAACCCAATCCAACTTTAAACATCTCTTCTAAATCTGATCTTGAACAGCTTCTGATGAGTCTACCCCAAGTAGAGTACACATCATATATATCTCCCACTCTCTTAAGCCTGAAGTATTTCTTTCTTTGATCTTCCAGAATATCCCAAAAGATGACTTCTGGTGCTTTCATAGAAATGGGATCAGCTTGAACTGGTTCATCAGCTGTTGTAGTCATATAAAGCTCAAGATTATATTGCTTATTGGACTGTTCTGGGTTCTGCACAGATTCAGCTGAAGGAGTAACTGAAGGTTCTGCTGCAGTTTCTGCTCTTTCTTCAACTCTTGGCCTTTTGCTTTGCTTCTTGGAAGCTATAGTCTTCACCCTTTTTGCAGATTTAGCCTCTATACCAACATTCTCTGAGTCTTCCTTATTCTCTTTTGTAGGTGTGACTTCCTCAGGGAATGGTTGCTGAATGTTTAGATCATGTCTCTCCTTCATTCTTCTTTCAGCCTCTTCCCTTTGTGAGGAGTCCCCTTGGAGTTTGCCATTTCTTTCCTGTAGAGCTCCTCAACTTGACTGTATGCCATGTTGGTAAACATCTCCCCCTTGACTCCAATTGCACCTTTCAAGAAATTTATCATCTTTCTTCTTTCCTGATTGGCCAAAAAGGTCTTGGAGGGTTGTCTTTTCTGCTTCATCACTGGCATTTTCTGCTTAGACACTTTCACAGAGCTTTTCTTGGCTTCAGTTTCTGCTTTTAAACTTTCTTGATATTCTGCATTGAGTTTTCTGGCCATTATCCTTGCAAGCTCTCTATCTGTTTCTGTTTGAATTTGTTCCTCCTTTTCCATTTGCTCTTGAAGCTGCTTTGCCATCTCCTCATCCATTTCAATCTGACTCCTCTTCTTTGAAGGTTGTTCAGGTTCAACCATCTTTCATTTTTCTTTTATATCCTCCTTCATTCTCTTCTTTTGAAGTCCTCCTTCATTGATGACCACTCCTTTGGCCTTTTGAGTAGCCTTAGGAGTGTCATTCTTTGCTTTTACCAGAGTTTCTGCTATCTCCAATTCTTCTACAGAAAGCCCTGTTACTGCTGCTTCTTTAACCTCAGCAGCATTAACAGTTTCTGCTGCTTGAGCAAATTCTGTTTCTTTGTCTATTTCAGCTTCTATCTCCCCCTCAACATCAAAATCCATCTCAGATTTTCTTTCCTTCTCTGTTTCATTCTCTTGATTCTCCCCCTTGTTGGAAGCATCTTGAGCTCTTGCCCTCTTCTTTAACACAAACTGCTTTCTTCTCCTTTTCTGTACCAATCTTGTCACCAAGTTCTTCAGTTTGGTGATCTGAACTTGTTGAGATAGAATAACCAGTTTCAGCTCCTCAATGTCTTTCCCCTGCTTGATGACATCCATGTTTATGTTCCCCATTGTTTCCATCAATTCATTGTAGTCATATCTGTCCTCACTTTCTCCAGGAGTGTTACCCCCTTTTGAAGGATCATGGGATCTTTTAGTAGTGGAAGCCTTCTGCCTAGCAGAATCACTGTCCATCCCCTTGGTTTCTTGGCACCGGGGACCTTTGAATGATTGCTCATTCAAAGTTGCCATGGGGAAGGTCTTAGAGATGTTACCACTATCCTTCTCTGTGCTAGCAGAAGTAGTGGCAGCCTTCTCACCCATATGCTCTTCCATTTCCTTAGAGAGCACCTCCTGAGGGTTGGGAGACACCCTGTTGATTTCCCTTTGGATATTCTCTAAGGGAGAATTCTCCCTTAGAGGGCTTAAAGGCTGAGTGGGTGAAGGTACAAGAAGGGAATGAGCCTTTTTTACCTGTTTTCTTTGATAAGTTTGGGTGATTGGTGAAGTTGGTTTGTCAAGAAGAGACTGAGGAATTGATTTAGAGTGAGAAGGTTGGGATTGGCTAGCAGTGGGTTGGTCTAATGGGGGCATTGAACCTACTACCATACCTTCATTGGTTTGGGACACCACCATCATTGTAGAGAACAATGGGGTGTCTACTCCTTCCGAGTCCCCAGCAGATCTTCTCATATTTGAGAAAACCTTGCCTTTAGGGGGTTTTGGTACATATATCCCTTCAGAGTGAGGAATATCCGTCAATTCATGGGTGATAACTGCTTGAACAAACCTGGGGTACATATAAAAACTCTTTTTACTTCCCAGATTTGAGACAAGATCATTAAAAATCATTTGAGAAAAATTATACTTTCTGGCAGTGGCTAAGCATACCAAAGCATAAGCAATGGTGCTACTGAACTCACTCCATCCAATAGTCTTTTTAGATATACAATGCATAAGGGTATGGACAAAGAAACGCCACTGAGGTGAAAATTTTGCTTTTAAGAACTTGAACACACCCAATGGGCCTCCATACCCCATTCGTGAAAGAGAAGAAAACAGTTCATCATTAGAGATAGAGGTTATACCAGAGGCATCGTCTAGACGTAGACTGATGCGAATTACCTCTTCAGTAACTGTCAATGGCTTGCCATACACTGTCGTCTTTATCATTTGCACACCATCCTCAGTAACAATGGTGGCATGTGCCCAGAATTGCCTTTGATGCTCGATATAGATTGATGGAGACACTGTCAGAGCATAGGCGATATGGCTAGTTTTCAGAAAATCCACTATCTGATGAAATATTGCAGCTTGCTTTGGCTTTTGGAGCATCGCGATTTCATTGTGCTCGTCGATGAATGCCATGGATGCCATTGAACTGGGATGTTCTTGCCTGAAAAACTTGGTACTTGAGAGAAAAGGGTTAGAGCGCAAGTGAATAGTATGCAAAGAGTCGTTATGAACTTTTAGGCGGGCAAAGGGTATTTATAGTATTCGGATTATAAGCAGTATTAACCTAGAGCAGTATTAGCTAACAAGCAGTATTAACCACTAGCAGTATTAACTGAGAGCAGTATTAACCACTAGCAGTATTAACGAACTAGCAGTATTAACTGATAGCAGTACTAACTACTAGCAGTATTAATTAACTAGCAGTATTAACCACTAGCAGTATTAACTAACAAGCAGTATTAACCACTAGCAGTATTAACTGAGAGCAGTATTAACCACTAGCAGTATTAACGAACTAGCAGTATTAACTGATAGCAGTACTAACTACTAGCAGTATTAATTAACTAGCAGTATTAACCACTAGCAGTATTAACCACTAGCAGTATTAACTGAGAGCAGTATTAACCACTAGCAGTATTAACGAACTAGCAGTATTAACTGATAGCAGTACTAACTACTAGCAGTATTAACTGTGCACTGGCAGTATTAAAACTGTACTGCCAGCATTAACTGCACTTGCACCTTTTAAACTTGTGTTGTCCATAACCTTTCATTTGTACCTCACACTTTTATTCCATCTCTCCAGTTCTGTCCTCATTCTTTAACCACTTGTTTTACCTTTGAACTTACCTCCATCTGGAGTATCATACAAAGAGCAACATGTCCTCCATCAAATCTTTTGAAGAATTTGAAGGCAGTCCATGTTCCTTGTTATGTGCCAAGAGCAACCATTATCTTCATTCCAAATGCTCTTCCTCTTGAGCTTTTGATTGCCCTGCACACTTGATAAATCAGTTAGTCTTTGATGGAACCCAAGCCAAAGTGGTCTTGGGTTGACCTTTCTCATTAATATAATCTGTCAGTTTGGTCTGAATGAGTTGTTTAGGAATCTCATGACTGGAGTACTTTGTCAAGATTATAGGCTTGGCTGCATTACTACTAGAAGCAGCACTATCCTTGTTAGCAGTACTAACTTGGTTAGCAGTACTAATCAAGTTAGCAGCACTATTCTTGTTAGCAGTTCTATCTGGGATAGCAGTACTAACAGGTTTCTTTGCAATTGGAACCCAAACTTGAGCAAAGTTGTTTGCTTTCTTTGTCTTTAAATTACTCCTTGGCTTATTTGGAGTATGTTTCTTTGGTTTAGCAAACTTATTTTGAACATGAGACTTTTTAGGTGCTCTGTTCTTAGCCATTTGATTCCTTCCTTACTTCCTATAACCAAAGGAGTTTTGGGTTTGTCTTTGAAAATTAACTCTTTGGTTGATAGGATTGTAATAACAGTATTTGGCAAGATGATTCAATTTGCAACAGATAAAACAAGGTTTTGGTCTATTGATTTTACTCAGATCAACCCCTTGTTTTTGTGCCCACTGATTATTCCAGTTTCTCTGATTTCCCCTTGGTTTATCATGTTTTTGGGGCTCAGATTTATTGCAAGAACACTGTTTACAAGGGACAGGATTCACAACTGTTGTTTGCTTATAATGGACCTTTTCAGACTTTCCCTCAGTCTTTTCTATGTCCTTAGACTTGATCCAAGCCTTTCCACATCCCTCATTGGTGATAATGTTATTTTCTAGAGGAATCTCACCACTCACAGTGTTCTTCTTACTCTTTTCATTAAAGTTTTCTTCTTCAGAGTCTGTTTCAACCACCACTTTGTCTAATGGATCTACCTTAGTGGCTTCATCAGACAATTCCTTCCTATTCTTGGTCTCTAGCAAGTCTGATATAGGAGGGATGTAATTGTTGTTGTATGGTGGTGGTGTGGTGTTATAACCTATTCCTCTTCTAAGTTTGTCATGGATTTAAGTTTGGAGCAAAGAGTCCATTGCTTTAGAAGCATTGGAAAATTTCCCAATATCTAGCTTGGCTTTCTCAAACTCACTCTTTATCTTCTCATTCTCCTATTTAGACTTTTTCAGCTGAAGTTCTAGGTCATTCTTCTCCCACTTCCAGTAGTTTGTGTCATAAGAGTGTTGAAGCTCATTGGCTTGGAAAACTTTGATCTGTTCCTCAAAACTCTCAACAATTTTTACATAGTCTTTTATATCTCTCTCTAATCTTTTAAGGTCATCACTCATTGTCTGGTTGTGATCCCTGTACCTTTTAACAGTTTCCATACAAGTTTTAGAGCAAAGATTAGACATTACCTCTGTGGGGATTTCTGTGCTTGAAGAATCTGAAACTTTAGCCATTGATGATTGATGTTGAATGAATGTTTCTGAGAATACTAGCTCTGATACCACTTTTCAGGATCGAATTCTTAACAAGAATAAATTCTCAGAAACTAATATCAAAGAAGTTGCGGAATAACACTTTGATATTCAATAAAACAGTAAATAAAACAGTATATGATCAATAACTTGTAAACTTGTATTGAATGCTTGAAGTTACAAGATTAAACACACAACCTCAATATTGATGAACAGGCTCACCAATACGAATTCTACTTCTCTAGAATTAGGATCTATGCCTTGAGGTTGATTCTCTCTAAAACTTAGAATGAATAATTATCAAACAAAAGTTATCTAACAATTCTAAACAATACAATATATATACTGAAGATAAAAGCTAATTACAATTAATAAAATATCTTCCATCATTATCTTCAAGCCTTCCATGAATATCTTGATTCTTTCCAGCTGTCATCTTTTCCATCCGGATCTTCAAGTCATAAGCAGTACTAATTATGCTCAGCAGCATTAATTTCTTCAAGCAGCATTAAATTTGTCTTAGCAGCATTAACTACTAAGCAGCACTAACCACTAGCAGTACTAACTAGCTAAGCAGTACTAACTTTGTTCAAGCAGCACTAACTTTGACTAGCAGTATTAATTCTACTAGCAGTAGTAATATTCAGCAGTATTAACTTTGAAGTCTTCTAGCAGTAGTAATTCTGAACTAGCAGCATTAACTGTACTTGAGCTTTTCTTCAGTTCCCAACAAAAATCTCAAGTCCGAGATTATGGTCAAACAAAGTGAACTTTTGACGGAAGATAGCCGCGGGCTTAAACTCTTCCAAGGTCGAATTTGGGTGCCTAAGTTGGGTGGAAATCGAGAGTTACTTCTTGAAGACGCGCACAAGTCAAAGTATTCTATACATCCCGGTAGTACCAAGATGTATATAGACTTAAAATTAAATTATTGGTGGCCGGTGATGAAATTGGATGTGGCTAACTACGTGGAGAGGTGTGTCACGTGCCTTCAAGTCAAGGCGGAGCATCAAAGGCCGTATGGAAATTTGCAACCGTTGTCCATTCCCGAGTGGAAATCGGACAACATCACTATGGATTTCGTGACAAAGCTACCAAAGACCTTGCGAGGCCATGATGCCATTTGGGTAATCGTGGATCGGTTGACCAAGAGCGCGCACTTTCTTGCGATGCGGGAGTCCTTAACAATGGAGAAATTGGCGAAACTGTACATCAATGAGGTAGTGTCGAGGCACGGGGTTCCACAATCCATTGTGTCGGATCGAGATAGCCGTTTCACATCAAACTTTTGGACAAGTTTACAAAAATAATTGGGTACAAGAGTGAATTTGAGCACGGCGTATCATCCTCAAACGGATGGTCAAAGTGAAAGGACGATCCAAACGCTCGAACACATGTTAAGGTCATGTGTTATCGATTTTGGAGGTAGTTGGGATTCCCATCTACCGTTAGTGGAGTTCGCGTATAATAATAGCTATCACTCTAGCATTGGCATGGCACCATTCGAGGCATTGTACGGGCGAAAATGCCGAACCCCAGTTTGTTGGTTAGAAACGGGTGAAAAGAAATTCGTCGGGCCGGAAATAGTGCAAGAGACTGTGGACAAGGTGAAAGAGATTAGAGAAAGACTAAAGGCGGCACAAGACCGGCAAAAGAGCTATGCGGACAAGAAGAGAAGACCGGTTGAGTTTCAAGTGGGTGACCGGGTCATGTTGAAGGTGTCTCCGTGGAAGGGGATCATACGTTTTGGGAAGCGTGGGAAGCTTAGTCCTCGTTTCCTTGGACCATTCGTTATTTTGGAAAAGATTGGTTTGCAATCCTACCGGTTGGATTTACCACCGGAAATGGATGGGATACATCCTACTTTCCACGTGTGTTACCTTCGAAAGTGTCTAGCCGAAGAAGACAGCGTGATTCCTTTGTCTGAAATTCGGGTGGACAATGGGAATCGTTGTGTGGAAGAACCGGAGTCGATTTTGGAATCGAAGGTTAAGAAGTTGAGACATAAGGACGTAGTCATGGTTAAAGTTCATTGGAAGCATCATCGGGGTGCTAACATTACTTGGGAGTCCGAGGATGATATGAAAAAGCGTTACCCTCACTTATTTGATCTGAGTGAGATTTCGGGGACGAAATCCCAATTAGGTGGGGAGGATTGTAACACCCGGAAAATTTAAAAGGTAAGTTTTCGCTCCCTTAAACCCGTAATTGTGTTAATTGAGAATATGAGGACTATTATGTGCACATACTCACTTTTATAATGCCTTAATAATTTATGAACTGTGTATTCATGTTTTCCGTCTGAACCTCGCGCTCGTAATCGAACTTGGTTAGATTTTCGGTCGGGATTGGGTGTGGCGCGACAATGCCACGCGACTATGACCAGTGTCATTGTCGCTGGTCATTGTCGCATGGTTGGTACCGTAGGTGTGGGGAAGTCGTCGACAATGACACTGCGACAATGCCCTTGGGCAAAGTCGCAGGGCATAGTCGCGAGGTGTGTACCGTGACCCTCGGGGAGTCGGCGACTATGACACGCGACAATGCCCAGGGCATTGTCGCCTGGCAATGTCGCCCACGGTGTCCAGACTTCTGTTTTTAATCCAAATCTGATATCTCATTTCTCACTTCTTCATTCTAAAATGGGAGCTCTCTCATTTGGGCTATTTTTGAGCCTCTCAAACACACACACACTTATTGCTAGGGTTTGGGGTTATTGGGGTAATCCTTGGCTTATCAAGTCTCATCCAAGTGTGTTTATTGAAGATCTTCATCAAAGTTCTCATCTCCTCATCATCAAGTCTCATCTCCTCAAATCTAGGGTTTTCATCTTTTCTAGGTTTTTGGTCAAAAACCTAGATTGTGAGTTTACTAACCTTTGTTAAAACTAGATACACATCATTATATGTTACTTGTTAATATTGAAGCATTTCTTAAATGTTCATGTTTATTGTTCAAGTATTTGGGGGTTTTCCCATGGATTTATATGTATGGAGGTTACCATGGTATTTATGTATATATATCTTGGCTTGTTGATGATTCCCACTTGGAATGCCTTTTGGTGACCTTACATTCTCACAATGTATTTAAATGGATAATATGTCAGATGTTGAATCTACATGATTAGGATTGTAATATTGTGTTCATGGTTGATATCCGAGATTTTGACGGATGGAAACACAACTTGAGACCTCCTAAATGCATTATGTGGACGAACCAAGTCCGTGATTCACTATAGGAATGTAGGTGGGTGACATTTGGAGAATTTTCCTGTTGGAGTAGTCTCTTATGTACCTAGACCTCCGCCGTAGGGGAATTTCCTAAGCGGTAGTCCCCGGAGCGTGTCGGGCCTTTGGGTTGCCAGAGAAAGTGGCTTCAAGGTGCATTGCCTCTTTGGGTGAACCGGATTGGAGATATGGGTCGCTCCCGTTGACTCCACATCTACTTGATTAATTGTTTAACTGCTGATAAGAATTGTATCTGTCTCTGACATGTTTTTACTTGTTCAACTCACTAGGCTTTTTGGCCTAACACTTGTTTGGTGTCGATGTGTATCTCAGGTGTTAGCGGTGCTGCTCCTAGGCAAGTTTAGATGCTTTGGGCGAGAGCTTGGGGATTTTGGCACTTAAACTTTTGTTGGAAGAATTGGATTCATAGATGACACCCATTTTGTAATCTCAATTTCTAGTTGTAGAAATTAGATTAGTTGGTTGTTGTTTATTTATCCGTTAAATTACAATTGTGATTGAACAGGTTGATTTATTTGTACTATTCCCCTTTTTGGGAGGCTCTTGCTTTGGCAATTTATGTACCACTTCTCCTCTTTTGGAAAGTTTTTGTTATCCCTATTTTTAGGGTCTTACAAGTTGGTATCAGAGCTTTAGTTTAAGTGAACTAGGTATTGTTTAGCGTATCTAGACTTAAGCTTTAGACTTTTGACTTCACTGTCCACTTCGGTAGCAATCCTAGGTGGGGAGAGCATTAGGATTTACGGAATTACTTTAATTGAAAGTTGTGGTGGTGGTGTCGAGGATTCTTGTGTATGGTTCGTTCATAATTTCAATTAGCTACTGCTATTATGGATGCATTGTTACGTGAGCATACTTGGTTTACTATTATCATGATAATTGATGAAGGTATTAGTACGTGCGATGAGTTCAACTCATTTAGTCTTTTCTCAACCCATTTGTCGTATGTGTGTGGCAGATCAAGATGGTTAATACTCGGAGCAGATTACCTGGTACGCCTGATGGTCATTTAGAAATTGAATCTACCGCCGAACAACCCGGTTTGGGAGTGAATGTTCGAAGACCTCTACCGAATGAACCTTTGGGAGGGGGAACCGAGGTTATTCCTCGCAGAAACATTGTGGTGGGCGATGCTGTTTTGGAAGAGGTAACCATGGAAACCCGGTTACGGGACAGTATGATGCAGGCTATGAGTGCTGCCATGGCCCAGCAAGTGCAACAGCAAGAGTTTTTCATGAAACTCTTAGAAGACCGATATGCCAGTCATCGTCAACCTGAGACTATGGCGGAGAATGCTATAGCCGGGTCGGGTGCTAGACCGGAAGTGGTGGTAACCGAGGAACCACCGGTGAACGAGGATCGAATAAGAACTAAGGGATGCACTTACAAGGCTTTTATGGGGTGCAAACCTAAGGAGTTTGCGGGTTCCGACAACCCGGTTTCGTGTATGTACTGGCTCAAAGAAGTGGAAATGGCCTTTGAGTCAAGCGAGTGCGACGTATCGCAGCGAGTGAAGTTTGCTTCTCAACTACTCCGGGGAGAGGCATTGATCTGGTGGAATCTCATCCGGTCCGCCCTCACCCCAGAAGTCCTAGCAAAGCTGACCTAGCCAGTCTTCAAGAAAAAGATCATGGACAAGTACTGCCGCGAGCGTTCTTTGGATAAGCTAGAAGCCGAATTCCAAAATCTGAAGAAAGGAATATTGTTCGTAGCCAATTACTCTAAACTGTTCCTAGAGAAGTTGAACTTGGTGGGATATCTGGTCCCAATGAGAAATCGAAGATCAAGGCCTTTCATCTTGGCCTACCGACCGATATGCATACTGACGTGCGCAATGCAGGTGGGTCGACGCTTCAAGAAGTCATCAAGGAGGCGTTGTTGGTGGTAGATGATAGGTTGGCTGAGAAGGAAGAAAGGAGTGTTGCAGGTGAGAAGAGAAGGTGGGATGGGCCATCCGGGCCCGTTCGTCAGTCGAAGCCTTTTACTAGTGGGAAATCTGTTGACTCTCGTAAGGACGATCGATGGTGCCACAAGTGTAGAACCAAACACACTGGCGCGTGTGCTTCTAAGTCCTACGCGGGTCCGGTAAGTTGTACCAAGTGTGGCAGGAGGGGCCATGTGGCTCGGGAGTGCGCTACTCATCCGACGATATGCTATGAGTGCCAAGAGCCGGGGCATGTGAGGAGAAATTGTCCAAAGTTAGCGGGGAACAATCAAGGAGGATCTGTTGGGTCGACGGCCAAAGTCGACCAATCGCCGAGGGTGCCGAGTTGAGCTTTTCGGATGACTGCTGAGGAGGCGAAGGAGACCGCCGATGTCGTTTCGGATACGTTCCTAGTAAACTCCTTGCATGCTCGTGTTTTGTTTGATTCGGGTGCTACGTGTTCGTTTGTATCAGATAATTTTTGTAAGCGTTTCGTCACTCCTATTAGTGTCCTTCCCGATGCACTAGTGGTAGAGATTGCCAATGGAGACCAAGTAATTATTCGAGACCGTTATTGTGATTGCACCATAGAGATCAATGGAAGTCCTTTTGGAGTAGATTTGCTACCTATGGCCATCGGAGGGTTCGACGTGGTCATAGGTATGGATTGGTTGTCAAGACACAAGGATGACATCTTTTGCTCTAAAAAGATGATCCAAGTGCCTTTGACGGAAGACGGTGTGGTGGTTATTTATGGTGAGAAGGGAGCGGGACGCAACCCCATTATCTCCTCTCTCAAGGCGCGGAAGTTTTTAGCGAAAGGCTACCCTTCGTATCTAGCGTACGTAGTGGACGCGAAGAAGGAAAAGAAGGCGGTGGAAGATGCGAGGATCGTGCGAGATTATCCGGATGTCTTTCCGGAAGACCTTCCTGGATTACCACCGGAACACCAAGTGGAGTTCCAAATCGACCTCACTCCGGGAGCGGCTCCGATAGCCCGAGCTCCCTATCGTTTAGCTCCGACAGAAATGAAGGAAATGATGACGCAACTTCAAGAGTTGTTAGAAAAGGGTTTTATCCGACCGAGTTCTTCACCGTGGGGAGCGCCGGTGTTGTTCGTAAAGAAGAAGGACGGGTCGATGAGGATGTGTATTGACTACCGTGAGTTGAATAAAGTCATGGTTAAGAACAAGTATCCTCTACCTCGCATCGATGATCTCTTCGATCAACTTCAAGGTGCGGGATGTTTCTCAAAGATTGACCTCCGATCCGGTTATCATTAAGTGAGAGTGAAGAAGGATGATATACCGAAGACGGCCTTCCGAACGCGTTACGGTCACTATGAGTTCTTGGTGATGCCTTTTGGGTTGACCAATGCGTCGGCCGTATTTATGGACTTGATGAACCGTGTGTGTCGCCCATTCTTGGATAAATCCGTGATCGTCTTTATCGACGATATTCTAATTTATTCTAAAGATGAGTCCGAGCATGGGGAACATTTACGGGAAGTCTTGGAAGTCCTAAGAAGGGAAAAGTTGTTCGCGAAGTTTTCTAAATGCGAATTTTGGCTCCAAGAGGTGCAATTCTTGGGGCACGTAGTGTCCAAAGACGGAGTCAAGGTGGACCCAACAAAGATTGAAGCGATGATGAGTTGGGAACCTCCGACGAATCCGACGGAGATACGGAGTTTCTTGGGCTTAACGGGTTACTATAGACGCTTCATCCAAGATTTTTCCAAAGTAGCTACACCACTCACATCCCTAACAAGAAAGAACGTCAAGTTTCTTTGGACCGATGTTCAAGATCAAGCCTTTCAAATGCTTAAGAAGAAATTGTGCGAAGCTCCGATATTATCCTTGCCTGAAGGATCGGAAGACTTCGTAGTGTATAGTGACGCTTCAAAGATGGGACTTGGATGTGTACTTATGCAACGAGGGAAAGTCATTGCCTATGCGTCAAGGCAATTAAAGGAGCACGAGAAGAACTACCCGACGCATGACTTGGAACTAGCAGCGGTAGTCTTTGCTTTGAAGTTGTGGCGACATTACTTGTACGGGACCAAGTGTACTCTCTTCATGGACCACAAGAGTCTCAAGTACATCTTCGATCAAAAGGAACTCAACATGCGACAAAGAAGATGGCTTGAACTTCTAAAGGATTATGATTGTGATCTACTCTACCATCCCGATAAAGCCAATGCAGTGGCGGATGCATTGAGCCGGAGAAGCCATGATGGCGGCGTTAAATTGTCCCTTACAAGAATCGACGTGGTATCCAGCTTGGTGGAAAGCATCAAGATGTGGCAAGTGGAAGCACTCAAAGAACAAAACCTCAAGTCCGAGATTATGGTCAAACAAAGTGAACTTTTGACGGAAGATAGCCGCGGGCTTAAACTCTTCCAAGGTCGAATTTGGGTGCCGAAGTTGGGTGGAAATCGAGAGTTACTTCTTGAAGACGCGCACAAGTCAAAGTATTCTATACATCCCGGTAGTACCAAGATGTATAGAGACTTAAAATTAAATTATTGGTGGCCGGTGATGAAATTGGATGTGGCTAACTACGTGGAGAGGTGTGTCACGTGCCTTCAAGTCAAGGCGGAGCATCATAGGTCGTATGGAAATTTGCAACCGTTGTCCATTCCCGAGTGGAAATCGGATAACATCACTATGGATTTCGTGACAAAGCTACCAAAGACCTTGCGAGGCCATGATGCCATTTGGGTAATCGTGGATCGGTTGACCAAGAGCGCGCACTTTCTTGCGATGCGGGAGTCCTTAACAATGGAGAAATTGGCGAAACTGTACATCAATGAGGTAGTGTCGAGGCACGGGGTTCCACAATCCATTGTGTCGGATCGAGATAGCCGTTTCACATCAAACTTTTGGACAAGTTTACAAAAAGAATTGGGTACAAGAGTGAATTTGAGCACGACGTATCATCCTCAAACGGATGGTCAAAGTGAAAGGACGATCCAAACGCTCGAAGACATGTTAAGGTCATGTGTTATCGATTTTGGAGTTAGTTGGGATTCCCATCTACCATTTGTAGAGTTCGCGTATAATAATAGCTATCACTCTAGCATTGGCATGGCACCATTCGAGGCATTGTACGGGCGAAAATGCCGAACCCCAGTTTGTTGGTTAGAAGCGGGTGAAAAGCAATTCGTCGGGCCGGAAATAGTGCAAGAGACCGCGGACAAGGTGAAAGAGATTAGAGAAAGACTAAAGGCGGCACAAGACCGGCAAAAGAGCTATGCGGACAAGAAGAGAAGACCGGTTGAGTTTCAAGTGGGTGACCGGGTCATGTTGAAGGTGTCTCCGTGGAAGGGGATCATACGTATCGGGAAGCGTGGGAAGCTTAGTCCTCGTTTCCTTGGACCATTCGTTATTTTGGAAAAGATTGGTTTGCAAGCCTACCGGTTGGATTTACCACCGGAAATGGATGGGATACATCCTACTTTCCACGTGTGTTACCTTCGGAAGTGTCTAGCCGAAGAAGACAGCGTGATTCCTTTGTCTGAAATTCGGGTGGACAATGGGAATCGTTGTGTGGAAGAACCGGAGTCGATTTTGGAATCGAAGGTGAAGAAGTTGAGACATAACGACGTAGTCATGGTTAAAGTTCATTGGAAGCATCATCAGGGTGCTAACATTACTTGGGAGTCCGAGGATGATATGAAAAAGCGTTACCCTCACTTATTTGATCTTTGTGAGATTTCGGGGACGAAATCCCAATTAGGTGGGGAGGATTGTAACACCCGGAAAATTTAAAAGGTAAGTTTTCGCTCCCTTAAACCCGTAATTGTATTAATTGAGAATATGAGGACTATTATGTGCACATGCTCACTTTTATAATGCCTTAATAATTTATGAATTGTGTATTCATGTTTTCCGTCTGAACCTCGCGCTCGTAATCGAACTTGGTTAGATTTTCGGTCGAGATTGGGTGTGGCGTGACAATGCCACGCGACTATGACCAGTGTCATTGTCGCATGGTTGGTACCGTAGGTGTGGGGAAGTCGGTGACAATGTCACCGCGACAATGCCCTTGGGCAAAGTCGCAGGGCATAGTCGCGAGGTGTGTACCGTGACCCTCGGGGAGTCGGCGACTATGACACACGACAATGCCCAAGGCATTGTCACCGGGCAATGTCGCCCACGGTGTCCAGACTTCTGTTTTTAATCCAAATCTGATATCTCATTTCTCACTTCTTCATTCTAAAACGGGAGCTCTCTCATTTGGGCGATTTTTGAGCCTCTCAAACACACACACACTTATTGCTAGGGTTTGGGGTTGTTGGGATAATCCTTGGCTCATCAAGTCTCATCCAAGTGTGTTTATTGAAGATCTTCATCAAAGTTCTCATCTCCTCATCATCAAGTCTCATCTCCTCAAATCTAGGGTTTTCATCTTTTCTAGGTTTTTGGTCAAAAACCTAGATTGTGAGTTTACTAACCTTTGTTAAAACTAGCTACACATCATTATATGTTACTTGTTAATATTGAAGCATTTCTCAAATGTTCATGTTTATTGTTCAAGTATTTGGGGGTTTTCCCATGGATTTATATGTATGGAGGTTACCATGGTATTTATGTATATATATCTTGGCTTGTTGATGATTCCCACTTGGAATGCCTTTTGGTGACCTTACATTCTCACAATGTATTTAAATGGATAATATGTCATATGTTGAATCTACATGATTAGGATGGTAATATTGTGTTCATGGTTGATATCCGAGATTTTGACGGATGGAAACACAACTTGAGACGTCCTAAATGCTTTATGTGGACGAACCAAGTCCGTGATTCACTATAGGAATGTAGGTGGGTGACATTTGGAGAATTTTTCTGTTGGAGTAGTCTCTTATGTACCTAGACCTCCGCCGTAGGGGAATTTCCTAAGCGGTAGTCCCCGGAGCGTGTCGGGCCTTTGGGTTGCCAGAGAAAGTGGCTTCAAGGTGCATTGCCTCTTTGGGTGAACCGTATTGGAGATATGGCTCGCTCCCGTTGACTCCACATCTACTTGATTAATTGTTTAACTGCTGATAAGAATTGTATCTGTCTCTAACATGTTTTTACTTGTTCAACTCACTAGGCTTTTTGGCCTAACACTTGTTTGGTGTCGATGTGTATCTCAGGTGTTAGCGGTGCTGCTCCTAGGAAAGTTTAGATGCTTTGGGCGAGAGCTTGGGGATTTTGGCACTTGAACTTTTGTTGGAAGAATTGGATTCATAGATGACACCCCTTTTGTAATCTCAATTTCTAGTTGTAGAAATTAGATTAGTTGGTTGTTGTTTATTTATCCGTTAAATTACAATTGTGATTGAACAGGTTGATTTATTTGTACTATTCCCCTTTTTGGGAGGCTTTTGCTTTGGCAATTTATGTACCACTTCTCCTTTTTTGGAAAGTTTTTGTTATCCCTATTTTTAGGGTGTTACACAAAAGCTTTGTGATCATCAATCGCTATATATCTCTTCCTTCAGGGAGGTCAAAGGAAGTTCAACGGTCGCTGAAGCTTTTATTCAAAGTTCTTCGCGTGTTGTGGACTTGCCTTGATTTCACTGATGTCCGCATCAGATCATGAGTAGACTTGTCGTTTTGTTCAGTAGCTTTGTCTTCGAGTCAGCGGTGAACATCTTTGTCGCGAAACTTGTCTTCAGGGAATACATCTAATAGATTACAGAGAACCTATCAGCGATACTGAACAGACTCAGTTTGCAATCGCTGATGGTGAAACACTAATACATACATATGTTAAATGTAATTTTCACTAAGTATTTTAAAGGGTCATTATCAAATCACTGAGAGTGTTTGGATCAACAGAGGGTATTACACTTTTTGCAAAAGAACAAAGAACATCAAACTTTCAGCAACCACCAAGTAGCTCTCAACATCAACAAACTCATTTTCAACACAATCAACCATCTTTTCAATGTAAACCAATCCAACATGTTGATTCATCTGTTTCTTTGGAGACAATGTTTAAAGGTTTTATAAACTAAACCAACTCAACAATTAATCATCAAAATACAACTTTAAGGACTTTGGAAACACATATTGGACAGATTACATTGGAATTGTGAAACAGACATGTTGGAACCTTCCCTAATGATGTCGAGACTCCTAAGAACATGACCAAAGAACATGTAAAGGTTGTGACTCTGAAGAGTGGAAAGGATTTAGTTTACAAACCCAAAATAACCTAAGACTATTAGTAGCACAAATCAAGAAAAACCTACTACAATAGTACCCATTTTTGTTGCAACATCTCCTACTAAAGTCCTTAGACCTAAATCAGGTTCTGAATCTATGTCAATACCTGGTAGGTCTAAGTTTACTTTGTTATTCCCTAGTGATAACAAGAAAGAAGGGTCAACTGCAGGTGATGCTACAACATGTCCACCACACACAGACACGATTGTTGCAACACCTGACAAGACTGACAGAATTGACAAACCACAAATAGCAAGTAAACAAATCACCCCTAGTGTTCCAACAACTTCTATTTCTAAGAAAAATATTATCCCACAAATACCACCTTACATTCCCAACCCCTAGAGGTTGAGGAATCAAAAGGAGGAAGTACAATTCAAGAAGTTCCTAGATGCATTCAAGCAATTGCATATCAACATCCCTTTATTTGAAACAACTGAAAGCATGCCTAGTTATGCCAAATTCTTTAATGATATTTTGAGCAAGAAAAAGAAATTGATTAAATACGAGACTGTAGCCTTGATTAAAGGTTGTAGTGCCTTTTTATCCAACAAACTTCCCCCGAAGTAGAAACACACAGGTAGTTTCACAATTCCCTATTCTATGGGAGGAAAAGAGGTTGGAAAAGCCTTATGTGATTTAGGTGACAACATCAATCTTATGGCTTTGTCTATTTTCAACACACTAGGGACAGGAGAGGCTAGACCCACCATTGTTACCTTACAGTTGGCTGAAAAATCCATAAATTCTCCTAAGGGAAAGATAGAAGATGTTTTGGTACAAGTAGACAAATTAATATTTCCTGCAAATTTCATAATCCATAACTTTGAGGCTGACAAAGACACTCTCATTTTGTTAGGAAGACCATTTTTAGTGTAACACCCTCAAATATAGAAATAGCGACTAAATTAAAACTTCCGATAATATATCAAATGAAGGATAATTCCTTTTCTATAACTCAATACTTAAGTTAACTTCGAATAACACAACTGGATTTAACGTCAACAATAGGTAACCAAGTCTTACGTCAATACTAAGTCAAGGTCGTGTGCTACTAAAACTCCATGATAGTCATTATCTCCGAAAGCGGAAGACCTTTTCAAACATCTAGATCCTTCATGCGCATCTAACTAGCACTTTACTCTTTACGGTGTCGCTAGTAACTTTCTCCCAACAAGGACCTGATGCAAATGCCAACAAATAAAAAGGGTTAGGCTTAACGCGTAGTGAGTTCAAGAGTTTTCTCATCTATATCAGACGGAAAAGCGAAAAGAAGATTATTTAAAATCTCAACTCCCAATATGCAATGCGATTAGAATAGAAAGTGATATCCGGCCCTAAAAACCCATTTTCGTGGTAACATGCTCGAATAGAACCGTTCCATAAACATGGAACCAAACCGAATACTCACACAAAGTACAATAAGATTAAAATTCAATTATCAAAACATGGGAATAATTCCTTTATTTCAAAACCTTGATATATGGAAGGGATCAAATAAGTCAAAGTCATAAAATGCGGTTACCAAAACCCAAACAATATTGGAACATGGATATTACAACATCCGAAAACAATGTTTGATAACTACGGGGGAAACCCGTATCCGTTGAAAGTAAAGGGAACATATGAGTATGTCACTCGTACAACGTTAATCATATAACACTTCGCGACTAGACGTCCAAATATTCCTATGACTCCTTAGCAAGTTTCACTTCAAGAATCGGTTGACCTTAGTGTCTACTCCCACGAATTTCCACAACAAGGCCCGGCACACTTAAGGACTACCTCCAAGGCATTACCTTCAAGCGGCGGAGGTCCTAGTGCCTACCTCCAAGGTAGCACCTCCAGACTCAACCCTTCTAGTGCCTACTTGAAAAGTTTAAGGTCACAAAACATGGGTCCCGATTCAACCAATAAATAAAGACTGACTTATGTGCCTATGGATCTAATGCAACACAGTCTAAATTACATAACTCCAAAGGAGTGTCCAACATCCTCAAAACATGTAATTAATAATTAAATATGACTTAACGCATGAAATTCCAAGAAAATGTCCAACACTCTCAAAATATAAAGTTAACAATAAAATATGTTTCAAATGCATATAATTTTAAAAGCTCGGTATAGAGTAGTTATAATCAGACTAAAGTCTCCAAGACTCATTAAAGTCAAAAACGAGTCAAAAGTTAAACAATTCATTGGACCATACAATAAATGTCATTAAAACAATAAAACACATTAAATCGGCGTTTATAAAATACATTATTCAAAATGCATTATCAACTTAAGACATGAATTGGTTGGGACAAATCATATCCCAAATTAAAATTCTTATTATATTCCCAAGGTATTCCATGACATAATGACGTGCACTTTTCCAAACGATTTATAAACTAAATACACCAAAATTGTGTTAATGTTAAACAACTCTCATTTGTGAAGTAAATCGCCAAAAGAACATATCCTTGAGGTTTACACATCATAATATCCAAAAAAAAAAACAATAATAGCCATTTTATAAGATTTAACAACCCAATTTTACCAATTATGAAAACTTTGTCAAATACTCAACACATTTGGTAAAAAAAATAAAGTAAACACATTAGTACTTCAAAAATACACATTTTGGCATGTACATAGTTTTCGCAAAGCAACTTGAACTCATGTTGCTAGATTTAGGTTAAATCTAGGTTTTACCCCAAACTTGAGTTTTCTTGGTGAAAACTTGAATCTACAAGCAACACCTCCTAACTCTTAGATCCAACACTTTCAAAGTGTTTCATTCATCTCCAAAGATCCAAAACCTAAAGCAAAATGAAAGGAGAGAAGGGAAAATGAAGAACACATCAAACTCTAGCTTAAAATTGAGAGAGATGAGGAGCTTACCACCATAAAATTCTCTAGGATACTCCAATAAACTTTAAACCTCTTGATATATCCTTGAAAAGCTCTAAAAAACGAGATCATAGCAAAAAGAATCGTCAAAATCGGAGTTGAGATGAGAAAGATATGACAAAATGAAGAAAGAGCCTGAAAATCGATTTTATGCACTGGGCCCGCCCGCGAGAGTGACATGCAAAAGTGACTGTCACTTTCGCTGTCATTTTCGTCCCAAATGTACCGTGGGCTCTTTTTTCTCTGCAAAAGTGTCTGTATAAAGTACTAGTGTCACTTTCGCATGGCACTTTCGCCCAGAAGGTACCGAGAGTCCTTTTCGCCCGTTTTCTCGATTGTTCCTCGACCCTTTTCTCGGTTGGTCGTCAACCATTTTCTCGGTACATTGGATGCTATTATTCCAGTTATCGTTCCATTTTCATAACTTCCTAGCACATTTTTTGGGACAACCAAACACTCTGTAACGTCGGTGCTATTGTGACATATGTCACAACTGCATGGCACTATAGTCGAGACTACCACACTTTCAGTACCATTTGTGCTATTGTGACAAATGTCACAACCGCATGGCATAATAGCTGAGATGACCATACTCTTAGTACCATTGGTGCTATTATGACAGATGTCACAACCACATGGCACTATAGTCGAGACGACCATACTCTTTATGTAACATCCTAAAAATTGGGGTCAATTTAAACCTGAATAATTGCGGAAAAGACGTCTATAATTAAAGAGTATCACCCTAAAAGGGGAAATAGGAAGGCATATACAAACCCAAGGTGAATCAAATGGTACAATTCGACAACCTGTTAATCTAAAACAATCTACTTTAGATTACATTCGGGTGTCGCTATCCTTCCAAAATAATATCCAACAAAACAATTCATGTTGATCTATTCAACTCTAAAAGTACTAACTCTTGACCACTTGGCCGTTCACTCATTCCTGAAAAGCCTTCCGCTAAGATGACCTGTCATATATGACATTTAAGAAGAAGTGTTAGGCTAACGCCTAGTGAGGACAAACATTTAATTGCGACAATTATAAAGCCATTTGGAAAGTGAGTTATTTGATGACCGGAAATAAATCAAAACAAGTATGAAAATCATCCACAATCATACCATAATTAATTCAATAACAACTGTCTTCATGGGCTCAACTCCTCTACGTCTATTGCTCGTGAAAACACCAAGTCAACCCATCTAGGTCTATTCTCACGAAGCTCCAAAACAGGAACTTATGCACCAAGGAATTACATCTTACTGCCCATGGGACGCTGCCCACCATATAGGCCTACACCTTACTTACCATGATGACTTGATGCGTATTTCGTGCCAAACTAGTGGTTCAATGTCCAAACTCAAGACATCAAGACCACCGTGCCTATGGATCCATTGCACTAATACCAAACCAAAACTCAAGCACATATAACCACACATAATCATGTGTAACATTTTGACATCAAGTTACTCCTAAAATCAACATATGATATTGGTACTTTGACTTCCAACCATCTTGGTAGAGAAATGTTTTAGCACCATGACTCATTAAATATTTGTATTGAATTGTAACAACCTCAAATTTGATAAGAGCAACTAATTTAAAATTTTCAATATTACATCAATTTAAGGTTAGAACCTCATCCTACAAATCAATACTTGAAAATTACCTAAAATTAAATTCTTTAATTAACCTCAACAATCATTAACTCAAGTCTTATACAAAGACTAAGTTGAGGTCGGCTGTTACTAAAACACCATATTAGTCGCTATCTTAAAATGCGGAATCACCACTCAATGGCTACCTCTTTCTCATGCATCTAACTAGCACTTCATTCTTCACGATGTCGCTAGTAACATTTCCCTAACAAGGACCTGATGCACATGCCAAAAAAAATAAAAGGTTAGACTTAACGCCTAGTGAGTTCAAGAGTTTTCATCACTATATAATCAATAAAACGGAAAGAATACTCTTTAAACCACAATTTCCATCATGCAAAATGTTTAGAATAAATAGTGATGTCTTTCCCAAAAATCCCATTTTTCATGATATAGCGTTTAAATAGAAATACTCCGAAAACATGGAACTAAACCCAAAACTCACGCGAAACATAAATAGGATAAAAGTCTAAATACCAAAGCATGTAAATAACTACTTCATTCAAACCTTTAATATATATGGAGGGGATCTAATATTAAAGTCATCAATCACAATTATTCGCAAAAGACCAAACGATGTTAAACCACAAACATTACAATATCCGAAATGATGTATGATAACGACGGGGGAGACCCGTATCCACTGAGATTGGAGGAAACACATAAGTATACCACTCGTACAACGTTAATCGCATGACACTTCACAACATAAAGCCCAAGTGTCCCTACGACTCCTTAACAAGTTTCACCCAAAGAGTCGGTTGACCTTAGTGTCTATTACCAATAATTTCACCAAAAGGCCCGGCACATTCGAGGGTTACAACCATGGCATTGCCCCGAAATGGCGAAGGTCCTTGTGCCCACCTTTTCCTACCGGCACACTCGACCGTTTCCTCGACGGTTTTCCCGACCGTTTTCTCGGTCGTTCCTCGACCGTTCTCCCGTCCGTTCCTCGATCGTTCTCGTGGCCGCTCCTCAATCGTTTTCTCGGTACATTTGATGATATTATGCCAGCTATCGTGCCATTGTCATAATTTCATGGCACGTTCGTTGGGACGACCAAACACTCGGTAACGTCGGTGCTATTGTGACATATGTGAAAGTCCAATCCAAGCTTATAGAATAAACACTTATTATGTAGCTATCATTCTTTGATTAATCAAACAACAATCACAATGATTCCTTGAGTCACAGATCTCACAGTGCCATATACCTATTTCTCACAATGTATTTTCTCTCTAATCTGTATGCGCGTGTGTGTTAAAGAATATGAACATTGACTCTTCTATTTATATGGTCAACATGACTTCTCACAACTAGCTAAAGTCAAAGTCAATCACTTTGACTTACAACACAATTTACAACAAAACTACTTTTACTTTTACAACTTTACACTTTGACCCCTCATTTAATCTTGAATACAATCTTGACTTAACAATCTCCCCCCTTTGGATTCAAGATTAAAAAAATTGACGATAATCTTCAAGTCATTTTCTAGTTGCAAAATCTTCAATATAGAATCTTTAATAGCTTTAAATCTTGAACAACTTTGTCTTTCTTCACAAACTTTGAAAACTTCAAATCTTTAATATCTTCTTCAATCTCCCCCACTTGTCACAAATGTACAACAAGCTTTCATAAAAACTATTTCAACTTGATAATCATTAGACTTTGCTTTTGACTTGAAACATAAATTCTCTCAGCTTTACGACTTTCACTTAACTTTGCTTTCTCTTTGACTCTGAACTTTGAATCATTTCCCCTTTTTCCATAAGATCAACATAAATCTGACGTTGAAATCTTGAAATATCTCCCTTTTTTTGATGAATGATGAGAAATCAGAATCATCAAAACATTTCAACGTCGGCTCTGTCTTTAATAATATCTCCCCCTTTTAGCAAAATAAGCACAATCTTCATGAGAAGCAAATATATTCTCCCCCAGTCAAGAAAATAAACAATCTTCCCAAAAGAGAATATGATCTCCGTCTGATCTGATATGAACATTTTGCCGTCAATTCATAAATGTATTTATCCGAATCTTTTCAAATTCAAACAAAATAAGATTGGTAACCCTGAATCAACAGATGAATCAGTTATCATGCATGTCAGTAGCACAGAGCCACTGTGTATAACAAATGTACATTGGAAAGGAGTTTTTTTTAATGTTCACTCCCCCAGGGATTCCATTCAATTATTGAAAACCCACAAAGGAATTTTCTATGAATGTTAAGACAAAAAAACATATTCTTTGTGTGCTCGTGCAAGTGTATAAATGATTGAAGCAATGAAAGCTTGAACATGCTCAAAAATATGTAAACTATTGAGACAACAACAGTATTACATAGACTCAATGTGAATGAATGAGGTTCGAAGGTGGGTAACTTTCCTTCTATTTCAATATCAACATCTTCCAAATGAAGATCTGATAGTAGATTTTCCGCTTCCCCAGAAAAATATAAAACATCATTTTGTAGAGAAAAAGATGAGTAGCTGGTGAGGTTTAAGCAAGAGTTGGTATAGGCTAGTTGCCTGTTTCAATGAAGTTCACGAAAAAATTGTGAAACAACAGATAATGTGGCTGCCCGACTCAGAAAAAGTTTGGTGCAGAGTTTGATATTCTTTTACTCTGATCTCTCACCCACTTTCTTTTAAACATTTAAGCTCGCTTCTAACCAATCTCTCTTTCACATTTTACCTCAGCCCACACCCACACTCTATACTTTTGACCCCTCTCCCCTCAATCACTCAGGATAACTTCTTGGGTAGGAAATACAGGTTAACATAAATCCATAGAAGTTCTGATAAGCTCACACATTGAATCCCATGAAATTTGTCCTAAAGAAATAAGATAATGTTGATCAACAATTTATCTTGACAGATAAGCACAAGATATCATTATCAGAAAATGTATGCTCATTAAAAATAAGAATGAGATTTGAGCATGATGAACATATAAGATCTCTCAAAACAATGAAATTGAATGATAGAAATGAAATTAAGTTAAATGTTTTGAGAATCTGACAATGATTCGATCTATTCAAATATCATGAAAAAAATATATTGGGATATCAAAGAAGTAGGATGTTTATATGAACAAATATAAACATATAAACAATGAAAGCACAATTATTAAGAAATGAAGTCTGATTTCAAACAATTTAGAATACAAGCGGGAGTATCACCATCGAAAGATGTATCTTTTGAGATATGGTAATAACAAAGTCAATAAAAGTACTAAACCGATCTATGTAAGAATACTTGACAGTATAGAGACAAGACAATACACAAGTATTTATCTTTAAGAAACACACGGTTAGATAAACGTGAAAGCACTGATATAAAAAGCATTTAAAAATCACACTTCGAAATTCATAAAACTTTTGAGAACACAAAGAGGTTTGAACATTTAAGAAATCGTTTTTCATACCTGAAAGTTGTTCTTCTTTCAAAGTATGTTGAGATTAAGAATTAGAATGATATACCTTCAGTGTAGAATTCTTAATTCCCCCTAAAATGAATATGTATCTATTACGCTCCCTTTGACAAAAACATCAAATATACTCCCCCTCTATATCTGTAAAAAGTCAAATCATTATAAAAGAACAATATGAATATAACAATGAAATTTATTTTTCTTTTCTCCCCCTTAAAAATATGACAGTGAAAGTTTTAACTAACTCCCCATAAAACAAATAATAAAACTTCCTGAAAAAAATACATCATTTCAGCTTCAGTAAGAATGAAAACATTTGAGTACGGGTTCTGAACTGAATTATCCAGAAGCCATTATCCCATATTCTCCAGTGAGAATAGTAACTCCCCCTAAAAGTAACAATCAATTTATCTTTTAATCTCCTCCTGAAAAATCAGGAAATGTATCAGTAAAAATATAAAACATATAAGCTCCCCCTTAACATTTGCATAATCCTTAATCAATAAACCGAGTTCTGAATTACTAGGATTGAAGTGAATTCAGAAGTCAAACTCCCCCTGAAAATTTGCGTTCACAAATTTATTAGAAGAAATAATGTGTACTCCCCCTTGAAGATTGATCATCTTTTATGTGTCGGAGTACAATCCTTTGACATTGAAGTCCGAGTCCTAAGTTGTTTTACTCAGAAGTCATTGTTCTTAAACATTGAAGATCGGGTCTTGAACTGCTTTGTTCAAAAGCCAATGCTCTTACTCCCCCTTTACTTGTGGTGCCTGCAACACAGATGGAGCTGTTGGTACCCACTGGTATTTGGGTCCTGATTTGTTAGTTGCAATTATATTGGAAGAAACGTAGTAAGAACCATACCAGTAATTCACATAATTTTTGCTTACAAAATCATTTGAGCTACAATAAGAACAATTGATTTTCTTGTGTGCTAACTTGATCAATTGATTGATAGTATAAACAAGATCAGGTTTTCCAAAAGATTTACCTTTTGGAGCATTGTTATTCTTTGCATTCGGTGTATGCATAAATGATTTCTGATCCTTCTTCTCATCTGAGGATCCTTTTCTTCTCCAAATCCACTTTTCTTTGCCATTTGTCATTTTAGATTTACCGGAACCATCAACATTTCAATCATAGAAAAGGTTAGAAGGACGAATATGATTTTTGGATTTTACTAACCTCTTAGAAGAAAAATGAGTATGATAAGAACTTGAAGCTGTTTTGAATGAGCATTCTGAATCAGCTAGATCATCTCTCGGTGATTGAACAATTGTATTTTGACTCTTTTGTTCAGTCAATTTCACCTTGAACATGATTTCTTCAAGTTCAGTTATCTTTGCAGACAAGTTGTTTCTTTCTTTTGAGAGCAGGTCAAACTTCTTATGCAATTTAGACTTCGTATTCTTTTCCTTCAGAACGGTAGTTGACAGCTCAGATAGTTTCCTTGTAAGCTTCTTTATCTCCATCTCAAAAACTTTTCTTTCCTCCTCAAAATCTTTCTCCAGAGTCTTTTTCTTATCATATATTTCTTTAAAGACACCAACATTCTTCTGCTCAATTTTCTTCTTCTCTTTCTCAAATTTGTCTCTTTCCATGATGATAACTTTTTCAAAGTTTGATACTTGTTGAGAAAGTTTAGCGCATTTCAGTTCAACAGATTTCTTCTCTTCAAACGACTTCCTTGAGAAATCAAAAAACTTTTGTGCAAAAGATTTTCTTTCCTTGTCAAATTCTTCTTTGTCTTTAGAGATCTGCTTTTCCAAGACTAATAACTTCTTCTGTAGCTTTATATTTGCAGATTCTAAACCTTTGACAATGTCCTCACTCTTCTTGACAGAGTCTTCATTCTTGAATTTGGCAATATTAGCTTCCAATTCCAAAATTTTCTTTTTCAACTCAGCATTCTAAAATTTTCTATTTTCTTCAACTTTCTTCAGCTCATTTTGCACACTGGTCACTTTAAAACCCGATTTTGAGCAGTCTCTTCTCATTCTTACAACCCCTTTCACCCTCTTCTCTCTAAAATCGACCCTCAAACCCTAACTTCGGATTTTATGCATCTAAGACACCAAATCTAACGTGTCCCAAGTGTTTCTCCACCATCCAACAAGGATTGGAAGCTAGGATCAAGAGGCTCCCCTCTTCATCTTCAACCTCAAGCTCCATTTTAGGGTTTTCTAGGTTTTCACCAAAACCTAAGTGGTAAGTTTATCCTCTCCACTTCTAAACCTTATTTTAAGATATAAATGCTTCATTGGTGATATCCTAGTGTTTTATTCCTCCAAAATCGAGTGTTTTGGGGAAATTTAGGTCAAAATTAGGGTTTTGGCCAAAATGGAGATTTTGATGTAAAGTGTTTGGGGATCGCTTCTAAATGGTTGAATATGATTATTTATGAGTGGAAATTGTGTATCTAGGTTTTGGAAGGATTTTTGCTTGTGGATTCGGAATTCTTCAAGGAAGATCAAGTCTGGGGTAAAATCTAGATTTAGCCTAAATCTAGCAAGGTGAGTTCAAATTGATTTGTGAAAACGTTGTACATGCCAAAATGTCTATTTTTAAAGTGTTTATGTGTTTACGTTGAAATTATCACTTGTTGAGTTATTTGGTGGGTTTCATTATTTAAGGTGTTTGCTTTATAAACCTTGTAAAACCCCCACACTTGTGACTTTTGGGCATTTTGATAAATGAGTAATGAATGGACATTTGTTTTAATAATGTATTGCATAAATGGAGATTTCTTGGTAAAAGTGCATTTTTGTGTTTGTTGGAAAATATGCATAGCTCGTGTTTTGAGACGTTTTAAAAGGGGCAAATGGTATAACCTTGTTTGGAAAATGATCTGCCTTATTTTGAGTTGTGATGGAGTTTAGTCGTGTACTTTGGAATACGTGTTTGCATAAACATTGGTCGAGTGCGTTTTATTGCATTATATTGCTTTTGACAATTAGTCATTTGGTTGTTTGATCCTGTGGCTCGATATTTGATTATGATGGGGTTTTTGGGGACACTTGTCCAGTTTTGATAGCTCAGCGTAGAGCTTTGGTCATTGTGTATGATTTTTGATGATTTCATATTTTGTGTGCGTGTGTCATTCAATTGGAGTCATGTTGTGTTTCAGCCCTATTTGTTATGGATCCATGAACACCTTTATCATTTTGTCCGATGATGGAACGACTAGTTTTCCACATTGCGGCACGTTAGGCATCGGGTATGGTGTAAGTCCTTCATGCAAGTATCTATGGGTGTATGCTGAAAGATGCTGAGCTCGATACTTTAATTATTTTGTCCGATAGTGGAACGCTAGTTTTCCCCATTGCGGCGCGGTTAGGCATCTCCGGTATGGTGTAAGTACTCCATGCAAGTATCTATGGGTGTATGCTGAAAGATGCTGAGCTCGATAATTAATACCAATATAACATAATGCGTGGCTTACTTTGTGTCCATCACATTATATGGAATTAGGTCTCCCCGTTCACCGAAAGGTGTTGTCTTCGGGCTGGGTCTTTTATATTTATGTTTTTGGTGATGTCTTTTATGGGTGGGTTATTGTCCATAATTTTGTGTGTGGAGTATTGGGTCTCACTCGTGTTTTGGGTATTTTTCAGAATATGAAATATTATTCATGTTTTCATAAATTGGAAGTCGATTCTACTCTTGTTTGAGTGAGTTTTGGGATGTATCATTTTATAAAGAGTATTTTTGTATTGAGGTGTTCATCTTTGAAAATGCATATTATTGAAAAACGAGTCGTTTCCATACTTAAGTGAATCATTTGAAAAACTATGATATAAGTTGTATTCTCCCCTTTTAAAAATGTAATTATCCATATGGTAAAACTCTTGAACTCACTAGGCGTTAGCCTAACCTTTTTTTTTCTTCATTTGTCGGCATGTGCAACAGGTTCCAGTTGGGATTAGTTCTAGTAACACAGTGAAGAGAGAAGTACTAGTTGTGCGCCCGAGGAGTGAAAATCTTAATGAAGTCTTCCGCATTAGGTTGAAGAGAGCAATTGTGTTTGGGGTTGCGTAACACCCGACTTCAATGTAGTCCTTATATAGAGTTTGTAATTGTTGAGGTCATTTGTCGAATCATGTTTTGAGGCATATTGAGTTTGGATATTGTAGGAATATGTGTTGTCTTTATTGGAGGTTATATCGAAATTTTTGTTAGTTGCTCTTACTAAATTTGAGGGTGTTACACTTTTGATCAAATATGTGCTTCAAACTTTTGTGGTCCGTATAGAGTGTGCACTTCGTGCCGTAAAGGTAATGTCACCACAATTTCAAGGCAAACACACCGCCGCCAATTCCAAATCATGAGCGGGATAGTTAATTTCGTTCACCTTGAGTTTCCTTGATGCGTTGGCGATCACCTTGCCCCTTTGCATTAAAATAAATCCCAGACCCATCTTTGAAGCGTCACTATACACCACGAAATCTTCCGATCCTTCGGGTATAGATAAGATGGGAGCTTCGCAAAGCTTACTTACCATATAGGCCGACACCTTACTTACCATGGTGACTCGATACCTATTCCGTACCAAACTAGTGGTTCAATGTTCAAAATCAAGACATCAAGACCACCGTGCCTATGGATCCATTGCACTAAGACCAAACCAAAACTCAGGTGTTGTTCGGTTCGTTTTCTGTTAAGACCTGTATGGATATAGCTGTCTGTATGGATATAGTTGTCTGTGTGTTAACAGCTAAGTTGTTATTCGGTTGTTGTGTTGAATAAACAGTCTGAATGTCATAAATGACCATTTTACCCTTCAGTTCATGTTTTTGTCTAATTGAAATAACAATTTAATAAAAATGATGAATGATTCACTTCAAATTATAAACTTGTGATTGAACCTTCAACAACATTGAAAAACATTTCACTGAACTTTTAATATTTGATTAATAAATTAAACAATCAACAATTTTATTTCCCCAATTTCTTTCACCACCAGACTTCGTTTTTTTGTTTCCTTCTTTCACTAACAGTTTTTGTCTCATTTTTTTTTTGTTTCCTTCCATGGTTTACCCTAGCATTTTTCGTCTATATTTCCCCAAATTCTTTCACCACCAGACTTCACCTTCACAAGTCACAACCATCTCCTTCCACTGTCACGATCACCGTTCTTCAAGGTTTAACTCTCCCCTCTTTAACCTTCATCTTTCTTTTCCTTGCCATTCACCAACGCTATCCACCTCTATCTCTCTACCTTTTCCTTTTTGCATCACCACTGTGATTCCTCCTCTCGTTTCTCGTTTTTCTGCTAGCTAGGTCTGTTGGATCGAGAATTGGAATCGATGACGGGATTGAGATGGAGAACAAAAGGGGTGTAGATGAGATGAAATTGGAATGGGGAATACGTGGATTTGGAATCGATGGGGAAGACAATCGAAGTACCTTTGGAGAAGTCTTCTGTGGAATCGATGGATTCCCTTCTGTGGAGTGCTATATAGTCCTAGTTGCTTCCTTCACGTTCCAGATTTCTTCTCTTCTTCGATGGTTGAGTGCTATGGAGAGGACGGTTGGAATGAATTAGAAAGATGGGTAGGCTTCTTTTCATTAAAGAGGGTAGTTGGGAAGTAATGAGGGTAGATAGGGAAAGGAAAATTTAATAAATGGCTGAGTAGATATGAGTTCAATTTTCTAGCTGATTCGGTCAGCCACCAGCTGACCGATTAAGCTGCTACCGAACAATGAGATATGGTTGACCGAATAAGCCATATCCCTTATTCAGCCCATTAAGCTGCTACCGAATAGGCCCTCAATCACATATAACCACACATAATCATGTGTAACAATTTGACATCAAGTTACTCCCAAAATCAACATATGATATTGGTACTTTGACTTCCAACCATCTTGGTAGAGAAATTTTTTAGCACCATGACTCATCAAATATTTGTAATGAATCTTGCATACAATAATAAAACCATAATACCCAAACTTGACCCAAAATGTTAGATCACTTCAAAACCCTAAAATTTGATTCATGTTCATCAAAAACTCCATGAACACAAGGATGGTAGCAATGATGTGGTAAGAACCTCTATATCCATAAATCTCATTTCAACTTCCTTCAAAACACATTTATTGCAAATAAACCCTAAAACCTCAAAACTAGGTTTTAGGTTAAGGTTTGTAAGATCCTCTCACATAGAGTTGGAGGTATGTAAAAGTCATAAAGATTTGAGGATGGGTACATGTAAGGAGTTGAGAATGTATGAACTCACCTTGCTAGGTTATATAAATATAAACCCTAGATAATGGATAGATTAGTGAGAGATAGGAGAAAGAGTGCTTAAAGTCTTGAACCTCAAGAATCCCCTAATAAATGGCAAGGATTTCCTACACCAACCATAAATCATCACTTAGAGGGTTTCCCATAAGATAATGAATAAAGAGTAAGAGATAACCTACATTTTCCTCCCAAGAAATCATTCCAACAAGAGCAAGAATAAGAAATGAGAGTAAAAGGTTGGATTTTATGAAATAAATGGACCTGGGCCCGACTACGATAGTGCCCGGCGACTGTGACATCTGTCACAATCGCTGGCAAGGTCGCGCCACTCAACCCACTTTCGGTACACTCTTCACGATAGTTCCCCGTGAGAGTGACACCTTGTCACAATCGTAGGTACAGTCGTTGGCTTGCCCCAGCATGCGGTACATCCTACGCGATAATGACCTGCGATGGTGACAGGTTGAGTCGTGAGCATTATCGTCGACCTATACCGAAGCCTGATTTTTGGTGAATTTACTCTGCAACAATTCTCGACACATAGGAGTATTTATATAAAGGTTCCCGCGTACTTATAAATGGTTGGAACAAGACAAATACCCTAATAATAACATTCGAGATTCGGGAAATATAGAAATCAAAAATACCAGAAATCCGGGTGTTACATCTTAGTACCATTGGTGTTATTGTGACAAATGTCACAATGACATGGCACTGTAGCCATACTCCATACATGGTTCTTCCTTTACTGATTCAGCCAGTTCCACAATTTTCCTCAATTGGGATAAAAATCAGATGTTACATTTAGCCATTGGAAGAGCCCTCATAATTTTCCAGAAAAAAGATTTGAACATGAGAGTTCAAGACCAAAATGTCACCTTCAAAGTATTTACTTCTATGAACTACCCAGAGGAAAAAGAAGAGTGTATGTCCTAAGCTCAGTAGAATCTTGGTGTCATCAAGAAACTTTTAGGAGAAATTCTATGTGAAAAGACATAAGATGATGAGTAAGAGGATGATAAGTCTGAGAATGATTACTTTGATGTTGATGACTTAGAAGATGTAACGCCCATGATTTTGGTGAGTTATGAATCAATAGTTCCTATAATGCTTCATCTTTAGTTGCCACGTTGAACTTGTTTTATCTATGACCGAACTTCGAAGCCTCAACGTCGAATATGAAAATTTTCTAGCCTCAGGGGATTTAACGTGACCTTGCTGGCAATAGTGCCATAAGGATCTACCGCGTGGCACAATCGCGGGGAGAAGCGGACCGCGGTACACTCTCGACGATAATGCTCGGGCATAACCGCGGGGCACTGTTGCCCGATTGGTACTGAGACATAGATGGGGACCGCGAGAGTGACCTGCAACAATGCCATATGGCAAAGTCGTAGGGCACAATCGCCCGCGAGCCATTAGGGGTATAAAAACCCTTTGAACCGATTTTAGCTTCATTTTTCCACTTATCCTTTGTCACCCACGATTTTTAGAGAGCATTTAAGGCAAACCCTCTTCCTCTAACGTACCTCTCCATAAATTCTAACCCAGAAGTTGTAAGGGTTACTTAATAAAGCATCAAGGACACTTAGGGGAATTTATTGTGAAACATCAATCATGGAAACAAGTCTCAATCTCATATCCTCACCATTTCTAGGGTTTTGCTAACTTTTCTAAGTTTTGATCAAAACCTAGATTGTGAGTTTCTAAACCTTTTGTAAAACTAGATACATGTTATTATATGTTTTTCATCTTCATTTCTACATAATTTTATGATAACCCCTTTTGTTGTTAAATGTGTTTATACCTCCATATTTTAGAGAAATCGTGGATTTTTGGTAGGAAATGTTCTAGTTGGTGATAAAAAATGCTTTATTTGCAAAGTAAATGTTGGTGCTTGATTTCTTTGAGGAAACACCCATGTATTAGGGTTTAGACCTAAATTGAGACTTTGGCACTAGAGAATGTTTAGTTGTTCATGAATAGTCGTAATATTTGATGGTGCTTTCTAGCACACAAAATGTAGCTCTATAGCTTGGACATGCATTATGGGGTATATGTGCCTATTTTTGGCTAATTTGGGAATATTGAATTTATGGGGAATCCTATTTATGATGCATGTGGTGGTTACACCACTAAATATCTATGTTGGTATTATACATGTTTCACATGGACTAATATGTCTTTCGCCGAATTTTGGTATATTGGATGAACCAAGTTAAGTAGACACTAGGTGGACATAGTCTTTGGTGTCACCTTGTGGGTATGCACCTAGATCTCTGTCATTCGAGGCAATGCCTTAGTTGTACCCCCGGATGTGTCGGACCTTTTTGGTGTCACTCATGGTAGCTGACACTAAGGTATCTCGACTCTTTGGGTGGAACTTGATTGGTGTTATGGGTCTCTCCCATTGACTCCAACTTTTGATGCACGGATTGATAATCTTGTCATTTTTACATTATCATTGCATGTTACTATTTGTTCAAACTCACTAGCCTTTTTGGCCTAACACTTGTTTGGTGTCGACATGTATCTCAAGTTCTAGCGGCGCCATTTCTAAGAAGGCGTAGGCGGGATAGTGTGAGCTTGGGAAAAACATTTTTGGGACACCAATTTGTGAAGTCTATTGTTGGATTAGAGACGACACTTTTTTTGTAATCCTGTTTCTATTTAGAAATTAGATTAATAGGTCGTCGTTTGTTTCCGTTAAATTACAAACTTGTAGTTAAACATATTCTATTGTCCCTTCTGCATCCCACCACTCTATCTCAGGCGGTTCATGCTCCAATGAGAACGCCTATCTCAGCCTGCCACTATCATTATATCTGAAGATGGAGAGGAAATATGCGACTATTTGTCAACCATCGTAAGAGGAACAGTTAGGGACCCAACTATTCTAGATGGATCAAGGTCACAAAGCAACAAAAGCAAGCAATTCCGTTGGTTGGTTTTGTTTTTGAGATTTGAACTTGGTTTGATATTGAGGTTTAGGTTTAGATATAATTTTGATTTAAACTAATTGGTTGTGTTTGCTTTCTATTTTGATTTTGAGGCATGAATTTGGATTTTAATTTAATTTTTGACTTTAGATTTGATTTTATTTATTTGGATTTGGATTTGTTATTTATTTTGTTTTTAGGTATGGATTTGGATTCAATTTTGAAGTACGTTGGTTAAAGTAACAAGGGAGTGCTCACGGGTTGGGTTGATCGGGTTGAAAGCATTTCAACAACCCAACCCAATGTTGACGGTTTGAGAATTTTCAATCCAACCCAAACAAAAGTGCAACACAACCCAACCCGACCGTTCGGGTTGGTCGGGTTGTGTTTAAACAAAGCAAAAACAATATTGAAAACATAAAAATAAGAAAATTTTTCTTTGAAATACGATCCATCATTCAAAATAATATACGAGTTCATCAAATATTTAGATATTACATATAACTTTCCAATAATGTCCTCTTATGAGTTCCGTTGTTCGTTATTGCGGAGTTGTTTTTGGTTAATTATACATATTAAAGAGAAATATAAATAATTTTAGAGAAGTCGCTAAAACGTTTTTGGGTTCGGGTTATTGGGTTACTTTGAGCCTAACCCAATATCAACCAATAAATTCGGGTTATCTTAATTTTGTATCGATTATATGTCGAGTTACCTCGGGTTTATTTTTTTCGGTTTGATCGGGTTTATTAAACACCCCTAGTTGTCAGTGGCAGGGACTAAAACAATACAAAAATTGCAAAATCAGGAGACCAAAACCAAGACATACTTAAGAACACAAGAATTAAATCCATAATTTACTCTTTATTTTAATCTTAGAAAAATATATCAAAAAATGGGCTACTGATATAAGTGACCTTTTTTTTGTTTCTCCCTCTCCCTCTCCCTCTCAAATACATTCATACGAAAAGATACTGCTTCAAGTGTGAAAATCCAATTAATGAAATGATGCAAATGTTTATTTTAATTGACAAGGCATTAATTTAATGGGACACACAAAACCATACCCCTATTGAATTCAACCCTCGTATGTTTCTAGTCATTCCTGTGTGGCATCCTCAAAACTGTGAGAAAAAGTACTACTAGTAGTAACAACTAGAAAGAGAGCAGATAATGGACCAAAACAGAGTATTAGTAATAGTAGTAGATGATGATGATGATGATGATCATTGAAGAAGTATACACATTAAGTTTAGAAGACATCCAATACTTGTTTTTCCAACAGACACATAATAAGAAACCATCCATTCATCTTTCTATGGCCTACGAGGAGGTGGTGGAGGTGGAGGTGGTGGTGGAAGTGAACTACTGCTGCTGCTATTGCTGCTGCTGCTTCTTCGTCTTAGACCCCTACAATTATTATATTATTATTATTAACTAACTAACTAACTAACAACTCAAATCATGAATGAAACAAACTCATCTTCTCCATATAAATAATATATATTACCACCTACCTTTTAGGACTGCGACTTCTTGATACCTTCCTTGTCACCTGTTATCATCACAAAACATCAATCAATCTACTCGATAAAGAAAATTTAATAATTTAAAAAAAAATTCTACTGCCAATTTTTTTCAACAGCTGTTTTGGACAAAGTCGGACCTTTCGTGGACTTGGAGAATCCGAATAAGATGACGATCTGCCACGCCTCCCAACAGGTGGCCGTACCCTGTTTACAGATATAATAACCACATTAAACATGGTAAACCCAAATCACAGTTTCATGTTGTTCCTCTCGCTTCTTATATTGACAACTATAGGGATCATAGTGAATACTGCCGGTATCAAGTTATCAACCTTGAATAAAAAAAACTAAGAAATACAAGAGAGCACACATCATGTGCCTTTAAACTTACTAATGTGGTTGAAAATAAACTTATTAAAGCGTTTTAATCTTTCAAAAGACGGGGGAAATCCTTACCTCCTTGGGGAGATTGATTTAGAACGTGAACGGCCAGGCCTTCTGATAGGCGAGCGGCTACGCCTGCGACTTATAGGAGATCTTCTGGGTGGAGGACTCCTTGCTCGTCCAGAAGAACTGCACCCAAAGAAAATGCTTCAGACAAAAGGTAAAAAATAATACACGAGTAGGATGCACTTTAAACAGCAGAAAGTATTATAGCATTAAATATTAGACGGACTACTCACAACATAAAACCATATACACAAGTAAGATGCATTTCACAGGTAAGATACATCTTTTATCAAAATCACGAATGCGTACTATTGAGAAGGGTTACATGGTCATCAACTTCACGACTATATAACCACGAAATGAAAAATACATTAAGATACTAAAATGAAAAATTACCGACGCCTTGGCGGGGGTGAACGCCTCCGAATTGGACTAGCACGCATCCGGCGAGGAGAGGTCCTATTAGACATGCATTTAGTTAGAATCGGTTATATTGATAGAATACTAGTCAAGTAAATGATGGTAACACTAAACCTAAGGGGTGATCTATTATAACGTCTTCCTGGAGGAGAAGGTGAGCGGCCTCTAGCAGGAGGTGATGCAGGCCTTCTTCTAGGAGGTGGTGAACCTCCCCGGCGATAAGGAGGAGAATCTGGTCTTCGTCGAGCAGGAGGAGAGTCTACACGCCGACGGGGAGGAGAATTCAAATCTCTCCTAGGAGATCCTCTTCGAGCTACAGGAGACCTCCGTCGTGATGGTGAGGGAGGTCTACGGCGAGGAGATGCTGTCAAAAAACACATTTGAGTTTAACAAATTGAATGCAGGCTTCATGTCATAAAGGGCATTTACTGCATCTAGCATACCAGCTGGTGGGCGCCTTGGTCCATCTTTTTCGGCATCAACACCTACATTATCGTTTCTGGCAGCGTCTCTTCTTGAACCAGTGGCCAAAGGCTTGGGAGGTGGTGAAACCTTCTTCCTCTCAGGTAAGGTAAACTTGGCTTGAACAACCTTCCCATCAATCTGAGCCTGCAACATTACCATAAGAGCATGATTATTAAAGGATCTTATTCTGTAAAGAAACAAACAGCTTATCATCATCACACGTACACCATCCATGTGTAATTGGGCCTTTTCAGCATCAGCTCGTGCCTTAAACTCAACATATCCAGATCCTTTTGGAAGGTTAACCTGAGAATAAGCAAAAATCGATCCTCAATCAATTTAATTGCAGCAATAGAAGTAAGAGGATTTGGTTTGTCCTCAATTTAAAAAAGGTACAAGGTAAATAATTTACCACATGATCCATAGCCAATCGCACATGCACGACTTCACCAAAATTTCCTGTAATAAAAAAAAGCATAATAATGCAAGTCAAGCCCTTGTTAAGACAGCGCAACAAGCAAATATATTAATTTGAATAGCTCAAAACAGATTCACGTTGACCAAGAAGGAGCATAAATTGGGAACCATGAAATTATATCCTTCCATATGGTACATAATTTGATGGAGACCAAGGGTTGGAAAAAGGCAAGGAGGGTAACAGCGATAAGAGATGAAAAAGGGAGACGAACAACGGAGACATTGCAACAACTGAACATTATTCAATGCCGTCCACAAAACGGAATTCATCCTATATGTGATAGAGTTAATTACTAACAATCATTGTCCTAACAACAAAAATCATTAGTAGTTGTCCAAAAGATGGGTTATCCAAAAGATGATACAAACAAATTATATGAGACAAAGCGATATGTTTGCCCCAAAGTAATGCAACAGCCACTTTCTGGCACCAACTTTAGAAGCGTTTCCGTTCATGCAATCAATGTTTTCTCATCATTTTTACAAGGACTACAAAGCTTCTAAAAATGTGTGCCAACTAGTAAAAGTTACAATCTTACGAGACAGAGTGTGTAAAAATTATCCTAATCTAACAAGAACAAGTAGTATACGGCAGAGGAACTCACATCAATTAACTGTTAGTATATCCAGAAGTTGATAGATTTGTGTAATAAAGAGGACAACCATCATTGGCTGGGTTGCTTTATCAAGTAGAAGAGAAAAAATTGAAGCACAAGAAGCATGGACATTGTCGGGGGTTCAAATGCCATAGTTTCACATTTCGTAGCTAAATCACATATTCAGGCTCTAATATTTTAGTTTCTATGTGGTTGTTCATTTATTTATCGTAACTTCATGTGAGCACATATAATTAAGTAAACAACAGTGAATATAGAAGGCATACTTCAATATCAAGCATGCCTCTATCAACCATGGTATCCCCTGATATTACTTTATGATATGGTTCAGAACAATGATAGCAGAAGGCTAACCTCCTCCTAAAACAATTTGATGTCAGATGTCAAAATTGCCAATCTACCCCCACTATATGATCAATAACAATCCTGAGTGCTGCCTCAATTTTGTGGCCATATAAATATCTCGCTTTTGTCATTTTATCGTTTGAATTCACGGACATGAAATAAATAGTATTCGGTGGTTAGACACTAAACAAATACATGTGGTTTATCCGTCACAGGCTTCTTAATTCACTGGCTACAGATCTCTAATATTAGAAATTTGATGTGGGCATAATTAGGCTACTTGCTATGCATTATTACACTCACAAAGGATGTGAGTGTAACTCAGTTACTAAAACAGTGTCTAAGAGAACATCTAACAAGCCGTATAAAAAAACAAGGTATAAACGTAGCCACGTAGGATGTCACGGTTGCAAGTTTATTCTACACATCCATACAACATAAATTAAAAAACATGAAATTTTTAATTGGTTTTGGTTCAACTACAAGTACCACAGTTAAAAGGGGTAATAATTCAAGAAATACACTTGGTAGGGGGAGTAAAAACTGATATGGACTGCATAATAATTATAACAAATAATTCAGTAGCTGCCACCGCAAATAACTGGAACCAAGGTTATAAAAAGCGGAATTGAGACAAAACGTTTTCCCTCGACGGGTGTAAGCCTCGAGGTGGTCCAACGCGTAAGCCCCAAGGCGAAAATATATATACAACAAAATATGTGTATATAACTATATACATATTACACAAATATATATATCATACCAAATTACTAAAAGAATCTACACTTTTTTCAATCACAAAATATAGATATAATAACAAAGAGAAAAATATGTTGATCTATTAATTATATTTATATTTATATGTATATATTAATATGCTTACTGAACATAGAGAAAAAATATTAATATATCAACAAATGGGAGTGGAAGTGGAACAGTGACACATGGAGATTTGAAGGGACCTTTAGAGACTAAATATAAAAGAAATGCATATACATATATGTGATCTGGTGAACTGAAGAAGAAAATGCAAAGAAAATGGGAGAACTGTAACTCAAGAAGGACAACAGACGAGTAGCAGATAGGGCTTAGAAGAACTAGAGAAAAACTTGCAAAAGTTTTATAAAGAAGAACTCCAGAAGGACTAGGTCATTTTTTTGAAAATATAGCCTCAGTAGAGAGGCATATGCCTCTCCACCGCCTCACCGCCTTAGACCACCAAGGCATACGTCTCATCCGAGGCTTGAAAGGTGCCGCCTCAGGTGCGATTTTGGGCCACCTCGCCTCGAGGCATGTACACCTCGTTCGCCTTTTAAAACCATGACTGGAACGACAACACTTAATGGAGTTAAGTTCTCTCCTTAAGTCGGAGTTGCATCAAAGTTTTTGCTGGATGTTAGAACATATTCTAAAGTCTGAAGATAAGCATCTGCAAAGTAGTGGTCGTGAAGAACAAAAGAAGCCTAAATTCCAAGAAAGTAGTATTTTAGGTTTACCCATACTCAAATTGAACAATTAAACTAGACAAAGGTAACCCTAGCATTGAATAATTTATGGTGTTACAGATAGAATAGATATATAGATACATTAATCGACAAGTCTTCCTACAAAATTCAAAAATTTGATGCTTCCCAGGCTATGAAATGCCTGTTGCCCAGAGGATACCTTCTACTTAAGTAGAAAGTTAACCACAAAAAGAGCCCAAGTAATAGTCAACCAGATCAGATGTATTACCAAATATTTCTTTCAAATGGTTTTCATTCACGTTCCTTGTGAGCTGGCCAATGTGAAGAACAAGCGACTCAGGTACAGGAGAGGCTTTCCTGTAAAAAACCAAAAGTGAATTTAGGCCAAAAAACCTTAATAGACTAAACAACAATAACACTGACACTCTGTAAATGACTGCATGAAGTTGAAATAAACCAAGCAACAGATCAAAATTACAGCATTTCTGTTACTGTTACTGATAGGGCTAAGAAGCTGAAAAAATTAAACTACAACAAGAATCACTTGTAGAGGCATGAAGATTGCACACCTATACAAATCACATGTCCTAAATAAAGACATGCGAGAGACGCTACATGTACTTGAAAAAAGATGTATTCTCACTCCCTTACAACATGTCTCTCTTCTAGCATAGGTTGATCACATGAAATTGTTCGTATATTCTTCACCATTTACTTTCTTATGCAATGTATAATTCTCTGATAAATATATGATTTTAGTTGAGTTCATCTCATAGTTGACTCTTGCATTCAAGATACCTTCAAAACATACTTAAAAATCTTCTTGATTGGCAAGCATCTATCCCTCTTAAACACAAAAAGGAAAGGAGTTTGCTTATATAATTTTCATGCATCATTTATTTGCCTTTTACTATGTGTACCAAGCAAAGTGAAAGCTTTAGGAGCCACGAAATTTATGAATAAGTTTGAGTTAGGTCGGAACTGAACCCACTAAACAAATCCAATTTACTCGATATAGTGAGGACAGCTGACCATAAAGCAACAAGTATAACTCTAGGGAAAATAACATATTAATCTTATAATTGTTGAACCTTTAAATAGCTTATAAAGCTTCAATGATTAAAACGATACACTTTCAAGATTAGTTATAGCACATACAAAAAGTTGACGAGCATTACAACAGAAGGCTAGCAACACGATTTCACCTTCAAAAATTTTAACTTGACCAAAATAATCACACCTTTAATTTGTTTAACTCAACCAAAAACAGAGTAACGCGTAAATGATCAGATACATCTTAGGCACCAGCTTCTCACTCAGTAGTTGCGTTTGGTAGACAGGAATGGATAAAACTCATTGTTCCACGTTTGACGTGACATGGGAATGGACAAAAACTCAATATTCCATGTCAGGTGCGACATTGGATAGGGTCTGGGTGGGACTGAATGGGACAAAACCAAAAAGCTTATCATTTTATCAATCTATCATCATTTGATATAACCCTAATATGGTATTTGGTATAAGCATAATGGTCACCACTATCCATTTCCACCCCTACCACCACCAGTGGCCATTGCCGACCACCTCCACGTCCCCCACAGTCCACAATCACCACCACGACCATCCACCACAGCCGACTCCGCAACAATCACCACCTCCTCTTTCATCACCATCAGTAACCACCATATAAAATCAGTAAACAACATCCAGCCCAATCTATACCAAACGCTATCTAATTGTGGTTGAATTCACCCCTAACTTGAAAGGCTGTTTGTTTACCTCTTAATAGTTCCATTAAGAGGCAACCTCTAAATCCCTAAGAGGTGAATCTTGTTTGGCAAAAAAAAAAGCATGCCTCTTAATGGTTCTAAAAACCCTCTGTATGATTTTGAATATTGGGTCTCCCTTAACCATTCAGCACTAATTTCATTATGAACAACTACCAAACAACAATATTTCATTTTGCACTTAATCATTCTAACCATTTAATCATCTTGCACCAAACCATTTAGCAAATGCCAAACTGCCCCTAGATTCTTTGCTTTGAGTTTGAGCTTAGGGACAAAATACAACTTATCAAGATAAACGAGCAACAGGTGCAAGTTTAAATTCTCGATAAGTATGTGTAACTCAATTCAAAGTTCAAAACAAATACTGTCACCTCCCATAACACTTTAATATGAGACCTAGTATTATTTACATAAAAAATTGATATAGCTTCTGATATAGTATCCACAACACCTAGAATATCACATTGATGATGCGTGTTTAAAGTTTAATCTGGTTAGTAATTTATACCCATGACGTGCAAAATCGAAATCAAATTTCAAACTGTAGGACACAACAAAAGCTAAAACGTAGCTCCTTGCCTCCTTCTCATGAAATGGGGGGAGGGGGGTCTACAAATAGATAATATGAAAGTGAAGTAATATAAATACAAGAAAAGCAGCATTGTAACCTTGGAGGTGGAGAAGCCCTCTTAGATTGAGGTGGTGGAGAGCGACCTCGTTTTGGTCCATCAACAGAACTGTTAAAACATCCAAAACCTCAAACACTACAAAACCCTAACGACTTGCTAAAAATAGATACCGGCACGAATCAAAGTAACTAGAAAATGAACCTTTTCTTGGGAGGCGGACTACGGCTGCGAGAACTGACACTGCGAGACGGAGACGAAGAAGAAGAGTAGGATCTGGAGCGAGATCTGGAACGGGAGCTCGAGCGAGAGGAGCGAGAGATGGAGCGAGAGCGGGAGGATGAGCCAGAACCAGACCCCGAGGGTGCCGCCGGACGTCCACGGCCGGGTTTCGCCATGAATGCTCAGTTTTTGATCGGAAACCCCGTCAAAACAAACCCTAGGTAAGAAAAGAATTGAAGGACTGTGATTTCACTTGTTGGGTTTTATGATAGCGTCTGGATATTGACCCAATAAAATCCAGGCCCAATTATATATGCCAACAAATCACAATAAACCATGGGAAATTGACCTAAATAGCTTAATACATCTCCAACAGCTTCTTTAAAATAGGATTTTGAAAGTTTTATTAGGCATGAAAATAAGGCGGGGACCCCAATTCCCATCCCCACCAAGGAATATGATATCATCCTCATCTCCAATAGGGAAACAAAGATTTTTTTACAAACTAAAAAATCGTGTACAAACGACAAAATGATATTAATAATAAGTTAACAACTACTAAATTAGCAATTAAATGAATAAATTAATAAAATGAAGGTATCATTACCAATTTGCCATGAGTAGTGTTCAATGGTCACCAACACTACTCTTTTGAAGTTCACACAATAACACTTGTGCAATGGTCACCAACAAAATTTTCAATTGAACAAACAATTAAATTAAGAACCTAAAACACCCACCTAACATCTCGTTACTACTATTCAATGCATCAAAATCATGTCAAGTAATATCCAAAACATAACAAGTAATAGACTAATTATATTTTGATTTAGACTTTACATCTCATTACCACAGCGACTATTGTGAAATCGTGAATGAGATTGAGAATGAGAAGTCAGTGTGCGAGGTGGGAATGACCTAAATCCTAAATTCCTAATATGAAATAATACATAAATAATTTTATTAATATAATATAAATACGGGTATGGGGCGGGCCGCGGAGTGTGATATCTGTCCTCGGCCCTATCCCCGCTTTGAGGTAAAACGGGGATCCCCGTCCCCGGGACCCAGTTTAACGGGGAATCCCCGTCCCCGATCGGGACGGGTGGACCGGGTTACCCGACGGGTCAAGGCCCATTTCCATGCCTAGGTTTTATGCTCCAATAGACTCCCCAAAACCTTCTCCAAATACAAGAGAAAATAGGAGAGAGATGATGGAAATCTCCAAATTTGGAGATATCTCCAAAAAAATGATTACTTATGAGAGAGAAATAGTTTTTATTCCTTCCACCAGTGAAATTGCTTTAAATTCAATGGTTATGAGATAAATAATATTTTATGAGTTGTATTGAATATTTTAATAATATAATTAATTGTGGAATCTCCAAAATAGAGAATCTGTTGGAGACAAAGATAACTTTTTTGGGTTGACTTTTTGCATCTCCATTTTGGAGAAACTGTTGGAGATGCTCTAAACATTTTCACCTCTTAGCCAATCCTCTCCTGGTTTTGCACATATAGCCTCAGGTCCGCAACCGCAATCCGCCATCCATAATCCATGTCCGCAATTGCAGACCTAGGACAATTGTTGGATCCCCTATAAACCCTAATAAATCATTGAAGACAGATGGCAGGGCCGCAATCTGACATGGCAGGGCCGCAACTAACATGTCCTCAATTATGGAGGTGGCACCGCAGTTGCGACCCTGGGTCCGCATTTTGCATGAAATTTGAAGGTTTTCACGTTTTCCATGTACGTTTTGCTTGCGGCTTTGCACTATCTTTTTCTCGGATAATAGTCAATTGTACAACTTCAGTAGTCGAATCAATAGAATGTGTTGGTACAATTTGATTCGGTGAAATTTTTGTATAAGAATAGCAACGGTGAATATTGAAGAGAACCAACTTTGAAACCAATTTAGCAATCAACGTTATATCTCTTTTTTCTTCGTTTTGAACTGTTTTCTACAAACTGAGTTATGTATATGATAAATTTTAGTTATGTATTTTGGGTGGGGGTTCTTGCCAATAGAATGATCAAGAGTGGGAGTATTCTACTGATCAACCGGTAGTCCGCGTCATGGTGCCATCAAACATTACACATTCTAGGTTGGTTAGTTATGTTCAAACTCAATGTGGTATGGACTCTACTATTAGTATGATTAGAATGGAGTACAAATATTATGGCCAACTTTATGAGTTACGAGACACTGACGATGTTTTGTGTTTCCTGCAATTTGTTGTCGTTGTAAGAAATCCGCCAACACTTTATGTGTATGATGATGTGACGATGTGTGACGGAAACAATGTTGGTGGTATTTCAAACACCGGAGGCAAGCCGGATGTGTATGCTCTTGAGCAGAGTCAAACTTCTTATGTGCCTCAGTTTGATTCGGAAATCGAGCATGCGTATAGGGTTGCCTCCGATTTTCTTCCTGGACATAGTTATGCTCTTAGTGACTATAACCCCGATTTTGTTCCAGAAGAAGCGGCAGAAGAATGACAAGAACAGGAAGACGAAGATGAAGAAGAATTTCATTAAGATGATGATGAGTCACATGTTTATCACTTGCGTCTATCTGGTATTGATACGGATGAAGAAGAAACAAGAGAAACTAGTCATGTTAAATCATTTAGTAGGATAAATGATTTATTTGGTATGCCTCCTCCCTTTCCAAAAGATGAAGAGCCTGAATCTTATAATCGTAGTAGGAGAGTAAATATGGGGGATGTATTCTTGATGAAAGATGAAATGACACTAGCTCTCGGGATAAACTTTCTTAAAGAGAATTTCAAGTTTAAAGTGGAAAGATCTTCAAGAACCAGATACGAGGCGAGATGTGTTCATGATAATTTTGATTGGCGTATCTATGCAACATGTGTCAAAAATACCACTATGTTCCACGTACGAAAGCTGCATGATATACACAATTGTTCAAGGACCTAGATGCATCCCAACCACCGTAACGCCAATAGAAGAGTATTGGGTAATATAATTTTGTCTAGAGTGAAGAATGAAAGTCAGAGACTCCATGGATCTGACATTGTGAATGACATGAAAGAGCAAATGCACATAGATATTTCGTATTGGCAAGTTTGGCGTGCGAAAGATTATGCGCTAACCATGGTGTGCGGTCAGAAGGGCTTGGAAGAAGAAAAAGAATCTCCTTTATTTTTCGAGAAAAGGTTCCATCCTTCAATATCATGATTGGGTCGACCAGGCCAGATCATGAGTGAAATATCATGATCCAGTTGCCCCCACGACTCGTTTAGCAGACTCCCTGCGTTTTTTTATAATTTGGAGCTTCATAATCCTGATACCTTTACCCGAATAAAGACAGATAATACAGGATGTTTTGAGATGTGTTTTGCTGCTCTTGATTGCGTGGTACGTATAATTTTCTTCTAACCTTTTCACTAGTGTACACTTCCATTATACTTTTTTCATTGATAGATAATGTCTTTAGTTTTCTAATGTGTAAACCACGTAATTTTTTTAGATTTGGTCGTTTCTGGGGGACTTGCGACGGGTCCTTATAATAGGCGACGCTCATTTGAAGGGTCCTTACTTGGGCACAATGATCTTAGTTGTTGCTATGGACGCCAATAACCCAATTGTGCCCATCGTTTTAATGTATCGCAAGAGATTTGTGCGATAATTGTGTTATGTGATAAAGATAACTAGGGCAATCTTCAAGAGGCGTGCGATATATTAAGAACATGTGATATATTGGGTTTCTACGTGCAGTCTCAATTTTGCAGAAAATTGATGACCAAAACAACTATGATGCATAAATCAAATAGTATAAGATTGATTCAACACAAATATTGAACCAAATAGAGTACTTAACTTCCTTTAATTCTTCAAACTTTGATTTCTTGAATCTGAAGAAAACTTTCCAGCGCCGTTTCTGCGATAACTTCAATAACTGGTCAATACCCTGAATCTTTTGGATCAAATCGATTGTCCCTTTGCTCTGATACCACTTTTGAATCCCAGATTGATAAGTGTAATGCAATAATCAAAGTAAAACAAAGAACAATTAATCACAAAGTCATATGCTTTATTGATTAATGAATAATGAAGAGAGTTTACGGTGTACGCCCACAATGATAGAATGATCAACCAACACAATTAAATCTAAAACATAATGTTTATATATCCCCCATGGGTATTTACACAATAAACCCTCCAACTTGAATACATAACAAAATAACCCTAACAATCTCCCCCTTGTATTCAAGTTTGAATAAGTGGAATATACTTATTTCGAACACCAAAGTGAAGTTCAAAGTGTCTAATTGTGTTCCTGTATTGCAAGTCTGCAACCTTTTTTCAATCAGCTCCAATACCTTAAGGATCAACTCAGTTTTGTACTTGCAATCGCAACACTCTTCCACTTTCTGTCCATCTGAAATCTTATTATCTTCAATGTTCTATTTGAGAAAGTTGCTATCTCTTTGAATCTGACAAATCACTTTTCACCCTTGTTGTTCTGTATTACAACTACCAGTTCCAGTTGTTCCAAAATCATGAACAATGGAAAAGTTTCGATATCATTCAGGCTCTGATCAGGTTTCAGTAAATTCATCTTTCTTTGGTTGCTTCCAACTCTCATTTATAGATCATTGACGTATGACAACTTTACCCTCCCTCTCATAAATCTGATCACTGAGGCAGTGTTATCTGTACATCAAGAGGTATGATCATCCATCTACGAAGCTCGAAGTACAAATCTTCCAAGTCTTGTATCTCTAGGTTGGGAAATCTGCTTTTGTAAACATCCACAACTTTCCGTCTTGTGACATGAAAGACTGGGTACCATACTAGTTGCAGCTTCTTAGTGTAGATCTAAACAACTGAGACGATGTGCTTCTTTGTGTTTACCTCTTTTTGGTTATGTCTCATAGCCCTCATCATGTGTAAGTACTATACTCTTCTTTCTTGACTGAACTCCATAACCCCAAAAATCTTTAGCAGATTCATCTCCTTTATCGACTTGACAAATATCTTATTTTCTGTCTCTTCCATAAACGCAACTCATATGATCGTATGTTCTCATTTAGCTTCATGTACTTTCTAAGCTGACTTTGACTTTACTGATATAGACGGTTCTGTCTTCTTGGTCTGAGTAGCTTGAGGTTGTACCCTTTTTAGAGAATCTGGTCTGCTTTCATTTATCACCCGAAGCATTTCAAAGTCACCTTCTTGATACTCATTGTCGGGGAAGTGAAACAGATCTTCAACTTCAACCTTTATCTGTATTCTAGCTGACTCGGATCTCTGCTCGTTCTCTCTATCTGAATCAATCTCTATAACGTCATTGATTACCTTGACTGCCTCTTCTTGTAATTGACTAACCTCGGGCTTTTCAATCGTTCATATAGTCTCCGCATCAATCTCCATGTCTTGCATTTGTTGTTCTTGTTCCTGGATTCCACCTGCTCTAGTTCCTTGTACCTTTTCCTCAACTTCGGCTGTATCCGGATCAGTTGCACCCAAGTTAGCTTCGGATACCCTAGGCCTTTTCTCCCCCGCATGACGATCGGGATCGTATTGATCGTCGTGTATTCTCTTCGATGACCCGGCCTGGGACCTGCAAGTGTCATCAAGTACTCGAACCCTGTTGGAAAGGGATGAGACTGAGGAATGGATATCATTGGTTGCGGATCGGATGAGCTGACTGACTTCACGAAAACTAGAGCGGATCTCATCGTGGAAGGCTAGGAATTCTGTCTGGGTGACAATTTCGCATTGAGCCTCTAATTGTTGTCGTAGAATTCCGATCAAGCCGGCGTCTTCCTGGGGACCCTGGTATAATAACTCGGATTATAACATAGACTTGAGTTCGTCTATGGTTGGTTTGGGTTGAGGTGGAGGTGGAGGTGGTGTAGAGCTTGGAGCATCGGTAGATACTTGTTTCCCTTTTACAATTATAGATTTTACTAGTCCTACATCGACCATATCTTGTTGTGTTGACTCAAATAAAGGTGTATAAAATGTGGTTTAGAGCCCTTAAAATCTACAATTCGAGACTTTGCATTAGGGGTGTCTCAGTCCGGTTTGGATGGTTTTACTCCCCATACCGCAAACCAAACCATAAATGGTTAGAAATTTCTTCAAACCGAGAGGTTTGGCAGCAAGTGACCAAATAGGTCATATCGTACCATAAAAAGGTGGTTTTGTCTGATTGATTTAGGTGGTTTTGACCTATTATGAGATTTAAATTAAAAATTATATAACATCTATCTCCAAAATGAAATTTCTATCAATATAACATTATTAAAAAATTAGTATACTGAATTATAAAAGAACCATCTACATCCAAAATTAAAATATTAAAAAACATTGGAGCAAATTGGAAAAAAAAACTTAAATAAGTCCACCAACAATAATTGAAATTTCGGACAAACATCGAGCAAGTTGAAAGATGGTTTGAAACTTTAGATTTTGATTTTTTTATGGATTTCGGCATTTTGTCGATTTAGGAAATGCAGAGAATCGAGAAGTGAAAACTAAAACCTTAATGTCTTGTATGGACTTCTTTTAATTGGGTCATAAAAGTTGAACCTATAACATGTAAACTAAATATAACTGATACATGTGTATTTTGGCGGTTGGTTAAATACATACAGCTTAGAAAAACATTCAAACCATAGAACGGATCAGACTGAACGATTTGACTATTTTTCATATCAGATCGGACTCCATATCTCTCAAACCCTCAAAGACGGTCCAGTTTGACTTGGTTCGACCGATTCCCAACAGTTTTTGTTAACACCAAAACTTTGCATAATTGTACACGAGGATTAGACATCATGAGTTATCAAGTAAGGAGTTGATGCTCCTATTTTAAATGTTAGGGAGTAGGCACTAGAGGTCGAATGAGAATCTCGAGGTTGAAACTCCACTAGAGAACAAACAGGCAATAAGATCGTGTATCCTTGAGGTGTAGCTTGGCAAAGCAGACAATAGGGGATACGGTGTAACTGGGACCTGAGATGTAGCTTTTTAAAGCAGGCAATAAAGTTCGACTGGAAGTGTATCTTTTTAAAGCAGACAATACAGTCACGATCTGAGGTGTAGTTTGACAACATGGTTATGTGGCTTAACTTTGTGTTCCGTCACGTACAATGGAATCGGGTCTCCCCTCGTCACCGAAAGGTGTATTTGGGTATTAAATTTTACTATCCATATTTTCGGTGACGTTATATATATATATATATATATATAGGGAGAGGTTCATTTGAGAAATGGTAAATGTATGAGAAATAGAGAAGTAATCTTAGCCATTCATCTGGTCAACATTTGTGGCTTTGATCGCGAAGCACCGGATAATTCTTTGCATGGTCTATAGAAGGTAGAGGGGTAGTTTCGTAAAATATGCAGGATGAGTTCTATATGATTCACATATGAACTATACGTTCATATGTGAATCAGTTAATTAGTTCATATATGAATCACAAAAGTTCATATACGAATTTGTTAATTAGTACAACTGATTCATATATGAACTTACAGTTAATTAGTTCATATGTGAATCAATTAATTAGTTCATATATGAATCACAAAGGTTCATATATGAACCAGTTAAAAGAGTTCAGATGTGAATTACACTAATTCACATATGAACATATAATTCATATGTGAATTATACATGTTCATATATGAACACAACCCGTGTATTTTGTAAAAATTACGAAAGTGTCCTTCTATTTTTGGAATAGCCGCAACTTTTGACCAGTTAAAACCAAAATATTTGACCAGTCAAATCCGATCTTGACCGTATGAATGGCTAGGATTATTTCTCTATTTCTCATATATTTATCATTTCTCAAATGAACCTAAGGCTATATATATATGTGTGTGTGTGTGTGTGTGTGTGGATTTTTATTCATGATTTATGGGTTGAGTATTATACCTCACCCGCGTTTTGGATGTTTCGGGAAATAAAGTTTTATCCGCATTTTATAGATTGGGAGTTCGATTTCTATTCACGTTTCGAGTGAGTTTTGGGTTGAATGTACTTTACGAAGGAATGTCTATGTTGGGGAACTTGTCTTAAAAAGATGTGCGTTATTGGAAAACGAGTCGAATAATAGTTAAAGTAAATCATTTTGAAAGATTATGATTTAAACTGCATTCTTTCCTTTAACAAATATATTTATTCATGTTGAACACTCTTGAACTCACTAGGCGTTAGTCTAACCTTTTTATTTGTCAGCATGTGCATCAGGTTTTGGTTGAGAAAAAGTACTAGCAACTTTGGGGAGAGATGAGTGCTAGTCATATGCACAAGAGAGAGAGTAGCTTGGTGAAGCCTTCCACATTTTTTGAGATAACGACTGTTTTTGGGTTTTTAGTAACACCCGACTTTATTTAGTCCTTATGTAAGACTTTATTTAATTTAATGATGGTTCAACCTAGAATTGTATTTCAAGTATGGATTGGTCGTAAGAGGTTTTATTCTACCTTGAGGTATTTTTGAAAAATTGAAGTTAGTCACTCTTTCCAAATTCGAGGGTGTTAGAAGTTGGTATCAGAGCATAAGTTTGTGAGATTTAGGTATTGAATTTGGATGCCTAGACTCAAACTAGCGTGTTACTAAGCAAAGGAAAGCGAGATTGTACGATTTGACACTTTTAGATAGGATATTTTGAGGTCGATAGAGTCACTAGAATCGAGAATCATGACGCGGGTAGCAAGGATCTCTATGTACGGTACGTTCATCATTACACATGGCCAGTGTTATGGTGAACATGCGTGTGACATGTATATGCTTGAATCGCCTTCACGTGATGATCGATGGGGTAGAGGATAAATTCCTTGGTGAATAGTCATTTGAAAAGTTAGTATTTATAGCATTACCACTTTGAGTGACTATATAAGTATGACGAGTACATTAAGTGGACCGTCTCGGATCAGAATCAGGGGGTTGAATTAGAACTCTAGGCTTAATGAATCAACCTTAATTCGAGGAGAAATTGTGAGGTTAATCGATGCAGTTTCAAATCATGGCCTTAAGAAGTTTGAGCTTTCAGATGACAATAGTGTGACTGAGAAATTGAGAAGCGTGGTTTTGAGACGTTGAGTGCCGACCAAATTAATGCACAAAATTTATTTCTGAAATAAATTGCATCAATTATTCTCATGTTTTCAAATTATCATGTGGATTGTAGTACAAAATCTTGGAAAAATGTTTAACTCACACAAAATAAATCATGATTTTAAACCCGCATAAAGTTATTTAATGGCACATGGTTGCAAACTTTGTTGATATTTAATTTATCCTTGTTTTATCGAATGCTATTTTCGGATATTGTGGTACTTACGATTTAACCTTGTTTAGAGTCTCGGGCAAGTAACTGCGATTTATGACCTTGACATTGGATCTCCTCCACGTATGTTAAGATTTTAAAGGAAAAAGTTATTTTCTTGTTTCAGTGTTTGAGTTTATTGGGATTTTTATTCCGTACGAGTTTGTCGAGTTTTATGAAGTATTATTTTTACAATGTTTTGCGACGCATGAATGAACTTTGAAATGCGTAGGTTTTAATTATGGAGTATGTAAATTTACGAGTTTTATTGAGCGTCTTGTCTCATGCGAGTTTTGTCCATGTCTTTTCGCAATCGCAAGAGACGTCTTGAGAGTTATGATATTGTATAATTGCATTTTTTAGTTTTATACAAGTATATTTCGTTGTACGCTATTTGGTATTTAAGTTGATTTAACTTTTGGTGTGAGTAAGCTTATGAGCATCCTTTGATTTAACCTATGATGGTTCATGTTGAACTGTTGCTTTGCACATTCTTCGGTTGTTGATTTTATTGTTATTGTTTCACGCAATGCATTATATTGTGTAACACCCTCAAATTTGGAAAGAACAACCAATTTAAAATTTTCAATAATACCTCAAATATGGATGAAATCTCTTAGGGCAAGTCCATACTTGAATTTCAATTCTATATTCAACCGTCAACAAAGTTAATAAAGTCTTACATAAGGACTAATTAAAGGTCGGGTGTTACTAAACCCATCAAATATTGTCATCTCCAAATATGAGGAAGACTTCACACAAGTTATTCACTCTCGTGCATGAACTAGCACTCATCTCTTCATAGTGTCGCTAGTACTGTACCCCAACCGGGACCTGATGCACATGCCGAAAATAAAAAGGCTAATGCCTAGTGAGTTCAAAAGTTTTCAACATAAATAAACATTTCGTTAAAAAGGAAAGAATGTGACTTAAAACATAATATTTTGAAATGATTTACTTCAAATATGAAAACGACTCGTTTACAATAACATGCATTTTCAAAGATGAACACCTCAATACAAAACATTCTTTATAAAATGAGGCAACCCAAAACTTACTCAAAACATGAATAGAAAACGGACTCTCAATTAATAAAAACACGGATAAAACTTTGTATCCAGAAACACCCAAAACACGGGTGGGACATAATACTCAACTCATAAATCATGAAAAACAATCCATATAAATATAATAAGCCAACGAAAACATGGAATTAAAATTCAATACTCACACGACCGTAAAATGGAATGAAATCCAAATGTTAAAGCATGGACAATTATTGGCCAACAACGGGGGAGACCCATATCCATTGAGAGTGGAGGAACACAAAGGTATGCCACTCATACAACGTTAATCGTATGACACTTCACAACATAAAAGCCCAAGTGTCCCTACGACTCCTTTCAAGCTACACCCAAAGAGACAGCTGACCTTAGTGATCATTACCATGAATACCACCCCAAAGGTCGGGCACACTTAAGGACTACCTCCAAGGCATTACCTCAAAGTGGTGGAGGCCCAAACGCCCTTCAACACAATTGCACAACTAGACTCAACCTCCTAGTGTACACACTTGAAAGGTTCAGGTCATAAAACATGGGTCCCGGAGTCCAACCCCGAAATACCCAATTGACCATCAAATAAAGATTGGCTTACATGCCTATGGATCCAATGCAACACAGTCTAACATTACATGATTACACAGGAATGACCAACGCACTCGAGCATGTAATTAATAATATTATGCAACAAGATGCATTAATATAAAATCATAAATGGGCTCTACATTGAGCCACTAAAACCAGACAAATGTCCCCAAGACTCTTTTAGGTCATAACAGAGTTAAAGTGCTTGAAATCCATTTGACCAATAAATAACGGTCCCCAAATAATAAAAAAAACATTTAAACAACATTTTTGCAATACATTATTCAAATACAATATCAACTTAAAACATGAATTTGGTAGGACAAGTCATTTTCCAATTTAAAACCCTCATGATATTCCCAAAATATCCCATGACACGACGACGTGTAATTTCCAAATGATTTATAAACCAAATACATCAAAATCATGTTAACGTCAAATAACTTTCATTTGTACAACAGATCACCAAAATAATATATGCTTGATGTTTACACATCAAAACACCCGAAAACCAACGATAAACATTTTATAAGATGTAACAACCCAAATTTACCAATTATGAAAACTTTGTCAAATACTCAACACATTTGATAAATATAAAATAAACACATTATTACTTCAAAATACACATTTTGGCATGTACATAGTTTTCACAAAGCAACTTGAACTCACCTTGCTAGATTTAAGTCAAATCTAGATTTTACCCCAACTTGAGTTTCCTTGAAGAAATCTGAACCCTCAAGCCAAATCTTCCAAAACCTAGATCCACAAGATTCCAACTATAAATATTCATGTTTAACCATATAGAATCGTTCCCCAAACATCTTATATCAAAATCTTCATTTTGGCCAAAAACCTTAATTTGACCTAATTTCTCCAAAATCATCCAAACCAATATTTTAGAAATATAAACACTATGGACCCATAAATAGAACAATTATAACCCATAAATAATGGGCTTATTAAACTTACCAATTAGGTTTTGGTGAAAACCTAGAAAACCCCAAAATTCTTGAAGATGGAGGTGGTGATGATGAGCTCTTGATCTTTGCTTCCAATCCACCACCAAATATTCTTATATAATCCCAAAATAACAATATACCCTTGAAAAGATCTCAAAAACAAAACCATAACAACTTGAATCGCCAAAAACGGAGTAGAAATGAGAGAATTATGAAGAAATGAAGAATGAGGTTGAAAATCACGACTTTATGCAACCTGGTACCTCCATGCGATTGTGTCATGCTATGGTGACAATATCACAATCGTGGGAACACTCATTCATATTGTACCGAGAGTTGTTGGCCTTCAGTGATTGTGACATGCTATAGTGACAGTGTCACAATCACTGCACTATAGTCGAGCATGTACCGAACACTATTTTGGCCATAACTTCTTCATTTTAGCTTCGATTTAGCTCCGGAAAGAACCATTGGTCTCGTAATTGAATTCCTCATATATCAAAGCTATAAAATATATCATTTAATCCCAAAATCCCATTTTATCTATTTCTCTCAAAAGATCGATTTCTCCACTAACATGAAATAGTACTTACCCAAAAATTACGGGTGTTACACCATTGTCATAATTACATGGAACATTTATTGGGACAACCAACCAATTGGTAATCTCCATTGATATTATGACATATGACATAATTGCATGACACTATAGCCGAGACTACCACACTTTCAGTACCATTGGTGTTATTGTGACAGGTGTCACAACCACATGTCATTATAGTCGAGACGACCATACTCTTAGTACCATTGGTGATATTGTGACAAATGTCACAACCACATGGCACTATAGCCAAGACGATCATACTCTAACTACCATTGGTGATATAGTGACAAATGTCACAACCACATGGCACTATAGCCGTACTCCATATGTGGTTCTTCCTTTACTGATTCACCGAGTTCAACATTTTCTTAAATTAGGATGAAAATTCAGGGTGTTACATATTGATTCGTTGGTATGCATGGTTTTGTAGCCACTATTTTTGGACAAAGAGCATTTTTTTCGCGCGCCTAAAGTTTGAAATCGATTTAAATTATTTTACATTTAACCAAACCGCATACACCTATCGTTTTACTAAGTTTGGGAAATAAATTGATGTATGCTAGGACCATAGTGGTCCATTTGAAATGTTGTTGCGCATTTTTTATTATTTCCATTATTAACGTGGTGGTGATCAAATGAGTTTCGAAATGATTTTATATGTGGGGCATTGGTGACTGCTTTGCACAACTGTCGAGCAAGCGGTAGCGGATTTTTACATGTACAATTAATTGTTATAAAGATTTTGCATTTGAAAAATCTTACGAAATTTTCAATTGACATATTTGTTGAGTCCTATAATTGAAAAACTTTGAACTCATTAGAGCTATAGATTTAAACTCTCTTGGGATAGGAGTTGTGATTAGGGACTAGAGAAGTCATTGGGGACTGAAGCATCAGATGACCCGAATTATGAACATGTTTGGATTTTGGGGAATTTAGCATCATGAAGTTTGTTCACGTATGAATAATTAAGGTAGTAGATTTATGTTATTATCTCAGTTATGTAAGTGGTGATCTTTCCTTTCGGTAAATCTTCGGGTTAAAGCCTTGTGTGGTTGCTTGCATATGGTTGGATTTGAATTGATGGATTGTTTCTTCGACAACATGTTATGTGTTAGTAGTGTACCATCTTAATGAGTCTTCATGAAGAAAGAAGATAATGTGGTTTGTTTGTTAAAGCGGTAAGATTTAGGGTTTTATTTCAATATCAGATGTAACTTTAAGTCTTTATTAGGGATCAACTCAATGCAACCAGGAATGAAATACTTCTTGGCATACCCGTGTTTGCAGTGTGGCCATTTTGATTTTTAGGCGTCGACTCGTTATTTTGAGGTCAATGATATTTGGAATGTTTAGAATTACTCCCGTCTGATCATAAGAAATGTTAGCCTCACAGTGGTGGAACTTTAAATAGACTAGATGTTGGTAAGTAAGTATCGACGAGTAAGATTCTCTTGATATGGTAAAGATTGTATAGACTGAATGTTTGATGTTTGAATATAGTTTGGAGTTGTGCAATAGTCTAATTTGAATAAACCAACTCTCTGGAGAGCATATTCGCACGTCCTTGGAAGAAACGCTCTGTCAATAACAAGGGTGAATTATTAAGAATTTTGAAATTCTTTGGGCTTGGTGTTGATATTTGGAATATGGATTCAGAATCATGTTGAGCTAAGACGAATTAGTCAATGAGAAGTTGAGATCACAAGCTACCCTTGAGGTAGTACGTGTCACCTAAGGTTGGGAGGCAACCGAGATCACGTGGTTAGAAATTGCTCTAGTAAGGTTCAATGTTTTATCTAGTATGAGTGTAACGTATCGAGGTAGATATTGGATGTGAGAGTCTTCAAGAAAATCACCATTGCAGGTTTTGTCAGGTGGTTATCGAACATCATTTACGGATGAATTGGGATCAGTGTTCAAAATGGTGCGCCATGGCGCGATATGGTGCAAGACGCGTCTTCGCCATTACGAAATGACCCATAACGTTTCTGTAAGGCGTGACTCACGCTATGGCGCCTTAAGGCATGCCATGGAGCGCCACGGCGTGCGTTTTTTCTAAGATGTGATTTTTTTTCAAAAAAAATATTTTTTTAATTTTTTTTATCTTGTGTTTTTACATTTTAACTTTAGATTTAACATTTTTATAGATTTATCTAATCACATCACTCATAGTTTCACGAAGTCATAAACATTATGTACTAATGATTAAAACGAAGTTGTAAAATTATTTTCTAAGTTCTATTTTAAATATTCAATCAAAACCTATTTTTATACTAGTAATTTATATGATTTTTCTTCTTCCAATATGCATGTACATTCTTTAATATCATTATTTGATTAGAATAATATATATAAAACATATACGTATATATATATAATTTTGAATATGACATATAAATTTGCCGCCTTATGTCAGGCCTTGAAAAACGGAGCGTCCTCGCCATGGCGTGTAAGGCTTAAGGCTTGACCTCGCCGTCACGCCACGCCTTACGCCATTTTGAACCTTGATTGGGATAGAGACACATCATTGGAGGAAAAGAATTGGTCGCTTTGTGAAAATGATGTTATTTGAGACTTATATCTTTAGAATGTTACCCTTTTTGGGAGGAGTAGCTGACAAGACAATTATCAGATTGGTGTTAAGTATTGTGTAGTAAAAGAAAAACTATGTATGAACTAGATTTTGAAGACGAAATCTCTTTTAAGGTTGGGAGGATTGTAACACCCTGATTTTTATCTCAATTGAGGAAAAGTGTTGAATTGGGTGAATCGGTAAAGGAAGAACTAAATATGGAGTATGGCTATAATGCCATGTGGTTATGGCACTTGTCACAATAGCACCAATGGTACTAAGAGTATGGTCGTCTCGACTATAGTGCCATGTGGTTATGACATCTGTCATAGTAGCATTAAATATACTGGGAGAACGGTCGGTGAGCGACCAGGAGAATGGTCGAGGAATGGTCGGGAGAACGACTGAGAAAACGGTCAAAAAACGGTCGATACGGTTGAGGCTACAATGCCCGACGACAATGCCCAATGGCATAGTCACAGGGCAATGTCGCGAACAATGTACCAGATTCGGTACATCCCGAGCGACAATGCCCAGCAACGATGCCATTGGCATAGTCGTGAGCGGGTGCAGACCTTAAAAATCAGATTTTCTAGGGTTTTCATCATTTGGTCATAACTTCTTCATTTTTCATCCGTTTTGAGCGATTATTGAGGCTATGGTGTCGTAGTTTGAATCTTGTCAAGATGGAAACAAAGATGATTAATGATTCCTTGATGATTTTGGGGTTCATAAAAGTTGAAGGGTAAGCCTCTAATCCACCATCTATTAAGAGAGGGTTTTAATCTCTTTGCACCCACAACCTCTAATTCTTCCTTATGGTATATGTTGGTGTTTTGGAAGTAAATGAAGTATTTTGGGTGCTTCACATATTGACTTGAGGGTTGGTTCAAAGGATTGCATCTCTTCACCAAAGGGAACTCAAGTTTCGGGGTAAACCCTAGATTTAGCCTAAAATCTAGCAAGGTGAGTTCAAGTTGATTTGTGAAAACTATGTACATGCCAAAATGTTTGTTTTAAAGTGTTTTTGTGTTTTACTTGCTAATTATCAAACGTTGGATTATTTTATGAAATTTACTTATTTAGGATACTTAATTTGATAAATCTTGTGAAACACCCATCTTTGGGATTTTTGGGATTTTTGATAAATGTATCATAATGAAAATGTTTTGATGACTCATTTGCAGAAATGGAGATTATTTGGTAAAAGTGCATTTTTAGTGTTTGTTGGTAATATGTGTATTTTGTGTTGTGTAATGTTTTGAAAATACAACGTGTGGGTCATTGGAGTTTGGTCATTCCCAACCTTGCGAACATTTCAGAAATCGTAAACCTTTTGGTTTTGGGGAAAGATGTATTTCAAGTATTTTGATGAGTAAAACTTTGATACTGATATTTTAACGATTTATCGTACGAGTGTAAATCATTTAGAGTAATTGTACTTTTAATGTGTGTTATGGGAAATGTTTGATCTTGTGTTATGGGACGTTTTGAAAGAGTCAAAGGGATTAAAACTTGTTTGGAAAATAATTTGTCTCAATCTAAATTGTGTTGGAATTTGTTCATGTATTTTGGAGCATGTGTTTGCATATACGTTGGTCGATTGTGTGACACCCTAAAATTTAAGGCGATAAATATTTTTGGAAAATCGGCAATATGACGTCTGAAAATAAGGCCATTTACAACCTGTATGTATGCAACAATACCAATTCCATGCATAGTTAATCACCCAAAGAGGGGAAACGTAAAATAGGATTTTACAAAAATATTATAAATGGATACTTAAGCAACAACCTACTAACCTAGGCCAAAGAAATCTAGATTACGGATGGGTGTCGCTAAGTTCACCAAAAGAGGGTTTTATACGTCCAAAAATCTCCAATGTCTTCTCTCTACACCCGACTCCAAAAGTTTCCAATAATGGCAATGAGCACCACACTCACAAGCTTGCCACCCCGCTATTCTTATGACCTAATACATGAACCACATTAAAATGAAGTGTTAGGCTAAAGCCTAGTGAGTTTATTCAGTTTATAAATAATCATAAGCGTAAAGTTAATGAAATAATATGGTATTACACCACTTATATAATTCTCTTGCATTTCCATCTATTCCCAAATCGTACAAGCATCTTGCGATGACGGGAGAGACCCGATTTCCATGATGGTGACGGAACACAAAAGCAGGTCACACAATCACGTTAAGAGTCCCACTACAAAGCAATGAACAAACCATTGCTTCTAGATTTCACTCAACCCAAGAAACTACAATTAACGGTCTTTGGCCGTTGCCCGACTTGGAAAGCCCACAACTATTATCCAATGTGACCCCATGCCTATTTCTTGTTAGCATACAAGTTTCACCATCCAACTATAATACATAACCCATTTCAATTTCTTCAATAAAATTAATCACTCAGATCAAAGAAAGGTAATTCCTTTATCATTAACCATAAAGCACAACACTTATTACTTTTCTAAGCATCATTTAATCATAGATGAGATTAATCCAAAATAAACATAGAAGTACAAAAATATTGGTACACACATAAAACCCACCATGAGTGCTACTACTATTCCTTTATAATTCATGATATCCATATTTGTATACTTCTACCCCAACAACAATCACAAAGTAGGTAGAAACCCTAAGATTCCCAAATGTATAAATTAGGTCAAGAATCATTTCACATAACCATATAATAAGTAGAGGTTAGAACATCAAGTAAAAATGATTTAGATATGTATGAGACTTAGGGAAATAAAATGGACTCACCTTGTAGGTTTGATAAAATCTATAACCTTAGTAAAAGAAGAGGAGATGAGACTTTTGAGATGTGCCTTGAAGATTCCTTAGATATACCGAATGGAAACCCTCTTTAGACCTAGGAGAAATCGTTCCTTCAAAGATAAAATGAGTTATGAGCTTAAGAAAAACGGGCTGGGCAATAAATACCTGTATCACCGTCGGCGACAGTGCCCAGGCGATAGTGACACGGTCACTATCGCGATGCACAATCACCTTATATGTACCGAATGTCTATAGGCGGGGGAGATAATGACACAACGAGTATGAACTGGGCACTATCGCCAGTCATACTTGTGGAACATGTACCAAGACTCAGGTACCCTCTGCGATAATGCCAACAACTACTGTGACATGCGCATAGTCGTCGGCCTCGTACCGAGCCCAAAAATGGAAGTTTTTCAATGCAAAGGCGGTCGAGATTTATCAAATATTCATTCTAGGATTAATTCCTCTCAAATTTTTTACCAAAAAGTAAGGCTTCACCAAAAACAAACAAATAATTACATTCTAAAATTTTGGGGCGTTACAATCCTACCCTCCTTAGAAAAGATTTCGTCCCTTAAATCTTACCTCAACCAAAAAGGTGATGGTAGCGTTTCCTCATGTCCTCCTCGGCCTCCCATGTCACATTCGCGCCCCGATGGTGCTTCCATTGAACCTTGACCATTACCACATCTTTGTGGCAAAGTTTCTTCGTCTCTCTTTCTAAGATGGTTTCCAGTTCTTCTATGCATCGGTCGTTTTCCACTCGGATTTTAGATAATGGAATGACGCTCTCTTCCTCCGCTAAGCATTTCCATAGGTAGCATACGTGGAACGTCGGATGGATTCCATCCATCTCGGATGGTAGATCTAGCTTGTAGGCTTGGGGTCCCACACGTTCAATAATAGGGAAAGGTCCGAGGAAATGAGGGCTAAGCTTCCCCCACTTTCCAAATCTAATGATTCCCTTCCATGGAGACACCTTCAACATTACCTGGTCCCCCACTTGGAATTCCAACGACCTTCTTTTCTTGTCTTAATAACTCTTTTTCCGGTCTTGGGCCGCCTTTAGACGTTATCGAATGACCTTAACTTTACCCGCCATTTCTTGCATTATTTCGGTCCGACGAATTGCTTCTCACCCGCCTCTAGCCAACACGTTGGCGTCGTATACTTCCGGCCATACAAGGCCTAAAATGAGGCCATTCCGATACTAGAATGGTAGTTATTGTTGTAGGCAAACTCCACTAGCGGCAAGTGGGAGTCCCAACTCCCACCAAAATCAATGACACATGACCAGAGCATGTCTTCAAGGGTCTGAATGGTCCTCTCACTCTATCCGTCGGTTTGTGGGTGATAGATTGTGCTTAGCTTTACCCTCGTGTCCAATTCTTTCTGAAGGTTGCTCCAAAAATTTGAGGTGAACCGACTATCTCTGTCTGACACAATGGACAATGGCACCCCATGCCTTGAAATAACCTCATCGATGTAAATCTTCACTAATTTGTCCATGGGTAGCGTCTCCCTTATGGCTAGAAAGTGGGCACTCTTGGTCAGACGATCGACAACTACCCAGATGGTGTAATGCCCCCCTGAAGTCTTCGGCAACTTTGTCATGAAATCCATGGTGATGTGCTCCCACTTCCATTTCAGTATTTCGAGGGATTGAAGGCTCCCATATGGTCGTTGGTGCTTGGTCTTCACTTGTAAACAAGTCATGCACCGCTCAACATAGCTCACCACATCCAACTTCATCACGGGCCACCAGAAATTTAGCTTTAGATCCCTATACATCTTGGTACTCCCTGGATGTATAGAGTACTTGGACTTATGGGTGTCCTCCAAGAGTAATTCTCGACTACCTCCCACCTTGGGTACCCATACTCTTCGCTTGAATAACTTTACTCCACGTTCGTCTTCCATCAACTGAACATGTAACTTCCCCATCAACTCATCCTTAAGGTTCTCTTCCTTTAATGCTTCGACTTGGGACATCTTTATCTTCTCTATCAAACTGGACACCAAGTTAATTCTGGAATGGACAACTTTAATGCCAACATTGTACTCCTCAAGGCATCGGCTACCACATTTGCTTTACTCGGATGGTAGAGCAACTCACAGTCGTAGTCTTTGAGTAGTTCCAACCACCGCCTTTGTCGCATGTTTAATTCCTTCTGGTCGAAGACATACTTTAAACTCTTGTGGTCGGTGAAAAGTGTGCACTTGGTTTCGTAGAGGTAGTGTCTCCACAGTTTCAAGGCGAAAACTACCGCGGCTAGTTCCAAGTCATGGGTAGGGTAATTCTTCTCGTGCTCCTTAAGTTGCCTTTATGCGTAGGCGATCACCTTGCCCCGCTGCATCAACACGCACCCTAAACCCATTTTTGACGCGTCACTATAAACCACAAAATCTTCCGTGCCTTCGGGTAAGGACAAGATTGGCGCTTCACATAGCTTTTTTTGAAGAGTCTGGAAATGTAATACCCTGAATTCTGGAAATAACAACTAATTTAAAATTTTCTAAACACACCAATAAAAGAATCATCTACAACCACAATTTAATATTTAACCTCAACACACACATTCATTATATACATACGGTTTATAATAAGTACGGGTGCTACTAAAACCCAATAAAAGTCACTATCTCCAAACTGCGGAAGTCTTCACTAACTTACACTCGGGAGAACTAAGCACATCTCTTCTTGGGACAGCTAGGACCAAACCCCCATCTGGAACCTGATGCACATGCCGACAAATAAAAAGGTTAGGCTTAACGCCTAGTGAGTTCAAGAGTTTATATCATGATTATAAAGAAAACGTAAAATGAAAATATTGTAACTTATAATCATGATCCTTTAAAATGATTTACTTAACAATAACGGAACAACTCATTTACCAATAATATGCATTTTATAGATGGTCGCCTAAACGCCAAAACATTCTTTCATGAAATGATGCAATCCAACACTTAATTGAAACGGGAATAATGGTAATGCTCAATTAATGAAATTTGAGTAAGCTTTATAAAACGAACGACCAAAATATATAAGTAAACTCAAGTCTCTAAGATTATAGCATAAGGGAGATAACCCAACTAAAAACGTGGATATAAAACGACTCCCAATTTATGATAATGTAAATAATACTTCATATCCCAAAACATCCCAAAACACGGATAGGGATTAATACTCGACCCATAAAACATGGAATAAATTCATGTATGAAAAATGTCATCGAAAACAAATAATAAACGACTCAGCCCAAAGATAACACCTTTCGGTGACGGGGGAAACCCGATTCCGCATAATGTAACGTGCACAGAGTAAGCCACACATTACGTTAAATTGGTATAAGTATTGGGCTCAACATCTTTCAGAATACACCCATAGATACTAGCACAGAGGACTTACACCATACCAAAGAAGCCAAACCGCGCCTCAATGGGAAAAACTAATCGTTCCACCATTGGACAAATAATAAAAGTATCGAGCTTAGCATCTTTCAGCATACACCCATAGATACTGCACGAAGGACTTACAACCCAATCCGATGCCAAACGTGTCGCACGAAGGACTTATAACCCAATCCGATGCCAACGTGCCACGATGTGAGAGGCTAGTCGTCCCAACATCGTCCAAAATAACAAAAGTGCTAATGGATCCATAGTAGACGGGGCTGAAACATTACATGACTCAAAACGAATGAACTAAACCATTTAAAACATGTAATTCCCAAATAAGATGCAATAAATGCAAATCATAACCAAGCGCTCTACAAAGAGCTATCAAAACCGGACAAGTGTCCTCATAACCCAACAAAATCTAAACGAGCCATAAGCTCAACAAACCCAAAGACCCAACGCTGAAACTCATAAAATGAAATCAAACGTAAACAACCCGAAATAATGCAACCCATGCTTCAACACACACAAATAACTCCAACATGATTTAGATCGGGACAAAACATTTTCCAAGTGAGTCTATACCTTTTATCCTTTCAAATCGTCCCATGACACCCAATAAAAATGCATTTATACTCAAATTATACTCCATGAAATAAATCATTTAAATACCCAAAATATATGATTTATTTATCAAAAAGTCCAAAATTCCAAATGTTGATGTTTTATAAGTTTATAAAGTTGAATATCTCTAAATAACCAAAACTTATCAGATGATTAGCAGTTAACAATTTCATATAAAACATGTAAACACTTTAAAATAGACATTTTGGCATGTACACCGTTTTCACAAATCAACTTGAACTCACCTTGCTAGATTTAGACTAAATCTAGATTTTACCCACTTAGAGCTTTCCTTGAAGAAACTTGATTCTTCAAACCAAATCTTCCAAAACCTAGATCCACAAGATTCCAACCATAAATATACATTTTCCACCATAAATAATCAAATCAACCACAAAGAATCATTTCCCAACCTTATACACGAGTACCTCAACTGATACCGAAACCCTAACTTCAAAAAATGAAGAGAATAGAAGATTACCTTAATCCAAGCTTGAATCCACCAACCAAAACACTTCTAGTTCACCAAAATGGTTACAAACCTCCAATCTATGAAAGAAAGCACAAAGGGTGGATGAAACCCTAGAAAACTTTGGGGAAGAAGATGAAGAGGGAGGGATGAGAAGATTACCACCACAAAATACTCTTGTATACTCCAATAGACTTCCAGTCTCTTGCTAGATCCTTGAAGAGCTCTCAAAAATGAAACCGTAGCAATTTGAATCACCCAAATCGGAGTTAGGATGAAGGAGATATGAAGAAATGAAGTTTGGGTGCTGAAAATCGGTTTTAAGCTCGTCCAGGGGGTTTCGCGACTTGTCTCGCGACCTTGGGTCGCGGCATAAGTCGCCCGCTTCCCCTGGTTTTCTTCTCGATACTATTTTGGCCATAACTTCTTCGTTATAACTCCGATTTTGCTCCGGAAAGAACCGTTGGACTCGTAATTGAATCCTTCATTTATTTAGACTATAAAATCCAGGATTCAAGTCCAAAATCTTTTATCTTATTTTTCCCTAATATCTTGGTTTCGGTATTAACTCGATATGATACCTTTCGAAAATCGGGGTGTTACAGGAAAGCTTTCTCTTGAGCCTCGGTCCATGCGAACTGCATGTTTTTCCGAGTCAAGGTCGTTAAATGGTATGCAATCTTCGAGAAGTCTTGAATGGGTCTTCTATAGTATCCGGTTAAACCCAAGAAGCTGCAAATCTCGGATGGGCTCTTGGGCGGTTTCCAGTTTGTCATTGCTTCTATCTTTGTCGGGTCCACCTTCACACCGTGTCGAGTAACTATGTGACCCAAAAATTGCACTTCCGACAAACAAAAATCGCACTTTGAGAACTTTTAGTACAATTTTTCATTTCTCAAGACATCTAGCACTTCCTGAAGGTGTCGTTCATGCTCCGCTTCGTTCTTGGAGTACACGAGTATATCGTCGATGAAAACAATTACCGATTTGTCTAGGAAGGGCCGACATACGCGATTCATCAAGCCCATGAAGACGGCGGGGGCGTTCGTCAAGCCGAACGACATTACTAGAAATTCGTAATGGTCGTAACGCGTCCTAAATGTCGTCTTTGGAATATCCTCGCTCCTTACTTTCACCTGGTGATAGCCTGAACAAAGGTCTATCTTGGAAAAGCATCATGCGCCTTGAAGTTGGTCAAATAGGTCGTCAATTCTAGGGAGCGGGTATTTATTTTTAACCGTCTCCATGTTCAACTCGCGATAATCGATACACATTCTCATGGTACCATCCTCCTTCTTCACAAACAGTACTGGGGCTCCCCACGGAGAGGAAGTCGGCCTCACGAACCCTTTCTCAAGAAGGTGTTGCAATTGAGACATCATCTCCCGCATTTCGATTGGATCCAAACGGTACGGTGCAAGCACTATCAGAGCCGCTCCTGAGATAAGGTCGATTCAGAACTCTACTTGTTTGTCGGGCGGTAGGCTGGGTAGGTCGTTGGGAAAGACGTTGGGGTAATCCTGGACTATCTTTACGTCTTCTATTCGCTTATTTTCTAGCTTGGCATCTAGAACATATGCCAAATACGACGTGCATCCTTTGTCATGCATCTTTGTGCCTTTGCCATGGAAATGATGACAACTTCTCCTTTTCTTCGCTCTCCATAGACGAGCACCGCATCCTCCCGACGATAGGAATTCGGATTAGTTTCTTCGTACAATGGATCTCCGCACCATTGCTAACAAGACAATCCATTCCTATGACTATGTCAAATCCACCGATCGTCATAGGTAACAAGTCTATTGTAAATTTATTTCCTTCTATCATAACCACACAACCTAAGAATGTTTCTCGAATCAAAACTTGATAACCATTAGCTACTTCGACTACTAAGGCTTCATCTAATGTTGTTACAGGTGCATACAAACGTTGCGAAAAAGAGTTGGACACGAAAGATAAATTCGCGCCAGAATCAAATAAGATGTGCGCGGGTACGGAGTTAACAAGGAACGTACCCGATACAACATCCGCGAATGCTTAGTTTCCTCCTCAGTCATCTGAAATGCTCTACCCAGCACCTTGGGAGGGGTTTCCTTCTTCCAGAGATTTCCACCCGTCTTCAACTTGGGACAATCCCTTTGGGCATGACCGGGCTCCTTGCATTCGTATCAAGTCACCCCTTTGATGGGACAATCCTTGATGGTATGTCCGACTTTTCCACACTTGAAGAATCCAGTCGAGGTGGTACGACATGGACCAAATTGCTTACTTCTACACTTTGAGAAGCAATTTGGTTCTCGATGCGGTTCGGCTATAAGATTTCCCACAAACGACCTTGGTTTTTGAGGAGGCCCCGACCGACCTTCCCACTTCCACTTTTCACCGGCTCGGGACCTTTCTTCCTTGCCTTGAACAAGATCATCTTCCACCAATTGAGATTCTTCGATAGCTTCTTGAAGGGTCGCCACTTTAGCATTTCTCACGGCAGTCTTCATTTCTGCTGGCAATCCCTTCTGATACGCCTTGATCATAGTCTTCTCATCGGGGACCAGATGTCCCATGAAACTAAGTTTTTGCACGAACAATCGGGAGTACTCGACTATCGGTTTGTCACCTTTCTTCAAATTCCGAAATTCGTCCTCTATTTGGTCCAATGCCCTCTCATTACAATATCTCTCCATTACTTTATTCTTGAAAGTTCCCCACGTGAGTTGAGCCAAGACTGACGACTCTAAGGTTGCTCGGACCACATTCCACCATTCGAGAGCTTCGTCCTAAACATCTGCGAGGCAAACTTGACTTTCTGAGGCTCTCCACACTCACTTGATTCGAAAGCTAGTTCAATCCCTTAGAGTTATCTCATACATTCCACTGGATTTGTCGTCCCTGGAAATTCTGCGGGCCTACAAACTAGAAATGATTTAAAGGTACACCCTTTTTCCACTCTCCTGGTCCCCACAATGACATGCTCTTAAGTACCAATGTCGTTTCCCGTACCCCCAGAACCAATTACCGCATTCTCCGTAACCGCCTCCAGTCTCCTATTTCCGACGTCCCTGTCCTCCGTCAGTTTCATCAATATTTCATCTCTTTTGTCCATGGCTGAATTCATAATCTGCAGAAAGTTGGCCATCATCGAGAGGATTGTCGGTGGCCAAGCTTACCCGGGGCACTGCTTCCACCTGTCCCACCAACATTTGAGGAATTGGGGACTCGGTAACATCCCCCAACCTCGACAGGCCAAGAGCCATCACACTAACTTCGGGAACCCTAACAACAATCACAAAGTAGGTGGAAACCCTAAGATTCCCAAATGTATAAATTAGGTCAAGAATCATTTCACATAACCATATAATAAGTAGAGGTTAGAACATCAAGTAATAATGATTTAGATATGTATGAGACTTGGGGAAATAAAATGGACTCACCTTGTAGGTTTGATAAAGCCTATAACCTTAGTAAAAGAATAGGAGATGAGACTTTTGAGATGTGCCTTGAAGATTCCTTAGAGATACCGAATGGAAACCCTAAGGAGAAATCGTTCCTTCAAAGAGAAAATGAGTTATGAGTTTAATAAAAATGGGTTGGGCAATAAATATTCGTATCACCGCGAACGACAGTTCCCAGGCGATAGTGACACGGTTCACTATCGCGAGGCACAATCGCATCATATGTACCGAATGTCCATAGGTGGGGGTGATAATGACACGGAGAGTATAAACTGGGCACTATCGTCAATCATACTCGCGGAACATTTACCGAGACCCAGGTGCCCTCCGCGATAATGCCCACCGCGACTGTGACATGGGCATAATCGCTGGTCACAGTCGTTGGCCTCGTACCGAGCCTAAAAATGGAAGTTTTTCAATGCGAATGCGGTCGAGATTTATCAACTATTCATTCTAGGAGTAATTCCTCTTAAAAGTTTAACCGAAAAGTAAGGCTTCACCAACAACAAACAAATAATTACATTCTAAAATTTTGGGGCATTACAGATTGCGTTTTATTTCATTTTGTGGATTTTAGCATATGGCCATTTGATTGGTTGACCTTAAGGCTCGGTTTTCGTCCTTGTCGGGTCTTGGGGACATTTTTCTAGTTTTAATAACTTAAAGTGGAGCTTTGGGTGTGAGTTGCATTTATTGCACTTTATTTTGGAGAATACATGTTTTGAGGGCGTGTGTCATTCATTTGGAGTCGTGTATTTTAGACTGTAATGCATTGGATCCATAGGCATGTAAGTCAGTCATATTTGATAGTGGGGAGTCCTGATTTCCCATTTTGGGAAATATGTCGTGTTGGCATTGTTGTTGTCCCCCTTTTTTTTGTGGAGATGAACCTTTATGGGTCCAGGACCATGGGTTTTGTGGTTTTGATGCTCTAATTCTTGTGCATGAGGGTTAGACATCATGGGTTATCAAGTAAGGAGTTGAGGCTCCTATCTTGAATGCTAGAGAGTAGGCACTAGAGGTCAAATGAGAACCTCGAGGTTGAAACTCCATTAGAGAACGAACAGACAATAAGATCGTGTATCCTTGAGGTATAGCTTAGCAAATCAGGCAATAGGGGATACGGTGTAATTGGGACTTGAGATGTAGCTTTTTAAAGCATGCAATAAAGTCCGACTGGATGTGTAGCCTTTTAAAGCAGGCAATACAGTCACGATCTGAGGTGTAGTTCGACAACATGATTATGTGGCTTAACTTTGTGTTTCGCCACGTACAATGAATCGGGTCTCCCCCGTCATCGAAAAGTGTTATTTGGGTATTAAATTTTACTATCCATGTTTTCGGTGACGTTATATATATATGTATGGATTTTTATTCATGATTTATGGGTTGAGTATTATGCCTCACCCGTGTTTTAGGTGTTTTGGAAAATAAAGTATTATCTGTGTTTTATAGATTGAGAGTTCGATTTCTATTCACGTTTCGAGTGAGTTTTGGGTTGAATTTACTTTACGAAGGAATGTCTATGTTGGGGAACTTGTCTTTAAAAAAATATGTGTTATTGGAAAACGAGTCGATTAATATTTAAAGTAAATCATTTTGAAAGATTATGATTTAAACTGAATTCTTTCCTTTAACAAATATATTTATTCATGTTGAAAACCCTTGAACTCACTAGGCGTACGTTAGCCTAACCTTTTTATTTGTCGGCATATGCATCAAGTTTCGGTTGAGAAAAAATACTAGCGACTTTGGGGAAAGATGAGTGCTAGTCATATGCACGAGAGAGTAGCTTGGTGAAGCCTTCCACATTTTTGGATATAGCGATTGTTATTGAGTTTTTAGTAACACCCGACTTTATTTAGTCCTTATGTAAGACTTTATTTATTTTATTGATGGTTCAACCTAGAATTGTATTTCAAGTATGGAATGGTCGTAAGAGGTTTTATTGTACCTTGAGGTATTTTTGAAAATTTTAAATTAATCGCTCTTTCCAAATTCAAGGGTGTTACATTTATATATTGATAAATCGATTGAATGGGTACATGAGACCCTCATCAACTCTACGTAGGTTCGCCCCCTAACATAGCAGTAGAACAAAAATTATAAGCCAATTCTTTTTCTAGAAAGGTGTAAGGGGCTAAGGGCTACTCCCCGAGCCATAGGGATATGCCCTTAGATGTAGGGCCTTTTAGCATAGTGCTATACTACTTTAATTATATGTAGGACTGTAAACGAATCGAACGTTCAGTGAACTGTTCGTGAACTGTTCGACGGGAAGTTCGTTTATGTTCGTTTATTTAATAAATGAACGAACATGAACACATTTTTTTGTTCGTTTAGTTAAATGAACGAACATGAACAATAGTCTCGTTCGTTCATTTATGTTTGTTTATATTTGTTTATATATATAAATATATTTATATATATTATGACATTAATGTGTCAAAGAATTAATTAAATTAATTTTTTAAAATTCTTTTTTTATACCTCCTAAGTTTATCCGTTTTTTTATTTTGTTATGTTATTTTTTACGAACGAAATGATTAGTAACGGTGGTTGTTTTTTATTCATTTGTGTTCGTTTATGTTTATTTATGTTCGTTTGTTTACGTTCGTATATGTTCATTTATGTTCGTTCGTTTATGTACATTTATGTTCGTTTACGTTCGTTTAGATCTTAATGAACGAACATAAACGAACACGAACAAACATATTTTCTTAACGAACGAACATGAACACAAAAAATTTCGTTCGTTTACCGTTTGTGTTCGTTCGTTTATTCGGTTAAGTTAAACGAACGAACACGAACAAGCCTCCGTTCGTGTTCGTTCGGTTCGTTTACAACCCTAATTATATGAGTAGTAAACTTGTTTTAACTACATAATATTTACGAACTAAATGTAATGAATAACAATTATAAATTGATGTCTTACCTTTTTTTTTTTCCAAACTAAGATATATGTAAGAATTCAACGTAATATCATACATGTGTTTTATAATATGAAGTGCATGTATTTGGAATATGGAATATTGACACATACATGCCTTATGAATGAGGATGTGTGCCACCGGATGGAGGCCAATAGGCGAGTTAAGGTGCAAAGTACGACAATGTTTATTACTTGATCCAACACGATGACGATCTAATTGACACCAGAAGTCACTGTGGTAAAAGATTTCTATCATTTTAAATATGTTAAAATCATTTTCATCTTTTATATGATAATCTTATAGGAAAATACAAACCATGTTTATTCATTAAGCCATTTGAGGATCAAAGCCCTTGTAGCCCAGCGGTCGGTAACATCCTGGGGGGGACAGTGGATGACATCCCTGTCTACCCGGGTTCGATTCCTTGGGGAAACGGGTGGCGATACCCCAGTCCATGGGTCGGCCTTCGGGTCGGGCATGGGCGAGGCTATGGATCGGTAACTGTCCATGGTCGCGAGGATTAGTCGGGTGCCCGTATGGATCCCGGATACCTCGTCGACTTCGGTCGGGGGGGTGTGTGCGTTTAGCTGCCGTTCAAAAAAAATTAAGCCATTTGAGGGATGGACTGTAACACCCTGTTTCTATATTAGTCAAATTTCAACATCTTAAGCCTTAAATACAAGAGTTATGATTTAATTAAGTACACAACAGTTTTCGGCCGTTGTAGCATCTATTAAGTAATTATATACTCAATGACAAGTGGCTTACAAGAGACTTACAAAGCAAAGAATGAGAAATCAAAGCTACCTAGATAACAAGGCAAGCCTGAGAAGCATGCCAAGGCAAACCTAAGAAGCACGAGGTGTCGATCTTATCTTTTAAGCACGAGGTGTCGATCTTATCCTTTAAGCACGATGTGTCGATCTTATCCAAAGAAGCACGAGGTGTCGATCTTATCCTTTAAGCACGATGTGTCGATCTTATCCAAAGAAGCACGAGGTGTCGATCTTATCTTTTAAGCACGATGTGTCGATCTTATCCAAAGAAGCACGAGGTGTCGATCTTATCCAAAGAAGCACGAGGTGTCGATCTTATCTTTTAAGCACGAGGTGTCGATCTTATCCTTTAAGCACGATGTGTCGATCTTATCCAAAGAAGCACGAGGTGTCGATCTTATCTTTTAAGCACGAGGTGTCGATCTTATCTTTTAAGCACGATGTGTCGATCTTATCCAAAGAAGCACGAGGTGTCGATCTTATCTTTTAAGCACGAGGTGTCGATCTTATCTTTTAAGCACGAGGTTTCGATCTTATCTTATAAGCATGAGGTGTCGTGTTCCTATAAGAGTGCAACCTTGAAAGCAAGAAGAACAAGTACTTAATGCATTGTGTTTACCTATAAATAGAGGATGAAGTGAAGCTATTAGGTTAATATCTAAATCATTCACTCACTCTCCCTTAATGCACTACTAAGCTTAAAGTAAGAGATCAAGGAAAAGCTAGGAGTAGTCAAGGTAAGTACATCATGTGATTTACTGAGATACATACATGTTATATGAAACTATTTTATGCACTATGTAAGTTTTGATATGATTGTTGCACATGAAATTATGATGCATTTTATGATCAAAACATATGATGGCATGAATGACACGAGCATATGCATTTGTGCATACAAGGCATGAAAGTTTTATACATGTTATGTATGACCATAATATCCAACGTACGGGATATAGAATGAAGGGACGTCTTGCAAACGAACCTTATGGGGCAGCCTTTTATGGACCCCGGGGTTATTGAACCTCAAAGAAGTATATGACATACTTACATGTGAGAAGTGAGATCTCAAAAGAATGTTTTATGCATGAGCATGAGAAGTATTTTTCAAGCATTATGAAAGTTGTTTATCCATGAAACCATGACTACTTACTAAGCTTAAAGCTTATATACTTCGTGTATGTATCTCAGGTAAGGAGTAAAGAGAGATAGCATGAAGTAGTACTATTCTAGTCAACAACAAAGTTTGATGTATTATAAGCTATGAAGTACGTTTCCGCTGATGTTTTAACTCTGATGTAATAGTTAGATTTGCAAGAAATAAAGTTCAATTTAGTGCACATGCAAGCTTTGGTAGTATCAAAGGTTAAAGAAAGTAACGGTACCGATTTTGGAAACCGGGGCGTTACATGGACCATATGTATATAGGGAAAATGATAAGATGTAAGTGAGGTCGATTTTGGAGAACTCCCATTAGTTTTGGTAGACTTTGTAATAGTTGGATTATGTTGTATGTTGACTTTGATGTATTATTACAAGCTAAATAGTTTAAAATAAATTTAAAGATAGAGTTTTCTGAAAAGTTGAATTCTTCAGGAAAACAACAAACAAAAGATGCAATGTTACGGGCTCCTACCGCAAGGTTACGACCTTGATTAAATTTGGACATAAAGTACAAATCGATTAGCCATAATCTTATGCTAGGGAAGCATAACTTTATGACATAATTTGTAACGTTATTGTTAATCTAATGTAACTGTATAACAAATATTTTGTTCATTCCATAACATATGCTTGTTAGGTTGTCCAACTTCGCAACTTACTGTAATTTTTTTGTATAAGACATACATTTACTGGTTTTATAAAGAGAAAAGTTCATAAAAGTCCAATGACGTTTCCCATTTTGAATGATTAAATTCCTAAACTTCTTTTTTGAATTAGTAAACCATTAAACCATCTCATTTTGAATAATTAAGTTCTTGAACAATTAATCAAATAAATAAACCATCAAACTTTTGGAAATTGGTTATATACATTATTTTAACCCAAAAAGCTACATGTAACTGATTACGAAAGTTTTTAAAGTAAAAAAAAAGACGCTAAATCAAATTTATCATTTCCAAACCTTATGTCATTCAAACCGCTCGCACACAACAACATCACTCCGCCCCATCGTCGTCAATTCTCCATATTGCTCATAGCCTCGTTGCCCTTCCATCGATCTCACTCTTTTTGATGAATCGGAAAAAAACAATAGAAAAAAGAGGGAGATTGATGACACGGGCCAACGACAGTGATAGATGGTGATAAAGAGCGGACAACGATGGGCGGCGAAGGGGAGCGATGTTGTTGGGTGCAAGGGGTTTGAATTATATAGGATATATAATTTAAGAAATTTGATTTCTGATTGGGTATATAAAATATTTTTTGATAAAAAGAACTTTAAAAAATCGTGAATCACAATTTTTTAGAGCGAATTATATTTCTGGTCCCTGTAATTTGTCTAAATACTGATTAGTCCCTTATAATTGTTGCTAACTAAAGGTATTAACTCTTAGGACCTTGAGTGTTATTAAATTAAAAAGTTAGGAACCATTAATATAGATAGTTTGTTTTAGGGATCAAATCCAAAATTTGAACAAACCACGTGGACCACCAATGTAATTCACTCTTTACTTTAAAACCTGTCCATCGGGTTACAAATAACTTTTTTAGGTTAAAAGAATGTAGGTAACTAATTTCTAAGAGTTTGATGGTTTATTTATTCAAGAAAAAAATATTCATGGACTTAGAGCATCTCCAACAGCTTCTCCAAAATGGAGAAAATGAAGATTTTTGGAGATTTTGAGCAACTTTTTGCTCAAACAATTTCTCCAAAACATTCTCCAAAATGGAGAAAATAGGAGAGAGAGTGTAATTTTCTCCAAATTTGGAGATATCCCAAAAATGATTACCAAGAGAGAGAAACTATTTTTTTTATTATATCCAACCAATGAGAAACTTTGAAATGAAATGTTTAGGTGAGAGAAATAATATTTTAGTAAATATGTAGAATATTTTAATAATTGTTAGGTCTGATTTTATAGTAATAATTGTATTTATAGGGCTTGGTCAAATACTGTGTTTAGAGCTTATTTGTGTTGTATCTGACCAAGGGTATTTAAGTCCCTTTGGTCTTTGTGTCTTGTAAGAACTCACACACACTTTTACTGAATACATACTTTGCGCTTCCAAGTCTCTCTCTCTAAAGATTTAGAGATTCTTGGACTCTCAATAATATAATCAATGACTTATCTCCAAAATGGAGAAGCTGTTGGAGATGGATGTATTTTTTTTTTGAAGATTTTAACTTTTGGTTCTCTATTTTGGAGAAATTTTGGAGAAACTGTTGGAGATGCTCTTAATCACTCAAAATGAGAAAATGGTTTTTTCGTAAAAAAAAGTTCAGTAACTGAATCATTAAAATGAAAACATTGGTTATTTTATTTTTTTAACTTTCTCTTTTAACTTAAAAGTATTATTAAATATTTTATAATGTCGATTGCGGGCATCCCAAAAACCACTTTTTTTAGTAAATCATTGGTTTACTTAGAGCATCTCCAACAGCATTGCTAAAATAGAAAATTTTGGCTTTTTCTTTGTTATTCCTCTCCAACAACTTTGCTATATGATTTGCTAAAATAGAGAAAGATAAAAAATTCTCTAAATATAGAGAATTCTCTATAATCTTTAAATTGGAGAGAGAAAATATTATTTTATTCAATCCAACCAATAAGATTCAATTTTTAACATTTTATTTTAAGTTTTTTTTTTAAAAGTGTATTGGGATGATAAATTATGGAATATTATAATAATATAAATAATGATTGATTCTCTAAAATAGAAAAGCTGTTGGAGTTAGAAGAAAATGTTTTTAGAGATTTTGACTTTTCATTCTATATTTTAGAAAAAATTTAGCAATGTTGTTGGAGATGCTATATGCCTAAGCAACGTATCCAAAAATATTACAAGATATCCAAAGATGTTTACTTTATATATATATATATATATATATATATATATATATATATATATATATATATATTTAACGGCAAATTAACACACACGTTTCTGGGGTATTCGGGCTCCCACTTAAGAGTGTCACCCGACTAATCCCCGTCGACCACGACCCAACCCAATTAAGGGTACCACTATGTGGCAGACCCATGATCATGGATGTCACAAGATGCCCACCACGGGGTTCAAATCTGGGTAGTCAGGGATACCATCCACAGACCCCCCAGGATGTTACCTTACCACTGGGCTACAACATGAAGGACATGTTAACTTTATATTAAACCATGTTTGTTTCATATTCGTTTCGTGGAACTAGTTGAGTCATAGATTCGTTTAGGGGTGAGCATCGGCACCGAAAATACCGAACCGTACCGGAACCGGTACCGATTATATTTTTCGGTTCGGTACTCAGTACTTGTAATGTCGCTGATTCGGGATTCGGGACTCGATACTAATACCGAGCCGTCCCGGTAAGACCAAAGGTCATTTTAATTACTTTCCTTCTTGACTTATTGACTTCTTCTAAATATAAATCAAAGGTCATTTTAATTACTTTCCTTCTTGGCTTCTTCTAAATATAATATTGATTTCTTTCCCATATTAATTCTTCTAAAAAAGGGACTTTGACCGCGGCTTTAGGTCCACGTGGCTTTTTTGCGCGTTAATGTAAAATCACTAATGATTTTGTTAGTTCTCGTGTTTTTTTAAATAGTTATTATTCTCGTTTGATCCTCCCTGTATATAAATGGCGTCATCAAGCTATGCATGCTACTATAAAGGGTTAGCTAATTTAGTCTCTAACAACACAAAGAGTTAAGTGACTCAAGTCAGACTCACCATAAAGTTTAGGCTCATCGTGAACCTTGTTCGTGAGCTCCAAGAGACTTGATTTATATTTAAATGCATTCTTAAATGTGTGGATAATTTAGTTAAACGACCATATTTGAGATTTTAATATGACTTTCTGAAAAAAAGTAACAAGCTTTGAATGTATATGATGTTAAACATCTCATCTATGATGTAAAAGAATATAGTCATGTAAAATTTTAAAAATACACTAATAGGACGTTTGGTTTGATGGAATGATTTTGAGATATTCGGGACGAATACCGAATACCAGTACCGGTACCGATACCGTATATGATTACTCGGTTCGGTATTCGGTACCGCCTTTAGACCACATTCGGGATTCGAGAAAATCGGTACTGGTACCGGTCCGGTACCATGCTCACCCCTAGATTCGTTTCTTGTTTGAAATACATGTTATGTAATTATTTATACTATTTGCTCTTTCAATTCTTATGTCCCATTTAGTTTACGAGGAGTTAAAATTGAATTTCATACAAATTTTATTTATGTTTTGAAAGAATGTTTGAATTTGAAACACCCAAATTTCATTAAAATCCTACAAATATGAGATTTAGACATCTCATGGGGTGGTATTTAGCAAGATTTCATAGAATGTTGTCTTGTTTTGTAACAATTTATTAATAAAAAGATAATTTAATTATAGGTAAATTACAAATTTCGTTCCTGTGGTTTGGTGAAATTTTGGATCGGGTCCCTTAAATGAAATAATTACAAAGATGGTTACTATAGTTTCACTTTTGTTATGGATCAGGTCTCTCTTGTTAACATTTGTTTAAAATCTCTGTTAACTTATAGGTGTTTTCATGTTTTTGCTACTTTATGAAAGTTTTAATTGCTTCAATGACCTGTTTTGTCAAATTCTAACACTCAAGAAACTTCAAATTTATGAAAACGTTTTTCAAGACGTGCCCTATGACGACATATGTATGTGTATATATATATATAGGGTCGGGTTCATTTGTTAACCCGATTTTTTGTACTAACTTTGTGAACCAAATCTTGACCATTGATATTAAGATGAAGGGCTAAGATTAAAACCCATTTACATTAACTCTTATTTATTAACCTTATAATAATTAATTATATGGAACATATATGATAGGGGCTTTTGAGGAAATTCATAATCCTTTTTCACATTTAGTATTGTAACCCCCACATTAAATAAATGTTACAATTAACAAAAAAAAAATCAATAATGACATCATATTTTTATTGTACATATATATTAAACCAAGGCTAACAATGACTTACTAATGGTTGAATTATGTTAACAAAATTAGTATGAATGGGATGGGAAAAAAGTAAAAGAATTTGTAAGGGAACATATATGAACATGTATATGTTAACAAACACTCCATTAGTGTTCATTTGAAAAAGTGAACGTATATGAAAATAAATGGACATATATATCACGACCGAACATCTATGATCAATCATTAGAGTTCATTTGACATATTTGTTGAACGCATATAAACATATATGGGCATGTATATAACGAATGAACATCTATGATCATTCGTTACAGTTCATTGCATGTCCTTGTTTGGTTCATGACAGGTATGTTCATCTCGTATATTGGACAAATTTCTCGAAAAGACCAACTATACGATATACGGATTTAACGAAAAATGAACAAATCTACTACAAAAATATTCAAAATATTCAAAAAAAAATATGAAAAAGGATACAATTCTGAAATCGTAACATACACCTAAATTTCATATAAATGTCGTGGTTAGCAAATAAATGGTTAGCACGGTTAACACCAATGTCGTGGTTACCAAATAAATGGGCCTCTCTTTCTCTCTCTCTCTCTCTCTCTCTCTCTCTCTCTATATATATATATATATATATATATATATATATATATATATATATATATATATATATATACACACTTGTGTGTGTTAGTGTTTAAATAATCCTATTGTACAATGTACATTCATATAAAGTTACAAAAATAAAAAGGAAAGAATAACCATTTATATTAAATATATAGAGTTTACAAAAAAATAATATCACGAGTACAAAATCGGGATTAAATCTCTTAAGTCTTTACTCACTACTTTATTTAATTTTCAAAGAATTTTTGTTTGACTCACCGTGTACAGGAATGATAGTAGGGATTTACCTATTTTGATTTTTAGTTTTTATATTTCCTATAATTTTTTTTAAGTCACAGGTGTTATACATATTATCATTTATCCCTAAGTTATATGTTTAAAAAAGTAATAAAAAACAAATCCCTTACAAAATAACACGTCATGAAACATCATAACTTGTTATAAAGATAAGCCTTAGTATGGAGCCACAAGGGTTAACGTAATGACGAAATCAAGCTTTGGTTTCATAACGAGGATATAAGGAATTGTTTATAACCATGATTATATTATACTAAACCAAATTACGTTCTTATAAAAATTATAATGTACATAAAAGAATATTAACAAGTGAAATAACATATAAGTGCATCTCCAACAGCTTCTCCAAAATGGAGAAAATGGAGATTTTAGATATTTTTGTGCTCCAACAGATTCTCCAAATCTTTCTCCAAAATGGAGAAAGTAGGAGAGAGAGTGTAATTTTCTCCAAATATGGAGAACTCTCCAAAATCTCCAAAAATATTACTATGAGAGAGAAATTATTTTTTTATTATATTCTACCAATAAGATTTCTTCAAATGAGATGGGTATGAGAGATAAATAATATTTTATTAGATTTATATAATATTTTAATATTATAAGTAATGATTTCATCTCAATGGAGAATTTGTTGGAGATGAATGTAAATTTTTATGTAGATTTTGACTTTTAATTCTCCATTTTAGAGAAATTTTGAAGATGTTGTTAGAGATGCTCTAAGTAAAGTTGATTTAAAATCATCCATTATTTAATTAATCCAAATATTAAAGAAAACATATCCACATCTTTAAGGAGAGAAGATTTTGTCATAACAATCAAATAAAGATTTAAAGTTGACATAAATTCCAAAAAGCAAAACCAAGAAATCCAATAACACAAGACACATAAACCAACAAAGACATTACTTATTTTCCCTTTTTTGACTGCCCACTTCTTTTTCTTTTTCATCACATGGTTTTCCACTTCCGAATTCCGATTATCAACGGGGTGTTTGGGATTCCTTATTTAAACCAATTTATGCTTTTTTTTTTTTATAAAAGTGTTTATCAATTTATCTAGTGTTAAATCAGAGCTTTATAAAAAGTGTTTGGATTAGTTTATGGTGGTACCAAAACGTAATAAGTTAATAAGTTCTTTTTAGAGGATGTTTGTTGCGTATACATGTAAAACACCCAAAAAAATGGATAAGTTATTTCAAGTGAGTTAATAAGTTAGAATGAAAAAACTTATTAAAAACTTTTTATCACCGGTGCCAAACTGGTATAAGCAATTTTCTTTTTTTTTTCACATCCAAACACTAAAAGTTATTTACTACCGGTACTAAACCATAATAAGTTAATAAGCAATTCCAAACACCCCCAAATATCAGATATCATGATTACCAATAAACAAAAAAACGTAACAATACCAACGTTCTACAAACCTAACACGTACCCACCAAATCGTTCAAAATAATCGGCTTGTACCGAATCAAAAGATTTACATATTATTTTTGGTTGTTTTCAGATCCCATTATTTCTTTCTGAAGCCACTGTGAGCAGCCTACAAACACCTTGAGTCCAGATATCATATTCCCTTTGATTTTTGCATTCGAATTCGACCACCCCACGAGCCACCGTCTTCAGCCCAAAGTAGCGGCGGTCATGACCGCCTTGCACCAGGTGCCGCCCGGGCCATGGTGACATATCTTTCAAAACCTCCAACACAACATCTGTGAAAAAGAAAAGAGACAAAAGTATTGTCAAAAGAATGGGAACTTGACTTTAATCTTTAATGCTTTAACAAATCCCCAAAAGCCCCACCACATCACTGCCAATTGGGGGTGGGGTACCAAACTTACTCTTCTTCTTTTTTGTAATGGTCCCAGCTACATGTCTGCTCTTCATCTTCAGGATCACCTGATCCATATATACACACACACAAAAAAAAAGACTGTTTCTAAGTGTTGAGTTTTTTTCTTTCACTTTTTCAGTGTATAAAGAAAAGACCAAATAGTATGATCTTTGTAAATAAAGTTATGATTATTATTTAAGATTGTTTTTGGTGAATTGATTTCTTTAGGGTTTAAAGTTTAGGGTTTAATGGGTTCGAACTTCTACTAACCTGGTCCATTTTGTTGATATAAACGGACACGATTTTCAAGTGAAGATCACCTGCAAGAATTTAGAAATTGTATTAAAAGTTTGCAGCATTGAACGCATTAGTGAGAATATCTGGACCCCTATTAGATTAATTCTAAAAAAAAAACCTTGTGGAGAGAATGTGTGCTTCAACATATAATCAGAGTAAGAGCATCTCCAATGGATGTTCTAATAAGAACCTCCTTTTTGTACTTTTTGTTGCGACCTTATTTTCAACTCATCAAAATAAGAACTCATATAAATGTCTACAATGGTAGTTATTATAAGAACCTCTTTTTGTGGGCCCCATACACATCTTCAACTTCAATAATTATTATAAAGTCAAGAAAAAAAAATAAAAAAAATAAAGGATATGTCACATCTCACAAAATTCAGAACCAAGGTTCTTATTTAAGAACCTAAAGGGGTTTGGGTTCTTATAAGAATTCTCCACAATACTAGTTCCTACAAGCCATTGCACTTTTTGCTTATAAGAACCTTGCATTGGAGATGCTCTAAGTGAGCTGATGTGGGACCCTAATACATCGCCTCCAATGGGGGCTAGATGGGCACAGACGTGTCGTCTACTTTGCACTTGCTCAGATACCATGTTAGGAACAACTGATCGATTAGGAACGAACCTTTACGAGTGCGTTTGAGGAGCTCACAACCTCGGGCAAGTAGTTCTCGGCTACATATGCCGAGAAAATTCTCTTCGGGTACAAACTCGTCACTAAAACTACCATTTGAACTACTGCCGGTGCCATTGCAATGAGTCGTCCCCTTTTCCGCTCGGGGTACCGCCGGGATGTTACGTGTATCCTTTGGTGCCCTTGCTTTCAATGTTGCCGCACCACGAAGTGCTATATAATATATGATACATTAAAAAATTAAATTACCGCTCATATTAATGATATGGTACAACAGGCCACTTGTGCGCACCTCGACTGAACCGGCGGATCCCTGAATTTAACAAAAGGGAAAACCTCCGGTGGCCCTAAGGGACTCGAACCATTGATCAACGGGAGCAAACCCAGGCCTGATCAGTTGAGCTACCAAGTTGGCTCGCGAGAATAAAGATAATCTCAACTTACCGGTAGCTGCAGCCGCCGTTAACGTCATGATATCACCGGGTGACCGTACGTTAACAGCGGAGCTAACAACCGAGGCCAGATGGTCACGTTCAGCACCCATCGCCTCTGCTGCTTCCACACACTGTGCCGCCACGAGAGTAGCGGCAGACGCTACCGCCAAGTCGGTTTTCACCATCTCCTCGTCCTTTCTATGTCCCGATGAGGCGGCAGTGGCGGCCGCAATCGCTGCAACCACCGCAGCAACACCAGCAACCGACACAGTTGCATGTAATTGGGCATTATGAACTCTAGTCTCCTCTTTCTTTTTCTCTCTTCGGTCCTTCAACCACCGCCCAACGGTTTTCCCACCACCACCGGTGGGTGCCGTGCTGGCGGCTCCACCTCGATACTGGTTGTTCACCGGATTCTTCATGCGAAAAAACTGCTTAAAACAAACACCATCATCAAGCTCATAGAATTATAATTAATTCCCTGAATTACTTGTAATTTTATAATCATTACATTATTTTCATAATAATATTTTTGTCTTATTTACATTGATTGTAAGTGGGTGAAAAAACGACGTTGTACTTGGTTAAATTCAGGTAATTGGACCATATTAGGTACTATTATTATACTCCAACATTAATGAGAATCCACAATTCTAGATATCAAATAGAACCATATCTACCTTCTGCTTCTACATTAATGTTCCCATTTTTGGAGGGCACTATATATCAAAGTTGGCCCCAACCCCATTATGAGGGTCACATCAACACAAAAAAACTTAATTATCAAGTATTAATATCATTAAATACTACTGTCGTGCTAGTTCAACCGATAAGTAAAGGTTAATTATAAAGTTGCTCCTTATAGATTGCAAGTGCAATTAGGGTCACTGAAATTTTTTCCTGATTGTAATCTTTAGGGTGATGAAGATGGGCACAGGCTGATCCACACACACGCAGTCACCAGCAAAAAAACAGAACACCATTACATGTAATTACCACAATACCCCTGAGTTATGACATGGAAATCACTATGATTCTAATTAAGATTTTACTTTCATGAAATCCAAGAATTTTTGCAGAACATATGCACCTTTAAAGTGGATTAGAGGCCCACACAGTCATCCGATGTGTTTTTAGCCAAATTTCGCCGTTTCAAAAGACTTTTCAAGGTTTTTTAGTTGATTTCGAACGACTTTTTTTTGGGATTTTTGGTTAATGTTTGTTGTATTTTCTAACATCCAGAAACACCTTTCAGAGTTTAGCGAATGCACATTTTATATCCAAAAAAAAAAATTACACTTAGGAAAATAAGTTAAGCGGGTGCGACCCCGTTAGAACTTAATAGACCCACCCCACATGAAATCTATTCACAATAATGAAAATAGAAATCAATAATTGCGTCTAATTTCATACAATGAAATCCGTATATCGCATAATGAAACATTCGCAGCAAATTAAAGGGAACTCATCACCATTCCCATTCCTATTTATCTATTCATTCCCACTCCATCAAAACCAACTAACCACCATAATGAATTTACTATGTTCAAATTCAACGAATCAAACATTAAATGGGTTTTTTTTTTCTATTTAATATAATTTAATTTTGGCATGTAGTCATTATTATACTAGTTTATGGGTTGGAGAGAAAGCTGCAACATGGTTTGGTACTGGGACTTGTGTTTTGTGAAACAAGAACACAGTCGAAGACTCAATCAAATCACCGGCAACCATGTCAGGCTCCCCGCCGGAAAACATGGATCATAGTCAACCGGCGGCAGATACCTCCAACCTCAACAATAATAGCCTATAATCTCAGTCGTCTTCATATAAATAAATAAATAAATACAAAAGTAGAGAGAATGACAGATGTTAATAAAACAAGTAGAAGCAACTATTCATAGAAAAACCAAAGAGAGATGATAGGGAGAGAAAGAGAACCTTGGTGTCGTCGATTTCAGAAGGGGAAACAGGGGGGCTGTCAGTCAGGGAGCCATTGAGAGGGCCACTACTGTGGGAGAGTCTACCGGACGTCCGTGGGGATACCTCCTGCTGTAATAATCGATTTCAAGTTTTATTTAATTTAATTTTCAGCCCAAAAATAAAAATTAAAAAAAGAAAAAGAAAAATCAAAATCCCACTTACAGACTGTGACAATATACGTTCCATGATGAGTTGTGAAGTTTCAGTTGATGCAAATGCAAAAGGGTTGGCACCAATATCTTCTTCGGCGGTGATTTGGTCTCCGGCGGTGATGGAGTGGGGTGGAGCGAGAGCTTTAGAAACTTCAAGAGCAGAAATGCTCCAAGAGCGAGACAGAAACTCCATAGGCTCGTTTGGGGTCTCCGGTGGCCGGAAAATAACAGCGGAATCCATTGAATAGTGGGGAATAAAAGTAATGATGAAGAAATAAGAAGTGTGGAGTGGGGTACGATGAGGCGACGGTGGTTCCCTTTGTCTGTCTCTCTCTCTCAGAGTCTTCACACGTACGACGGTGCTTTATAAGTGTTGTTTCAGAAGGGTCTTCTCCACGCGTGTACCCACAATACAAACTTTGGTTTCCATTTAATTCTTGCTACACCTTCCTGTTTTTATTCTTACCTTTTCTTTTTACATATCTAAAGAACCATCTTTTTTTACGATAAATTCAAAAAATAAGTTAGTGTTTGTGGTATTTAGGGGTGTTTGGGATTGCTTATTTAAAATAATTTATGTTTTTTTAAAGTACTTATCAACTTAAGTAGTGATAAAAGGAGTTCTATAATAAGTGTTTGAATGGTACCAAAACATAATAAGTTAATAAGTTGTTATTTAGGGGTGTTTGAGATTAATTATACATGTAAAATAACCAAAAAAGTCATAAGTTGTTTCAAATAAGTTGATAAGTCATAATGGTTTAACTTATCAAAAACTCCTTATTAGCGATGTGGAAAAACTATAAACACTTTTTTTTTCCAACCCGAACACTAAAAATAGCTTATTAGCGGTGGAGAAAAGTTACAAGTCAACAAGGAGTTTAAATAAGCAATCCCAAACACCCTCTTAAATATGATTTGATGACCCGTTCGTTTCTTAGTAGCTTAATAAGTTTAATGGACTCACAGCTTACTCGGTCTACTATACATGACCATTTGATAATAGCTTAATAATATAGAAAGTGATTTATTCAATAAGTTTCTAGAGATGATTTTTATACAGAAAGTGAAAGTTTTTTCCAAATTTGCTCCTTTCAATTAAAAAAATGTTTCTTTCATTGATACCGGAAAACCGTATAGTTCCACACAGTGGCCACAGTGTTCCCACAGTGGGGGCACAAGTATACACCTCAACTATGATCGCTATAAGTAATAAAATGGTAAGTATACCGAATATCGTTTCCACAGGGACTGGACTACTGAGAATCAGAGAGTTTCATGAACTTCTTGCACACGTTTCGGTTGTGAGAATTTTTTTTCGTTTTGTTGGTGAAATATCAAAAATAATTAAGAAATTTAACAATGAGTTAAGGATTGGATATGGGTGTAAGTTTCCTTGAGATAATTGTAGTTACCAAATGGTTAGGCGCTTAAGTGCATAGAACCATGTATAAAAATTCCGATATCTCGAAAACGAATTTTTATATATTATGCCCAAAAGTACCTATAAAGTGCCCATAATTATTGTACTTGAGTTTGCCGATTTATCTAAGTTTGACTCTAAGCGTCTAGTTCTACCGGTATGGGGATTTATACCCAAATCTCTTTGTGATATAAATTCCGACCGACGTTTGAACCTTAGTAAATCATACAAAACCCGCATCTCTGCGTGGTTATCAAAGACTTTCTCAAATCTTTGTGCATCACTTAAGCCGTATTTCGGATCCGCTCCTCTCGAGGTCTAAGATCTAATATTAACACTTCAAAGTGATCGGCTTATCCGCATTGAGTTATGTCCCGACTCAAGTCAAGAACAAGTAATTATAGACACACCCAAGTGTATCCTACTAGTCTCAAGTTCACTCACACCCACACCCAATAAGGTGCTTAGCTCATGACTAAAAAGAAAGACATAATGAAATAAGCGAAATAATTAATAACTACTTGCATAAATGTAAATTACGAAATTAAATTACAAGGAAAAGTAAATGACTAGAAATGTAAAGTGCTAGAATTTAAAACTACAACCTTCAAGTTAACAAGTAACTTAAAGATAACTAAAGCTAGAGAAGTGACTGTCTTGTGATTGATTGTGGTGATAAGTTGATGAAATAAATGCAAGTCCTTCCTCTTTATATAGTCTCAAAAAACACAAGACCCAAAGGACTCTTTCTTCAAAAACACAAGGGGCAAGACCCACCTATCTTTTCAACCCATGCTTAAAAGATTTCCAAAGATTTCTGCAGACAAGCATGCTTCAACAAATATATTTTAATCTGCTCCTTATCGTCCGGATAAACGCAGCGTCCAACAGTTTCTTCAAGTGGTTCATCGACGCCCACAGTGGGTAGAGTACCTGCCCACAGTTGGCCACAAAAGTGCAGTTTTTCCAAAAAAATAAACTTTTGATAATTCATCACCTCTTTATCACATTTTTAGACCAAATGAAAAGAATAGAAGCAAAGTGGGTATAAAAATGATACAAAATCCTAGAAAAAGAGTGATAAATAACTCTCAAAATCGAGAGTTATCATCCATCTATAAAAAACCCTCTTAAATAAAAACTTTCTCACTATTTACGGATAGATTAATCCTTGAAAACAACTTTATCCATACATGAATTAATAAAAACCAACCAAAGAGCTTCTTAGTTATTAAATAAAGTTTAAAATGTATTAAAATATAATTAAGATTGTTTTAGTTTTATTTAATGTAATGTTCTGTTTTTCTTAATTAGCTCAATAAGCATTTGATTCTTTCTATTTGGTATTATTGTGACAACAGGGCCATGCCTGGGGATAGGGGGCCAATATTTTTTAGTATATAGTATAATAAATAAGTAACAAATAAAAGAGACAAGTTTTTTTAGTATCTCATAGGACTTAAATTTTTTTGTATTATATTAGGACTCAAACATATATTAATTGATTACATTGAAAAATAAAATATGGTAAAAGTTAATTGGTAATACATTTTATAGTATTGTTTATTATTTCTCTAAGTTTTTTATCTAGTACCAAAGTCTAAAACTATTTGCCTAAAAAACTTTGTTATATCTTCCATCTTCATTTCCCACTCGTCCTATTAGAAATCCAAAGTCTAATGGGACCCAAATAATTTGGTATTATATTAAGGGCCCAAACATGTATTAATTAATTATATTAGAAAAGAAAATATGTAAAAAGTTAATTGATCGTTCATTTTATGATATTGCATATTGTTTCTCTATGGTTTTTTTATCTAGTATGAAAGTCTAAAACTACTAACCTACAAAATATTGGTATATTATCCATCATTCATCTCACACTAACTCTTTTGATTATTCCATCTACATTCTATATTTGTATTAGAATATAGTAGATTTCTTGTTATTAACTAAGAGAGCGCGCTCTTACCTTTTGAAAAAAAAAATAACCAACCATATGAGATAGTTCAACTTATATCTATGCCCTTATTTTTTCAAACATCATTGACTCTTTATTACCTAATATTGAGTGCATTAATCTTAAGTACTATCTGTAACACCCCAATTTTATGAAGGTATAATTTCAAATTAATATAGAAATCGGTATTTTAAGGGAAAAAGAAGAAATAGGATTTTGGACTTGAATCCTATATTTTATAGTCTTGTTGTATGAATGATTCAATTATGAGTCCAACGGTTCTTTCTAGAGCAAAATCAGAGCTAAAACGAAGAAGTTATGGCCAAAATAGTGATCGGGCATGAGAACCGAGCGAGCAGTGTTTCGGGCGACTTTCAGCACGACTTTGGGGCATCTGCGCGACTATAGGGAATGCGGGCGGGTTTTGGCGCGGGTTTAGTCGCGTGAAAACTTGCGTGAAGCACTGTCGAGCATAAAACCCGATTTTCAACCCTCATTCGTCATTTCTTCATCACTTTTGCATCCCAACTCCGTTTTTGGTGATTTAAGTTGCTATGGTTTCATTTTTGAGAGCTATTTAAGGATATATCAAGAGATTTGAAGTTTATTAGAGTATCCAAGAGCATTTTGTGGTGGAAAGCTCCCCAACTCTCTCGATTTTAAGCTAGGGTTGATGTATTCTTCATTTTCCCTTCTCTCCTTTCCGTTTCATCTTAGGTTTTGGATCTTTAGAGGTGAATGAAACACGTTTCAAGTGTTGGATCTAAAATATAGGAGATGTTTCTTGTGGATTCAAGTTTTCACCAAGAAAACACAAAGTTTGGGGGTAAAAACCTAGATTTAGCCTAAATCTAGCAAAGTGAGTTCAAGTTGATTTGTGAAAACGTTGTACATGCCTAAAATGTCCATTTTAGAGTATTTATGTGTTTTACATGATTATTATCAAATGTTGAAATCTTTGACGAGTTTTGCTATTTGAACTAATAAGATTTTATAAACATTGTGAAACACCATATTTGGGATTTTTGGACACTTTGACAAATAAATCATAAATGAATGTGTTTTGATGAGTTATCTTATATATGGGAAGTAATTGGTAGAAATGCATTTTTAACATATGTTTTGGAAATACGCATAGATTATGTTATGGGACGTTTTGAAAATGTAAATGGTGTGAGTTCCTTTGGAAAAAGGGTTTGTCCCAAACCAACGTTGTGATTTGGGTTATTCATGAGTTTAAAGTACGTGTTTGCACAAACGTAGGTTGTTTACGTTTTATCACATACTATGGCTTTTAACATATGGTCATTTGATTTGGTTGAGCTTAAGGCTTGGTTTTTATCTTTATCGGGTTTTAGGGACATTTGTCTAGTTTTAATAGCTTAATATGGAGCTTTGGGCGTGAGTTACATTTATTGCACTTTATTTGGAGAATACATGTTTTGAGTGCATGTGTCATTAATTTGGAGTCATATATTTTAGACTATAATGCATTGGATCCATAGGAATGTAAGTCGGTCATGTTTAATAGTGAGGAGTCTTGATATTCTCACTTTGAGAAATATGTCGTGTTGGCATAGTTGTTGTCCCGATTTTTGTGGAGATGAATCTTTTTGGGTCGTACTCCGAGACCATGGGTTTTATGGTTTAGATGCTCTAACTCTTGTGCACGAGGGTTAAACGTCTTGGGGTCATCAAGTAAGGAGTTTGAGACTCATATCTTGAATGCTAGTAAGTATGCACTAAAGGTCTATTGGTAACCTTGAGGTTGTAACTTACTAGAAAACGAACAGACAATAAGATCGTGTATCATTGAGGTGTAGCTTGGCAAAACAAGCAATAAAGGATACGGTGTTTTTGGGGACTTGAGGTGTAGCTTATTAAAGCAGGAAATAAAGTCCGACTTGAGGTGTAACTTATTAAAGCAGGAAAAAAGTCATGATCTGAGGTGTAGTTCGACAACATTGATACGTGGCTTAACTTTGTGTTCCGCCACGTACAATGGAAGCGAGTCTCCCCCGTCACTAAAAGGTGTTGTTTGGGTATTTAATTTTTATTATCCATGTTTTCGGTGACGATCTATATATAGATTGTTATCTATGATTTATGGGTTGAGTACTATGTCCCATCCGTGTTTGGATGTTTCGGGATATAAAGTTTTGTCCACGTTTTCATAAATTGGGAATTCATTACTATTTACGTTTTGGGTTGAGTTTACTTTATGAATGAATTGTTTTATATTGGGGTTTTCGTCATTAAAACTGTGCGTGTGTTGGAAAACGTTTATATTGGTGTTTCCATCACCTAAAATGCACGTTATTGGAAAATGGGTCATTCTCATATTTAAAGTAAATTATTTTGGAAATCATGATTTAAGTTGCACTCGTTCATTTTAACGATTTATATAGTTGTGATTAAAACTCTTGAATTCACTAGGCGTTAGCCTAACATTTTTATTTGTCGGCATGTGCATCAGGTTTCAGTTGGGGTTTGATATTAGCAACACTGTGAAGAGATGGGTGCGAATCACAACTAGTATTGGGTTTAGTAACACCGACCTATTTATTTGGTCTTTGTATAAGACTTAAAGTTAGTAATTGTTGAGGTTATTTATAGGATTTATCTTGAGGTATTTCCAGGTATCAATTTGTAGAGAGGTATTTTATCCTTTATTTGATGTAATAATGAAATTTTAGGTTGCTCTTTCCAAATTCGAGGGTGTTACACTATCCTATCTCTAAGACAATAATTAAATCCTAAGTTATAACCAAAATGGGTTTTGATTCTAAGATTGACGGTTCTGAAAAGGTTTATTTCAACCCTAAAAATTTAAAATGGGGATGAAAAACATTAACCTATGGTGAAATGGAAATCCAATTGATTTATATTGATTTACATAGAGTATTACTTCGAATAGTCAACATTTTGACCCAAACGTATGCTATTTTATATATTAAATGTACATCATAAGGATATTTTTGACGATACAACATATTAATGATGCTATGTAAAATTGATATGACAAATAATATTAATTTGGAAATAATTATTGAATGATTTTGTGTATACGAATACTCGAAAAAACCAATTTATACGAATTATTAGTATTTTTGAATTCAATTTTATTTCTTATGATAAAAACAATATCAAATATTTTTTTTCATAATTACCGAGAGTCCTTTTCTACATCTCGTCCAGGGCCCATAAAATGTCAGGAACGGGCCTTTGTGACAAATAACCTATAGATATTCTAACTACTAATGACATAAAGAATAGTAACCTACATTTGATTTCTTAAACTAGAAGTAGATATCTATTTTGTATTATTGTGAAATATAACCTGTAGATATCTTATTTTAAACATTTTTTAACGAAAAGTAACAACATACTTTTGATTTTGGTTTTTATATCTATTTTTCTAGTATATTGTCAAGAATAGTAACCTACATCTTATTTCTTTAAAAAAAGGAAATTTGAGTTTTATGCTTAACAAGGCCCACTATATCACATGGTCGATTTGACTTGCCTAATACAATCATATGTGAATGAACTTGGAATGTACACCACAAATCCAACGTAGTCGACCTCATACATGCCTATTTGGCCACATTGAAGAGTCGTGTCGATGTCACCCTTAGGTCAAGTTCAAAAATTTAATAATCCCAAAGGATTCATTTAAGTCTTAAGATTGGTCCTTGAATGGACCACATGGAAAACGAAAGGACAAAGGCATGAGAATCGAGATACGAAGGCCCAAACAAGCTAAGCATATACCTACTAGGTAAATGCAGGGATGGTTTTAATTAGATTGATAGCTTTAAAGTGAGTCTTAACTAAATGAATGCACAACTAGATCATTACATGTACATGCGACTTTATCCAAGCAAGAAGGAGATGGACATGCTAGAAAAATGAGTGGGAGGTTTGAGGTTTGGCTTTAGACACCGCCCACCTGCCATTCGCGCATTCTATTTACCTCCCTTAGATGGTTGTGCGAACGATCAGGTGGGGGCGCTTCAAATGGCGGTGTCATACCCTTTTAGCAATACTAGAGAACTAACACATAATAAATGCTTGATATTGTACAACAATATAAGTCTTGTAAAACAAAACCAAAGGAAATACTTTTCACAAAATAAGACAACTAGAAACAACAGGAATTCTGCCTTCCAAAAAGAAGAGAAGAAGAAAAATGAAGTAAAACATCTATCACTCAAAAACTACATGTATGATAGATTTCATTTATCAAATCCAATCACATGTGTTTGGAGTTTAGATGTATGGCTAACAAAGCCCACCTCACTTGTACGAGTCCAATCACTTAGAAGACTAATTTTGGTGTCAGCCGCCACAGGCGCCACCTTTAAGAATACCAAAAGATTCCTTTAAGTTCCAAATTTGGTCTTTACATGTGGGCATGTAGTAAAACAAGGTTACAAATAACGGTTCAAAGTAAGCTAGTCAAGACTGAACAATCTAAAGCAGAACACGTTTCGGTACATACTAAAAGGTCTAAACCTAGGACTAACTAGACCGAGACCCAATTTGATCCTATTACATCATTACCCATCAAAGTCAAAGCTTGCTTAAATATTTTGAATATATTTGCATTTTTTTTCTTTTAACATACATCTTATATTTGAAATGTTAATCGTTTAATTTTAGAACTTACTTTTTGTTTTGACAATTTTATAGTTTTGGGTTATGTATTGCGTAATTGGTATCTATTGATATTCAATTACCCGTGGTTAATGATAATCATTTCACTGTTATATTACTTAATGTTATTTGAATAAATGCATGAGAAGGTGAACCTACATTCTCATGAATCCTCCAACATATTTAAAAAATATTCTTTGCAGAACTAATGTTATGTTTTTTACCAATTAATTTAAAAATCTCTATGAATGACACTAATATAAATACAAAATGACTTGTAATAATCTACATATCACATGATTTTATCAAATGTTATTTAAGTGGATTTTAAAAATAATATACCCATGCAATAGATATGCACAAGAGACCAATCCCTAGTCCTACCTAACCCAGTTCAAGGAGAGAAATTGTTCAGACCAGATCCTAAAGGTCCATTATCGATCATTCGTCTAAAAATAAGGATTGGTTTGGGCCTGACATTTCATATTGTCATGCACAAACTTTTATATATTTTTTGAATATATATCTATACTACCTTCATATTGGTTTACACCAAATATCTTAAACACAACTCTTTAAGCATGTAGTACAAGACTTTAAAGCATAAAAATCAACAAACTCTTAATTACAATATTTAATGCATGATGTACAAACACTCAAAGCAGATAATCTCATTACTAGATAAATGTCCTTTCTTTATCATGTCTAGGAAGCCATAGATACAAACACCAGCCATACGCCCATACCTTCTTCACGACAGCCATACCCAAAACCATTTTTTCTACCTATTCACATTAGATGCCATACCCAATACCCTTTCTTGAAGCTATTAACGTCAGATGACATACCTACATACTTCTTCTTCTTCTTCTTTCTTTATGTCATGTTGCATATATATCAAGAGCATGGGTTCAGAGTTCTCCATCTTGTATCCGGTTTTGTCTCTCTCTCAAATGCATCATCACTTCTCCTTCTCTTGTCTGGTTTTGATGTCAGGTAAAAACCGTAACTCTTGATTTTCATTTTGTTTTGATTTGGGTTCACAATTTGGGTTCCAGAATTTTGGCCAAAAATATAACCCAGATGGGTTTTACGATATGACTCATTTGCAGTCATCTCACAATTTCGGTTCACAATTTGGGTTCCAGAATTTTGAATCTGGGTGTCCCTTTTGGGTGAGATTGTTTGATGCCTTTTTATGCATTCCTTCCTTACATGTGGTGTTCTTTGATTTGTATTCAGAAGGGAATGCCATGTGGATTGTTTAAATTGGAGCAAGATCTTTACTGTTTTGTAAGTAATATAGATTGACATTAAATTGAATAGGCATAATTTCTTGATGCTAGTTATGTGTTTAGAGCTCAATTCAAGGAGTGTGGTCCCATCCTACAGCTCAAGAGGCAGAAGGTCAAGCAGAATCAAACAACATGAAAATAGTTGGAAAATTAGATGGTCTTATAGTTGAAAATCAGTATCCAGTAACATCTTCTGCTTGGTGATACTTGTTTCTTGGTGATATCCATTTGGGTGCTCAATCCTCTTTGTTCTTCAATATGTTTTTATGGTGAAATTGTAAGACGAAGCCAAGTGATTAAGGATTATATGTGGTTAATGGTTTCCAATAAATTATTATTTAAGAGCCAAGGGGTTGTTTCTCATTTGGCATTCCCATTATTGGTCATGATTAAAGTTCTATGTGGGTGTGTTTGCAAAGTAGTTCTAGATTTAGATGGTTCCATATGTGATTGAGTATATGTATTTGAACCATACCTGAACCATGGTGGTGGGGGTGGTGGCTGGTGGTGGTGATGAACCTGAGGAGGTTATTCTAACGGTCCTTCAATCTTTTCAGCGCTAAGCATGTAAGTGATTCTTTCACTTAAGGTTTTGTTGGGAACTGAAGATGTAACCAAGTCATTAATGCTGCTAGTTCAGAGTTAGTACTGCCATAGGATCTCAAAGTTAATACTGCTAGGTATTACTACTTCTAGTAGAATTAATACTGCTAGTCAAAGTTAGTGCTGCTTGAACAAAGTTAGTACTGCTTAGCTAGTTAGTACTGCTAGTGGTTAGTGCTGCTTAGTAGTTAGTGCTGCCAAGACTTAGTTAATGCTTCCAAGGTGATCAAGGTGATTAATGCTGCTTCTAAGATAATGTGAAGATAATGCTGAAGAGATTGCGTCTGGAGATAAACATGGAAAGCTTGGAGATAATTATGAAGATTATTTTGAAGATCTTTTTAAGTTTTGTAATTATATTTATTTTCAGTATATGTATAGAATTGTTTAGAATAGTTAAATTAATTCTGAGTTTTTGTTTTAGAGAGAATCAACCTCAAGGCATCGTTCCTAATTCTAGAGAAGTAGAATTCGTCTTGAAAGAGCCTGTTCTTCAAGATTGAGGTTGTGAGTGAAAAGCTTGTAACTTGAATCATTAAATAAAGTTTACAAGTTGATTGTGATTCACTGTTTCATTGTTTTTCTGTTTATTGAATATTAAAGTGTTTTTCCGCAACTTCTTTAATATTGTTTCTGAGTATTCATAATTCTTGTTGAGAATTCGATCCTGACAAGTGGTATCAGAGCCTGTTCTCTCAGAAACATTCATTCATTCATCATGGAAAACTTTGCAGAATCAAACAGTACTCTTGTCTCTAAGGTTCCAATGCTCAAACCCAATGAGTTTGACATGTGGAAGATCAGAATCAGGCAATACATTCTCCTCACTGACTACTCAATGTGGGATGTCATTGAGAATGACCCCTCTACTGAATGTTAGATTGGACCAGATGGGAAAAGACCTCCACCAAAGACAGATGGTGAGAGGAAGATCAGGCAGACAGAGATGAAGGCCTTGAGCACTCTGCTCTTGGCCATCCCCAATGAATATCAGCATCAATTCTGCAACTGCACTGATGCTCAGATTCTCTGGAATGCTCTAGAGAAAAGATTTGCTGGAACTGAGAGCACCAAAAGAAATCAAAGGGATGTTCTGAAGCAGCAGTATGAGAACTTCACTTCTTCAAAGAATGAGTCTATGACTCAAAATTTTGACAGGTTCAACAAGCTTATTGGTGAACTCGCTACTGTTGGAGTGAAGATGGAGCAAGATGATATCAACAGGAAGTTCCTCAGATCTCTTGGGGATGAATGGACTATGTACACTGTCTCATATAGACAGAGTGACAATCTGGAAGAGAAGGAACTAGATGATCTGTATAATGATCTAAGAGTTTTTGAATCTGAGGTAGAAGCTAAGAAGAAGCCCACTGGGTATATTCATAATGCTGCACTTCTATCAGCATCCACTGATACTACTGCCAACCCTGAAGCAGTTAGTGCTGCTAGTGGAGTGAATTCAGAAAAAGGCACTGAAACTGTCTTTGAAGCCTTTTTGTCCAGTCACAGCAACAACTCCTTGATTAATGATGATCTGGAACAACTTCACCCTGATGATCTGGAGGAGATGGACATTAAATGGCAGATGGCCATGTTATCTATGAGGGTGAAGAAGTTTATTAAAAGAACTGGGAGGAACAACTTCTCTCAAAGAAGAGAAGATGGAGCTGGTTTTGACAAGACAAAGGTGGAATGCTATAAGTGCCACATGAAGGGACACTTTGCTAGAGAGTGCAGAAGTGGTGTACCAAATAACAACCACCAACAAGCTCAGAATGGAGGCTACAATCAAAACAAGAACTCTGCTCAAGCCCTTGTTTCTCAACAAGGAATGGGGTTTGACTGGAGTGACCAAGTTGAGGAAGCCATTCAGAATCAAGCTCTTATGGCAGAGGTGTCTGATCTCCCCTCTGAGGTAATTTCTAATCTTTGTACTCAATCTTGCATAGACACTGTCAAAAGGTACAGGGATCACAACCAAAACATGTGTGATGACCTCAAAAGATTAGAAAAGGACAGAAGAGATTATGTGTTGATAGTTGAGAGGTTTGAAGAACAAATCAAAGGCTTCCAAGCCAATGAACTTCAACACTCTTATGACACAAACTACTGGAAGTGGGAAAAGAATGAGTTAGAGACCAAACTATCTAAGTACAAAGAAGAGAATGATAAGTTGAAAGAAGAACTAAATAAGGTTAAGCTTGATGTAGAAAAGTTTTCATATGCTTCAAAAGCAATGGATTCTCTTCTAAAGGCTCAGATTCATGATAAGATGAAGCCTGGTGTTGGATACAACAACACATCCCCTCCTTACAACAACAACTACATCCCTCCTACATCAGACTTGTTAGAGACCAAGGAGAAAAAGGACTTGTCTGAGAAAGCCTTTGAGATAGATCCTTTGGATGAGGTGGTTGTTGAGGATATGACTGAGAAAGAAGCCAGTGAGAATAGAAACAATGCTGTGAGTAAAGAGATACCCTTAGAAAACAACATTGTTACTAATGAGGGTGGTGAAAGGTTCTGGGTCAAGTCTAAAGAGATTGAAAAGACCAAAGGAAAGGCCAACAAGGTCCATTACAAACAGACCACTGTTGTGAATCCTGGCCCTTGTAAACAGTGTGCTTGCAATAAAACTGAGAGCCTAAATTCTGGTACAAAGAGAGGTAATCAAAGAAACTGGAATAATCAATGGGCTCAGAAACAAGGAGTTGATCTGAGTAAAATAATCAGACCAAAACCTTGTTTCATATGTGGCAAGTTGAATCATTTGGCTAAGCACTGTTTCTTTAACCCTATTAACCAAAAGATGAACTTTCAAAGATTTGTGCAAAAACCTGTTGGTTATAGGAAGGCTGGAAAGAAACATGTGGCTAAGAAATCTGTTGAAACCAAAGGCCACATGAAGAAAAAGATTTTAAAAGAGAGTATTAAAATGTGGGTGCCTAGAAGCAATAAAACTGTTAGTACTGCTACATCAAATAGTACTGCTGACAGGGATAGTGCTGCCAGAAGCAATACTGCTGCTACCAGTGTTAGTACTGCTGAGAATATTAATGCTTCTAACACAGTTAGTACTTCTTCAAAGGTTACTACTGCTAACACAGTTACTGCTGCTGACACAGTTACTACTTCTAACAAGGTTAGTACTGCTAAACATGCAAGTGCTGCTAATGCAGTTAGTACTTCTAAAACCAGTACTGCTTCTAGCAAATGTGCATCCAAAACCATTATTGTGACAAAGTACTCCAGCAATGAGGAGTCAAAGTTTAAAAATCTTGTCAAGAAAGAATGTAAATATTTTGATGAGAAAGGGGTACCCAAGACCACTTTGGCTTGGGTTCCTAATCAATACTAACTGATTTATCTTATGTGCAGGCCAACCAACAGCTTAAGGGGAAGTGCATCTGGCATGTGGATAGTGGTTGCTCTAGGCACATGACAGGTAACATGTCATGCCTTCAGGATTTCAAGCATATCAATGGAGGACATGTTGCATTTGGAGACAATCCTGCAGGTGGAAAAATAAGTGGAAAAGGTAATGTCACAAAAGGTAAGATGACATTTGAGGATGTCTACTATGTTGATCAGTTAAAGTACAACCTGTTAAGTGTATCACAGGTTTGTGACAAACAACATAGTATATTATTTACCAATACAGAATGTATGATCCTTGCTCCAGGATTCAAGGTAGTTGATGAAAGCATGATACTACTTAGAACTCCAAGAAAGGACAATGTTTATTGTCTCGACATGGACAATGTTTCAAGTGATTCATCCCTGAACTGTCTTGTTTCAAAAGCTTCTGTGGATGAATCCTCTCTATGGCACAGAAGGATGTGTCATATGAACTTCAAGACAATGAACAAACTTGTTAAAAACAACCTTGTAAGAGGTTTACCATCAAAAGTCTTTTCATGTGATGATCATTGTGTTGCTTGTCTTAAAGGCAAACAACACAAAACTTCTCATAAGTCCAAAGAGTTAAATACAATTTCTTCTTGTCTCCAGTTATTACATATGGATCTGTTTGGTCCTACAAATGTGATGAGCATAGGGAAGAAATCATATTGCCTAGTTATTGTTGATGATTACTCTAGATTTACTTGGGTATATTTTCTAAGGACTAAGGATGAGACAAGTGGACTGATCAAATCCTTTATTCTAAGAATTGAAAACCAAACTAATCAAAAAGTAAAAGTCATTAGATCAGACAATGGAACTGAATTTAAAAATCTTGATCTAAACACCTTTTGTGAAGAAAAAGGCATTGAGAGACAATATAGTGCCCCTAGGACTCCTCAACAGAATGGAGTTGCTGAGAGGAGGAATAGAACACTAATAGAGGCTGCTAGATCTCTGTTGGCTGATTCAAAACTGCCAATTACTTTCTAGGCTGAAGCAGTTAATACTGCTTGTTATGTCCAAAACAGAGTTCTAGTGGTCAAGCCAAAGAACAAGACACCTTATGAGCTCTTAAATAAAAGAAAACCCTTTATTGGATTTTTTAAACCATTTGGATGTCCTTGTACAATTCTCAATACCAAATCTCACTTAGGAAAGTTTGATAGCAAGGCAGATGATGGATTTCTTGTGGGTTACTCATCTCAAAGTAAGGCCTACAGAGTTTTTAATACTTCTTCTAGAATAATTGAGGAAAGTGACAATGTCAAATGCAATGAGAACACACCAAATCCTATTGGGTCTGGTCCTCAGTGGCTGTTTGACATTGATTCACTAACCAACTCTTTTGGTTTCAGTAGTGATGATTATGCAGGTTCAAGTAGTGGAGGATCAGGGACTACACAAGTTCAAGACAACATACCTCAGTCTGTGATTTTTCCCATACCTACAGTGGATCCTGTTGAAGACTGTGAAAAGGAGCCATCTACTGAACCAAATCAGAGTGAAGAAGAAAGAAGAGATGAGGAGAGTCAAGAAAATAAAGAACCAGAAGTAGCTGCTGAAATCACTTCAGTTGAGTTGAATGACACCAATATAGAGGTGGGACTCAATGAAGAACCTAGTCATCAAACAAGAACACAAAAGAATCATCCTCCTCAGCTGGTAATAGGAGATATCTCTTCTCCTATGATGACTAGAAATCAAAGCAGGCTGCAAGATATGCAAGACCAACAACATACAGTGCTTTCTTGCTTTCTATCCCAGCTTGAGCCTAAGAAGGCTTATGATGCTATGAAAGATTCCAGTTGGATAGAAGCCATGCAAGAAGAGATGCTTCAATTCAAGCTGCAAGATGTTTGGGATTTGGTAGACCTTCCTAAAGGTCAAAGAGCAATAGGCACAAAATGGGTCTTTAGGAATAAGAGAGATGAGAGAGGAATAGTAATAAAGAACAAAGCAAGGTTGGTGGCACAAGGGTATACACAAGAAGAAGGAATAGATTATGAAGAAGTATTTGCACCAGTGGCTAGGATAGAAGCAATCAGATTGTTCCTGGCCTATGCTTCTTACATGAAGTTCAAAGTCTATCAAATGGATGTAAAAAGTGCATTTCTATATGGCTCAATTGAAGAAGAAGTATATGTCTGTCAACCACCAGGGTTTGAAAACCCAAGCTATCCAGACAGAGTATACAAACTGAAGAAAACACTTTATGGACTGCATCAATCACCAAGAGCATGGTATGCCACTCTGTCATCCTATCTCCTGGAAAATGGCTTTGAAAGAGGAGTCATTGATAAAACTCTGTTCATCAAGAGAAAGAACAAGGACATCTTGCTGGTCCAAATCTATGTGGATGATATCATCTTTGGATCCACAAGAGACAATATGTGCAAGGAGTTTGAGGATCTAATGCATCAAAGGTTCAAAATGAGTTCCATGGGGGAACTTACTTTCTTTCTTGGACTCCAAGTCCAACAGAAGTCAGATGGTATTTTTATTTGTCAGTCCAAGTATGTGCAGGACACCCTAACCAAGTTTGGTTTCTCAGACTCAAAGCCTGCCAGCACACCTATGGAGACACACAAGCAGATAACAGCAGATCTTGAGGGGGAGGATATGGATTTTCATCACTATAGATCCATGATTGGCTCTCTCATGTATCTTACATCCTTTAGGCCAGATATAATGTTTCCAGTCTGTGTGTGTGCAAGATTTCAAGTTAGGCCAAACTAATCACACTATCAAGCTGTTAAGAGGATATTTAGATATCTCAAAGGGCAAGCTAGATTGGGACTTTTGTATCCTCATGACTCATCATTTGACCTACTTGCATACTCAGACAGTGACCTAGGTGGAGCAAACTTGGATAGAAAATCTACTTCTGGAGGATTCCAGTTTTTGGGTGCAAGACTAGTATCATGGCAGTGCAAGAAACAAACCACAGTGTCCACATCTACAACAGAAGCAGAGTACATAGCAGCTGCAAGTTGCTGTTCTCAAGTCTTATGGATTCAGAATCAAATGCTGGACTATGGGGTAACCTTTCTACACACTCCAATCTTTATTGATAATAGCAGTGCTATTAGCATTGTTAATAACCCTGTCAAGCACTCAAAGACAAAGCACATTGAGATCAGGTATCACTTTATCAGAGACTGCAATGAAAAGAAGCTTATTCAAGTTGTAAAAGTTCATACTGATAACCAGTTTGCTGATCTATTCACCAAAGCCTTTGATGTGGGTAGATTCACTTTCTTGGTAACAAGTGTGGGAATGATCAACTCTGAATAAGATCCTACTTAAAAAGTGGTTCAATACCTGTATATTGTTTATTCTTGGTGTTACTAATTTTCTTTCTCAGGAAATGTATAGCAGTACTCAATTCATAATTCTTCTTAAAAGTGTAAGTATGGTTAATACTGCCAGTACAGCTTTAGTACTGCCAGTACAATTTTACTACTGCCAGTGCACAGTTAATACTGCTCTCAGTTAATACTGCTAGTTAGTTAATACTGCTAGTGGTTAATACTGCTCTCAGTTAATACTGCTAGTGGTTAATACTGCTCTCAGTTAATACTGCTCTCAGTTAATACTGCTAGTTAGTTAATACTGGTAGTGGTTAATACTGCTCTCAGTTAATACTGCTCACTGTTAATACTGCTTTCACTATCTTTTTAAGGTTAATACTGCTTATAATCCACAAGTTATAAATACCCTTTCCCCGCCTAAAAGATCATAACGACTCTTTGTCTACTGTTCATCTTCTCTCTCACTCTTTTCTCTCAAGTACCCAATGCTCGCTAGGCAAGAATCCTTGCGTACAGATGGCTTCAATGGCGTTTATTGATGAGCACAACGAGATAGCAATGCTCCAAAAGCCAAAACAAGCCGAAGGTTTTCACCAGATAGTCGATTTCCTGAGGTCAAGCCACATCGCTCATGCTCTCACGGTGTCTCCTACCATCTACGTAGAGCATCAAAGGCAATTCTGGGCCAATGCCACTACTAGCACTGAAAACGGAGTGCCGTGCATCAAAACAAGGGTTTGTGACAAACCCTTGACAGTTACTGAGGAGACCATTCGCATCTGTCTACGTCTAGACGATGCTTCAGGTATATCTTCTATTCCAAATGAGGATTTGTTTTCAAACCTCACCAGACTGGGGTATGAAGGCCAAATGGGGATTTTCAAGTTTTTCAAAGCTCAATTTTCACCCCAATGGAGGTTCTTTGTTCATACCCTGATGCACTGTGTTTCTAAGAAAATTACTGGCTGGAGCCAATTCAGCAGTCCCATTGCCTATGCTTTGGTATGCTTATCTACTGCTAGAAAATATAACTTTTCTTTGATGATCTTCAATGATCTTGTCTCAAACCTGGACAACAAGAAGACTTTCTTCATGTATCCCAGGTTTGTACAGGCAGTTATAACCAACGAATTGACGGATATACCTCACTTTGATGAGGTATATGTACCTAAACCCCCTAAAGGCAAGGTCTTCTCAAACATGAGAAGATCTGCTAGGGACTCGGAAGGAGTTGACACCCCATTGTTCTCAACAATGATGGTGGTGTCCCAACCACAAGAAGGTATGGCCTCAGGGTCAAGGCCCTCATTAGACCAACCCACTGAGAGCCAATCCCAACCTTCCCTCTCTCAAATTTGTCCTCAGTACTTTGCTGCTAAACCCACTCCTATGATAACCAAGACTTATGTCAAGAGAAAGGTACACAAGGCTCCTTCCCTTGTTGTCCCTACTATTAACCAAGAGCCTCAAAGCCCTCTATTGGAGCATTCTCCAATAGAGAATATCCAAAGGGAATCCAATAGGGTGTCTCCCAACCCTGAGGAGGTGCTCTCTAAGGAGATGGATGAGCATATGGGTGAGAAGGCTGCCACTACTTCTGCTAGCACAGAGAAGGACAGTGGTAACATCTCTAAGACCTTACCCATGGCAATTTTGGGTGAGAAATCAACCAAAGGACCCCGGTGCCAAGAAACCAAGGGGGTAGTTGGTGCTTTTGCTAGGCAGAAGTCCACTACTACAAGATCCAAGGATCCCTCAAGGATGGGCAAAACATCCGAAAAGGGTGAGGACAGATCTGAAACTGATGAATTGATGGCAAACTGTTCCAAGGATCCTTCAAGGGTGGGTAAAACACCTATAGAAGGTGAGGATAGCTATACTACTTGGAATTGATGGAAACAATAGCCAACATCAATGTTGATGTGGTTAATCAAGGAAAGGAAATCAAGGCATTGCAGCAAGTGGTCATCTCCCAACAACAGCAGATTTCAAAACTCAAGCAACTGGTGAGAAAGCTCATTGCCAAGAAAAGAAGAAAACAGTTTGTTCTAAGGAGGAGAAAGGGGGCAACCAAAAAGGAAAATGAGAATGCTTCCAAAAAGGGGGAGAGTTCAAGCTCAGAAAAGTTAGATCAACAGATTGAAGGGGAGTTTGTTGAAGCATATGGAGAGTTTGTTGAAGAAAAAGCTGAAGGTGTAATAGAAACAGAAAGTGCCAAAGCAGCAGAAACAACACCAGTAGTAGTAACAACCCCAGCAGCAGAAACTGTTAGTGCTGCTGAAACTACACAAGCAGCAGTAACAGGGTTAACACCTGAAGAGGTTGAGGTAGCTGAGATGCTTGTAAAAGCAAAGAATGACACTCCCAAAGCAAAGGGAGTGGTCATAAATGAAGGGGGAGCAAAGATAACAGAAAAGAAAGACATGGCTGCAGATGCAAAGAGAAAAGGGAAAGAAAAGATGATAGAATCTGATCAACCAACTAAAAAGCAAAAGATGGTTGAGTCAGATGAAGCATTAGCCAAGAAAATGCAAGAAGAGTTAGATCAAGCAGAGAAAGAGCAGGTTAAGAAAGACAGAGAGATAGCTAGAGCACTAGCCAATGAATTAAATGAAGCATTTCAGAAAGGGTTGGAAACAGAGAAAGCAAAGCAAAGAGCAATAAGCTTGAGAAAGGCTATGATGGCCAGATCAAATGCAAAGAAGAGAAGGCCTTCACAAACTTACCTTGCAACTCAGGAAAGAAACAAGATGATAACTTTCTTGAGGAGTGCAATTGGTGTGAAGAAAGAAATGTTTGTAAAGATGACTTTTGATCAAGTCAAGGGCTTATATGAGAAAGAAATGGGAAAACTGAAAGTTAATGAAAAGGACAGAGTGGAGTTTGAAAAGAAAGCCAAGGAGAGGCATGATGTGAACATTAATCAACCCTTCCCTGAAAGTGAAGAGGGAACTCCAACAAAAGAAAAAGCAGAGATTAAGGAAGAAAAGAAGAAGGAAGCAACTATAGGGCAAAGTCAAAGGATTCTGAAGAGAACTAAGATGATGGCTAAAAGAAAGAAAACTGACAAGAAGCCTAGAGTAGAAGAAGAGAAAAAGGTTGCTGAAGAAGAGGAGGCACCTAAGAATGAAGAAAAGAAAGATGAATTTCAGTAAGTACCACAGAGTTCAGATGTTAATATGTACATGGTGGTAATTGATAAAATTCCAAAGCCTATCACAGCTGAACCTGTTGGATTCAAACCTCCTGAAGTTATCCACTGGGATACTATGGAGGTGGATGGTAAAGAGTATATCAGATTGAAAAGAAAGGATGAGAAGTACTATGTGTTTGCAACATGGAACAAAATTGTCAGAGAATGTTCAAGATCTGATTAGAGGAGATGTATGAAGTTGGTATGAAGTTACATGCAGATCAGTTGAAAGCTCCAGGGTTACCAATTGTGAAGCTGGTTATGGAGTATTTGTGCATGTTATTCAATCCAGAAGCAGTAAAGCATTTAATCAGAGATGTGTTTAAAACTGTTAGAGGATGGACTCTGTATGAAAGGAGTGGAGTCTATGAATTGGCCTTGGATACTTTTCACATGGAATATTACTTGGTGGATAGGGTCTACAATCACACACGTCTAAAGCTTCATGCCATGTTAAATAAGAAGCTGGGTTGTGCACCAAATTCAGAAATGGCAAAGTATCTAATTCAGAGAACTATCAATCAGAGCATGGGACTGGATCCTAACATGGGACTGGATCAATGAAAGTTTTGGAAGCATCTGAAGAACTTGACTTCTCTTTCTAAAAGTCAAGTTAGGGGGAGATTGTTAGGAACTGAAGATGTAACCAAGTCATTAATGCTGCTAGTTCAGAGTTAGTACTGCCAGAGGATCTCAAAGTTAATACTGCTAGGTATTACTACTTCTAGTAGAATTAATACTGCTAGTCAAAGTTAGTGCTACTTGAACAAAGTTAGTACTGCTTAGCTAGTTAGTACTGCTAGTGGTTAGTGATGCTTAGTAGTTAGTGCTGTCAAGACTCAGTTAATGCTTCCAAGGTGATCAAGGTGATTAATGCTGCTTCTAAGATAATGTGAAGATAATGCTGAAGAGATTGCGTCTGGAGATAAACATGGAAAGCTTGGAGATAATTATGAAGATTATTTTGAAGATCTTTTTAAGTTTTGTAATTATCTTTATTTTCAGTATATGTATAGAATTGTTTAGAATAGTTAAATTAATTCTGAGTTTTTTTTCTAGAGAGAATCAACCTCAAGGCATCGTTCCTAATTCTAGAGAAGTAGAATTCGTCTTGAAAGAGCCTGTTCTTCAAGATTGAGGTTGTGAGTGAAAAGCTTGTAACTTGAATCATTAAATAAAGTTTACAAGTTGATTGTGATTCACTGTTTCATTGTTTTTCTGTTTATTGAATATTAAAGTGTTTTTCCGCAACTTCTTTAATATTGTTTCTGAGTATTCATAATTCTTGTTGAGAATTCGATCCTGACAGATTTCTTGGCCTAAAACACTTAAGAGATGGTTTAATATGAAGAGCAAAGCTGAAGATTTCCATGTTGATGCTTGAAGTTCTGGAGGTGATCTTTTTCATTGTTTAAATCTTTTTTTTCTTTTGTTTAGGGAAACGTCAATTAGGTTGTGGTTTGCTTTATTTCTATATCAATGAATATAGGCTTCTGTACATATCACATTTGGAATCTCTACTTTATTTTTCAAGATCTATTCTTTGTTTTCTTCTTCCTTTATGTGGGTTCTTGAGTTAATCACAAATTTCAATGGAATTTAGCATTAAAATCGCCATTTCTGTAGCTTTGATCGAAGCTTTCTTGATGGGTTTTCCATTTGCAGATGGAGAGGGTGAATGGAAGAACAAATTCCATGAAAGAGAAACCTGCAACATCAAGAAAAACAAAAGAACAGGTACAATTTTCAGACATTTATTGCTTTTCCGGACCATAAATTAACTTAAACCCCCACTTTGAACAAAGTTATTTTCTTGATTCAACAGAGAGATCAAGTAAGAAGAATCGAAGTAAGATTGATCTTGATGGTGCCCAAGTGAGGGATGTCGATAATTATAGGTGTGTTTTTGATCTAATCTTAATCTTCAATTGATATTTATCGTAGGTTTTTGTTCATATGTTCTTATTTTGTTTCGAAATCTTTCATAGGATATTTGTAGCCAACCACCTGGAATATCGCCAAAAAATCTACTAACTGGTAGGACTTTTGGAGGGTTTGGTTCTTCTCATGACGTCGACACCAATTGTAAGAGAGGTGGCTTTAATATGTTCAGAACAAATCCCGATTTTCTACATGTTGCTCAATTGTAACGCTAGGAATTTTCGGTAAGTAAAAGTCAACATGTACATCATTTCATCTTATAAATGATAGGATTTATGTTAAGAAATCATTTCATGAGGTCCCTAAGAGTGTCGGAAGTCTTGGTGTTGAAAAAATTGAGTTTCGGGACTTGGTACGGGTACAACTACATTGCCCGACGACTATGATAGTGTCATAGTCGCACCTGGAAAAGTAGTAGAAAAGGGGCAGAGGGCTGGTGAGACTTGGCGACGATGCCAAGCGACATTTCCATGGCATAGTCGTCTGACAATGTCGCACCAAGGGTGCAGGGGTCTGTCAAATATGGGTTTTCAGCCATTTCTCATTTCTCACTTCTCATTTTCTTCCCATTTCTCTCTAAACTCTCCCAAGATCAAACCTACCTCATTTATGGTGATTGTAGGGCATTAATTGCATAAATTCTTGGTTCTTGAAGTGCCATCACTCCATCAAGTTAAAGAGTAGAAGTTAGGTAGCAAAGATCTCCATCTTTAACCTCAAGCTTCACCTAGGGTTTTCTAGGTTTTCTAATAAAACCTATTTTGTAAGTTTAATCTATCTTTTCTAAACTTTATACATTTCAAAACTTATACTTTGAACTCCTAATCTTCTCCTTGCTATATTTCTTGTTTTGAATCATTTTGACCTAACTTAGGTATTTTGGAGATTTTTAAGGTTTTTAAGGTTTTTACCATTTTTAGATATGATGAAGAGTATTATGTTTGGTGATATAAAATGTGATCATATATATGCATATTCATGGTTAAATATCTATTTTGGACTTCACTATTTTTTAGGTTTACTTGGTGAATGAAATGATTTGTGGAGAAAGAAACAAAGGAATTGTTATTAGTACTAACAAATGGTCGTTTCAAGGTATATCACTATTGGAAATCTATTGGTAAACACTTATGTTGGTATGTGGAAAATGGTCACTTGGTTACTAAAATATGGATTTGGCTCATATAATGGTAACTATACAATGAAGCTATTTTATGGAAAAGTTGATGTGAAAGCTAAATGTGTGATTATAGTTTTGTCACAAATGTAATTGTGACAAGCCTTTAGACTATTACTATTGGATCCATAGGTATAGAGTCGGCTTAATTTTTGGGATAATTCTCGTTTGTAACTAGTTGAGACATTGGGTCCTCAGAAGGAAACTTGGTACGATTATGTGAGATCGAATACTAACCATGGATGTAAATTTAATCCTAGTGAATGAGTATGATTAGGATCATTGGGTGCACCCCCATCTGAGTAAGAGTCGATGAACTCGTGGCCTTGATCCTAGTATTGAGCTCATAACTTGGAAAGTAGCCTACTTTTGTGTTCCACTACAATCCTTGGAAATCAGGTCTCCTCCGTCATCGTAAGATGCTTTTGGACCTCATGGTTCGTATGTGTTATATTTACAAAGAAAAAATTCTTCACTCGTTTAAAAGTCATTTATTGTTGATTTCATGTTTGATTCAATTATATAAAATGTTTGTTCTCACTAGGCGTAAAGTCTAACACTTGTTTTCTAAAATAACATGTATAACAGGGTTCGTTAGCGGTGGGGTTTCCAATAATTGAGGGACGAGTGTTGGCCGGTAGCGGCATCTTTTAGAGACATACTTTTGGATAATTGTCGTACAGAAAAATAGATATTTTGGAAGATTGAGTTGACAACCGATATAATATAGATGTAAATTGTTTAGATTAGCATGTTGTTAATTTTAATATCCATTTACCGGAATTGTAAATGCTATTCTACATTTCCTCTTTTTGGGTGATTTCCCATTTAATTGGATGTCGTATTTCGTAAGTTTTTAAGGTTTAAAATTACCCCTATTTTTGGGGTGTAACAAGTTGGTATCAGAGCTCTAGTTTAAGCGAACTAGGTATGAATGTAAGATGCCTAGACTTAAGCTGAGATGTTAAGTTATGATCTGTGAGATTTGGGTAGAACTCCTAAGATAGGATGGTTTAGAGTCGACGAAATTACACTAATTGAGAGTTGTGAAAATGGTAACGAGAATTCTTGTGTATAATGTGTTCATAATTTAACTTAGTTAATGCTATTATGAGTAAGTTGTTATGTGAGCACACTTGATCTACTATTGTTATGATAATTGATAAATGTAGTAGTACGTTTCTTTGTGTTTGAATTCTTATAATCTATTCCTCACCTTCATTCTCGTGTATGTGGCAGACAAAGATGGTTAGCACGCGAGGAAGACCGCGTAACTGTGTTGATGGACATGAGGCGACCGCTTCAACGACCGACCAACCAGAGAGGGTTGAGGCTACAGTAATCCCGTCCGTGCCGCCATTGTTGGGCGGAGGGACTGAGGTTATCCCAAGGGTTGACTTGGCTTCATCCAATCCCGTCATTCATGAGGTGACCCCTTAATCGGAGATGATGGCCGGCATGATGTTGTTACTGAACGAAGTGATGGCCAAACAACAAGAATTTCTTCTAAAGGTTATTGAGACCGAGATGTGAGTAATCGTAGGAACGAAACGATTGTGGAGAATGTGCTGGTGGTTGGATCCGGGGGTACCAGAAATGTGATTCCTACCGAAGAGCTTGTACTGATTGATGTGAGGCAAGGTAGGAGGACTTGCTTCTACAAATCCTTTCTTTGTAGCAAGCCACTGGATTTTGCCAGACGAACGATCTAGTTGCCTGCATGAACTGGATCCTAGAAGTTGAACAAGCCTTCGACGCAAGCGAGTGTGAAGAAGGTCAGAAAGTTTGATTTGGTTCCCAGATGCTTCGGGGGCCCGCTCTCATTTGGTGGAATGTCACCAAGTCCACCCTCTCAACTACCGTCTTGGCTCAATTGAGTTGGGCCACGTTTAAGGAAAAGGTATGAAGGAATATTGCAACGAGCGAGCCATGGATCGCAACGAAGAAGAATTCCAAGCTCTTAGGAAGCGAAGATTGTCGGTGAGGGATTATACCATGCAGTTCATGGAGAAGTTGGGTTTGGTGGGGAATGTGGCCTCGACCAAGAAAGAGAAGATCAAGGTGTAACACCCTAAAAATAGTGGTAAATTTAAACCTGAATAATTATGGCACATGACATTCTGAAATAGTATATCACCCAAAAGTGGGGAAACGGTAAGGTGTTTACAATCCAAACAAAGGAGATAAATAAAACAACCTACTAATCTAAATTAGTCAAGTCTAGATTATGGACGGGTGTCAATATATCCATCCAAAATAATTTCTGTCCTCAAAAGATACGCCAACTCTACTCATCACCAAAAATTCTAAATGTGGCCATACGACTCTCCACTCAAGCCCGAGAAGCCTCACCGCTTGGGTGACCTGTTATACATGTCATTTAAGAAAAAGTGTTAGGATAAAGCCTAGTGAGAACAAACAATTTATAAAATGAAACAGAAAATAAATAATGGAATTAATTGCAAACTTGGTAAAATCTCAATTTCCACATGTCTACAAAAGACCGACATTCCATAGTACCATATGCAACAACGGGGGAGACCCGATTTCCGTTGGACGTGGAGGAACACGAAAATAGGCCACAAGTCCATGTTTAAAGCTTCTATGATAGTGCGATGGTCAGCGATTTCAACCACCCAGGGTCTATAGATCGAGTCTTCCAATTCATTATAATATGCTTCTTAGCTAGAATCAATCATCATAGGTCACACGATCATCAAGTTCAACCACCCACGGTCTATAGTTTGAATCCTCCGACGATTAATTTCCCATACCTAGCTGTTGGGAACTGAAGAATTCATCAAGTATGGTTAATGCTGCTAGTTCAAAGTTAATACTGCTAGAAGACTTAAAAGTTAGTACTGCTGAGTATTACTACTGCTAGTACTATTAATACTGCTAGTTATTGTTAGTGCTGCTTGAACAAAGTTAGTACTGCTTAGCTAGTTAGTACTGCTAGTAGTTAGTGCTGCTTAGTAGTTAATACTGCTTTAAGAAGTTAATGCTGCTGATCATGGTTAGTGCTGTTAAAGAGATTCAGATGGAAAGAATGACAGCTGGATATACTGAAGATATACTTAGAAGATATACATGGAAGATATACTGAAGATTTGTTTATTCTTTGTAATTATCTTTCTACTAGTATATATATAGAATGTTTAGAATAGATAAAGATAATTTTTTTTTTGAGATAACTGTTTTTTTTCAAGAGAAAAATCGACCTCAAGGCATAGATCCTAATTCTAGAGAAGTAGAATTCGTATTGGTGAGCCTGTTCATCAATATTGAGGTTGAGTGTGTAACCTTGTAGCTTTAAGCATTTAATACAAGTTTACTGTTTGATCATTATATACTGTGTTTGATTACTGTTTTATCAAATATCAAAGTGTTTTTCCGCAACTTCTTTGATATTAGTTTCTGAGTATTAATTCTTGTTAAGAATTCGATCCTGACAATTGGTATCAGAGCAAAATTCTCTCAGAAACAGTTATTCGTCATGGAAAATCTTACAGAATCAAGCAGTACTTTGGTCTCAAAAGTTCCAATGCTCAGATCCAATGAATTTGACATGTGGAAAATCAGAATCAAGCAATATATTCTCCTCACAGATTACTCTATGTGGGACATCATTGAGAATGGCCCATCTGATGGAGGAAAGATTGGTGAAGATGGCAAAAGAACTCCTCCAAAGACAGATACAGATAGGAAATCAAGACAGACAGAGATGAAAGCCTTGAGCACACTGCTCTTGGCCATTCCAAATGAGTATCAACATCAATTCTGCAATTTTACTGATGCACAGATACTCTGGAATGCTCTAGAGAAGAGATTCTCAGGTACTAAAAGTACCAAGAGAAATCAAAAGGCAATCTTAAAACAACAGTATGAAAACTTCATCTCAACTAAGAATGAGTCCATGACTCAAACTTTTGACAGGTTTAATAAACTAATTGGTGAACTAGCTACTATGGGAGTACAGATTGATCAAGATGATGTAAACAGAAAGTTCTTAAGGTCCCTTGGAGATGAATGGACCATGTACACTGTGTCATTCAGACAGAATGATCAGTTGGAAGACAAAGAACTTGATGATCTGTACAATGATCTTAGAGTTTTTGAAGCTGAGGTGGAGGCAAAGAAGAAGCCTTCTGGATATGTTCATAATGCTGCACTCCTATCAGCATCAATTGATTCTACTGCTAACTCTGAATCAGTTAATGCTACTAATGGATCAAATCTAGATAAAGGCACTGATTATGCATTTGAAGCTCTTCTTTCTAATCATGGAAATTCTTCTTTGATCAATGATGACTTAGAACAACTTCATCCTGATGATCTGGAAGAGATGGATATTAAATGGCAGATGGCCATGCTTTCCATGAGGGTTAAGAAGTTTATAAAGAGGACTGGAAGAAACAACTTCTCACAAAGAAGAGAAGATGGAGCAGGGTTTGATAAATCAAAGGTAGAATGCTACAAATGTCATCTGAAGGGACATTTTGCTAGAGAATGTAGAAGTGGAATGTCTCACAACAACAACCATCAACAAGCTCAATCTGGAAGCTTCAATAACAATAGAAACTCTGCTCAAGCCCTTGTTTCTCAACAAGGAATGGGGTTTGATTGGAGTGATCAAGCAGAAGAAGCTATTCAGAATCAAGCTCTTATGGCTAAAGTATCTGATCTCCCATCTGAGGTAAGTTCTAATCTCTGCTCTAAAACTTGCATAGACACTGTTAAAAGGTACAGGGATCACAATCAGAAGATGAGTGATGACCTGAAGAGACTAGAAAAGGATATAAAAGACTATGTGAGGATAGTAGAGAGATTTGAAGATCAAATCAAAGGTTTTCAAGCCAATGAACTACAACACTCATATGACACCAATTACTGGCAGTGGGAGAAAAAGGATTTAGAACTTAAATTGACCAAATCTAAAGAGGAGAGTGAAAAACTGAAAGAGGAGTTAACCAAGGTTAAGCTTGATGTAGAAAAGTTTTCCAATGCTTCTAAAGCAATGGACTCCTTACTGCAAAATCAGATTCATGATAAATTAAGAAGAGGAATTGGGTATAATGCCACACCTCCACCATATAACAACAATTACATTCCTCCTACTTCAGACCTGTTAGACACCAAAGATAGGAAGGACTTGCCTGAGGGAGCCACTGAAATAGATCCCTTAGATGAGGTAATTGTTGAGGATAAGACTAAGAAAGAGGTTGGCAAGAGTAAGAAGAACAAGGTGAGTGGTGAGATTTCTATAGAAAACAACATTATCACCAATGAGGATTGTGGAAGGGCTTGGATCAAATCCAAGAACATAGAGAAGACAGAGGAAAAGTCTGATAAGGTCCATTATAAACAGACCACAGTTGTGAATCCAGGTCCTTGCAAACAGTGTACTTGTAAGAAGAATGAACCCCAAAAACAGGACAAAAAGAGGGGAAATCAAAGAAACTGGAATAATCAGTGGGCACAAAAACAAGGGGTTGATCTGAGTAAAATCAATAGACCAAAACCTTGTTTCATCTGTGGAAAGCTTAATCATGTTGCCAAATACTGTTATTTCAATCCTATGAACCAAAGAATGAATTTCCAAAGATCCATGCAAAAACCCTTTGGTTATAAGAAAATTGAAAAGAACCATGTGGCTAAGAAAATTGTTAAAACTAAAAGCCACATGAAGAAAAAGTATTCTGTTAAAGAAAGTGTCAATATGTGGATTCCTAAAAGCACTAAAACTGTTAGTACTGCTACCACAAATAGTGCTGCTGACAATGATAGTGCTGCTAGAAGTAATACTACTGCTAACAATGTTAATGCTGCTAACAAGGTTAGTACTGCTAAACCTGTTAGTACTGCTACACCTGTTAGTACTGCTAACTCTGTTAGTACTTCTAAGGTTAGTACTGCTTCCAGTATTGATTCTGCTAAGCCAATCATATTGACAAAGTACTCTAATAAAGAGTGCTCTGAGTTTAAAAACCTCATTAAAAAGGAATGTAAATACTTTGATGAGAATGGCAGACCCAAGATCACTTTGGCTTGGGTCCCCAATCATACTAATTGATTTATTTAATGTGCAGGGCAACCAACAGCTCAAGGGAAAGAGCATATGGCATGTTGATAGTGGTTGCTCTAGGCACATGACTGGCAACATGTCATGCCTTCAGGATTTCAAGCAAATTAATGGAGGACATGTTGCATTTGGAGACAATCTTACTGGTGGTAAGATAAGTGGAAAAGGTAATGTTACCAAAGGTAAGATGACATTTGAGGATGTCTACTATGTTGATCAATTAAAGTACAACCTGTTAAGTGTATCACAGGTTTGTGACAAACAACATAGTATATTATTTACTAATACTGAGTGTATGATTCTTGCTCCAGGGTGCAAGGTAGTTGATGAAAGCATGATACTACTTAGAACTCCAAGGAAGGACAATGTTTACTGTCTTGATTTGGACAATGTTGATAGTGATTCATCTTTAAATTGTCTTGTTTCAAAAGCCTCTATAGATGAATCCTCCCTTTGGCACAGAAGGATGTGTCACATGAATTACAAGACTATGAACAATCTTGTTAAAAATAACCTTGTAAGAGGTTTACCTTCAAAAGTCTTTTCATGTGATGATCATTGTGTTGCTTGTCTCAAAGGCAAACAACACAAAACTTCTCATAAGACCAAAGAGTTAAATTCTGTTTCTTCTTGTCTCCAGTTATTGCATATGGATCTGTTTGGTCCTACAAATGTTATGAGTATAGGCAAGAAATCTTACTGCTTGGTTATTGTTGATGATTACTCCAGGTTTACTTGGGTATATTTTCTAAGGACTAAGGATGAAACAAGTGATCTTATCAAATCCTTTATTCTAAGAATTGAAAACCAAACTAATCAAAGAGTAAAAGTCATTAGATCAGATAATGGAACTGAATTTAAAAATCATGATTTAAACACTTTTTGTGAAGGAAAAGGTATTGAGAGACAATATAGTGCTCCTAGAACTCCTCAACAGAATGGTGTTGCTGAAAGGAGAAATAGGACACTAATAGAGGCTGCTAGATCTCTGTTGGCTGATTCAAAATTGCCAATTACATTCTGGGCTGAAGCAGTTAATACTGCTTGTTATGTCCAAAACAGAGTTCTAGTGGTCAAGCAAAAGAACAAGACCCCATATGAGCTTTTAAATCAAAGAAAACCTTTTATTGGTTTCTTCAAATCTTTTGGGTGTCCTTGTACAATTCTAAATACCAAATCTCACTTAGGTAAGTTTGATAGCAAAGCAGATGATGGATTTCTTGTTGGATACTCATCTCAGAGTAAGGCCTACAGAGTTTTTAACTCTTCTTCTAGAATAATTGAAGAAAGTGACAATGTCAAATGCAATGAGAACACACCAAATCCTGTTGGGTCTGGACCTCAATGGCTATTTGACATTGATTCACTAACTAACTCTTTTGGTTTCAGTAATGAGTATACAGGAACAGATGGTGGAGAATCAGAGATCACACAAGTTCAAGAAAGTATATCTAAATCTGTGATTTTTCCCATACCCACAGTAAATGCAGACTGTGAAAAGGAATCATTTACTGAACCAAGTCAGAGTGAAGAAGACACTAGAGATGAGGAGACTCAAGAATCAGAAGTGACATCTGAAGACACTTCAGTTGAATTGCATGACTCTAATCTAGAGGCTGGACTGAATGTAGAACCTAGTCATAACACAAGAGTTCAAAAGAATCATCCTCCACAGTTGATAATAGGTGATGTCTCTTCTCCCATGATGACTAGACATCAAAGCAGGCTTCAGGAAATGCAAGATCAACAGCATACAGTGCTCTCATGTTTTCTATCCCAGCTTGAGCCGAAAAAGGCACATGATGCTATGAAAGAATCTAGCTGGATAGAAGCAATGCAAGAAGAATTGTTACAGTTCAAGCTACAAGATGTGTGGGATCTAGTAGACCTTCCTAAAGGTCACAGAGCAATTGGCACAAAATGGATCTTCAGAAACAAGAGAGATGAAAGAGGTATTGTTATAAGAAACAAAGCAAGGCTGGTAGCTCAAGGCTACACTCAAGAAGAGGGCATAGATTATGAAGAAGTTTTTGCACCTGTAGCTAGGATAGAAGCAATCAGACTATTCCTAGCCTATGCTTCTTACATGAACTTCAAAGTCTACCAAATGGATGTAAAAAGTGCTTTTCTCTATGGGTCAATTGAAGAAGAAGTATATGTCTGTCAACCACCAGGGTTTGAAAACCCAAGCTATCCAGACAGAGTATACAAATTAAAGAAGGCACTTTATGGACTACATCAAGCCCCAAGAGCATGGTATGATACTCTGTCATCCTATCTCTTGGAAAATGACTTTGAAAGAGGAGTCATTGATAAGACTCTATTTATCAAAAGAAAGAAGAAGGATATCTTGCTGGTCCAAATATATGTTGATGACATTATTTTTGGTTCTACAAGAAACAATATGTGCAAGGAGTTTGAGGATTTAATGCATCAAAGGTTCAAAATGAGTTCCATGGGGGAACTTACTTTCTTCCTTGGACTCCAAGTTCAACAGAAGTCAGATGGCATCTTTATATGTCAATCCAAGTATGTGCAGGATATTCTAACCAAGTTTGGTTTCTCAGAATCAAAACCTGCCAGCACACCTATGGAAACACACAAGCAGATCACAGCAGATCTTGAGGGGGAGGATATGGATGTGCATCTTTATAGATCCATGATTGGCTCTCTCATGTATCTCACAGCATCAAGGCCAGATATTATGTTTCCAGTCTGTGTATGTGCAAGATTTCAAGTTAGGCCAAAGCAATCTCACTTTCAAGCTGTTAAGAGGATATTCAGATATCTCAAAGGGCAACCCAGATTGGGACTTTGGTATCCGCATAACTCACCTTTTGACCTAATAGCATACTCAGACAGTGATCTAGGTGGGGCAAACTTGGACAGAAAATCTACTTCTGGAGGATGTCAGTTTTTGGGTGCTAGACTAGTCTCATGGCAGTGCAAGAAACAAACCACCGTATCCACATCTACAACAGAGGCAGAGTACATAGCAGCTGCAAGTTGCTGTTCTCAAGTCTTATGGATTCAGAATCAAATGCTGGATTATGGGGTAACCTTTCTACATACTCCAATCTTTATTGATAACAGCAGTGCTATTAGCATTGTAAATAATCCAGTCAAGCACTCAAAGACAAAGCACATTGAAATCAGGTATCACTTTATAAGAGATTGTAATGAAAAGAAACTTATTCAAGTTGTCAAAGTTCACACTGATAATCAGTTTGCTGATCTATTCACTAAAGCTTTTGATGTGGGTAGATTCACTTTCTTGGTAACAAGTGTGGGAATGATAAACTTTGAATAAACTTCTTCTCAAAAAGTGAGTTTATACCTGTATATTGTTATTCTTGGTGTTACTAATCTTCTTTTCAGGATATGCATAGCGGTACTCAGTATTTAGCAAGTTTAAAAGGAGTAAGTTTAGTTAATACTGCTAGTAGTTAATACTGCTATTTCAGTTAATACTGCTAGTTCAGTTAATACTGCTCGTCGTTAATACTGCTCGCGGTTAATACTGCTAGTTAGTTAATACTGCTAGTAGTTAATACTGCTATTTCAGTTAATACTGCTAGTGGTTAATACTGCTCGTCGTTAATACTGCTCGCGGTTAATACTGCTAGTTAGTTAATACTGCTAGTAGTTAATACTGCTATTTCAGTTAATACTGCTAGTGGTTAATACTGCTCTAGGTTAATACTGCTTATATTCCGAATACTATAAATACCTTTTGCCCGCCTAAAAGTTCATAACGACTCTTTGCATACTGTTCTCTTGCGCTCTAAACCCTTTCTCTCTCAAAGTTCAAAGTTTTCAGGCAAGAATCTTCAAGGTCAATGGCATCAATGGCGTTCATTGACGAGCACAATGAAATCGCAATGCTCCAAAAGCCAAAACAAGCAGAAGGTTTTCATCAGATAGTCGACTTTCTGAAGTCGAGCCACATTGCTCATGCTCTTACTGTATCACCTACAATCTACATTGAGCACCAAAGGCAGTTCTGGGCTAATGCAACCATTGTTGTGGAAAATGGTGTGCAAATGATCAAGACAAGAATCTGTGATCACTCACTTACAGTTACTGAAGAAGTCATTCGCATCAGTCTACGTCTAGACGATGCCTCTGGTATAATGTCTATCTCTAATGATGAACTGTTTTCTAATCTTACTAGAATGGGGTATGGAGGCCCATTGGGTGTTTTCAAATTCTCAAAAGCAAAATTTTCACCCCAATGGCGTTTTCTTGTTCATACCCTAATGCATTGTATCTCCAAAAAGACCACTGGATGGAGTGAGTTCAGCAGTCCAATTGCATATGCTTTGGTATGCTTGGCTACATCCAGAAGGTACAATTTCTCAAAGATGATTTTCAGTGATCTTGTATCAAATATGGGAAACAAAAAGAGTTTCTTTATGTATCCCAGATTTGTTCAGGAAGTAATTAACCATGAATTGACGGATATACCTCAACCTGTTGGGGTATATGTACCTAAACCCCCAAAAGGCAAGGTTTTCTCAAATATGAGAAGATCTGCTGGGGACTCGGAAGGAGTTGACACCCCATTGTTCTCTACAATGATGGTGGTGTCCCAAAACACTGAAGGTATGGCAACAGGGTCAAGGCCCTCATTAGACCATCCAACTGCTAGCCAAGCCCAACCTTCTCACTCAAAAACAATTCCCCAGTCCATTCTTACAAAACCAACCTCTCCAATTACCCAAACTTATCAAAGAAAACAGGTAAAGAAGGCTCCTTCCCTTCTTGTACCATCACCCACACAACCTTTAAGCCCTCTAAGGGAGAATTCTCCCCTAGAGAATATCCAAAGGGAAACCACAAGGGTGTCTCCCAACCCAAAGGAGGTGCTCTCTGAGGAGGAGGTAGAGCATATGGGTGATGAGGCTGCCACTACTCCTGCTAGCACAGAGGAGGAAAGTGGTAATATCAATAAGACCTCCCCCATGGCAACTTTGAATGAGCAATCATTTGAAGGTCCCTGGTGCCAAGAAACCAAGGGGGTGGATAGTGCTTCTGCTAGGCAGAAGACTTCCACTGCAAAAAGATCTAATGATCCTTCAAAAGAGGGTAACACTTCTGGAGAGGGTGAGGACAGATATACTTACTATGAATTGATGGAAACAATGGGGAACATCAATCAAGATGTTCTCAAACAAGGCAAAGAAATTGAAGAGATGAAGTTGGTCATCCTGTCACAACAAATCCAGATTGCAAAATTAAAGAAAATGGTGACAAGGTTGGTGCATAAGCAGAGGAGAAAACAGTTTGTTTTAAAGAAGAGGTCACATAAGAAACATGCTTCCAAAAAGGGGGAGAATTCTAGCTCAGAACAGATAGATCAACAGTTTGAGGGGGAGTTTGTTGAAGAAAGGGCTGAATTTGTTGAAGAAAAAGCAGCAGCAGAAACAACTCCAGCAGCAGAAACTGTTACTACTGCTAAGCCAAAACAAGCAGCAGAAACTGTTAGTGCTGCTGAAACTTCACAAGCAGCAGTACCAGAGTTAACTCCAACAGAGGTTGAAGTAGCAGAGATGCTGGTAAAAGCAAAGAATGACACTCCCAAAGCAAAGGGAGTGGTCATAAATGAAGGGGGAGACAAGAAATCAGAACAGAAAGACATGGCTGCAGATGTAAAAAGAAAAGGGAAAGAAAAGATGATAGAATCTGATCAACCATCTAAAAAGCAAAAGATGATTGAGTCAGATGAAGAATTAGCAAAGAAACTGCAACAAGAGTTAGATCAAGCAGAGAAAGAACAGGTTGAGAAAGACAGAGAGATAGCCAGAGCACTAGCCAATGAACTAAATGAAGCATTCCAGAAAGGGTTGGAAACAGAGAAAGCCAAGCAAAGAGCAATAACCTTGAGAAAGGCTATGATGGCCAGATCAAGTGCAAAGAAGAGAAGACCTTCACAAACTTACCTTGCCACTCAGGAAAGAAACAAAATGATAACTTTCTTGAGAAGTGCAATTGGGGTAAAGAAAGAAATATTTGTGAAGATGAATTTTGATCAAATCAAGGATCTATATGAAAAAGAAATGGAGAAGCTGAAGAGCAATGAAAAGGATAGAGTGGAGTTTGAAAAGAATGCAAAGGAGAGACATGATGTGAATATGCATCAACCATTCCCTGAAAGTGAAGAGGGAACTCCTATCAAAGAAAAGGCAGAGAATAAGGAAGAAAAGAAGAAGGAAGCTACTTTAGTGCAGGTTCAAAAGACTCTGAAAAGAACCAAAATGATGGCTAAAAGAAAGAAAAGTGTAAAGAAGCCTAGAGTAGAAGAAGAGCAAAAGGTTACTGAAGAAGAAGAGGCACTTCTGAATGAAGCTAAAACTCAGGAAGAAATACCACAGAGCTCAGATGTAAACATGTACATGGTGGTAATGGATAAAATTTCAAAGCCTATTTCAGTTGAACCTGTTGGATTTAAACCTCCTGAAGTTATCCATTGGGATATTATGAAGGTGGATGGCAAAGAATACATCAGATTGAAAAGAAATGATGAGAAGTATGAAGTATACAGCACCTGGAACAAAATTGTCAGAGAGTGTTCAAGATCTGATTTGGAAGAAATGTTTGACGTGGGGATGAAAATTTATGCAGATCAGTTGACAGCTCCAGGGTTACCTATAGTGAAGCTGGTCATGGAATACTTGTGCATGTTATTCAATCCAGAAGCAGTGAAGCACTTAATCAGAGATGTGTTCAAAGCTGTTAGAGGATGGACTCTCTATGAAAGGAGTGGAGTCTATGAACTAGCATTGGATACTTTCCACATAGAGTACTACTTGGTGGATAGGGTCTACAAGCATACAAATCTTAAGCTTCATGCCATGTTAAACAAGAAGTTGAGTTGTGCACCAAATTCAGAAATGGCAAAGTATTTAATTCAAAGAACTATTAATCAGAGCATGGGACTGGACCCTAACATTGGAGTAGATCAATGAAGATTTTGGAAGCATTTGAGGAACTTGACTTCTCTTCCTAAAAGTCAAGTTAGGGGGAGATTGTTGGGAACTGAAGAATTCATCAAGTATGGTTAATGCTGCTAGTTCAAAGTTAATACTGCTAGAAGACTTAAAAGTTAGTACTGCTGAGTATTACTACTGCTAGTACTATTAATACTGCTAGTTATTGTTAGTGCTGCTTGAACAAAGTTAGTACTGCTTAGCTAGTTAGTACTGCTAGTAGTTAGTGCTGCTTAGTAGTTAATACTGCTTTAAGAAGTTAATGCTGCTGATCATGGTTAGTGCTGTTAAAGAGATTCGGATGGAAAGAATGACAGCTGGATATACTGAAGATATACTTAGAAGATATACATGGAAGATATACTGAAGATTTGTTTATTCTTTGTAATTATCTTTCTACTAGTATATATATAGAATGTTTAGAATAGATAAAGATAATTTTTTTTTTGAGATAACTGTTTTTTTTCAAGAGAAAAATCGACCTCAAGGCATAGATCCTAATTCTAGAGAAGTAGAATTCGTATTGGTGAGCCTGTTCATCAATATTGAGGTTGAGTGTGTAACCTTGTAGCTTTAAGCATTTAATACAAGTTTACTGTTTGATCATTATATACTGTGTTTGATTACTGTTTTATCAAATATCAAAGTGTTTTTCCGCAACTTCTTTGATATTAGTTTCTGAGTATTAATTCTTGTTAAGAATTCGATCCTGACACTAGCTCATGAGTGGGAACAACTATCCACTCCCATAAAATACTAATAAGGTCCAACCCTTACGTCTAAGGGTTAACTTGACAATAAAACTTGCTAGATTAATTTCAATTATAATAGTCATCAATGCCACACAAAGTGCTCATGCCAATATTTCCTATAACAAAACTACATGCATTCTAATTTTTCCAAGCATTCAAACATACTTGGGTCAATAGTTTGTCCATTTCCATTTTCAACACAATATGGTTTTAAAATAAGATCCTTCAAGCATTTAATACCCTTTTTGCAACGTTTTGGACTAAGGTCAATAACCCACTCTTCCAAGTAATAATCCATAATTTAGAGAAAACCCTAAATAAACTTATGACCATTTTATTCTTGTGTTTAAACACAACTACATGAAATAGAACACATTTTGTACACTAATATGTAATATCCCCTTTTTCCAACTCAACAACAAAGTTAGAACTCTAAAACCCATTTTTGGTCAAAATTGCATTTGGTGGAAAATTAAATCGAGAGATGATGGTGGGTTTAAAGAGTGATTTTAACATGTATAGATTCTAAAAGATGAGAATGAACTCACAAGTTAGGTTTATCAAAAACCTAGAAAACCCTAGATAAATGAGATGAGTCCTTGAACTTGAGGTAGCTTGAAATCTTCACACTTGTGGTTGGTGTAACCCTAGAAGAACAATAAATGATCCTTAGTGATCCATTTAATGGTAATGAATGAAGAGAGATGAGAGACTCACCTAGAACCCAAAGAAATCGCACCCTAGAACTCTTGAAGATGTAAAAATGGAATAAAAATCGCGACAATGAGATTTATACCCAAATCGCTCGACAGCGACCTTGCCCAGTGAGAGTGACATTTGTCACAATCATTGGCATAGTCGCCCGTGTTGGGGTGTGCTCGGTACGTCTCCCGCGAGAGTGCCAGGCGAGAGTGACCTCTGTCACAATCGCCGACACTATCACTCCGTGTGTACTGTGGGCCTACACATCCACACGGTTGTGCCCGACGACAGTGACACCCTATCACAATCGAGGGCACAATCGCCCACATTGTACCGATACCATATTTTTACGATTTCCGCCCAGAACTCTTCTGACACAAAATTAGCATAAAAAAGATGTTCCTTTAATCATAATTGATATCTATAAACCAAAATAGAATAATATCCAAGCGTTAAAGCGTATCAAAAATTATGGGTGTTACACAAGGCCTATCTCAAGGGCCTTCAAGCCGACATGATGGCCATGGCTAGAAACTCCAAAGCCTTTACACTTTGTGAGACAATAGAAGAGACACAGATCATGAAGGATGTATACGCTCGGGGAAGGGAAAAAGGAGCGATAGTGGGGGAGAAGCGAAGATGGGAGAACAACCCTGGGTCTCTCAAGAGGTCAAGACCATTCAATAGGGGAAGGAACTTTGACAACCGATGTGAGGTGAGGTGGTGCCCAAAATGCCGAAGTAAGCACCATGACACTTGTAACTCCAATCCTACCTTTTGTGCTAAATGTGGAAACACCGACCATGTTACAAGATATTGCCCGGTGAAGGGACTTGTTTGCTTTGAATGCAAGATGCCGGGACACTTCCGGAAAGATTGCCCGACGTGGAAGACGGGTAGTGCTCCGAAAAATAAAGAGAACCCTCCGAGGGTTCTGGGTCGACTCTTCCAGATGAGCACCACATAGGCCAAGGCATCTAACGACATGGTATCGGGTACGTTTCTCCTAAGCTCTGTACCTGCACGTGTGTTATTTAACTCGGGTGCTAGTTTCTCTTTCATATCTGATTCATTTTTCCAAAAGATTGTTATGCCCACTTGTGGTCTAGAGGATGCCTTAGTGGTAGAAATAACGAATGGTGGTCAATAGGTGATTCGTGATGTCTTGAAGGTCGCACTCTTGATATTGAAGGGAAGGAGTTTTCAATTAATCTGATGCCTATGTTGATCGGTGGTTCAACGTAGTGGTCAGAATGGATTGGCTAGCGAAGAAGCAATCCGAGATCATGTGTTCCAAGAAATTGATCTGACTACCTATTTCCGAAAGTGAGATGGTGATAGTGTATGGTGAGAGAAGGAAGGGTGATGTAGCGATTATCACCATGGCCAAGGCACGAAAATGCTTGGTGAAGGGATGTTCATCCTTCCTGGCATATGTGATAGATGACAAACTCAAGAAGAAGAAACTCGAGGACGTAAAGGTGGTGCGCAAGTTTCTCGACGTATTTTTGGATGACCTCCCGGTTTTCCACCCGATCGTCAAGTGGAGTTCCAAATCGATCTAGTTCCAGGAGCGGCCCCAATCTCTAGAGCTCCCTACCGGTTGGACCTATCTGAGATGCAAGAGATGACGGCACAACTTCAAGACCTTCTCGAGAAGGGTTTCGTGAGGCCGAGCTCGTCACCTTGGGGAGGTCCAATCTTGTTTGTCAAGAAGAAGGACGACACGATGCAGATGTGCATCAACTATAGAGAATTGAACACGACAACAGTGAAGAACAAGTATCCGTTTCCAAGAATCGACGACTAGTTTAACGAACTTCAAGGAGCGGGTTGTTTCTCGAAGATCGACTTGCGTTCGGGATATCACCAAGTAAGGGTGAAGGAGGATGAAATCCCAAAGACGCCTTTTAGGACGAGCTACGACCATTACGAATTCCTAGTAATGTCATTTGGCCTAACTAACGCACCGGTGGGGTTCATGGATTCGATGAATAGAGTTTGTTGACCATTCCTTGACAAGTCGGTAATTGTATTCATTGATGACATACTCGTGTATTCAAAGAATGAGACAGATCATGAGCAACATCTACGAAAAATCCTAGAGGTGTTGAGGAAGGATAAGTTGTTTGCTAAATTCTCCAAGTGTGACTTTTGATTAGAGGAGGTTCAATTCGTAGGCTACGTGGTCACTCGAGAAGGCGTGAAGGTGGACCCCTCCAAGATTGAAGCAATGATGAATTGGGAACCTCCCAAGAGTCCACCATAGATCCAAAGCTTCTTGGGTTTGGCAGGCTATTACCAGTTCACTCAAGACTTCTCTTGGATTGCTTCCTCTTTGACTGCCCTAACCCGAAAGAACGTAAAGTTTGTTTGGGCCGAGGCGTAAGAGAAGGCGTTCCGGACTTTACAAAAGAAGTTGTGTGAAGCTCCGATTTTGTCTCTACCCGAAGGATTGGAGGACTTCGTGGTTTATAGCGATGCTTCAAAGATGGGCTTGGGTTGCGTGTTGATGCAAAGAGGTAAGGTGATCGCTTACGCATCGAGGCAACTCAAGGTTAATGAGAAGAATTACCCTACCCATGATTTGGAGTTAGCGGCGGTAGTGTTCTCCTTGAAGCTATGGCGACATTATCTCTGTGGCCCAAAGTGTACACTCTATACATATCATAAAAATTTGAAATACATCTTTGATAAAAAAGAGTTGAACATGAGGCAAAGACGGTGGGTCGAGTTACTCAAGGATTACGATTGCGAGTTTCTTTACCACCCCGGTAAGGCAAACGTGGTAGCCGACGCTTTGAGTCAGAAAGACTATAGTGAAAGCATCTGGGCCACCCTTTCGAGAATCGAGTTGGTGTCAAGCCTCATTGAGAGAATTAAGACGTCTCAAGCGGAGGATTTGTTAGAAAAGAATCTCAAGGATGAAGTGATAATGGAACAACGATTACTCTTGACGGAGGATAGTCGTGGGGTAAAGTTGTTCAATAGGCGAGTTTGAGTGCCCAAGGTTGGGGGCAATCGAGAACTTCTTCTTGAAGACACCTATAAGCCCAAGTATTCCATCCATATGGGGAGTAAAAAGATGTATAGGGACTTGAAACTACATTATTGGTGGCCGGTTATGAAGTTAGACGTGGCATACTACGTAGAGCGGTGTGTGACGTGCTTACAAGTGAAAGCCGAGCATCAACGACCCTACGAAAGTCTTCAATCCATAGAGATCTCCATATGGAAATGGGAACACATTACCATGGACTTCGTGACCAAATTGCCGAAAACCTTGAGAGGTCACGACACCATTTGGGTAATAGTTGATCGGTTGACCAATAGCGCTCAATTTTAGCCATGCGCGAGAACCTACCAATGGATAAGTTGGCAAAGCTTTACATCGACGAAGTGGTTTCAAGGCATTGTGTGCCTTTGTCCATTGTATCGGATCGCGATAGTCGGTTACATCAAACTTTTGGGTCGACCTACAGAAAGAATTGGATACAAGAGTGAAGTTGAGTACGACCTACCATCCCCAGACCGACGACCAAAGTGAGAGGAAAATTCAGACGCTAGAAGATATGTTAAGATCTTGCGTGATCGACTTCGGGGGCAGTTGGGACTCCCACCTACCTTTGGTAGAGTTCGCATACAACAATAACTACCACTCGAGTATTGGGATGACACAGCTTAAAGCCTTATACGGGCGGAAGTGCACAACTCCCCTGTGTTGGCTTGAAGCGGGCGAGTATTTTCATGAGATAGTCAAGATTTCCAATAAAGCGGTAAAAATATTTTTTTTTTGGGGGGGGGGGGGGGGGAGTAACGTCCGAAGGGGATGAGGGAAAATACATGTCATTGAGAATTATAATTCCTAAAAAATTGCATATTTTTTATTGACGAAAAAATTGCATATTTTTTATTGACTAAAAATTTGCATATTTTTTTTTGTTTTTCATAGTTACTGATATAACACATAAAGCACAAACCATTTAGCAAAGATCCTATCTTAACAATTAAACTTAAGTTCGTACCTCATGTCCTACTTGTCTAAGCATAACTGTTTTATTTTCTTCCAAATATCAATTCAGCATCACAAGTCCTGGTCGAATAAACATAAAATTCCAAAGTGATAACCATTTGCGAAGAAGTCAGGAGCCGTAAACCCTTTGGTATTCTTTCTTTGTACTCGTTTAAGTTGTTTGGATACAGTCCTTGTTCGTGCATTGCTCAAGTCCTGGATTCTACTTTTCAGAAACGTAATATTTCTTTAATTCTTTTAACAATAGCGAAGATATGAACTTGAGGGGACATGATTTGCTATTAAAGGAAGTAGTAAAATAGCTCATATAGATGATTTTACGTAAGCATAGTTTGTGATGTTTTTATGTACATATTTTTGCATTTTTCCATATATGATTGTAACTTTGAATCTTGTATAGAAGCTTGGACCAAACAACTTAGTGTAATGTAAAGATTTCCAAAGGAATGTTGAATCATCCATGGCTTATCTTCCTGTAAATTAAGACTGCAAATGAACCTCTCGAGGTAATTAATGGAAAGAATGGTTGTAAGATGGGTTAATCCAAAATGGGATTTGACTTTTAAGATTCTATCTACAACCTGTTTATGAGAAATCAAAATAGAGGGATATGTTGAGAAAAGAGAGTAAAAAGGGGGTGTTTGTAGTTCTTGTTATTGTTTGGTGAAGAGAGACAAGTTCTTTTTATTATGCCATGGATCATGATCTTCATGTTGTTCTTCACAGTAGAAGAGGTATCAAAGAAAGACGAAGATGAAGGTGAAAAAATGGCCATATGTTGAATAGGAAGAATCATCCAGCAAGATTAATGTCTTGTACTTATTTTTTGCTCTAGATTACTGTCTTTCATGTAAACTTTATTGATTTTAGGGTAGGAAATAAAATATCTAATAAATAAACAATTACATCAGTTATCAATTCCTGGTTTACAAGACAATTTTACCTCCCGCTTTGGATAAGGTTAGCAGGACCTCTGTTTCCTACAAAATTAAGACAACAAATTAATTTATAGTAGATGCACCAGAGAAAGCTTCTTGATTGTGGATTGCATACATTTAGTAAAATTTCTTCATGAATAACTTCACTTATGAATTGCCTCCATCAAGTGTAAGATGTATTTCCATTTTATATAATAATGTTTGCTTGATATGGTCCCTATGATCAGCTTCTCAGCAGAACTTTGAAGGTGGCTACCATAAGCAAAACTTCACATAATGCTTGAAGCACCCCCTATCCACTATGGGGTTAGAATATATAACAGGTGGAGAATAAATTATTAGCAACACCAAGTGTTGGGGCTTGAAGCTATTAATATGTATAGATAGTCTCATAATTCTATGAAAGATACATTTATAGAATCATAAAGTGAATTATACTTGATACCATATGCTACAACTTATCGATCTCACAAAAGTTTGTAATTGGTTTTGTGGGATAATTGGTTTAACGATAAATAATTACACTATTTTTCCAATTTTTAACCTCCAATATTAAATTTTACACCCCTGCCGGATTGCATGGGTACACAACTAATATATATATATATATATATATATATATAAAACTATAGGCTCAAATGAGAAATGCTAAATGTATGAGAAATTGAGAAGTTATCCTAGCCCTTCATCTAAAAAAGATGGTCAAAAATTGCGGCTTTGGCTGTGAAGCACCAGATAATTCATTCGCATGGTAACAACTATGCGGAAATAAAAGGGTAGTTTCCTAACTTTAAAAAAATAGGCAACAAACAAGTGCATATGTAAACTTGTGTGATTCACATATGAACTATATGTTCACATGTGAACTCGTGTAATTCACATATGAACTATATATTCATATATGAGTATATAGTTCATATGTGAACCCATGTAATTTGTATATGAACTATATGTTCATATGTGAATCCCTGTAATTCATATATAAACTATTTTAACTGATTCATATATAAACTATATGCTAATACATGAACTATTTTATCTGATTCACATATAAACTATTTAACTGATTCATATATAAACTATTTATCTGATTCACATATGAACTATTTAACTGATTCATATATGAACCCGAATAATTTACCATATTACTTTTCATTTAAAAGAATGGTCACCATGACTCCTGATTATTTGATCCAAAGGCTATGATCACTTCTCTACTTCTCATACACTTAGCACTTCTCATTTGAACCTCTCCCTATAAATGGACGAGTTTGATTGCAAACCTGTTTTTGGTTGTGAACTGGGTGACAAGGAGAATACGCCACGTATCTCATACATTCACAGATTGTTCATCATGAACGATGTATCAATTTATCATGGATCATGAATGGTGTATCATTTATCATGAACAATTCACGAATATTTACCTTCATTATTCATGAATCATGATGAATGTGGACACTCGAGGACACATGTTACTCTCTCATTTGTCCCATAGTTCAAAACCGAAAACTATTTTGCAATCAAACTTCTCTCTCTCTCTCTATATATATGTGTGTGTGTGTGTGTGTGTATATAAGGAAAGGTTCAAATGAGAAATGTTAAATGTATGAGAAGTAGAGAAGTAATCCTAGCCCTTCATCTGGTCAACATTTGCAATTTTAACTGTCACTAGATAATTCCTCGCATGGTCTGCAGAAGATAGAGAGGTAGTTTCGTAACTTTTACAAATAGATGACAAACAAGTTCATATGTGAACCAATGTGATTCACATATGAACTATTTAACCGTGTATCAATTAATTAGTACATATGTGAATCAATTAATTAGTTCATATGATTCACATATGAACCTACAGGCTAATATGTGAATCATAAAGGTTCATATGTGAGTCAGTTAAAATAGTTCATATGTTAATTACATGGGTTCACATATGAATATATAGTTCATATGTGAATCACACGGGTTCACATATGAATTCGTTTGCTGCCTATTTATAAAAGTTATGAAACTACCCCTCTATTTTTGGCATAACCACAAATTTTGACCAGTCAAAGTCGCAATTCTTGACCAATTAAATATGATCTTCACCGTATAAAGGGCTAAAATTACTTCTCTATTTCTCATATATTTAGCATTTCTCATTTGAACCTATGACTATATATATATACACACACACACACACACACACACACATATATATATATATATATAGAGAGAGAGAGAGCAATGATCTTTTGTTAACCAACAAAATGTTGTTAACTTTATGAACATATTCTAACCAATAGAAATGCATCTTAGAGTGTTGTTGTGAGTGTTTGTATATTTAATGCTAAAGGTAAAAAGGCAAATTCTAAATTAGCCAATATTTCATATAGTTTTTTGGGAGTTACAAGAATAAATGTTCCTTGATTCTAGCTTATATTTCCAAAAAATTTCCATTTTCAACTTAATGCTAAAATCATATGAACATTTTCAAAGTCTGATTTCATATTTTTGTCAAAATCGTATAGTGGTTTGTTTTCAAAAACTTTAACACAAAATATAGATGAAGAAAATCAAAATCAACTCGTAAACCATGAACAGGAAAATGAGAGAAATGGTATATGCACTGAAGATATAGTTGAATCAAATAACATAATTTGTATTGGTAAGTTTTTTTTAATGTTTTCGAGTTGTTTTCATTGTTTAGTTCATCAATGTTTTCATTAAAACAAAAAATTCACCACAGTAATTAACAATCGTGAATCATTGTTAAATGTGGGTTTTTTTTCCAGTGGTTATCCATGTCTTCATCCTTGTTAAATGTGGGCAATGAACATATGTGAACACACTGCACAAAATTGGAGAACGTATGAATATACGTGTGAACACACATATGTTAAAATATTGTGTTATTGAAAGGCAGATGGGTATGAACACACTTGTTCATGTAGAAAATACCTCATATGAATTTGACTTTAGTTTTTTATGTTTCTCAAATTCTTCCTTTTCAAGTATGGTGTTTTAATTACTGAATACTTCTTTTTACGTAATTAAAATAACTATCAACAAATTTAGCCCTTGAAAGATTTGAAATATATGGTTGTATAAATTTTAGGACTGTAAATGAATCGAATGAATACGAACAGAGATTTGTTCATATTCATTTGTTTAAATTAATCAAAAAAATGAACAAACACGAAGAGTTGTCGGTCCACAATAATATAAAGTTCTTAGCTATAACAACACATATACGATTACCAACCTGTTTGATTAATAATCACGGAATACATATGGTTGATAGATTTCTCTTTGAAAGCTCTCTGTGTGTTTACACCTTAGAATTGTGTGTTGTGTGTGTTCTCTTGAGATCTAATCTATCTCTTGAGTTAGCTTCTAAGACACACTATCATCAACCACTTGCAAAACTTAATAATATTAAACTAATAATAATATCTAACTAAAGATATTATAATATCTAACTAATTAAACTAATATCTAATATATAGATATTTAATCTAATAATAAAATACTAAAAACAATACTTTGATATTTTATTACAAACGACATTAGACTAATATTTAAGAGTCAACTTTCCGGCTTTAGCTTCAGATTGGATCTTCAGATTGGATGATCTTGAATCCAATAGATCTGTGCGCTAACAATCTCCCCCTTTGGATCAAGATGATTACTAAAAAAAATTTAGCAATTCAGTCTTCTTTTTCAGCTCAGAAGATGCAATCTCCCTCTTAGTCTTCAATATGTAATAATCTCCAGGTTTAGCTCAGAATGCTTTAGCAAAGTATCTTCAAAGAAAATTTCTCTAAAATCAGCATTTCAAAGAAAATTTCTCTAAAATCAGCATGTCTTCAGAATACTTTGATCTCTCGCATTTCTTGGTTAGCTTTTCTCTTCTTTAATCTTGTAATTGAATGGACATTTCTTCAAGCTTTAGGTTCTCCCCCTTTTTGATGAATAGAGAAACCTTGTCATCAAAACTCTGTGTAAGAAATGTCTTGATTTGGAGCTTCTGATCCGTCAATTCAAAAGATATTCATCCATATCTTTGAAAATCCAGACAAAATAATCGTGTAACACCTGAATCAACTAATGAATCAGTTAAAATGCCTGTCAGTAACACTAAGTCATTATGTGTAACAAATACACATCGGAAAGGAGCTTTTATGATGTTCACTCCCCCAGGGCTTCCATTCAATCATCGAAACACCACAAGGGTAATTTCTATAAACGTTATGACAAAGAAATAAATTCCTTGTGTGTTCGTGCATGTGATAGAAAGAATTTAGCACGGATGATTGCTTATAGGCTCAAAATTGTGTAAACCACTGAGACAACAATAAGTTAAACACAGACTCAATGTGCATGATTGAAGTGCGAAGGTGGGGCAAACTTCCTTCTTTTCAATATCCAGATTTTCCAAATGAAAATCAGATAGCAAATGTGTTGCTTCCCCTTTTAAAATGTGAAACACTTTTCTTTTGAGAAGAAAATGAGTAGTTGGTGAGGTTTGATCAAGAGTTGGCATGGGCTAGTTGCCTATTTCAATAATGATCACCAAAGAATTGTGAAACATTAGAATTGTGGCTGCCCGACTCAGAAAAAGTTGGTGCAGAGTTCTGATATTCTTGTAACTCTGTTCTCACACCCTCTTTCTTTTAAACATTTAGCTTACTCTCTTTTTCTGTATGACACACTCATTTCTTTTGACTTCTTACACTCAATCACTATGGATTAACTTCGTGGGTAGAAATCACTGGTTAAGGCAATTCCATTGAAGTTGTGTTAAGTCCTAGCACAAAGAAATCATGTTTTCCTAGAAAACATGTTGTTGCTCAAAATGGTTTAACGATTTCAGTTAAAGCACAAAATAGATCTTGAAAACATTTAAAGTCACACTTCCAAATCATGAAATCAGAATAAGACTCGGGAAGTGGTTTGAACATTTAAGAACAATGTTTTCAATGAATGAAAGTTATCCTTCTTTCATCCATATATGAGATTAAGATAAAGGATTATACCTTTACGTGCGATCTTACATCTCATGAAGCTAAGCTTAAAGTCATAAAAATATGAACATGTAAGCATTTCTCAAAAATCTGCAAAAGTCTTATGTTTATGTCAAAGCAAAATTTATTCACTTATATTAAAATGACAAAAAGCAGAAAAACAATTTAAAGTACGAGTTCTGATCAGAAGTAATCAGAAGTCATATCCTAACTCCATTGATTTGACGAGCTCCCCCTAAAATCATGCATTACAAAAATTTGGCATAAAATGTAAATGCAGAAATTAGTGAGCTCCCCCTCAAAATAATATTGACCATCTGTCAATTTCTTCTTATACTCCCCCTTGGATTATGAACAAAATATTTGTAGAGCAGATATCATTCAGAAATAAGAATGAAGAGATGATGAGAAAGTATACAATTAGAAAACTTTGATAGGTAACTACTGATTATGTCTTAAGATTGAGCATACCAAGCTTAGAGACAAGAAAATGGAATCTCTTTTCGTCCAAGGGTTTGGTAAACAAATCTGCAAGCTGATAATCAGTTTTTACAAAGAAAAGTTCAATTGTGCCTTTTTCGACATGATCTTTGATAAAATGATACCTGACATCTATATGTTTTGTCTTGGTGTGCTAAACAGGATTCGCTGTTATCGCGATGGCGCTCTTTGAGTCACAGTATATCGGGATTTTGTTGAAGTGAAAACCGTAGTCACGCAGTTGTGTTCTCATCCATAAGACCTAAGAACAGCAGCTAGCAGCAGCTACATATTCTGCTTCGGCCGTTGAAGTTGGAACACAAAGTTGCTTCTTCGATGCCCAACTTACGAGTTTATCACCGATGAACTTTATATGACCTGACATGCTCTTCCTGTCTAGCATACAACCAGCATGATCTGCATCTGTATATGCTGTTAGTTCAAAACTAGTATCTTTAGGATACCACATACCAAGATCTGCAGTTCCCTTCAGATACCTAAAAATGCGCTTAACTGCAGATACATGGGATTCTTTAGGATTGGCCTGATATCTTGCACATAAGAATGTTGAAAACATTATATCTGGCCTACTAGAAGTAAGATACATCAAAGAACCTATCATCCCTCTATAAGTCCTAACATCATCAGCCTTTCCAGAAGGATCAGTGTCAATCTTAGTACCTGGTGCCATTGGGGTACCAATCGGTTTTGAATTTTCCATTTTAAACTTCCGAAGAATTTCAAGAATGTATTTTGATTGATTGATAAAAATCCCCATCGAGAATTGTTTGACTTGTAATCCGAGAAAGAAATTCATCTCTCCCATCATATTCATCTGAAATCTTGACACCATAAGGTTTGAAAAATTCTTACAGTACTTAGGATTTGTAGAGCCAAAAATAATATCATCCACATAGATTTGAATAAGAATGATATCGGCCTTTTCCTTTTTAATAAACAAAGTGGTATCGACCATACCTTTTGTAAAACCAGACTTGACTAAAAATTGAGATAGGACATCATACCAGGAGCGAGGAGCTTGCTTCAGTCCATAAAGTGCTTTGTCGAGAATGTAGACATGATTCGGTTTCTCTTGATTGACAAAGCCTTCTGGCTGCGAGACGTAGACTTCTTCTTTGAGTATTCTATTCAGAAATGCTGTCTTCACGTCCATTTGAAAGACCGTGAAGTTCTTGTGGGCAGCGTAGGCTAGAAACATTCGAATTGCCTCTAAACGTGCCACAAGAGCATAAGTCTCTTCGTAGTCTATTCCTTCCTGTTGCCTATATCCTTTGGCTACAAGTCTTGCCTTGTTTCTAATAACGGTACCATCTTCGTCTTTCTAGATTTTGAAAACCCATTTCGTACCTATAATGGTTTTACCTTGAGGTTTGGGTACGAGTCTCCAGACTTTAAGTGCGTCGAACTGATTCAGCTCTTCTTGCATTGCAGTTACCCAGTCTGAATCGGCAAGAGCCTCTGATACGCGAGTAGGCTCGATCTTGCTCAGAAAGGATTCATGCATACACATATTCATTGACGCTGACCTAGTTTGCACCGGTTTGGTTGGATCACCAATGATCTGGCTTATTGGGTGCTTTTTGGTCCATTTGTGTTCATGAGGTAGTGGATTATATGAATATATATCAATATTATCATCTATGAATCCACTGGTATCTTCTTCATGTTGTTCAGGAGGAATTATGATTGCAGTTGAAGTAGTAGGTGTAGAAGTCTCAGTAGGTTCAGCTTGTTCATCAACTTATGTGTCTTCATTATTGACCACAGCTTCAACTGTTGGAGTCGGCATTTGAACTGGAATTTCAATAGAGATATCTGAACTGGTTGGATGAGTAGTCGTTGAGTCTTCCATCCTGTCAACCACAATAGATTTCTTAACATTAGATCCAAGAAATTCATCACAAAACAGTTCAAATAATAAATCTAAATCATCATAAATGATTAGTAGACGTTGATGCTTCATCTGATTTGTTCGCTTGAGATGCAGGTTCTGGACTGATTTGCCCAGAAGCTAGTACTCCGGTTATCACGGGTTCTGAACTGTGTTGTTCAGAAGCCATTTCTTCATCAAATGTGACGTTGACGCTTTCAATAACTGTCTTTGACTTCTTCAGATAAACATGATATGCAGTTGATGTAGATGAATAACCAATGAAGATGCCTTCGTCCGCCTTGGCACTGAACTTGTTCAGACTCTCTCTATCGTTTAGAACAAAACACTTACACCCAAATATATGGAAATATTTGATTGTCGGTGTTCGGTTGTTGATTAACGTATAAGGAGTCTTCTTGAATCTGCGGTGTATCATGGATCGATTCTGAGTGTAGCACGCAGTCGATATAGCTTCAACCCACAAGAATAGAGGTAAGTCAGATTGACTTAGCATAGTACGAGCAGCCTTGACTAGCGTACGATTTCTTCATTCGACCACTCCATTTTGTTGAGGCGTACGTGCAGCAGAGTATTGATGTGAAATCTCGACAAATTCGAGATATTCTTCAAACTTTTTGTTCTTGAACTCTGTACCGTTGTCAGTTATGAGAAGCTTGACCGATTTCTGCAGATTCACCTGGGTCGTCTTCAGGAATGTGATGAGAACATCAGGTATCTCATCTTTTGAACGTAGAAACTTGACCCAAGTGTATCACGAGTAATCGTCCACGATAACTAGTATGTACTTCTTTCCGCCTAGACTTTGCGTTCGCATCGGACCACAGAGATCCATATGCAAAAACTCTAATGGAGCGCTTGTACTTGGTTCAGGCTTTGGTTTATGTGGAGCCCTCTTCATCTTTCCCTTTTCACATGCTGCACAAAGGTGTTCTTTTTCATACTTCAGCTCTGGAAGTCCTTTCACTAACTTTCCACTGACCAGCTTGTTGATGTACCGAAAGTTGAGGCGAGAGAGCCGTCGATGCCATAGCCAGCTTTGCTGCATCGAGGCTTTAGATAGTAGACAAACCTGCTTGTCAGTCTGGATGTTTGACAAATTGATTGTGTAGAGGTCGGACTTTCTCGTGCCTACCAAGAGTTCCTCGCCTTCTTCAGTGCGAACAGAACACCTCTTGGCTTTGAAATTGACCTCTAAGCCTTTGTCACAGAACTGGCCTATATTGAACAGGTTGTGTCTTAAGCCTTCAACATAGCTCACCTTCTTGATCGTGACCTTGTCGTGTACCATATCACCATAACCCAGAATTGGTGAAAACTGATCATTGTCGAATCTAACTGTTCTGCAATACTTCTCTGTAAAGTTGGTCAACATACCTTTTTGTCCAGTCATATGCTTGGAACATCAGCTATCTAAGTACCACATATGACGGATCTGCACAAGAGAAATTACGAAACAAGAGATTTAGATATTCATAAAACAAAGTTTGAAGTAAAGACTTTTGAGCATTGAAGTGTGGGTCTTGAACTGATTTGTTCAAAAGCCTAAGATCTATGCTCCCTCTTTAAACGTTGAGTGCCTGCAACACAAATTTAGCTTTTGGTACCCACTGGTATTTGGGTCCAACTGTGTTAGCACAAGATTTTGGTACCCATTGAAATTTGGGTCCGATTTTCATTTGAAATTCATTGGAAGCATTAGATTGATAAGATTGCACATTATAAGTTCCAAACCAAACATTAGAATCTTGACAAGAAGCATAAACATGTTTATCATAATATGAAGACTTTCTAGCAGATAAAGATAACAGGAATAATTGCTTCATAGAGTATTTCTTGCGATAAACGACAAGTTTTGGTTTCAAAATAACAACATCAGTAATTAAAACATCTTTAATAGGCGAAGTCTTATTACAATCAACAGTACAAAAAGATTTATCAGTCTTGTCAGTCTCCTGTTTTGGTTTCCATTGAGATTTAACTTCTGGCCTTTTCTTGCTCAGATCTGAAACAGTTGAAACTTGTGAGTTAGACTTGTGAGCAATAACTGAATGCTTCTTCTTTGGGTTACCAGTAGTGATTGGTTTCTGTGAATGCTGAGATTTATTCTTACCTTTAGCATACTTAGTGTTCATATAGACTGATTCATCAACTTTCGTTGATTTTGCACTTTTTACAGACGTACTGGTTTTTCCCAATGATTTTACAACAAAAGATGAACGGTTAGGAAGTTTTGCATTAAAGTCAAATTGATCAAAACAAACATCCAAACCACCGTCAGAGTTTAGAAAATCAAACCCTCCATCAGTTAGACCAAAACTATCATTAGATTTTGAAGCTTTAGAAAGAACAACATTTTTAAACACAGTTGAAAAAACTTTTTGTTCAATATTAATCAAAAGTCTTTCATCTGTTAAAGAATTCTCAAGTTCAGAAATTTTACTTTCCAAAACGAGAGGAGGGACATATAGTTTACATTTAATAGGCTTCGCCTCCATTTCTTTGACAGAATAACTCTGAAAGAAGTCATCTGAAAGAGTTTTCTTTTGATATATTGGATCATCATTATAACTGTTATTCAACTTCGCATAACGAAATGGAAGTTGAACTTTAGTTGAGTTCTTTCGTTTTTCCGTTTCCTTAGCTTCATCCTCTTTTGACAATCCAGTCCAGAAAACTTTAAGCTCAGGGATTCTTCGAGCTAGTTTCAAAAATGTAAGATCATAAAGTGCAGGCACTTCAGATTTACCCTTTTTAAGGTAGTGAGGATTCTCATACCCGAGTCCCCATTTCTCTATTTCCTCTTTGGGTTTGTTCAGATGAATGGTTTGTTCAGTTTGACCCAATTTGTATAACTTCTCTTCCAAACATTTTAATTTAGCAAGTAAAGAAACGTTTTCTTTGGATGTTGAAGAATGCAATTTCGTAAGCTCGATGAAATCAAACTCACTCTTTATCAACTTAGTCTTTGTTTCAGTAACTTCTTGAAGAATTATGGTCTGTTCTTTGGCGCTGGTGTCAATGTTTTTGTGTAAGGTCTCAACCAATACTTTCTTCTCAGCAACAGCATTGCTAAGTTTCTGTATTGATTGGTTTTGTTCAAGAATGACACCCTTTTCTCGCTTAAGCTTTGACTCTAACTCTTCGAGCTTAGCCAACATGGCATTCATTTGATTTAAGAAATCTGAATGAGTTAAATCACATACCTCATTTTCCTCGTCATCACCTGAATCTGCTTCAGCGTCTATTTCCATCTTGCCCATGAAGCATAGATGTGCTTTCTCATCCTTCTCTTCATCCTTCTCTTCATCCTCATCTTCTTCGTCAGAGTGATCAAGCCAGTACTCATCTTCTGCCATTAATTCCTTTCCAGCCTCTTGTTGCTTGGTTAGAAGCATTTTGTTTTTGTAGTAGTCTGAGTTTCTGACTTTGGGTCTTCGGCAGTCTCTGGCAAAGTGACCTATTTTTCCACAGTTGTAGCACGTTGGAAGTTCTGACTGACTGGATCCTTCTGCTTTATACCTTCTCTCTTCAGGCTTCCTCTCCTCTTTTCTCTTTCCTTCAATTTTATTTCCTTCAACCCTCTCCTTGTGAACATAATTGCTCAGACCAGAAGAATATCTATGACTGTTAGAACTTGGCTTCTTGTAGAACTTCTTCTGAAAAGCCTTTTGTCATCATTATCATTGCCTGCTTCAGTTGTTCACAGTCATACGAGTCAGAGTTCGCTTCAACTTCAATCTCTTCTGGTTCAGACATAAGCATCTTCTTCTTCTTCTTTTTCACAACAAAAGCAACTGAGTCATCAATTGTCTTCCCAGTCTGCCTCTTTTCATCCAATATTTCATCCACCTCTTCTTCATTTTGTTTGAGGGTTTCATACACCTCGTGAAGTGGAATCTCGTTTAAATCTTTGATCTGGTTCATCTTCCTGGCAAACCTCTTCCATTCAGGCTGGAGAATGCTTAAGAATTTGACATTCAGCTCTACTTGCGATTTGGTGACCTTGATCTTGCTTAGTTCGTTCAGCAAGGTCACGAACCTATCGTATGTTTCTGCTAGTGACTCTCCAACTTTGCCTTTGAATTCTTCATAATTGTTTAGGCAATTGGATATCTTCAGCTGGTTCCCAACTTTTGAACCTAGCATCATCTTCTCTAGCTGATCCCACATCTGTTTGCCTGAGGCCTTATAGCTGTCTATCTTCACGTATATTTCATTTGGAATTCCTTGAAGAATATAAGACTTTGCTAACCTATCACCTTTTGTTCTTTTTAGGTTATCACCTTCTAGTTCATGATACTTAAGTTCAAACTCTGTTGCCACAGTTCCCTCCGTACGAGTCTCACGAACTGGTGTCATAACCCCTTCTTCTATCGATTTCCTGATGAATTCACCCAACTCATGTCTTTCAATAAAGTCCATGAACCGATCCTTCCACTGTTCATACTCTCCCCTGAAGAGTACTGGTGGTTTTTAGTCAGTTCCGATTGCTAGGGCTTCTATGGAAATCATTCTGCTTTGAAAAAGACTAACTCTGGTATTGGCGCAAAAGGGTTTTGCGTGAGATGTAGGTGGCGTGAAGCAGAACTTTGCGCGAAGAGAGGGTAGCGCAAACTTTAGTTGGTCTGAAAGATGGAGTTTTGCGCTATACGTTAGTGGCACAAACTTTGAACTTTGCGCTATAAGCTGATGGCGCAAAAGTGACTTGGCGCGAACTGTGATCTGAGATTTGCGCGAGTCAAAGGTGTCTCAAGCTGAGGTTTGCATGAAGTGAGGGTCGCACAAAATGAGGTTTGCTCGAGTAAGGGTTGGCGCAAAACGAAGTTTGCGTTAGCAGTTGGTCACGCGAAATTGGAAGTTTGCGCGAAGTGTTAATGGCGCAAAATTGACTATGAACTGGCGCAAATGTGAACTTTGCGCGAGTTCGTCCCTGCAACTTCGAAATTCGACTAAAAACCTATCTAGACTTCGATTTAGCAGTCCCAAATTTGACAGATTAACCACTAACAGTTCTAGAACAGATTACAAGCCTTAGATTTCAATAAAAATCCCTTTTTGAAAAACCAATCGATGGAACAGTAAGTTTCCAGACGTGAACTATTTTGCAATAAAATCCAAAATTTGAATCGATTGAAGTTATATACTGAAATCAAACAACACCAACTCGATCTAGTACCCTATTCGATCACACCCTGATCGATTTCACACCCAAAAACACTCTTAAACTCGAAAATGATTTCGAAAGGAAGAACACAGAGTCGATAGTTTAAAAAAACTTGATTTAGATCTGTTTTTCAGGCTCTGATACCAATTGTCGGTCCACAATAATATCAAATTCTTAGCTATAACAACACATATACGATTACCAACCTGTTTGATTAATAATCACAGAATACATATGGTTGATAGATTTCTCTTTGAAAGCTCTCTGTGTGTTTACACCTTAGAATTGTGTGTTGTGTGTGTTCTCTTGAGATCTGATCTATCTCTTGAGTTAGCTTCTAAGACACACTATCATCAACCACTTGCAAAACTTAATAATATTAAACTAATAATAATATCTAACTAAAGATATTATAATATCTAACTAATTAAACTAATATCTAATATCTGGATATTTAATCTAATAATAAAATACTAAAAACAATACTTTGATATTTTATTACAAACGACATTAGACTAACATTTAAGAGTCGACTTTTCGGCTTTAGCTTCAGATTGGATCTTCAGATTGGATGATCTTGAATCCAATAGATCTGTGCGCTAACAAGAGTAAAATAACAAACTTTTTTGTGTTTATGTTCGTTTAATAAAGCATGTGTTTGCGTGTTCATTCATGTTCTTTCGTTAAAATGCTAAACGAACGTAAACGAATGAACGTAAATAAACGTAGATAAACATAAACGAACGAACAGAGATGAACAAATGTTGTATGTACTTGTGAACACACACATGTTCATATGTTGGGTTCTTGAAAGGCAGATGTATGAAGACATGTGTTCATGTAGTAAGAATTAAATTTGTATGAACAATGCATTAAATTTGTTCAAGAATCTTCGGTTACAATTTTTGTTTTAGGGAACATTAATGAGACGATTAATGTGCTGTAAAAGAATGGGGGGCTTAATTTCCCAAATTACCCTTAACCACATATGTTCACATGACCGGTAATGAAATAAACCCTCATTTATTTAATTAATAATTTAGTTTTAATCTCAACCATCCAATCTCAGATGAATGGTTTAGATTAGTTTACCAAGTTAATAACAAAACTAGGGTTAACAAAACAACTAGGCTCTATGTATATGTATATATATATATACATATTAATTCACTAGATTTTCAATTCTACAATCATTGGGCTTTGACCGCGACTTGACCAATCCTAAATCGGGCCTTGCTTGATCTTGACTTATCTTGAACCAATTTTCATTTGAAATATGTAACTAGTGGATCCGAAAGGCGGACTTGGTTCAAAACTAGACGGACATTGTAGAAGGGGGGGGGGTGAATACAAACACAAATTTTATGGTTTAATAAATTGTTTATTGATATTTCAAATTACAATTTACAGTTTGTTGCGAAATAAGATTAAGTAAACCTAATCTAAACAAACTTGAGAAACACTAAGTGGGTTGCACTAGAATAAGAGAGAAAGGATGAAGGACTTATAGAAAGCAAGGGTTTCTATAAGATACAATGAGAGATAAGGGGATAGAAGGCAACACTTCAAAGTGTCCATCTTATCTATTTAAACCCTATGCATTTAATGCATGGCACGGGTACTTTACACGTGTCATCATTTTGTTGGATGCATGCTTATGACTTTTTGCGACATGCTCCTACCGTATGGTGAACAATGTAGTCTTCAGCGTTGCTGTACGATCTGAGGCAAAAGTATGTCTCTTTTGACACATAGTACTATTTATGCAAGGATAAGACAAAAGAACCTTGGAGTGTAAGCTTCGTGATCAATGATCGCTGATGAAGTCTTTTATCAGAGAGTCTGAATAAAAGTCAGCTATCGCTGAATGTTCTCTTCTTGATTCTTTGTGTGTGTGTGGACTTGTCTTAGTTTCACTGATATATCATGAGTAGACTTGTCACTTGTTCATCATCTTTGTCTTCGATGTCAGCGATGAACGTCTTTGTTCGCGAGTCTTGTCTTCAGGTATTACATTTAACAGAATACATCAGAGATCATCAGTGAAATGAAAAGACAAGGTATATAATCGTTGATGATGAAACACTAATACATACAGATGTTAAATATAATTTTCACTAAGTATTTCAAAGGGTCATCGCCAAATCACTGAGAGAGTTTGGATCAACAATCTCCCCCTATTTGATGATGACAAAGCAATATGAGAAAATTACTTTTAGTTCAAAATAAAACGATAATCAGGACTCATAACATATATGTCACAATTACTATTTTGAGGGATCTTTTATAGTACTGATGGAGTAAAGTACTTCACTGAAAATTTCCATTAATTCGTAACAAAAGATTACACAGGGAATATGAAAATTTTAAAGTACAAGTGAAGTCCTATACAAACACTATAAGTCTAACTAATAGATTACAAGAAGAAAAGATAATCTATCAGCTAAGGTGGTTCTTCCTTGACTTGGAATTCTTCTTCATCGATTATATCGTCAGGTATCTCTTCTCCTCTCTGTCTTCGGTTGGCTACCTCCTTTCAAATGAGAGAACTGATGAGAATCCCTGATGGAGAATTTTTGCACCATAGATAAAGAAGATCCTTCAGTTGTACAAGAGGGCAAAAAGGAATCTCTAAGACTCGTTGCAATCTGATGAAGTCACCATCGTCCAGGAAGGTTATTCCATAGGGATGACTTATCACCTGCCCTGGTTCAAATGGTCCACTAGGGGGCAGTGATAGGTCTAGAGCAGAGAGATCTGGTGGCTGCATCTGTGGAGAATTTGATATTTGGTTCATTTCTGATCACTGCATCGTTGTCAGAGGTAGATGCATGCTTACTTTATCTAGCTGTTCTTGGCTTCTATGGTAGAGAGGAGGGGACATTTATCTTAGCAGTGACTCCGTTGATGAGGAGTTCGAACAACGAATCAATATGGCCCTTGTGCTTCGATTTTGACTTCTTCAGTGCTTTCCTGAACTCCAACCATTCATAGAAACCGAAGTTTTCCAGCTTTTACAGGTACATTGTTTTTGCACTGCCATCTTCTCTGAAGATCTCCATCGTCACCGTCAGTGAGTTCTTGTTGCTCTTCCCTAATATAGTCACGACTGGGATTCTGTATGGGTCAACTCTATGATCAAGCTTCTTTTTGCACCAAGCAAGCTCATAGTCGCTGACCGCTTTTGCTCTTTGATTCTCCTCCTCGATTTCCATTAGCAGGGCTTCTTAGACTCTGATCGGATTCTTTTTCAATTTCTTGTCATGGACTAAGTTTGATTGTACCTTAAGGGACAGACTAACGTCCTTTTAGCATTAAACGAATAGATTTTCGGCCCTGATAGATTCTTCTCTTTCCTCCGAAGTCAGGAAGTCGAGCTCATCAATAGTGCTTTGAGGAAGGATCTTCAACCGTTGACTTTCTAGCTGTAGAACCATCACAAACCGCTTCTGAATATCATCCTCTGACCTTTTGATAAGTCGAGAGGGTCTATTAGGATGGATCAACGATACTTCTTCTTCTTCTAGTTCATCAACTTCTTGAACAGAAACTGGGATTATTGTAAGGTCTTCAGCTGGGGTCGCTAGGATTATTTGTTGATCTTCTTGTCTCTCTAGCAGGGGAGAAAACTAGTTGATCAAAACAAAAGAAGAGTTAGCTATATTTAGGAGAAGAAAGAGGAAGGCTTATAAGTGAAGGGGGTTTGAGGTGAGAAAAGAATGAGAAAGGGGTAATGGAAAGGCATGCCCGAGAAGGTTTCTCCCCCTCAGAAGTAGAAATGATCTTCAAGTTTCCATCGGCAACAATCCCTTTTTGCTTGCCTTGGTTTGATGGATTTGAAGATTTTTCAGTTCTCCCCCTACTTCCCTAATTACCACACCTTTGAGCAGCGGGACATTGATGGGAGCTGGAGTGAACCATAACGAGGCTTCATCATCATCATCATCATCATCATCATTGTAATCTACTTCATCAGCGCCTTTGGAGCCTTGATCCTCAAGGTCCATCTCTTCTTCTTCTTCCTCCTCTTATTCATTATCTTCTTCAAGAATCACTAAAGAGGAAGGAGGGGATTGAGTTGTGGGTTGTTCAACGATTATCTTCCCCTCAGCTAGAGAGATATCTTCCACAACGTCCTCTGCAGTCTTCTTCTCCTCTTTTTCATCATCACGGGGGAGGGATGGAGCAGCTTCAGCAGCAATAACAGTTGCAACAGAGGCCGAAGAGGCATCAACTTCCAACGCTTTGACTCGATCTTCAAGGTTGGGAAGAGTCGACGTTGTCTCATACACAAAATCAACAACAAGCTTGAGGTTTAGTCGGTCATCCTCAATGAAGGAGAGAGTTGGTGCTGAAACTGGTTCCCTCGACTTTGATAAAATATCAGCGAGAAGCTGATTTGTTGTGTCGGACTTGCTGCTGAGGGTCTTGACTTCAGCAGTTAGAAAGTCGTCGTGATTGTTAAGAAACTGGAGAGTTGTCGTGTTTGCGACCACGTCTTCCTTCAGTGCTGATACCTCCTCTTTGTGAGCTGATAGCTGAGAGTTCTCAGCTTTTGAAGAGAGGTAGGAGGTGAGATCCTTCAGCGCCTGACCAGAAGTGTTGGCCGCTACTATGTTGTCGTTGATGGTGGTGTTGAGAGAGTCCACCTTGTCGCTAATCTCGCTGATAGAGGCATTGACAGTCATCAACGTAGGACCTATAAAACACGCTAAGTATTGAGCAAAAGATTGCTCGAGCTTATTTAGGAGGGAGGAGGATGTGTTTAGGATAGGGTGAATACCTGATGAAACAAATAAGTTGAAAAACTCCTTGTCCCACTCTAGAGGAGTTTGGGACACGTTTATTTGTTGTGACACTCTGAGAGGGAGGCCATCAGGTCCTATGGAGATGCGAGGCATCCCTGGCAGCTGTAAATGAACAGGGTTAGAGACCAAAGAAGAGGATTTGAGGGATAAGAAAACTACAGGATGAGCACTGGTATTGCTTGAAATTACCTCAGCAGTGCTTTGAGGCACTAAGAGTACGTGGGTATGCACCAGCGTAGATTCAGTGTTGACAGGCACTAAAGCAGTTACGGAAACAACTGTGAAGGAGCGATCCACGAAATCGTCGAGAGTCGTCTGTTGAGAGACGATCCCTGATGTTGGAGGTTGTTGTGGGGGGGGGGGGGTTCCTCCTTTGCCTTCTTGGCTTTCTTTGGATTGGAAAAAAACGCTGTAGATTTACGCTTGAGAGGGGTTGTAGCGGCAGGGGTAGCCTCGGTGGGAAGGACCGAAGGTGTAGCCACTGAAGACGAAGAATGTAGGGAGGATAGGGGGCGATGTAGTTCAGAAAGACTAACCTCGTTATCAACCCGCTCCACGTCGAAAATTTAGACCCTGAGCTTTGGGAGATGATAATCACCCTCCGTCGGGTAGAGCTCGCCCAAGAAAAATTCAGTAGTGCAGAGATAAAACGAATGTAGGAAATTTTTGGTTCCCTGTCCGGCTTCTCAACCTTTGTCATCTGGTCGCCAAATATCATTGTTGTGAAACCCATGTTTCTTCCAGCGATGATGGAGTACGCCATCTGAAGCTCTGCCTTGCTGGCTTGGTCCAACGATCCATCTTTCCCGCTCATGCACTGAATAATGTGTGAGAAGACGTAGTTTATCTCTTAAGGCATTTTGGCCTTCAGGATCTTCGTCATCCTCTTGTCCATAATCTTGGACCTAGGTTTGGTGTCCCACTCATAGTTCATGAGGTCGAGGAACTGGATCAACCTTTCGTCGGTGGGTAGAGCGTCGAAACCTTCTTTGCTTTTAGTAGGGAAATGTAGAATACTTCGGATTTCGTTGGGAGTGATACTCCCTTCCCCATGCTGAGTCTGGAATGCAATCACGGTCAACTTCTTGCCTGACTAAGTAGTTTTCTCTGCCTTTTCAGAAGTGTACTAGAACTACTGAAGAAGACTTTCGTGCGCTGGAGGAACGACGATCAATGCGTAGGCTATTGGAGAGGCCTTGAGAAATACGACTGCATCCAGGAGATGAGTGGAGAGTTTCTTGGTAGGGAAGATCAGCAGTGCACGATGTTTGTTCCATTAGAATTGAACTTTATTGAGTTCAAACCTGACTTTCTTTGATTTCACAAGTGTCGCTTGGGATGCCATTTCTGTTCGATTGAAGGAGCGTAGTTCTTAAGTTCTTTGAGTTCTTTAAAGCTTTGTCTGCCGAGAGAATTTTTTTTGCATCGAGAGGGAAAATGTGCGTGTAAAAAGGTAAATTATGAATGAAGAGGGTTTATATATGAGAGAGAAAGGGGAAAGAGAAAAAGAATGATGAGCGGGAAAAGTTGCTCATCATGACACGGACACGTCCCACGAAGATGATTGGATAAGGAGTGCAACAGACGAACATGTCAGAAAAAGGCGTGCCATGGATTATCGTTACATATGATGTCATACAAAAAGTGTCTTTTCATTTTTAACAGTATTGCCGATAGAAAATTAGTGATAAATTTTATTTTGAAGAATCACTGATAGAAAAATTTAGTGATGAGTTTTATTTTCAAAAAGCTTTTAATCACTTGAAGAAGGCCAGTGATTAAGTTTTGAGAATTTTGAAAACGTCTCGCTGAATGAGAGTTTAGTGACAAAGGGTAGAAAACATACCTGAATATCAGAGAGATTTTAGCCAGAGATTAAGGGATGAATAGGAAAGACTTTTATTACCGACGTAATGCATGAATACTAAAGAGTTAAACTTCAAGGTTTAGCAATTCAAGATCGCTGATGAGCAAGTTGAATCTTGTCTCATCAAGAGGTTTGGTAAAGAGATCATCTAGCTGATAGTCAGTAGGAATAAAATAAAGTTCTATCCATTCATCACATGATCTCTGATAAAATGATATCTGATTTTGATGTGTTTGGTCTTTGAGTGTAGCACTGGATTGTTTGCTCTAGCGATGGTACTGGTGCTGTCACAATAGATAGGGATCTTTGATAGCTGAAGGTCGTAGTCTAGTAACTGATTTCTCATCCATAAGACCTAAGAGCAACAACTACCAGCAACTATGTACTCAGCTTTAGCGATAGAAGTGGACACCGAGTTTTGCTTTTTACTTGTCCAACTTACCAGCTTTCCACCTAGGAGGTGATAACCTCCTGTGGTGCTTTTTCTATCCAGTTTGCAACCTGCAAAATCACTATCTGAATAGGCAGTTAGGTCGAACCCTGAGTCTTTGGGATACCAAAGACCTAGGTTAGGGGTTCCCTTCAGATATCTGAAAATTCGCTTTACATCAATCATATGAGATTCCTTGGGTTCTGATTGATTTCATGCACAAAGACAAGTAGAGTACATGATATCAGGTCGGCTAGCTGTAAGATACAGAAGGGAGCCTATCATTCCTCTATTGGCAGTGACATTAACAGGTTTTCTAGCGGGATCCTTATTTAATGTCAACGGTGGTGCCATAGGAGTTTTCATCGCTGAAGTTTGAGTAAGATCAAACTTCTTCAGCATATCTTTAACATACTTACCTTGATGAATAAACGTGCTTTTATCAGATTGCTTGTTCTGAATTCCAAGGAAGTAAGTTAGCTCACCCATCATACTTATTGTATATTCTTTCTTCATTTGTTTAGTGAATCAAGTACACAAGGATGGGTTAGTAGAAACAAATATAATGTCATCAACATATATTTGAACAAGAATGATATGACCTTTAATCTTTCTGTAAAATAGAGTATTATCAATTTTTCCACGTGTAAGTTTTTCAGAGATTAGAAAAAATGAGAGAATATCATACCAAGCACAAGGGGCTTGTTTTAACCCATAGAGAGCCTTATCCAACTTATATACAAAGTGTGGATGTTTAGGGTCAGAGAACTCTGAGGGTTGTCCAACATAGACTTCTTCACTCAACTTTACATTTAGAAATGTTGATTTGACATTCATTTGATATACTTTGAAGTCTTTGTGAACTGCATAGGCTAAGAATAATCGAATTGCTTCAAACCTGGCCACAAGGGCAAAGGTTTCATCATAGTATATGCCTTCCTCTTGTCTGTATCCCTAAGAAACTAGCCTATCTTTGTTGTGGATCACAGTCTCATTCTCATCTAACTTATTTTGATACACCCATTTGGTGCCTATAACAGTTTTGTCGGATGGTATGAAACCCACATTGAAAAAGTTAAGCACAAGGAAGTATATTTCTTAGATATCAGACCTGTCTTTAAGACTGTATGATAAGATACAAGAACAAGCCTTTTATCCAAGGAATCTAGACATACACTCCAACAGATACCGGAGGAGTTGTAGCACACTACTAATCCACTTTCTTGTTATCATCAGTTGAACAGTTCTAGAAGTTTATAAAGTTCAGGAGACTAACTTGATCAAGTTAGTACAAAATTAAATAATTAGAGCCAGTAAAGAGGTACCGCAACTTAAACATTATAATCTTTATTAAAAAAAATTTAATTCACGTATTAACAAAAGAAAATCATACTGATTAGAGTCTAATGAACACAAAGCTATTCTTTTTGGTTATCCCTGCCAAAGGACCATAACACCTATCCCCCTAAATCTTATGTATTTTTACCTTATTGTTGCATGCCACCTTATAACAAATTGACAATGGCCACAAAAGTTCAACCATTGTTTTCCTTAAACCCTTACCAAGCGATTTGGAAAATCAAGGTCTCGCTGACAGGAAAAGGTACTCTGCATACATAGAAAAACGTGCAGGGTGAAGGTTGTGTTTTCAATGTGGAGCTTACTGATGAAGGTGTAAGTGTGGATTTCAATTCGTAACATCGTTGAATGACTATAAGTAGCCATAACCAGAGAACTAAAACATCCATTTACCACTACTTTATAGGGAACTCAAATACAAGAAACCATGTTTAACGACGCTGCAAGAAAGTTCTTTGACAAGTTTGAACTTGGGAGGGTCTATTACATATCTAAAGGCACCATAAAAGTGGCTAACAAACAATTCAGAACCATTGACAATGATTATGAAATGACTTTGAGCCAATATTCTCAAATGGAGGAGGCAATCAATGAAACCATCCTTGTACCTGAGAGAAGGTTCAGTTTCGTGCCGATTGATCGGTTGGGAGCATATGTCAATCAAAAGGAGCATGTTGGTAAGATTAGTGTCAATTTTTTGCTTCATATTGTCAATTGAGTTTCTTGTAATTATGGATTTCCATGTAACTATGAATTACAAATATTACTGGGGTGGTGGAACATGTTGCACCAACAACATTTATAAAGCGGAAAATAAACCAACAAATAGTTCCAGAGCGGGATGTAACAATTGTTGATAAGACGCACGCTACTTCCTTACTTAATATTTTCATTGTTTGTGTTGTTTTTTATTAACTATACTAAAGTGTAATATATTGATCTTGTAGGAAGAAAAGTATCGTTTTGTGTCTATGGAATGATCAGGCCACTTGTCTTGGGCAAGAACTTCTAGATATGGCCGAAAAATCTCCGGTTGTTGCATTTAAGTCCTTGAAGATTGGAGATTTTGCAAGGTGAAAATCTCTATATTGCTACCAATGTTTGTAGTGATTAAGGAGTCATTGATGATATTTTCAATTATTATTTTGGTAATTTTGGGTTTTTGCTTTCAGGTGTGTTTTATCGACGCTCCCAATAGTTACATTCGAATCAATCCAGATATACCATAGTGTTTGAAGTTGAGATCATGGTAAGAGATTTCTTTTAATAAAATGGTTAAATTGTCTACAATTACTTAAATCTACCTCTCGCATCCGTACATGTTTCACATGTATGATTCTAAAGGAAAAGACACTACATTCGCTTCCATTGGCTCGTATTTAAACCCTCCCATGAAAAGTGAAGGTCTATCAATGTACTGCAATCAAGTCACACTTGCCCATATAACGACAAACGCAACTTTGGGTCACGACGAGGTATAATATACACCTAAACTATTGTTTATGATTTACCATTATGCATGAACTATGAAGAAGTCAATACATTTGTGTACTATCCTGTGTTCTTTAGCACCCGAGCTTCTATGATGTTCATTAATCCTGATCACTCTATGACATAACGGGCATGCAACACATGTAGCAAGAAAGTTAGTGAGTCCATTGGATCCGGTTATTGGTGTGAACGCCGTCAAAATAACCAAGAAACATGCAAATTGAGATTTTTGATCATTTCTCTTGTATATTAGAGTATGACATTATATGATTAACAATGGTTCAAGATTACATTAATTCTCTTTTTTATATAACTTTCCGATATATAATATCTGCGAAGTTTTCTGATGTAAGCGGTGAGGCTTGGTTTTCTATATTCAATGAACAGGCAGAGACTCTACTTGGTTGTTCAGCCGATGAGCTTGCTGAAATGAAAGCACAAGTACTTTTCATTTTTTAGACAAACATTTCGTCCTCTTAAACTACTACCGGTAATATCAATTTATATTTTTCGTAAATGACATTCTAGGAAGATGGAACAAATTTTCGCTTACAATTGGATAAAGCGAAACGGATTCCATTCCTCTATCGAGTTGTTGTTGCACCAAAAACGTACGACAATGTGAAACGACAAAAAATAAATGTTGTTGCCATTGCCCCTGTTGATTTTTCAGTCGATACAAGGCTTCTTTTAGAAGAGATATCTTTGATGAAAAGTTAGTTTTTTTTCTTAGCTACATGGATTACCCTCGCCAAAGTTTGTGACGCCAACATACGATCATGCATCGTGCTTGTTTTCATATTGTTATTTTGAATCAAACTTCTGTTGTTTTCCATGAACTATTTGTTTTTCTATGGTATGTAAAGAACCTTTTAGATACTCACTTGGATTTTCTATGGACATATTTATGAGATTCTTTGCATGTGTTAAAACTTGGGAAAACCCATAATATGTGCTTCAATTCTATTATATATAATCAAGCATTTGCAAGAACTACAGAGGCAAAAGAAACTTGAGGCATTAAATGATGGTAGACAACAAAATGTGATGCAACAACTATGTTTGATGCATCATACGCAGTCATCTGGGACTCAGTATCCGCTGGTAAATAACGGTATACTCGTTCGTGATGCATCCCAAATGTTTATGTTTGGTGATACAAATTTAGTTCAGGCATTATCGAATAGATTGGCTCAAAACCAGGCTCTGCAGTCGAGAGGTCTTGCATCTCATCAGCTTGATGGAACTGCTATGTGCTAACGAAAGTGTTGGTTTTTGTGAATCTTAGATGGCGACATGGCCTTGGTTTGCAAAATGTTTGAAAAAGATGAAAATTGTGAAAGCAACTAGAGTTGAGCGATTTGAGATAAAAACGAATATTTGACTATTTTTTTTGTTGGCAAGAATGAATTAAAATTCAAATTTTTTTAACTTTACAATTGATTTTTAAGATGTAACTTTTGTCAGGATCGAATTCTTAACAAGAATTAATACTCAGAAACTAATATCAAAGAAGTTGCGGAAAAACACTTTGATATTTAATAAAACAGTAATCAAACACAGTATATAATGATCAAACAGTAAACTTGTATTGAATGCTTAAAGTTACAAGATTACACACTCAACCTCAATATTGATGAACAGGCTCACCAATACGAATTCTACTTCTCTAGAATTAGGATCTATGCCTTGAGGTTGATTTCTCTCTTGAAAAACAATTATCAAAAGTTATATCTATCTATTCTAAACATTCTATACATATACTGATAAAAAGATAATTACAAAGAATAAACAAATCTTCAGTATATCTTCCATGTATATCTTCTAAGTATATCTTCAGTATATCCAGCTGTATTACTTTCCATCCGTATCTCTTTAGCAGCACTAATAATGCTCAGCAGCATTAACTTCAACTAGCAGCATTAACTTCAAGCAGTACTAACTACTAGCAGTACTAACTAGCTAAGCAGTACTAACTTTGTTCAAGCAGTACTAACTTTAACTAGCAGTAGTAATTCTACTAGCAGTAGTAACACTTAGCAGTATTAATCTTCAACTTGTTCTGGCAGTAGTAACTACACTTGTACTAGCAGTAGTAACTACACTTAGTAGAATCTTCAGTTCCCAACAATCTCCCCCTAACTTGACTTTTAGAAGAGAAGTCAAGTTCTTCAGATATTCTTCCAGATGCTCTTTTTAATGCTCCCAAAACTTCCAAGATCACGCTGCTAAGTCTGGATTCAGTCCCAAACTCTGATTGATTATCCTCTGAATGAGATACTTGGCCATTTCTGAATTTGGTGCACAACCCAACTTCTTCTTTAACATTGCATGAACCTTCAGTCTGGTGTGATTATATTCTCTATCCACTAGGAAGTATTCTGTGTGATTTCTATCCAAAGTCACTGCATATACTCCACTAGTTTCATATAGAGTCCAACTTGTGACTTCTTTAAACACACTCTTGATGACCTGGTTCACTTCTTCAGGTTTGAACATCATGCATAGATACTCCATCACCAGTTTTGTAAGAGAAATTCCTGGAGTATTCAGATGGTCTGCATACAGCTTAATTCCTATGTCAAACATCTCTTCTATATCAGATCTAGAGCATGTTCTGACAATCTTGATCCAAGTATTGAATATTTCATACTTATCACCCTTCCTCTTTAGTCTGATGTAATCTTTTCCATCCATTTTCAGTACATCCCAGTGAATGATCTCTGGTGGCTTAACTCCAACAGGTTCTGCAGAAATTGGTTCAGGCACTTTGTCCATCACTACCATATATAAGCTTACATCATCTTTGATTGATGGCCCTTGCTGGCTTGATGACTCAGGTGCCACTTCTTCTTCAGCAACATTTTGTTCTTCTTCTATTCTAGACTTCTTATCTTTCTTTCTTTTGGCCATCATCTTGGTTCTTTTCAAAGTCTTTTGAACCTGTACTAGAGTAGCTTCCTTCTTCTTTTCTTCCTTTTCCCTTTCCATTTCTTTTATAGGAGTTCCCTCTTCACTTTCAGGGAATGGTTGATTCATATCTATATCATGTCTCTCCTTTGCCTTCTTTTCAAACTCCACTCTATCCTTTTCATTGCTCTTCAGCTTCTCCATTTCTTTCTCATATAGATCCTTGATTTGATCAAAATTCATCTTCACAAACATTTCTTTCTTTACCCCAATTGCACTTTTCAAGAAAGTTATCATTTTGTTTCTTTCCTGAGTGGCAAGGTAAGTTTGTGAAGGTCTTCTCTTCTTTGCACTTGATCTGGCCATCATAGCCTTTCTCAAGGTTATTGCTCTTTGCTTGGCTTTCTCTGTTTCCAACCCTTTCTGGAATGCTTCATTTAACTCATTTGCTAGTGCTCTGGCCATTTCTCTGTCTTTTTCAACCTGTTCCTTTTCTGCTAGATCTAACTCTTCTTGCACTTTCTTTGCTAATGCTTCATCTGACTCAATCATCTTTTGCTTTTTAGATGGTTGATCAGATTCTATCATCTTTTCTTTCCCTTTTCTTTTTATATCTGCAGCCATGTCTTTCTTTTCTGATTTCTTGTCTCTCCCTTCATTTATGACCACTCCCTTTGCTTTGGGAGTGTCATTCTTAGCTTTGATTAGCACTTCAGCTACTTCAATTTCTGTTGGTGTTAACTCTGTTACTGCTGCTTGTGAGGTTTCAGCAGCATTAACAGTTTCTGCTTCCTTCTCCCCCTCAACTTCTACTCTTTCTTTATCAATCTCCCCTTCCCTTGATGCTTCTTCCATGTTGATCTCCCCCTTTTTGGGAGCATCAGTCTCTGGTGTCCTCCTTCTGAGCACAAATTGTTTCTTCTTCTTTTGCAAAATCAGTTTCCTTACCATTTGCTTCAACTTGATGATTTGTTCTTGTTGTGACAATACTATGAGTTTTAGCTCTTCTATGTCTTTGCCCTGTTTGAGCACATCCATGTTGATGTTGCCCATTGTCTCCATCAATTCATCATAGTTATATCTGTCCTCACCTTCTCCAGGAGTGTTACCCCCTATTGAAGGATCATTGGATCTTTTAGTAGTGGAAGTCTTCTGCCTAGCAGAAGCACTATCCACCCCTGTGGTTTCTTGGCACCAGGGACCTTCAAATGATTGCTCATTCAAAATTGCCATGGGGGAGGTCTTATTTATGTTACCACTTTCCTCCTCTGTGTTAGCAGGAGTAGTGGCAGCCTCATCGCCCATATGCTCTACCTCCTCCTCAGAGAGCACCTCCTTTGGGTTGGGAGACACCCTTGTGGTTTCCCTTTGGATATTCTCTAGGGGAAAATTCTCCCTTAGAGGGCTTAAAGGCTGTGTGGGTGATGGTACAAGAAGGGAAGGAGCCTTCTTTACCTGTTTTCTTTGATAAGTTTGGGTAATTGGAGAGGTTGGTTTTGTAAGAATGGACTGGGGAATTGTTTTTGAGTGAGAAGGTTGGGCTTGGCTAGCAGTGGGATGGTCTAATGAGGGCCTTGACCCTGCTGCCATACCTTCAGTGGTTTGGGACACCACCATCATTGTAGAGAACAATGGGGTGTCAACTCCTTCCGAGTCCCCAGCAGATCTTCTCATATTTGAGAAAACCTTGCCTTTTGGGGGTTTAGGTACATATACCCCAACAGGTTGAGGTATATCCGTCAATTCATGGTTAATTACTTCCTGAACAAATCTGGGATACATAAAGAAACTCTTTTTGTTTCCCATATTTGATACAAGATCATTGAAAATCATCTTTGAGAAATTGTACCTTCTGGATGTAGCCAAGCATACCAAAGCATATGCAATTGGACTGCTGAACTCACTCCATCCAGTGGTCTTTTTGGAGATGCAATGCATCAGGGTATGAACAAGAAAACGCCATTGGGGTGAAAACTTTGCTTTTGAGAATTTGAAAACACCCAATGGGCCTCCATACCCCATTCTAGTAAGATTAGAAAACAGTTCATCATTAGAGATAGACATTATACCAGAGGCATCGTCTAGACGTAGACTGATGCGAATGACTTCTTCAGTAACTGTAAGTGAGTGATCACAGATTCTTGTCTTGATCATTTGCACCCCATTTTCCACAACAATGGTTGCATTAGCCCAGAACTGCCTTTGGTGCTCAATGTAGATTGTAGGTGATACAGTAAGAGCATGAGCAATGTGGCTCGACTTCAGAAAGTCGACTATCTGATGAAAACCTGAAGCTTGCTTTGGCTTTTGTAGCATCGCAATCTCGTTGTGCTCGTCGATGAATGTCATGGATGCCATTGGTTTTAGTGAAAACTTGCCTGAAAACTACGAACTTGAGAGAGAAAAGGTTTTGAGCGCAAGAGAACAGTATGCAAAGAGTCGTTATGAACTTTTAGGCGGGCAAAAAGTATTTATAGTATTCGGAATATAAGCAGTATTAACCTAGAGCAGTATTAACTAACTAGCAGTATTAACCGCGAGCAGTATTAACCATGAGCAGTATTAACTGAACTAGCAGTATTAACCGCGAGCAGTATTAACCACGAGCAGTATTAACTGAACTAGCAGTATTAACCGCGAGCAGTATTAACTGAACTAGCAGTATTAACTATTAGCAGTATTAACTGAAAGCAGTATTAACCACTAGCAGTATTAACTACTAGCAGTATTAACTACTAGCAGTATTAACTGAAAGCAGTATTAACCACAAGCAGTATTAACTAGACTTACTCCTTTTAAACTTGCTAAATACTGAGTACTGCTATGCATATCCTGAAAAGAAGATTAGTAACACCAAGAATAAAAATATACAGGTATAAAACCACTTTTTGAGAAGAAGATTATTCAGAGTTTATCATTCCCACACTTGTTACCAAGAAAGTGAATCTACCCACATCAAAAGCTTTAGTGAATAGATCAGCAAACTGATTATCAGTGTGAACTTTGACAACTTGAATAAGTTTCTTTTCATTACAATCTCTTATAAAGTGATACCTGATTTCAATGTGCTTTGTCTTTGAGTGCTTGACTGGATTATTTACAATGCTAATAGCACTGCTGTTGTCAATAAAGATTGGAGTGTGTAGAAAGGTTACCCCATAATCCAGCATTTGATTCTGAATCCATAAGACTTGAGAACAGCAACTTGCAGCTGCTATGTACTCTGCCTCTGTTGTAGATGTGGATACTGTGGTTTGTTTCTTGCACTGCCATGAGACTAGTCTAGCACCCAAAAACTGACATCCTCCAGAAGTAGATTTTCTGTCCAAGTTTGCCCCACCTAGATCACTGTCTGAGTATGCTATTAGGTCAAAAGGTGAGTTATGAGGATACCAAAGTCCCAATCTGGTGTGCCCTTTGAGATATCTGAATATCCTCTTAACAGCTTGAAAGTGAGATTGTTTTGGCCTAACTTGAAATCTTGCACATACACAGACTGGAAACATAATATCTGGCCTTGATGCTGTGAGATACATGAGAGAGACAATCATGGATCTATAAAGATGCACATCCATATCCTCCCCCTCAAGATCTGCTGTGATCTGCTTGTGTGTTTCCATAGGTGTGCTGGCAGGTTTTGATTCTGAGAAACCAAACTTGGTTAGAATATCCTGCACATACTTGGATTGACATATAAAAATGCCATCTGACTTCTGTTGAACTTGGAGTCCAAGGAAGAAAGTAAGTTCCCCCATGGAACTCATTTTGAACCTTTGATGCATTAAATCCTCAAACTCCTTGCACATGTTGTTTCTTGTAGAACCAAAAATAATGTCATCAACATATATTTGGACCAGCAAGATATCCTTCTTCTTTCTTTTGATAAATAGAGTCTTGTCGATGACTCCTCTTTCATCTCTCTTGTTTCTGAAGATCCATTTTGTGCCAATTGCTCTGTGACCTTTAGGAAGGTCTACTAGATCCCATACATCTTGTAGCTTGAATTGTAACAGTTCTTCTTGCATTGCTTCTATCCAGCTAGATTCTTTCATAGCATCATGTGCCTTTTTAGGCTCAAGCTGGGATAGAAAACAAGAAAGGACTGTATGCTGGTGATCTTTCATTTCTTGAAGCCTGCTTTGATGTCTAGTCATCATAGGAGAAGAGATATCTCCTATTACCAGCTGTGGAGGATGATTCTTTTGAACTCTTGTGTTATGACTAGGTTCTTCATTCAGTCCAGCCTCTAGATTAGAGTCATGCAACTCAACTGAAGTGGTTTCAGATGTCACTTCTGATTCTTGTGTCTCCTCATCTCTAGTGTCTTCTTCACTCTGACTTGGTTCAGTAAATGATTCCTTTTCACAGTCTTCATTTACTGTGGGTATGGGAAAAATCACAGATTTAGATATACTTTCTTGAACTTGTGTGATCTCTGATTCTCCACCATCTGTTCCTGTATACTCATTACTGAAACCAAAAGAGTTAGTTAGTGAATCAATGTCAAATAGCCATTGAGGTCCAGACCCAACAGGATTTGGTGTGTTCTCATTGCATTTGACATTGTCACTTTCTTCAATTATTCTAGAAGAAGAGTTAAAAACTCTGTAAGCCCTACTCTGAGATGAATATCCAACAAGAAATCCATCATCTGCTTTGCTATCAAACTTACCTAAGTGAGATTTGGTATTTAGAATTGTACAAGGACACCCAAAAGGTTTGAAGAAACCAATAAAAGGTTTTCTTTGATTTAAAAGCTCATATGGGGTCTTGTTCTTTTGCTTGACCACTAGAACTCTGTTTTGGACATAACAAGCAGTATTAACTGCTTCAGCCCAGAATGTAATTGGCAATTTTGAATCAGCCAACAGAGATCTAGCAGCCTCTATTAGTGTCCTATTTCTCCTTTCAGCAACACCATTCTGTTGAGGAGTCCTAGGAGCACTATATTGTCTCTCAATACCTTTTCCTTCACAAAAGGTGTTTAGATCATGATTTTTAAATTCAGTTCCATTATCTGATCTAATGACTTTTACTCTTTGATTAGTTTGGTTTTCAATTCTTAGAATAAAGGATTTGATAAGACCACTTGTTTCATCCTTAGTCCTTAGAAAATATACCCAAGTAAATCTGGAGTAATCATCAACAATAACCAAGCAGTAAGATTTCTTTCCTATACTCATAACATTTGTAGGACCAAACAGATCCATATGCAATAACTGGAGACAAGAAGAAACAGAATTTAACTCTTTGGTCTTATGAGAAGTTTTGTGTTGTTTGCCTTTAAGACAAGCAACACAATGATCATCACATGAAAAGACTTTTGAAGGTAAACCTCTTACAAGGTTATTTTTAACAAGATTGTTCATAGTCTTGAAATTCATGTGACACATCCTTCTGTGCCATAGGGAGGATTCATCTATAGAAGCTTTTGAAACAAGACAATTTAAAGATGAATCACTATTGACATTGTCCAAATCAAGACAGTAAACATTGTCTTTTCTTGGAGTTCTAAGTAGTATCATGTTTTCATCAACTACCTTGAACCCTGGAGCAAGAATCATACACTCAGTGTTAGTAAATAATATACTATGTTGTTTGTCACAAACCTGTGATACACTTAACAGGTTGTACTTTAATTGATCAACATAGTAGACATCCTCAAATGTCATCTTACCTTTGGTGACATTACCTTTTCCACTTATCTTACCACCAGTAAGATTGTCTCCAAATGCAACATGTCCTCCATTAATTTGCTTGAAATCCTGAAGGCATGACATGTTGCCAGTCATGTGCCTAGAGCAACCACTATCAACATGCCATATGCTCTTTCCCTTGAGCTGTTGGTTGCCCTGCACATTAAATAAATCAATTAGTATGATTGGGGACCCAAGCCAAAGTGATCTTGGGTCTTCCTTTCTCATCAAAGTATTTACATTCCTTTTTAATGAGGTTTTTAAACTCAGAGCACTCTTTATTAGAGTACTTTGTCAATATGGTTGGCTTAGCAGAATCAACATTAGAAGCAGTACTAACCTTAGAAGTACTAACAGAGTTAGCAGTATTAATAGGTGTAGCAGTACTAACCTTGTTAGCAGCATTAACATTGTTAGCAGTAGTATTACTTCTAGCAGCACTATCATTGTCAGCAGCACTACTTGTAATAGCAGTACTAACAGTTTTAGTGCTTTTAGGAATCCACATATTGACACTTTCTTTAACAGAATACTTTTTCTTCATGTGGCTTTTAGTTTTAACAGTTTTCTTAGCCACATGATTCTTTTCAATTTTCTTATAACCAAAGGGTTTTTGCATGGATCTTTGGAAATTCATTCTTTGGTTTATTGGATTGAAATAACAGAATTTTGCAAGATGATTCAATTTGCCACAGATAAAACAAGGTTTTGGTCTATTGATTTTACTCAGATCAACCCCTTGTTTATGTGCCCATTGATTATTCCAGTTTCTTTGATTTCCCCTCTTTTTGTCCTGTTTTTGGGGCTCATTCTTCTTACAAGCACACTGTTTGCAAGGACCTGGATTCACAACTGTGGTCTGTTTATAATGGACCTTACCAAACTTTTCCTCTGTCTTCTCTATGTTCTTGGATTTGATCCAAGCCCTTCCACAATCCTCATTGGTGATAATGTTGTTTTCTATAGAAATCTCACCACTCACCTTGTTCTCCTTACTCTTGCCAACCTCTTTCTCAGTCTTATCCTCAACAATTACCTCATCTAAGGGATCTATTTCAGTGGCTCCCTCATGCAATTCCTTCCTATCTTTGGTGTCTAATAGGTCTGAAGTAGGAGGAATGTAATTGTTGTTATATGGTGGAGGTGTGGCATTATACCCAATTCCTCTTCTCAACTTATCATGAATCTGATTTTGCAGTAAGGAGTCCATTGCTTTAGAAGCATTGGAAAACTTTTCTACATCAAGCTTAACCTTGGTTAACTCCTCTTTCAGTTTTTCACTCTCCTCTTTAGATTTAGTCAGTTTAAGTTCTAAATCCTTTTTCTCCCACTTCCAGTAATTAGTGTCATATGAGTGTTGTAGTTCATTGGCTTGAAAACCTTTGATTTGATCTTCAAATCTCTCTACTATCCTCACATAGTCTTTTATATCCTTTTCTAGTCTCTTCAGGTCATCACTCATCTTCTGATTGTGATCCCTGTACCTTTTAACAGTGTCTATGCAAGTTTTATTGCAGAGATTAGAATTTACCTCAGATGGAAGATCAGATACTTTAGCCATAAGAGCTTGATTCTGAGTAGCTTCTTCTGCTTGATCACTCCAATCAAACCCCATTCCTTGTTGAGAAACAAGAGCTTGAGCAGAGTTTCTGTTGTTATTGAAGCTTCCAGATTGAACTTGTTGATGGTTGTTGTTGTGAGACATTCCACTTCTGCATTCTCTAGCAAAATGTCCCTTAAGATGACATTTGTAGCATTCTACCTTTGATTTATCAAACCCTGCTCCATCTTCTCTTCTTTGTGAGAAGTTGTTTCTTCCAGTCCTCTTTATAAACTTTTTAACCCTCATGGAGAGCATGGCCATCTGCCATTTAATATCCATCTCTTCCAGATCATCAGGATGCAGTTGTTCTAAGTCATCATTGATCAAAGAAGAATTTCCATGATTAGAAAGAAGAGCTTCAAATACATAATCAGTGCCTTTATCTAAATTTGATCCATTAGCAGCATTAACTGATTCAGGGTTAGCAGTAGAATCAATTGATGCTGATAGGAGTGCAGCATTATGAACATATCCAGAAGGCTTCTTCTTTGCCTCCACCTCAGCTTCAAATACTCTAAGATCATTGTACAGATCATCAAGTTCTTTGTCTTCCAACTGATCATTCTGTCTGAATGACACAGTGTACATGATCCATTCATCTCCAAGGGACCTTAAGAACTTTCTGTTCACATCATCTTGATCAATCTGTACTCCCATAGTAGCTAGTTCACCAATTAGTTTATTAAACCTGTCAAAAGTTTGAGTCATGGACTCATTCTTAGTTGAGATGAAGTTTTCATACTGTTGTTTTAAGATTGCCTTTTGATTTCTCTTGGTACTTTTAGTACCTGAGAATCTCTTCTCTAGAGCATTCCAGAGCATCTGTGCATCAGTACAATTGCAGAATTGGTGTTGATACTCATTTGGAATGGCCAAGAGCAGTGTGCTCAAGGCTTTCATCTCTGTCTGTCTTGATTTCCTGTCTGTATCTGTCTTTGGAGGAGTTCTTTTGCCATCTTCACCAATCTTTCCTCCATCAGATGGGCCATTCTCAATGATGTCCCACATAGAGTAATCTGTGAGGAGAATATATTGCTTGATTCTGATTTTCCACATGTCAAATTCATTGGATCTGAGCATTGGAACTTTTGAGACCAAAGTACTGCTTGATTCTGTAAGATTTTCCATGATGAATAACTGTTTCTGAGAGAATTTGGCTCTGATACCACTTGTCAGGATCGAATTCTTAACAAGAATTAATACTCAGAAACTAATATCAAAGAAGTTGCGGAAAAACACTTTGATATTTAATAAAACAGTAATCAAACACAGTATATAATGATCAAACAGTAAACTTGTATTGAATGCTTAAAGTTACAAGATTACACACTCAACCTCAATATTGATGAACAGGCTCACCAATACGAATTCTACTTCTCTAGAATTAGGATCTATGCCTTGAGGTTGATTTCTCTCTTGAAAAACAATTATCAAAAGTTATATCTATCTATTCTAAACATTCTATACATATACTGATAAAAAGATAATTACAAAGAATAAACAAATCTTCAGTATATCTTCCATGTATATCTTCTAAGTATATCTTCAGTATATCCAGCTGTATTACTTTCCATCCGTATCTCTTTAGCAGCACTAATAATGCTCAGCAGCATTAACTTCAACTAGCAGCATTAACTTCAAGCAGTACTAACTACTAGCAGTACTAACTAGCTAAGCAGTACTAACTTTGTTCAAGCAGTACTAACTTTAACTAGCAGTAGTAATTCTACTAGCAGTAGTAACACTTAGCAGTATTAATCTTCAACTTGTTCTGGCAGTAGTAACTACACTTGTACTAGCAGTAGTAACTACACTTAGTAGAATCTTCAGTTCCCAACAACTTTTAAATTACTATTGTAAATAATACTATAATTGGGCTTTAAAAATATATTTTTAATAATTTGCAACAAAGTTATTCAATTACATACTTCTGTCACTTGATTATTTTAGGATGATTTTTCTATTATAAACAAAAAATGTTTATAATACCAATTACCAATGAATTGATCCTTTTATCACAACTAAAATCTACACTTGATTTATTATGTCATCTAAAATTGAAATAGATGAAGAAGACGGCACAACTTGATGAAGCATTACAACAAAATCAAAATCAAGTCGACCAAGAATCAATTACTACCCTTACAAGTAAGATATCTTATTAGTCTTTTGGATGTTGTTTGGTTACCGTTTGTTACTCACAAATTGATAAATGACATGGGAATTATGTGATAACTGCTAATGTAGTGACACCTTTCATATACAGTCTTTCTATTTGCGTTATAAAAAAAGTAGCTCTATGTTAGATATTGTTAGGATGTCTCGTGTGATAGTGCAAAACTTTGTAGTTTATGTGTCTTGTGTGAAACTTGTTCACGATGCCGAAAGTATGTTACATGATATTGATGTGGATTCATTTTTTTATACAATTACAATGTTATCAAGTAAATGTGTCCACTAATCTGAGTCATAGCTAAATGCTTGGGATTCTATTTATTTTCAGGTAATTTTCTATGTTATACGGAAGTGACGAAGTTCGTGATTGACCCATATATGCCGGAAGCGGAGGACTGCTGATAATACATATCTTCCAATTTGACATGCTTATATGAATCATGTCTTTATTCACATGCATAGACATAGACATGGTTTAATGTTATGGATGGATAATGAGTTGTACTATATGTTGGTTCCGATTGAATAATGGTTATCGTCAGAAAAATGGTTATCGTGATAATTAGAAACAAAACGCTCAAGTATATTCATTTACCTTCAACTACCTATTTTTATTATCATGATAAAAACTTTAACAAATTGACCTCTAGAAAACATTGTGAATGTAAACAAGTGCTAAAAGCATATTATACTCTTCTTACTAATTAATCTTAAAAAAGTTTTTCTTGTGTACGTGTAATTCTTGAAGTCTAAAAGATCTTTCTCGGTTAATTTGAAACAATAAAATATTGATCATGATAATGTAAGGTAATTGTTGGGAACTGAAGAATTCATCAAGTATGGTTAATGCTGCTGGTTCAAAGTTACTACTGCTAGAAGACTTAAAGGTTAGTACTGCTGAGTGTTACTACTGCTAGTACTATTAATACTGCTAGTCAAAGTTAGTGCTGCTTGAACAAAGTTAGTACTGCTTAGCTAGTTAGTACTGCTAGTGGTTAGTACTGCTTAGTAGTTAATGCTGCTAGAAGGAAATTAATGCTGCTGAAGATTAATACTGCTTATATGATGAAGATTCGTATGAAAGGATATACATGGAAGCTTAGAGATATACTTGGAAGATATACTGAAGATATTTTATTTTTTGTAATTATCTTTGTTTTCAGTATATATATTGTATAGTTTAGAATAGATAGTAATCTTTTGTTGATCTTCATTCTGTTAGAGAGAAAATCAACCTCAAGGCATAGATCCTAATTCTAGAGAAGTAGAATTCGTATTGGTGAGCCTGTTCATCAATATTGAGGTTGAGTGTGTAATCTTGTAACTTCAAAGCATTCAACACAAGTTTACAGTTTGTTCTTAATTATATTCTGTTTTGATTTCCTGTTTGATTAAAATATCAAAGTGTTATTCCGCAAACTTCTTTGATATTGTTTCTGATAATTAATTCTTGTTGAGAATTCGATCCTGACAAGTGGTATCAGAGCCTAACTTTCTCAGAAACATCTATTCATCATGGAAAATCTTACAGAATCAAGCAGTACTTTGGTCTCTAAGGTTCCAATGCTCAAACCCAGTGAGTTTGACATGTGGAAGATCAGAATCAGACAATATATTCTTCTCACTGACTACTCAATGTGGGATATCATTGAGAATGGTCCTTCTGAAGCTGGAAGGATAGGAGCAGATGGGAAAAGACCTCCACCAAAGACAGATGGTGAGAGGAAGATCAGACAGACAGAGATGAAGGCCTTGAGCACTCTGCTCTTGGCCATTCCCAATGAATATCATCATCAATTTTGCAACTGCACTGATGCTCAGATTCTCTGGAATGCTCTAGAGAAAAGATTTGCTGGAACTAAGAGCATCAAAAGAAATCAGAGAGATGTTCTAAAGCAACAGTATGAGAACTTCACTTCCACAAAGAATGAGTCTATGACTCAAACTTTTGACAGGTTCAATAAACTCATAGGTGAACTGGCTATTGTAGGGGTAAAGATGGAACAAGATGATATCAACAGAAAGTTCCTCAGATCTCTTGGGGATGAATGGACTATGTACACTGTCTCATATAGACAGAGTGACAATCTGGAAGAGAAAGAACTTGATGATCTATACAATGATCTAAGAGTTTTTGAAACTGAGGTAGAAACCAAGAAGAAGCCCTCTGGTTATATTCACAATGCTGCACTTCTTTCAGCAACCACTGATACTACTGCCAACCCTGAAGCAATTAGTACTGCCAGTAGAGTAAGTTCAGAAAAAGGCACTGAATCTATCTTTGAAGCCTTTTTGTCCAGTCATAGCAGCAATTCTCTGATTAATGATGATCTTGATCAAATTCACCCTGATGATCTGGAGGAGATGGTTATTAAATGGCAGATGACCATGTTATCCATAAGGGTGAAAAAGTTCATTAAAAGAATTGGAAGAAATAACTTCTCTCAAAGAAGAGAAGATGGAGCTGGTTTTGACAAAACCAAGGTGGAGTGTTATAAGTGTCACAAGAAAGGACACTTTGCTAGAGAATGCAGGAGTGTTGCTCCAAACAATAACCACCAACAAGCTCAGAATGGAGAATATAATCAGAACAAGAATCCTGCTCAAGCCCTGGTTTCTCAACAAGGAATGGGATTTGACTGGAGTGATCAAGCTGAGGAAGCCATTCAGAACCAAGCTCTTATGGCAGAAGTATCTGATCTCCCTACTGAGGTAAGTTCTAATCTTTGTACTAAATCTTGCATTGACACTGTTACAAGATACAGGGATCACAATCAAAGTATGTGTGATGATCTCAAAAGATTAGAAAAAGACAGAAGAGATTATGTGTTAATAGTAGAGAGATTTGAAGAGCAAATCAAAGGCTTTCAAGCTAATGAACTTCAACACTCTTATGACACAAACTATTGGAAGTGGGAAAAGAATGAATTAGAAACCAAACTGTCTAAGTCCTTAGAAGAGAATGATAGACTGAAAGAGGAACTGTCAAAAGTTAAGCGTGACATAGACAAGTTTTCCTATGCTTCAAAAGCAATGGACTCTCTTCTAAAGGCTCAGATACATGATAAGATGAAGCCTGGTATTGGATACAACAATACACCCCCTCCTTACAATAATGACTATATTTCTCCTACATCAGACTTGTTAGAAACTAAGGAGAAAAAGGACTTGTCTGAAGAAGCATTTAAGATAGATCCTTTGGATGAAGTAGTAGTTAAGGATTTGACTGAGAAAGGAGCAAATGTGAACAGGGATAGTAATGTGAGTAAAAAGATACCATTAGAACAAATATTATCACCAATGAGGGATGTGGGAAAATCTGGGTCAAGTCCAAGGAGATAGAGAAGACTAAAGGAAATGATAACAAGGTCCATTACAAACAAACCACAGTTGTGAATCCTGGATCTTGTAACCAGTGTGATTGCAATAAAGCCAAGAGCCTAAATTCTGGTTTAAAAAGAGGAAATCAAAGAAACTGGAATAATCAATGGGCTCAGAAACAAGGAGTTGATCTGAATAAAATCAATAGACCAAAACCTTGTTTTATATGTGGCAAGTTGAATCATTTGGCTAAGTATTGTTACTTTAACCCTATTAACCAACAGATGAACTTTCAAAGATTTGTGAAAAAATCTGTTGGTTATAGGAAGGCTGGAAAGAAAAATGTGATAAAGAAAAATGTTGAAAGCAAAGGCACTTTAAAGAAAAAGATTTTAAAAGAAAGTGTCAAAATGTGGGTACCTAGAAGTACTAACTGTGTTAGTACTGCTAACAATATTAGTACTGATAACATAGTTACTACTGCTAACAGTGTTAGTACTGCTGAAAAGATTAATGCTGCTAATACTGTTAATACCTCTTCAAAGGTTAATACTGCCAACACAGTTACTGCTGCTAACACAGTTACTACTTCTAACAAGGTTAGTACTGCTAAGCATGCAAGTGTTGCCAATGCAGTTAGTACTTCTAAAACCAATACTGATTTTATTCCAAACATTTCCAAGCCTATTATTGTAACAAAGTACTCCAAGAATGAGGAATTAAAGTTCAAAAATCTTGTCAAGAAAGAATGCAAGTATTTTGATGAGAAAGGGGTACCCAAGACCACTTTGGCTTGGGTTCCTACTTCATACTAATTGATTTATTTAATGTGCAGGGCAACCAACAGCTCAAGGGAAAGAGCATTTGGCATGTTGATAGTGGTTGCTCTAGGCACATGACAGGTAACATGTCATGCCTTCAGAATTTCAAGCATATCAATGGAGGACATGTTGCATTTGGAGACAATCTTACTGGTGGTAAGATAAGTGGAAAAGGTAATGTCACCAAAGGTAAGATGACATTTGAGGATGTCTACTATGTTGATCAATTAAAGTACAACCTGTTAAGTGTATCACAGGTTTGTGACAAACAACATAGTATATTATTTACTAATACTGAGTGTATGATTCTTGCTCCAGGGTTCAAGGTAGTTGATGAAAGCATGATACTACTTAGAACTTCAAGAAAGGACAATGTTTACTGTCTTGATATGGACAATGTTAATAGTGTTTCATCTCTAAATTGTCTTGTTTCAAAAGCTTCTGTAGATGAATCCTCTCTCTGGCACAGAAGGATGTGTCACATGAATTTCAAGACTATGAATAATCTTGTTAAAAATAACCTTGTAAGAGGTTTACCTTCAAAAGTCTTTTCATGTGATGATCATTGTGTTGCTTGTCTTAAAGGCAAACAACACAAAACTTCTCATAAGACCAAAGAGTTAAATTATGTTTCTTCTTATCTCCAGTTACTGCATATGGATCTGTTTGGTCCTACAAATGTTATGAGTATAGGCAAGAAATCTTACTGCTTGGTTATTGTTGATGATTACTCCAGATTTACTTGGGTATATTTTCTAAGAACTAAGGATGAAACTAGTGATCTTATCAAATCCTTTATTCTAAGAATTGAAAACCAAACTAATCAAAGAGTAAAAGTCATTAGATCAGATAATGGAACTGAGTTTAAAAATCATGATCTAAACACCTTTTGTGAAGAAAAAGGTATTGAGAGGCAATTTAGTGCTCCTAGGACTCCTCAACAGAATGGTGTTGCTGAAAGGAGAAATAGAACACTAATAGAGGCTGCTAGATCTCTGTTGGCTGATTCAAAATTGCCAATTACCTTCTGGGCTGAAGCAGTTAATACTGCTTGTTATGTCCAAAACAGAGTTCTAGTGGTCAAGAAAAAGAACAAGACCCCATATGAGCTTTTAAATAAAAGAAAACCTTTTATTGGTTTCTTCAAACCTTTTGGGTGTCCTTGTACAATTCTCAATACCAAATCTCACTTAGGTAAGTTTGATAGCAAAGCAGATGATGGATTTCTTGTTGGATATTCATCTCAAAGTAAGGCCTACAGAGTTTTTAACTATTCTTCTAGAATAATTGAAGAAAGTGACAATGTCAAATGCAATGAGAACACACCAAATCCTGTTGGGTCTGGACCTCAGTGGCTATTTGACATTGATTCACTAACTAACTCTTTTGGTTTCAGTAATGAGTATACAGGAACAGGTAGTGGAGGATCAGAGATCACACAAGTTCAAGAAAGTATATCTAAATCTGTGATTTTTCCCATACCCACAGTAAATTCTGTTGAAGACTGTGAAAAGGAATCATTTACTGAACCAAGTCAGAGTGAAGAAGACACTAGAGATGAGGAGACTCAAGAAAATAATGAAGTAGCATCTGAAAACACTTCAGTTGAGTTGCATGAATCTAATCTTGAGGCTGGACTGAATGAAGAACCTAGTCACAACACCAGAGTTCAAAAGAATCATCCTCCACAGTTGATAATAGGAGATATCTCTTCTCCTATGATGACTAGACATCAAAGCAGGCTTCAGGAAATGCAAGATCAATAGCATACAGTGCTTTCTTGTTTTCTATCACAGCTTGAGCCTAAAAAGGCACATGATGCTATGAAAGAATCCAGCTGGATAGAAGCAATGCAAGAGGAACTGTTACAGTTCAAGCTACAAGATGTGTGGGATCTAGTAGACCTTCCTAAAGGTCACAGAGCGATTGGCACAAAATGGATTTTCAGAAACAAAAGAGATGAAAGAGGTATTGTCATAAGGAACAAAGCAAGGCTGGTGGCTCAAGGCTATACTCAAGAAGAGGGTATAGATTATGAAGAAGTTTTTGCACCTGTGGCTAGGATAGAAGCAATCAGACTATTCCTAGCCTATGCTTCTTACATGAACTTCAAAGTCTATCAAATGGATGTAAAAAGTGCTTTTCTCTATGGCTCAATTGAAGAAGAAGTATATGTCTGTCAACCACCAGGGTTTGAAAACCCAAGCTATCCAGACAGGGTATACAAATTAAAGAAAGCACTTTATGGACTACATCAAGCCCCAAGAGCATGGTATGACACTTTGTCATCCTATCTCTTGGAAAATGACTTTGAAAGAGGAGTCATTGATAAGACTCTATTTATCAAAAGAAAGAAGAAGGATATCTTGCTGGTCCAAATCTATGTTGATGACATTATTTTTGGTTCTACAAGAAACAACATGTGCAAGGAGTTTGAGGATTTAATGCATCAAAGGTTCAAAATGAGTTCCATGGGGGAACTTACTTTCTTCCTTGGACTCCAAGTTCAACAGAAGTCAGATGGCATTTTCATCTGTCAATCCAAGTATGTGCAGGATATTCTAACCAAGTTTGGTTTCTCAGAATCAAAACCTGCCAGCACACCTATGGAAACACACAAGCAGATCACAGCAGATCTTGAGGGGGAGGATATGGATGTGCATCATTATAGATCCATGATTGGCTCTCTCATGTATCTCACAGCATCAAGGCCAGATATAATGTTTCCAGTCTGTGTATGTGCTAGATTTCAAGTTAGGCCAAAGCAATCTCACTTTCAAGCTGTTAAGAGGATATTCAGATATCTCAAAGGGCAACCCAGATTGGGACTTTGGTATCCTCATAACTCACCTTTTGACCTAATAGCATACTCAGACAGTGATTTAGGTGGGGCAAACTTGGACAGAAAATCTACTTCTGGAGGATGTCAGTTTTTGGGTGCTAGACTAGTCTCATGGCAGTGCAAGAAACAAACCACAGTATCCACATCTACAACAGAGGCAGAGTACATAGCAGCTGCAAGTTGCTGTTTGTCAGGATCGAATTCTTAACAAGAATTAATACTCAGAAACTAATATCAAAGAAGTTGCGGAAAAACACTTTGATATTTGATAAAACAGTAATCAAACACAGTATATAATGATCAAACAGTAAACTTGTATTAAATGCTTAAAGCTACAAGGTTACACACTCAACCTCAATATTGATGAACAGGCTCACCAATACGAATTCTACTTCTCTAGAATTAGGATCTATGCCTTGAGGTCGATTTTTCTCTTGAAAAAAAAAACAGTTATCTCAAAAAAAAAAAATTCTTTTTATCTATTCTAAACATTCTATATATATACTAATAGAAATATAATTACAAAGAATAAACAAATCTTCAGTATATCTTCCATGTATATCTTCTAAGTATATCTTCAGTATATCCAGCTGTCATTCTTTCCATCCGAATCTCTTTAGCAGCACTAACCATGATCAGCAGCATTAACTTCTTAAAGCAGTATTAACTACTAAGCAGCACTAACTACTAGCAGTACTAACTAGCTAAGCAGTACTAACTTTGTTCAAGCAGCACTAACAATAACTAGCAGTATTAATAGTACTAGCAGTAGTAATACTCAGCAGTACTAACTTTTAAGTCTTCTAGCAGTATTAACTTTGAACTAGCAGCATTAACCATACTTGATGAATTCTTCAGTTCCCAACAATCTCCCCCTAACTTGACTTTTAGGAAGAGAAGTCAAGTTCCTCAAATGCTTCCAAAATCTTCATTGATCTACTCCAATGTTAGGGTCCAGTCCCATGCTCTGATTAATAGTTCTTTGAATTAAATACTTTGCCATTTCTGAATTTGGTGCACAACTCAACTTCTTGTTTAACATGGCATGAAGCTTAAGATTTGTATGCTTGTAGACCCTATCCACCAAGTAGTACTCCATGTGGAAAGTATCCAATGCTAGTTCATAGACTCCACTCCTTTCATAGAGAGTCCATCCTCTAACAGCTTTGAACACATCTCTGATTAAGTGCTTCACTGCTTCTGGATTGAATAACATGCACAAGTATTCCATGACCAGCTTCACTATAGGTAACCCTGGAGCTGTCAACTGATCTGCATAAATTTTCATCCCCACGTCAAACATTTCTTCCAAATCAGATCTTGAACACTCTCTGACAATTTTGTTCCAGGTGCTGTATACTTCATACTTCTCATCATTTCTTTTCAATCTGATGTATTCTTTGCCATCCACCTTCATAATATCCCAATGAATAACTTCAGGAGGTTTAAATCCAACAGGTTCAACTGAAATAGGCTTTGAAATTTTATCCATTACCACCATGTACATGTTTACATCTGAGCTCTGTGATATTTCTTCCTGAGTTTTAGCTTCATTCAGAAGTGCCTCTTCTTCTTCAGTAACCTTTTGCTCTTCTTCTACTCTAGGCTTCTTTACACTTTTCTTTCTTTTAGCCATCATTTTGGTTCTTTTCAGAGTCTTTTGAACCTGCACTAAAGTAGCTTCCTTCTTCTTTTCTTCCTTATTCTCTGCCTTTTCTTTGATAGGAGTTCCCTCTTCACTTTCAGGGAATGGTTGATGCATATTCACATCATGTCTCTCCTTTGCATTCTTTTCAAACTCCACTCTATCCTTTTCATTGCTCTTCAGCTTCTCCATTTCTTTTTCATATAGATCCTTGATTTGATCAAAATTCATCTTCACAAATATTTCTTTCTTTACCCCAATTGCACTTCTCAAGAAGGTTATCATTTTGTTTCTTTCCTGAGTGGCAAGGTAAGTTTGTGAAGGTCTTCTCTTCTTTGCACTTGATCTGGCCATCATAGCCTTTCTCAAGGTTATTGCTCTTTGCTTGGCTTTCTCTGTTTCCAACCCTTTCTGGAATGCTTCATTTAGTTCATTGGCTAGTGCTCTGGCTATCTCTCTGTCTTTCTCAACCTGTTCTTTCTCTGCTTGATCTAACTCTTGTTGCAGTTTCTTTGCTAATTCTTCATCTGACTCAATCATCTTTTGCTTTTTAGATGGTTGATCAGATTCTATCATCTTTTCTTTCCCTTTTCTTTTTACATCTGCAGCCATGTCTTTCTGTTCTGATTTCTTGTCTCCCCCTTCATTTATGACCACTCCCTTTGCTTTGGGAGTGTCATTCTTTGCTTTTACCAGCATCTCTGCTACTTCAACCTCTGTTGGAGTTAACTCTGGTACTGCTGCTTGTGAAGTTTCAGCAGCACTAACAGTTTCTGCTGCTTGTTTTGGCTTAGCAGTAGTAACAGTTTCTGCTGCTGGAGTTGTTTCTGCTGCTGCTTTTTCTTCAACAAATTCAGCCCTTTCTTCAACAAACTCCCCCTCAAACTGTTGATCTATCTGTTCTGAGCTAGAATTCTCCCCCTTTTTGGAAGCATGTTTCTTATGTGACCTCTTCTTTAAAACAACCTGTTTTCTCCTCTGCTTATGCACCAACCTTGTCACCATTTTCTTTAATTTTGCAATCTGGATTTGTTGTGACAGGATGACCAACTTCATCTCTTCAATTTCTTTGCCTTGCTTGAGAACATCTTGATTGATGTTCCCCATTGTTTCCATCAATTCATAGTAAGTATATCTGTCCTCACCCTCTCCAGAAGTGTTACCCTCTTTTGAAGGATCATTAGATCTTTTTGCAGTGGAAGTCTTCTGCCTAGCAGAAGCACTATCCACCCCCTTGGTTTCTTGGCACCAGGGACCTTCAAATGATTGCTCATTCAAAGTTGCCATGGGGGAGGTCTTATTGATATTACCACTTTCCTCCTCTGTGCTAGCAGGAGTAGTGGCAGCCTCATCACCCATATGCTCTACCTCCTCCTCAGAGAGCACCTCCTTTGGGTTGGGAGACACCCTTGTGGTTTCCCTTTGGATATTCTCTAGGGGAGAATTCTCCCTTAGAGGGCTTAAAGGTTGTGTGGGTGATGGTACAAGAAGGGAAGGAGCCTTCTTTACCTGTTTTCTTTGATAAGTTTGGGTAATTGGAGAGGTTGGTTTTGTAAGAATGGACTGGGGAATTGTTTTTGAGTGAGAAGGTTGGGCTTGGCTAGCAGTGGGATGGTCTAATGAGGGCCTTGACCCTGCTGCCATACCTTCAGTGTTTTGGGACACCACCATCATTGTAGAGAACAATGGGGTGTCAACTCCTTCCGAGTCCCCAGCAGATCTTCTCATATTTGAGAAAACCTTGCCTTTTGGGGGTTTAGGTACATATACCCCAACAGGTTGAGGTATATCCGTCAATTCATGGTTAATTACTTCCTGAACAAATCTGGGATACATAAAGAAACTCTTTTTGTTTCCCATATTTGATACAAGATCACTGAAAATCATCTTTGAGAAATTGTACCTTCTGGATGTAGCCAAGCATACCAAAGCATATGCAATTGGACTGCTGAACTCACTCCATCCAGTGGTCTTTTTGGAGATACAATGCATTAGGGTATGAACAAGAAAACGCCATTGGGGTGAAAATTTTGCTTTTGAGAATTTGAAAACACCCAATGGGCCTCCATACCCCATTCTAGTAAGATTAGAAAACAGTTCATCATTAGAGATAGACATTATACCAGAGGCATCGTCTAGACGTAGACTGATGCGAATGACTTCTTCAGTAACTGTAAGTGAGTGATCACAGATTCTTGTCTTGATCATTTGCACACCATTTTCCACAACAATGGTTGCATTAGCCCAGAACTGCCTTTGGTGCTCAATGTAGATTGTAGGTGATACAGTAAGAGCATGAGCAATGTGGCTCGACTTCAGAAAGTCGACTATCTGATGAAAACCTTCTGCTTGTTTTGGCTTTTGGAGCATTGCGATTTCATTGTGCTCGTCAATGAACGCCATTGATGCCATTGACCTTGAAGATTCTTGCCTGAAAACTTTGAACTTTGAGAGAGAAAGGGTTTAGAGCGCAAGAGAACAGTATGCAAAGAGTCGTTATGAACTTTTAGGCGGGCAAAAGGTATTTATAGTATTCGGAATATAAGCAGTATTAACCTAGAGCAGTATTAACCACTAGCAGTATTAACTGAAATAGCAGTATTAACTACTAGCAGTATTAACTAACTAGCAGTATTAACCGCGAGCAGTATTAACGACGAGCAGTATTAACCACTAGCAGTATTAACTGAAATAGCAGTATTAACTACTAGCAGTATTAACTAACTAGCAGTATTAACCGCGAGCAGTATTAACCACGAGCAGTATTAACTGAACTAGCAGTATTAACTGAAATAGCAGTATTAACTACTAGCAGTATTAACTAACTAGCAGTATTAACCGCGAGCAGTATTAACCACGAGCAGTATTAACTGAACTAGCAGTATTAACTGAAATAGCAGTATTAACTACTAGCAGTATTAACTAAACTTACTCCTTTTAAACTTGCTAAATACTGAGTACTGCTATGCATATCCTGAAAAGAAGATTAGTAACACCAAGAATAACAATATACAGGTATAAACTCACTTTTTGAGAAGAAGTTTATTCAAAGTTTATCATTCCCACACTTGTTACCAAGAAAGTGAATCTACCCACATCAAAAGCTTTAGTGAATAGATCAGCAAACTGATTATCAGTGTGAACTTTGACAACTTGAATAAGTTTCTTTTCATTACAATCTCTTATAAAGTGATACCTGATTTCAATGTGCTTTGTCTTTGAGTGCTTGACTGGATTATTTACAATGCTAATAGCACTGCTGTTATCAATAAAGATTGGAGTATGTAGAAAGGTTACCCCATAATCCAGCATTTGATTCTGAATCCATAAGACTTGAGAACAGCAACTTGCAGCTGCTATGTACTCTGCCTCTGTTGTAGATGTGGATACGGTGGTTTGTTTCTTGCACTGCCATGAGACTAGTCTAGCACCCAAAAACTGACATCCTCCAGAAGTAGATTTTCTGTCCAAGTTTGCCCCACCTAGATCACTGTCTGAGTATGCTATTAGGTCAAAAGGTGAGTTATGCGGATACCAAAGTCCCAATCTGGGTTGCCCTTTGAGATATCTGAATATCCTCTTAACAGCTTGAAAGTGAGATTGCTTTGGCCTAACTTGAAATCTTGCACATACACAGACTGGAAACATAATATCTGGCCTTGATGCTGTGAGATACATGAGAGAGCCAATCATGGATCTATAAAGATGCACATCCATATCCTCCCCCTCAAGATCTGCTGTGATCTGCTTGTGTGTTTCCATAGGTGTGCTGGCAGGTTTTGATTCTGAGAAACCAAACTTGGTTAGAATATCCTGCACATACTTGGATTGACATATAAAGATGCCATCTGACTTCTGTTGAACTTGGAGTCCAAGGAAGAAAGTAAGTTCCCCCATGGAACTCATTTTGAACCTTTGATGCATTAAATCCTCAAACTCCTTGCACATATTGTTTCTTGTAGAACCAAAAATAATGTCATCAACATATATTTGGACCAGCAAGATATCCTTCTTCTTTCTTTTGATAAATAGAGTCTTATCAATGACTCCTCTTTCAAAGTCATTTTCCAAGAGATAGGATGACAGAGTATCATACCATGCTCTTGGGGCTTGATGTAGTCCATAAAGTGCCTTCTTTAATTTGTATACTCTGTCTGGATAGCTTGGGTTTTCAAACCCTGGTGGTTGACAGACATATACTTCTTCTTCAATTGACCCATAGAGAAAAGCACTTTTTACATCCATTTGGTAGACTTTGAAGTTCATGTAAGAAGCATAGGCTAGGAATAGTCTGATTGCTTCTATCCTAGCTACAGGTGCAAAAACTTCTTCATAATCTATGCCCTCTTCTTGAGTGTAGCCTTGAGCTACCAGCCTTGCTTTGTTTCTTATAACAATACCTCTTTCATCTCTCTTGTTTCTGAAGATCCATTTTGTGCCAATTGCTCTGTGACCTTTAGGAAGGTCTACTAGATCCCACACATCTTGTAGCTTGAACTGTAACAATTCTTCTTGCATTGCTTCTATCCAGCTAGATTCTTTCATAGCATCATGTGCCTTTTTCGGCTCAAGCTGGGATAGAAAACATGAGAGCACTGTATGCTGTTGATCTTGCATTTCCTGAAGCCTGCTTTGATGTCTAGTCATCATGGGAGAAGAGACATCACCTATTATCAACTGTGGAGGATGATTCTTTTGAACTCTTGTGTTATGACTAGGTTCTACATTCAGTCCAGCCTCTAGATTAGAGTCATGCAATTCAACTGAAGTGTCTTCAGATGTCACTTCTGATTCTTGAGTCTCCTCATCTCTAGTGTCTTCTTCACTCTGACTTGGTTCAGTAAATGAGTCCTTTTCACAGTCTGCATTTACTGTGGGTATGGGAAAAATCACAGATTTAGATATACTTTCTTGAACTTGTGTGATCTCTGATTCTCCACCATCTGTTCCTGTATACTCATTACTGAAACCAAAAGAGTTAGTTAGTGAATCAATGTCAAATAGCCATTGAGGTCCAGACCCAACAGGATTTGGTGTGTTCTCATTGCATTTGACATTGTCACTTTCTTCAATTATTCTAGAAGAAGAGTTAAAAACTCTGTAGGCCTTACTCTGAGATGAGTATCCAACAAGAAATCCATCATCTGCTTTGCTATCAAACTTACCTAAGTGAGATTTGGTATTTAGAATTGTACAAGGACACCCAAAAGATTTGAAGAAACCAATAAAAGGTTTTCTTTGATTTAAAAGCTCATATGGGGTCTTGTTCTTTTGCTTGACCACTAGAACTCTGTTTTGGACATAACAAGCAGTATTAACTGCTTCAGCCCAGAATGTAATTGGCAATTTTGAATCAGCCAACAGAGATCTAGCAGCCTCTATTAGTGTCCTATTTCTCCTTTCAGCAACACCATTCTGTTGAGGAGTTCTAGGAGCACTATATTGTCTCTCAATACCTTTTCCTTCACAAAAAGTGTTTAAATCATGATTTTTAAATTCAGTTCCATTATCTGATCTAATGACTTTTACTCTTTGATTAGTTTGGTTTTCAATTCTTAGAATAAAGGATTTGATAAGATCACTTGTTTCATCCTTAGTCCTTAGAAAATATACCCAAGTAAACCTGGAGTAATCATCAACAATAACCAAGCAGTAAGATTTCTTGCCTATACTCATAACATTTGTAGGACCAAACAGATCCATATGCAATAACTGGAGACAAGAAGAAACAGAATTTAACTCTTTGGTCTTATGAGAAGTTTTGTGTTGTTTGCCTTTGAGACAAGCAACACAATGATCATCACATGAAAAGACTTTTGAAGGTAAACCTCTTACAAGGTTATTTTTAACAAGATTGTTCATAGTCTTGTAATTCATGTGACACATCCTTCTGTGCCAAAGGGAGGATTCATCTATAGAAGCTTTTGAAACAAGACAATTTAAAGATGAATCACTATCAACATTGTCCAAATCAAGACAGTAAACATTGTCCTTCCTTGGAGTTCTAAGTAGTATCATGCTTTCATCAACTACCTTGAACCCTGGAGCAAGAATCATACACTCAGTATTAGTAAATAATATACTATGTTGTTTGTCACAAACCTGTGATACACTTAACAGGTTGTACTTTAATTGATCAACATAGTAGACATCCTCAAATGTCATCTTACCTTTGGTGACATTACCTTTTCCACTTATCTTACCACCAGTAAGATTGTCTCCAAATGCAACATGTCCTCCATTAATTTGCTTGAAATCCTGAAGGCATGACATGTTGCCAGTCATGTGCCTAGAGCAACCACTATCAACATGCCATATGCTCTTTCCCTTGAGCTGTTGGTTGCCCTGCACATTAAATAAATCAATTAGTATGATTGGGGACCCAAGCCAAAGTGATCTTGGGTCTGCCATTCTCATCAAAGTATTTACATTCCTTTTTAATGAGGTTTTTAAACTCAGAGCACTCTTTATTAGAGTACTTTGTCAATATGATTGGCTTAGCAGAATCAATACTGGAAGCAGTACTAACCTTAGAAGTACTAACAGAGTTAGCAGTACTAACAGGTGTAGCAGTACTAACAGGTTTAGCAGTACTAACCTTGTTAGAAGCATTAACATTGTTAGCAGTAGTATTACTTCTAGCAGCACTATCATTGTCAGCAGCACTATTTGTGGTAGCAGTACTAACAGTTTTAGTGCTTTTAGGAATCCACATATTGACACTTTCTTTAACAGAATACTTTTTCTTCATGTGGCTTTTAGTTTTAACAATTTTCTTAGCCACATGGTTCTTTTCAATTTTCTTATAACCAAAGGGTTTTTGCATGGATCTTTGGAAATTCATTCTTTGGTTCATTGGATTGAAATAACAGTATTTGGCAACATGATTAAGCTTTCCACAGATGAAACAAGGTTTTGGTCTATTGATTTTACTCAGATCAACCCCTTGTTTTTGTGCCCACTGATTATTCCAGTTTCTTTGATTTCCCCTCTTTTTGTCCTGTTTTTGGGGTTCATTCTTCTTACAAGTACACTGTTTGCAAGGACCTGGATTCACAACTGTGGTCTGTTTATAATGGACCTTATCAGACTTTTCCTCTGTCTTCTCTATGTTCTTGGATTTGATCCAAGCCCTTCCACAATCCTCATTGGTGATAATGTTGTTTTCTATAGAAATCTCACCACTCACCTTGTTCTTCTTACTCTTGCCAACCTCTTTCTCAGTCTTATCCTCAACAATTACCTCATCTAAGGGATCTATTTCAGTGGCTCCCTCAGGCAAGTCCTTCCTATCTTTGGTGTCTAACAGGTCTGAAGTAGGAGGAATGTAATTGTTGTTATATGGTGGAGGTGTGGCATTATACCCAATTCCTCTTCTTAATTTATCATGAATCTGATTTTGCAGTAAGGAGTCCATTGCTTTAGAAGCATTGGAAAACTTTTCTACATCAAGCTTAACCTTGGTTAACTCCTCTTTCAGTTTTTCACTCTCCTCTTTAGATTTGGTCAATTTAAGTTCTAAATCCTTTTTCTCCCACTGCCAGTAATTGGTGTCATATGAGTGTTGTAGTTCATTGGCTTGAAAACCTTTGATTTGATCTTCAAATCTCTCTACTATCCTCACATAGTCTTTTATATCCTTTTCTAGTCTCTTCAGGTCATCACTCATCTTCTGATTGTGATCCCTGTACCTTTTAACAGTGTCTATGCAAGTTTTAGAGCAGAGATTAGAACTTACCTCAGATGGGAGATCAGATACTTTAGCCATAAGAGCTTGATTCTGAATAGCTTCTTCTGCTTGATCACTCCAATCAAACCCCATTCCTTGTTGAGAAACAAGGGCTTGAGCAGAGTTTCTATTGTTATTGAAGCTTCCAGATTGAGCTTGTTGATGGTTGTTGTTGTGAGACATTCCACTTCTGCATTCTCTAGCAAAATGTCCCTTCAGATGACATTTGTAGCATTCTACCTTTGATTTATCAAACCCTGCTCCATCTTCTCTTCTTTGTGAGAAGTTGTTTCTTCCAGTCCTCTTTATAAACTTCTTAACCCTCATGGAAAGCATGGCCATCTGCCATTTAATATCCATCTCTTCCAGATCATCAGGATGAAGTTGTTCTAAGTCATCATTGATCAAAGAAGAATTTCCATGATTAGAAAGAAGAGCTTCAAATGCATAATCAGTGCCTTTATCTAGATTTGATCCATTAGTAGCATTAACTGATTCAGAGTTAGCAGTAGAATCAATTGATGCTGATAGGAGTGCAGCATTATGAACATATCCAGAAGGCTTCTTCTTTGCCTCCACCTCAGCTTCAAAAACTCTAAGATCATTGTACAGATCATCAAGTTCTTTGTCTTCCAACTGATCATTCTGTCTGAATGACACAGTGTACATGGTCCATTCATCTCCAAGGGACCTTAAGAACTTTCTGTTTACATCATCTTGATCAATCTGTACTCCCATAGTAGCTAGTTCACCAATTAGTTTATTAAACCTGTCAAAAGTTTGAGTCATGGACTCATTCTTAGTTGAGATGAAGTTTTCATACTGTTGTTTTAAGATTGCCTTTTGATTTCTCTTGGTACTTTTAGTACCTGAGAATCTCTTCTCTAGAGCATTCCAGAGTATCTGTGCATCAGTACAATTGCAGAATTGATGTTGATACTCATTTGGAATGGCCAAGAGCAGTGTGCTCAAGGCTTTCATCTCTGTCTGTCTTGATTTCCTATCTGTATCTGTCTTTGGAGGAGTTCTTTTGCCATCTTCACCAATCTTTCCTCCATCAGATGGGCCATTCTCAATGATGTCCCACATAGAGTAATCTGTGAGGAGAATATATTGCTTGATTCTGATTTTCCACATGTCAAATTCATTGGATCTGAGCATTGGAACTTTTGAGACCAAAGTACTGCTTGATTCTGTAAGATTTTCCATGACGAATAACTGTTTCTGAGAGAATTTTGCTCTGATACCACTTGTCAGGATCGAATTCTTAACAAGAATTAATACTCAGAAACTAATATCAAAGAAGTTGCGGAAAAACACTTTGATATTTGATAAAACAGTAATCAAACACAGTATATAATGATCAAACAGTAAACTTGTATTAAATGCTTAAAGCTACAAGGTTACACACTCAACCTCAATATTGATGAACAGGCTCACCAATACGAATTCTACTTCTCTAGAATTAGGATCTATGCCTTGAGGTCGATTTTTCTCTTGAAAAAAAAAACAGTTATCTCAAAAAAAAAAAATTCTTTTTATCTATTCTAAACATTCTATATATATACTAATAGAAAGATAATTACAAAGAATAAACAAATCTTCAGTATATCTTCCATGTATATCTTCTAAGTATATCTTCAGTATATCCAGCTGTCATTCTTTCCATCCGAATCTCTTTAGCAGCACTAACCATGATCAGCAGCATTAACTTCTTAAAGCAGTATTAACTACTAAGCAGCACTAACTACTAGCAGTACTAACTAGCTAAGCAGTACTAACTTTGTTCAAGCAGCACTAACAATAACTAGCAGTATTAATAGTACTAGCAGTAGTAATACTCAGCAGTACTAACTTTTAAGTCTTCTAGCAGTATTAACTTTGAACTAGCAGCATTAACCATACTTGATGAATTCTTCAGTTCCCAACACTGTTCTCAAGTCTTATGGATTCAGAATCAAATGTTGGATTATGGAGTAACCTTTCTACACACTCCAATCTTTATTGACAACAGCAGTGCTATTAGCATTGTGAATAATCCAGTCAAGCACTAAAAAACAAAGCACATTGAAATCAGGTATCACTTTATAAGAGACTGTAATGAAAAGAAACTTATTCAAGTTGTCAAAGTTCACACTGATAATCAGTTTGCTGATCTATTCACTAAAGCTTTTGATGTGGGTAGATTCACTTTCTTGGTAACAAGTGTGGGAATGATAAACTCTGAATAATCCCCTTCTCAAAAAGTGGTTTTTTATCTGTATAGTATTCCTGGAGTTACTAATCTTCTGTTTCAGGATTTGCATAGCAGTACTCAGTGTTTAGCAAGTTTAAAAGGAGTAAGTTAGTTAATACTGCTAGTGGTTAATACTGCTTTCAGTTAATACTGCTAGTGGTTAATACTGCTTTCAGTTAATACTGCTAGTGGTTAATACTGCTTTCAGTTAATACTGCTAGTGGTTAATACTGCTCTCAGTTAATACTGCTAGTAGTTAATACTGCTCTCAGTTAATACTGCTAGTAGTTAATACTGCTAGTGGTTAATACTGCTAGTTAGTTAATACTGCTAGTAGTTAATGCTGCTAGTAGTTAATACTGCTCTAGGTTAATACTGCTTATATTCCGAATACTATAAATACTCTTTGCCCGCCTAAAAGTTCATAACGACTCTTTGTATACTGTTCACTTGCGCTCTAAACCCTTTCTCTTTCAAGTTCGAAGTTTTCAGGCAAGCTTTTCACTAAGATCAATGGCATCCATGGCATTCATCGATGAACACAATGAGATAGCGATGCTACAAAAGCCAAAGCAAGCTGCAGGATTTCATCAGATTGTGGACTTCCTCAAGTCAAGCCACATTGCTCATGCTCTTATTGTATCCCCTACAATCTATATCGAGCATCAAAGGCAGTTCTGGGCTAATGCCACCATTGTTGCTGAGAATGGTGTGCAAATGATCAAGACAAGGATCTGTGAAAAGCCACTAACGGTTACTGAAGAGGTTATTCGCATCAGTCTACGTCTAGACGATGCCTCTGGTATAACTTTTATCCCAAACGATGAACTGTTTTCCAATCTTTCAAGAATGGGGTATGGAGGCCCATTGGGTGTTTTCAAATTCTCTAAAGCTAAATTCTCACCCCAATGGCGTTTTCTTGTTCATACCTTGATGCACTGTATTTCTAAAAAGACTACTGGATGGAGTGAGTTCAGCAGTCCCATTGCTTATGCTTTGGTCTGTTTGGCCACTGCCAAAAGGTACAACTTTTCCAAAATGATTTTCAGTGATCTTGTCTCAAACATGGGAAACAAAAAGTGCTTCTTTATGTACCCCAGGTTTGTTCAAGAAGTTATTACTCATGAATTGACGGATATACCTCAACCTGTTGGGGTATATGTACCTAAACCCCCCAAAGGCAAGGTTTTCTCAAATATGAGAAGATCTGCTGGGGACTCTGAAGGAGTTGACACCCCATTGTTCTCTACAATGATGGTGGTGTCCCAAACCAATGAAGGTATGGCAGCAGGGTCAAGGCCCCCATTAGACCAATCCACTGCTAGCCAAGCCCAACCTTCCCTCTCAAAATCAATTCCCCAGTCCCTTCTTGAAAAAACAACATCTCCCATCACCCAAACTTACAAGAGAAAACAGGTAAAGAAGGCTCCTTCCCTTCTTGTACCATTACCCACTAAGCCTATAAGCCCTCTAAGGGAGAATTCTCCCCTAGAGAATATCCAAAGGGAAACCACAAGGGTGTCTCCCAACCCAAAGGAGGTGCTCTCTGAGGAGGAGGTAGAGCATATGGGTGATGAGGCTGCCACTACTCCTGCTAGTACAGAGGAGGAAAGTGGTAACATCAATAAGACCTCCCCCATGGCAACTTTGAATGAGCAATCATTTGAAGGTCCCTGGTGCCAAGAAACCACAGGGGTGGATAGTGACTCTGCAAGGCAGAAGACTTCCACAAATAAAAGATCCAATGATCCTTCAAAGGAGGGTAACACTTCTGGAGAGGGTGAGGACAGATATACGTACGATGAATTGATGGAAACAATGGGGAACATCAATCAAGATGTTCTCAAACAAGGCAAAGAATTTGAAGAAATGAAGCTAGTAATTCTGTCCCAACAAGAACAGATTGCTAAGCTGAAAAGGATGGTGGTTAGTTTGGTACAAAGGAAGAAGAGAAAGCAATTCCAATTAAGGAGAAGGACCACTGAGGATGATGCTCCTAAAAAGGGGGAGATCAACATGGAAGAAGCCTCAAGAAAGGGGGAGCTTGATGGAGAGAAAGTTAATGTTGAGGGGGAGAAGCAAGCAGAAATAGTTACTACTGCTGACATTAATAAAGTAGAAGAAACTGTGAAAAAAGTGTTAACAGATCTTGAGATTGCAGAAACCTTACTAAAAGCCAAGAATGATACTCCCAAGGTCACTTCAAAGACCAAAGGTGTAATCATAAAAGAACAAGGTGAAGTGATCAAGGAAGATAACAGTAAGAAGGAAATGAGCAAAGACAAAGGAAAAGCAAAGATGGTAGAATCTAATCAACCAATCAAAAAGAAAAGGTTGGTTGAATCAGATGAAGCCCTAGCTAAAAAGATGCAGGAGGATATTGAAAAAGAAGAAAGATTTCAGATGGAAAAGGACAGGGAAATGGCAAAAGCTCTAGCTGCTGAACTGAATGAAGCTTATCAACAGAGTATGGCAACTGAAATTGCACAGAAGAAAGCTGCAAGTATGAAGAAAGCTGTGGTTAAAACAGTTGTAAAGAAGAGAAGACCCTCAAAGACATTCCTAGGTACCCAAGAGAGAAACAAGATGATTATATTTCTCAAAGGTGCTGTAGGAGTCAAAAAGGAGATGTTCTCCAAAATGTCTTTTGAGAAGATCAAAGAGCTCTATGATTCAGAGATGTTAAAGCTTCAGGGAAGTGAAACTGCTAGGGTGGATATGGAGAAGAGAATAAAAGAAAGTAATGACTTTGATTGTCAAAAGCCATTTCCAGATGAGCAAGAAACACCTCCTAAGAAAGAGTCCACCCTGAGAGAAAGTCTAAGGACTTTAAAGAGAACAAAAATGATGGCAAGGAGAAAGCCAATTAAAAAGCCTAGAGTATCTGAAGAAGAGGCTGATAAGGTTGCTGAAGAAGAAGGGGCACCTGAGTTATCTAAACAGACAGAGCCATCTAACACTGATGATGTAAATTTGTATATGGTAGTGATGAACAAAGTGCCTGAACCAATTTCAGCAGAACCTGTAGGAGTTAAGCCTCCTGAGGTGATTCTCTGGGATACATTGACAGTGGATGGAAAGGAATACATAAGGCTGAAAAGAAAGGATGAAAAGTATGAAGTGTTTAACACATGGGCTAAAATTGTCAGAACATGCTCTAGATCAGATATTGAAGAGATGTTTGAGATAGGAATGAAGTTGTATGCAGATCTTCTAAAGGCTCCAGGGATTTCAATTACAAAACTGGTAATGGAGTATCTGTGTATGATGTTCAAACCTGAATAAGTTAAGCACTTGATCAAGGATGTCTTCAAATCAGTAAACAGTTGGACTCTATATGAAATTAGTGGAGTATATATAGTGACTTTGGATTTAAATCACACTGAATACTTCCTAGTGGATAGAGTGTATAATCATAGCAGACTGAAGCTACATGCCATGCTGAAGAAAAAGTTAAGGTGTGTTCCAGATTCAGAAATGGCTAAATACTTGATTCAAAGAACCATAAATCAGAGTTTGGGATTGGATGCAAACACTGGAATTTAGGCCATAATAGAGTTTTGGGAGCATCTTGAAGAAAATTTGAAGAACTTGACTTCTCTTCCTAAAAGTCAAGTTAGGGGGAGATTGTTGGGAACTGAAGAATTCATCAAGTATGGTTAATGCTGCTGGTTCAAAGTTACTACTGCTAGAAGACTTAAAGGTTAGTACTGCTGAGTGTTACTACTGCTAGTACTATTAATACTGCTAGTCAAAGTTAGTGCTGCTTGAACAAAGTTAGTACTGCTTAGCTAGTTAGTACTGCTAGTGGTTAGTACTGCTTAGTAGTTAATGCTGCTAGAAGGAAATTAATGCTGCTGAAGATTAATACTGCTTATATGATGAAGATTCGTATGAAAGGATATACATGGAAGCTTAGAGATATACTTGGAAGATATACTGAAGATATTTTATTTTTTGTAATTATCTTTGTTTTCAGTATATATATTGTATAGTTTAGAATAGATAGTAATCTTTTGTTGATCTTCATTCTGTTAGAGAGAAAATCAACCTCAAGGCATAGATCCTAATTCTAGAGAAGTAGAATTCGTATTGGTGAGCCTGTTCATCAATATTGAGGTTGAGTGTGTAATCTTGTAACTTCAAAGCATTCAACACAAGTTTACAGTTTGTTCTTAATTATATTCTGTTTTGATTTCCTGTTTGATTAAAATATCAAAGTGTTATTCCGCAAACTTCTTTGATATTGTTTCTGATAATTAATTCTTGTTGAGAATTCGATCCTGACAGTAATGAAAATTGATATGCAACATCGTAGAAGCGGATTTTATTGAAGCAACCATAAATTTTTTATAAAATTAATTAACAGACATATCTTCTATCTATTAGTCTAAAAATCTATCAAAGCGAGTCACGATTAAGACTACCATTAAAAGTCAAACCAAACCTACGTTTTGGTTATCATGAACTTTTTGAAATCCGCTTGGGAAACATAAGATTCATAGCACATCACTCGGAAACGGAAATAAAGTGACTTGAGCTTAGTGGCGAACTCAGCTTTGTGGCACGTGCCACTGTATTATTTCTCTAATGAAGAGTTACATTTTTAGGTTCGTAAAAGGTGCAACAATATCGTTTTCGAGTGTGCTACCGTATTGTTTTCAAAACTTCAAAAGGTCCACCTGAATTGTACTCTGAAACTGAAAGCCCCATTCCAATTGTCAATTTAACAACCCATTAGCCCAAGTTCAATTATGTTTTTATTCTGTTTTGCTGAAAGCCCAAGCGGCCAAGCCCATGAAGCTGTATGGCTGTATTGATTTACCTTAGCCCACGATTCTTCTAACTGATTTACCAATCGGTTTTTACGCCTGAATCTCACCGGGAAATCAAAACAGCAAATCCAAATCCTTGTGGTCATCGATCAAACTCAAAAATCAGAAGCTCAGAAATCGAAACTCAGTGATTTAATTTGTGGATTCGGTCTCACTCGATCAACTCAAAAATCATCAAAGTCAGGTGAAGGACTTCTTTCTTTACCTGGCCGTGAACTTACCTCTTTTGAATTGCCATCTGGATTTTCTGTTTTCCGTGATTCAGACATCTGTATAGCAGATTGATAATATGTTATTTACTACAATATATAAGTACAGAGATGGATAGGTTGTAGGTTTAGATAAATTCATCCAATATAAGATGATGGAAACAATTGTAAAAAAAGGAAAAACAATGAAAACAAACTTGCAAATTTTTTCATGAGCAACACTATATCCAAAAAGTCTCTTCCTATTAGTTTTTTGAGGGACTATAGAAGATGTAGCTGGTGATAGAACGTACATTGCCATCAGGCCTTAATTGCAACAGACAAGTACCTATATCTCTTATGGTTTTGGTGGAATAGCTTGTCCAAATATCAACACTAACACCAGAGCCTGTAGTAGCATAGATGCAATGTTATTGATATGTACTTATAATCAACGAAAATTCATAATCACACTTCTAAATTTTCTCTAACTTTTTTTATTATTCACTGGTGTGACACCCTTCAGCCCTCCAAGGGGGTGACCCTGATATGTTCAGCTAAGAACGAAATTTTAAGACCTTTTCTCAATGATTTGACCACAACCTGCGAAAGAAGACAATTTAAGTTGTGCATTTGCTACTTGGTGAATCTCCACTGAGAACACAACTACTTGGTGAATCAAATGATCCTGTTGGTACATTCAAGTAATTAAACGTTAAGGAATACTCATCGTTCAAGATAAATGCCCAGAAAGTTGGTTATCATCTTTCGTCTTTTTACGTCTTAGGCTTCAAGGAGGATGGAGGAGGTATATCTATAATGAACATAAACCAGAAATCCACTATCAAAGATAGAGGCCCCACCATTGCAGGGTCGAACAATGGTTAATGTACAGAGTTATACATGTGTGTACATGTTTGTCTGTGCATAGAGTTTACATTAATAACACTTTCCCCTTCATGAAGGTTTTAACAATGAACAATATCATGCCAACGGGTGCTATATTTTATTCGTACGTCTTGAGTGCAAAATAGTACAGAGTAGATTGTACGCAGAAAATTCCATGTGACATCCCTTAATTCCTTCAGCATACAAAGTCTGTAACTATGACTGACACTGCAAACAGAATGAACAACGTTTTGTCACATAAAAACATTTAAAAAACAAAAACAAAGGGAACTTGTATTCAGTAACTTTCGTTCCACAACGAGCAAGTTGTATTTTCAAATACCAGATATTCAGTGCAGTAATATTAAGAAGGGCTTGATACACAATCCACCAACAACCTGTTATCCTTTTACGATGATAAGATGGCAGATTCTAGCATGAACATAAGTAAGCAAAGTGAACTGCAACAGGTTCATTGGTTAACAGTTGTTTAATTCAAGTATGGGGCAAAAATTAAGAATGTTGAATTCATTGAAGTGCTAAACCGGTAATCTGAGCATCAAAATATTGCTGAATTCATTGAAGTGCTAAACCAATAATCTGAGCATCAAAAGTAAACAAACTACAACTAGGTTGGACACAAACCTGATTGTATTCTGACAGGTCTCCAACTTCTACCGCTAATCGTGCATGAGTTTCATAGACCTGAAAGTTATATATGAAAACCACATTAAAAAAGTTAATCGCAAAGAAGTATATTTCTTAGATAACAGACTTGTCTTTAAGAATACATGATAAGATACAAGAACAAGCCTTTTATCCAAGGAATCTTGACATAGACTCCAACAGATATCACAAAATAAAGTATACCTTGGCAGTCAGCTCATTGCGTATCTGTTGTACTGTAACATCTTGGCGGATAGATTTTAACTGGTCACACTTATAAAGGTAGTTCCTTTGAGAACTTTGAACAACAACCAACACTTTTTGTAATACTTCTTCCGGTCTTACCTGCAACACAATCGATTCAAGATATGGACTCAAAAGCAACTATTTATTTCTCTCTCTTTCTCTCTCTATCTCCGTGATAAGACACTAATTTATTGTGTTCCTCTGCATTCCAACAGAAGGCAGACAATTGAAGAGAGCAAAAAACTTATGGTGGCAGGATCTGGTGCAAAAGTAAGGCGCAAGTAGCGTTTCTCGGTTTCCTGGCAAGTTCCTTTAACAGTAAGAGAATCCCAGTCAATATCCTCAACGACCCTGCTAGCACCATCATTAATGTTTTTTTCTAATTGCTAGAGCATATGCCCTTCTTGGAAATATTATTATACTTTGTGAATACGTTGTGAACATACTTTGAATCTACGAGATTTGGTATAACTTATGAACACCAAATAAACCTATACCTACCACTTGTGAACACCATGTGAATTTGTGAACTCCCAAGTAAGAAAAATCTTAAGGTTGCCTACATTGTATTAACCAATGAAATTATTAGTAAATCTAAAAATGATCAAAGTTATGTGTTTTGAGGACTGGGGTTTTCTTTTATGACCTGCATTTTCATTCCATCCTCAGCACCCCATATATAATATGGGATTTGGGAAAGGTGCTTTCTAAAGCAGACCCCATTTGGATCCTGGACCCAGCATGCAAGCATACACAATGCCTATACAGTTTATTTGTATTAGGCATATTTACGGTAATAAAGGAGAATTCATTTCTCATCCTAAGTGGTACTTGTTAATCCTTTAGGGAATGTTTGTGTGATTTTCCTTTTTGTATACCTTCTCCACTGCACTAATGGTGATATATCGGCTGTTCTCATCTTCATAATGTCTTATACTCTTCCAGTTGATTTCATCATAGGCATGTTCATAAAGTTCATTTCGAACCTGTAAAACAAGAGGGGAGATTGGACCCACAAATCTTCTCCCGTATAGGTACGACATAGGCATGTATACCAGCCTACACTAACACCACATTTTTTATATTTAATTTGCCTTGTTTGTTAGTATTTAATTATTAGTTTGTCTCATTAATTTGTAAATATTAGTTTATACCATTTAACTATTGATTGTTATTAGTCGTATTTTAATTATTAATTTTACAAGACCTGCAATTGGTTATACATACTCTTTAAGGTTGATATGGAATGAAATTTACTTTTCCAATGAATTACAACACCACTAAAATATTACTGATGATAATGACCTTCAACTTTCCAAACAGGAAATCTCAATTGCAGCCAATGTACCTCAGAAAGAGATTGGGAAGTATATCAAGGTCCATGGAGAAGGTTTGCAACTAAGGCAACCATTAACCAGCAATTCCATCTCCATTCTATCTCCATCTTAACAAATCTGCCCAAGTACGATTCTGCTCTTGTTTCATAATTTGATTTGCACATGGAAATATATGGTTTTCATCTTTCCTTTTCTTTCAAATTGACAACGTTGGAAAACCTTAGAAGTTAGTCTACTTGCACCTGTATTTTGATCATACTGGAAAGAAATTATGTGGTTTCTTCATGGTCCCTTCAGAAGATTAATTCTGAAATTTTGGTTTTTCTTCTATATCATTTTGTCTTCATATGCTTGCTGCAAACTAAATTGGTTTTCGTTCTTCACACTTTTTTCTTTAATTCTTCACTGTGTTGTGTTTTATAGGTTTTGTCTTCATTTCTCCTCATATCATATAAACAGAACTTATGTCTTCTGATGTCGTATAAATAGGACTAACAAATGAAAATGTTAATTAACCTACAAATCAACACTTCACTTTGTCATAAGGTTTGTTGGTTAGCTGTTGTCGATAACTTCATGCATAGTAGCTAGCAGGGTGGACCATTTTATATCAGTACATAAGTGCAAAAAGGTTACTCATGAGGGAAGTAGGATCCATTGCTATTCTATGTTATTTCTTATATAGTATGGTATGATCATTATATATTATTGCTACAGAACAAAATCAACTTACAATACACGACCTAATACTCGACAGAAAATGACAAAAGGTGCCGAAAAAGATGACCCCAAGTTGATGTAGAGTTACGAAAAGGTATGTAAACCATTTATATAATAAAGCATAAAACTTTTAAATATTTTTTATGACTAATCATTCATAATGTATATGTCGTAACAATTACTGTTGTAGAAAAACAAAGAGCAAATTATAGAGAGTATTATGCACGGAACAAGGAGTGGATAAAAATGAGAAGAATTGCTAATGGTGAAGGAAGTGGTCGATCTACACCACTCATAAGTAATATTACTATAGTAGAGACGACTCAGATGAATATTGAACCTTCACAAAGGGTGCCATTAGATAAATTCCTAAATCAAAGAATAATTACTTTATCAAATTTTTCCTGGATGATAGTAAAACAAATTTAATGGCCTTATGTGCAGAGAATATAACAAACATGTGTGACACTGTACCAAGAAACAACTGTGATATCACACCATCTCATGATGAAGTTCTTAATGAATTGAATACCAAGGGAACCCCTGTAACTGCAGTTACTATTTCTGAACGAAGGATGATCGTTAATAGAAATTATGATCAACGATACAAGGAAATGAGCAACAGTAGAACATGTGTTACCACACAAGAAAGCTCCCAACCCTTTACAACTACCATTCAGACCATAGAAAAGAAAAATGTCGATGGTCAAGAAGGAACGCCACAAACATCTTCGGCCTTGACCCTTGAAAACTTCCCTCGTAAGAATAGTACCTTATAATAGTATTTTAAAATAATTTGTAAACCATGTTTATTATTAACACTTTTGCCATTAAAATTTTTAGATGTCGGGCCTTCTACCCAACTCAATATCCTATTGTCAGTCAATGATGACCCCCAAGTTGATGTAGAGTTACGAAAAGGTATGTAAACCATTTATATAATAAAGAATAAAACTTTTAAATATTTTTTATGACTTAATCATTCATAATGTATTTGCCGTAACAATTACTGTTGTAGAAAAACAAAGAGCATATTATAGAGAGTATTATGCACAGAACAAGGAGAGGATAATAATGAGAAGAAATGCTAATGGTGAAGGAAATAGTCGATCTACACCACTCATAAGAACTATTACTGCAGTAGAGACGACTCAGATGAATATTGAACCTTCACAAAGGGTGCCATTAGGTAAATTCCTAAATCAAAGAATAATTACTTTATCAAATTTTGCCTGGATGATAGTAAAACAAATTAAATGGCCTTATGTGCAGAGAATGTAACAAATATGTGTGATACTGTACGGAGAAACAACTGTGATATCGCACCATCTCATGATGAAGTTCTTAATGAATTTTTAGATGTCGAGCCTTCTACCCAACTCAATATCCCATTGTCAGTCAATGATGACACCCTTCACCATGACTACTATGATTTTGTTTATGATGGTATCCCTACAGAACATTGAGTGCTACCAGAAGAGTATGCATGTGTTTACTGTGAAGCAAAAAGGTTAAGATTCGAATCATGTGGCTTTTGTTGCACGAGTAGGAAGATACAATTGGCGTACTCACCCATTCCTGAAGACTTATACGAACTGTTCACATCCCAATCAGAATGGGGAAAAATATTTAGGAATAACATTCATGCATACAACACGAAATTTCATTCACATCAATGGGTGTGACATTGGATAGTTCAACCGCCAATATGACATCAGAAGTATATACTTTTTGTGCACACAGAACGATATATCATAGGATTGAACAATTGGTTCCAAGGGTTGGACAACCTAGTCACTTGCAGTTATACTTTTATGATGATCAATCAGACTTCTCACATAGACTACAATGGCTAAATCTTGATAGAAACATTGTTCAGATATTGACACACGTTCTTGCTACTAACCCGTATGCAATAACATTTTGAAGCCTTGCTAAGTTAGGACCCCTCGACAAATATAGAGTCACTTTGAACGCATCAGTCGAACTAGACTAGAGGGTATACAACTGGCCGACCACATCTATGGTATGAGTAACACAAAATGTATCCTATGTGTAATACACACACATATCATACGCCATACTTAATTCAACCATTCTACAGGTTGCTGGGATTTGGGTTGAAGGTAATGACAACATCACTGCATACAAGAGAAGTATTTGTAACACCCTAAAAATAGGGGTAAATTTAAACCTGGATAAGGCTAAAAATAACATCATAAATAGAAATTAATCACTCAAAAGGGGAAACTGTAATAGCGTATACAAATGCTATGAATGGACAATAGGTTAACAATAAACTAATCTAAATCATTAAATCTAGATTATGGTGGATGGCGACCCAATTCTCCCAAAATCTCTATCCTTTTTTGTATGCCAATGCCCAAAAGGTATGTCTCCAAAAGATGCCATAATGGCCAACACTCGTCCCTCAAACTTTGGACGCCCCACCGCTAAGGGAACCTGTTATACACGTCATTTGAGAAGAATTGTTAGGCTTAACGCCTAGTGAGAACAAACAGTTTATAACAATAATTTGGAAATGATTTGAATATAAATAAATAACCTTTCAATGAGTTAAGTGAATAAAATGTAACGACATCCACATAAGAACCTTTCGGTCTCATAATATCTTATGTTGACGGGGGAGACCCGATTTCCATGGATCGTGGCGGAACACAAAAGTAAGCCACTTTTCGAGTTGTGAGATCAATACTTGGACCCATGGCCACGAACAACTCCGACTCATACTCAGATGTGGGGGAGGGCACTCGAGGATCCAAGTCATACTCATTCACTAGGATTACATTTACGAACTATGGCTAGTATCCGGTCCCATATAATCGTACCAAATTGCCTCCGAGGATCCAATGTCTAAACTAGTTACAAACGGGAAAGTAATAGTCTAAAGCATGTCACCATTTAATTGGTGACCCAAACCATGAACACACACATGGTCTACATCAATATTTCCCCAAAATTATTTGCTAAGAATTTCTCATCATATCATGAAACCATAAACATAGGTATAATACATCTATTCCCATTTTTACCACAAATGTACAAGACCAAGTTCATTTTATAGCTCAAAACATATAATGCTTCATCATATCCCAAGATGGTATAAAACCCCAAAAATCTCCAAAATGCTAAGTTAGGTCAAATAAATTTTAAACATGAATAGTTGAACAGGGAGATGATTAGGAGTCTAAAATCCTAGTTTTGACATGTATAAGGTTTTAAAAGGTTAAGAATGTACTCGCAATGTGAGCGTGGTTGAAAACCCGTGGGGAGCCGTGTGGAGCACTGTCGACACGTTGTCAACTTTTTCGGCTACCTCGCTCAACCTCCAACTAAGACATAATTCTAGGCAAAACCAAGAACTATGATCATACTACGAGCGATATCGATTTGAGGGAACAAAATGCTTACTCAAAATTCAGGGTGTTACAATCCTCCTAAACTCGGACACGATTTCGTCCTCGAATTCTGAGCTATACGAATAGGTGAGGATATCTCCGCTTCATGTCCTCTTCAGATTCCCACGCCACGTTGGCCCCATGATGATGTTTCCATTGCACCTTGACCATGATGACCACCTTGTGGTGAAGTTTCTTGGACTTCCTCTCTAAGATTGCGTCTGGTTCTTCCACACAATGATTTTCTTCATCCACTCTTATCTCCGAGAGGGGAATAATGCTCTCCTCTTCTGCCAAGAACTTTCGGATATAGGAAACGTGGAAGGTGTTGTGGATTCCGTTCATTTCTGGCAGTAACTCCAATTGATACACTTGAAGTCCACGCGTTTGAGTACCGTGAATGGATTAAGGAAACAGGGACTCAACTTCCCACGCTTTACAAACCGAATTATTCCCTTCCAAGGGGACACCTTAAGCATTACACGGTCTCCCACTTTGAATTCCATCGGCTGCCTCTTTTTGTCGGCGTAGCTCTTCTGCCGATCTTGAGCCGCCTTCAACTGTTCCTGAATACCCTTCACCTTGTCAGTCGTCTCTTTCACAATTTTAGGTCCGACGAATTGATTTTCACCCACTTTAAGCCAACACACTTGGGTTCTGCACTTTCGTCCATACAAGGCCTCAAACGGTGCCATTCCAATACTCGAGTGGTAGCTATTATTGTAAGCGAACTCCACCAAAGGTAGGTGAGAGTCTCAACTACCCCCAAAGTCGATAACACATGACCTTATCATGTCTTCAAGAGTTTGTATCGTTCTCTCGCTTTGACAGTCGGTTTGAGGATGGTACGCTGTACTCAACTTCACTCGAGTACCAAGCTCTTTCTGCAAGCCATCCAAAAAATTTGAAGTGAACCGACTATCGCGATCCGACACAATAGATAGAGGCACCCCATGTCTCGAAACCACTTCATCGATGTAAAGCTTTGCCAACTTGTCCATCGCTAGTGTCTCACGCATGGCCTAGAAATGAGCACTCTTGGTCAACCGGTCGACTATTACCCAAATGGTGTCGTGACCTCGCAAGGTTTTAGGTAGCTTAGTCATGAAATCCATGGTAATATGTTCCCACTTCCAGTAGGGAATCTCTAGGGATTGAAGACTCCCATACGGTTGTTGGTGCTCGGCTTTCACTTGTAAGCACGTCACACAACGCTCCACGTAACGCGCCACGTCAAGTTTCATTACCGGCCACCAATAATGTAGCTTTAAGTCCCTATACATCTTTGTACTCCCCAGATGGATGGAATACTTGGACTTATAGGCATCCTCGAGAAGAAGTTCCTGATTCCCCCCAACTTTGGGTACCCATACACCACCGTTGAACAATTTCACTCCACGACTATCTTCCGTTAAGAGCAAACGTTGCTTTGTCATAACTTCTTCTTTGAGATTCTCTTCTAACACGACATCTACTTGAGATGTTGATAGGGTTAATTTATTAACCCTATTTGTATCACTTTTCCTATGCATAAATGCCATTTTTTTGGAATATCATTGAGTCTCTTTACTTAGTTTTTATTTATTTGGAATAGTTTTTGTATGAACCTCGCTGAAGTGAAATCGCTGAAAATCAGGATTAATTGTGTCATTTACAACCTTTTAACCATTACAGGTTTGAGTCGCTGATTAGAGCAGAATCGCTGATGCTCGCTGATTGTTGAATGAGTTACTGAAGATAAACCAATTTCGAATCACTGACTATTGCTGAAGACCACTGATGCCAAGATCGTTGATGATCTTGAAGACTTATTTGATAAACATTTCCTTTGTTGGGCTAGTGTTTGGGCCGTATCATTTAAGACAATTATTTTAGTGTTTAAATGTTTGTTTAGCTAAGGGCTTTTTGTTTTGGGTATTTCAGCCCAAAGCCCAGTTTAATTATTATAAATAGGTTTTTAGGACAATTGAAAAAACACACCTCGAAACCCTCACCTTCTTTCCATTTTTGGAAAGGGTGTTGGCTTTAGCTTTGCTACTACTTTTAACTTGAATACTCTCCAAGGTTTTTCGGCCAATTCACTTAGCCGAAGGATTTTTAGTCCTTAATCATTTCAAGTAATCTAAAGTTCCGTTATTGCAAGTCTTTTACTTTAATTTCATTTATTTGCAAGCAAGTTTCCCTTCCCCTTGTATTTTCTTTCCTTTAAATTCTTGCCATTACATTTACGTAATTTAATTTTGTGCACTTAACTTTTATGTTCTCCTTTACTTTCTGCAATTTAAATCTTCTGTAATTTATTTTTCCGTATTACTTCAATTACAATTGCTCGTTTCTCAAGAAAGCTGATAACTTGCTTAGCATGTTTTCTCTCTTGAAATTTAATGCTTTCTCCTTTTACGCATTTTCCATCTCCGTTATTTAGCTTAGAAGTCTTTTCATCATTTATAAAAAGAAACCAAGCTATGACAGGCTGACAACCTGAGCTTGGGGTGTGAAGTCGAGCTGAGAATTGAACCAATAACACGTAAAAGGTATATTTATATAGTCTTATTGTCATTTAAATCAATTTATAAATATTTCATTAAAGATTACACTTAATCAATTGACAACTGGTTATTTGTATGAAAATGTGTTGATCTTTCAGAGATCACTTAAATATTTATTCCCTGAGATGTCATGTCGGTCCACACAATGCTAATATCAAGTTCTTAGAAACAACAACACAATAACGATTACCAACCTGTATTGATATAACAACGGTTACAAGGTTGATCGATTAAGGCTCGGATTTGTGTTCTCTGTTTTTCTCTCTAATATACCTTTAAGTGTGTGTTTGTGTGTGTGAATTGTGATCTGATCTTGTTAGAGTGATTGAGATATCACATCTAATCTAAGTGTGTCTAACACACTATCTACAAGAGCAAGTTGTAATATTAAACAATAAAACTAACTACTAAATATCTAGATATACAATATCTAGATATTATAGAGCTAACTAAACTAGAAACTAACTTAGCTTTTACAATACTAGAAACTAGATATTTAAACTAAGTTAACTTAATATAATAAACAAATACATTGATTACTTTGACATTTATTACAAACAACATAGACTTTAATATCGAGAGTCGACGTTCCGGCTTTAGCTTCAGATTGCGATCTTCAGATTGGATGATCTTGAATCCAATGAGACTGTGTCTTAACAATCTCCCCCTTTGGATCAAGATCATTACGAAAATGATTTTAGCAATTCAGTTTTCTTGTTCAGCTCAGAAGATGCAATCTCTTTCTCTAGCTCTGAAATCAACATGTCTTCAATCTAATAATCTCCCCCTTTGAAGAGTGGACGTGATTCTTGAAACATGTGATCTTTGCCATTTCTTGTGTAGTCATTCTCCCCCTTTTGATGATAAGTGTAACGAGTTCATCAAAACTTTTTGTAAGAAATGTCCTTCAGTTAGAGCCCCTGATTCGTCAATTCATAAAAGATTCATCTAGATCTTTGCAAATCCAGACAAATGTGTCGTGTAACACCTGAATCAACTAATGAATCAGTTAGAATGCCTGTTAGTAACACTAAGTCACTCAGTATAACGAATATACATTGGAAAGGAGTTGTTTGATGTTGACTCCCCCAGGGCTTCCATTTAATCATCGAAACACCACAAATGTTATTTCTATAAACGTTATGACAAAGAAAGTAATTCCTTGTGTGTTCGTGATTGTGTTAGAAAGAATTAAGCACTTGATGATTGATTATTAGGCTCAAAATTGTGTAAACCACTGAGACAACAGTAAGTTAAACACAAACTCAATTGTGCATGATTAAAGTGCGAAGGTGGGGCAGACTTCCTTCTTTTCAATATCCAGATTTTCCAAATGAAAATCAGATAGCAAATGTGCTGCATCCCCTTTGAAAATGTGAAACATTTTCTTGTTGAGAAGAAAATGAGTAGATGGTGAGGTTTGATCAAGAGTTGGCATGGGTTAGTTGCCTGTTTCAATAATGATCACCAAAGAATTGTGAATCACTAGAATGGTGGCTACCCGGCTCAGAAAAAGTTGGTGTAGAGTTGTGATATTCTTTTAACTCTGTTCTCACACGCTCTTTCTTTTAAACATTTGGCTTTCTCTAATCACACTCATTTCTTTTCTATTTGCACACTCAATCACTAAGGATTAACTTCTTGGGTAGAAATCACTGGTTAAGGAGGTGATTCCATTGAAGTTGTGTTAATTCCTAGCACAATGATTCTTTGTTTTCCTATGATACATGTGATGCTCAGATTGGTTTAACTATGTCAGTTAAAGCACAATTTAGATCATGAAAACATTTAAGATACACTCCCAAAATATAAAATCTGATGAAAAATCAGGAAGTGTTTTGAACATTAATACCAATGTTTTCCAATGATTGAAAGTTGTCCTTCTTTCAACCATATATGAGATGAAGATAAAGAATTGTACCTTTACGTATGTTATTACATCTCATGAAGCTATGCTTTAAGTCATAGACATATGAACTTGTAAGCTTCTCTCAAAAATTCTGCAAAAGTCTTATGTCAAGTCAAAGTAAAAATTATTCACTTAAAATTGAAAAGACAAAAAGCAGTAAAACTTTTAATGTACGAGTTCTGATCAGAAATAATCAGAAATAATCAGAAGTCATATCCGTACTCCTTTGCCTTGAAGAGCTCCCCCTAAATTCGTGCATTACAAAAAAAATTTGGCATTAAAAGGTACATGCAAAATTTTATGAGCTCCCCCTCGAAGTAATATTGACCACTTGTCAATTTCTTCTCATTCTCCCCCTTGGATCATGAACATTTAATAGAAGTGCAGATATCAATCAGAGTTAAGAATGAAGAAATGATGAAAAAGTATACAATTTAGAAAACTTTGATAGGTAACTACTGATTAAATCTTAAGATTTAGCATACCAAGCTTAGAGATAAGGAAGTTAAACCTATTTTCGTCTAAGGGTTTGGTGAACAAATCGGCAAGCTGATAATCAGTTTTTACAAAGAAAAGTTCAATTGTTCCTTTTTCAACATGATCTTTAATAAAATGATACCTGACATCTATGTGCTTAGTCTTGGTGTGTTGAACAGGATTCGTTGATATTGCGATGGCGCTCTTGGAGTCACAGTATATCGGGATCTTGTTGAAGTGGAAACCATAGTCGCGTAATTGAGTTCTCATCCATAAGATCTGATAACAGAAGCTAGCAGCAGCTACATATTCTGCTTCGGCCGTGGAAGTTGAAACACAAAGTTGCTTCTTCGATGCCCAACTTACTAGCTTGTCACCGAGGAACTGTACGTGTCCTGACGTGCTCTTCCTGTCTAACATACAACCTGCATGATCTGCATCTGTGTAGGCTGTTAGTTCAAAACTAGTATCTTTAGGATACCACAGACCAAGATCTGCAGTGCCCTTTAGATACCTAAATATGCGCTTCACAGCAGACATATGGATTTCTTTAGGATTGGCCTGATATCGTGCACATAAGCATGTTGAAAACATTATATCTGGCCTACTAGAAGTAAGATACATTAAAGAACCTATCATCCCTCGATAAGTCCTAACATCAACAACCTTTCCCGAAGGATCGGTGCCAATCTTAGTACCTGGTGCCATTGGGGTACCAATCGGTTTTGAATTTTCCATTTGGAACTTCCGAAGAATATCCCTAATGTATTTTGATTGATTGATAAAAATACCTGATGAAAATTGTTTTGCTTGTAAACCGAGAAAGAAATTCATCTCTCCCATCAAGTTCATCTGAAATCTAGACACCATAAGGTTTGCAAATTTTTTACAGTACTTAGTATTTGTAGAACCAAAGATAATGTCATCTACATAGATTTGAATTAAAATGATATCGCTTTTTTCCTTTTTGATAAACAAAGTGGTATCCACCGTACCTTTTGAAAACCCAGACTTGACTAGAAAAGTGGAAAGGACATCATACCAGGCTCGAGGTGCATGTTTCAGACCGTAGAGTGCTTTATCGAGAATGTAAACATGATTCGACTTCTCTTGATTGACAAAACCTTCGGGCTGAGAGACGTAGACTTCCTCCTTCAGAATTCCATTTAGGAATGCTGTCTTCACGTCCATTTGAAAGACCGTGAAGTTCTTGTGGGCTGCGTAGGCTAGAAACATTCTGATTGCCTCTAATCGCGCCACAGGAGCATATGTCTCGTCATAGTCAATTCCTTCCTCTTGTCTGTATCCTTTGGTTACTAGTCTTGCCTTGTTTCGGATAACGGTACCATCTTCGTCTTTCTTTATCTTGAAAATCCACTTCGTACCTATAATGGTTTTACCTTTAGGCTTTGGTACGAGTCTCCAGACTTGAAGTGCGTCGAACTGATTTAGCTCTTCTTGCATTGAGATCACCCATTCTAGATCAGCAAGTGCTTCTGATACTCGAGTTGGATCCAACTTGCTCAGAAAGGAGTCATGCATGCACATGTTCATTGATGCTGACCTTGTTTGCACCGGTTTTGATGGATCGCCAATGATCTGGATTAGTGGGTGCTCTTTGGTCCATTTATGTTCATGAGGCAGTGGATTAGATTATTGTATGTCAGTTGTATCATCTACAAATCCACTTGTACCTTCTTCAGTTTGTTCAGGAGGATTGATGGTTTCAGTTGAAGTGGCAGGTTCAAAAGGCTCAGCAGGTACAGCTTGATCTGGCTGTAGATTGATCTGTAAAGTATCTCCTACTGTTTCAGCTAATTCTGTCTCTTTATCAGTTGTCACTTCTTCAACTGTTGGAGTCGGCATTTGAATTGTAATCTCTTGTTGAATCGGGGCATTTGATTCAATAGGAATATCTGAACTGGTTGGATGAGTAGTCGTTAAGTCTTCCATCCTGTTAACCACAACATATTTCTTTACATTAGATCCAAGAAATTCATCATAAAACAATTCAAATAATAAATCTAAATCAGATAAATGGTTAGTAGAAGTTGATGCTTCATCTGATTTATTCTGTTGAGACGTAGGTCCTGAACTGAGTTGCCCAGAAGCTAGTATTCCTGTTATAACGGGTTCTGAACGTTGTTGTTCGGAAGCCATTTCTTCATCAAAGGTGACGTTGATGCTTTCAATCACCGTTCTTGACTTCTTCAGATAAACACGGAATGCAGTTGATGTCAAGGAATATCCAATGAAGATTCCTTCATCCTCCTTAGCACTGAACTTATTAAGACTCTCCCTATCGTTTATCACAAAACACTTACATCCAAATATATGGAAATATTCGATTGTCGGTGTTCGGTTGTTGATTAATGCATAAGGAGTCTTTTTGAACCTTCGATGTACCATGGATCGATTCTGTGTGTAGCACGCGGTCAAAACAGCTTCTGCCCACAAAAATAGACGTAAGTCTGATTGACTTAGCATAGTACGAGCAGCCTCGACTATCGTTCGATTTCTTCTTTCAACCACTTCATTTTGTTGAGGCGTTCGAGCAGCAGAGTATTGATGTCAAATCCCGACAGATTCGAGATATTCTTCAACCTTTTGGTTCTTGAACTCTGTGCCGTTGTCTGTTTGTAGAAACTTGACCGGTTTCTGCAGCTTCACCTGGGTCGTCTTTAGGAATGTGATGAGAACATCTGGTGTCTCATCCTTTAAACGTAGAAACTTGACCCATGTGTATCGCGAGTAATCGTCCACGATCACGAGTATGTACTTCTTGCTGCCTAAGCTTTGAGTTCGCATCGGACCGCATAAGTCCATATGCAATAACTCTAAAGGAGCATTGGTACTTTATTCAGGCTTCGGTTTATGAGGTGCCCTCTTCATCTTGCCCTTTTCACAAGCTGCACAAAGATGTTCTCTTTCATATTTCAGCTCTGGAAGTCCTTTGACGAGCTTTCCACTGACCAGATTGTTGATGTACCGAAAGTTGAGGTGAGAGAGCCTTCGATGCCATAACCAGCTTTGTTGCATCGATGCTTTCGCCAGTTGACAAACTTTCTTGTCAGTCTGGACATTTGATAAGTTTATTGTGTACAGGTCTGTTTCTCGAGTACCGACCAAGAGTTCTTCGCCGTCTTCATTGCGAACTGAACATCTCTTGGCTTTGAAGTTGACCTCTAAGTCTTTGTCACAGAACTGGCCTATACTGAACAAGTTGTGTCCTAAGCCTTCTACATAGCTCACCTTCTTGATAGTGATATTGTCATGTTGTACATCACCGTATCCCATGATTGGAGAAAATTGGCCGTTGCCAAATCTTACTGTTCCGCAATATTTGTCTTTAAAATTGGACAGTATCTCTTTTTGCCCTGTCATGTGCTTGGAACATCCGCTGTCCAAGAACCATGTATGACTAGTCTACATAAGAGAAATTACAAATTTAGATATTCATACGACAACATTGGAATTTTCACTTTGATTATCGAAGTGCGGGTCTTGAACTGATTTGTTCAAAAGCCTATTTTGACATTGATGTTCGGGTTTTGAACTGCATTATCCAAAAACCTAATTTTGACATTGAAGAACGAGTCATGATCTGTACATAATCAGAAGTCGCATTCTCTTTAAGCTTTGTGTGCCTGCAACACAGATTTAGCCTTAGGTACCCATTGGAATTTGGGTCCTTCTGTGTTAGCACAAGATTTTGGTACCCATTTCAAATTGGGTCCTCTTTTCTTTTAAAAAGCATTTGAAGAATTAGTATGAGATGAATGCACATGATAATTGCCAAACCAATCTCCAGAATCTTGACAAGGAATAGAAACATGTTTATCATAAATAGAAGACTTTCTAGCAGATAAAGATAACTGAAATAATTGCTTCATTGTATATTGTTTACGGGAAACAACAAGTTTTGAGTTCAAAAGAGCAACATCAGCAATTAAGACATCTTTACTAAGCGAAGTCTTGCTACAATTAACACTACTAAATGATATAACGGTCTTGTCAAGCTTCCGTTTTGGTTGCCATTGAGAATTAACTTCTGGCCTTTGCTTGCTCAGATCTGAAACATGTGAAACTGGTGAGTTAGACTTCTGAGTAACAAGCGATTGCTTCTTCTTAGAATGACCAGTAGTGTTCGGTTTCTGTGAATGCTGAGATATATTCTTACCTTTAGCAATTTTAGCGTTCACAGAGACTGAGTTATCAACTTTCGTTGATTTTGCACTGTTCACAGGCTTACTGGTTTTTCTTGAAGATTTCTTAACAAAGGATGAATGGTTAGGAAGTTTTGTATTAAAGTCAATTTGTTCAAAACAACCATCGAAACTACCGTTATAGTTAAGAAAATTAAGCTCTTTATTTGATGAACCAAACGTATCCTCAGAGTTTGAAGCTTTTGAAATAACAGAATTTGAAAACACAGTTGAAAAAACATTTTGCTCAATATTTATCAAAAGTCTTTCATCTGATAAAGAATTCTCGAGTTCAGAAATTTTACTTTCTAAAACGAGAGGAGGGACATATAGTTTACCTTTAATAGGCTTCGCCTCCATTTACTTTTCAGAATAACTTGGAAAGAAATCACTTGAAAGAGTTTTCTTCTTTTGATATATTGGATTTTCATCATAACTATTATTCAGTTTCGCATAACAAAATGGAAGATGAACTTTAGCTGATTTCAACCGTTTTTCCGTTTCATTGTCTTCATTCTTTTCCGATAGTTTAGTCCAAAAAGTTTTAAACTCAGGGATTCTGCGAGCTAATAGCATATTAAGATGATCCTAAAGTCCTGGCACTTCAGACATCCCTTTTTGTAGACAGTGAGGATTCTTATAACCGATTCCCCAATTGCCTTTGTTTTTCAATGGTTTGTTAAGATGAATGGTTTGTTCACTCTGACCTAATGAGTACAACTTCTTTTCCAAAGCATCTATTTTTGCAATTAAAGTTTTGTTTTCTTCAACACATGAAGAATGCAATTTTGTAAGCTCATATTTATCAATCTCACATTTTAGCAGTTTAGACTTGAGATCTGAATTCTCTTTAAGAATTATTGTCTTTTCCTTAGCGTTGGTGTCATTATCTTTATGTAAAACCTCAACCAATACTTTCTTCTCAGCAATTTCATTGCGAAACTTCTGTATCAACTGGTTTTTGTCAGTTCTAACACCATTTTCTCGCTCAAGATTAGATTCTAACTCTTTTTGTTTTAAACTCATGGTATGCATTTTATTCATAAACTCTAAATCTGATAGATTACATACCTCTTCTTCTTCATCATCTGAATCAACATCAGCATCTGATTCTATCTGGCCCATCAAACACATGTTGACGGCTTCATCTTTTTCTTCATCCTCTTCTTCTTCATATGAGTGATCAAGACAGTATTCATCCTCAGCCATCAGTGCCTTTCCAGTCTCCTGTTGCTTTGCAAGAAGCATCTTGTTCTTGTAGTAGTCGGAGTTTCTGACCTTTGATCTGCGGCAGTCCTTGGCAAAGTGACCTGTTTTGCCACAGTTGTAGCACGTTGGTGGTTCTGGCTGACTGGATCCTTCAGCTTTAAACTTTCTCTCTTCCGATTTCCTCTCCTCTAATCTCTTTCCTTCATACTGATACCTTCTCTCTTCAGGTTTCCTCTCTTCTGTTCTCTTTTCCTCAAATCTCTTCCCTTCATACCTACTGCCTTCAACCCTTTCTTTGTGGATGTAGTTGTTCGGACCAGAAGAGTATCTCTGACTGTTTGAACTTAGCTTTGTGTAGAACCTTTTCTGAAAAGCACTTGTCAGCATCATCATTGCTTGCTTCAGCTGATCATTTTCATCTGTGTCAGAGTTTGCATTAGCTTCATCTTCTTCTGATTCGTACACAATCGTCTTGTTCTTCTTCTTCCTGACTACAAGAGCGACTGTGTCATCAACTGTCTTTCCTCTCTGCCTCTTCTCATCTAGAATTTCATCCACCTCTTCTTCATTCTGTCGGAGGGTTTCATACACCTCGTGAAGTGGAATCTCATTCAAGTCTTTAATCTGCTTCATTTGCCTAGCAAATCTTTTCCATTCCGGTTGAAGAATGCTCAGGAATTTGACGTTTAGCTCAATTTGAGATTTTTGAACTTTGTTCTTGCTAAGTTCATTCAGCAAAGTCACAAACCTGTCATAGGTTTCTTCTAAGGTTTCTCCCACCCTGCCTCTAAATTCTTCAAAATTATTTAGGCAGTTGGAGATTTTCAGCTGATTTCCAACCTTTGAGCCCAGCATCATCTTTTCAAGTTGATCCCACATTTCTTTACCGGAGGCCTTGTAGCTGTCAATCTTTACGTATATTTCATTTGGGATTCCTTGTAATATGTATGACTTAGCTAATCTGTCGCCTTTGGCTCTTCTGAGGTTATCATCTTGTAGTTCATGATACTTAAGTTCAACCTGAGTCGGCACATTATCAACTACACGAGTCATCATTGGTGGTCTCATAACCCCTTCTTCTATAGATGTCCTGATGAAATCACCCAGCTCATGTCTGTCAATGAAGTTCAGAAACTGATCCTTCCACTGTTCGTATTCTCCTTTGAAGAGAACTGGTGGCTTGGTGTCAATTCCTATTGCAAGGGCTTCTCTGGATGTCATCCTGTATTGATATGCAAAAAGAACTTGATTTGATCTTAATCAGGCTCTGATACCAATTGTCGGTCCACACAATGCTAATATCAAGTTCTTAGAAACAACAACACAATAACGATTACCAACCTGTATTGATATAACAACGGTTACAAGGTTGATCGATTAAGGCTCGAATTTGTGTTCTCTGTTTTTCTCTCTAATACACCTTTAAGTGTGTGTTTGTGTGTGTGAATTGTGATCTGATCTTGTTAGAGAGATTGAGATATCACATCTAATCTAAGTGTGTCTAACACACTATCTACAACTTGCAAGAGCAAGTTGTAATATTAAACAATAAAACTAACTACTAAATATTTAGATATACAATATCTAGATATTATATAGCTAACTAAACTAGAAACTTACTTAGCTTTTACAATACTAGAAACTAGATATTTAAACTAAGTTAACTTAATATAATAAACAAATACATTGATTACTTTGACATTTATTACAAACAACATAGACTTTAATATCGAGAGTCGACGTTCCGGCTTTAGCTTCAGATTGCGATCTTCAGATTGGATGATCTTGAATCCAATGAGACTGTGTCTTAACATGTCATAAGTTTGCTACAGTATCTTTTTATTGAATTACTGGTTCTTAATCTCAACAACACTTTACACCTTTTTCTTCTTTTTTATAATTGATTTTCTCAGTAGTTATTAATCCAACAACCCAACAAAATATTTGCCTTGTTCGCCATCTGAACCAGCTTTTAAAGACTATACTTTTGAGAAACCATTGGAAACCTCTCCCTTTGGGATCGATATCCGGTACTTGTACCGTTATTACTTGTTTGAAAACGACAGTAGATCAAGATGTATACTTGCGTTGAGATCTATTTACATGCTCAATCCAGGGTTGCATAAAACCTTAACAACAAGTTTTTGGCGCCGTTGTCGGGGATAGGCAAGTCAATATTTTTTCTTTATAAAGTAGAATCTTTAAAAGCTAGTTTTTCTACCACCTTACGGTGCATGCCACATATACCTCTCAACGATCTTTTTCGGCTGGATCCTGATATTGAAAGAACTTTCAGAATTAGACGAAGATTACAAAGGGCTATCTCAACTCTAAGATCTTCTGACTCTCCTGAAATCAGTAGCTGGATGGTTGAACCAATTAATGAGGGTGTTATGGGTGGTGGTCCCGAACCCAGAGTAATAAATGTTGAAGATGAGGAGCAGAACATCTTTCGACTTGCTAATTCAAAAGATAAAGGAATTATGGCGTATGCTATCCCAGTTTTAAATCAATTACACTCCAGGATACGCAAACCCACAATTACTGCCACTCAGTTTGAATTGAAGCCCATAATGTTCCAGATGCTACAAACTAATGGCCAGTACGCTGGTTTGCCATCTGAAGCTCCTCATTCTCATCTAAGATCCTTCATGGAAATCACAGACTCTTTCTTAATTCCTAGTGTCCTAGATAATGCTCTAAAACTTAAACTTTTCCCATACTCATTAAGAGATAGAGCAAGATCATGGTACAACTCGTTGCAACCGGATTCTGTGACCACATGGAGTGAAATGGCAGAAAAATTCTTAAAAAAATATTTTCCACCCATGAGGAATGCTAAGTCCAGAAATGGAATATGCATTTTTAAACAAATGGACAATGAGGCAGTTCTTGATGCATGGGACATGTACAAGGAGTTGTTAAGAAAATGCCCACACCATGGCATTCCATACTGTATACAGCTAGAGACTTTTTACAACGGTTTAAATATTGCTGCAAAACAGATGCTTGAAGCTACTACAGGAGGTTCTTTTACAGCTAGTACCTACAATGAAGGATATGATATCCTTGAAAAGATTTCCAACAACAATGGTCAATGGTCTGATCCACGGGCAAATGCAACTAGAAAAACAACAGGAGTACAAGATGTTGATGCTTACACTACTTTATCTGCACATCTTGCTAATATGGCTTCTTTACTAAAAAATCTCACATCCAATCAAACTGGACAGTACAATGTCAACACCTCTATTCCTACTGTCAATTCTATACAATGTACTTACTGTGGTGATGTTCATTCTTTTGAGCATTGTCCAGGAAACCCTGAGCAAGTAAACTTTGTTAACAACAACAAGAGTGGACCTTTTTCTCAAACATACAATCCAGGATGGAGAAATCATCCTAATTTTTCATGGCACAATCTAACTCTTAATCCACCATTGCCAAAACTTAAATGGCAATCTCATCATCAATCACAACAACACGGGCAATCCTAGTTTCAACAGCACGTGCAACCCCGTTTTCAACAACAGACTCACAAAAACTCTCAGAATAACCATCAAGGGAATTTTCAAAATCACCAACCATCCTTTCAAAATAAATCCAATCAACATGTTGAACCATCTTCTTCCTTGGAAGCTTTGATGAAGGGATTTATGACTCATACTCAGGATTCTATAAAGAATCTTGAGACGCAAATGGGTCAAATGGCTCTAGAAATTAGGAAGAGGCCAACGGGTTCGATACCTAGTGACACAGAAATACCTAGAAGGGATGGAAAGGAGCATGTAAAAGTTGTAACACTGAGAAGTGGAAGGAATTTGCCCGAGAATATCTTAGGAGAATTAGAAGAATCTAGCAAGACAGAACCAGAGAAAGCTCCCAAGGAGTCAACTCCTGTTTCTATGGAACCACCCATTGAAGATACTTCAGCTCCAAAAAGGTCAGATTTTCCAGTTTTAGTACCCAATGACCCAACGGAAATCTCAGACCTTAAGAAAAGATGGATATGTCACAACCTGGTGATAGTCCCAAAGCTTATTATCAAACCACACCTGTGGAACCAATTAAAATCACACCACCTTTTGATAAAGAACCAGTTCTTGAATAGATCCCTACATCCACTCTTAAAAAATTACAATCCCTACTTCAGTCCCTCCTTACATTCCTTATCCCAGAGATTAAGGAACCAAAAGTAAGAACTACATTTTAAAAAGTTTTTGGATGTTTTTAAACAACTGCATATCAACATACCTTTGGTAGAAGCCATTGAGCAGATGCCAAGTTATGCAAAGTTTTAAAAAGATATTTTGAGCAAAAAGAAGAAACTGACTGAGTATGAGACTGTAGCTCTTACGGAAGGTTGTAGTGCTTTATTGTCCAGCAAACTCCCTCCAAAACTAAAAGATCCTAGAAGTTTCACCATACCATGTTCAATAGGAGGAAAGGAAACAGAAAAATTCGTATGTGACTTGGGTGCCAATATTAACCTTATGCCTTCATTTGTCTTCAACACTTTAGGTATAGGTGAAGCCATTCCTATCACTGTTACTCTTCAATTAGCAGACAAGTCAATAGCATACCCAAAAGGAAAAATTGAGGATGTATTAGGCTGTTTACCAAATTTTTCATTAAGTCCTGTATGGATAAATGTGTCTGTCTGGATAAATTTGTCTGTCTGGATAAATTGATGTTGTTGTTTACTTTTTTATCTGAATTAACAGTCTGAATAACAGAAATGACCAATTTACCCATGAATATGAGTTTTAAGTTGTTTTATAAATTGTTGTTTATTTTTTAAGCCATATATTCATAAATTCATTGATATAATCCAAAAATCAAACAAAAATTCATTAAGTACTTAAACTTCCAAGTTCAAACACAATGCAGAAATGTCGAGCAGCTATGGAGAAGAAACAAGTATGGAACAAAAATCGACTGAAAAAACAAGTAAGGAACAACAATCGACTGAAGAAAACAAGTATGGAACAACAATCGACTTAAGAAATAAGTATGGAACAACAATCGATTGAAGAAACAAGTATGGAACAACAATCGAGTATGGAGAAGAAACAAGTATCGAACAATCAGTAAAATCATTACCTTTGGAGAAATCGACCAAAGGACATTATTGTCTAGGGTTGAAATCGAACCAGCAGTTAATTGAAATACTGTAATTGAACCAGTAATGAACTCGAAGCAGTAAAATCGAACGAACGGGGAAGGTGAAATCAAAATCGAACAAGCAGTGATGGTGAAATCGAGCAACTAGGTTTTTATTGCGTGATTATTGAGTCGGAGGGTAGTCATGTCTTTATTTTTAAAGGGTAGAAATGTCAAAGATGTGTCTTAATGGGGACAACACATCTTTCCCCTACTTAGTGAATAAGCCGGAAATGTCTGTGCGAATAAGCTGGTTTTGTCATTAAGCCCCAAATAAACACTCCAAACGTCTGCGTGAATAAGATGATTTTGTCATTAAGCTCATTAATCCCCAAGTAAACACCCCTTAGTTCAAGTTGTTAAGTTTATCTTTCCAGCTGACTTTATCATTTTAGATTTTGAAGCTGATAAAGATGTCCCCATCATTTTAGGCAGACCTTTTCTTGCAACTGGAAGAGCTTTAATAGATGTTCAACAAGGTGAATTAACCATGAGAGTTCAAAACCAAGAATTGACTTTCAATGTTTTAAATTCCCTTTGATACTCAGTAGAGAAAGAGGAATGTTCTGCGCTGACTTTAATTGAATCATGGTATCAGGAGAAAAGTTTAGGAGAAATTTTGAAAATAGGTAAGCCTGATGGTGATAAAGATAACTCAGATTCTGAATATTTGGAAGAACCATGTGAGTTAGTTGCCTTTGAAACTCTAGAAAATTAAGATAGGAAGACCCTTGTTCCTTCTTTACAAAATCCTCCAGACCTAGATTTGAAACAACTTCCTTCTCATTTAAAGTATGCCTTTCTAGGAGATCATGGAAAGTTACCTGTCATCATCACTTGAATATAACCAAGAAGAAAAGTTGGTTAGCATGTTAAAGCTTCACACAAAGGCACTAGGATGGACCATTGCAGATCTGAAGGGCATAATCCCTACTATTTTTCAGCATAAGATCATCTTAGAAGATAAGAACTTCACCTCTATTGAGCCTCAAAGAAGACTCAATCCTGTTATGAAAGAGGTTGTCAAAAAGGAAATCTTGAAATGGCTTGATGCTGAAATAATCTACCCTATTGCCAGTAGTACTTGTGTCAGTCCAGTACAATGTGTACCCAAAAAAGAAGGAGTCACTGTAGTAACCAATGAAAAAAATGAACTTATTCCTACTAGGACAGTATCAGGTTGGAGGATATGCATTGACTATAGGAGGTTTAACAAAGCTAGATAGATTAGTTGGAAAAGAGTTTTAGTTGTCCATACGGAACTTTTGCTATTAGAAGAATGCCTTTTGGACTTTGTAATGCTCCAGCCACTTTTCAAAGATGTATGATGTCCATCTTTTCTTTTCTGATATGCTAGAACACTCCATGGAAGTCTTCATGGATGATTTTTCTGTATATGTGACATCATATGAGTCATGCTTACAAAACCTTGAACAAAGTTTGAAAAGATGGGAAGAAACTGACTTAGTTTTAAACTGGGAAAAGTGTCATTTTATGGTTAAAGAATGCATTTTTCTTGGGCATCTTATTTCAAAAAGGGGCATTGAAGTTGATAGAGCTAAATTAGATGTAATTGAAAAATTACCTGAACCAACAACTGTTAAGGGTATCAGAAGTTTTTTAGGACATGCAGGTTTTTACAGGAGGTTCATCAAAGACTTTTCAAAATTTTCAAAACCTCTCTGTATGCTACTACAACAGTGTGTGTTCCAGGATCTAGTTTCTAATCAAACAATCAAACAAACAAGATAAAACAAATCAATTACCTGTTTGATTTCTTTCAAATTCAATCTTTACACTTTCTCTCTCTAGAACTCTCTCTTTCTCTCTCTACAATCTGACTTCTCACACTTCAGTTCTCTTCTAAATCGTATCTTTTTAAAATACAAAGAAAACAAACTATTTATACTAACTACTAATTACAAGGAAAATACAAATACAAAATACATTGACTTATTACAAATAAACTTTGACTTTGAATGAGATTTGACTTTAGCAGCTTTGACTTTCTCAACTTTGACCTTCAGTATTCTTGATCTTGTATCCAACAGATTTATGCTCTAACAATCTCCCCCTTTGGATTCAAGATCATTGTTGAAAGATTTAGCAATTAAATCTTCATTTTAAGCTCTGTCTGAACAATCTCCCCTTTTCCTTTAACAGTCTTCTTTCCAAAGTTATCTTCAAATGATGAACAATCTCCCCAAAGCTCTCATAGAACGCTTTCAGACTTTGGAAAGAAATTATCTTCAGAATCAGCTTGAATTGATTTTCAGCAAATAATCTTCAAAGAAAAATTCCTCAAAACTTCAGAAATTCTTTGATTGTCTTCAAATCTTCCCTTTGAACTTTCTGACTTGAACATTTCAGAAAATCAACTTCACAAAACTTTATCAGATCTTGATATCATCTCTTCCAAACTTCAAAACTTTAACATTTCTTCATATCATCTCCCCCTTTTTGATGATTTGAGCATCTATATCATCAAAACTTTGCTTCCAAGAAATGTCTTTGATCACTCTGATTTGTTCAAGAGCCTCTGAGTCACCGTCAATCCAAACAATGTATTCATCCAGATCTTTTCAAATCTAGACAAAATAAAAACATGTAACTCCTGAATCAACATATGAATCAGTTAATATGCCTGTCAGTAACACAAAGTCACTGTGTGTAACGAATACACAATATAAAGGAGCTTTTTGATGTTCACTCCCCCAGGGCTTCCATCCAATCATCGAAATACCACAAAGGCAATTTCTATGAATGTTATGACAAAGAAACGAATTCTTTGTGTGCTCGTGCAAGTGTAGAAAGAATTAAGCACGATGATTGCTTTTTAATAAGGCTCAAAGTTATGTAAACCACTGAGACAACAGTAGATAAACATAGACTCAATTGTGCATGATTGAAGTGCGAAGGTGGGGCAGACTTCCTTCTCTTTCAATATCCAGATTTTCCAAATGAAAACCAGATAGATTATATGCTGCGTCCCCTTGAAAATGTGAAACATCTTCTTTTTGAGAAGAAAATGAGTAGTTGGTGGGGTATTAAGCAAGAGTTGGCATGGGCTATTTGCCTGATTCAATAACATTCACCAAAGAATTGTGAAGCATTAGTAATGTGGCTGCCCGGCTCAGAAAGTAGTTGGTGCAGAGTTTGATATATTCTTTTACTCTGATCTCACACCCTCTTTCTTTTTAATCAATAAGCTCACTACTAACCAAACTCTGTTGGGAACTGAAGATTCTACTAAGTGTAGTTACTACTGCTAGTACAAATGTAGTTACTACTGCCAGAACAAGTTGAAGATTAATACTGCTAAGTGTTACTACTGCTAGTAGAATTACTACTGCTAGTTAAAGTTAGTACTGCTTGAACAAAGTTAGTACTGCTTAGCTAGTTAGTACTGCTAGTAGTTAATACTGCTAGTAGTTAATGCTGCTACTTGAAGTTAATGCTGCTGAGCATTATTAGTGCTGCTAAAGAGATACGAATACTACAGCTGGATATACTGAAGATATACTTAGAAGATATACATGGAAGATATACTGAAGATTTGTTTATTCTTTGTAATTATCTTTTTATTAGTATATGTATAGAATATTTAGAATAGAAAAACAGAACTTTTTGATAATTGTTTTTCAAGAGAAAAATCGACCTCAAGGCATAGATCCTAATTCTAGAGAAGTAGAATTCGTATTGGTGAGCCTGTTCATCAATATTGAGGTTGAGTGTGTAATCTGGTAACTTTAAGCATTCAATACAAGTTTACTGTTTGATCATTATATACTGTGTTTGATTACTGTTTTATTAAATATCAAAGTGTTTTTCCGCAACTTCTTTGATATTAGTTTCTGAGTATTAATTCTTGTTAAGAATTCGATCCTGACAAGTGGTATCAGAGCCAATTCTCTCAGAAACAGTTATTCATCATGGAAAATCTTACAGAATCAAGCAGTACTTTGGTCTCAAAAGTTCCAATGCTCAGATCCAATGAATTTGACATGTGGAAAATCAGAATCAAGCAATATATTCTCCTCACAGATTACTCTATGTGGGACATCATTGAGAATGGCCCATCTGAAGGAGGAAAGATTGGTGAAGATGGCAAAAGAACTCCTCCAAAGACAGATACAGATAGGAAATCAAGACAGACAGAGATGAAAGCCTTGAGCACACTGCTCTTGGCCATTCCAAATGAGTATCAACACCAATTCTGCAATTGTACTGATGCACAGATGCTCTGGAATGCTCTAGAGAAGAGATTCTCAGGTACTAAAAGTACCAAGAGAAATCAAAAGGCAATCTTAAAACAACAGTATGAAAACTTCATCTCAACTAAGAATGAGTCCATGACTCAAACTTTTGACAGGTTTAATAAACTAATTGGTGAACTAGCTACTATGGGAGTACAGATTGATCAAGATGATGTGAACAGAAAGTTCTTAAGGTCCCTTGGAGATGAATGGACCATGTACACTGTGTCATTCAGACAGAATGATCAGTTGGAAGACAAAGAACTTGATGATCTGTACAATGATCTTAGAGTTTTTGAAGCTGAGGTGGAGGCAAAGAAGAAGCCTTCTGGATATGTTCATAATGCTGCACTCCTATCAGCATCAATTGATTCTACTGCTAACTCTGAATCAGTTAATGCTACTAATGGATCAAATCTAGATAAAGGCACTGATTATGCATTTGAAGCTCTTCTTTCTAATCATGGAAATTCTTCTTTGATCAATGATGACTTAGAACAACTTCATCCTGATGATCTGGAAGAGATGGATATTAAATGGCAAATGGCCATGCTCTCCATGAGGGTTAAGAAGTTTATAAAGAGGACTGGAAGAAACAACTTCTCACAAAGAAGAGAAGATGGAGCAGGGTTTGATAAATCAAAGGTAGAATGCTACAAATGTCATCTTAAGGGACATTTTGCTAGAGAGTGCAAAAGTGGAATGTCTCACAACAACAACCATCAACAAGCTCAATCTGGAAGCTTCAATAACAATAGAAACTCTGCTCAAGCCCTTGTTTCTCAACAAGGAATGGGGTTTGATTGGAGTGATCATGCAGAAGAAGCTATTCAGAATCAAGCTCTTATGGCTAAAGTATCTGATCTCCCATCTGAGGTAAGTTCTAATCTCTGCTCTAAAACTTGCATAGACACTGTTAAAAGGTACAGGGATCACAATCAGAAGATGAGTGATGACCTGAAGAGACTAGAAAAGGATATAAAAGACTATGTAAGGATAGTAGAGAGATTTGAAGATCAAATCAAAGGTTTTCAAGCCAATGAACTACAACACTCATATGACACTAATTACTGGAAGTGGGAGAAAAAGGATTTAGAACTTAAACTGACCAAATCTAAAGAGGAGAGTGAAAAACTGAAAGAGGAGTTAACCAAGGTTAAGCTTGATGTAGAAAAGTTTTCCAATGCTTCTAAAGCAATGGACTCCTTACTGCAAAATCAGATTCATGATAAATTAAGAAGAGGAATTGGGTATAATGCCACACCTCCACCATATAACAACAATTACATTCCTCCTACTTCAGACCTGTTAGACACCAAAGATAGGAAGGACTTGCCTGAGGGAGCCACTGAAATAGATCCCTTAGATGAGGTAATTGTTAAGGATAAGACTGAGAAAGAGGTTGGCAAGAGTAAGAAGAACAAGGTGAGTGGTGAGACTTCTATAGAAAACAACATTATCACCAATGAGGATTGTGGAAGGGCTTGGATCAAATCCAAGAACATAGAGAAGACAGAGGAAAAGTCTGGTAAGGTCCATTATAAACAGACCACAGTTGTGAATCCAGGTCCTTGCAAACAGTGTACTTGTAAGAAGAATAAACCCCAAAAACAGGACAAAAAGAGGGGAAATCAAAGAAATTGGAATAATCAATGGGCACATAAACAAGGGGTTGATCTGAGTAAAATCAATAGACCAAAACCTTGCTTTATCTGTGGCAAATTGAATCATCTTGCAAAATTCTGTTATTTCAATCCTATGAACCAAAGAATGAATTTCCAAAGATCCATGCAAAAACCCTTTGGTTATAAGAAAATTGAAAAAAACCATTTGGCTAAGAAAAATGTTAAAACTAAAAGCCACATGAAGAAAAAGTATTCTGTTAAAGAAAGTGTCAATATGTGGATTCCTAAAAGCACTAAAACTGTTAGTACTGCTACCACAAATAGTGCTGCTGACAATGATAGTGCTGCTAGAAGTAATACTACTGCTAACAATGTTAATGCTGCTAACAAGGTTAGTACTGCTAAACTTGTTAGTACTGCTACACCTGTTAGTACTGCTACACCTGTTAGTACTGCTACACCTGTTAGTACTGCTAACTCTGTTAGTACTTCTAAGGTTAGTACTGCTTCCAGTATTGATTCTGCTAAGCCAATCATATTGACAAAGTACTCTAATAAAGAGTGCTCTGAGTTTAAAAACCTCATTAAAAAGGAATGTAAATACTTTGATGAGAAGGGCAGACCCAAGATCACTTTGGCTTGGGTCCCCAATCATACTAATTGATTTATTTAATGTGCAGGGCAACCAACAGCTCAAGGGAAAGAGCATATGGCACGTTGATAGTGGTTGCTCTAGGCACATGACTGGCAACATGTCATGCCTTCAGGATTTCAAGCAAATTAATGGAGGACATGTTGCATTTGGAGACAATCTTACTGGTGGTAAGATAAGTGGAAAAGGTAATGTCACCAAAGGTAAGATGACATTTGAGGATGTCTACTATGTTGATCAATTAAAGTACAACCTGTTAAGTGTATCACAGGTTTGTGACAAACAACATAGTATATTATTTACTAATACTGAGTGTATGATTCTTGCTCCAGGGTTCAAGGTAGTTGATGAAAGCAAGATACTACTTAGAACTCCAAGGAAGGACAATGTTTACTGTCTTGATTTGGACAATGTTGATAGTGATTCATCTTTAAATTGTCTTGTTTCAAAAGCTTCTATAGATGAATCCTCCCTTTGGCACAGAAGGATGTGTCACATGAATTACAAGACTATGAACAATCTTGTTAAAAATAACCTTGTAAGAGGTTTACCTTCAAAAGTCTTTTCATGTGATGATCATTGTGTTGCTTGTCTCAAAGGCAAACAACACAAAACTTCTCATAAGACCAAAGAGTTAAATTCTGTTTCTTCTTGTCTCCAGTTATTGCATATGGATCTGTTTGGTCCTACAAATGTTATGAGTATAGGCAAGAAATCTTACTGCTTGGTTATTGTTGATGATTACTCCAGGTTTACTTGGGTATATTTTCTAAGGACTAAGGATGAAACAAGTGATCTTATCAAATCCTTTATTCTAAGAATTGAAAACCAAACTAATCAAAGAGTAAAAGTCATTAGATCAGATAATGGAACTGAATTTAAAAATTATGATTTAAACACTTTTTGTGAACAAAAAGGTATTGAGAGACAATATAGTGCTCCTAGGACTCCTCAACAGAATGGTGTTGCTGAAAGGAGAAATAGGACACTAATAGAGGCTGCTAGATCTCTGTTGGCTGATTCAAAATTGCCAATTACATTCTGGGCTGAAGCAGTTAATACTGCTTGTTATGTCCAAAACAGAGTTCTAGTGGTCAAGCAAAAGAACAAGACCCCATATGAGCTTTTAAATCAAAGAAAACCTTTTATTGGTTTCTTCAAACCTTTTGGGTGTCCTTGTACAATTCTAAATACCAAATCTCACTTAGGTAAGTTTGATAGCAAAGCTGATGATGGATTTCTTGTTGGATACTCATCTCAGAGTAAGGCCTACAGAGTTTTTAACTCTTCTTCTAGAATAATTGAAGAAAGTGACAATGTCAAATGCAATGAGAACACACCAAATCCTGTTGGGTCTGGACCTCAATGGCTATTTGACATTGATTCACTAACTAACTCTTTTGGTTTCAGTAATGAGTATATAGGAACAGATGGTGGAGAATCAGAGATCACACAAGTTCAAGAAAGTATATCTAAATCTGTGATTTTTCCCATACCCACAGTAAATGAAGACTGTGAAAAGGAATCATTTACTGAACCAAGTCAGGGTGAAGAAGACTCTAGAGATGAGGAGACTCAAGAATCAGAAGTGACATCTGAAACCACTTCAGTTGAGTTGCATGACTCTAATCTAGAGGCTGGACTGAATGAAGAACCTAGTCATAACACCAGAGTTCAAAAGAATCATCCTCCACAGCTGGTAATAGGAGATATCTCTTCTCCCATGATGACTAGACATCAAAGCAGGCTTCAGGAAATGCAAGATCAACAGCATACAGTGCTCTCATGTTTTCTATCCCAGCTTGAGCCTAAAAAGGCACATGATGCTATGAAAGAATCTAGCTGGATAGAAGCAATGCAAGAAGAATTGTTACAGTTCAAGCTACAAGATGTGTGGGATCTAGTAGACCTTCCTAAAGGTCACAGAGCAATTGGCACAAAATGGATCTTCAGAAACAAGAGAGATGAAAGAGGTATTGTTATAAGGAACAAAGCAAGGTTGGTGGCTCAAGGCTATACTCAAGAAGAGGGTATAGATTATGAAGAAGTTTTTGCACCTGTAGCTAGGATAGAAGCAATCAGACTATTCCTAGCCTATGCTTCTTACATGAACTTCAAAGTCTACCAAATGGATGTAAAAAGTGCTTTTCTCTATGGGTCAATTGAAGAAGAAGTATATGTCTGTCAACCACCAGGGTTTGAAAACCCAAGCTATCCAGACAGAGTATACAAATTAAAGAAAGCACTTTATGGACTACATCAAGCCCCAAGAGCATGGTATGACACTCTGTCATCCTATCTCTTGGAAAATGACTTTGAAAGAGGAGTCATTGATAAGACTCTATTTATCAAAAGAAAGAAGAAGGATATCTTGCTGGTCCAAATCTATGTTGATGACATTATCTTTGGATCTACAAGAAACAACATGTGCAAGGAATTTGAGGATTTAATGCATCAAAGGTTCAAAATGAGTTCCATGGGGGAACTTACTTTCTTCCTTGGACTCCAAGTCCAACAGAAGTCAGATGGCATTTTTATATGTCAATCCAAGTATGTGCAGGATATTCTAACCAAGTTTGGTTTCTCAGAATCAAAACCTGCCAGCACACCTATGGAAACACACAAGCAGATCACAGCAGATCTTGAGGGGGAGGATATGGATGTACATCTTTATAGATCCATGATTGGCTCTCTCATGTATCTCACAGCATCAAGGCCAGATATTATGTTTCCAGTCTGTGTATGTGCAAGATTTCAAGTTAGGCCAAAGCAATCTCACTTTCAAGCTGTTAAGAGGATATTCAGATATCTCAAAGGGCACCCTAGATTGGGACTTTGGTATCCTCATAACTCACCTTTTGACCTAATAGCATACTCAGACAGTGATCTAGGTGGGGCAAACTTGGACAGAAAATCTACTTCTGGAGGATGTCAGTTCTTGGGTGCTAGACTAGTCTCATGGCAGTGCAAGAAACAAACCACAGTATCCACATCTACAACAGAGGCAGAGTACATAGCAGCTGCAAGTTGCTGTTCTCAAGTCTTATGGATTCAGAATCAAATGCTGGATTATGGGGTAACCTTTCTACACACTCCAATCTTTATTGACAACAGCAGTGCTATTAGCATTGTAAATAATCCAGTCAAGCACTCAAAGACAAAGCACATTGAAATCAGGTATCACTTTATAAGAGATTGTAATGAAAAGAAACTTATTCAAGTTGTCAAAGTTCACACTGATAATCAGTTTGCTGATCTATTCACTAAAGCTTTTGATGTGGTTAGATTCACTTTCTTGGTAACAAGTGTGGGAATGATAAACTTTGAATAATCTTCTTCTCAAAAAGTGAGTTTATACCTGTATATTGTTATTCTTGGTGTTACTAATCTTCTTTTCAGGATATGCATAGCAGTACTCAGTATTTAGCAAGTTTAAAAGGAGTAAGTAAAGTTAATACTGCTCGTAGTTAATACTGCTCGCGGTTAATACTGCTAGTTCAGTTAATACTGCTCGTGGTTAATACTGCTCGCGGTTAATACTGCTAGTTCAGTTAATACTGCTCGTGGTTAATACTGCTCGCGGTTAATACTGCTAGTTCAGTTAATACTGCTCGCGGTTAATACTGCTAGTTCAGTTAATACTGCTCGTGGTTAATACTGCTCGCGGTTAATACTGCTAGTTCAGTTAATACTGCTCATGGTTAATACTGCTCTAGGTTAATACTGCTTATATTCCGAATACTATAAATACTCTTTGCCCGCCTAAAAGTTCATAACGACTCTTTGCATACTGTTCACTTGCGCTCTAAACCCTTTCTCTCTCAAAGTTCAAAGTTTTCAGGCAAGAATCTTCAAGGTCAATGGCATCAATGGCGTTCATTGACGAGCACAATGAAATCGCGATGCTCCAAAAGCCAAAACAAGCTGAAGGTTTTCATCAGATAGTCGACTTTCTGAAGTCTAGCCACATTGCCCATGCTATCACTATGTCTCCAACTATCTTTATAGAGCATCAGAGGCAATTCTGGGCTCATGCCACCATTGTTACTGAGAATGGTGTGCGAATGATCAAGACGACAGTATGTGGCAATCCATTGACAGTCACTGAAGAGATAGTTCGCATCAGTCTACGTCTAGACGATGCCTCGGGTATAACTTCTATCCCTAATGATGAACTGTTTTCTTCTCTGACAAAAATGGGGTATGGAGGCCCATTGGGTGTTTTTAAGTTCTCAAAAGCTAAATTCTCACCTCAATGGCGTTTTCTTGTTCATACCTTGATGCACTGCATTTCTAAAAAGACCACTGGATGGAGTGAGTTCAGCAGTCCCATTGCTTATGCTTTGGTCTGTTTGGCCACTGCCAGAAGGTACAATTTTTCCCAAATGATTTTCAATGATCTTGTCTCAAACATGGGAAACAAAAAGAGCTTTTATATGTATCCCAGGTTTGTTCAAGCAGTTATCAACCATGAATTGACGGATATACCTCAACCTGTTGGGGTATATGTACCTAAACCCCCCAAAGGCAAGGTTTTCTCAAATATGAGAAGATCTGCTGGGGACTCTGAAGGAGTTGACACCCCATTGTTCTCTACAATGATGGTGGTGTCCCAAACCAATGAAGGTATGGTAGCAGGGTCAAGGCCCCCATTAGACCATCCCACTGCTAGCCAAGCCCAACCTTCTCACTCAAAAACAATTCCCCAGTCCATTCTTACAAAACCAACCTCTCCAATTACCCAAACTTATCAAAGAAAACAGGTAAAGAAGGCTCCTTCCCTTCTTGTACCATCACCCACACAACCTTTAAGCCCTCTAAGGGAGAATTCTCCCCTAGAGAATATCCAAAGGGAAACCACAAGGGTGTCTCCCAACCCAAAGGAGGTGCTCTCTGAGGAGGAGGTAGAGCATATGGGCGATGAGGCTGCCACTACTCCTGCTAACACAGAGGAGGAAAGTGGTAACATCAATAAGACCTCCCCCATGGCAACTTTGAATGAGCAATCATTTGAAGGTCCCTGGTGCCAAGAAACCACAGGGGTGGATAGTGCTTCTGCTAGGCAGAAGACTTCCACTACTAAAAGATCCAATGATCCTTCAATAGGGGGTAACACTCCTGGAGAAGGTGAGGACAGATATAACTATGATGAATTGATGGAGACAATGGGCAACATCAACATGGATGTACTCAAACAGGGCAAAGACATAGAAGAGCTAAAACTCATAGTACTGTCCCAACAAGAACAAATCATCAAGTTGAAGCAAATGGTAAGGAAACTGATTTTACAAAAGAAGAAGAAACAATTTGTGCTCAGAAGGAGAAAACCAGAGACTGATGCTCCCAAAAAGGGGGAGATCAACATGGAAGAAGCATCAAGGGAAGGGGAGATTGATAAAGAAAGAGTAGAAGTTGAGGGGGAGAAGGAAGCAGAAACTGTTAATGCTGCTGAAACCTCACAAGCAGCAGTAACAGAGTTAACACCAACAGAAATTGAAGTAGCTGAAGTGCTAATCAAAGCTAAGAATGACACTCCCAAAGCAAAGGGAGTGGTCATAAATGAAGGGAGAGACAAGAAATCAGAAAAGAAAGACATGGCTGCAGATATAAAAAGAAAAGGGAAAGAAAAGATGATAGAATCTGATCAACCATCTAAAAAGCAAAAGATGATTGAGTCAGATGAAGCATTAGCAAAGAAAGTGCAAGAAGAGTTAGATCTAGCAGAAAAGGAACAGGTTGAAAAAGACAGAGAAATGGCCAGAGCACTAGCAAATGAGTTAAATGAAGCATTCCAGAAAGGGTTGGAAACAGAGAAAGCCAAGCAAAGAGCAATAACCTTGAGAAAGGCTATGATGGCCAGATCAAGTGCAAAGAAGAGAAGACCTTCACAAACTTACCTTGCCACTCAGGAAAGAAACAAAATGATAACTTTCTTGAAAAGTGCAATTGGGGTAAAGAAAGAAATGTTTGTGAAGATGAATTTTGATCAAATCAAGGATCTATATGAGAAAGAAATGGAGAAGCTGAAGAGCAATGAAAAGGATAGAGTGGAGTTTGAAAAGAAGGCAAAGGAGAGACATGATATAGACATGAATCAACCATTCCCTGAAAGTGAAGAGGGAACTCCTATAAAAGAAATAGAAAGGGAAAAGGAAGAAAAGAAGAAGGAAGCTACTCTAGTACAGGTTCAAAAGACTTTGAAAAGAACCAAGATGATGGTCAAAAGAAAGAAAGATAAGAAGCCCAGAATAGAAGAAGAACAAAATGTTGCTGAAGAAGAAGGGGCACCTGAGTCATCAAGTCAACAAGGGTCATCAATCAAAGATGATGTAAGCTTATATATGGTAGTGATGGACAAAGTGCCTGAACCAATTTCTGCAGAACCTGTTGGAGTTAAGCCACCAGAGATCATTCACTGGGATGTTCTGAAAATGGATGGAAAAGATTACATCAGACTAAAGAGGAAGGGTGATAAGTATGAAATATTCAATACTTGGATCAAAATTGTCAAAACATGCTCTAGATCTGATATAGAAGAGATGTTTGACATAGGAATTAAGCTGTATGCAGACCATCTGAATACTCCAGGAATTTCTCTTACAAAACTGGTGATGGAGTATCTATGCATGATGTTCAAACCTGAAGAAGTGAACCAGGTCATCAAGAGTGTGTTTAAAGAAGTTACAAGTTGGACTCTATATGAAACTAGTGGAGTATATGCAGTGACTTTGGATAGAAATCACACAGAATACTTCCTAGTGGATAGAGTATATAATCACACCAGATTAAAGGTCCATGCTATGCTAAAGAAGAAGTTGGGTTGTGCACCAAATTCAGAAATGGCCAAGTATCTCATTCAGAGGATAATCAATCAGAGTTTGGGACTGAATCCAGACTTAGCAGCGTGATCTTGGAAGTTTTGGGAGCATTAAAAAGAGCATCTGGAAGAATATCTGAAGAACTTGACTTCTTTTCCTAAAAGTCAAGTTAGGGGGAGATTGTTGGGAACTGAAGATTCTACTAAGTGTAGTTACTACTGCTAGTACAAATGTAGTTACTACTGCCAGAACAAGTTGAAGATTAATACTGCTAAGTGTTACTACTGCTAGTAGAATTACTACTGCTAGTTAAAGTTAGTACTGCTTGAACAAAGTTAGTACTGCTTAGCTAGTTAGTACTGCTAGTAGTTAATACTGCTAGTAGTTAATGCTGCTACTTGAAGTTAATGCTGCTGAGCATTATTAGTGCTGCTAAAGAGATACGAATACTACAGCTGGATATACTGAAGATATACTTAGAAGATATACATGGAAGATATACTGAAGATTTGTTTATTCTTTGTAATTATCTTTTTATTAGTATATGTATAGAATATTTAGAATAGAAAAACAGAACTTTTTGATAATTGTTTTTCAAGAGAAAAATCGACCTCAAGGCATAGATCCTAATTCTAGAGAAGTAGAATTCGTATTGGTGAGCCTGTTCATCAATATTGAGGTTGAGTGTGTAATCTGGTAACTTTAAGCATTCAATACAAGTTTACTGTTTGATCATTATATACTGTGTTTGATTACTGTTTTATTAAATATCAAAGTGTTTTTCCGCAACTTCTTTGATATTAGTTTCTGAGTATTAATTCTTGTTAAGAATTCGATCCTGACAAACTCTCTTTTCCATTTTACCTCATCACACCCACACTCATTTCTTTTTGACTCCTCACACTCAAACACTAAAGGATTAACTTCTTGGGTAGGAAACACTGGTTAACGTGAATCCATAGAAGTTTCAATGAACTCCTAACACAAAGAATCCATGTAATCCTATAAAGCATGTGTTGCTCAAATGGTTTAACTATATCAGTTAAAGCTCATATACAAATGTCAGATATAAGTATGCTCAGTGATATAATCATGAAGATATGAGCATTTTAAACCATTGAAGTATTTTCAAACAAAGACATTGAATGAATGAACATGAATGCAAGAAACTTGTTTGAAAATCTGACATTGTATAAATTGATCAGAAATTAATGATATAACAATTAAGGCTTATGGTCAAGAATAATGGATATTTGTCTATATGAAACAATATACAGACATTCTTGAATGAAACGCTTTGAAATGAAATATCGCTCAAAATTATTTGAAATACAAACGGGGTGTCTTACCATCAAAGAAAAATAGTTTCAATTTAGAGATGTGGTAAGAACATTTTGAAGAAAAAATTCAAACCATTGTGTGTGAATACTTGAAAGTATATAGAAAAGACAATACGCAAGTATTTATCTTTGGAAACACACGGTTTGTTTATCAATGAAGCACAAAAATAAAATGAAAACATTTAAAATCACACTTCCAAATTATAAAATCTGTTTAAGAATCGGGAAGTGGTTTGAACATTTAAGAACATGTTTTCTATACCTAAAAGTTGTCCTTCTTTCAGATATATTTGAAATTAAGATAAGAAATTTACCTTTTCGCGCAATCTTAATTCTCATAAAAATCAGGCTGTAGTCATAAAGATATGATCTTGTCAGTTTCTCTCATCTTGCAAGTCTCAAAGTCTAGTCAAAAATTTATTCACAAAATTTATTCTAAAAGAAAATGACATAAAACAATAAAACGATTAATATACGAGTTCTGATTTGAAGTAATCAGAAATCATAGTCTTACTCCTTTTGACTTATAGGCTCCCCCTAAAATCATGCATCACAAAAATTTTGTCAGTTAAAATGTATAATGCAGAAATTAGTTTTGCTTCCCTTCAAATGAATGTAGATCATCTAACAATCTTCTCATACTCCCCCTGAGATGATGAGCAAACCATTAAAGTGCAGGTATCTTTCAGAAATAAAAAATAAAAAAAATGATGAAAAATAACAATTTGAAACTTTAGTAGGTAATAATCGATTACGTCTTAAGATTTAACATACCAAGCTTAGAGACAAGAAAATTAAATCTCTTTTCATCTAAGGGTTTGGTAAATAAATCTGCAAGTTGATAATCTGTTTTTACAAAATAAAGTTCAATTGTTCCTTTTTCAACATTATCTTTGATAAAGTGATACCTTACATCAATGTGTTTGGTTTTGGTGTGTTGGACAGGATTAGCAGATATGGCAATCGCGCTCTTCGAGTCACAGTAGATCGGAATTTTGTCAAACTTAAAGCCATAGTCACGTAGTTGTGTGCGCATCCACAAGACTTGAGAGCAGCAACTAGCAGCAGCTACATACTCCGCTTCAGTAGTCGATGTGGAAACACATAACTGTTTCTTTGAAGCCCAGCTAACGAGCTTGTCTCCAAGAAATTGAACGTGACCAGAAGTACTCTTTCTATCCAACATACAACCTGCATGATCTGCATCTGAATATGCAGTCAGTTGAAACTCAGTATCTTTAGGATACCACAAACCAAGGTCTGCAGTCCCCTTCAGATATCTAAAAATCCGTCTGACAGCGGCCAAATGGGATTCTTTGGGAGCAGCTTGATATCTAGAACATAAACATGTTGAGAACATAATATCTGGTCTACTAGATGTAAGATACATTAACGATCCTATCATACCTCTGTAAGTTCTAACATCAACACTTTTACCCGAAGAATCAGTGTGGATCTTAGTACCATGTGCCATCGGGGTTCCAATTGATTTACAATTTTCCATTTTGTACTTCCGAAGAATGTCCAAAATGTACTTAGATTGATTTATAAAAATCCCCATAGAAAGCTGTTTAACTTGTAATCCGAGAAAGAAATTCATCTCTCCCATCATACTCATTTGAAAACGTGACACCATGAGGTTAGAAAAGTTTTTGCAATATTTTGGATTAGTAGAACCAAATATTATATCATCAACATAAATCTGAATAAGAATAATATCAGCTTTTTCCTTCTTTATGAATAAAGTGGTATCGGTCTTACCTTTAGAGAAACCAGACTTGACCAAGAATTTGGATAAGACATCATACCAGGCTCGAGGGGCTTGCTTTAATCCATAGAGGGCTTTGTCCAAGATATATACATGATCTGGCTTGTCTTGATTGACGAACCCTTCAGGTTGAGACACGTACACTTCTTCTTTAAGAAATGTCGTTCAGAAAGGCTGTTTTCACATCCATCTGAAAGACTGTGAAGTTCTTATGAGCAGCGTAGGCGAGAAACATTCTGATTGCCTCTATGCGTGCTACTGGAGCATACGTCTCGTCATAATCAATGCCTTCCTCTTGCCGGTAGCCTTTGGCAACAAGTCTAGCTTTGTTTCTGATGACGACACCATCTTCATCCTTTTTGTTCTTGAATACCCACTTAGTGCCGATCACGGTTTTACCTTCCGGTTTAGAGACCAGTCTCCAAACTTTTAGGGCTTCAAACTGATTGATCTCTTCTTGCATGGCAGATACCCAGTCCGAATCAGCAAGAGCCTCAGATACTCGAGTTGGCTCAATCTTGCTGAGGAATGAGTCATGCATACACTGATTAAGAGTCGTTGACCTTGTCTGAACAGGCTTGTCAAAATCTCCAATTACTTGATGTAATGGATGGTCTTTGGTCCAGCGATGCTCATGTGGGAGTGGAATAGATGAATTCTGAACATGATCATCATCTTGAAATCCACTTTCAAAATCTTCAGTTTGAATTACAAGAGGGGGGTTTTCAGTTGAAGTCTCAGTTGCAGAAGTATCAGTTGGTACAACAGATTCAGGCTGTTGAGTAGACAATGTATTACACCCAACTGAAACAGTTACTTCTGGTTCAGCATTTGTTTGAACATCTTCAACTGTAGGATTAACAATAGGAATATGAGTTTCTGTCTGAACTGGGGATGCTTGTTCAGTAATAACTTCTGAAGTGACTGGATGATGACAACTTGTATCTTCAGACCTGTCAGTCACAACAGATTTAGATACATTAGTTCCAAGAAACTCATCATAAAAGAATTCAAATAACAAATCTAAATCAGTTAAATGTGAAGTAGATGTAGAAGCGTTATCCGAATTTGTCGCTGTAGACACGGGTTCTGGACTGATCTGCCTAGAAGCTAATACACCAGTAATAACGGGTTCTGAATTGATTTGATCAGAAGCCATTTCTTCATCAAATGTAACATTGACGCTCTCCACAACTGTCTTTGACTTCTTTATATAAACATGATATGCAGCAGAAGTTGAAGAATAACCGATAAAGATGCCTTCATCCGCTTTAGCACTGAATTTGTTCAGACTCTCTTTGTCATTAAGCACAAAACATTTACACCCAAATATATGAAAGTATTTGATGGTAGGTGTTCTGTTGTTGATCAGCTCATATGGAGTCTTTTGAAATCGGCGGTGTATCATGGAGCTATTTTGAGTATGGCATGCAGTTGACACAGCTTCTGCCCACAAGAATAGAGGTAAGTCCGATTGGCTAAGCATAGTCCGAGCGGCCTCGACTAGCGTTCGATTTCGCCTTTCAACTACTCCATTTTGTTCAGGCGTTCTAGCAGCAGAATACTGATGTGAAATCCCAACTGAATCGATATATTCATCAACAATCTTGTTCTTGAATTCTGTGCCATTGTCAATTCGAAGGAACTTGACTTGTCGCTGCAGTTTCACCTGGGTCGTCTTTAATAAAGTAATGAGAACTTCCGGTGTCTCATCTTTAAATCGAAGAAACTTGACCCACGTGTATCTTGAATAATCGTCCACAATGACCAACACGTATTTCTTACCACCCAAACTCTGAGTTCTCATTGGACCACATAAATCCATGTGTATCAGTTCTAACGGAGAACTAGTGCTTGGTTCAGGCTTCGGTTTGTGAGCGGCTCTCTTCATCTTACCCTTCTCACAAGATGCACATAAGTGTTCTTTTTCGTATTTCAGCTCAGGAAGTCCCTTTACCAATTTCCCACGAACCAGCTTGTTGATATAACGAAAGTTCAAACGAGATAAACGTCTATGCCAGAGCCAACTTTGCTGTAGTGAAGCTTTTGTCATCAAGCATACCTGATTGTCAATCTGAACTTTGGACAAGTTGATGGTGTAGAGGTTTGTCTTTCTATGTCCACCCAAGTGTTCTGTTCCGTCTTCAGTACGAACCGAGCAACTCTTAGACTTGAAATTAACCTCTAACCCTTTATCGCAGAATTGACCTATGCTGAATAAATTGTGCCCCAAGCCTTCGACATAGCTCACTTTACTGATCGTTATCTTGTCTTGAATGATGTCACCATATCCTAGAATAGGTGAAAGCTGATCGTTTCCAAATCTGACATTGCCACTGAATTTCTCTGTATAGTTAGACAATAAAGCTTTTTACCCAGTCATATGCTTGGAACATCCACTATCCAAGTACCACATATGTCGGGTCTGCAATAGAAATCAGGCAATAATAGATTTAGGTACCCATTTAAAAACGGGCCCTAACAGATTAGCACTAGATTTTGGCATCCACTTAAAAATGGACCCTCTTTTATTTTGAAAGCTTTGAAAAACATTTGATCTTGAAGAATTAACATGATAAGATCCATACCAATTAGAAGAATTATGAGAATAATCAAAATCATTTCTCTGATAAGGATAAGATGTAGTAGTAATAGGAGACAATTGAATCAATTGCTGTATTGAATATCTCTTGTAAGAAGTTACAAGGTTTTGATTAAAAGCAGTTTGATCAATCACATCAGTATCACTACTAACTGTTCTATTACAATTATTATCAGAAACTGATTCTACTATCTCATCATCCCTCCTTTTTGGTCTCCATTCAGATTGAGCTTTCAACTTTTTCTTCCTTAAATCTGAAACATAAGAGATAGATGAATTAGGAAAAGCAGATTTCAAAGATTGAGTTTTATGTTGTGTACCAGTGTTTTTCTGTTTCTGTAATCGCTGTTTCTTATGTTTCTTACCATGGGCATAGTAATCAGCAGTTACAGAAACTGATTTACCAACCTTAGTTGATGATTCAACAGTATTTACACCACTTGGTAACACTTTGTCATTTTCAAGACAAGTAGAATGATCAGGAAGTTTAGAATGAATGTCAAACATATCAGATTCTTGCATGCTCCCATCATCAGAATTAAAAGAATCATTTGCAGATTCAAATAAGTCATCAGAATTGTCAGAAAAAAATTGAGATGCCATTGAAACTGTAGAACACTTTGTTGAATTAATGTGAAAAACAGTGTTCTTTAATACGGTAGAAAATACATTTTGTTGAATATCCACCAAAAGCTTTTCATCAAATAAAACATTTTCAAGCTCGACTATTTTGTTTTCAAGGATAGATGTAGGAACATAAACCTTTGCAATTTCAGGTTTTGCCTTCATCTCAAATGCGGAATAACTAACAAAATAGTCGTTTGAAAATACTTTTGGTGTTTCGGAAAGATAACTATCATTTAACTTTACATAGTTAAATGGTAGTTGCATTTTCTTTTTATTCTTTCTGTTTTCAGCTTCTTTGGCCTCTACTTCGTCTGGCAATTTGGTAACAAATTTGGGTTTCAAATGAATATGTTTACCAGCACATGCAAGAAAATCATAGTTATAAAGTGCCGGTTGTTTTCTGATGGCTTTCTTAAGATAATGGGGGTTGTTAAAACCAAGTCCCCATCTTTGCTTAACATCAGCCTCTTCATCAGGAGCATTAAGAAAAATGGTTTGATCTGTTTGACCTCTTTTATAAAGTTTAACTTCCAGATCATTTACCTTCTTGTTCAAATTCTTGTTTTCAACCTGCAATTTATAAACAATTAGTGCAGATTCATTTTTCTCAAACTCATATTTAGAAATCTTAACTTCAAACTCAGAAATCTTCTTTTCAAAATCATCTACTTTAGATTTAGAATCAAAATCAGACTTGCGTAAAGAATCAATCAGATCTTTATTTGAAATAACAGAAGTATTAAGTTCAAAGATCTTCTTGTTCTTTTTAACAACTCTTTCTTTTTCCTTTTTCAGATTATCTTGTAAATTTTGAACCTCAATCACCATGGTTTCCAATTTGGTAATGAAATCTTTTGGAGTTAAGTTTAATACGTCATTAACTGCCTCATCATCTGACTCGTCATCTTTTACTTCTTTTCCCATGAGACAGATATGAGCATTTTCCTCTTTCTCTTCACCTTCATCCTCGGAATGATCCAACCAAAACTCATCCTCGGCCATCAAAGCTACACCAGCTTCTTGTTGTCTTGCCAAAAGCAACTTGTTTTGATAATACTGAGAGTTGCGTACTTTCGGCTTCCGACAATCTTTGGCATAATGACCCATCTTCCCGCAATTGTAGCATTTGATTGAGTCAGTTGCTTGCTTTTCAACAGCGGTGTAGTCATTCGCAAACTTTTTCTTCTCATCCGGTTTCTTTTCCATATATCTTTGCTCTTCATACCTTTTTCCTTCCACCCTTTCCCGGTGTTCATGGTTCTTTGAACTCGAAGAAGAATACCGTTGAGAATTTGATCCCGACTTCTTATAAAATTTCTTCTGAAAGGCACGGGTCAGCAAAATCATAGCTTGTTTCAGACTCTCGCCATCATCACTATCTGAAACAGAATCTGACTCAGAAGTTGTAAGAACTATCTTCTTTTTCTTTTCTTTCTTCTCTTTCTTTTCTTTCAACTTCTCTCCAGCTATTAAGGCAATAGGATCAGAAGCTTATACTGCTTTCTTCTTTTCAGCTCTTTTCTCTTCAACCTCTTCTTCATTCTGCTTTAAGGTTTCAAATACCTCATGTAGTGGAATTTCATTTAAATCCTTCATCTGCTTCATTCTTCTTGTATGCTTCTTCCATTCTGGACGTAAGATACTCAAGAATTTGACATTGTTTTCCAGTTGCTTCTTCTTAACTTTGTTCTTTGTTAACTCGTTCAGAAGCAACACAAACCTCTCATAAGTATCTTCCAGAATCTCATTCTCCTTGGCTTTGAACTCCTCATAGCTATTTATGCAGTTTGCCACTTTCATCTGGTTTTCGACTTTTGATCCCATCATCATCTTTTGTAATTGATCCCACATCTTCTTTGCATTGGCTTTATAACTGTCAATCTTGATGTAGATCTCGTTTGGGATGCTTTGAAGAAGTAAAGATCTCGCTTGTTTATCTGCTTTGTATCGGCTTTTCTGCTCTTCAGAATATTGAGAAATATCTACTGTCACTGTTTTCATCTTTTGCTCTCTTTCTTCAGTTCCATCTTCACTATCAGAAGAGTCAACATCAGGTACTTGAACTGTTATTGGAACCATTGGACCTTCGGTGATAGACAGTAGAATATTCTCTCCATTTGAATGCCGATCTATGAAATCCAGGAATCTGTCTTTCCATTGCTCATATTCACCTTTGAATAAAACTGGAGGTTTCACATCAGTTCCAATTGAAAGTGCATCTTTGGAAGTCATCTTGTATAACCCTGTTTGAAAAATATATCAATAAGAAACTAGAACTGATCGTTAGTCCAAATGAAACAATCAAGAAAATACAGAAAACTTGAAATATAAAATCAAAAATTTTAATCACTAAAAGAACTATGTCCCCCTAGGCAGACTTAGCACGGGGGTATGGGGGCAGCGCCCCTAGAGAAAATTTTTTGACATTTAAAGGGCGTGTTACAATTTTGAAAAATTCTTAAAAAAAATAAAAAATTCTAAGTCTTTTATGCTATGCGCGTCACTCTAGAAACGCATTCCTCAATTATGCGTGTGAAACTTGAAACGCATTCCTCAAAATGCTTGTCACACTTGACCCGAAATTCTCCAAAATGCGTGTCGCACTTGACCCGAATTTCTCCAAAATGCGTGTCAGGTATGAACCGCATTCTTTGCTTTGAGTTTAACAAAGGAACCGCATTCCTTTACTTTGCGTGTCACAAGGAGTCGTAGATTTCTGTTATGCGTGTCACTAAGCAAACGCATTACTCAAAATGCGTGTCAAGAAGCACCCGCATATCAAACTATGCGTTTGTTATTAAACCCGCAGCATTCAGCTATGAATGACCCGCATTCCTTGATGATGGACCCGCAATCCTTGATGAATCAGACGCATTCCTCGATGAACACCCGCATTCCTCTGAATCGAACAGAATCACTCTAAAAATTCATTTACACCTTGAATTCAGACTCAAAACTTCGACAATTTGGTCTTTTCAACAAATCGAATACAAAGCTAACACTAATTTTCGATCAAAAACACAAAAATTACAATTTTGAATAAGAACAGTGTCAAGAACTCGTGTTTACAAAAATCACAAAAATTCGAAAATTCGAATTCAATACAGTGCAATTATTTATAACACCTATACAGACTCAATCGAATTCACATTCCTAACATTACCTAATCAATTACAACACCAAAAACTCAATTAAACTCGAAATCGATTCTGGACTTTTATGAACAGTACGAACGAACGTATTTCTTGATTTTTCTTGATTTGGATCTGCTCTGATACCAATTGTGTGTTCCAGGATCTAGTTTCTAATCAAACAATCAAACAAACAAGATAAAACAAATCAATTACCTGTTTGATTTCTTTCAAATTCAATCTTTACACTTTCTCTCTCTAGAACTCTCTCTTTCTCTCTCTACAATCTGACTTCTCACACTTCAGTTCTCTTCTAAATCGTATCTTTTTAAAATACAAAGAAAACAAACTATTTATACTAACTACTAATTACAAGAAAAATACAAATACAAAATACATTGACTTATTACAAATAAACTTTGACTTTGAATGAGATTTGACTTTAGCAGCTTTGACTTTCTCAACTTTGACCTTCAGTATTCTTGATCTTGTATCCAACAGATTTATGCTCTAACAAACAGGACCATGTCTTCAACTTTAATGAAGATTGTAAACATGCTTTCCAAGTTTTGAAAAAGGCATTGGTTACTGCTCCTTTGGTAATTACACCTGACTGGTCTCAACCTTTTGAGATAATGTATGATGCCAGTGATTGGGTTGTTGGAGCAAGTTTAGGTCAAAGAAGAAACAAAATATTCCACTCTATCTACTAAGCAAGTAAAACTCTCAATAAGGCTCAAATCAATTACACGACCACTGAAAAAGAATTATTAGTTGTGGTTTTTTCTTTTGAAAAATTCAGATCATATTTGATAGGTACTAAAGTAACTGTTCATACTGATCATGCTGCTATCAAATATCTCATTTCTAAAAAGGATGCAAAACCTAGGCTGATAAGGTGGGTTTTGTTACTACAAGAATTTGATTTGGAAATCATTGACATAAAGGGAGTAGATAATCAAGTGGCTGACCATCTTTCTAGGTTATAAAAGCAAGACAAACCAGCAACTGATGGTGACATCTGTGAAGTATTCCCAAGTGAGAGAATTTTGGCTCTCCAATATTCTACCATGCCCCGGTTTGCTGATATTGTAAACTATTTAACTTGTGGGATCATACCCAAGGAGCTAAATAAACATCAGAGAAAAAAACTTACTTTTTACTCCAAGAAATATCTATGGGATGACCCATTCTTGTTTAAAATTTGTGCAGACCAGGTAATCATACGATGTATTCGAAAGGAGGATGTGACATAAGTACTACATCATTGTCAATCACGTTCTTGTAGAGGACACTTTAGAGGAAACAGAACAACAGCCAAAGTGCTACAATCAGGATTGTATTGGCCCACGCTGCATTGTGATGCTCATAACTTTGCAAAAAGTTGCAATGAGTGCCAAAGAACTGGGAATGTCTCTCATAGAAATGAGATGCCCTTAAATGGAATTTTGGAAATAGAATTATTTGATGTTTGAGGCATTGACTTTATGGGACCTTTCCCCCCTTCCAATAAATGTGCCTACATCCTGGTAGCAGTTGATTATGTGTCCAAATGGGTGGAGGCTATGGCGTGCCATACCAATGATGCAAATATTGTCGTTAGATTTTTGCACAAACACATTTTCACAAGATTTGGAACCCCCCATGCCTTAATAAGTGATGAAGGCACTCATTTTATAAATACCCGTTTGAAGAAGTTCTAGAAAAATATGATATCAATCATAGAGTAGCCACAGCCTACCATCCTCAGACCAATGGACTAGCTGAATTATCAAATAGAGAAATAAAGAGCATATTGGCCAAAGTAGTCAAACCTCACCGGACGGATTGGGCTTACAAGTTGGATGATGCACTTTGGGCCTATAGGACTGCACACAAAACCCCCATAGGAATGTCTCCCTATAGGTTGGTCTTTGGAAAAGCCTGTCACCTACCCCTAGAACTAGAAGATAAATCTTATTAGGCTATCAAGGAACTCAATTGGAATTTAGAGTATGCTGGAAAGAAGAGATTGTTACAACTCAGTGAATTGGAAGAGCATAGGAATTTATCCTATGAAAATGCCAAACTTTACAAGGAAAATACAAAAAAATGGCATGATAGAAAAATCATTTTAGAAGACTTCACTGAAGGGCATCAAGTTCTACTTTTTAATTCTAGATTAAAATTGTTCCCTGGAAAATTAAACTCTAGGTGGACTGGACCATTTCAAATAGAGAAAGTATACCCCTTTGGTGTCATAGAACTAATGGACCCTGAGAAAGGAACAACTCTCAGTAGCAAATGAAAGATCTGCTTAATAAGGCACATTCTTGCTGATCACTTGTTTTTCTATAATCTCTAATGAATCATGTAGATCTATGGATCACTGACTCCTCAGCAATCAAATGTCTCTGATACACCTCACCCTAATAAACAAGTTTGGGGTTGAGAAACACCTACATCAGCGAGATGAATTCATTTTCATTCTTTACTGATCACTGATTACTGAAGATAAGAGTGAGTAAGAATTATAGACTAAAAAGGGTGACGTGGAAATTACTTCTATCGATTATTGGATTTAATTATTAGTAAGCCAAATTAATCCTGCCATATCGGCGGGGCATTAAATGCAAAGTTACTTTTTCGATAAGGTGGCGGCAACTCATGATTTTTCATGCAGACGAAAGGATGTCTGGAAACTCAAAATACAAACTCTTCATCTCTCAAACCTTTTAATCTGTACGAATAAACTGTCAGGCAACCTTCCATTTTGTACTTTCTATTCAGAACACAGTACCACCTATACGTACTGTCTAACCATTTTTAGCCGAAGACTTTCTCATCTTCAATTTTCCAGTACGAGACTTAGAAGACAATCAAGCGCATGAGGAGGAAGATTGACAAGACAACGATAAAAAATGCAACAAAATCAAATGGCAGAAATGGTCGAGCAACCAAAGGTATTACCCATACCTTCTTCTTCTTCTTCTTCTTCTTCTTCTCCATCTCCATAATCCTCATCTTCATCATCACCCACTTCCACCAATATACCTTTACCACCACCCCCCTGAGAATACAAACAGTCAACCAAACCTTGATGTCCTCCTAGAGGCCGCAAGGATCATTGGTCGAATGCCACCTTTGCCACCAAGAGCTAATAACCATGAGGCCTATGGTTCCAGACCTAGGGAACCAATAACGTCGGACCTCAATATACCTCTATGTCATTCTCCTGTCCGACCAACAAATCCCATTCCTATCGCACAAATAATACCACATGGGTTTCCAAGACCATGTTCTCAACCTTTGGAACCACTTCCACTCCTAATGCATTCGTGTTAAACCAACGTGGTGAAGCAATCATCAGACCCACTTTGGCACCATTTCCTCATTTCTCACATTGAGGGATAATCCAACCTAACATGATTTAAACACCAATGGTTCCATCATCACTACCAACTCATGTAACTACACAACCTCTCACAACATGTGCACCACCACCACCCCCACCACATCCTGTTAGGAGTGAAGCCTCAAGTTCGCTTAATCCTGAACCTGTCAGGGTTCCAAGTCAGAATCAGCGACCAACTCCACGCATGGTTCGTTTGTCGGTTTTCAATGAGGGTTTACCCCATGTTGGAACAAGCCGAATTATGAGAAAATGAACCGGTTGGAGACAACCATGAGGAGGACTCCAAGACCCTGCCAGATTGATATGACCACATCTCCCAGTGACCACTCAGGTATGTTACTTCAATCTTTTTAGCTCAAAAATCTCCCAAGAGAGGTATCCTTGGTTCACCAAGAGACCAGGACACTGTCCTAGGGGTTTTCATCAGCAACTGTATGATGCCTTCCCAACTATCTGGGAAGATGTCGAGAGACTCGGCTGGGAAATCCTATGTGAGTTCCCTCCCCCTTTTAATCTAGATTGGATACGAGATTTCTATACAGATGTCTCTGTATCCAGATTCGTTGAGATAGAAGTACGTAAATGATAGTCCCTGAAATCAAGTTCTAATCAAAGACAATCAAAACAAACAAGATTAGTAATCTACCTGTTTCAATTTCAATTTCACAAATCAAACGATTACAAATCTGTTTATGACTTTCTCTCTCTAAACACAATTCTTTCTCTCTCTAGAACTTTCTCTCTGCGTACAATTACTACTTCAGAACTTATTACTCACAATACAACACAAACTAACAAGCCATATATCTAACAAAACTAACTATACGCTTACAAAACAAAAAATTACAAACTAAGACTTTGACTTTTATTGAATTTGACTTTCACTTTGCTTGAGAGTTGACTTTCAGCTTTGACTTGCTTAACTTTCACCTTTTTCCTTCTATGATCTTGTATCCAACATATTTCTACTCTAACAATCTCCCCCTTTCGATTCAAGATCATCTTCAAAAAGATTTAACAAATCAATCTCCCTTAAAGATGATATAGAAACTCTTCAACAATCTTCCCAAAGTTATCTCAAACCTCTTTCAGTCTTCAGAAAGAAATTATCTTCAGAATTTGCTCAGACATCTTCAACAATTAATCTTCAAAGAAAATTTCTGTATATTCAGCACAACTTCAGAAAACTTTGAACTTTTCTCTTTTGAACTTTCAATCTTTGCCATTCTCTGAACGTTTCTTTATCAACTCTCTCATTTCTTGTATCTTCTCTCTACAACTAAAATTATCTTCACTTTTACTACCAACATTTCTTGATTCCTTCTCCCCCCCTTTTGATGATTAGAGCATCGATATCATCATAACTTTCTCCAAGAAATGTCATTATCAATTCTGACCACTGATCTTTTGAACTCAAGACTCTCTGATTCTCCATCGATCCAAAATAATGTATTCATCTAGATCTTTTCAAATCCATACAAATTAGAATGTAACACCTGAATCAACAAATGAATCAGTTAATATGTCTGTCAGTAACACTAAGTCACTGTATGTAACGAATACACATTGGAACGGAGCTTTTTGATGTTCACTCGCCCAGGGCTTCCATTCAATCATCTAAACACCACAAAGATATTTCTATGAATGTTAAGACAAGTAAACTAATTCCTTGTGTGCTCGTGCAAGTGTAGAAAAAAAATTTTAGCACATGATGATTGCTTTTATAAGGCTCAACATTGTGTAAACCACTGAGACAACAATAATTAAACACAAACTCAATGTGCATGATAGAAGTGCGAAGGTGGGGATATTTTCCTATGAAAGCATAATGTTGTTCAAAAATGGTTTAACTAGAACAGTTAATGCACAAATATACAAGTCAGATATACGTATGTTCAGAGATGTAATCATGAAGATTTGAGCATTTTGAAACATTGAAGATATTTCAAACAAGTATATTGAAAGAATGAAATGAATTACAAGAAACTTGTTTGAAAATCTGACATTGTATGAAATGATCAGAATCAAATGATTTAGCAATTAAGGCTTGGTCAGCAAAAATAGAATGTTATTTATACGATTCAAAATATAGACAAGTCTTGAAAGAACGTTTTGAAATGAAAGAACGTTTTGAAATGAAATCACGCTCAAATTTTGAATAACAATCGGGGTGTCTTACCATCGAAAAATATTGTTTCAATTTAGAGACATGGTAAGAACAATTTCAACAAAAATTAAACCGGTGTGTGTGAATACTTGAAAGTATATGGAAAAGATAATACACAAGTATTTATCTTTGGAAACACACGGTTTATTAACGTTTAAGCACAAGTAAAATGAAAACATTTAAAATCACAATTCCAATTCATGAAATATGTTTAAGAATCAAGAAGTGGTTTGAACGTTTAAGAACATGTTTTCTATGATTGAAAGTCGTCCTTCTTTCAACCATATATGAGACTAAGAATATAAATAAAATTTTCCGTTCAGTCTTAAATCTCATCAAGTCAAGCTTAAAGTCATAAAAATATGATCTTGTAAGCATCCTCTCAATCTGCATCAGTCAAAAAGTCTTGTCAAAGCAACTTTATTCACAACATTTATTGAAAAAATAAAATGACATAAAGCAGTAAAACATTGAATGTACGAGTTCTGATCTGAAGTAATCAGAAGTTATATTCAATACTCCTTGTCTTTACTCTTACTCCCCCTGTATTTATGCATCAGAAAAATTTATCAGTGATAAGCATAAACCAACAATATAAACTCCCCCTTAATTGGATGTAGATCATCTTTTCATCGTCTCTCACTCCCCCTGAAACCATGATCATACCTTAAAGTGCAGATATCTTTCAGAATAAAAATAAAGAAATGATGAAAAATAACAATAAGAAAACTTTAATAGGTAATCACTGATTATGTCTTAAGATTTAACATTCCAAGTTTAGAGATAAGAAAATTAAATCTCTTTTCATCTAAAGGTTTGGTGAATAAATCTGGAAGTTGATAATCAGTGTTTACAAAATAAAGTTCTATTGTACCTTTTTCAACATTATCTTTTATAAAATGATATCTTACATCGATGTGTTTAGTCTTTGTATGTTGCACAGGATTAGATGATATGGCTATGGCACTCTTCGAGTCACAGTAAATCGGTATTTTGTTGAACTGGAAACCATAGTTTCTAAGCTGTGTTCTCATCTACAAGACTTAAGAGCAACAACTGGAAGCAACTACATACTCTGCTTCAGCAGTCGAAGTGGAAACACAAAGTTGTTTCTTTGACGCCCAACTTACGAGCTTGTCTCCTAGAAATTGAATATGACCCGATGTGCTCTTCCTGTCTAACATACATCCAGCATGATCTGCATCTGAGTAAGCCGTCAGTTCAAAACCAATATCTTTAGGATACCATAGACCAAGATCTGCAGTCCCCTTCAGATATCTAAAGATCCGTTTGACCGCGGACAAATGGGATTCTTTAGGGTTAGCCTGATATCTTGCGCATAAACATGTAGAAAACATAATATCTGACCTACTTGAAGTAAGACATTAAAGAACCAATCATTCCTCTATAGGTTCTAACATTAACAGGTTTTCCCAAAGGATCCATGCTGATCTTAGTTCCCGATGCCATCGGGGTTCCAATTTGTTTACAAGTTTCTATTTTGAATTTCCGCAGAATATCAAAAATGTACTTAGCTTGATTTATAAAAATCCCCGTTGAAAATTGATTTACTTGTAATCCGAGAAAGAAATTCATCTCTCCCATCATACTCATTTGAAATCTTGACACCATTAGATTAGAAAAGTTCTTACAGTATTTAGGATTTGTAGAGCCAAATATTATATCATCAACATATATTTGAATAAGAATGATATCAACCTTTTCTTTCTTAATGAATAAAGTAGTATCGATTTTACCTTTAGTGAAGCCCGACTTGACTAAAAACTTTGATAGAACATCGTACCAGGCTCGAGGCGCTTGTTTTAATCCATAAAGTGCTTTATCCAAGATATATACGTGATCTGGTTTATCTGGATTCACAAAGCCTTCTGGTTGTGTAACGTAGACTTCCTCCTTAAGTATGCCATTCAGAAAGGCAGTCTTCACGTCCATTTGATAGACAGTGAAGTTTTTATGAGCAGCATACGCCAGAAACATGTGAATTGCTTCTATACATGCTACTGGAGCATAAGTCTCGTCATAATCGATGTCTTCCTCTTGCCGGTAACCTTTGGCAACAAGTCTTGCTTTGTTTCGAATAATGATACCATCTTCATCCTTTTTGTTTTTGAATACCCATTTGGTTCCGATGATAGATTTTCCTTCTGGTTTCGGAACAAGTCTCTAGACCTTTAAAGCTTCAAACTGATTTAGCTCCTCTTGCATAGCAGTCACCCAATCCGAATCAGCTAGAGCTTCTGATACTCGAGTAGGCTCTATCTTGCTGAGGAATGAGTCATGCATACACATATTCAAACTTGCAGACCTAGTTTGCATCGGTAAATATAAATCTCCAATAATTTGACTTATCAGGTGCTCTTTGAGGGAGTGGATTTGATGTAGATTGATCATAGTTCTCATCTAAAAATCCACTATCAGCTTCTGCTTGTTCAGTATTATCTGGGAGTACAGTTGAAGTCTCTTGTACAGAAGTTTCAGTTGGGACAACTTGTGCAGTCTGTTGATTATCTATCACAGGGCATCCAACTGAACTAGTAACTTCTGGTTCAACATGATCAGGTGTAACTTCAACTGTAGGAGTATGTGTAACACCCTAAAAATAGGGATACCAAAAAAAATCCGGAAAACAGATATGAGGTATGCTAAAATTGCCATAGCAAGAGCCTCCCAAAAATGGGGAATATATATTTAAATACCTGTTTAATCACAATGGTAATTTAACGGACAATTAACAACAACCAACTAATTTAATTTCTACGTCTAGAAAAGAGGTTACAAAAAGGGTTGTCATCTATAAACCCAAACGGTCTATATCCAAAAGTATAACGCGTCCATGTACAATTCCCCAAGCTCTCACCCCAAATCAACTAAACCTGTTTAAGACCGCCGCCGCTAGAACCTGAGATACACATCGACACCAAACAAGTGTTAGGCCAAAAAGCCTAGTGAGTTGAACAATAATAAGCATGCATGAACAGTCACATTACTTATCAGCAATTAACCATAGTTCAAAAAATGTGGAGTCAATAGGGGAGACCCATAGCACCAATCAAGTCCCACCCAAGAGTCGATATACCTTGATGCCCTTAACAAGGAACACCCCAAAGTCCCGGCCCACCCGAAGACTATCGCTAAGAAAATTCCCCGAGTGGCGGTGGTCTAGGCACATACCATCACAGTGGCGCCCAATACTATATCCTCCTAGTGTACTGACTTGGTTCGTCCACATAACATTTATAAGGGGGTCCTTTGGATATATTTCAATCCACATAATTCAATACCAACTACGGGTATAATATTACCACCTTATCCTCATGATGTCTAACAAAAGACCCAATGTAAATCATGCTCATTATGCATATAAACATATCACCAAAATAGTGTTCCAACTAGAATTATCATCATGCCCATATATGCATACATTTAACATATCAAGGTACCCACATTATGTATCTATGAGACAAATCCCAAATAATGATACATATAACAATAAACATGGCAAATCTTCCATATATATACATCTTCCAACTATTTTCATGAAGGAATCCCCAAACATTTGAACATATAGAAATAAAGTAACAAATAGGATATTATGATGTGTATCTAGTTTTAACAAAAGTTTAGTAAACTCACAATCTAGGTTTTGAACCCAAAACCTAGAAAATATGGAAACCATAGAAGTTGGAGAAGATGAGACTTGAAGGTGAGAAATGAGAATCTTGAAGAACACTTCAATGGGGACACTTGGATGAAGCTTAATGACCACTTAATGCTCCCAACAACCCAAAACCCTAGAAATGAATGAGGTAGGTGATGAAACCCTAAAAATCGCCTCCAAGAAGAGCTCTCCCATTTTTTGTAAAGTGTTAATGTGAGAAATGAGGCTGCCAAAGTGTTTTAAATCAACCAGACCACGCGAGCGATAGTGCCCGGCGATAGTGCCATGGGCACTATCGCTTGTCACAATCGCGGAGGTCCCCACCCCCACGGTACAAGCCCGGCGATAGTGCCTTTGGTGATAGTGCCAAGGCACAATCGCGTGGCACAATCGCTGGCTTCCCACAGCCCACGGTACGTCTTTGGCGATAGTGCCTCCGGCGATAGTGCCAATGGCACAATCGCCAGGCACAATCGCTGGCATCCCAAAACAGTCCAAAACTTAACCAAATTCGATGACGAGTGCGAGGTTTGAACGATTAACAAAGGTAATTCAATTATATGACCCTCTAACAAAACATTGATCATAAAGGTGTGCACAAAGACAAGTATTCACACATAAGCACAACTAATGTATTAAGAGAGGCAGAATACTTACCTTAAGAATTTACGGGTGTTACAGTTAGGAAAATCAGATTTCTGAGATTGTCTTTTTGAAAGCTTACCAGTGTTAGTCTGTTTCTGTGAGCGCCTTTTCTTTTGCTTCTTACCCTTAGCATAATAATCAGCATTCACAGAAATTGTTTCACCAACCTTAGTTGATGATTCACCAACTTCATGCACACTTGGTAAAGCTTGACCATTAATAACAAAAGTACAATGATCTGGAAGTTTAGCATTGAAGTCAAACATATCAATCTCATCTATACACCCCTCATCAGAATTTAAAAAATCATTTGTTGACTCAAATAAATCATCAAAATCAGGTTCAAAAGTTTGAGGTGCTTTAGAAGATGGAGAACACTCTTTAGATTCAAATTGGAAAACGGTGTTCTTTAAAACAGTAGAAAATACGTCTTGTGTTAATTCACTCAAAATTCTTTCATTAGATAAAGTACTTTCTAGCTCAATTATTTTGCTTTCTAATACGAGTGGAGGAACATAAATTTTAGCCTCAACCGGTTTTGCCTCCATCTCAGAAATAGAATAGCTAGCAAAATAATCATTTGAAAGAAATTTTGGTTTTTCAGAAAGATAACTATCATTCGGCCTTTCATAATAGAATGGTAGTTGCATTTTCTTTAAATTCATTCTTTTCTCATCTTCTTTTGCCTCAACCTCCTTCGGTGATTTGGTAACAAATTTGGGTTTCAAATGAGGATATTTAGCAGCCGCATACATAAAATTGACATTATATAAAGCTGACTGTTTTCTGATGGCTTTCTGTAAGTAATGGGGGTTATCATAACTGAGTCCCCATTTCTCTTTAAAATCAGCCTCTTCATTAGGGGTGTTTAGAAAAATTGTTTGATTTGTTTGGCCTCGAACATATAATTTGGTTTCCAAACCATTTACCTTTTTTCTCTAAAGCCTTGTTTACAACCTGCAGTTTAAATGCTTTTAGAACACATTCTTGCTTTTCTGAATCAGACTTAGACAATTTAGATTCAAAATCAGAAATCTTACTTTCAAAACAATATTTTTCATTTTTAAAATCAGAAACAAATTTGCGAAGAGAATCAATCAGATCTTTGTTTCCAATAACTACTTTGTTAAGGTCAAAGATCTTTTGATTTTTTTTTCAATTCTGCTATTTTCCTTTTTCAGCTTATTCTGAAGATCTTGAAGTTCGACCATCATGGTTTCCATTTTGGTCATAAACTCATATTTAGATAAGTTCATTACCTCATCAGATGTCTCATCTTAAGAATCATTATATATCACTGTGTTGCCCATCAAACACATATGAGTTGATTCTTCTCTTTCATCATCATCTGAATGATCCAACCAAAACTCATCTTCAACCATGAGTGCCTTGCCAGATTCCTGTTGCTTGGCTAAAAACATATTGTTCTTGTAATATTCTGAATTTTGAACTTTTGGCTTCCGACAGTCTTTAGCATAATGACCAACCTTGCCACAGTTGTAGCATTTGATTAAGTCATATGTCTTCTTTTCAGCACCAGTAAAATCATTCACAAACTTCTTTTTTTCCTCTGGCCTTTTCTCCACATATCTATTATTCTCATACCTTTTTCCTTATATCCTCTCTCGGTGCTCATGATTTTTTGATCCCGATGACGAATATCTCTGAGAATTAGATCCCGGCTTCTTGTAGAATTTATTCTGAAATGCATGGGTCAGTAGAAGCATAGCTTGCTTGAGGTTTTCACCATCATCACCATCTGATTCAGAATTGGAATTATCTGAGCTTGGAAGCACAATCCTTTTCTTTTTTTTCTTCTCTGTTTCTCCAGCTACTAAGGCAATAGGGTCAGAAACTTTCTCAGTTTTCTTCTTCTCAGATCTTTTCTCTTCAACCTCCTCCTCATTTTGTCTCAAAGTCTCATAAACTTCATGGAGAGGTATCTCACTCAAATCTTTCATCTGCTTCATCCTTCTAGTATGTTTCTTCCATTCAGGCTGCAGAACACTGACAAACTTGACATTTTTTTCTATCTGATTCTTCTTAACTTTGTTCTTAGACAGTTCATTCAGTAGAAGAACAAATCTCTCATACATTTCCTCCAGACTCTCATTTTCTTTGGCTTTAAATTCCTCGTAGTTGTTGATACAATTAGCTACTTTCATCTGATTTCCAACTTTAGAACCCAACATCATCTTTTGTAACTGATCCCACATGGATTTGGCAGTTGCATTGTAGCTGTCTATTTTGATGTAGATCTCGTTAGTTATGCTTTGCAACAGTAGAGATCTGGCTTGTTTGTCAGCTTTGAATCGATTCTTTTGCTGTTCAGAAAATTGAGAAAAATCTTTAACAACAGTCTTTGTCTTCTGAATTCCATCTGAATCATAACCCTCAGCAGGAATCTCATCAGTAGGCATTTTCATTTGACCCTCTGTGATTGATAACCAAATATTCTCTCCATTTGGGTACCGGTCAACAAAATCACTAAAACGATCCTTCCACTGTTCGTACTCCCCTTTAAACAGAATAGGGGGCTTTACATCCGTACCGATGGAAAGAGCGTCTCTAGAAGTCATCATGTTTCAATATATTCAATAAGAACTTGACAAACTGATCATTAGTCCAAAAATGAAATCAAGTGAATCAGAAAAACTTAAACAGAAAATCAGAAATGAAATTTCCAAAATTCTCCAAGTATGAAATTCGCAAGATACAGATACACACACAGAATTCGCAAAATTCTTTCAAAATTCGCAAGCACTTAAGAATTCGTATGATGAAAATATTAGAATTCGCAAGACTCGGATAATATTCAGAATTCGTAAGCTTCAGAATTCGTAAACTTCATAATTTGTAAACTTCAGAATTCGTAAACATGCATCTTTTAAAATTCGCACAAAGACACTTAAGAATTCTAAGGTTTTCGTAGATAAGAGATCTGCGAAACTTGAACAATTCGCAAGAATGAATCCTGCGACACTTGTCCTTGTAAAATTTTTCAAAAATCTTTCGCACTAAGAAATATGCGAATCTTTAAAATATCTACGAGTTCTTGGCATATTTGACTTCTGCAAATCCTGAGTTTTCGCAAAATACTCTGCGAATTTTGGAACACTCTCAACACTATGATTTGCGAATCCTTTAGATTTCGCAATATTCAAATCCTGCGAATTTTACACTTAAACAAATTCAAAAATCAATCAAAAACTGCGAAAGTTAATGATCTGCGAAAACTAGAGCTATTCTTGCGAGTTCTTGACAAGGTCTGCGAGTTCTTGAGTAAAACTTGTGAGTTCTTCAGATCTGAGATGAAAAATCGATCTGATCTGCCCGAAATCCTATCTAGACTTTGAATTACAATTCGTAACTTTGACAATTTAATCCCTAATACATCTAGAATATATTACAATCAAAGAATTTCAACAAGAAACATTTAGAAGTACAAATCAATCCAATACAATGCATATCGAACTCGTGAACTAGAAACTCTACAATTTCACCAAATTCACAATCAAATACAATGCAAAACTCGAATTAACCTATACAAATTCGATCTAAAACACTATTTGCACATCATTTGATCAATTACAACTCGAAAACAATTACAAATTCATAAAATCGATCTACAACTCAAGAATACAGTGTCGACTCCATTTCTCGATTGATTTCAATCTGGATCTGCTCTGATACCAATTGATAGTCCTGAAATCAAGTTCTAATCAAAGACAATCAAAACAAACAAGATTAGTAATCTACTTGTTTCAATTTCAATTTCAATTTCACAAATCAAACGATTACAAAAATTACTACTTCAGAACTTGTTACTTGCAATACAACACAAACTAACAAACCATATATCTAACAAAACTAACTATACGCATACAAAACAAAAACTTACAAACTAAGACTTTGACATTTATTGAATTTGACTTTGACTTTGCTTGAGAGTTGATTTTCAACTTTGACTAGTTTAACTTTCACCTTCTGTCTTCTACGATCTTGTATCCAACATATTTCTGCTCTAACAATCTCCCCCTTTGGATTCAAGATCATCTTCAAAAAGATTTAACAAATCAATCTCCCTTAAAGATGATATAGAAACTCTTCAACAATCTTTCCAAAGTTATCTCAAACCTCTTTCAGTCTTCAGAAAGAAATTATCTTCAGAATTTGCTCAGACATCTTCAGCAATTAATCTTCAAAGAAAATTTCTGTAAATTCAGCACAGCTTCAAAAAACTTTGAACTTTTCTCTTTTGAACTGTCAATCTTTGTCATTCTATGAACGTTTCTTTATCAACTCTCTCATTTCTTGTATCTTCTTTTCACAACTAAAATTATCTTCACTTTTACTACCAACATTTTGTGATTCCTTCTCTACATATTTCTTGTATCCAACATATTTCTGCTCTAACAGTAAAAAAATAGTTAACTACTCAGCGACTTCTATAAATCAAGTTTTGGGGTTACCCAACTTGAACAACACTCGACTGTACCAACTCCTCACTCGCATAACCCCTGAAGAATTGGAAAACATCTTGAGAACCATAGCCAAACCAGGTTCTACCTGGTTCTTTAAAGGAAATTGTAGACACCTACTGACGAGATCCCTGAACACTGAAGCAAACATATGGTCGTATTTTATAAGGCATACTCTTTTCCCTACAAATCATAACACAAACTTATGCATGATTAGGGTATCCTTGATTTATTGCATTGTCAAAGGTCACGCCTTTGACGTAGGAAGGCTCATTTCCCTGAATATCAATAGTACATCAGATCGCTACAATGGGCGACTGATTTACCCTGGCATAATCTACAAACTTATGGCAGTTGCTCACGTCCTTCATCTCACCAGCGACATCTTCTCCACTGAGAAGATGTCCATGGATAAACAAAATGTTGATTGACGAGTGAAGGAAAAAACTCACCATCAGTACCCGTTGGTCGCTGATGAAGCCATTAATAGTCGTCAATTCCCCCTTATTCACATCGAATTGCCCAATGTTCTTAAGGAACAGGAAACTACTCAGCGAGAGATCCTCACGACCCTTCAGCGAGTTCTGAACAATCAAGAAAGAGAGAAGCGAGAGAGGGATACATGAATGTTATATCAGGAAGCCACGGATCAAGTGAACAGAAGGGCATGGGTCATACTCGATCCTACACGTCTGGACAATTTACCTCCTTTTCCAGCATTCAAAGGCTGAATGCGGGTGGACTCGTCACCTACTCCCCCTGAGTACGCCAGGTTTTATCACAAATAACTCTACTTATTTTTTCTTTCTGGTTTGCTGATTTTTAGAATTAAGTAAGTCAATTTACATTTTGTATCGAAACTGATGATTACATCTCTTGCGCCCACTAATTTATCTTTATTAGATTACCACTCCCTGATCTTGAAAACAAATAGTTTCCATTTCTGAGAAAATCACTGAAGTCCTGTAACGATAGCTGAGACCAACTTTAAGGATCCCTGACCTCACCTCTCGTCACTGAAAACACAATTACACCTCCGTGAGGCACTTCTTTCACTACAAACTTTTTTCCTATACATCTTTGTACTCCCCGGATGGATGGAATACTTGGACTTATGGGCATCCTCGAGAAGAAGTTTCCGATTTCCCCTAACTTTGGGTACCCATACACCACCGTCGAACAATTTCACTCCACGACTATCTTCCGTTAAGAGCAAACGTTGCTTTGTCATAACTTCTTCTTTGAGATTATCTTTCAACAAGGAATCTACTTGAGATGTTGATAGGGTTAATTTATTAACCCTACTTGTATCACTTTTCCTATGCATAAATGCCCTTTTTTTAGAATATCATTGAGTCTCTTTACTTACTTTTTATTTATTTGGAATAGTTTGTATATGAACCTCGCTGAAGTGAAATCGCTAAAAATCAGGGATTAATTGTGTCATTTACAACCTTTTAACCATTACAGGTTTAAGTCGCTGATTGGAGCAGAATCGCTGATGCTCGCTGATTGTTGAAGGAGTTACTGAAGACAAACCAATTTCGGATCGCTGACTATTGCTGAAGACCACTGATGCCAAGATCGCTGATGATCTTGAAGACTTGTTTGATAAACATTTCCTTTGTTGGGCCAGTGTTTGGGTCGTATCATTTAAGACAGTTATTTTAGTGTTTAAATGTTTGTTTAGCTAAGGGATTTTTGTTTTGGGTATTTCGGCCCAAGGCCCAGTTTAATTATTATAAATAGGTTCTTAGGACAGTTGAAAAAACACACCTCAAAACCCTCACCTTCTTTTCATTTTTGGGTATTTTGCAACTACTTTTAGCTTGAATACTCTCCAAGGTTTTTCGGCCAATTCACTTAGCCGAATGATTTTTAGTCTTTAATAATTTCAAGTAATCTAAAGTTTCGTTATTGCAAGTTCTTCAAGTTTCGTGTACTTATCAACATCTTTTCTTTACTCAAATGTTTGTGATTAAGTGTGGATCCAAAAATCCATTTCCTAATCCGAAACAGATAATTGAATAGTACAAGATGAATTCTACCATTTACAAGTCTTTTACTTTAATTTCATTTCTTTGCAAGCAAGTTTCCCTTCCCCTTGTATTTTCTTTCCTTTAAATTCTTGCCATTACATTTACTTAATTTAATTTTCTGCACTTAACTTTTATGCTCTCCTTTACTTTCTGCAATTTAAATCTTCTGTAATTTATTTTCCCGTATTACTTCAATTATAATTGCTCGTTTCTCAAGAAAGCTGATAACTTGCTTAGCAAGTTTCCTCTCTTGAAATTTAATGCTTTCTCCTTTTACGCATTTTCCATCTCCGTAATTTAGCTTAGAAGTCTTTTCATCATTTATAAAAAGAAACCAAGCTATGATAGACTGACAACCTGAGCTTGGGGTGTGAAGTCGAGCTGAGAATTGAACCAATAACACGTAAAAAGGTATATTTATATAGTCTTATTGTCATTTAAATCAATTTATAAATATTTTAATTAAAGATTACACTTAATCAATTGACAACTGGTTATTTGTATAAAAATGTGTTGATCTTTCAGAGATCACTTAAATATTTATTCCCTGAGATGACATAAGTTTGCTATAGTATCTTTTTATTGAATTACTGGTTCTTAATCTCAACAACACTTTACACCCTTTGCTTCTTTTTTATAATTGATTTTCTCAGTAGTTATTAATCCAACAACCCAACAAAATATTTGCCTCATTTGACATCTGAAAACAGCTTTTAAAGACTAGACTTTTGAGAGACCGTTGGAAACCTCTCCTTGTGGGATCGATATCCGGTACTTGTACCATTATTACTTGTTTGAAAACGACAGTAGATCAAGATGTATACTTGCGTTGAGATCTATTTGCACGCTCAGTCCAGGGTTGCATAAAACCTTAACAACAAATGTCTTGATTCTCTCAATGAGGCTCGACACTAGCTCGATTCTTGAAAGGGTATCCCGAATGCTTCCACTATATTCCTTCTGACTAAACACATCGACCACCATGTTCGCCTTACCGGGGTGGTAAAGCAATTCGCAATCATAATCTTTGAGTAACTCGAGCCACCGCCTTTGCCTCATATTCAACTCTTTTTTATTAATGACATATTTCAAACTCTTATGATCCGTGTAGAGCGTACATTTCGTGCCATAAAGGTAGTGACGCCAAAGCTTCAAAGTGAATACCATTGCCGCTAACTCCAAGTCATGGGTAGGATAATTCTTCTCGTGAACCTTGAGTTGTCTTGATGCATAAGCAATCACCTTGCCTCTTTGCATCAGAACGCAACCCAAACCCATCTTGGAAGCGTCGCTGTAGACTACGAACTCTTTTGATCCTTCGGGTAGCGACAAAATTGGAGCCTCACACAACTTCTTTTGAAAAGTTCGGAACTCCTTCTCTTACGCTTCGGTCCAAACGAACTTCACATTCTTTCGAGTCAAAGTCGTCAAGGAAGAAGCGATTTTGGAGAAGTCTTGAATAAATCTCCGGTAATAGCCCGCCAATCCCAAGAAACTTCGGATCTCGGATGGACTCTTGGGAGGTTCCCAATTCATCATGGATTCAATTTTGGAGGGGTCCACATTCACCCTGTCTCGAGTTACAACGTGACCCAAGAATTAAACCTCTTCAAGCCAAAAGTCTTACTTCGAAAATTTGGCGTACAACCTATCCTTTCTCAACACCTCTAGAACTTCAAGAAGGTGTTGCTCATGTTCCGACTCGCTCTTGGAATACACGAGTATGTCATCAATAAATACAATGACCGACTTGTCGAGGAATGGTCGGCACACTCTATTCATGAATCTATGAATACCGTCGGTGCGTTAGTTAGACCAAACGGCATCACGAGAAATTCGTAATGGCCGTAACGCGTTATAAAGGTCGTCTTCGGGATGTCCTCTCATCTCACCTTCACTTGGTGGTATCCTGAACGCAAATCGATCTTCGAAAAACACCCCGCTCCTTAGAGTTGACCGAACAAGTCGTCGATTCTTGGAAGCGGATACTTGTTCTTCATCGTTTACTTGTTCAATTCACGGTAATCGATACACATTCTCATTGTGCCGTCCTTCTTCTTGACAAACACGAACGGAGCTCCCCAAGGTGACGAGCTCGGTCTTATAAAACTCTTCTCTAGAAGCTCTTGGAGTTGAGCCATCATTTCGTGCATCTCTTATGCCACCAACCGGTAAGGGGCCTGAGAAATTGGAGTTGCCCCCGGTATAAGATCAATCCAGAACTCCACTTGACGATCGGGTGGTACACCAGGAAAGTCATCCGGAAAGACATCGGGAAACTCGCGCACCACCTTCACGTCTTCAAGCTTCTTCTTCTCGAGTTTGGCGTCAATTACATATGCCAGGAAAGATGAGCATCCTTTCACTAAGCATTTGTGTGCCTTAGCCATGGTGATGATTGCCACATCACCCTTCCTCTTCTCACCATAAATCACCACAACATCACCACCAGGATTAGGGAGTCAGATTAGTTTCTTGGAACTTACGATCTCTGCTTTATTGTTCGCCAACCAATCCATGCCGACAACCACATCAAAACCACCAATGACCATCGGCCCTCTCTTCCTTGCAGTGGGCGTAGACGTCTTCCATGATCCGAGCCTCCTCGATGATATCACGGAGGGTGATAGCTTTGGAGTTTCGGACCATTGACATCATGTCCGCCGGTAGGCCCTTCAGAAAGGCCTTGATCCTCTCTCTCAACCAGGGCCACATGTCCCACTAAGCCAAGCTTTTACATGAATAGTCGGGTGTACTCCTTCACTGGTATGTTACCCTTCTTGAGAGCTCGAAATTCCTCATCGATTTTATCCATGGCTCGTTCGTTTCAAAACTCCTCCACGACTTTTCCCTTGAAAGAGGTCCAAGTCAGCTGAGCCAGAACCATGGGAGCAAGGGTGGATTTGGTGATGTTCCACCAAGTGAGTGTCGGGCCCCTAAGCATCTGAGAGTCGAATCTCACCTTCTGACCCTCCTCGCATTAGGAAGAGTCGAAGGCTTGTTCAATATCTTGAATCCACTTTATGCAAGAGACTGGATCATCAGACCCAAGGAATTCTGGTGGCTTATAGCACAAAAATGACTTGTAGGAGGAAGCCCTCTTGCCTTGTCTCATATCAACCGTTACCAGTCCTTCAGTTGGGTTCTCATGACCTGTACCCCCGGATCTAGCCACCACCACGTTCTCCGCAACCGTCTCATTCCTCCGATTGCTCACATCACGGTCCTATAATATTTTCAGAAGGGACTCTTGCTGCTTGGCCATCGCCTCATTCATCATCAGCATCAGATTGGCCATCATCTCGGATTGGGGAGTTACCTCCCGAACAACCGGGCTGGATGATGACAGGTCTACCCGTGTAATGATCCCAGGCCCTCCAACTAGCAATGGTTGGGAATATGGGCACACTGCAGCCTCAACCCTCTTCGGTTGATCAGCCGTGGAAGCGGTCGTCTCTACACCCTCCACACGTGTACGTGGTCTTCCGCACGTACTAACGATCTTTGATCTGCCACGCACGATAAGAAAAGGAGTAAGAAAGAGTTTAATAGAGTTAAGCACAAAGGAAACGAACCCCTACATTCACCAATTGTCATAACAACATTAAACCAAGCACGTTCACGTAAAACATCCTCATAATAATGTTAGCTAAGTGAAATTATGAACATATGATACGTAAGAATCCTCGTTACCGTCACCACAACGCTCGATTAACATAATTTCCTTCGACTCTAAGACCAACCCATCTTAGAAATTCTACCCAGTCTCACAAATCATTACTTAATGATCTCAGCTTAAGTCTAGACATCTTACATGCATGCCTAGTTCACTTAAATTAGAGCTCTGATACCAACTTGTAACACCCTAAAAATAGGGGTAAATTTAAACCTGGATAAGGCTACAAATAACATCTTAAATAGAAATTAATCACCCAAAAGTGGAAACTGTAATAGCGTATACAAATGCTATGAATGGACAATAGGTTAACAACAAACTAATCAAAATCATTAAATCTAGATTATGGTGGTTATCGACCCAATTCTCGCAAAATCTCTATCCTTTTTTTGTACGCCAATGCCCAAAAAGTATGTCTCCAAAAGATTCCATAATGGCCAACACTTGTCTCTTAAACTTTGGACGCGCCACCGCTAAGGGAACCTGTTATACACGTCATTTGAGAAGAAGTGTTAGGCTTAACGCCTAGTGAGAACAAACAGTTTATAACAATAATTTGGAAATGATTTGAATATGAATAAATAACCTTTCAATGAGTTATGTGAATAAAATGTAACGACATCCATATAAGAACCTTTCGGTCCTATAATATCTTATGTTGACGGGGGAGACCCGATTTACAAGGAACGTGGCGGAACACAAAAGTAAGCCACTTTCCGAGTTGTGAGCTCAATACTTGGACCTATGGCCACGAACAACGCCAGCTCGTACTCAGATGTGGGGGAGGGCACCTGAGGATCCAAGTCATACTCATTCACTAAAATTACATTTACGGCCCATGGCTAGTATCTGGTCCCACATAATCGTACCAAATTGCCTCCGAGGACCCAATGTCTCAACTAGTTACAAACGGGAAAGTATCCCAAAAATTAAGCCGACTCTATACCTATGGATCCACTAGTAATAGTCTAAAGCTTGTCACCATTTCATTGGTGACCCAACCATGAACACACACATGGTCTACATCAATATTTCCCCAAAATTATTTGCTAAGAATTTCTCATCATATCATGAAACCATAAACATAGGTATAATACATCTATTCCCATTTTTACCACAAATGTACAAGACCAAGTTCATTTTATAGCTCAAAACATATAATGCTTCAACATATCCCAAGATTGTATAAAACCCCAAAAATCTCCAAAATGATAAGTTAGGTCAAATAAATTTTAAACATGAATAGTTGAACAAGGAGATGATTAGGAGTCTAAAATCATAGTTTTGACATGTATAAGGTTTTAAAAGGTTGAGAATGTACTCACAATGTGAGTTGGTTGAAAACCCTAGTAATTCTCCAAGAAAATCCCTCAAGATGAAGATAACTCAAAAAGTGGAAACCTAGGTGAGCAACCCTTGATTTGATGATGAAGAGGCACCTTAATCCCACTAGTTATGACTTAGAAGAGGGCTAGATCTTTACAATAAATGTAGAAAATCGATTGGGAGGATGAGGAGAGAGTTGGGAGCATTTAAGAATGAGAGAAATGAGAATAAATGAGGTTGGGGCCGGTTTTTCTCTTTTAAATGCACACACGACACATGCAGATGACTCATACCTATTGTATCGTAGGAGAAATAACGGAATGTAAGTAGTTGTACGAGGAAGCACCCTTGATAATCAATGGGTTGTCCCGTATAACCCTGTTAAGTCAAAATATTGTATCCAAGATTTAATTAGAAAGTCAAAGTTGTAAAGTCAACTATGTCAAAGTCAATGTATTAGTCAAAGTTGTTTTAGTGTTGTTTAGTTTCCTTAGTTGTTAAGTCTTGTATTAGAGTGGTGGTATAAATAGGTTTAGGCTTTGTAATTTTGGGAAGCACTTTCATTGTAATAAATCATTTAGACGTGTGATTCAAGATCTACTTTCTCTCTCCAGTTCATATTGTTAAATCTTGATGAGAATTGCTTGATTGTTGGGATTTTACATTCACAATTGATATCAGAGTTATACCAAAAAATTTCAGAAAGTTTTTCACAACAAATTTCGATCGATTTCTGGAGTTTTGGATCAAAAAGTTTATTTCTGAAAATTCTCAAGAACACGAGATCTACTGTACATTCGATTTTTTTTCTTTCATTGAAAAATCGATTTTGATGCAAGAAAATGGAATTATTGGATTCGATTTGTGTTTTGAATTGTTTCTTGTATTGATTACATCTCGAATTTTGAACTAAATCGATGTTAATTTCTGAAATTTTGGTTTCTTGAAAAATATTGTTCGAACACTGGTTGAATCAATTTTGTGTGAATTGTTGTTTTTAATCTGAAATTGATAGTAGATATGTGTTTAGTATTGATTTGTGATAGTATTAATACGATTTTGATAATCAATTTGCAGGATTGAAGAGATTTGATATCAGTTTTATGAAGCAGGGAAGAACACTGTTCATGAAGAACACTCAAACCAAGTTTGCAAGTTCCTGCGTGTTTCAATCTAAGAGTTAATTGTTGCTTGATTTACACATCTCATATTCAATTGATTTGCATGTTTGGTGATCTCCAAATTCAATTGGTTGTTCAAGATTAGTGGGGTTGTTTATTAACAAAATTTAGTTGCAGGTTTGCGCCACACAATTCAAGATTTGCGCCAGATTTGCTCTCTCATTAAAAATCTTGCGCCACTCATTTCATACTTTGCGCCAATTGCTTTGTATTTTTGCACCAATCATTACTCGCGCAAACCTCATCGTTTGCGCCACAGTTTATTTTTGTGATGGGTTGATTAATCAAAGTTTAGTGGGGCGGTGGCCGACAGATTTTTCAATTTCTTAAGTTAATTGATTTGCTTCATCTTCATAACTCGGTGGATCAATTTGATTGGTTGTTAGGTATTAGTGGGGAGATGGCATGGAAATTCAATTCAATCAATTTGTAGTAGTGGAGATAATAGTTAAATGGTGGAGCTGATATTTGAAGATTCTTGTGAGTCACTGTGTTTTTGCGTCAACAATATTGAAGCATTGTGATTGGAAGCTAATACATAGTGGGGCGGTGGCTGCAGTATTGTTTGGAAAGAGATTTGCTCCAGGTTAAGGGTGATAGTTCAATCTTGATTGCCTATCTCAAGATTAGTGGGACGGTGTAGAATTCTTGATCAAATTGCGCCATATTCTTTCTATCTTTTGCGCCAACAATATATTATATTTTGCGCCACTCTCAACTTGCGTAAATTTAATGTTTTGCGCTATTCATTAAAAAGTTTTGCGTCAATAATTCTAGTGGGTTAATTTCTTGATTGGTGACGGTGAATTGTTTCCAAATTCAATTTTGCGCAAATTTCAATTCAAGTTTTGCGCCACAAGTTTCTCGCGCAAAACACTTACTTGCGCCACCAACAGTTCGAGCAAAACTGTTTCTTGCGCCACCAACTGTTCGCACAAAAGCTTACTTTGCGCCAACTTTATTAATTTTGCGCCAGATTTCATTTTAATTGGACTCTACTTTTACGCATTTCTTAATTCAATTGCTTTGCACCGTTCAAATAAATTGATTTGCGTTTTTAAATTTCAGGTGTTCTGCGAGTTCAAGTTCAAGAAATTTGAGAAAAGTTCCAGTGCTTTGAGAATTTCAGAGATTGAATTTTTCTGAGACTATTTTTTTGTGTTGGTCTAAGTTTGACTTTCAGTCAAACTTTTCTGAATTGTTTGGGAATGATCATTCTTATCAAGCTGATTTCTCATTCAATATTTTCTGAGAGAGGAAATATTGTACTTTCATTTCAACTAACGACCATTTTGTTAAATTCTTCTTGAAACGGGATGAGTTCACCAATATTACTCAGAGGAAAGTAGTGGAAAGTTGATTTTTTTCAATTTTGTAGATAAACATGAGCTGAGTTGCTATATCAGATTATCATTGTCTGAAGGAGAGATGAAACCTCAAACTCCAACAGAAGATTGTTCTGAGGAACAGGAGAAAAGAAAGAGAGCTGATATTTTAGCCCGAACTTTTGTGTTTAATAGTATTCGTCATGATATTAATGGTCATATAAACACCTATCAGTTGACAGAAAAAGATTTATACAAGTCGACAGGAAAGGAGATGTGGGACTATCTTGAATGGACGATGTTAGGGCCAAAGGCTGTGTCTGAGCTAAAAGGAAAGATTTCTGAGTTGGAAGATAAAATTCAGCAAGCCGTATCTGTTGAGAGTTATGAAGAGAAGATTAGAAGTTTGGAAGATTCTAATGTTGAGCTTCTAAAGAAAATATCTGATTTTGAACAAAAGATGGTCAAAGAAAGATCTTATTTTGATAGTAAAAAGAAAGAGTTTGCTAAAAAGTTTTCAGAGTTTTCCAAGAAGAGTTTTGAAGAAAAGAAGACATTTGAGCTTAAATGCATAAAACTTTCTCAACAAGTTTCTGATTTTGAGAAAGTACTTATCTTGGAAAGAGAGAAGTTTGCCAAGGAAAAGAAGGCCATTGAACAGAAGAACGTTGAATTCTTTAAGGAAATATCCGGTCAGAGAAACGATGCTGAGAAAGGATTTGAAGAAGAAAGGAGCATGTTTGAGACAGAGATTAAAAAGTTGACTGCCAAGTTATCTGAACTATCTGAAAATGCACTGAAAGAGCAGAAAGCGAAGTCTGAGTTTGAGACAAAGATTGACCTTCTTGTCAAAGAAAGAGACAGTCTTGCTTCAAAGATTAAAGAACTTGAAAAGACAGCATCAAGTTCAAATCAGAAAATTGTTTCTTCCAAGAGGTCAGTTAAATCTTCTGATCAGATTCGTAGTACTAATCTTTTTTATGAAAGAAATATAGAGGGTTCAGGTACACATCGACGAAGAAGGAGATACAAGGAAGAGGAACTGGTCTGGAAGAAGAAACCAGATGAAGATGAGAAGAAAGTTGAGCTGAAAGGTAAGAAGTCATGTGTACATGCATCCAAAGCAAAGAAGAACAATGCACGAAAAGGTAAACCTGATCATATCTACTCGAGAGATCAATTAATCAGGTTATCAGGTAAGAAAAATTATTGTTCTTATTGTCGTACACATGATCATGTTCACAAAGCTAGTGATCATTACTGGTATGGTTCTTATTCCGTTACTCCCACAAGAACTGCAACTAACATTCATGGACCCAAATACCAGTGGGTACCAAAGCCGAAAACTGATTCTGTATTGCAGGCACCTCAAGTCAAGGGGGAGTAAGAGAATCAAGGCTTCTAAGTACATCAGCTTAGGACCCGTACTTCAACGGAGTTTGACTTCTAAACACAACAGTTTAGGACTCGTACTTCAGTGATCAAAAGACCTTACTCCGGTAATACTTTGCATCCGATAAGATATGACGGTCTACAATTCACAAAGGAATTGTATTGATCTCTATCTTGTGCTTTTTCATTGACAATATACTTACGATATGACGGTCTACAATTCAAAAGGTAGTTGTATTGATCTCTATCTTGTGTTTTAACTGACATATTTCAGATGCATAATTTAAGGGGGAGTACAGGTGATGGCTTCTGATTACAACATATCAGAACCCGTTCTTCAACGTTCAGACTTGGATATTTTTTGCAAATATCCAGGGGGAGCTTAAAAGACTTAAATCATTCTATCATGATTTGAGGGGTAGCTTAAAGGTAAATATCTTCTAATCTAGATCTCTGATTGTTTGAAAGAAGAACAACTTTCAAGCATGAAAAACAGTTTCTTAAATGTTCAAACCACTTCTTATTCTCAAAAGATTTTATGAATTTAGAAGTGTGATTTTAAATGTTTTTCAATTTTGAGCTTTAATGTTTAACTGACCGCGTGTTTCCAAAGATCAATACTTGCGTATTATCTTGTCTTTATACTGTAAAGTATTCATACACACTGGTTCAGTACTTCATTTGAATTTGTTATTACCATGTCTCATAACGAACAAATTTTTCGATGGTAATACCCTCGTTTGAATTTCAATGTTGTTGAGCTTCGATCATTATTTCTAATCTTGTGCTTTCATTGAAAAATTGTTTATATTTGTTCATATAAACAAAATATCCAATTCTTTGATACCCTAACCATTTCATTTGATCTGATTGATACATTGTCAGATTCTCAAAACAATTCTCTTGATTTCATTTCATTCATTCAATATCTTTGTTTTGAGAAATCTTCAAAGTTCAATTGCTCAAATCTCATGAGCATACATTTTGACAATGTTTTCATACATTTTTTGCTTAACTTTTCAGTTAAACTGTTGAGCAACCATTCTTTATAGGACTTACATGGGATTCATGTGTGAGCTTAAACAGAACTTCCATGGATTCACGTCAACCTGTGTTTCGTACCCCGGAAGTTATCCTAGAGTGATTGAGGGGTGAGGGGTCATAAATCTAAGAGTGGGGAAGATAACTCATCTGGTTGAGTTTTTCTCAGTGTGTGGAGCGGAAAAATGGAAAAGAGAGTTTGGTTAGAAGTTAGCTTTAAATGATAAAAAGAAAGAGGGTGTGAGAACAGAGTTAAAAGAATATCAAAACTCTGCACCAACTACTTTCTGAGCCGGGCAGCCACATCTACTGATTGGTTCACATTCTTTGGTGACCATCATTGAAAAAGGCAGTGAGCCCATCCCAACTCTTGCTATTACCCCACCAGCCACTCATTTCTTTCCCGAAAAAGAAATGTTTCATTTTCTTTGGGGATGCAGCACATCTGCTATCTAGTCTTCACTCGGAAGATTTAGATATTGAAAAAGAAGGAACGTTGCCCCACCTTCGCACCTCTTTCATGCACATTGAGTCCGTGTAATATATGTTGTTGTCTCAATAGTTTACACAATTTGAGTCTGATCAAGCTTAAGTAGCTTTAATCATTTCTACACTTGCACGAGCACACAAGGAATACGTTTTCTTGTCATAACATTCATAGAAAATTCCTTTGTGGTTTTTCGATGATTGAATGGAAGCCCTGGGGGAGTGAACATCACAAAAGCTCATTTCCAATGTATATCTGTTGTACAAAGTGGCTCCATGCTACTTACAGACATATTAACTGTATCATTTGTTGATTCAAGGTTACCACGTTCATTTTGTCTGAATTTGAAAAGATTCAGATATATACATTTCATGAATTGACGGATACTCAGATCAAAGGGCGGAGATTGTCAAATTATTATGACGGGGAGATTGTAAAAGGGGGAAATCAAAGAAAGTGCTAAAATTGATGAAGAGTTTTGATGATCATGATGCTCACAATCATCAAAAAGGGGGAGAATTTTACAAAGTTCAATTTCAGAGTTGAAATGTCAAATTTGGGGAGAAATTTCTGAAGATTTTAATTTCCTGAAGATATTTCTGAAGAATTTCAAAGTTCAAGACTGACGAAAGTTTGTTTGAATCAAGAATTTCAAAGTTCAAAGACTGATGAAGATTTTTCTGAAGATTTTTCTGAGAAGTTTGTTTTCTGAAGACAGTCCAGAGATCAAAGAGATGAAGATATGAGTTCAATGCTGTGTCAAAGTTCAAAGATAAAGATTTCAAAGATGTTTCAAAGTTCAAAGTAGTTTCAAAAGTTTCAAGTTTTTCAAATTCGTGTTCAAGACTTGTTGACTTTCAAAGTTTCAAAGTGTAAAAGACTTTTCAAGATTCTTCAAAGGCTAAAAGACTGAAGGTTGTTAAAGATTCAAAGTTCAAGAGATAAAAGCTGAAGAATCAAGAGCTGAAGACTAGTGTCAATTTTTTATTAAATCTTGAATACAAAGGGGGAGATTGTTAAGTCAAAATATTGTATCCAAGATTTAATTAGAAAGTCAAAGTTGTAAAGTCAACTATGTCAAAGTCAATGTATTGGTCAAAGTTGTTTTAGTGTTGTTTAGTTTCCTTAGTTGTTAAGTCTTGTATTAGAGTGGTGGTATAAATAGGTTTAGGTTTTGTAATTTTGGGAAGCACTTTCATTGTAATAAATCATTTAGACGTGTGATTCAAGATCTACTTTCTCTCTCTACTTTCTCTCTCTAGTTCATATTGTTAAATCTTGATGAGAATTGCTTGATTGTTGGGATTTTACATTCACAAACCCAAAACTCCTAATGATGTTCAATTGTCACATCAATGTTGAGGCTTGCTCTAGTATAATAGTTGTAATATATATATATATATATATATATATATATATATATATATATATATATATTCAAGTATATTTACAAGGATCATGACAAGCAGTTCATCAGTATCGATCCAAATGGAGATGGGACAGTTATTAATGAGATAAAAAGGTTTCAAGATGCACGATACATGTCACCTCCTGAGGCAATGTGGAGAATTTTTAGTTTCAGACTCTCTAAAAACCAGCCTCACGTAATGGCCTTGAAAATCCATTTCCCGAATAACCAGTTTGTTAGGTTTTCAGATAATGATATAATGACAGAAGTTGTTGCTAGAGAGAGAGAAAAGAGAACAATGTTAACCGCCTTCTTTCACAGGAACAAAGTAGATATGCATGCAAGAAACTACTTGTATAAAGATTTTCCAAAACACTATACATGGAATGCAAGATCACGACAGTGGAATCCTCGACAAAAGAGGAACAATGTGAGGATGATTGGTTTATGCTAATCCAGCTGAAGGAGAGCGATTCTACTTGCGTCTGCTTTTGTCTCATGTTAGTGGGCCTACATCATTTGAAGATCTTTACACCTCAACGGGTTACGACACCCAACTTTTCGAAAATCGGCTCTAGAGAGAGGGTTAATAGAGAACGGTGATAATCTTTCCCAATGTCTTGCAGAGGCCTCCATGTTTCAGTTTCCAAGTGCTCTTAGAAGGCTATTTGCGACAATACTGATTTACTGTGAACCAGGATATGTTCGGAAGTTATGGATGACCACTATGATTCCCTTTCTAAAAATTACTTGCGGCAATATGGCAGTGTTCAACGAGTCTAGGATATGGTCCTCACTGACATCATGGTCTTTCTACAATCGATGGGTAAGGATTTGAATGATTTTGATCTTCCAACAGTAAATACAAATGCCAATTTACAAGATGGAGGCTTTCGTGAGATACAAGAGGAGTACTTCATCGTCGTCGAAGATGAACATGTGCAAGCACAAGACTCTCTGAATTCATATCAGAAATCTGCTTTCGACGAGATCATGAGGCACGTTGAGAATGATTCTCTGGGTATGTTCTTCATAGATGGTCATGGTGGAACTGGAAAGACGTTTTTGTACAAAGCTTTCCTTGCTAAGGTCCGGTCTCGTGGTCTAATTTCACTTGCGATTGTTTCATCGGGATTTGCGGCTAATAACATGCCGGGAGGAAGAATTGCTCATTCTCGATTCAAGATTCCATTGAACTTGGATAATAACTACTTATGCAACATCAAGCAATAGAGTGGAAATGCTCAACTACTTCATGATGCAAGACTAATCATTTGGGACGAAGCGTCGATGGCTAAGAGACAGGTGGTGGAGGCACTCGATCGAACAATGCAAGACCTCATGGGAAACAGACTTCCATTCGGTGGAAAGATAATGGTTATGGGAGGTGATTTTAGACAAGTGTTACCGGTCATGCATCATGGTACATGAGCACAAATTGTAGACTCCAGCCTACGGATGTCACCTCTTTGGTCTTCGATTAAAAAGATACGATTAACGATCAATATGAGAGTGTTGGCTGATCCATGGTTTTCAGAATTCCTTTTACGGGTTGGTGATGGAGATGGGGAAACGGTAGATGAGACTTTTATTCGAATACCTGATGACATGACAATTCCATACGACCCTGCAGATAACTCGAAGGATGCTTTGATCGATGCAATATTTCCTTCTCTACAAATCAACGGAGGTGCATCAGATTATATCATTTCTAGGGAAATATTGTCCACTAAAAATCAAAACGTCGATGAGATAAATGATGAGTTGATCGAAATATTTTGCGGAGAAGAAAAGGTTTACTATAGTTTCGACGAAGCACAAGACGATAGGAACAACTTCTACCCGATCGAATTCTTGAACTCACTAACTGTCAATGGTTTGCCACCTCATTATCTTAGACTCAAAATTAGATGCCACATAATATTGCTACGAAATATTGACCCTTCGAATGGATTATGTAACGGCACGAGATAGGTATGCAGAGGTTTTCAGCAAAACGTCATCGACACAGAAATAGTCGTTGGTCAACATGCTGGAAAAAGGGTGTCTTTGCCAAGAATTCCTTTATCTCCATCCGAAGAAGGGATGTTCCCATTCAAAGTAAAGCGAAAACAATTTCCAGTCCGCCTGAGCTCAAGGACAAACGCTTCCAAATGTAGGAGTTTATCTACCAGAATCGGTATTTTCGCATGGTCAACTTAACGTAGCATTATCTAGAGGTATCTCACGGGGAGCTACAAAGGTATTGGTGAAACCTGCTAAAAGAATTAATCGTCATGGAGTCTATACATCAAACGTGGTGTATCAAGAAGTTTTACGCGAATAGTAAAGTACAATCAACTATTGATTATGTAACATTTGTTAAATTAAGTCTGTGTGTGTGTATATATATATATATATATCTACATTACTTTACGACCAATTCATGATATGTGCTTCCTTAAGTGAGGGAAGTGCAGGGTATCACTCTGAACCTGTATTGCAAAATTCAAAGTATGGTCATTTGTTATATTTGCAACAACTTAGGCTATATTTAATTGCCGTATAAATTTTTTCAAAAGATCTGACCTTCTGTTGTGTGATTATTATTGTTCTTCCTTTTAGGCTATATTTAATGAGCTCTGCAAGATGTTGGATCCTGGGGAGCCTTCTTTCACCCCCAAGAAAGGCAAAACAAGCATCGTCATGTTTGTGGGTCTACAAGGTATCGTGTTTATCAATCTAATACTATTCCTCTAAAATTCTCACATACTAGCACCTATTTGGGTGGGTCTCAAGATCTGAACTTTCATGCATACATTTTTTACCGTAACTTTTGGCACTAAACTATGTTTTCGATTTGCTTTGTGCTATAATTACATTCTATATTTGATGTGTCCTTACAAAATGCAAATGATTTTAGGTTATGGAAAAACAACGTGTACAAAGTACGCCTATTATCACCAGAAGAAGGGTTGGAAACCAGCTTTAGTATGTGCAGATATATTCAGAGCTGGTGCTTTTGATCAGTTGAAGCAGAATGCAACAAAAGCTAAAATTCCATTTTATGGAAGGTAAACCTGCTTCCTAATAGATTCAACATATATCCAATTAGTTCATTTCTAGAAGAGTTCTGATATTAAGGGGTGATAGCAAGTCACATTTCAAATAGCTTAGAAGAATTGCTCATATGCACATTAGGAGGAATGATAAAATTAATTCCTTCAAACAGACTGTGCCGATAGTGATTTAAATATACCGTGGTCAGATAAAACTTAGGGGTTGTTTGATCTTTTATCTATTAAGCTCTGAATCTATTAAGTTTATCTATAAGCATTAATTTATCCGAATAAATTAAGGTAAGTTGGTTTTTGATTTTTGTCCTGAAAAAATAGTCTGAACACCAAAAATTACCATTTTAACCTTATGTCTACATAAGTGTTGGATAAAAAAAATTGTTTGATAAATAATTAAAATGACAAAAAAATTAAAATAAATATGAATTATTTAAAATAACATAAATAATAGGAATTCAACGAGTTCAAAACAATACTTAATAACTTAAAATATATTTAAAACAATAAAGTATTAATGCTTGATTACAAGTATTTTAATTTATGGATGTTGGTGAATTATTTATTTTTTTAATGAGATGTGTGATAAAAAATTATAGGACAAGGGTAATTTTGGAAAAATTATAACTTAATGCATTAAGATAGAATGGGCTAACTTAACATGTTAAGTAAATCTCGTAGTATTAAGTTCAAATCAAACACCTCAATATAACTTAACCAATTAAGCTAACCACCCATTAAGCTTATTAAGTTGAAAACAAACACCCTCTTAGTCTTGTATAAAATGTTAATTGCCCCTAATAAAAAGAAAGGTTGGTCATGAGCAGGTTTCATTCTTGAACACGTTAAGGTGGCTATGTGTTTCATGGTTTGGAACTAAGGTTATTTTGGCAATTGTTTAATAGTAAATGAGTATACGTAACAAAAACTATATGGGCAGCTTCATAAAGTCCTTCATCTTTTCGGCCTCCTATCAATGTAACTTAGAGGTTAAAGAAAATAATATTTGTTATCCCCAGTGACCAATGATTCTTCCTATTATTGAATATTGATTCGTTAGTTAACATTTGAGAACTTATTAGTATTATCTCAAGCTCCCATGTCCTGTCTACAGTTATATAGAGTCAGGCCCGGTGAAAATTGCTGTGGAAGGTGTAGAATAATTCAAGGAGGAAAATTGTAATCTTATTATTGTCGACACAAGTGGTCGACACAAGTGCTCGACAAAAGCAGGAAGCGGCTCTCTTTGAAAAGATGTGTCAAGTTTCTGAAGCAACAGTATCTTCAAGTTATAAGCTATTATGCTTCAATTATTGCGTTTAAATTTCATTTTTGCTTGGAAATACTAATGGATGTCATTTGTAATCTTATAGAAACCGGATCTTGTTATCTTTGTCATGGATGGCGGTATTGGTCAAGCTGCATTTGATCAAGCTCAAGCATTTAAGCAAAGTGTTGCTGTTGGAGCTGTAATTGTTACTAAAATGGATGGTCATGTGAAGGGAGGTGGAGCTCTTAGTGCGTAAGTGCCCTTGGTTATTATTAAGCTTTTCATACTTTAATATAACCTAGATCCTTTTGAGAAAGCTATACACTGACAGTCTGACATGATGCATGTATAACGTACACATTCTTGATTCGTTTACCTCAGAGGAAGACCTCTTAAAGGTTTGACCTGAAAGGGGCTCCTTCTTGCACCTTCAAAAATGTCCCAGCAACATCCTTTATTTAAAGAAAATGGGAAGCAAAAAAAAATATGAACATAAATGCTTGCCCAAATTATTGCTTTGTCAGTTTGTCTGTTTGCCACCTTTAAACGTAAGGTGACAAGTGCCTTAGATAGTTATATTCATAGTATACCTCTTCTTGTTTATACAATCAGTTCTTCCACAATGAAGTGAGCTTTGTTTGGAACTAGCAAAAGAAGTTGCAGTGTCTCGATCCATTCACGGTTTCAACCTAGCATTTGTTACAAAGCTTCTCTTTAAAGTGATTTATGTGACTGGAGTAATTTGATAAGTAAAATTAGTTTGACAAATGTAAATCAAGTTCTTTAAGAATAAAAATAGGAAGAATAACATGCACAAGGAGGATCTAGTATCTTCCACGACAGTTGGGGATAAAGGCCCAAAAAGTATGGACACTCATGTTGAATATCCAGAGCATGTATCCAAGCACAAGTCGTTTATGAAAATACATGGTAACGTGCAACTAGGATGGGTGAAAGAACCAAACATAATGATTTGACATCCTAATTATACATGAGCTTCTTACATAGAATACTAGATTTTGATTTGGTGCATTAACATCCAGGAATCGCTTAATCATATCTCATTTCCAACATATTTTGTGTGTTCATTTCATTTCTCATGTTGTCTTGTTTTCTATTTGATTTATGTTTTTCAGGGGTAGATTATATAAGTTGTTGCATCGTCCAAAGGTCCAACTTGATGAAAAGAGGCGAATGCGTATGGCTCTTGATGTGGTAAAAGTCCGGAATGATTCCTACTTTTGTCTTTGTGTTTTTTTATGTTTCTAATTTTATGAAATGCTTGCAAGCCAAGGGAATGAATTATTTGCACACTAGCAATACAATTATTATGCATCGGGATTAGTATTTTATGGAACCTTGTTTGTGAATAGAGGACGTGATGAGGCACCATTCGAGTTGAAAATAGATGAAGGTTGTATCGATGATTGCCTTTTTGAAACAAATGGAAAATGATGTGTTTTAAATTAACTGCATACGTACTGACAATGTAATATATAGGTTGATCACAAGGAGCAATGGTGTAAGTACGATTCCACTATAGATCATAAACTAAACCCTGAAAAACAAACGGAAATGGTGATCACCCAAATATGATATGAATGGTGGATGCAATCCAATTTTGAAACATGAAACATGGTTTCCATTTTGTTTTCGAGATGTTTCGCGAGTTGATATATACTTTTGTCAATTGTTTTTTCGGTTTCACGATGATACACGCCGCATCGTACGCGGGCTTATAACTAGTATATATATATATATATATATATTAATTCACTAAATTTTCAATTTTACAATCATTGGGCTTTGACCGTGACATGACCAATCCTAAATCAGGCCTTGCTTGAGCTTGCCTTAGCTTGAACCAATTTTCATTTGAAATATGTAACTAGTGGATCCGAAAGGCGGACTTGGTTCAAAACTAGGCCTTCAACTATTGTTTTTTTGTAACCGGTTACGAATCAAACTCGTAACTGATGTCAAGCTAGTCTCAAATGTATATATCTACTTGTGACGACATCTGACAATTGATTTTACAAAAATAGAAGATAAGATATTATATGAAATGTTATTATTAAAAAAATATATTTGAACATACCAATGTATAAAATATTAAAACATTACAATTCCCAACTAAATAATACAAGCATCAAATCTACTTTGCCCGTATAAATTGAATATAATTTTTTTTATTTAAGTTATTAAAAAAAATGATAATTTGTTTTCACTACAAATTTACATATTAATTTATCATTAAAATTTAATTATTGTCCATAAGTTTTAATAAATATATTTATTTAAGTGATTTGAAAAATTAAATGTTTATATTTTTGCAGGTGGGAAGTAACTTGTAAAATATTCCCAACATCAAGTACGCCCTTTTCCGGTGGATAATTGAAGGGGACGACCCCACGCAATTACTACCTATTTAATTATTATTAATACATTATATATATATATATATATATATATATATATGCGAATGATAGTGTGAAAAGTTGAGTTAACGATGAGAAGCGTGGAAAGTGAATCTAAACCGTTGATCTCTTTTAATCTCAAATCTCTCCCATGAATTGCGGCTTAGAAAGAATTGATCTGGTGCATCTCATCCTAATGTGCATCCATTTCTCATCCAACGGTTAATAACCACTTCTCACGCTTCTCACCGTTAACTCAACTTCTCAAACCCAACCATATATATATATATATATATGATTAAGTTCATTTGAGAAATGTTAAAAGTATGAGAAATAAATAAAATGATCATAGCCTTTATCTGGTCAAAATTTGTGGTTTTGACCGTGAAACACAAGATAATTCCTTGTGTGGTCAGTAGAAGATAGAGAGATAGTTTCGTAAAATGCACGGAACGAGTTAATATATAAACCTGAATGTTTCACATATTAATTATATGTTCATATATGAACCAGTGTAATTCATATATGAACTCTTTTAACTGACTTTTATATGAACCTTTGTGATTCATATATGAACTATACATTCATATATGAATAAGTTAATTAGTTCATATGTGAATCAATTAATTGGTTCATATATGAATCACAAATGTTGATATATGAATCAGTTAAAAGAGTTCATAAGTGAATTACACTGGTTCACATATGAACTAATCATACAGGTTCATATATGAACTCGTCTCGTGTATTTGTAAAAATTACGAAACTGTTCTACTATTTTTGGAACTCGTCACGTGAGACCAAGCTGTTTCCGTGAGACCGCGTGAGACCAAGCCTTAAAACATGAAACTTCACACCGAAACACTGTGAAGGTAAAAAAACATTCGAACTTTCATAATGTAATCACACTATGAAGGTAAAATAACTTAAACCAAGTTTAAAAAAATCAAACCTTCACAGCTAAAAGACAGTGAAGGTATATCTGAACCTTCACAGTAAAGACGTTGTGAAGGTAAAAAAAAAACGAACATTCACAGCGAAAAACACCGTGAACGTAACATTTATGGTGTTTTCCCTATGAAAAGTTCGATTTTCTTACATTCACAGTTTTTTGGTGTGAAGTTTCATACTTTAAAGTTTGGTCTCACGCGAACTTAAGTCTATATATATATATAGGGTGTGGTTATTTTACAAACCGTACAAACCGCATTTAACCAATAATAATTTTTCATTTTTTCACTTTTTCTTAATTATGATGGTTGATTAGTCAAAAATATATGAAACAATTTCATCAAGAATGTATAAGGGTTGATTAATAAGAATACATGAAACAAATTTCATCAAAATGGGAAATACATGAAACCATTTCATTACTACATATCTATACTATATTACAAAGCACGAATAAAAAACTCTTAAATACAAATTATTAGGCACAAGGTACCATTATTTTATGCAAGATTTTAAAAATCTCTTAATTTACAAGTATCAAAGCACAAGATACATATTACTACTGCAGACTTCTAACACCCATCAATTTGGTATGTGTAGGATCTTCCTTTTATGCAGACATTTCCATGTATCACTATTAATTAATATATTATATTACTATAATTTTGTTTTAATTATATTATTAAATATGTAATTGGTTATTTTTTCTGGATGTCATTAAAATATATAAGATAATCATTGAATTCTAACAAAATACTTAACTTTTTTATATACAAATATTATATTATTAAGTCTAAATTAAACAAATTTATAAAAAAAACATTATCACTTTCTCAAAATCATTCAAAAACGTACTGTAAATCGACAAAAATAAAAATAAAATGCAACATTAAAATCGTGATGAATCTCGCGCAATGCACAAGTACGCTTCTAGTAAATAAAAATATATGAAACAATTTCATCAAGAAAAAAATCTTACGAAACAAATTCATCATATTAAAACACTTTCATGAAAGAAATTCAGTCAATTAAACAAGGAAAATCACAGTTTGTACGGTTTGTTAGATTTCACTGGTTTGTAAAATAGTTTTGGATATATATATATATATATATAGGGTGTGTTTCATTTGAAAACCAATCAATTCGTGGAAACTTTGCAAACCACTATTTTAGGAAACATTTTGTTAAGTTTCCTAATCTAAAGTCATGATTATAATAAATGAATCTTATCATCTTCCATATATATCACAATCATTATTAATGAATCATAATAGCTTTCCATAAATATATATATTGTTTCCTAAAACAATGGTTTGCAGAGTTTCCACGAATTGATTGGTTTTCAAATGAAACGCACCCTATATATATATATATATATATATATATATATATATATATATATATATATATATATATATATATATATATATATTTCAATTGCAAACTCTATTTTTTATTGTAAGCATGAGGATTGATCTCGCTCCTTCATTTCTATTGATCCAACAACTCACATTAAATAGAGTTTTTAATTAAAATTATTAATTAAGGTGATTAGCGGTAAAAAAAGAAAGTTAATTTCATTCCACGTCTACCTTATTTGACTTTTAATTTTCTAAACGTACATATACCCCCTTAAACTTTAAAATAAATTATATCAAACAAATTACCTCAAACTTTTATAATATTTTAATCAAACAAATTACAACAAAAAAAACGAAGATTTCGTGCTCTTCGATATGACATCCATCTCGATATAGGTATTCTTTCTTCGTTTTAACCGTTTTTACGTGAAATGTTATATATGTGTTATATTCATTATGAATATCTATATACGTTCAAGTGTACAAGAGCTCGACACCGTAAATCCGTATCTCGACATCACCTTCTTCAACACTTTCTTTAACGTCGTAAGGCACCGCGTTCTTCATCACCGTAATCCAGCATCTATCGACACCAAACAAGAACACATCTAGATCGATCGAGAACCCGATCGAGACCGATCAACACCAATCGAGACTAAGCAAGAACCCATCAAGACTAATTAAGAACTCATCCATTGACTTGGTGTGTGGTTGTGTGTTAAAATCATAACTTACAACTTTTAATTTTTATCGAGATGGATTGGGAAATCTATCGAGACGAATCGGGAACTCATCGAGATCTATCGATAATCCAATAGAGTATGCAGAGTTGAAACTGTAGTATATTCATGATGAATATTGTTTGGGTCAAAAATACACGATCACGACGAAGTTACATTTAATGCATATTTCACACGACCAGTCCTGTATTAAGATAAGGTCATGTCGACTGAACATAACCCTGACCTCCGTCGAGACTAACTCGAAGGTCGGTCGAGCGTCGTACGACCATCGTCGAGATTTACACTCGACCTCGATCATACTAACGTATAACCCAACGTTCCTTTCTTGATCATTTAATGTAGGTTCAATGCTCATAAGTGCCAACGGTCATAATGGCTCAACACCATCAAGATCATTTATGAAGCACAACCGTTACAAAAAAACATATTTATGAGGAATCAAGACTATAAATACCGAAGATCCACACCTCAGTCAAGGACATAAAATTATTTACTCGAAGTACACAGCTGACGAGACTCTCTGAAGAACATCCGCAACATGATTTTCACACGATAGTCACGATATTCACGCAATAATAGTACTTTTACACACGACATACACTTGTTCTTTGTTTACATACACATTTCTTGTATCGATCGTGTAAAACAATGTATATCAAAGGATATCACCCCTGATTGGTGATCATAGTGCACGACGACACTCTCTTGTCGTCCGCGATTTTTTCCTTGTTGAGGTTTTTCCGCGTCACCAAATCCCTTGTCCTTTTATTTATTTGTTTATCGCGCATATTGTCGATCGGCTACTTTCATTAGTTGGATAAATCTTCACGTCGACCTTAAATTATTCTTTGGGTAATTTTTGGCATTAACAGTTTGGCGTCCACCGTGGGGCCCCATCTAAAGAAAATCCTAGACAATAGTGTGTCGTGCTAACAGTTTCTTCGGGTGTCTTTGTTTTACAGGACAATGTCAGCTCCCCAAGGAACCCAGGAACACATTATGGCCTAGATGAACATGGAGTTGTGTTAAGCCCAGATTAATAGTTGATAAACAATCACACAAAACAATAAGAACAAGAGATGAATAGATCAAATCAACATACCACAGATCTCTTGATTAATCAGATGAATACGTGTGTGAGTTCTTGGTGTACAGAATACCTCTTGATGTGTGTGCAAAATACAGAGTATACGACCTCTTCTGTTTTTCTTATGCAATACACACACTAAACCTAGAAAATAAAACTATTTATACTTAGGTCAACATGACCTAATTAATATTAACTATTTGCTAAAATACCCTATAAGGTATTAAACACTATTACAAACTAGACCCCATTTATAATTTAATCTTGAATACAATTATTGATCCAACAATCTCGCCCTTTGGATTCAAGATTAAAAAAAATCCAATTATCTTCGGGTCTTCACTTCTCTTGAAAATTGTATTTGATATGACGTTGACAGCTTCAAAGCTTGTAGCTTTACACAGTCTTCATCTTCCTCTTTCTTTAAATGAAGTGTCCTTCTGACGATCATCTTTAGTCAGACTTTGATAAATCAAATAAGTTCAGACACTTTGATATCTTTGAATTCTTCAGCAGTAAAATTCTTGTATTCTCTTCCTTTGTATATTCTCCCCCTTTTTGATGAGTGGTGAGAATTATCATCATCAAAACATAGCAAAATAAAGTAGGAATTTTCTCCCCCAAAGCAACAATTGAGCACAGTCTTCATGTATAGATCCCTGTGTGGAAATAAGAGCAGTCTCCCCAGATAGAGAGAGTGATTATTTCAATCTTTGCAGATTCAAATAAGTAAAAAGTGGTAACCCTGAATCAACAAATGACTCAGTTTGGAATGTCTGTCAGTAACACACAGTCACTGAGTAACACAAAGTTACTATATAAGGAGCTGGTTTTGATGTTGGCTCCCCAGGACTTCCATTCAATCATCGAATAACACATGGTTATCTATGAACGTTCTGACAGAAAACAAATTTCTGTGTGCTCGTGCATGTGTATGAAAGAATTAAGCACCGATTGCTTTTCAATGTAGGCTCAAAGTATGTAAACTTGTTGAGACAACAACAAATTATACAAAGACTCAATGTGCATGAGAAAAGGTCGAAGGTGGGGCAACTTTCCTTCTTTTTCAATATTAGTATCTTCCAAATGAAGAACCAATAGCATATGTGTTGCGTCCCCAGAAAATGTGAAACATTCTTTTTTTGAGAAAAGAATGAGTAGCTGGTGGGGTTGAATGCAAGAGATAGCATGGGCTAGGTGCCTTTTTCAATGATGGTCACCAAAGAATGTGAACCAATCAGATAATGTGGCTGCCCGGCTCAGAAAGAATTTGGTGCAGAGTTTGATATTCTTTTACTCTGTTCTCTCACCCTCTTTCTTTTAATCTTTTAAATCTCACTTCTAACCAATCTCTCTTTTCCATTTTACCTCTTCACACACCAACACTCAAATCTTTTGACCACTCTCCCCTCAATCACTCAGGGAATACTTCCTGGGTAGGAAACACTGGTTCTCGTGAATCCATGGAAGTTCTGTTAAGCATTCACACTGAATCCCATGTATTGTCCTAAAAGAACGTGTTGTTCAACAGTCTTTTGTACATGTAAGCACAAAGAAATACAAATAAACATGAAGAATAAAAATTTGGAGAAGTCAAAAACATAAGATGTTTGACAATACAATTCTCCCCTTCAAACTAAAAGTGGTTGGCAATTAAGCTCTTTGACAATTAAGCTCCCCTTCAACTTAATAATTTTTTTTTTGATCAAATAAATAAAAAAACAAAGCACTGAAGTACGGGTTCTAATCAGATATGATTAGAAGCCATTGTCACTTGAACTATCCTGCACATAAAAGAAATCATGGTAATCATTTGTGAAAATGATTCCTCTATCGTTAGCAACAGTTGGAGAATAAATATATAAAATACAAGATTAAGATTCAGAATACTCCCCCTCGAATCATGAGTAAGGTCTAAGAAGACATGTTCAACATACCAAGTTTGTTGATTAGAAACTGGAACCTATTTTCATCCAACGGCTTGGTGAAAATATCAGCTAACTGGAAATCAGTTTGAACAAAGTGCATTTCGATATCACCTTTTTCTACATGATCTTTGATGAAGTGATAGCGTACATCTATATGTTTGGTCTTTGAATGCTGAACCGGGTTAGCTGTTATGGATATTGCGCTCTTGGAATCACAATATTTAGGAACACGCTTGTAGTTGTACCCAAAGTCCCTTAACTGTGTCTTCATCCAAAGGACTTGTGAACAGCAGCTAGCAGCAGCTACATATTCAGCCTCGGCAGTGGATGTTGAAACACAGTTTTGTTTCTTTGAGGTCCAACTTACAAGTTCGTCACCTATAAATGGACATGATCCAGAGGTGCTTTTCCGGTCTAGCTTACATCCTGCATGGTCAGCATCTGCAAAGGCAGTTAGATCAAAACGAGAATCCTTTGGATACCAAAGGCCTAAATAAGGAGTGCCTTTGAGATATCTAAGAATTTGCTTAACAACATTAAAGTGCGACTCTTTAGGATTAGATTGATATCTCGCACAAAAACATGTGGCAAACATTATATCTGGGCGACTGGCAGTCAGATAAAGTAAAGAACCAATCATACTACGATACACCTTTTGATCTGTAGGTTTACCAGAGGGATCTGAATCTAAGAGTGTACCAGTAGCCATTGGTGTTTTCATGACTGAACTATCTGACATATTGAACTTTCTTAACATGTCTTTTATGTATTTGGCTTGATTAATGAAAATGCCTTCGGGTAATTGCTTTACTTGTAAACCAAGAAAGAAATTTAACTCACCGATCATCGACATTTCAAACTTTGTTTCCATGATTTTAGAAAAGTTCTTGCAAAATTTCTGATTTGTTGACCCAAATATTATGTCGTCAACATAAATCTGAATGAGAATCAAGTCCTCACCTTGCCTTTTAAGAAATAAGCTGGTATCAACCGTACCTTTCTTGAAGCCAGAAGCTAGGAGAAATTTAGTTAGAGTTTCATACCAGGCTCTTGGTGCTTGTTTAAGACCATACAGTGCTTTGTCTAGCACGTAGACATGATCAGGGTAATGAGGATCAATGAAACCTTCAGGTTGTGCCACGTAGACCTCCTCATGCAGAACGTCATTTAGGAAAGCTGACTTTACGTCCATTTGATAGACTGTTAAAGTTTTTGTGCGCTGCATATGCTAAGAAGATTCTGATGGCTTCGATCCTTGCAACAGGGGCGAAGGTTTCGTCATAGTCAATGCCCTCCTGTTGACAGTACCCTTTTGCAACCAATCGAGCTTTGTTTCTCACAACTACTCCTGCCTCGTCTTTCTTGTTTCTGAATAACCACTTGGTTCCCATAACAGTTTTACCTTTAGGTAGTGGGATCAAGCGCCAAACCTTGTTCCGTTCGAATTGCAGAAGCTCGTCTTGCATAGCAGAAATCCATAAGGGATCACGTAGAGCTTCAGATGTTTTCTTTGGTTCTAGGGAACTAAGGAAGCTTGAGAACATGCAGAAATTAGCTGACGCTGACCGTGTCGTGACACCAGATTGTACGTCACCAATCACGTTATGCAGGGGATGATCCTTAGTCCAACGATGTGTGCTTGGTAAGGATTCAACTGTTTGTTGCGTATTTGATGCATTGTATTCATCATGCACGGTAGGTAGATCCACAGATGTGCTCGGGACATCTTGTACAGGTGTTTCTGATACTGAAGCTTCTGGAATGGCAGCTGAAGTACTCGTGACTTCATTTCTAGAAGGAATATCTGCAGAGACAGATTCAGCATTAGTAGAGTCAAAAACTAACAGTTTAGTTGTACCTGATGGAGATGCAGTTTCAGTGACTTCTTCGGACGGTCCAGACATGTCTACAGAAAGAGTAGGGACCTCCGAGCTTGGTGTTGATATTGATATGCCTTTGTCAAAGTCTGCACAAATATCATTGAAGGCATCAATAAACAACAAATCTAACTCAGAAATGATAGAGTTAGTAATAGAAGAAGTAGATTCTTTAGACGCTGGTTCTATTCTGGATTGAATAGAAGCTTTGTTCTTGAGTCCGAGTTCTGTACCGTTGTGTCCAGAAGTCCGAGTAGAATTCTCATCAACAGATTTAATGCCTGCTTAGTCTGACGTCGTTTCATGTTAATATCCTCCAATTGCTTAATCTTGGTGTAAGCTTCATTTCTTTCTTGAAAACATACTTCGAATTTGATTTTGAACTCACCTTTTTCAGCATTGAGATTTACAAGATCCTTTTCTAAACCAGATATTTTTCCTTTTAAAGATTCTTTTTCAGCTTTTAAACTTTGTTTCTCTTTTTCCTTTTCTTCCACAACAACTTTTAGCAAGGCGTTTTCATCACGAAAACTCAAGACAGTTTGATGTGCGGAGCTAAGTTTACCTTTCAACAAAGCAAATTCATCTTTCATATTGTGTATTTGGACCATCAGAGATTTAATAAGTTCAGAATTTACCTCAGAGTTGTCATCTTCGGAATGAGCCTCAGAAGCTTCATCATCACCATCAAGCTTGGCCATGTAAGAGACTTGGGTGAAGTGCGCCTACTCTTCTTCATCAGAACTTTGGAACAGCCAGTTTTCCACTTCAGCCATAAGCACCTTTCCCTCTTCTTCTTTCTTGGCAATGAGTGACTTCCTTGCATAGTATTCTGAGTTCTTGACTTTCTTGAACTTGCAATCTCTGGAGAAGTATCCAAATTTGCCACAGTTATAGCATCTGCCCGGTTCATCCTTTCTCTCTTCTTTCTTCTCTTCTCTCTTTTCTTCTCTTCTATCTTCCTTCCTTTCATCTTTCCTGTCTTCTCGTCTTTCCTCTCTTCTTCCATACCTTGTCTTGTATCTCATTTCAGACTTCTCTTTCTTGTACCCTTCGTACTTTGGCTTTGAATAGTACTTCTTCTTGCCAAAGCTCTTCTTGAATTGACGAGTAATCATGGCCAAGTTCTAAGAAAACTTCTGTATATCATCATCAGAATCAATCTCCAATTCTTCATCACTTGAAGCAGAATCGGACTCAGTAACCTCCGTAACAAAAGCTTTAGACACTTTCTTATTTGACCTTGCAGCAGATACAGAATCAGAACTTGAACTTTTTCCTTTGCCAACTATGAGAGCCACAGAGTCCTTCAGATTCTTGGACTCATTGTTGATAGTTGTCACCTCTTCTTCATGCTGAGAAAGAGTGGAAAAAAATATCAGTTACGTTCTATAGAGCCATGTTCTTTGACATCTGAAGATTGATGGCAAAGTTCTTCCATTCAGGGTTCAAGTTCTTGATGAACTTATAGTTTATCTCGGAAGCAGATTTAGAGATATTATTCCTCCTTAGATCATTCAGAATGATGTTATATCTGTTGTAGGTGTCAAGCAGTGTCTCTCCTTCCCTTGCATGAAATCCCTCATAGGCATTAATGCACAGATTTTGCTTGGCTTGAATTGAAGCTTCACTTCCCTCAAATTGTCTTGCTAGCTCATCCCAGATTTCTTTAGCTGAATTTCGACTGTCTACCCGGTTGTAGATGTCATTTGGGATGGCCATCGTCAGATAAATGAGAGCCTCTTCATCTATCTTGTACAGATCTTTTCCTTATCGGTGAAGTATTGATACGGTTTGGGAACATATCTGTCAGGGATTTCCGGAGAGGTTTCAGTTTCAGCTTTACTAGGAACTGTGATCATTGGATTTACTGGACCAGTAGTGATTGATTCCATGTAATCTCTATTTTTGTGATTTAGGAACTGAATCATTCTTTTCTTCCATTGCTGATACTCATTAGCCAAGAGAACAGGAGGTTTGGACTGAGAGCCCATTGAGAGAAGTTGGTTCGACATCTTTAGCTGTATGGTTAGAAAGCAAACTTATCTGTACCAAGAGAATCAACTAATAAGATCTTTTGAATCAAGAATTGGATAAAACAAAAACTACACTAAAATTTTTTCAGAAAAATAAATTTCCAAAAATAATCAAATGCAGAATTCGCAAACAGTATAAAACACAAAACACCTATAGATAAAATCAAATAAATACAGAATAATACTGAAAAATGAAAATAAGAAAACCTAGCGCAAGTCACAGAATGCGCTAGGAACAGTAGCGCAAAAGACAACTTGCGCTAAGCAAAGTTGGCGCGAAATTCAGTTATGCACTAAAGGATAGTGGCGCAAATTATAGTAGTGCAAAAATCAGAAACTTGCTAAGGTTAGAAGCAGAGTGATGTAAGCTGGTTTTACGCGAGAAGTGGGTCGCGCGAAGTAGGACTTTGCACGAAGAAAAGGTGGCGCAAAGAGAGGTTTGCGCGAAGGACTGATGGCGCAAAGAAACCAAGTGTCGCGATCGGTGTCTTGCTTCGATCGGTGTGTTGCTCGACCGGTGTCCTGTGCGACCGGTGTCCTCGACCGGTGTCCCCGACCGGAGTCTGTCCGACCGGTGTCTTGTGCCGACCAGTGTCTGTGACCGGTGTGTGTGACCGGTGTCTCCCCGACCGATGTGGACCGGTGTTGACCGGTGTCGTGTGTGGCGCAGAAGACAACTTTGCGCCAAGAGAAGGTGGCACAAAAGGTGAGAATTCCAGGTACGCGCTAGGAGGCAATGGCGCAAAACTAACTTTGCGCTATGCACTTTGAAATACTTGAATCTGGCGAGAAGGAATTATGAACTGGCGCAAAATGGAATTCTTGAACAAACAAACGAGTTCTTCACTGTTCGACCCAGTACTCGATTTTCAATCCAGAAAACACATCAAACGATTAAAACTCAGTGTAAAAATCATACTATATATCCACAAACATACTACGAATGAAACCCAATCGAAATAAATGATTAAAAACAATTTTTTATGCTTCAATTCGAATGGAACTATAGTCGATAGTTTCATGAACACAGTAATCAAAAATCATCAAAAGCCAATCGATTGATGTTTTTAACAGTAAACAGGCAATCTAATATTGTTCAGTAACATAAAACACACATAATCAAATCGATTTTATGCATAGAAACACAGTAAATCATGAAATCGATTTTCACACAGTAGAATTTTCGAAAACACTGTTTAATCCAAAAAGCTTGATTCTTTGGCTCTGATACCACTTGTTAAGCCCAGATTAATAGTTGATAAACAATCACACAACACAATAAGAACAAGAGATGAATAGATCAAATCAACATACCACAGATCTCTTGATTAATCAGATGAATACATGTGTGAGTTCTTGGTGTACATAATACCTCTTGATGCGTGTGCAAAATACAGAGTATACAGCCTCTTCTATTTTTCTTATTCAATACACACACTAAACCTAGAAAATAAAACTATTTATACTTAGGTCAACATGACCTAATTAATATTAACTATTTGCTAAAATACCCCCCTAAGGTATTAAACACTATTACAAACTAGACCCCATTTATAATTTAATCTTGAATACAATTATTGATCCAACAAGTTGAATGCAACTCGTGCTCGAATTGAGGCTTTAACAAACCAACACAGGCAAGCGGTTGAAGAAATCGAATCCTTAAGAAACCGGAATATTAACAGCACGATAGGACCTTCGCAAGGTCGAAATGGTTTCAGTGCACCTTGGACTGAGCCACCTCTTCCCAATTATCCAAGGCCACCTTTCTCTGTTATTCCCAGCCAACCTATGCCGACACTACCACCTCCACCTCCGCCTTTCTTTTCCTCGATAGCTCAAGTCCCCTCAATGTCGTTTGCATCATCATTGTCGCCTTTCTTTCACCCGACGGCACCCATCCCTACAATGCCTCCTGCAACGTCGATCTCCTCGATGCCAATGCCATCCTTCCAATACAACGGATATGCTTCTAATTTGTCACAACGGAATGGGTTCCAGAACTCAGGACATATCCCGTCGGGTGTTCAAGGAAGTGTTCCGGACGACCCTGTCGCCCAGAGGTTGAAGATGATAGAAGAACAGAACAAGCGTGTCCTATCGCTACTCGCCAAACTTCCAGGACCAGCAGTACCCGTCGACATCGAACCTCGTATAGGGTTTCAGGCGTCACCCTTTGTCGACGAGATCGCGATGGTCGATGTCCTGGAAAAATACAGTATACCAATGTTCACACCAAAGTACTCTGGTATTACGGATCCAACTGAACACGTCGCTCAGTACAAACAACTGATGTGGACAGTCTCAATCCCTCACCAGTATCAAGAGGTGTGTATGTGTAAAAGCTTTGGGGTGACTTTTACAGGTGCAGCTCTGCAATGGTTGATTGGCCTCAAGCCAAAATCCATTGGGTCATTCGCTGAGTTGGTGAATCAATTATCTCAATAGTTCGCCAGCAGTCGCAAGATGGAGAAGCAGACTAGCGACCTGTATTATATCATGTAGAAGGCTGGAGAATCCATTCGCAATTACTTCAATCGATTTAATGCAGAAATGATCAGTGTTCAGAACTGTGATATCAAGACTGCAATCGAGGCTTATAAGCGCGTTCTAGACGAAAGTTCGGGTCTTTACACCGATCTGACAAAATACCCCCGGAGGACTTCGAAGACGTACGAGCAAGAACCTTGGCCTATGTGAGGGTCGAGGACGACGCGACTTTTCGACGAAAGCATCCTAACGACAAGAAACCATTGAGCATAAAGAAACCCGAGTTCAAAGCCAGATCGACAGCTAAAGTTGAGCCGTCGAGACAAATTTCGAACGTCAGATTCGATAAGAAGAAGGTCTCGACCACGACTAAGTTCCCTCAATACCCCAAAATTTCCTCCTACGGATTCAAGGGTACCTCTAAGGACTTGGTCGACGCATTTAAGAGTGCACAAGCAACTGTTCGATGGCCAAAGAAAAGTGATAAGGCTAACGACAAGAAAGACAAGACCAAGTGGTGCGACTTTCACGACGACCACGGTCATACAACCGACGATTGTATAGTCCTCAAAAAGGAACTCGCCTGACACGTCCCAAAGGGTAACCTCGAGGATATCCTCGACGGACAAGCGATACCTGACAAAAACGTTCGACCACCGTCCCCCGATCATGAGAAAGTCGTGAACTGCGTGACTGGAGGGTCGGACGTACGCGGTTTAACATACTCAGCAGCGAAGAGGCACGCGTCCCAGAGTACAAGTAATCAACCAATCCTTCGATCCTCGCGGTCGAAAGAAGAGATGGAGTTAGAATCCATGAAGATAACTTTCGACAAAGACGGTCTAGATAATTTACACTAGAAACACCACGACGGATTGATAATTCAGCTCAAAATCGACAATTATCTGACCCGAAGGGTGTTGGTTGACGGAGGAAGCTCAGCGAACATTATCTTCCTCGACACTATCAAAGCTATGGGCCTTGACAAATCAGAGATCGTCCGACGCTCGACAACGTTGGTTGGCTTCAATGGAGACGCAACGAGCACCTATGGAGAGATCATCTTACCAGTCTATGCTAAGGGGATCAAAAAGCAGACAAGATTCTGCGTTATAGATTGTTCATCAGCATACAATGTCATTCTTGGTCGACCATGGATCCACGACATGATGGCAGTCCCATCGACTTACCATCAGACGATGAAGTTTCCAACTCCATGGGGGATCCAGGAGAACAAAAGTGAGCCGAAAGTCGCTCGTGATTGCTACAAAACGACGATGAAGCCTAGAAAGCAGTCCATCTAGCAATTACAGGACCAGGAAACTCCCAATACCGTCGACGACTATCGTCTGGAGGAAGTTATCCTGGACCAGAACAAACCGGAGCAAGTCGTCCTCATAGGTTCGACGTTTGACCTTACTATTAAAAAGGAACTAATTTCTTTTTTGCAGGATCACGCTGACTGTTTCGCTTGGACACACAAAGACATGGTCGGCAAAGACCCTGACGTCATTTCACATAAGTTAAACGTGGATCCATCATTCAAACCAATAAATCAAAAACGTCGAAAATTCACTCCAGAGTGGAACAAGGTGATTAACGATGAAGTCGACAACCTCCTCAAGACTAGGAAGATACGTGAGGTGAAGTACCCTGACTGGTTAGCCAATGTCGTGGTCGTACAGAAAAAAATGTCAAATAGAGGGTCTGTATAGACTTCACAGATCTAAACAAGGCGTGTCCAAAGGATCCATTTCCTTTACCACACATCGACGCATTAGTCGACGCGACTGATGGACACGAACTTTTGACGTTCATGGACGCATACCCAGGCTATAATCAAATACTTATGCACGTCGACGACCAAGAAAAGACAACCTTCATGACAGATCGAGGTATCTATTGCTATAAGGTTATGCCTTTTGGTTTGAAAAATTCAGGTTCCACATACCAGCGACTAGTCAACAAAATGTTAAAGGATCAACTGGGTGAAACTATGGAAGTATACATTGACGACATGCTGGTCAAATCTCGACAAGTCATCGATCACATCGAACATCTACGGCAAACATTCGACGTACTTCGACAATACCACATGAAGCTCGATCCTACGAAATGTTCCTTTTGAGTCAGTGTTGGGAAATTTATAGGATACATGGTGACTCGACGAGGCATCGAAGCTAACCATGACCAGATTAAAGCAATTGTCGAGATCAAATCACCGAGAAATTTCAAAGAAGTGCAATGTCTAACAAGTCGAGTAGAAGCTCTGAACAGATTAATATCTCGATCGTCAGACAAGTGTCATTTGTTCTACAACGTCTTGCGAAAGAATAGAGGCTTCCATTGAACAGACGACCATGAACGAGCATTGCAAAAATTGAAAGAATACATGGCGTCGCCTCCACTATTATCAAAACCACAAGGCAATGAGGTCTTGCAATTATACTTAGCCGTCAGTTCTCACGCGGTAAGTGCAGTCCTAGTAAGAGAAGACGACAAACAACAATTGCCTATCTATTATGTAAGTAAATCTTTACTCGATGCCGAAACCAGGTACTCCTCAATGGAAAAACTCTTACTATCGTTAGTCATAGATGCAAAAAAGTCACGACATTATTTTGAATCACATCCTATAATTGTCGTTACTAACTTTCCACTCAAGTCTATCTTGCAAAAACCAGAATTGACAGGTCGACTAGCAAAATGGAGAATATACCTCAGTAGTTACGACATCGAATTCAAACCCAGGACCGCGTTCAAATCGAAAGTCCTAGCAGACTTCGTCGCCGACTTTAGTCCAGAACTTGAGAAAGAAGCACACAACGAAGTTTGTTCTGTGGCTACTAACGACGACAAACCCTGGACTCTACATGTCGATGGTTCTTCCAACGCTAGAGGGACAGGATTGGGCATCGTCTTAAAGTCGCCACAGGGGGGCAAGATGATATACTCCATACGATGCGATTTTAAGGCAACCAATAATGAAGCAGAATATGAAGCCTTGATCGTAGGGATGAACATGGCACACGACTTGGGGGCAAAAGGGTTACACGTCAAGAGTGACTCTCTTATCGTTGTAAACCAAATGAATGGCGAATTTGCAGCTAAAGATTCAAAGATGACAACATATCTCAAAGTAGCCAAGACAAAATCTGCAAAATTTGAGCCTTTTTCGATCGAACAAATCCCGAGAGATTTGAACACTCAAGCAGATGCTTTATCCATTCTTAGATTGACACTAAACAAACCTTTGTTCGACGCGATTCCTATGGTACATCTGTCGACATCTTCCATTGATCATGACGACGTCGCTCAAATTGACAATGAAGAAGACTGGTCGAGCGACATTATGAACGATCTAACACGCGACCAACTCCCAGAAGATAGAGCAGAGACTCGAAAGATAAGATTCAAAGCATCACGATATGTCGTGATACAAGGCAGGCTTTATCTACGATCATCTACCGGACTTAATCTACGATGTATTACGAGTAAAACGCAAATCCAAAATATTTTGCAAGAAATGGACGACGGCGAGTGCGGTAATCATTCAGGTGGTCGTGGCTTAGCCAATCGAATATCTCGACAAGGCTACTATTGGCCGACGCTACGACATGATGCAATCAGGTATGTGCAGAATTGTGATGCATGTCAACGACACTCAGGTACGATGCATAAACCTTCTGAAACTTTACACTCGACATTAGTTCCATGGCCCTTCATGAGATGGGGAATGGACATCGTCGGTAAGTTACCACCTGCCCCTGGGCAAAATATATTTTTACTTGTTCTTACAGATTATATTTCCAAATGGATAGAGGCAGCCGCTTTTTCTCAAGTTTAGGATAAAGAGGTAATATCCTTTATCCAGACTAACATTATATGCAGGTTTGGAATACCATCCGAGTTTGTCTGCGACAACGGGTCTCAATTCATAAGTGAAAGAACTCAACAGTTATGTGAGGACTACAACATAAAACTCACAACATCAACGCCACGATACCCTCAGTCGAATAGACTTGCTGAGTCGAGTAATAAAACGATTGTTAATTCAATCAAGAAACGTTTGAAAGCAGCGAAAGGAAAATGGGTCGAAGAACTTCCTTCGGTCTTGTGGGAAAATAGCACAACCCCACGTACATCCACTGGACAAACCCCCTTTTTCTTAGTCTATGGTTGTGAAGCATTTTTACCCGTCGAGGTACGACTACCTACGTTAAGACATACGTTGGTCGATTATAACCTGGTCGACATGAGCTACGATCTCGATGCTCTTGAAGAACTAAGGGAATCAGCATTGATCCGAATGGCATCCCAAAAACAAATAGTCGAACGACACTTCAACAAAAACGTAAAAACTAAGGTCTTCCAAGTGGGCGACCACGTCTTGCGTCGAGTGTTCCAAAACACCCAAGAACCAAACGCATGTAAACTTTCTATCAAATGGGAAGGTCCTTATCGTATATCTCAGGTCGTGGGAAAAGGTGCCTATAGGCTCCAAACTCTCGACGACCAGGAAATCCCACGTAGTTGGAATGCAACGCATCTAAAGAGGTATTTATTCTAAACCTTGAACTATTCCAATACGATTATTCTTCTCGACCATTTACTGAATTAAGCATCGGAGGGTCGTTGGTAAGCCAACGACCAACCTCTGACATTGTTTTCTCGCAGGATCGCACGACATGAGACTATAAGTCTTTCGCACGACACTAAACGGTGTATAATCTAAGTTCTTAACTTAGAAATATTTACATTGTGAATGAATTGCCTTGGTCGCAAGTATCTTTGGTTGGAATATTACGACATGCCTCAGTCGCAAGTATCTTCAGAATGGTTCGCATTTTATATATTATGTCTTACATATTACTTGTTTGGTCGTGTGATCTTTAAAAAGGTTCTAAGTTGCCTGAATTGCCTTGGTTGCAAGCATCTTTGTTCGATGACAAGAATATTGTTGCACTAAGTAAAAACGTTCGACAACAAATATAACAAAAAACCATTTATATCCAAAAGATGGTGATTACAAGTGGAAGGCTCGACCACAAACGGTTGACCTAAATAAAAGAAAGTAAAGATAAAAAGCTAATAGACTCAAGATGGAGGAGCATCTTCCGTCGGCATTGAAGCGGAGGCATCACCCGCAGGGGTCTCGTCCATCTTGGCTTCCTCCGTGTCGACTTCAACCTCTTCCATGTCTTTCTCATCCTCAGAATTGAGATCGTCCTCATTCCCGATGTGCATGAGATAGGTCTTCAGGTCTTCATCAGCGTTTGCCAGAGGATTTTTCCCCGCTAAGTGGCGTCTCATGATCGCCGCCTTAGTCTTCCAGCGGGTGAAGCTCCTCCTCGAGCTCCTCGATCCTGGTCTTATGCTTGGCCTCCCTATCCTTTGCATCTCTGGTCTCTTTTTCATTCGCGACCAAGGACACGCGGGCTCGATCCAGCTCCTCCCGAGTCCCCTCCAAGATCTCGCATGACACACGAAGGCGCGATTGCAAGTCCGCCACTTGGCCGTTGGCAACCTCTGCGACCTTGTCGGCCTCTTCAAGCTTTGTAGCGAGGGACTCCACTTCAGACCTAGCTTCCTTCTCTCGGGAAAGCGCAACTTTTTCCCTGTTGAGAGCACGTATCACAGTCTGGCGAAGTCGCTCCATGTCCCCGTAGAGTCCAAGGGAAGCCTGGAACGTCTGTAAAAACAACAATGTACGAAAAATAGCACAACAAATAAAAGAAGGAAAAACCAGAGAGGTAAGTGTCAACCCTTACCATGAAGTCTAATCTAGATACATGAGAGTCGACGTCATCGATTTTCATCGTCTTGAACTTGTCCTTGAACTGCGGAAGCAGATATTTCGACAAGTGCGGAAATATCCTCGCACGATCAAGGACATCATCCACCATGAAGTCAGACGGCAACGTGAAGTTAACCGTCTGAACATCTGTAGGTTCCTTCCCTTTGTCGCTTGACAGAGGGTTGGACCCGGAGGCCCCAGTCGCCTGAACCTCCTCCAAAGTCGTACGCTCGACATTGGGCTCCTTCGGAGACTCCGTTACTGGAGGTGCAAAGTTAATGGGGACCGCTGGAATAGGGTCGTCTATCTTCGCCTTCTCGGGGATAGAGACGCTCGACGCGCCACCGCCCCTCGACGATGGTTCCCTCGGGATCATCGGCCTCGGCCTCTTCGGCAGGCCCGATCCTGCAGCTGCTGCGACCGGTTGTCTCTTTTCTTTGCCCTTTCGGGCAATCTCGAGATGAGCCTTTCTCCGTTCGTTCGAACCACCTGAAATCATACAACACGTTAATACAAAAGAAAGCAGGAAAAGAGAAACATACAGATGCAACGTAGAGTCGCACGAGTTACCTGCTATCTCTACTTCTCTTTCTTCTTCTCTTTCTTCCTCTCTCTCTTCTTCGACCTCATCGACCTCGACCTTAGGAGGATCGAGGATGGATATTTCATCGTCGTCACCTGTCGACGGTAGTGGAGAGTACGACCGGTCAGCCGCACTATAACCCAAAAATCAGGTTATCTTGTACACCGAATCACTGTTCAGTTTCACGTCGTCGAACTTGATGACTGACAAAATAACAAGACATTAGAACATAAACTACGAAGAAGCATACAACAAATGATGAAAACAAAAATAGACTCACTCGACTTATTCCATTCAGGCTCGAGCCAGACACTGTCTAGACCCAGTGTGGCCATACGTACAAAAGCGTATCTCAACTTCCACCCGCGGTCATTAACCGCGGTGTTGAGAACCAAGGTGCGATCCCTCCGATACTTGGAATGAAGGCTATAACGGTGAAAACCATCAGACCCCGTGAGGAGGTCATTTACGTTAAACGGACCTCCCCAATCCTTCGCCAGTCGTTCAATGACAGAAACGACTAGCCAGAATTGGGGCATAAGTTGCCCCGACGCAAGGTTGAAGGTGAGCATGAACGACCTCGATAGAGGTGAATAAGGCCACCTAAACCCTATCTTGAACGGGTACTCGTATATTGCGAAATACCCGTCATGACACATATCAGGCCTGTCCTGACCAGGGGCATCAATGGCGATTTCCGTCGGAATCTGCGCTAAGCGCCTAAGACTGTCCAGGTCGACTTGACTCTGGATCGTACTGACAGGTTCGCTCGACATCCCTCAAAGCAGGTTAAATCAACCTCTAAAACGAATAAACCTAGTTTCGCTAAAGAATTTCGCACAAAAGCGGGTGCAATGAAGAAAGCCAAGAGAATCGTACCTTAAATGGAAGCTCTAAACCTCAAAAGGAACCTAAAACGAGCAAGGATCGTCTAAAATCGGGAAAGAATCGCACGAAAACTCAAGAACATCTCTCTCTAAAATAACTTGAAAGTGTAAAAGGAAACTTTTCCCAGATATCTACTATTTATACGCAAGGATCGAATCGAGCAGGTACGCTCGATGGTCGACACGTGTTGATCGACTCTTCAAGAGCTCGCCTGGATGATCACACCTGTCACGCATGGCTGTCATGCGTGTTCCCTAGGCCTTCATGACGTCATGCGTGTCAGAGCCGCCAGTTAGAAATGAACCGTTTCGGTTCAGAAGCAACTAAGACCCTTCCCCAAGCGACACGTGGCACTCGACAAAAAATTTAAAATTCCTGCCGAGGAAAAATTTTAAATTTTGGGGGCAAACTATTTGGGTCAAAAATACACGATCACGACGAAGTTACATTTAATGCATATTTCACACGACCAGTCCTGTACTAAGATAAAGTCCTATCGACCGAACATAACCCTGGCCTCCATCGAGACTAACTCGAAGGTCGGTCGAGCGTCGTACGACCATCGTCGAGATTTACACTCGACCTCGATCATACTAACGTATAACCCAACATTCCTTTCTTGATCATTTAATGCAGGTTCAATGTTCATAAGTGCCAACGGTCATAACGGCTCAACACCATCAAGATCATTTATGAAGCGCAACCGTTACAAAAGACACATTTATGAGGAATCAAGACTATAAATACCGAAGATCCACACCTCAGTCAAGGACAGAAAACTATTTACTCGAAGTACACAGCCGACGAGACTCTCTGAAGAACATCCGCAACATGATTTTCACACGATAGTCACGATATTCACGCGACAATAGTACTTTTACACACGACATACACTTGTTCTTTGTTTACATACACATTTCTTGCATCGATCGTGTAAAACATTGTATATCAAAGGATATCACCCCTGATTGGTGATCATAATGCATGACGACACTCTCTTGTCGTCCGCGATTTTTTCCTCGTTGAGGTTTTTTCCCGTCACCATATCATTTGTCTCTTTATTTATCTGTTTATCGCGCATATTATCGATCGGCTACTTTCTTTTGTTGGATAAAGCTCCACATCGAGCTTAAATTATTCTTTGGGTAATTTTTGGCATTAACAAATATTATGGTGAAAATTAATATTGTGATCATACATAAATATTCATGATGAATAATATTTATATTCATGGTGAATAATATATATATATATATATATATATATATTCATGAGGAATGTTATAGTGAAAATGTATATTCATGACGAATATCATACTGATGTATAAACGTTGAAATGTTGTTGTATACACATGAACATATATAAATATTTATTATGAATAATGTATATATGCATGATGAATGTTATAATAAAAATGTATATTAATTATGAATGTCATAGTGATGTATGGATACAGAAGATTTGTTGAATACACGTGAAAATACCGAATTATTCATGATGAATGCTATACTAAGTTGTATATTCATGATAATTATCATACTAATAGATGAATATTAAAGAGTTGTTATAAACATATGAACGTGCATAAATATTCATAATGAATATAATACATATATAACATTCACGTAAAAAACAGTTAAAACGGAAAAAAAAAAATATATCGAAATGGATGTCATATCAAATAGCACGAAATTCTCGTTTTTTATGTAATTTTTTTGATTTAAATGTTAATAATTTTTAAGATAATTTATTTTAAACTTTAAGGAGGTAAAGTTTTTAATTAAAAAAGAAAATAAAAAGTCAATTAAGGTAGACGTTTAATCAAACTTCCAATTTTACCCCTAATCACTTCTCAATTAACCTTATTATGTTTTAACCATTGATTAATTTCTAAATTTTGATAAATGGCCACATTGGTCCTCCGTAAAAAAATGGAAAACTGAGGAATATCCTGGTAACTGTTCATCTGGACGGTATTCATATGTACATACTAGTAATTTGTAATATGCACACGTGCATAAAACAAATAAACAACTTCAATCACTTGTATGCACATGTGCATACCGTCCAGATGAACGACTATCAGATTGTTCCTCAGTTTTTCAGTTTTTTAGGATTTTCCCCTGGACCTTATACATATATATATATATATATATGTATGTATATATTATATATATGTATGTATATTATATATATATATATATATATATATATATATGGGTCATTATACAACTCTTACAATCAAAGCAGGAGCGTCCATTTGATCGGTTCTAACTACCCTTAATTTAAAAAAAACATTAAAGAAAATAAAAAAAATGGATGGTGGATAGATGAGTTGCAATTGATTGTATAATCTACAGGGGTTGTATTTGAACGTCTCCTTTATATATATATATATATATATATACATATATATAGGGGAGCGATCAAATGGAAACCACTTTAATTTTGAAAACTGTGGAAACCCTCGATTTCATTGGTTAAGTTAATGAAATTGTTTCATGAAATTGTTTAATTTGATGAAATTGTTTCATATAATTCTTTTATTGATGAAATTGTCGCATATATTTGTGTTTTTTATATAAAAATGAAAAGGTTTCATCAGACTGCAAAAATACATGAAACAATTTCATCAAAATGAGAAAAATAGATGAAACTACATAAAAAACACAAATATATGAAACAATTTGAAACAACTTGATCATATTAAACAACTTTATGAACCAATTTCATTAATTTAATCAATGAAATTGACGGTTTCCAAAGTTTCCAATCTAATATGGTTTCCAATTGAAACCACCTCTCTCTCTATATATATATATAAAGTATCTATTTAATCATATATTTTTATTTATTTAAGAATTAAAATGTCTAGAAAATAATTTTAATTTTTAATACATTTTCAATCAATTTGTACCATGATCTTTGATTATATTATAAAATTCAAATATGATAAAATTTATGTTTATAATTTATTAATGTAGAGGAAGGTTCAAATGAGAACGTTAATCTATACTATATTATAAAACACGGATAAAAAACTATTAATTACTACTTATAAAACACAAGGTACTACCATTTTAAGCATACATTTCAAAAATCTCTTAATCACAACTTGGTATGCATAAGGTACAACTCCTTAATGCACCACCATTAAATCCACCAAAGTTGAAAAGATTCAAACTTTACTTTTTCACTTCCTTCCATATTCAAGTTCTTTCTCTCCCATTTGGGGGTTCTCCCAAAGAAGACAAGTTCTTTACTTGCTCAAATTAACACTCATTTCCTTTTATAAATTTGCTTTTTTAAGTCCAGGTTTCCAAGATCAGCTTTGTCTTCCCAAAATGCTATCAAATTCAAAATTCAAATTAACAAAATCTCCCGTGTAACACCCCCAGTCCTGCGTGGTTGAGGACAGGATGTGTGTCACACTTTTGAAACAAAACACAAAATATAAACTAATTAAGCATTAGGGTCGGTATCAAGAAATTAAACACAACCCACAAGATAAATTTTTGCGGAACCTCAAACATAAACACAACCGGCAAAATATAAAGCGTATAACACCTGAACAACAACTAAACTATCAAAAGATCCACCGGTTGTAACTTCAGGCCTACTCGGTCAGTTCCCAGAATTTCCCTGAATCTTTTCTACCGAACCTGCCGTGTCAGAAACAAAGAACATGGCTGAGCACAATTGCTCTGTGAACGGATTAAATATATATATATATATATATATATATATACACACAAATAATAGCGGAAACAAATTCATTTCATAGTGGAAATAATCATAATAGTTTGACATAACATAAGTCAACATGTGAGTTATAAAATACTTTAAAAAATGTGGTAAAGCATCGTGTAAAAATAAATTACAAGACCGGTTTCCCAGTTCATAATCACAAAGAGGATTCAACGGATGAAACCTTCAATGTGTCATAAATTCTACGGGAAGATCAGTCCACATGGGTTGTGGGATGAAGTGCGGGCACACACATCCATTCCCGTACGCAACAAATGCATATCATAATGCGCATATCCTAGGACCAGTCCATACGCCCCCACCCATGCCTAGGTAAAGCTCACACTATAGAGCACCGGTATGGGGACGCTGTGGTTTACGAGCACCACAGAGCGTCACAATGATCTATGCCCTGATCACTGTGTCATACAAATTATAACATTAAGTATAAATCATGAGAGTTAAAAGAAAATAACCACCATGAAATCTATCAAACGATCTTTATGGTTCAAAATATTATTGAAAGAAAATGTTCACTATCAAAATCGTTCAACTAAAGTCTAAAATGACTTTTCAAGCCTCACATAAGAATAATAGTTGAATGAACATGAATATTTTCAATGTATCGTTTTTCCAAAGTGATTCATAAAGTAAGCACAAAATCATAGGAAAGTTGTTGTACAAAGGAATATCGTATTTCGACAAAATAAAGGAATTTCGGATTCGAAATACATGCACTTACTTTTGTAGTGTCATGATTTAATCATGGAATGGATAATCTTATCAAGGGATTATCCTCGTATAGAATGAAGTAGGGAAATCCGTACCTCAATTGAATTGAGACGCAACACGAGATTAATCGAGACCGATGACGAACCTTAACCCGTTCGATTTCCTATATTAACCACCAATTATTATTAACCGCACAACCTAAAACTCAAAGCTTATAAATACTAGCTTAATCAGAAATTTAGATTCTCTTAAACATTAAACCGATCACTTGGTGTGCGGTTAAATATCTAGATATAAATATCACCATTTAATTCTAAACTTACCCGTTTGTAATTTTAACAAAAACAAACATTCCTATATATGTAAATGATTATAACTTTGCTATATCTAACCATAATCTACCAACCAACTTCAACTACCCAAACTTACCAACTTAAATAACTTAAAAAGAAATTTATACCTCTAAGAAGGGCTCGAAGCGTAGATTTCGAATATGTAATTTTTTTCTTCGATTGCTTCAACGGATTGAGAGATAATCTAGAGAGAAGATTGAGATGAGAGAGAGAATGAGGCGGTGGAGAGAAAAGAAAAATCACAGGGACGATGCAACGTAATTTACTCTTATAGATATGTATATATATCTATGTTTTTTTTAATTATAATAATAAGTTTGGATAATTGACAACTTTAATCCCTCAACAATCCTTAATTGACATTTTAATATTATATATATAGAGATATAAAACGTAATATATATAATATATATATATATATAAAGAGTTTAGGTTAATGATAATTTTAACCCTTAACTATCCTTGATTACCATTTTTAATTTCGGTTCAATTCGGGTAAGAAGTAATTATACGATTTTAAACCGAGTCTTATACGGGTATTACATTTCTCCCCCTCTAAAAAGAAGGTTTCGTCCTCAAAACCAAATTAAGGATGTATATTTCATACCTTAAAATAATTGCGGATATAGCTTCCTTATCGAGTCTTCTGTTTCCCATGTCGCTTCCCGATCTGTATGATTTTTCCACAATACTTTCACAAAAATGACGGTTCTGCGCCGCAATCGCCTCTCTTCTCGATCTATGATCGCTTCCGGCTCTTCAACATAAGAGAGATCTGGCTCAATTCGTTCTAAAGGATAGTCAATCACATGCAAATGATGATAGCGATATCCCCGGAGCGACGATACATGGAAAACATCGTGAATGTGTGAAAGTTGTGGAGGTAGTGCCAAACGATACGCCACCTCGCCAACTCTCTCTAATATCTCAAAAGGTCCAATATATCGAGGACTCAGTTTACCCTTGAATCCGAACCTTCGAACACCTCGAAAAGGAGAAATTTTCACAAAAACATGTTCACCGGGCTGAAATTCTATTGACCGTCTATGCTTATCCGCATAACTCTTTTGTTGTGATTGAGCTTCTTTCATTTTCTGCCTAGCCACTTCAACTTTTTCCGTGGTTATTCGAACAAGATCAGGGCCTTCGATAGCTTTCTCGCCTACTTCATTCCAACACAAAGGAGTTCGACATTTGCGTCCATAAAGAGCCTCAAATGGAGCCATACCGATACTGGATTGGAAACTATTGTTGTAGGAAAATTCAATTAAACAGAGATACTCATTCCAGCTACCAGACCACTCAAGAACACAAGCTCGAAGCATATCTTCAAGAGTTTGGATTGTTCGTTCAGTTTGACCATCAGTTTGAGGATGATAAGACGAACTCATGGTTAACTTTGTACCCTAGGCCTGGTGGAGACTCTTCCAGAACCTAGAGGTAAATCTGGGATCTCTGTCAGAAGTAATTGAAACTGGAGTGCCATGTAGTCGAACAATCTCTCTTTCAAACAATTAAGCTAACTTGTCAACTGAAAAGATCTCTCGTATAGCCAGAAAATGTGCCGATTTCGTTAATCTGTCAACGATCACCCAGATAGCATTATGCTTACGTACAGTTCTTGGTAATCCTGTCAAAAAGTCCATTGAGATGTGCTCCCATTTCCATACTGGAATCTCTAAGGGTTGTAACAGACCGCTGGCTCGCTGATGCTCGATTTTCACTTTCTGGCAAGTCAAACATTTAGCAACATACTCAGTTTATATCACGTTTCATACCGTTCCACCAAAAATGTTGTTTTAGGTCTCGATACATTTTCGTGGATCCTGGATGAATAGAGAATGGTGAACTGTGTGCCTCACGAAGAACAACTTCTTTAAGCTCGGACACATTAGGCACACACAACCTGCTACCGTACCAAATTACACCATCATCATCAATAGAGAATTTATACGAAGAATCTTTTTCTATCTTATCTATGACTGCCCACAACTCGCCATCACACTTTTGAGCCTCTTTGATACTGGAAATGAGAGTTGACTCAATAGACAAGGCAGCCAACCATCCATCTCCGTGATATGGACAGAACTCGATCTGAAGGCGCTCTAAATATTTTTCTATTTCCTGCGGAACTAGAAGACAAGAAACTTCACCTACGCTTTTTCGACTCAAAGCATCAGCTACGACATTCGCTTTACCGAGGTGATATTGAATGCGAACATCATAGTCCTTAAGCAACTCGAGCCATCATTGTTGTCTCATATTTAGCTCTTTCTGGGTGAAGATGTACTTTAGGCTCTTATGATCTGTAAAAATATCACAAGTTTCGCCGTATAAGTAATGTCACCAGATTTTCAAAGCAAAGATGACTGCAGCAAGTTCGAGATCCTGAGTTGGGTAATTAACTTCATATGGCTTCAATTGTCGTGAAGCATAGGCTATAACTTTCCCATATTGCATCAATACACAACCTAACCCATGACGAGATGCGTCACTATAGACCTGGAAACCACCGGTACCCGAAGGTAAAGCTAACACTGGGGCAGTAATGAGTCGGCGCTTTAATTCCTCGAAGCTACGGTCCTGAGCCTCACCCCAAACAAACTTAACTCCTTTACGAAGTAACTGAGTCATTGGTAAGGCAATTTTAGAGAAATTCTCGACAAAGCGCCTATAATAACCTGCCATACCAAGGAAACCACGCACTGCAGACACATTAGTCGGTTTCGGCCATTTAGAAACAGCTTCAACCTTGGTAGAATCCACCTGTACACCATCAGCTGAGATGATGTGACCAAGAAACGTCACCTGTTGAAACCAGAATTCACATTTAGAAAATTTCCCGTATAGCTTCTTAGATCGCAAAACCTCCAGAGCTATACGTAGATGTTTAGAATGCTCATCTTCATATTTAGAGTATATAAGAATGTCGTCAATAAACACTATGACGAACTCGTCCAAGTAGTCTTTGAACACTCTATTCATAAGGTCCATAAAAACAGCAGGAGCATTCGTCAACCCGAATGGCATAACGACGAACTCAAAATGGCCATACCGAGTACGAAATGTTGTCTTTGGAATATCTTGCTCCCTAACTCGGAGCTGATGATAACCAGACCTCAAATCAATTTTAGAAAAATATCTTGCCCCTTGAAGTTGATCGAACAAATCGTCGATCCGAGGCAATGGGTACTTATTGCGCATAGTGACTCGGTTCAGTTCGCGATAGTCAATACATAGTCGCATAGAACCGTTTTTTTTTTACAAACAGAACTGGCGCTCCCCACGGAGATACACTAGGTCGTATATAACCTTTATCTAAAAGATCTTGAATTTGCTCCTTGAGCTCTTTCATTTCAGATGGAGCCACACGATAAGGAGCCTTTGAGATCGGACTTGTGTCGGGCAACAGTTCAATAGAAAACTCCACCTCACGATCGGGAGTCCAGAAAGTTCATCCGAAAATACATCCGAAAATTCATTAACCACAGGAATTAAATCAAGTTTAGATGGTACCTCTTCAGGATCTGTGAGTGCAGCCAAGAAACTCGCACTCCCCTGCCAGACAAATGGCTCAACCTGAAGAGATGAGAAAGTGCAAGAGTCGGGATTCGGCTCAGACCCCTGGTACACTTCTTTGGGATGATTCACATCACCGAAGATGATCTGCTTTGTTTCACAATTAATAATAGCTCGATGCTGGGTCAACCAATCCATACCGAGAATTATATCAAAATGACTCATTCTCATGGGTAGTAGTGTTACCTCCCGTACATAAGTACCCATTAATAACGGACAATGCTGGAACTGATTAATAATATAAACAGATGTGCCTATCGGTGTCGTGATCACTAATGGATGCTCCGTCAGTGATTCAAAGGGTTTTAGAAAAACTTCTAATGCATCAGATACGATTGAGTGTGTCGCACCCGTATCAAACAATACATACACAGGACGAGCATTAATAGATAAAATACCGGAAACCATACCCGAAGTTGGCTTATCAGTAGCCAGTGCAAAGACACGTCCACCAGCAGTAGATTGGGAAGTAGTACCCTGACTTTGACTTGATGGTTTAGACCTGCAATTACGAGCAATATGGCATGTCTTGCCATAATTGAAACATGCTCCTGTTTTAGAAAGACAAGGACCTGACTTATGAAACTTTCCACACTCCTTACATAAAACTTTATGAACCCCATCTGATGAATCTCTGATAGAAGAAGATTGAGACAAACTATAGGAAGATCGTCCGTGAGATGTCTGGACGAACTTTTGGCGTTTAGCGGATGACCCACCAGACTTACTACCTGAAGAACTGAGAGATCCTTTCTTGCTATTATTTAGACCACTAGATGCATATCTCAATTTAAACAGCTCTATACACCGAGCGGCGTCCATAACCTAACTGATACTAGTGAATTCCCGGTCAATCAGTCGACTACTAAACTTGTCGTGTAACCCCCATAAGAATTTTTGTATCTGGTCCTCTGAAGAACCAGCAGATGATCCAACAAAACTAAGAAGTCGCTGGAAGCGAGCTATAAAGTCAGTAACAGATTCATCATCACGTTGATTTATTGTGGCATATTCACGAGACAAAGCATCTCATTCAGGTCTGGAGAAATACTGATTAAGAAAGATATCCCTGAATTGTGCCCAAGTTAAGGACCCCACATAATCATTTCCCCCATGGCTTCTCTTCCAGGATTGCCACCATCTCTCAGCATCATCCTCTAACTTATAAACAGCCAACTGGACAGAGATGTTATCTGGACACCCCAAAATCAGAAATTTTTTCTCAAGATGGGAAATCCAGTGTTCTGCATCAACCGGAGTAGCTACTGAACTAAAAGTACGTGGCTTTTGCTTATTAAATTCACGAAGCCACTGATGTAGAGACATATCAGATCCAGATGGGCTAGAAGATGTGCCCGGAGGCATAATAGGAGTCGCTTGAGAAGTAGGTTGAGCACTTCCTAGCTGAGTGATACCAGGCTGTATAGACTGGAGAGCCTGTGTCAGCATCCCAGGTAAGATACTAGCTAGAGACCGACGTATAGCTGCATCAAGAACAGCTGCAGATGCACTGCCAGAGGGAGAACTAACAGGAGGAGGACTCACTGGAGGAACATCAGAGTGAGTATGTGATGGCTGAGTAGAATAACCACCAATATCTTGCCTTTGCGATGAAGGTCTGCCTCGCCGAGTCTACTTAGGAGGCATGATAACTGAATAAAAGAATTTAAAAATATTAATAATAAATTATAAGTCCTAACGTAAGTTTACTCGACTTAAGCTTACCCAATCCTCACAGGTCATGGCCTATTATATACTACAAGATCATAACCTATGCTCTGATACCATAACTGTAACACCCCCAGTCCCACGTGGCTGAGGACAGGATGTGTGTCACACTTTTGACCCAAAACACAAAATATAAACTAGTTAAGCATTAGGGTCGGTATCAAGAAATTAAACACAATCCACAAGATAAATTTTTGCGGAACCTCAAACATAAACACAACTGGCTAAATATAAAGCGTATAACACCTGAACAACAACTAAACTATCAAAAGATCCACCGGTTGTAACTTCAGGCCTACTCGGTCAGTTCCCAGAATTTCCCAGAATATTTTCTACTGAACCTGCCGTGTCAGAAACAAAGAACACGGCTGAGCACAATTGCTCAGTGAACGGATTAAATATATATATATATATATATATACAAATAATAGCGGAAACAAATTCATTTCGTATGGGAAATAATCATAATAGTTTGACATAACATAAGTCAACATGTGAGTTATAAAATACTTTAAAAAAATGTGGTAAAGCATCGTGTAAAAATAAATTACAAGACCGGTTTCCCAGTTCATAATCACAAAGAGGATTAAACGGATGAAACCTTCAATGTGTCATAAATTCCACGGGAGGATCAGTCCACATGGGTTGTGGGATGAAGTGCGGGCACACACATCCATTCCCGTACGCAACAAATGCATATCATAATGCGCATATCCTAGGACCAGTCCATACGCCCCCACCCATGCCTAGGTAAAGCTCACACTATAGAGCACCAGTATGGGGACGCTGTGGTTTACGAGCACCACAGAGCGTCACAATGATCTATGCCCTGATCACTGTGTCATACAAATTATAACATTAAGTATAAATCATGAGAGTTAAAAGAAAATAACCACCATGAAATCTATCAAACGACCTTTATGGTTCAAAATATTATTGAAAGAAAATGTTCACTATCAAAATCGTTCAACTAAAGTCTAAAATGACTTTTCAAGCCTCACATAAGAATAATAGTTGAATGAACATGAATACTTTCAAAGTATCGTTTTTCCAAAGTGATTCATAAAGTAAGCACAAAATAATAGGAAAGTTGTTGTACAAAGGAATATCGTATTTCGACAAAATAAAGGAATTTCGGATTCGAAATACATGCACTTACTTTTGTAGTGTCATGATTTAATCATGGAATGGATAATCTTATCAAAGGATTATCCTCGTATAGAATGAAGTAGGGAAATCCATACCTCAATTGAATTGAGATGCAACACGAGATTAATCGAGACCGATGACGAACCTTAACCCGTTCGATTTCCTATATAAACCACCAATTATTATTAACCGCACAACCTAAAACTCAAAGCTTATAAATACTAGCTTAATCAGAAATTTATATTCTCTTAAACATTAAACCGATCACTTGGTGTGCGGTTAAATATCTAGATATAAATATCACCATTTAATTCTAAACTTTACCCGTTTGTAATTTTAACAAAAACAAACATTCCTATATATGTAAATGATTATAACTTTGCTATATCTAACCATAATCTACCAATCAACTTCAACTACCCAAACTTACCAACTTAACTAACTTAAAAAGAAATTTATACCTCTAAGAAGGGCTCGAAGCGTAGATTTTGAATATGTAATTTTTTTCGTCGATTGCTTCAACGGATTGAGAGATAATCTAGAGAGAAGATTGAGATGAGAGAGAGAATGAGGCGGTGGAGAGAAAAGAAAAATCACAGGGACGATGCAACGTAATTTACTCTTATAGATATGTATATATATCTATGTTTTTTTTAATTATAATAATAAGTTTGGATAATTGACGACTTTAATCCCTCAACAATCCTTAATTGACATTTTAATATTATATATATATATATATATATATATAGATATAACACGTAATATATATATATATAATATATATATATATATAAAGAGTTTAGGTTAATGATAATTTTAACCCTTTACCATTTTTAATTTCGGTTCAATTCGGGTAAGAAGTAATTATACGATTTTAAACCGAGTCTTATACGGGTATTACATCCCGTATATAATGAAATCCCTCCCACATCCCAAATTCAAATTCAAGCCATGATGTTGAGAGGGATTTTACTTTATATTTTTGCTGGAAATCCTAAGGGTTATGGTTGTTTCTTTTTCTTTTCTTCTTTTTTTTACAAAAGGTTTTTTTTGTATATTTTGGTTGATGGTGGACAACATCTTCAATTACTAAATTTGATTGGAGATAGTCAAGTTTAACAAAATTTGGAGTATGGATTATCCAAATTTACTAATGGTTGGAGCTCTATTTATGCTATTTGGAAGGTCACATATTTTGAAGGTAATAAAGGGAAAAAAGGAGTATGATATGTGGTTTTCAATGACCCATTAGTAGAATTTTATGTGATGTGCAGTGGATATAATTTTTTGGGTTTACAGTAGTACTGTAAATTTTGTGTCATTAGAGTTGTTTTCCACATATGTGGCCTATGTATGTGACCTACAGATTCTTATAGATTGCAAGTTCAATAAGGGAAGACTTTAGCCTTTTAATCATCAAACAATAAAAGATTTGAAAATATAAAACAATTCATAACCGTATGCAAACCTAACACCGACCAACATATATATTTTTATTAGTTAAATAATCCATACTATATTATAAAACATTTTGTTTAAAGTCTATAAAAGAACCATTTAAGCCTCAAATGTTGTTGATTAATGCATATTTCTTTAATTATGATGGTACATGCATTTTCTTCATGTGTACAAGATTTTAAGGCCTTTTGAATTCTATAAAACTAACTAATAATGAACCTATATATATGTTTAGATACAAAATAATACTATCCAACATTATTTTTGTTATTTTTACCTGTTCTCTATTACAGTATTTTGAAAAAATATTATCATTCGTTAGATATCACTGATTAATACATGTTTTTAAAATTCAAATATACATTTAACGATTACTTTAATATATATTCTTAATGTTTCATGATTGAAAAAACTCAAGTTATGCGTTTATCACTACTAATGCTCCATAAATATACGATTTACTCCATATATATCTTTTTTTTCTGACAAACTATTACATTAATTTTTTATTTCCATTTACAATTGCTCGCCCCAATGCATTGCACGGATACACTGCTAGTTATTTAAGAAAATAAGAAAACAACAAATCATATGCAAAACATATATGATTTGGCATTAATAGCCTAAAAAATGGATGCGGGTAGCTTGTCGTGATGGTTGGACCCAATGCTCCTTATTTCAACTAAGTTTGATTATCAATTAGTTCTATGAAATTTAAATAAATCATTAAAATTAAAATAACTTATATATATAGGGAGAGATTCATTTGAGAAATATTAAATATATGAGAAATAAATAAGTAATCCTAGTTTTTCATTCGGTCAAGATCAGTTTTGACTGGTCAAAAATTGCAGTTATTCTAAAAATAGAAGAACAGTTTCGTAATTTTTATAAATACATGAGACGAGTTCATATATGAACATGTGTATGATTCACATATGAACCTTTGTGATTCATATATGACCCAATTAACTGATTCACATATGAACTAGTTAACTGTAATTTCATATGTGAATCAGTTGAACTAATTAACATATTCATATATGAATCTTTATGATTCACATATGAACTAATTAATTGATTCATATATTACGAAGGTTCATATACGAATCAATTAAAAGAGTTCATATGTGAATTACACCGGTTCATATATGAACACATAATTCATATGTGAATCATACAGGTTCATATATAAACTCGTCCCGCGTATGTTACGAAACTACCCCTCTATCTTCTAAAAACCACACAAGGAATTATCCGGTGTTTCACGGTCAAAACCGCAAATGTTGACCAAATAAAAGGGCTATGATCATTTCTTTATTTCTCATATTTTTAGCATTTCTCAAATGAACTTAATCATATATATATATATATATACTAGGCACATACCCGCGCGATGCAGCAGAATGTAAGTAAAGAACGAACAATTAATTTTATTTCCTTATAGACATGTCATCAATAATCAACCATGACCTAAGAATCACAACTTATGAAATCATAAACCCATAAAAATATTCAATAATTAATTTATATTACAATTATTGACGAAAAAAATTATAATGATATATTTTATAATAAGAATGAAACGTATTTTACGATTATGTATTTTTAATGTGCTAACGGTGGAAAAAAGTAAAACGTATGGATAGAAAACAAATTAGTTCGTTGATGTTCATGATATTTAATAGTAAGGTTAAATTAAAAAAATATTCAATATTGTGATCGCTTTAAAGATATTGATGAGACGATTATAATGATATATTTTGTAAAAAGAAGAAACGTATTGTTTATTCCATTCTTGTTCGTATATGATTATTTATATTAACATGATAGGTATGTAAAATAGAAAATAAGAAAACAAGAGATATAAAATAAATTAAATAACTAATTGTAAGGGTGATAAACGTAACATTTAATTGAATTAGGAAGTGAAACATTAGGAAAAAAAATTTGGCGTTCAAAGGTTTGTAAAAAACTGTATTATAATTTTTATAATATAGTAGAGATTACCGTGATTTATTTATAATAAGAATGAAACGTATTTTTAATATATTTTACGATTATGTATTTTTAATGTGCTAACGCTGAAAAAAAATAAAATGTATGGATATAAAACAACTTAATTCGTAGATATTCACGATATTTAATAGTACGGTTAAATTAAAAAATATTCAATATTGGGCTCGTTTTGAAGGTATTGACGAGACGATTATAATAGTATAATTTGTAAAAAAAGAAACATATTTTTTCATTGTATTTTTGTTCATATACAATTATGTGTGTTAATATGATAAGTGTGTAAAATGAAAAATGAAAAAATAAGGGATATAAAGTACATTAAATAATTAATTATAAGGGTAGTAAATGTAATATTTTTCCAAAAACCGTTTTTTCCAAAAACTACCTTTTTCAATAACCGTAATAGAATTTTAATATATAGTATATATATATATATATATATATATATATGCGAAAGATCGTGTGAGAAGTTGAGTGAGTGAGAAGCGTGGGAAGTGGATTTGAACCATTGATCACTTAATCTCATCCTATTGTGCATCCAACGGTTGATAACCACTTCTCACGTTTCTCACGTTAACTAAATTTCTCACAAGAACCCAACCCTAGAAATATATATATATATATATATATATATATATATATATATATATATATATATATATATATATATATATATATATATATAGGGTCAGGTTCACGTGAGAATAAGCTGTTTCCGTGAGACCGTGTGAGACCAAGCCTTAAAACATGAAATTTCACACCGAAACACTGTGAAGGTAAAAAACATTCGAACCTTCATAATGTAATCACACTATGAAGGTAAAAAAACCTAAACCAAGTTAAAAAAAATCAAACCTTCACAGCTAAAAGACTGTGAAGGTATATACGAACCTTCACAGTGAAAACGTTGTGAAGGTAAAAAAAACGAACATTCACAGCGAAAAACACCGTGAACGTAACATTTACGGTGTTTTCCCTATGAAAAGTTCGATTTTTTTTACATTCACAGTTTTTTAGTGTGAAGTTTCATACTTTAAAGCTTGGTCTCACCGGTTTCACGGAAACTGTTTGGTCTCACGTGAACTTAAGTCTATATATATATATATATATATATATATATATATATATATATACACTAGGCATATACCCGCGCACGATGTGGCGCGAAAAATCGTGAAATCGAAGAAACAATTGACAAAGGTATGTATCCGCTCGCGAAACATTTCGAAATCAAAATGACAACAACGCTTTATTTTAAGTTTGTATTCTTCGTCCTTATCGATACTTTAGTCATGAAAACACGGTGTTTGAGTCGTTTGGTGCACTTATATGTGAATCATGCATTGACTCTGAATTAATTTGTTATGTATTTTCAATCATATTTCATTTTTGTCCCTATTGATGTAAGTTGTATACCTTTATAATTTATCTGATTATAATTTTTTAATTAATTCAATAAAAAAATCTAATATAAATATGTAGAGATTTGTATACCTCGTTTTTTTTCTACAATAACCGTTACAAATATCTATCGGTATGTTATCTTATATATATATATATATATATATATATATATATATATTGATACGTCTTTATTCTATTTTATAATAGTACTAAATCAATAAATATTAAAAAATAAACTTAATTTGAAATTATTGACGAACAAATAATAGTGGTGTAATTTATAAAAAAAAAAATGAAACGCGTTTTTTTAAATATTTTAGTTAGTCTATGATTATGTGTTTTTAATATGCTAAAAATGAAAAAAATAAAATAAAGTGTAGGGATAGAAAACAAATTAATTCGTAGATATTCATGATATTTAATAGTATAGTTAAATTAAAAAATATTTAATATTGGACTCGTTTTAAAAGTATTGACGAGACCCATATAATGGTATAACTTGTAAAAAAGAAACATATTTTTTCATTGCATTTTTGTTCATATATGATTATTTGTGTTAACATGATAAAAGTGTAAAATGAAAAATAAAAAATGAAAAACCAAGGGATATAAAGTAAATTTGATATTCCTAGATTCTAGTTTCTATTCAAGATTAATCGAACAAAACAAGAAATCACAAACAATTACCTGTTTGATTTCAATTCAATTCCAAAATTACACTTTCTCTCTCTACAATCTCTCTCTAACGAACTCTCTCTCTCTCTGATATTTCTCTCTCTAAAATACAACTGAATAATGATTCAATTAAGTTCTCTTCTAATTACCAAAGGAAAGGAAACTATTTATACCTACAACTAAAACAAGGAAAAACAAATACAAATTCAATACATTGACTTTTATTACAAAAGACTTTGACTTTGATAAGAGTTGACTTTCTTTCAGCTTTGACTTTCTTGAACTTTGACTTTCAGTCTTCTTGATCTTGTATCCAACAAATTTATGCTCTAACAATCTCCCCCTTTGGATTCAAGATCACTGTTGAAAGATATAGCAATTCAATATTCACTTTTAATCTCTGTCAGTACAATATCCTCTTTTCTTTAACGGTATTCTTTCCAAAACTGTCTTCAAATGATTAACAATCTCCCCAAAACTTTCACAATAATACTTTCAGACTTTGGAAAGAAATTATCTTCAGAATCAGCTCGAATTGCTTTAGCAAATAATCTTCAAATAAAATTTCTTCAAATCTTCAAATCTTTACTTTGAACTTTTCTGACTTGGATATTTCTGAAAATCATCTCTCAAAACTTTAACACTTCTTGATATCATATCTTCCAAACTTTAAAACTTTAACATTTCTTGATATCATCTCCCCCTTTTTGATGATTTGAGCATCTATATCATCAAAACTTTTCTCCCAATAAATGTCTTTGACCATTCTGATATGTCCAAGAGCCTCTGATTCTGTGATCCATAACCAAGTAATCATCCAGATCTTTTCAAATCTAGACAAAATAAGAACATGTAACTCCTAAATCAACAAATGAATCAGTTAAAATGCCTGTCAGTAACACGAAGTCACTGTGTGTAACGAATACACAATATAAAGGAGCTTTTTGATGTTCACTCCCTCAGGGCTTCCATCCAATCATTGAAACACCACAAAGTCAATTTCTATGAATGTTATGACAAGAAAACAAATTCCTTGTGTGTTCGTGCATGTGTAGAAAGAATTAAGCACGAATGATTGCTTTTATAAAGGCTCAACATAGTGTAGACCACTGAGACAACAGTAGATAAACACAGACTCAATGTGCATGATTGAAGTACGAAGGTGGGGCAGACTTCCTTGTTTTTCAATATCCAGATTTTCCAAATGAAAATCAGATAGATTATGTGTTGCGTCCCCAGAAAATATGAAACATTTCCTTTTTTAGAAGAAAATGAGTGGTTGGTGGGGTTTTAGCAAGAGTTGGCATGGGCTAGTTGCCTGTTTCAATAACGTTCACCAAAGAGTTGTGAAACGCTAGTAATGTGGCTGCCCGACTCAGAAAGTAGTTGGTGCAGAGTTTGATATTCTTTTACTCTGATCTCACACCCTCTTTCTTTTAATCATTAAACTCACTACTAACCAAACTCTCCTTTACATTTTACCTCATCACACCCACACTCATTTCTTTTCGACTCCTCACACTCAATCACTAACGGTTTAACTTCTTGGGTAGGAAACACTGGTTAACGTGAATCCATAGAAGTTCATTTAAGTCCTAGCACAAAGAACCCATGTAATCCTATGAAAGCATAATGTTGCTCAAAATCATTTAACTTTATCAGTTAAAGCTCATATACAAATGTCAGACGAATATATGCTCAGAAAATATAATCATGAAGATTTGAGCATTTTTAGACATTGAAGTATTTTCAAACAAGTATATTGAATGAATGAACATGAATGCAAAAGACTTGTTTGAAAATCTGACATTGTATGAAAATGATCAAAAATGAAATGATATAGCAATTAAGGCTTATGGTAAAAAATAACGGATATTGTCCATACGAAACAAAATATAGACATTCTTGAAATGACGTTTCGAAATGAAATATCGCTCAAAATTTTTTGAAGTACAATCGGGGTGTCTTACCATCGAATAAAAAAAATATTTCAATTTAGAGACATGGTAAGAACAATTTTGATCAAAAATTAAACCGATGTGTGTGAATACTTGAAAGTATGTAGAAAAGACAATACACAAGTATTTATCTTTGGAAACACACGGTTTATTTATCAATTAAGCACAAAAATAAAATGAAAACATTTAAAATCACACTTCCAAATTATAAAATCTGTTTAAGAATCGGGAAGTGGTTTGAACATTTCAGAACATGTTTTCTATATCTGAAAGTTGTCCTTCTTTCAGATATATTTGAGATTAAGATAAGAAATTTACCTTTTAGCTTTGTCTTAAATCTCATAAAGTCATGCTTAAGTCAAAATGATATGATCGTGTCATCCTCTCTCATCCTGCATAAGTCTCAAAGTCTAGTCAAAATTTATTCGAAAAATAAAAGAACATAAAACAGTAAAACAATTAAAGAACGAGTTCTGATTTGAAATAATCAGAAATCATAGTCTTACTCCTTTTGACTTGACTTATATACTCCCCCTAAAATCATGCATCACAAAAATTTGTCAGTTAAGTAAAATGCAGAAATTAGTTATACTCCCCCTCAAATGAATATAGATCATCTAAAATCTTCTCTTACTCCCCCTGAGATCATGAGTAAACATGTTAAAGTGCAGATATCCTTCAGAAATAAAAATAAAGAAAAATGATGAAAAAATAACAATTCGTAACTTTAGTAGGTAACAACCGATTACGTCTTAATATTTAACATACCAAACTTAGAGACAAGAAAATTAAATCTCTTTTCATCTAAGGGTTTGGTAAATAAATCTGCAAGTTGATAATCTGTTTTTACAAAATAAAGTTCAATTGTTTCTTTTTCTACATTATCTTTTATAAAATGATACCTGACATCAATGTGTTTGGTTTTCGTATGCTGGACAGGATTAGCAGATATCGCGATTGCACTCTTCGAGTCACAATAAATTGGAATTTTATCAAACTTGAATCCATAGTCTCGCAGCTGTGTTCGCATCCACAAGACTTGAGAGCAGCAACTGGCAGCAACTACGTACTCTGCTTCAGCAGTCGATGTGGAAACGCATAATTGTTTCTTTGATGCCTAACTTACGAGCTTGTCTCCAAGGAATTGAACGTGACCTGAAGTACTCTTTCTGTCCAACATGCAACCTGCATGATCTGCATCTGAATAGGCAGTCAGTTGAAACCCAGTATCCTTAGGATACCACAGACCAAGGTCTGCAGTCCCATTCAGATATCTAAAACTCCTTTTGACAGCAGCCAAATGGGATTCTTTAGGAGGAGCCTGATATCTAGAACATAAACATGTTGAAAACATAATATCTGGTCTACTAGATGTAAGATACATTAACGATCCTATCATACCTCTATAAGTCCTAACATCAACACTTTTACCCGAAGGATCAGTGTTAATCTTAGTACCTGGTGCCATCGGGGTTCCAATTGGTTTACAATTTTCCATTTTGTACTTTCGAAGAATGTCCAAAATGTACTTAGATTGGTTAATGAAAATCCCCGTAGAAAATTGTTTAACTTCTAATCCGAGAAAGAAATTCATCCCTCCCATCATACTCATTTGAAAACGTGACACCATGAGGTTAGAAAAGTTTTTGCAAAATTTTGGATTTGTAGAACCAAATATTATATCATCAACATATATTTGAATAAGGATAATATCAGCTTTTTCCTTTTTGATGAATAAAGTGGTATCAACCTTACCTTTAGAAAAACCGGACTTGACCAAGAATTTAGATAAAACGTCATACCATGCTCGAGGGGCTTGTTTTAAACCATAGAGGGCTTTGTCCAAGATATAAACATGATCTGGCTTCTCTGGATTAACGAACCCTTCTGGTTGAGACACGTACACTTCCTCTTTAAGAATGCCATTCAGAAAGGTTGTTTTCACATCCATCTGAAAGACTGTGAAATTCTTATGAGCTGCGTAGGCTAGAAACATGATGATTGCTTCTATACGCGCTACTGGAGCATACGTCTCATCGTAGTCTATGCCTTCCTCTTGCCGGTAACCTTTGGCAACAAGTCTAGCTTTGTTTCTTATGACGATACCATCTTCATCCTTTTTATTCTTGAATACCCATTTAGTTCCTATCACTGTTTTACGTTCTGGTTTTGGAACTAATCTCCAAACCTTTAGAGCTTCAAACTGATTGATCTCTTCTTGCATAGCAGATACCCAGTCCGAATCAGCAAGAGCCTCAGATATTCACGTTGGCTCAATCTTGCCGAGGAATGAGTCATGCATACATTGATTAAGAGTCGCTGACCTCATTTGTATAGGCTTGTTAAGATCTCCAATTACTTGATGTAAAGGATGCTCTTTGGTCCAACGATGCTCATGAGGGAGTGGAGTAGATACTGATTGAACATGATCATCATCTAGAAATCCACTATCAGAATCTTCAGTTTGAATAACAAGAAAGGGGTTTACAGTTGAAGTTTCAGGTGCAGAAGTATCAGTTGGAACAACAGATTGTGGCTGTTGAGTAGACAATGTATGACACCCAACTGAAACAGTTACTTCTGGCTCAACAGTTTCTTGTACATCTTCAACTGTAGGAGTAATTGTAGGAATGTGAGTTTCTGACTGAACGGGGGATGCTTGTTCAGTTATGACATCTGAAGTGACTGGATGATTGCAACTTGTGTCTTCAGACCTGTCAGTCACAGCAGATTTAGGTATATTAGAACCTATAAACTCATCATAAAAGAATTCAAATAACAAATCTAAATCAGTTAAGTGTGAAATAGATGTAGAAGCATTATTCGAATTATTGGCTGTAGAAGCATGTTCTGGACTGATCTTCCCAGAAGCTAATACTCCAGTGATCACGGGTTCTGAACTGAGTTGTTCAGAAGCCATCTCTTCATCGAATATTACATTGACGCTTTCGACAACTGTCTTTGACTTCTTCAGATAAACACGATATGCTGCCGATGTTGAAGAATAACCAATAAAGATACCCTCGTCCGCCTTAGCACTGAATTTATTCAGACTCTCTCTGTCATTAAGCACAAAACATTTACACCCAAATATGTGAAAATACTTGATTGTTGGTGTTCTGTTGTTGATCAGCTCATATGGAGTCTTTTGAAAACGGCGGTGTATCATGGATCGATTTTGAGTATGACATGCAGTCGACACAGCTTCTGCCCACAAGAATAGAGGTAAGTCCGATTGGCTAAGCATAGTCCGAGCGGCCTCGACTAGCGTTCGATTTCGCCTTTCGACTACTCCATTTTGTTCAGGCGTACGAGCAGCAGAGTACTGATGTGATATCCCGACCGATTCGAGATATTCTTCAACTGTCTTGTTTTTGAACTCTGTGCCGTTGTCCATTCGAAGAAACTTGACGTGTCTTTGCATATTCACTTGGGTCGTCTTTAAGAAAGTAATGAGAACTTCCGGTGTCTCATCTTTTGATCGAAGAAATTTGACCCATGTGTATCTTGAATAATCGTCCACAATAACCAACACGTATTTCTTTCCACCCAAACTCTGAGTTCTCATTGGACCACACAAATCCATATGTAACAATTCTAACGGAGAACTAGTGTTTGGTTCAGGCTTCGGTTTATGCGGAGCTCTCTTCATCTTACCCTTCTCACATGCAGCACATAAGTGTTCTTTCTCGTATTTCAGCTCAGGAAGTCCTTTTACCAATTTCCCACTAACCAGCTTGTTGATGTAACGAAAATTCAGATGTGATAGTCGTCGGTGCTAAAGCCAACTTTGTTGCATTGAAGCTTTTGTCATCAAGCAAACTTGATTGTCAATCTGAACTTTGGACAGGTTGATGGTATAGAGGTTTGTCTTGCGATTTCCAGCTAAGAGTTTTGTGTCGTCTTCGGTACGAACCGAGCATCTCTTAGCTTTGAAGTTGACCTCTAACCCTTTATCACAGAATTGACCGATGCTAAACAAGTTGTGCCCTAAACCTTCGACATAACTCACCTTCTTAATCGTTATGTTGTCTTGAATGATGTCACCATATCCTAAGATTGGTGAAAGCTGATCGTTTCCAAATCTGACATTTCCACTGAATTTATCTGTATAGTTAGATAATAAAGCTTTTTGCCCAGTCATATACTTGGAACATCCACTGTCCAAGTACCACATATGCCAGGTCTGCAAGAGAAATCAGGATACAATAGATTTAGGTACCCATTTAAAAACGGGCCCTAACAGATTAACACAAGATTTTGGTATCCATTTGAAAATGGACCCTCTGTTCTTTTGAAAACCTTTAAAAATATTTGATCTTGAAGAATACACATGATAAGATCCGAACCAATCAGAAGAATTATGAGAGTAAGCAAAATCATTTCTCCGATAATAATAAGATGTAGTAGAAATAGGAGATAATTGAATCAATTGCGTTTTTGAATATCGCTTGTAAGAAGTTACAAGGTTTTGTTTATTTGAAGCAAATTGATCAACTACATCAGTATCACTACTAACTGATCTATTACAAGAATTATCATAAACTGATTCAGCTTTCTCATCACCCTTCCTTTTTGGTCGCCATTCAGTTCGAGCTTTCGACCTTTTCTTGCTTATATCTGAAACATAAGATGTAGATTTATCAGGAAAAGTAGATTTCTGAGACTAAATTTTCTTTTGTGTACCAGTGTGTTTCTGTTTCTGTAATCGCTGTTTCTTATGTTTCTTACCTTGAGAATAATAATCAGCAGTTACAGAAATCGATTTACCAACTTTAGTTGATGATTTAGCAGTTTTAAGAACACTTGGTAACACCTTTTCATTTGTAAGACAAGTAGAATGATCAGGAAGAGAAGCATTGAAGTCAAACATATCAATTTCTTCTATGCACCCATCATCAGAATTAAGAAAATCATTTGCAGACTCAAATAAGTCATCAAAATTATCAGACGAAGTTTGAGGTTCCTTAGAAACTTTAGAACACTTTGTAGATGTAGATTGAAAAATCGTGTTCTTTAATACAGTAGAAAATACACTTTGTTGAATATCAACCAAAAGTTTTTCATCAGATAAAACATTTTCCAACTCAACTATTTTGCTTTCAAGAATGAGTGGAGGAACATAAACCTTTGCAATTGCAGGTTTTGCCTTCATCTCAGAAACAGAATAACTAGCAAAATAATCGTTTGAAAGAACTTTTGGTGTTTCTGAAAGATAACTATCATTTAACTTTGCATAGTTAAATGGTAGTTGCATTTTCTTTACATTCTTTCTATTTTCAGTTTCTTTGGCCTCATCTTCTTCTGACAATTTGGTAACAAATTTGGGTTTTAAATGAGTATGTTTACTAGCACAAGCAAGAAAATCAAAATTATAAAGTGTTGGTTGTTTTCTGATGGCCTTCTTTAAGTAATGGGGGTTTTTAAAACCAAGTCCCCATTTTTCCTTAACATCAGCCTCTTCATCAGGTGCATTAAGAAAAATGGTTTGATCTGTTTGGCCTCTTACGTAAAGTTTGGCTTCCAGACCATTTACCTTCTTATTCAAAAGCTTGTTTTCAACCTGCAGTTTATGAACAATTAGTGCAGATTCTTTCTTCTCAAACTCCTATTTAGAAACTTTAACTTCAAAATCAGAAATTTTCTTTTCAAAACAATCTACTTGAGATTTAGAATCAGAAGCAGACTTGTGTAAAGAATCAATCAGATCTTTGTTCCCAATTACCGACTTATTGAGTTCAAATATCTTATTGTTTCTTTTAGCAACTCTGTCTTTTTCTTTCTTCAGTTTTAATTGAAGATCATTAAGCTCAACCATCATAGCTTCCATTTTGGTTACAAAATCTTTTTCAGTTAAGTTTAATACCTCATCAGCTGTCTCATCATCTGACTCGTCATACTTTACTTCTTTGCCCATGAGACAGAGATGAGTTGTTTCTTCCTTCTCTTCCTCTTCTCCTTCTGAATGATCCAGCCAAAATTCGTCCTCCGCCATTAAAGCTATGCCTGCTTCTTGTTGTTTGGCTAATAACAGTTTGTTCTGATAATACTGAGAATTGCGAACTTTTGGCTTTCTACAATCTTTTGCAAAATGACCAATCTTGCCACAGTTGTAGCATTTGACTGAATCACTTGCTGGCTTTTCTACAATAGTGTAATCATTCACATACTTCTTCCTGTCATCAGGTTTCTTCTCAACATATTTGTTCTCTTCATATCTCCTTCCTTCCACTCTTTCTCGGTGCTCATGATTCTTTGAACTTGATGAAGAGTACCTCTGTGAGTTAAATCCCGGCTTCTTGTAAAACTTTTTCTGTAATGCACGGGTCAATAGCAACATAGCCTGTTTGAGGCTTTCTCCATCATCACCATCTGATTCAGATTCAGACTCAGAACTTGTAATCACTTTCTTCTTTTTCTTCTTCTCTTTCTTTTCTTTCTTTTTTCTCTCCGGCTACCAATGCAATCGGATCAGGAACCTTTTCAGCCTTCTTTTTCTCAGCTCTTTTCTCTTCCACTTCTTCCTCATTTTGCCTCAGAGTCTCATATACCTCATGTAACGGTATGTCATTCAGATCCTTCATTTGTTTCATCCTACGCGTATGCTTCTTCCATTCAGGTTGTAGGATACTTAGAAATTTGACATTGTTCTCAAGCTGCTTCTTTTTGACTTTGTTCTTTGACAATTCATTTAACAGCAAGACAAACCGTTCATAGGTATCTTCTAAGCTCTCATTCTCTTTGGCTTTGAATTCCTCATAATTGTTAATGCAGTTAGCCACTTTCATCTGATTCCCGATCTTGGATCCCATCATCATCTTTTGCAATTGATCCCACATCTTCTTAGCATTTCCCTTGTAGCTGTCTATCTTGATGTAGATGTCATTTGGAATGCTCTGAAGAAGTAAGGATCTTGCTTGTTTATCTGCTTTATATCGGCTTTTCTGTTCTTCAGAATACTGAGAGATATCCACTGCCACTGTTTTCATCTTTTGATCTTTTTCCTTTGTACCATCTTCACTATCGGACGAATCATCATCTGGTATTTGAACCATGATTGGTGCCATAGGACCTTCTGTGATTGACAGCATAATATTCTCTCCATTTGCATGTTTGTCTATAAAATCAAGGAATCTGTCTTTCCACTGTTCGTACTCTCCTTTGAACAGAACAGGAGGCTTGACATCAGTGCCAATGGAAAGAGTATATTTGGAAGTCATCTTGTTTAAACCTGTTTGAGAAATATATACAATAAGAAACTAGAAACTGATCGTTAGTCCAAATGAAACAATCAAGAAAATACAGAAAACTTGAAATATAAAAACAGAAATTTTGATCACAACCAGAAATATGTCCCCCTTCACTATTAAAGGCCATATTACAGTTTTGAAAAATTTTCAGAAAAAAATTCTAAGTCTTTCACGCTTTGCGCTTCACACAGGGAACACAAACCTCTATTTTGCGTGTCACTCAGGGAACACAAACTTCTACTTTGCGTGTCACACGGGGAACGCAAACCTATACTTTGCGTTTCTCACGGGGAACGCAAACCTATACTTTGCGTTTCTCACGGGGAACACAAACCTATACTTTGCGTTTCTCACGGGGAACACAAACCTATACTTTGCGTTTCTAGGGACAAACGCAAACCTTACTTTGCGTTTCAAGAGGGAATCGCAAATCACACTTTGCGTTTCTAGATGCAAACGCAAACCACAATTTGTCTCTGAGATCACACTTCTACTTTGCGTTTATCATTAAAAACGCAAAATCATTTCTTGTTTCTCGTAGAAGACTGAAAATTCACTTTGCGTTTGATTTAACACGCAAACCTTACTTCTCGATTATGAACTTTCTCAATGAATGAAACGCAAACCTCTGAAGAATGAAACGCAAACCTCTGAAGAATGAAACACAAACTTCTGGAGAATGACCCGCAAACCACTAAAAATCGACAAAAATCACATTAAAAACTCATTTAGACCTAGAATTTCAACACTAAACTTCTACAATTCACTCGTCTAAACAACTAGAACACAAATCTAACACAGAATTTCGATCAAATACACAAAAGATACAAATTTGATACAAACACAGTGTCAAGAACTCGTGAACAGAAAAACCACAAAAATTCGAAAATTCGAATTGATTACAGTGCAATTCACAAATCTTTCTATACAAAGTCAATCGATTACACTGTTCTAACAGAATCTAATAAAAAACAACTCGAAATTTGCACAAAAACTCGAAAACAAATCTGAACATGAAGAACACAGTGTCGAACATTCTGATTTTCTTGATATTTTTCGATTTGGATCTGCTTTGATACCAATTGATATTCCCAGATTCTAGTTTCTATTCAAGATTAATCAAACAAAACAAGAAATCACAAACAATTACCTGTTTGATTTCAATTCAATTCCAAAATTACACTCTCTCTCTATAATCTCTCTCTCTCTCTCTGATATTTCTCTCTCTAAAATACAACTGAATAATGATTCAATTAAGTTCTTTTCTAATTACCAAAGGAAAGGAAACTATTTATACCTACAACTAAAACAAGGAAAAACAAATACAAATTCAATACATTGACTTTTATTACAAAAGACTTTGACTTTGATAAGAGTTGACTTTCTTTCAGCTTTGACTTTCTTGAACTTTGACTTTCAGTCTTCTTGATCTTGTATCCAACAGATTTATGCTCTAACAAAATTAAATAATTAATTATAAGAGTGCTAAATGTAACTTCAAATAAAAGTGAAGCTAAAATTTTTGGCTTTCAAAACTTTTCAAAAAACTAATTAACCGTATTTGAATTTTAATAATATAGTAGAGATAAAACCCAAAAAAAATCAATAGTTAAGTTATATTAAAATTATTGATGAAAAAATTATAATGATATAATTTATATTAAGAATGAAATATATTTTAAATATATTTCAGTTGATCTACTATTATGTATTTTTAATATGTTATGAAAAAAAAATAAAACGTATGGATAGAAAACAATTAATTCGTAGATATTCATGATATTTAATAGTACGGTTAAATTAAAAAATATTCAATATTGAGCTCGTTTTGAAGGTATTGACGAGACGATTATAATGGTATAATTTATAAAAAAAAATATTTTTTCATTGCATTTTTGTTCATATACGATTATTTGTGTTAATATGATAATGATGTAAAATGAAAAATGAAAAAGTAAGGGATATAAAGTAAATTAAATAAGTAATTATAAGGTGGTAAATGTTATTGTACAAAAGATTGTACGATAACCGTTTTAGAATTTTTAGGGATGTAAAGTAAATTAAAAAAGTAATTGTAAGGGTGATAAATGTAACATTTAAGGGTGGTAAATGTTATTGTACAATAACCGTTTTAGAATTTTTATATAAAACAATTTAATTCGTAGATGTTTAATAGTACGATTAAATTAAAAAATATTCAATATTGGGCTCGTTTTGAAGGTATTGACGAGACGATTATAATGGTATAATTTGTAAAAAAAGAAACGTATTTTTTCATTGCATTTTTGTTTATATACGATTATTTGTGTTAAAATAATAAGGGTGTAAAATTAAAAATGAAAAAACAAGGGATATAAAGTAAATTAAATAATTAATTGTAAGAGTGGTATAAAATTTAATTATACTATTGCTTTCCAAAAACCGTTTTCCAAAAACCGCTTTTTCCAAAAGATACACACACGAAGCGTTTGGTTCAACCATTACTTGTAATTTGTATTTTCCTTTTCCAGATGTAACTTTTTATTAAATAGTTGCATTAATTTTCTACTTTCAATTTATAAAATTTTACATTTCAATGTGTATAACTAGTTTTAATAAATAACTTTCATAATCACATTTAATGTATTGAATATTTAAGAAACTTACACAAAAAAAATGTTCGGCAAAACCAACTTTGAACCGTTCTTCAATTTTAATGTTCGTCTCAAAATAACTGTTCACTTTTAAAGTAAATGTTTATTTTCTTATTCTATCTTTAGTTATGAGATGAATAAAATTTTTCTTTTTATTAAGAGTAAAATTATCATTTAGTTAAATAAAAATATAATAATTACATATTCTAATCTGTATGATCCTTTTTATTGTCATTGACACTTATTTTGAGACAAAATAAATACATATTTTGATTTACTTTAAAAATAATAAAATTTGTAAAAATAGAAGACAAGTTGAGGGGCTGAAGTCATCACTTTGAAACTGAAAGTGATCAGTCGCCTTTTTCTAAGCCCCATCTCTTGCATGGTTTTTGGCACCTTATTCGTTACAAGCAATCTCTTACAAACGATATATAATGAGTATATATATATATATATATATATATACATACACTTATGTATGTATATATGTATGCATGTTGATGTGTATACATTGATTTCTCTCTCTAAGAAATTGATAGAGAGAAGAAGAGGAAAATGGGAACAGATACAATAGCATCATTGATAATGATAATTGTACAACTCGAATTTGCAGTTATGAACATATTGTCGAAGCTTGCCATTGATTCAGGGATGAATCCTTTTGTGCATGTTGCGTACCGTCAAATGTTTGCATCTGTGGTCGCTCTTCCTTTCGCTTACTTCTTTGAGAGGTACCACGAAATCAAATAAAATGTTTTGGTTTTTCATTTTGTTTTATTTCATTTGTGACTCAACTCCTAGGATTATAGTATTAAACGAAAAGGTATTCGGCCTAGTAGTACTGGGACCTTTGTCCACCTTGGAGGTCAGAGGTCCAATTCTCACCAAAAAGTTGAGTTGGATGTGTTCGTTTACTAATATGTTGTATTTGTTATATATAAATATTATATAGTTAAAAATAGTTAAAGTATAAAATGATTCTGAGGACCTCAATTCAGATTTAATTTTCGTGTATTGACATACGTTAATAAATGGATAACAAAAAATCTCCATCTTTTGGTGTTATATTTGAAAAGACACTCAACATTTACATGTGGTTTTATTAATTATTTTTGATGTTTTTTTTGTCGGTATATATATATATATATATTTTAAATATTTTAAAAATAATTTTAACAATTTGATATTAAAGTTTTGTTGACATGTTATGTAATGTTTGTCGTAATTTGCAGAGGGAAAAGACCTCCGATGACACGACCTGTTTTCATTCAAATTTTCCTTTCCTCCATTGTCGGGTGAGTTGCATGTTTCATTGAATGGTCGTAACTTTTAAAAGAGAAAAATGCACATCAAGAATCGACCAATGTCTAAATTCTAATTACTCCATTAAAATATGTATTTTAGAATGTTTTTATCTTCAAAATGCATATTTTAAAGGTCTTTTTAGGTCACAATTTCAGAAATGACTCAATATTTTCCCTAACTCTAAATTTCTTAAACGAATGAAAATTTATCTTGGTGGTATTTGATTTATATGCTAAGTATTTACATCCTGAAGGCCACTAGTTAAAAATTGTTGTCGTTCGAATCAGAAATCTTCTAATTGTTGTTTTTTTGGATTTACAGAATGACAGTGAATCAAATCACATACTTCGTTGGTTTGAAGAACTCCACCCCGACCATTGCATGTGCACTCTCCAATCTTCTTCCAGCACTAACATTCATCCTCGCTGTCCTTTCCAAGTAATGCACCTCTAGCGATACATCTTGGTGTGAACATATTCATCTAAATTTATCACAATGACATATTTCTGGTGTGAAACTGAGTTTCTGTTAGTATTAGAACATTACTCACTAACTAAAATTGTTTCTTTCATTTGTTAGGCAAGAAAGTGCACGATTGAAGACAGTGGTTGGGCAGGCGAAGGTGATAGGAACATTGGTGGGTGTTGGTGGTGCCATGCTATTGTCGTTATACCATGGACCCATTGTACCCATCGGTGAATCAAGCATTCACTTGAGCATTGCTACCAAAATGCAAAACTCGAATCATAGTAGCCAAGGAAATCTTATAGGGTCGTGTCTTATTATAGTTAGTGCTTTTACCTGGGCCGTTTGGTTTGTCCACCAGGTAAGCTATACCACTATCATCATCTCCTTCAGCTACAAAGGGCAATTTTGAAACAAAATTGCGTCGCTAATAACCTGTATTCCATATTTTATATGTATACTGACCGCCTTTTTGTCGTTTTGGTTCATTGTACGATTTCAGGCAAAAATGTTCGACAAGTATCCAGCTCCATATTCGAGTTCAGCCTTGATGTTATGGATGGCCACAATTCAAAGTTGCCTAATCGGTTTAGTCATGGAACCTTCATTACATGGATGGTCATTGTCTCCTCCGATCAGGGCATTTTCAAGTATTTACGCGGTATACATGACCACAATTTCTATAAAAAGGCAAAAAAATAATTAAGTCACAAAATTGCAAATTAATTTGAGGTTTCTATCAATTTTCAGGGAATTGTATGCTCGGCCATAGCACTTTTCATGATATCATGGTGTATCGAAAGAAAAGGTCCTCTTTTTGTATCGGTGTTCAATCCTTTGTTGTTGATTATCGTGGCATCACTCAGTTGGGGTCTTTTACAAGAGAAACTTTACCTTGGAACGTAAGCAATATGCAATTATGCATACATAAATAAATAACACATCTAAACACTTTAAGACACACTACAAACAAAATCCACAATTTGTAATACAAAATCCAATCAACTACACCAAGGTTTTTGTGGGCCCATTAAAAATTGTAAATAAATTTACTTAACTGATTGAATTATTTTAGATCGACTTGGTTATAACTCTGATTTAATTACAGCGCTTTAGGGTCTATGCTCATTGTGGGAGGACTTTATGTTGTTTTATGGGGAAAGCGCATGGAAACAAGAAGCAAAGTTGGAGTTATGGATACTCAACCAAAAGAAGTCGAACAAAAGGGGAGAGAGGATTTGGAAATGCAATGAATTCAAGAATCTAAAAATATATACTTATAGAAATTTAAACACCAAATGATCTGCTTGCAAAATCTATACACAACATTCATATTTATGAAATTGCTTTATCTTCGCTCTTTATAACTTTTCATGTTTTGACTTTTAGTTTCAAACTTGTATCTATCGTAGTTGTGATTATTATTCATTGTTTTACAATTTTGGTATCCATTATTTTGAATCTTTAATATGTATTATACATTCTTAGACCAACCACATCGATGACCAATGCAATACCAGCTGTCCAAAAAAAATGCCATGTCAACTTGTTTTTAATTATCATCTACACCAACGCAATACCATACATCAATTTGGATTATATGGAGGCATACCTGAGAAAGCTGCTTAATTACAAGGAAATTTGTTTTCATTTGATCTATCTTTAACAAGGGAAAGTTTGTGTCATACCTAGACTTCAACTCTACCTAGAGATATGAGAGTTGGTTTATGAATAAGTTCATTACTCAATCTTGAGATAGTGTCTTACAGAAGCTAGAGGTTATTGTTATAGCAACAATTTGATGATATAGCTTCATTTTCATCAAACTCTTAGTTTTAACCCTTACATGATCCCACACCGTTGCTCTTTTAAACTCTTGTTTACATATCAGTAGTTGTGACATACTTCACAAATATTTTCTCGAATTCACTATCTAAAGTTGACCCTTTGGTTTGATTTTGCAAAGATTTTGACTTTTTGTCTCTACGGACTAGGGATGGAAAAAAAATCCCGTACACAACGGGTAATCCGGTAACCAAACCCAGTTTGACTGGGGATGGGAATTTCCGAATTTATTAACCAGAGATGGGGATACTCCTCAACCTCGACCCCGTTCCCGAGTATTCAGTAGTAAGCTCTATATATTACATATGTGTTAGGTTCAAATGAGAAGCCCAAAAAATTTAAAATTGGGAGAAGCAATATCAATCACTAGTTTGAAATTTCTATTTCCAAGTCTTTTTTCACTAATTAAGAACACTATGGAAAAACTCAAATATCCAAATTTATCTTATATTTTTTCTATAACATTTATTGGATATTGATAATCATCAATTTTTATCCAATTTTTTACCTTAAAATAATCGTCGATTTTATAATCTACATACCAAATTAAATCTCAACTAATCATAACATTGATGATTTTCATTGGTTCATCGAATTAAATCTTATATGTGAACACAAACATCGATGTTTTTCATTGATTCATATGTGAATACGTAAATCCTAACATAGATTCACATGTGAATCTTAATCATAACTTGTATATGAATCAATTAAGAATTTATAACCGATATTCTAAATCGGTTTAAGATTCATATGTGAACAGGTGAATCAATTTAAAATTTATAACTGAGATTCTGAATCAGTTTAAGATTCATATGTGAACACGTGAATCTTAACATATATTCACATGTGAATCAAACTACAGATTCACATGTGAATCTTAATTATCTCATTCATAATTAATGAATCATAATAATTGTCCATAAATATCTTGATTGTTTTTTAATATAAGCATTGATTATGGTTTGTAAGAATTAGACCATTTGTGAGAGTTGTTGAGAAAATGCCCTAATCATGACCTTTCTTACTTCATAAAACTAAAGACATTTAAAATGGTTTAACAACATTGCTAAACAAATGTTTGATGAAACAGTAAGAGTAACTTTCACAACTAGTACTTATAATGATAACTATGACATTTAGAAAAGACTTTAAAAAAAACAATGACCCTTGCGCTGATACGCCTACACTAGTACTAAGGAAAGCAATTGAATTCATAAGGTAGATGCTTTCACAACATTAACAACACAACTCACAATTACGGTAAATTTGATTAAAAGATGATAACTAGCCAAACTATGCACATGTTGCTACAAGCTCCAATCCACCTATCAACTCAACTCAGTATAATGTGCGTATTGTAGTGAAATAAATCCATTTGAGTAACATGCCTCTAATCCTGAAGCAGTAAATTTTGTTGTACTAGAGCTTTGATGAACCGAGTGTGAAGATCCTTTCTTGACTTGATGAATCGAGTGTGCAAACCCTTTCTTGACAAGTCGGTAATCATGTTCATTGACGACATACTCGTTTACTCCAAGAGCGAGTCAGATCATGAACAACACCTACGGGAAGTCCTAGAAGTACGGGAAGTCCTAGAAGTGCTAAGGAAGGAGAAGTTGTATGTGAAGTTCTCCAAATGTGACTTTTGGTTAGAAGAGGTCCAATTTTTGGGTCTCGTGGTAACTCGAGATGGGGTGAAGGTGGACCCCTCCAAGATTGAGATCATGATGATTGGAAACCTCCTAAGAGTCCATCAGAAATCCTGAAGCAATAAGTTTTGTTGTAATGGAGCCTATTCTCAAACTTATAATCCAGGGTAAAAAACAACACCCCAAATTTTTATGGAATAGTTGCGCTTTAAATCAACAAGCAAACAAACAACAAGGAAACTCACATTTTCAACCACAACAACTTCAAATTTGTTATCACTATTAGAATTTTCAGCAACATTCAAACCAACCCCCTTTCAAAGCAAATGTAACTTGTAGGCAGACTCGTCTATATTATTGGAAACAATGATGAATGGATTCATAAACCTCATCCAGGTAACCACAAAAAACCTTGAAATCCACGTTGGCAGTTGGTCCTAGAGGTAAGAAACATGCCTAGTGATACTGAAACCCCTAAGACCTCATGGAAATAACATATGAATGAATTAAGCATAAGGAGTGGAAATGACTTGGTTTAGCAATCCCCTGAAAAATCATGTGGTCCCAACCAAAGCATGACGTAAAGATGAGGCTATAGCATCTTCCTCGGATGTCGTTGGTGTACCTAAACCTATAGATAGATAATATTCTGATACGAATTTTGCCATTCCTGAAAAAATATGACTTCCTTTGGTTGGTTCCATCTAAGGTTAAAAATTATGTGTCTTTTCAAACTAATTCTACAACTTGTTCACCTATTTATGAAAAATAAGGTTATAACACCAATAAGTCCCTTAGTCAAGACCATGAAGCCTCAAACAACTCAAACACCTAAGAACATAGTTCTGACACCCATTTAAGCCTATGTACCTTATTCCAGAGTTTAAGAAGTTAGAAGGAGGAGTTGCAATTCAAAAAATTCCTTGATGTATTCAAACAATTACATATCAACATTCTGTTGGTTGAAGCAATTAACAAACGACTGTTATATAAAGTTTCTCAAGGATATTTTGAGCAAAAAGACAGCTGCATGAATATGAGATTGTTACCCTAATAGAAGGTTGTAGTGCCTACATTTCAAACAAAATTCCCTTAAGCTTAAAGATTCAAAGATTTTTACCATAATTTAATGTGACTTGGGGTGCAAACAAACATCAACCTTGTGCCCTACAACTGACCATTCTACACTTGTCCGTTCATCTCCTTCGCTATGGCTAATCGATTCTCCGTTAAACATACCAATCTTAATCATCCACACAATTCTTCGCGTCAACTTCGATCAAAATGTGATACCCGGAATTTTGGGTAAGCAAAATGTCTCCATATATCTATAATTTATTCATAATTGGTAGTTCTAATTATATTTATTGTTGGCCTAGAGGTTTTAGTTAAAGTCTAGAAGTTATCGCGCGAGAAAAGTCAAAATTCAGAGCCCGGGGGACCTGGGGCAATAGTGTCCGGCGATAGTGCCAGGGTCACTATCGCCATGTCACTCTTGTGGTGGGGAGACCACCCGCGGTACACTCGGGGTGATAATGCCCTACGAGAATGCTAGGGTCACTATCGCCGAGGAATTTTCGCGGTAAGGCTTGAGCCCGCGGTACCATCTTAGCGATAGTGCCCGCGATAGTGACAGTGTCACTATCGCCTGTCACTATCGCGGTCAACCCCTGATGTCTTAAATGCACGATTTCTCCCAACTATCCCTCATTTACTCCATACTCTTCTCCTTCAAGAACTCCCACTGCATTTAATTCGAACCTTACTCCTCTTAGGGCTATTTTTTTGAAGATTTAAGTATTCCACCCTTATCAAATCAAGATTCAACCATCTAGAGTTCAAGACCAAGTGTTTCCATCCTGCTTAAGAGATTTCTTAGTTCTTGGGTTTTCTCCTAAAGCAAGCATTGTGAGTTCATTCTTCTCCTTTTAAACTCTATACATGTCAAAATCTTGTTTTTTAACTACTTGAAATTCCCCTAACCTTGTTCTTGAATTTGGTGGGTTTTGACCTAACTTCAGTAATTTGGGATGTTTTAGGGTTTTATCATCTTTATATAAAATGAAATAGATCTTATGATACATGATATAAAAAGGGAATTTCATATGCATATTTGTACTTGGGAACTTGGATAATCCATTTCGGTATATTTATAATCCTTACTTCATTGGGAAACTTACTACTTGTGGGTTTTGAAAAGATGAAAATAGGTGTTTGGTTATTAAGAGTGAAGGCTTTATAAAGTGATAAACTCCTGATGACCCACCTACTTGGAAATATGTACAATAATTTTGGAAGTGATTATCTCTAAGTTTTTCATATGAAATGATACCTTAAAGTGTTGTTTGTGTAAGAAGCCTATTTCATAGACATGATGGTGTTGAAGCTATATGTTTGATTGTGGTTTGATCACTATGTAAACTTGATGAGCCTTAGACTATTACTAATGGATCCATAGGTATTAGAGTCGGCTTATTTGGTGGAATCATTCCCGTTGTAACTAGTTGAGGCATTGGGTCATTGAAGGCAATTTGGTACAGTTATGTGGAGCCAATTACTAGCCATTGACCATAAATGCACACCTAGTGAATGAGTATGATTAGGATAATCTAAGCATGGTGATTTGGCCCGACCCGACGGGGAACCCAATTATCCCGACCCGACCGGGGCCAGGGATTCCCCGCTTAATCGGGTCCCGGGGATGGTGTAACACCCTGTCTAGTAGAATTGTGGACAATTTTTAAAAAAAATTCAAAACTTATGCTTTGTAATAAACCACCAAAATGGAAGTCTTTGTTTTAAGCTAGAGTCTGTAGAAATTTTACAAAACACGTTAGTTAATATAAGATCAAGTTGCATAACTTGATCATATAAAAGTGTTTAACAAGTTTGGTGTTACAATTATATACCAAGACCATGATTCAACAAGTCAACATATACAAAAGATAGTGTCCTTCAAAACCCATGATCTTGCTAAGTTTTCCACAAGCCTTCATCAACATTATCAACAACTATTGATCACCTGTGGATAAACAACGGGTAGAAAACATTTGTTAACCAAAATGGTTAAGTGAATGCAAGGTGTTCTAATCAAAGCATACTTAAAAGCATAGCCATCAATTCATACAAAATCAACTTATACAAACAACACATAGAATCATGATTAATAAGATGTAAAGTTAATTCACCCAATTCTCATATTTCCCGATAGCTAGTCGGTCCATATAGAATTCTAATGAATTACCTTAACACCGCCACACACTTTAAGTTAGGAAATTCCAACTTGGAACGCCTCCATCTTATGGGAATTGCACCTCCCACATGACATTTGAATTTCCTGTTACCCTAAGGTCACTTATAGAGTATGGTGCAATACTCATGGACCAAAGAGCCCTGAAGGTTACTGAAAGCAACCAACTGTCAACTATAGTCCGGACTAATACTATATGCACATATAGCAAGTACATGGTTCTCAATATGTAAAACAACCATTTACATATCTTATAATATCAACTAATGCAAATAATAACCCAATAATCACAACTAAATTCAAAGTATTCATACACAATCAACAAACATTTGATGACTATTATTTTCATATAAAATAGCATTTTGTTGAATATCCAAGTTTTCAAAATTCAATGCACTCACCTTAGGAGTTGGTGGAAGATCTCAACTCAATTACCACAACCACTAATTACAATGTTTACCAATCTTCAATCAATCCTAAGAAAGAATTTATAACAAACATTCTCTTATTAAAATTCGACATTTCATTATTCAAATCACTAAACTAACCACTAATGTCCAAACCGAACAACACATTTAAAAATAAACCTATGTGTGATAAAAGGCCCTCATTACTAATTTAAACATGATATCAAAGCATTCTAAGGGACCCCATGAAAGATTATAACACAAACGAACCAAAACTTCACTTTATAAACATAAAACATATTCTCAAATTGACCTCTCTGTCTTTCTTCACGTTTTTGACCCTTAAAACATTTTTTTAGCACCTGACATCTGAAAGAGAATTAAAATAGACTCAACAAGCTTTCCAACGATATATTACACGCCCCATAACGATTTTTCTATGATTTTATATGAATTTATGAATACTGCCCTGAATCTGCCCAAAAATTCCGAACAACAACATGCTGTTTCGATTTTTACACCAAAACTTGAGATTTTTCTCATCCAAATCGACTTTTAAGAGTACCAAACTCAAAACTAAGTTTATACAACATGTTTTGGTCATTTCTAACATCCCAAACATAAACATTAGCCATTTATTAAGAATCAAACCCTAATTCAAGAAATTTTCACCCAAATGACCCGATTATTGACCCATTTCTATAAAACAAGACTAGGGCTCAACAATCCTATACATAAACATTGAAACTAAACCACAATAAAGATTAGATTTTACCTTTTAGTGTGTACCCAATCTGCCCCAAACGAAAAAGATCGAAACCAAGCTTGTCTAGGTGTATATGATGTCAAACACTCCAATTTCATGAACAATTCTTACATGCATCCACTCTAGGCCATGAAATCTTCAAGATCCACCATTTTCTTTGTGTTTGGGAGCTGAAATCGTTGGGTATGAAGAATGGAGAGGAAAAGTGTCTTTTTCTTGTATATTTGAGTCTAAATACATATTTAGACAATTACCATTATGCCCATAAGTCACATCTTATTTACCCTTTATATCCTAACTAGAATATGCTTCAAAAGACTTGTACATTGTGCATGCATAATATAACACTTATTATAACCCAACAACTTGAATTAACTTAATAATTCTTAAAATTAAACCTTTATAATTAAACATATTATATAAAAAGGCATAAACCCACAATTTGCACATATATATACTAAAATCAAATTGAGAGTGTTACAGACGGGGATCCCCGTTTGGAGGAAACCGGGGATGGGGTCGGGGCCGGGTATCACACCCCCGACCCACCCCATACCCGGTAGATATAACTATTTTAAATTATTAATTGATAATATATATTTACAAAATATAAAATGTTTATTCTTTTTCTAATTTAGGTTTTCAATTTCAAAATCAATTCAGTATCAGTTCGACAGTTTCTCACCAAGTCACCATTGGCCATCGCCTCTTGACCTCTTCAACCATCTACCATCGTCTGTCGGCTATATTCTCTTCAATCGTCGGCCACCACCAGTCGACCACCGCTATCACCTCTTCCTCACCATCGCAGACGCACAGACCAGACCACCACTATCGCCTCTTCCTCGCCAATTTCGCCATCGCCTCTTTCTCACCGTTGTTGACCACCACCAGTCGACCACCACAGTACCTTGGGGATTTTTTGTAACACCCTCGAATCTGGAAATAGCAACTTATTTAAAATTTTATAAATACATCGATAAATGATTCACCTACAATAACAATTTAAGGTTTAACTTCAAAAACACAAAACAAACCTTACACAAGGTCTATAATAGGGACGGGTGTTACTAAAACCCAATAACATATACTATCTCCAAAATGCGGAAGACTTCACCCAAACTACTATTTCACGTGCATATAACTAGCACTCATCCTTTCACATTATTGCTAACACCAAATCCCAACCGAACCTTATGCACAATCCGACAAATAAAAAGGTTAGGCTTACGCCTAGTGAGTTCAAGAGTTTTTATCATAAATATGTAAAGAAATAAACTTTAAGAATGTTATTTAAATCGTGATTTCCAAAATGAAATTCATTAAGTATGAAAACAACCTCTTTTTCAACACCACCATTTTCGTGGTTAAAACCCCGATACAAAACATTCCTTCAGATATAAACTCGAAACCCAAAACTCACCCAAAGCATAACTGGTAACTTTAATATTCAAATGCTGAAAACGTGGATAAACTCTATTATCCAATTTATCCAAAGACATGGATAAGGTTCAATACTCAAAGCCATAAATCATGGATAGTAACCCATACTCAACGTCACCGAAAACATGTGTAGTAAAACTCAATGCCCAAAACAACACCTTTCGGTGACGGGGGAGACCCGATTACATTGCACGTGACGAAACACAAAAGTAGGTCACGTAACTATGTAGTAAAACCAAAATGCATGGATTATACTCATAAGACATATCGAGCTCAACCCATTTAGATCTTTTGCCCGTGGAGACTCAAATTCAACCCCTTTCGGTCTATACTTTGAGATATCCAAATCCACATCAAACATACAAGCACATTTGGAATTACACCTTACTGCTCATGGGATAATGCCCGACCATATAGGCCCACATCTTACTTACCATGAATCCCGATGCCTATTCTGTGTTACAACGAGGGAAACTAATGTCCCATCATTGAACGTAAAAACTCAAGTGCCTATGGATCCATAGCAATAAGGTATAAAACATTATATGACTCCAAACGAATGAACTAGCACATTCGAAATGTGTAAATCTCATATAAGTATAAATCATGACCAAAGCTCTACGTTGAGCTATCAAAACTGGACAAATGCCCCCAAGACCAAACAGAGTCAAAAACCTAGCCATAAGCTCAACCAATCAATTGACTATTTGTAAAAGTCAAAAATACAATAAAACATAAACAACCTACATTTATGCAAGCGAGTTTAGATTGGGACCAATCATTTTCCAAGTGAGTTTATACCCTATATTCTTCCAAAAACGTCCCATAACACAAAATCAAACATTTCTCCAAAACACACACTAAAAGTGCATTTGTACTCAAAAGATCTCATTCCATAAAATAAATCATTAAAATATTCGATACTCAAGATTTATTTATCAACATGCCCAAAATCCCAAATGTGGATGTTTTACAAAGTTTATAAAGTTAAACACTTCAAATAATCAAAACTCACCAAATAACTCAACAGTTGACTATTTCATGTATAACACATAAATACTTTAAAATGGACATTTTGGCATGTACACCGTTTTCACAAATCAACTTGAACTCACCTTGCTATATTTAGGCTAAATCTAGATTTTCCCCAATTTAAGCTCCTTTGAAGAGACTTGGATCCTCAAGACAAAAACTTCCAAAAACCTAGATCCATAAATTTCCAACCATAAATATTCATATTCAATCATATTGAATCATTCCCCCAAACACCTTATATCAAAATCTACATCTTGGCCAAAAACCCTAATTTGACCTAATTTTCCCAAAATCATCCAAACTGAAATTTGAGAAATATAGACTCTAGGGAGTCATCAATGAAGCATTTATAACCCATAAAGAAGTTTGTAAATGGAGAGAATGAACTTACCACTTAGGTTTTGGTAAAAATATAGAAAACCCTCAATTTCTTGAAGATGAAGGTGATGATGATGAACTCTTGATATTTGCATCCACTCCACCACCAAATACTCTTAGATATTCCCAAAAATAACAATATATCCTTGAAAAGATCTCAAAAACAAAACCATAGCAACTTTAATCACCAAAAAAGGAGTTGAGATGCAAAAGTTATGAAGAAATGAAGTTTGAGGGCTGAAAATCGAGTTTTATGCTCGACAGGGATTCGCACGGGTTTCCACGCAGCTAAACCCGTGCCAAAACCTGACCATGCGCCCCAAAGTCGCACGGATGGCCCAAAATCGCGCCAAAAGTCTCGTCAAGCACTGCTCGCCCGATTTTCTTCATTTTTCTTGCCCGATCATTGTTTTGGTCATAACTTCTGCGTTTTAGCTCCGATTTTGCTCCGGAAAGAACCTTTGGACTCGTAATTGAATCATTCATCCAAAAAGACTATAAATCTAGGATTTAAGTCCAAAATCCTATTTCTTCTTTTCCCTTAAAATACCGATTTATGTACTGACTTGAAATTATACCTTCCGAAAATCAGGGTGTTACATTTTTCAAGTCTAGGTCTTGAATCTTGATTTTTCAAGTAAGTCTCTATTATGCATCTTGAATCTTGAGGAATTTGTTAAATCTTGAATCTTACCTACCATAGAATTTGGTAATTGGTACTGTGGATTTCATTATTGTATTTTAGCTACTGGAATATTAGCTACTGAGGAATTTGTTGAATCTTGAATCTTAGCTACTGTCAAATTTGGTAATTGGTACTGTGGATTTCATTCTTAAATCTTGTTTTATTACTGCCGGGTCCGGGTCGGGGGACTGGGGGATGGGTTTTGACCGTCCATTGACCGGGGACGGGGGATCAATCCCCGCACCTGCCCGGGGCTCTCTACTACAATCTGGGGTCGAGGAATGTGAACCTCGCCCCATACCCTCCCCGTTCCCATGCTTAGGATCATCGGGGGCCCATATCGACTTCTATAGTTCAAGTCGTAGAGTTCGTGGCTAGGGGTGTTCGCGGTCCGGTTTGGGCGGTTTAACCCCTCAAACCACAAACCAAACCGCTAGTGGCGGTTTATTGATTTTTGAAACCGAGCGGTTTGACATCAAGTTCCTTGACCGGTCAAGTCGGACCACGGTTTAGGCGGTTTGGTTGACCGGTTTAGGCGGTTTGGTCCTTTTAGCGGGCTTTAAAGTTTAAACATAAAAAACTTATAAAGTTTTGAATTTTAAAGGTTCATTAGCTTGAGTTCATTTGAAATAAAGAAAGTCCACAACAATGTTAACAAAATATCCCAAGACAAAAAACTAAAAAAAAGTAATATGCAAAGTGCAAATAAAATCCACAACAATTTAAAATTATCTTTGGGCCTTTTTGTATATATTTAAGTCTAAAGATAAATTGAATATTTAGGCTAAACAATAGATGATATAAAGATGCATATAAAAAAATAAAAAATATATATAGATATATTTGGCGGTTGGTTTGGTCCAAACCGCCCAAAAAAACCTTCAAACTGTAGACCAGACCGGACCGCCCGGTTTGGTGATTTTTCAGACCAGACCAGACCGCCAAACCACCTAAACCGCCAAAAACGGTCTGGTTTGACTTGGTTCGACCGGTTTGAGCGGTCCAACGGTTTTTTTGAACACCCCTACTCGTGGCCATTGATCCTAGTATGAGCTCACTAACTTGAATGATAACCTACTTTTGTGTTCCGCTACCCTCCTTGGAAATCGGGTCTACCCCATCATCGCGAGATGCTTTATTAAACCTTACATTCTCTATATAATTGGAAAGATGAATCTTGCTACTTTCTCTATTGAAAACTATTTATGCAGTTTTGCCTTATTTCATTTATAAAATGTTTTTCCTCACTAGGCGTAAAGCCTAACACTTGTTTTCTTAAATGACATGTATAACAGGTTCCTTTAGTGGTGTGGCTCGCAAGGATTGAGGGATGAGGGTTTGGGACGATAGTGGCGATTTTTAAAGATAGACTTTTGGATGATTGGCGTACAGAAAGATAAACATTTTGGGAGATTGGTTTGACAACCTATATAATCTAGACGTGAATTGTTTAGATTACTTTGTTGTCAATTTTAATATCCATTTACAGGAATTGTAAACGTTATTATACATTTCCCCTTTTTGGGTGATTTTCCATCTAGTTTAGACGTCGTATTTCGTGAGTTTTTAAGGTTTAAATTTACCCCTATTTTTGGGGTGTTACAAGTTGGTATCAGAGCTCTAGTTTAAGTGAACTAGATATGAATGTAAGATGCCTAGACTTAAGTTGATATAATAACTTATGATTTGTGAGATTTGGGTAAAACTTCTAAGATAGGATAGTCTTAGAGTTAACGGAATTACACTAACTAAGAGTTGTGGTAATGGTAACGAGAATTTTTATGTATAATGTGTTCATAATTTAACTTAGCTAATGTTATTATGAATATATTGTTACTTGAGCATGCTTGATGTACTATTGTTATGACGATTGATGAATATAGTAGTACGTTTCTTTGTGTTTATTCTTTTAACCTATCCTTACCTTCATTCTCACATGTGTGTGGCAGATTAAGGATGATAAATATGCGAGGAAGACCACGTACACGTGTTGATGGGGGGAGGCAACCGCTTCAACGGCTGACCAACCGAAGAGGGTTGAGGCCGCTGTACGTCCACCCATACCGCCATTGTTGGGCGGAGGGCCTAAAGTGATTCTGAGGGTTAATATGGCTTCGTCCAACCCGGTCATTTGAGAGGTGACCCCTCAATCTGAAATGATGGCCGGTATGATGCTGATGATGAACGAAGCCATGGCCAAACAGCAAGAGTTCCTCATGAAGATGATCGAGGACAAGGACGTTAGCAACCGGAGAAATGAGACGGTTGTCGAGAACGTAGTTGTGGGGGGATCCGGGGGCACCGGAGATGTGATCCTGACCGAGGAGCTTGGACCGGTAGATGCAAGACACGGTAGGAGGGTTTGTTCTTACAAATCCTTTTTGTATAGCAAGCCTCTGGAGTTTGTTGAATCGGACGATCCAGTTGCTTGTATGAACTGGATCCGGGAGATAGAACAAGCCTTCGACATGAGCAAGTGTGACGAATGCCAAAAAGTACGATTTGGTTCCCAGCTGCTTCGAGAATCCGCTCTTATTTGGTGGAATGTCACCAAGTCCCCTCTCACTGCTACCGTTTTGGAAAATTTGACATGGGCTTCTTTCAAGGAAAAAAATTATGGAAGAGTATTGCAATGAATGAGCTATGGATCGCATTGAAGAAGGGTTTCGATCTCTTAGAAAAGGGAACGTGTCGGTGAGAGACTACACCCGACGTTTCATGGAGAAGCTGGGTTTAGTGGGGCATGTGGCCCTGACGGAAAAAGAAAAGGTCAAGGGATATCTCAAGGCCTTCTGCCAGACATGATGGCTATGGTAAGAAACTCCAAAGCCACTACCCTTCGCGAAACCATCGAAGACGCTCAAATCATGGAGGAAGTCTATACGCGGGGAAGGGAAGAAAATATGGTGGTAGGAGAAAAGAGGAAGTGGTAGAGCTGTAGCACCCTAAAAATTGGGTAAATTTAAAACTTAAAATTTCGGCAATATGACGTCTAAAATACGAGGGCTTATAAAACCTGTAAATACAAATGACTAAAACCCAAAAGAGTTGGGGTAGTTGCATCATTAAAGTAGCGGAAGAATAAGACATAACACACAACAACCTATTTAATCTAGAACATTAATTAAAACTAGATTAAGGTGGGTGTCGCTATGACTTCAAAACGCTCTTCTCACACGATCCCAAAAATGTCCGGTCCTTCGAGGTTCCTAAATGCGCGCCCGACGAATCAAGGTGTCCTATGCACACCACTAGGAAGACCTGTGAACCGATAAATACCAAGTATTAGACCAAAGTCTAAAGATATTATAAGAGTTTAACAGTTTATGATGTAAACAATATCGATGTAATTAAATGTTACTGAAGTACCCGGAGGTTGGACCGAGGCCAACATTCAATTTGTAAAAGATGATCCAAGCCTGTACAAATACATAAGAGATATCTCTTGAAAGACGGGGGAGACCCGTTTCCATCTTGGGTGACGAGAACACGTGAATGGGGTCACCCGTGATGTTATTGGATTTCACCTCATATTTCGGTTCTAGTTCCCATGCCATAAAAGACATCACAATCCTCAAACTGTTTATGCCTCTATTGCCTACTCCGTCGAGTTACACCTCAAGGACTTACGGACATGGGTGTCTATCCAATCTAGACGAGTTGCACCTCAAGGACTTACATCCCCTATTACCTACTCGCTAGTGACCCAACGGTCAACAATTGTAACCAAATACATATGCCATCTAAATTCTCGTGCACAAGGAGATAGATATTAACTTCACATTTAGGTCATCACCAAATAGGGATAGCATTTCACATGAATAATACATTCTATCCCAAAGCATGATAATACACATTTAATGATCATAGTCATACACACAATGCATTTATCATAAAAGAAACCATTAGATTAATATGACTAGCTTGGCAACCAATATAGTCATTTGTAACCCAAACCCATTATTATGAAAGATGACTCTTTACCAATGTGTAGCTCATTTCATAACTTTATATGCATATCATACCCCCATTATAACATTAAATACTTCCACAAGAAAGAATACTCATATATTAGTAAGATTTACAAAACCCTAGTTTTTAGGTTAACTTCAACTTATCAATAATCATCATATTAACAAATTACAACACACACACACACACACACACACACACACACATATATATATATATGGTAAAATAGAGGTTAGGAGACTCACTTAGAGGTTTATAAGATGAAACCCTAAAGATGATGAAAACCCTAGAAATGGAGAGTGGATGGGATGAGATTTGGATCACTTGAATCTTGGAAGTGTTGAAGTTTCTTTAATCTTAGAAACCCTAACAATCAATCGTATTTATTACTCACCTACCAATTCATTAAATGCAAAAGGAAGAGGAGGGAAGTGTGTGAAAATCGCATCTTTTGTGTGTGTAAACGACCTCTAGGTTGGAACTTCTCAAAGAATGAATTTTACCCTAAAAAATGACATTAAATGAGAAAACCCGTCTGGCCCCGTGCGATAGTGCCAGGGCGACAGTGCCATGGGCACAGTCGCGGGGCACAATCGCCTGGACTGTACCGTGGATGTCCCCTAGCTCGCGATTATGACACTTGCGATTGTGACATGGCACTATCGCCAGTCACTATTGCGCCACTTGTACCAAATGTGGTGGTTCCCATGCGACATTGCCATGGTGTGGCACTGTTGCCAGCATAGTCACGGGTTCCACCTCGGCTGTTGTCCGTTTCCGTCGCGACACTAAATTTTGTCCAAGTCAAACCTTTAAATTACTAGATCAGTTTGGGATTACCTAAGATATATTCCGTAAGTGTTAAGCATATAAACGAGGTCTAAAATTCGGGGTGTTACAATCCTCTACCCCTTAGAAAAGATTTCGTCCTCGAAATCTCAAACTAAACAAACAGACGCGGATACCGCCTTTTCATGTCTTCTTCTGATTCCCAATTTACGTTTGCTTCGCGGTGGTGCTTCCATTGAACCTTCACCGTAATCGATTCTTTGCGCTGCAACCTCTTCACCTTTCTTTCTAGGATAGATTCGAGTTCTTCCACGCATCGGTCATTATCCACCCTAATCTCTGACAAGGGAATGACGTTCTCCTCTTCGGCTAAACACCTTCTCAAGTAACATACATGAAAGGTAGGGTGGATCCCGTACATTTCGGGCGGTAGATCCAACTTGTAGGCTTGAAGCTCAATGCGCTCAATAATGGTGAAAGGCCCAAGGAAACGGGGGCTAAGCTTCCCACATTTGTCGAACCTATTAATTCCCTTCCACGGTGAAACTTTCAACATCACCCTTTCCCTCACTTGGAACTCGACCGGTCTTCTTTTCTTGTCCGCATAGCTCTTTTGACGGTCTTGAGCCGCTTTCAACCGCTCTCTAATGAATTTCACTTTGTCGGTCGTTTCTTGTACGATCTCCGGTCCGGAAAACTACTTTTCTCCCGCCTCTAAACAACACACGGGCGTTCTACACTTCCTTCCGTACAACGCCTCGAATGGTGCCATCCTGATACTTGAGTGGTAACTGTTGTTATAGGCGAATTCCACTAATGGGAGATGGGAATCCCAATTTCCCCCGAAGTCGATGACACATGATATCAACATGTTCTCAAGAGTTTGGATGGTTCTCTCGCTCTGTCCGTCTTTCTGAGGGTGATATGCGGTACTCAACTTGATCCTAATACCCAACTCCTTTTGCAAGCTATCCCAAAAATGGGAAGTGAAACGACTATCACAGTCGGACACAATAGAAAGTGGCACCCCGTGCCTCGAGATTGCCTCGTCTATATAGAGTTTCGCCAATTTGTCCATCGGGAGAGTCTCTCGCATTGTCAAGAAATGTGCACTCTTGGTCAAACGGTCCACTATCACCCAAATGGTGTAGTGACTTCTCCATGTCTTCGGTTGTTTGGTTACAAAGTCCATCGTGATGTGCTCCCACTTCCATTCCGATATCTCTAAGGATTGTAGACTACTGTAAGGTCGTTGGTGTTCCGCTTTCACTTGTAGGCAAGTTATACATTGGTCCACGTAACTAGCTACATCTAATTTCACTACCGACCACCAATAATTAAGCTTCAATCCCCGGTACATTTTTGTGATTCCCATATAAATGTAGTACTTGGATTTATGTGCGTCTTCCAATAGCAAGTCCCTACATCCCCTATCTTCGGTACCCAGATTCGAACTTGGAATAACTTCAATCCTCTTCCGTCTTCGGTCAATTGGAGATGTTGCTTCACCATAGCTTCACTTTTGAGATTTGCTTCAAGGAGTGCTTTCGACTAGGACATCTTGATTTTGTCAATTAGGCTTGAGACGACTTCCACTCTTGCAAAGGTGGCTTGAACGCCACGACCATACTCTTTTCGGCTCAAAGCGTCCGCCACGACATTGGTCTTTCCGGGATGATATCGAAGCTTAAAATCGTAGTTTTTGAGTAGCTCGAGCCATCTTCGTTGCCGCATATTCAATTCTTTTTGGTTGAAGACATACTTTATACTTTTATGGTCGGTACAGAGGGTGCATTTCGTGCCGTAAAGGTAATGTCGCCATAATTTCAAAGCGAACACTACCGCCGCTAGCTCGAGATCGTGGGTAGGGTAGTTCTTCTCATGTTCCTTCAATTGCCTTGATGCATAAGCAATTACTTTTGCCCCTTTGCATCAAGACACACCCTAAACCCATCTTGGACGCGTCTATGTAGACTACGAAATCCTCCGTTCCCTCCGGTAGGGATAAAATTGGCGCCTCGCATAATCTCCTTTGTAGAGTCCAAAAGACCCGCTCTTGGCTCTCGGTCTAAAGGAACTTCACGTTCTTCCTTGTCAAGGATATCAAGGGAGCGGCGATGTTGGAGAAATCCTGAATGAATCTCCGATAGTAGCCGGCTAGACCCAATAAACTCTGAATTTCCGTGGGACTCTTGGGTGGTTCTCAATTCGTCATGGCTTCAATCTTTGACGGATCAACTTTTACTCCATCTCTTGTCACCACATGGCCTAAGGACTGAACCTCTTGCAACCAAAACTCGCACTTGGAGAATTTGGCCTAAAGCTTCTCGCTCCTCAACACTTCCAATACTTCTCTAAGATGTTGCTCGTTCTCCTCTTCATTCTTCGAATACACCAAGAATCGATAAACACAATGACCGAATTTTCTAAAAATGGTCGGCAAACTCAGTTTATCAAATCCATAAACACAACCGGCGCATTAGTTATCCCGAAAGGCATAACCAAGAACTCGTAGTGACCATAACGGTTTCTAAGGGAGATCTTGGAGACATATTCTTCTCTAACTTTCACTTGATGGTAGCCCGAACGAAGATCGATCTTAGAAAAACATTCGACTCCTTGTAGTTGATCGAAGAGATCGTCAATTCGGGGTAGTGGATACTTATTCTTTACGGTCACTTTGTTCAACTCCCGATAGTCGATGCACATTCGCATCGACCTATCCTTCTTCTTGACGAAAAGTATCAGAGCTCCCTAAGGCGAAGAGATTGGCCTCACAAATCCTTTCTCTAGCAATTCTTGAAGTTGAGACATCATCTCTTGCATTTTGGTCGGAGCAAGGCGGTAAGGTGCACGGGCAATCGACGCCGCTCTCGGAACTAGATCGATCCAGAACTCCACTTGGAGATCAGGTGGCAAGCTCGGAAGGTCGTTGGGAAATACATTCGGATACTCACTAATGATCCTCACATCTTCGATCTTCTTCTTCTCCGCTTTAGCGTCCAATACGTAGGCAAGGAATGACGGGAAATTCTTCACTAGCCATTTTCTTGCCTTGACGGATGAAATGAGAGCCACTTCACCCTTACGCTTCTCTCCGTAGACAAAAACGAAATTCTCGCTTACGGTCGATAATCTGATCAGTTTCTTTGAACAAAAGATCTCCGCTTGGTGTTGAGACAACCAATCCATCCCGATCACCACGTCAAAGCTCCCAATCGCCATGGGAAGTAAATTTACCTCAAAGAGTTCACCACTAATATCTAAGTGGCACTTTTCTAAAACTTCTCACAAGATCACTTGCTCTCCATTCGCTACCTCTACCACCAAGGCATCACTAAGAGTACTAGTAGGCACATTCAAGGCTTTTCAGAACTCAATGGACACGAAAGAGAAATTGGAACCAGAATCGAATAATACTTTAGCGGAAAGGGAGTTGAGTAAGAACGTACCCGACACCATGTCAGTGGCCTCCTTCGCTTCTTCTCTCGTCATCTGGAATTCCCTTCATTGATCCTTAGGAATAACTTCCTTCTTCGGTTGGCTTCCTGAGCTTCCTCCTCTTGCTCTTCCCCTTAGCTTGGGGCAATCCCTCTTTACGTGCCCCACCTCCTTGCACTCGTAACATGTTGCCCCTTGGATAGGACAATTCGAACTAGTGTGACCCGACTTGCCACACTTAAAGCATGAGATTGGGTTTGGGTTAGGGTTGCAAAAACCAAAGTGCTTGCTTTTGCACTTGGAACACCACTTCGCCTCCCAGCGATTATCAAAGTTTCTACCACCCGGTTGAAATTTTGGCTTTTTGAACGAGCTCGGCGGGATCTCCCACTTCCTCTTATCAACCACCTTTGATTTATCTTCCTTGTCTCGCGCATAGACCCTTTCCATGATCGTGGCCTCTTCTATCGTTTCCCGAAGATTTGTAGCTTTTGAGTTGCGAACCATTGACATCATGTCTGCAGGCAAACCCTTTAGATAAGCTTTCACCTTCTCTTTCTCAGTTGGGGCATGCACAAGAATCAGTTTCTCCGTGAAAATTCGAGTGTATTCCCTCACCAACAAATTTTATTTCTTCAACGCACGTAACTTTTCCTCTATCAAATCCATCTCTTGCTCGTTGCAGTACTCCTCTAAGATCTTTTTCTTGAACACTGCCCACGTAATCTTGGTCAACACTAATTCTTCAATGGTTGCGGTGAAAACGTTCCACCATATCAAGGCTGAACCCCAGAGAATTTGAGAACCAAATTTTACCATTTGATTCTACACACAGTCGCAGGCTCTAAAGGCGTGCTCGATTTCTCTGAGCCAATTCATGCAAGCAACGGGCTCATCAGATCCGGCAAACTCCAGCGGTTGGCAACCTATGAAGGACTTGTAAGAACAAGTTCCTCCGGGTTGTCTTGTCTCTAGTGTCACCAACCCCTCAGTCCGATTCTCATCTCCGGTACCCCCGGAACCCGCTATAACCACATTTTCCACTATGATTTCATGTCGGCGGTTGCTACCCTCTCTGTCCTCCATCAGTTTCATAAACATTTCCTGTTGCTTTGCCATAGTATCGTTCATGGCTCTCATCATGTCAAGCATCTAGGATTGAGGAGTTACCTCCGTTAGAATAGGATCGGCGGAAGCAATATTGGTTCTTGGTACTTGTGCCACTCTCCCGCTGAGTAAAGGCGGAAGTGGAGGAGGTGTGTAGATCCCAGTTACAGTGAAATCAATAACAAATAATCAATGAAGAACAATAATGATTGAATCACAACCTCTAGTCATATGATTAATATTCAATAAAGGTTTAGGTTTACAGAGAGAATATATGATAAACAAAAGTAAACCTATTGACTAGAAGGGTAATGAATACGTCTAACAACCTATTCTCTAAAACCTAATTTTCAACTAAACAAACACATTATATATGGACGTATAAAGCCTAATGAGCTTTAGGCACATTAACAAATAACTTTATAATAATTACAAATCAACCCCTTATAAATGCATTATACAACTTTCAACGCACTAGGACTTTCAGTCCTAACAAGGTGCAACTGTTACGGTTTCATTTGGCCGATCGGTCGTGGATTCGGTCATGGATTGGCCCTCCGGAGATGCTGAAGATGACTCCGAGTATTTACCATTTCGGTTTGTCATACAATCAGAGAGAGAGAGAGAGAGAGTAAGAGATGGATACACAAAATTATACACAAGAAACGTACTAATACAATGCATCGATCATCATAATCATAGTCATTCAAGCATATTCACATAATCATATATTCATAATAGCAGTAGATAATTGAAATTATGAACATACACTACATAAAAATTCTCTCTACCACTTTTATAATTCTCAACGAAGTAGTTTCCGTTGACTCTAAGGTCGTCCCTTTTTAAGAGTTCTACCCGATTCTCACCATTCATGTCCTAATTGTCTCAGCTTAAATCTAGGCATCGAGTTTACATACCTAGTTCACTTAAACTAGAGCTCTGATACCAACTTGTAGCACCCTAAAAATTGGGTAAATTTAAAACTTAAAATTTCGGCAATATGACGTCTAAAATACGAGGGTTTATAAAACCTGTAAATACAAATGACTAAAACCCAAAAGAGTTGGGGTAGTTGCATCATTAAAGTAGCGGAAGAATAAGACATAACACACGACAACCTATTTAATCTAGAATGTTAAATAAAACTAGATTAAGGTGGGTGTCGTTGTGACTTCAAAACTCTCTTCTTACACGATCCCAAAAATGTCCGGTCCTTCAAGGTTCCTAAGTGAGCACCCGGCGAATCAAGGTGCCCTATGCACACCACTAGGAAGACCTGTGAGCCGATAAACACCAAAACAAGTATTAGACCAAAGTCTAGAGATATTATAAGAGTTTAACAGTTTATGATGTAAACAATATCGATGTAATTAAATGTTACCGAAGTACCCGGAGGTTGGACCAAGGCCAACATTCAATTTATAAAAGATGATCCAAGCCTGTACAAATACATAAGAGTTATCTCTTGAAAGACGGGGGAGACCCGTTTCCATCTTGGGTGACGAGAACACGTGAATGGGGTCACCCGTGATGTTATTGGATTTCACCTCATATCCCGGTTCTAGTTCCTATGCCATAAAAGACATCACAATTCTCAAACCGTTTATGACTCTATTTCCTACTCCGTCGAGTTACACCTCAAGGACTTACGGACATAGGTGTCTATTCAATCTAGGCGTGTTGCACCTCAAGGACTTATATCCCCTATTGCCTACTCGCTAGTGACCCAACGATCAACAATTGTAACCAAATACATATGCCATCTAAATCCTCGTGCACAAGGAGATAGATATTAACTTCACATTTAGGTCATCACCAAATAAGGATAGCATTTCACATGAATAATACATTCTATCCCAAAGCATGATAATACACATTTCATGATCATATTCATACACACAATGCATTTATCATAAAAGATACCATTAGATTAATATGACTAGCTTGTCAACCAATATAGTCATTTATAACCAAAACCCATTAATATGAAAGATGACTATTTACCAATGTGTAGTTCATTTCATAACTTTATATGCATAAAGTACTCCATTATAACATTAAATACTTCCACAAGAAAGAATACTCATATACTAGTAAGATTTACAAAACCCTAGTTTTTAGGTTAACTTTAACATATCAATAATCATCATATTAACAAATAACGACACATATATATGGTAAAATAGAGGTTAGGAGACTCACTTAGAGGTTTATAAGATGAAACCCTAAAGATGATGAAAACCCTAGAAATGGAGAGTGCATGGGATGAGACTCGGATCACTTGAATCTTGGAAGTGTTGAAGTTTCTTTAACCTTACAAACCCTAACAATCAATGGAATTTATTACTCACCTACCAATTCATTAAATGCAAAGAGAAGAGGAGGGAAGTGTGTGAAAATCGCACCTTTTGTGTGTGTAAACAACCTCTAGACTGGAACTTCTCAAAGAATGAATTTTACCCTAAAAAATGACATTAAATGAGAAAACTCGTCTGGCCCCATGTGACAGTGCCATGGGCACAGTCGCGGGGAACAATCGCCCGGACTGTACTATGGCTGTCCTCTGGCTCACGATTATGACACCTGCGATTGTGACACAACACTATCGTCGGTCACTATCATGCCACTTGTACTGAATGTGGTGGCATAGTCATGGGTTCCACCCCGGCTGCTATCCGTTTCCGTCGCGACGCTAAATTTTGTCCAAATCAAACCTTTAAATCACGAGATCAGTTTGGGATTACCTAAGATATATTCCATAAGTGTTAAGCTTATAAATGAGGTCTAAAATTCGGGGTGTTACAAGAGCCACCCCGATCCTCTTAAGAGATCACAACCGTTTGTTCCCAAGAGGAATTTTGATAATCGTCGGGAGACGAGGTGGTTCCTAAGTGTCGAATAAAACACCATGGACCATGCAATACCAATCAACTCAATTGCTTTTAAGTGTGGGAAGTTGGACCATCCAACTAAAGATTTCCCAGTGAAGGGGCTTGTGTGTTTCGAGTGCAAGGCACCTGGACATTTCAGGAAGGATTTCCCGAAGTTGAAGTCGGGTAGTGGTCAAGAAAAGAGGGAGAACCCTCCTAAGGTGCCCGGTCGAGCCTTCCAGATGACTATCGAGGAGGCTAAAGCGTCAACCGATGTGGTTTCGGGTACGTTTATCATAAACTGCGTACTTGCTCGTGTGTTATTCGATTCAGGCGTAAGCTTCTCTTTCGTATCAGATTCTTTTTGCAAAAGGCTTTATGCTCTCCCTAGTAGATTAGAGGATGCCTTAGTGGTAAAGATAGTTAATGGTGGTCAAGTGGTGGTCTGTGATGTATTGAAGGGTTGCACCATAGTGATCAAGGGAAAAGAATTTTCGGTCAACTTGTTGCCAACGCAAATTGGTGGGTTCGATCGGGATGGATTAGTTAGCAGAAAACCAAGCCAAAATCTTGTGCTCGAAGAAACTAATTTGAATCCCAGTATCGGAATGTGAAGTTGTCTTTATTTATGGTGAGAGAAGGAGAGGAGACGTAGAGGTCATCACCATGTCCAAGGCACGCAAGTGCATGGTGAAAGGGTGCTCATCCTTTTTGGCGTATGTGATAGATGCCAAACTCGAGAAGAAGAAGCTAGAAGACGTGAAGGTAGTTTGTGAGTTTCCCAATGTATTTCCGGATGACTTGTCTAGTCTACCGCCTGGCCGTCAAGTGGAATTTCGGATCGATCTAGTCTCGGGAGTGGCTCCCATAACTAGAGCTCCTTATCGATTAGCTTTATCCGAGATGAAGAAAATGATGACACAATTGCAAGACCTTCCCGAGAAAGGATTCGTGAGGCCGAGCTCGTCACCGTAGGGAGCTCTGGTCTTATTCGTCAAGAAGAAAGACAACAATATGAGAATGTGCATTGACTACCGAGAATTAAATAAGGCAATCGTGAAGAACAAGTATCCACTTCTGAGGATTGACGACTTGTTCGACCAACTTCAAGGTGCGGGATGCTTCTCGAAGATAGATCTTCGCTCGGGATATCATCAAGTGAGGGTGAAGAAGAATGATGTTCCCAAAAATGCTTTTAGGACGTGTTATGGCCATTACGAGTTCTTGATAATGCCGTTTGTCTTGACCAACGCATCGGCGGTGTTTATGGACTTGATGAACCGAGTGTGCAGACCCTTTCTTGACAAGTCAGTAATCGTGTTAATTGACGACATACTCGTTTACTCCAAGAGCGAGTCAGATCATGAACAACACCTACGGGAAGTCCTAGAAGTGCTAAGGAAGGAGAAGTTGTATGCGAAGTTCTCCAAATGTGACTTTTGGTTAGAAGAGGTCCAATTTTTGGGTCACGTGGTGACTCGAGACGGGGTGAAGGTGGACCCCTCCAAGATTGAGACCATGATGAATTGGAAACCTCCCAAGAGTCCATCAAAAATCCTGAAGTAATAAATTTTGTTGTACTGGAGCCTATTCTCAAACTTATAATCCAGGGTAAAAAACAACAACCCAAATTTTTATGGAATAGTTGCGCTTTAAATCAACAAGCAAGCAAACAACAAGGAAACTCACATTTTCAACCGCAACAAATTCAAATTTGTTATCACTATTAGAATTTTCAGCAACATTCAAACCAACCCCCTTTCAAAGCAAATGTAACTTGTAGACAGACTCGTCTATATTATTGGAAACAATGATGAATGGATTCATAAACCTCATCCAGGTAACCACAAAAAACCTTGAAATCCACGTTAGCAGTTGGTCCTTGAGGCAAGAAACATGCCTAATGGAACATTGCCTAGTGATACTGAAACACCTAAGACCTCATGGAAATAACATGTGAATGAATTAAGCATAAGGAGTGGAAATGACTTGGTTTAGCAATCCCCTGAAAAATCATGTCGTCCCAACCAAAACATGACGTAAAGATGAGGCTATAAAATCTTCCTCGGATGTCGTTGGTGTACCTAAACCTATAGATAGAGAATATTCTTATACGACTTCTGCCATTCCTGAAAAAATATGACTTCCTTTGGTTGTTTCCATCTAAGGTTAAAAATTAAGTGTCTTTTCAAACTAATTCTACAACTTGTTCACCTATTTATGAAAAATAAGGTTATAACACCAATAAGTCCCTTAGTCAAGACCATGAAGCCTCAAACAACTCAAACACCTAAGAACATAGTTCTGACACCCATTTAAGCCTATGTACCTTATTCCAGAGTTTAAGAAGTTAGAAGGATGAGTTGCAATTCAAAAAATTCCTTGATGTATTCAAACAACTACATATCAACATTCCGTTGGTTGAAGCAATTAACAAACGACTGTTATATAAAGTTTCTCAAGAATACTTTGAGCAAAAAGACAGCTGAATGAACATGAGATTGTTACCCTAATAGAAGGTTGTAGTGCCCACATTTCAAACAAAATTCCCCTAATCTTAAAGATTCAAAGAGTTTTACCATCATTTAATGTGACTTAGGTGCAAGCGATCATCAACCATATGCCCTACAATTGACCATTCTACACTTGTCTGTTCATCTCCTTCGCTATGACCGACCGATTCTCCGTCAAACATACCAATCTCAATCATCCACACGATTCTTCGCGTCAACGTCGATTAAAACAACGTGATATAGGTAAGATTAGTTATGTTGAGATATGGGTGAGCTTAGTTATGGATCCATTTAAAATGGCAGTGCAAGGGGGACAATGGTGCCTTGAAGGGAGGTGGTGCTTGGGGGCGACAACATCTGATCTGGGGACACCCACAAAGATATCAAGCAAGGGAGTCTGATAAAATATCATAGGCGAGGGAGCAACACAAGTTTTTAGGCGAGGTAGTCTGGCGAATAACTCGCTTCGACGTAATACCTTAGGCGAGGGTAGGAGTCTGGTGAAAGTTTTGATTATTTTAGGGTTTTTAAAATAAATAGCGAAAAAATAATTAAAATGGAGAAAGAAGGTGTGAAATGGTCATTTTGCTCTATGGACTGCCTTTAGGGTGAAGGACCAAATCCAAAACAAATTTCAAACCATGAGTGTTGTGTAATAAAAATGAAATTTAAGGACCAATTTCATAACTTTTACTAAACCACAAGGACCAACTCTGTAATTTACTCTAAAATTAAAAAAGCCGTCGGTGCCAATACATCGCTTTGTAGGACCCGACCCGGCCCGGCCCGGAAGAGAGTGGGTCCTGTGTCTTGCTTATCGGGCATTTCCGGTGTCCCCAACGGAATACAGAGAGGGGTTTCCGGAGAAGGTGCTTTGTGATGGCAGAATCCCTAATTGACCTTGAACAAGTCCTCCGTTCCAAGCAGGTATTCTACACAATTCTGCAATTACACAGTCTCATATTCATCATTCTATCCAGATACTGCAATTACATTTCCAAATTTCGTTTTTTACTACTCATTCTTTGCTTATGATCTTGATTAATCCTGCATCTATAATCAACCCGCACAATTTCACTGATAATGTAAGTGGGATAAGTGAGTCATCCAGTTGGTTTTAGCTCCTAACAGTTTCGGTTGCTCTTCACTATTTCCGCTGGAAGTGATTTGAGGTAGTGAAGTGATTAGCAAAAAAGGTTTCGTTTGACTTTTGAGTTGATCCACAGCCTTTCAAAGTGATTTTCGTATGGACTTGTTTAAGTTATGTCAAACATTTGATAGATGTTTGAAGGTATATTAAAGTTACTGCAAATAAAATGATGTTGACAAAATCTTTATCAATTTCAACCGGACATGTTGGAGTTTGACATCAATTGTCAAAATGTGTAGTTTACAGAAGTGGGAAATCATCTTCAGACGGAATTCTTTCATTTGGAATGACAAGAAGATGAATTCATAATATTTCTTGGATATCAAATTAAACGAGAATCTCTTCAGCCTTTTGATATGTGTATCACCGTCAGTAGATTACATACAACAATTAAAATTTGTTTTATCACCAAACAATTAAGTAGGTTATGTCTGAATAGCTTTTTTTTTTTAAAGAAAATCTTAACCATCATGTATCAACTTTGACGGAAAAATGTGCTTTCAGCAAAGCTCATTTGATTAGCTAAAATTGATGATTATGAAAAGTTTATCACAAATCTAAGTCGATTTTCCGTTAAACCTTTAGATGACCCCACATAAAGGACGTTAACATTGCTTAAAGAACTGCAAAAAACCATAACACCCATTTGGATTGGATAAAATGAACTGCCTAAAGGCGCAATTAATATGGGACATCGGGTGTATAGTTTTCTATTTCGATCTTTAAATTGGACCATTGACTAATGTGTATGATACCCACAAGCAGTTTCACTGCTGAAGTTTAAATCAATAATAATGTGCAATTAATAAATATTAGCAGGACAAGTTATCAAGTCAAGAAGCAAACTTTCTTATGACTTGGAAGGAAAAGACACTGCGACAGCTCGCTGTCGGTGCAGTAGCTGGTGGTGCAATTGCATGGTCAGGTAACATTGTATACATTTTCTGAATCTACCTTCTGTTTGGAATATTTTCCTTCTCATTTGGCATATCCTATTTAAAAATGTGTATTTTCAGAAAAAAGCTTAAACTGTATGTTTTCTTTGTTCTCGTGTTTTGGTTATGTTTATATGTTGCTCTCATTTAGTTATGTAAGTTTTACCCTTTTCTATTGGTAGAGTGAATGATTTTGATCTCACATCAATCCTTTGGTTGTGTTTATTAGTCTAGTAGTATGTTGCTTATGATATCCTTTAGGCTTTAACCTATGGCTTGTGTAGATATGCTCAGAAACCTCCTTGGACGTTGTGAGCTCTCCGTTCACACGACAAACTCAATATATTCAGTGTTTTCCTTGTGTTTTTGTCAGCTTGGAGTTCCCTATTGAGGTTTCCTTAACAAGTGTAAGGACTTGCTACACTTGTAAAGGAGGAATGCTCAAGATGGTTGGCTAAGTTGAAGTCACATACCAAGATGAACCCCAAGTTAGGGAAGGCTTGCTTGATTTACATCAACTACCGGCCTATAAGTTTTATAATTTTCACCTATTCTTAACATAAACACGCTTCTGACACAAAATTGAAAAGCATGTACTATCGTCCTTGTATGCTGAGTTACTGCTTCCCATGTATCTGCAGATCTGTAAAGTATATCTCCAACCAAAACATCTCTCCCTCATGTGTGAAACATGAGTTGCTATGTGCTGAGTAGTTTTAGACTCTACCATTTAATGGTTTCATTTTGCTGGTCTAGTTTATATGGTGTGAGGAGAATGAATATGTTACAGTGGGTCTTATTTACTTGATGTGAGGAGAAGAGAATGGGAACCACAACTGGAGAATGGTGGAAAATGATATCAGCAAAAAGAATCTTAAGTCTTTTAGACCAGCTTCTTGCTTCTGGCCGATGTGATTCATTTTGAATAATTTTTTTTAATTATCAATCATATTAAAAATCTACGGTTCTTAAAGAATGACTGAACCAAGTAGTGGTTCATGGATATTAGTCTGGTCTAAACACAGAATGTAGGCCAGTTTTCTGGAATAACTCCACTACTTCCTTGTTTTATGTAAGCAATATTCATAATAAATCAATATTATTCATAAATTATAATATCTGTTTTTTGTGTTCCTATTGCCACTTCTTCTGTTATTCATGTGTTATTTAATTTGTTCCCCTCCCTTTAAATTAGCTTTGTCACATGTTTATAATCACCAAAGTTGTAATTGTCTTGATTGTTTTCTCCCTCACAGCTACGGGAAATCTTGATAAGATGTTTCGCATCAACCTTGCAGGAGGTAAGTGACAATCTCTCTCTCTCTTACCCCCCTTTCTCTCTCCCCCACCCCTAGATCCCCTTTGTGTGTGCATTTGGCTTCCATATCGTCATCTTCCTTTGTATCCTTCCTTTCTTACTCCCTTGCTCTTGTTAGTCTAAGTGGTTGTTAGAATATTCCAAAGTTTTTATTTCATGTACAGTTCACAACCTTTTTGAGCTACACATTGAGCTCAAATTTTTTAGTCATCCCGTCGGGTCATTACCAATGTAACTCAGGTTCATTCGGGTTGGAGAAGATAAGAAACTGCTAATATATGCGAGTGTTTTGTGGGACATGGGGGAGAAAAAAGGAAAGAGAGGGATGGGTTTCTCTCCCTTTTGTGGTAATGATTTGGTGGTCCGAGGGCCTCAACCCCCTTCTCCCTGTTTTCTTTCTTATTTTCTTTCACAATCAGCTTTTCCATCTCCATTTTTTTTTTCAAAAAATTCACTTTTTCTGTCTACAAACCCACCTGCAAAGTTCTCATAGGGTGTATTCCATCTACTTGACCTCCCTTTAGATTTCTCTTTGTCCTAATTTTCTAGTAAGCTGCGTCCATGTTCTTCTGTCTACTAAACTCTTTTTTGTTCATCACTTTGTTCACTTATAAATCAACATTTCTCTTTATATAAACAGAAAACCTACTTAATTGTGTGTATATATATGATGTATAAGTTAAATTCAGATTTTTTTGAAAGAAGTAACAAAAGTCAAATCAAATGTGATGTAGATTAGATAAAGATTGGTCCAGACCAGACTATGATAAAAAAAAGTTTGTTGTTCATCCGGATTACAATGTGAGAGATCATTATGGGTTTTTTAATCTCTTTGTTTGAACAACAATTGCAGGATGTATTATTGATCCTTGAATTTATTTTAGATGTGGTGCTATCTTTAGTTAAAACAAAGTTAGTAAGGTTTTGATTCTTACCCAGCCGACTGCTAACACTAATTTATGAGATATAATAATGGTCCATTGATGAAATGAAAAAAATATTTTCTAGGCAATTAAGTATGATGACGTGGAGAAATGGAAAGGAAACAGGGGTTGAGATATAATAATGGTCCAGTGATAAAATGGGCTCCCATTCGAGATGAAACTTAAGTTGCATTTATCCATAATTGGTGATCTTTCTTTACCATCACCCTTACTAAATTTATCTATGTTGCGTTACTGTCATACTGTGTAATGAGGTGAAGCTTAATGCCTAGACAGTCACTTGGGTATTATTTCCCTTTTGGAGAATAATATTCAATGTTCTTGCCATCTCATGTAACATTTTGGTGGTGTTGGTGATACGCTAAACAACTACAACAATCACTATGTACATTGGTGCTTTGTACATACATACATGTATGCTATGCATATACATATACACACATATACATACATACATACATGGGTGTATATGTATAATGTATTGTCAGTGTGTATGTAGTCTGTATGCACATATGCTTTCAGGTCCCAACTCCTTGCTTATAAAAAAAAATAGAACCTCTCTATCTTGTTGCTCTCTTCTCATGATTTGAATCTATTAACCAATTCCTAGGAGCTGCTGCTATAACTTCAATGTGGAGATTTAGGCGGTCAATTAATTCATGCATTGAACAAATTCTTTGCATGGATGGAAGCCGGATGCAGAAAGAGTTGGCAAATATGTGAGTCATTTAATCATTTTGCTGTTAGATACAATTCATTAGAAAGCTAAAATAATACCCAAGTGACAAATCTTCCAACCAGAAGTAAACGAGCTATGAAGTAATTCGTTTTTGTTGCTTCGCTGATTGAGCACCACGTAGCCCTTAGATTTTGATGTATCACGTTACTACCTTTTTCATCATAAGCCCTGAAGCAGAATAATTAACGGGTCTCTATTTATATGACGAATATGTCTACTTATTAGCTGCAATGCTTTTATATTGTATCTTGATCTTTGTTCTTTTTGTGGGTAAATACTAAATACGGCGGAAATGTTTTTGCACTGCAGAATGTTGAAAAGATATCCAAATCATCCTGTGACAAGAAACCTACTATCGAAACGTTTCTACTGTGAGAATGTTTTCGATGATTCAACATCAGACACACCAAAATCAAGGTGGCGTTATCGAAATAACTTTGTGGAAAGTGCCGCACATCCCCAACGAACAGATAACCGTGAATCCTATGATCATGATGCTAGCATTGGTCCAGAACACAAGCCAGTTCCTGTAAGTATCTTTTCTACTGTAAATTTGAGTTTCAGCTTTTCATGTTGGTATTAAGGGTTTGAATTTGGTTGTCTGAGTTTTATAACTTTTGGTATTTGCTGATAATAATACAGATGAATAATGGGTTTGTTGCAATGGAGAACCCTTTTGATTGTATTTTTGGACTCCCACCAAGCATAGAGGAAATTCGGCGCCCTGTCCCAGCTGCACCACCTAGAAGGCATAGCCGGAAACATAGAAGATCCCAGCGCAGGCATCAGATCCACGACCAGGATGATATTTCGTAAGCGTAGTCATGCTCATACACATATATGTTGGTTGTCTGCTAAATCTGTTGATATCGAATTAATACGGGTGGTTCATTCGGTAATTCGGTTCACAAACTGAACCAATGCAATCGGCTTGAATCTTTCTAGAGTTGAGGTTGAACGGTGTCATCCATAAACTAAACCGAAATGGATTGATTTGATTTGGTTTTATTTCCGATTGAACGTGTCATCCAGTTTTTGGTTGTCTAAGGGTCCGTTTACCAACACAAGCCGGGTAAACGCTTACAAGGTAAGAGTCAACAACTTCAGTCACCTTACTGGTAAGATTGTTAGTCATCAAAATAAATATAGTATAAGTGTCTGATATCGCTAACCGGGTAAGATTACCCGTTAGTAAAATGAACCGATAAAATTGTTGGTAAAGAGTGTCATCTCTAAATGGGTAAGCGTAACTAACAAGTGTTTAGTAAATGAATCTTGTTTGTGATTGGAAATGTTGGTTGACAGAGTTCAAGTCCTGACAACAATTGTAAATTGTAAAACTTGATTGATGCTTTTATGATTATATTCGACCATTTTTGGTTTTAAGTGCAGTTATCGAACTTATAACATGGTTCTTTCCATTTAACAATCATTAAGCTTGATTATATTACTCATTCAAATCTGAAAGTGATGACGTTAAAAATAAAACAATTCGAATAAAAAGTGATTTATGGTGAAAAGCACACAAGATGTGTATGATTCATAAACGACTTAATTAGGTCAATTTCAACGAGTTGACCAGTCTAGACTCGCCTATTTCATGTTATCCAGCAACAAAACAATCGTCGACTTGTGTGCCAATGGGCCTAGGGCTAGAACCATGTGGCTTAATGGCGCATTTGAGTTGATGATACCGTTTAAAAAACACAATGGTCAATGTTCAAGATGAAAAGGAAGAAACATCTCTACTTGTAGATTCGATTGCAATGGATTCAAAACTTTTGTACGGTTAGAATCCCACATCAGCTAAACTTGCACTATTTCTCTTCAATATATGTTGAAATCTCTCACCTGTCTTCAATGGCTCTTTTGGATAGCCATCTAAATATATAATAAAACATGTCTCCTCAATATATGTTTGAAACCCTGCTTCACTGTGCTTATAGAAAATAACATAGTAGAGTTCCATAACCATGCTTATGAGATCGATGCCAAAACTATCGATAGTTAGCTGATCTACTTGGCAAAATCATACCATAAACAACATAAGGTTAAAACAAAAATCAGCATCTTGAATGCAACTTCGAGAACCGATCCTTTCGGACGTCTCTAGTACTAATAATGTAGAAAGGGATGCCTGTAAACCATGTATAAACCTTTAGTTACCAATACATCCATTGATAGTATTCAAGCATACAACAAGAAAATTCACAACATATGTGGTCCGAAAATTGACCATTACATTAACTTACAAATTCGAAAGACTCATAACGGCAACCGGGTGACAAAATTTTGGCAGCAATCGGATCCATAGCGTAGGGCACTCAGTTATCCGGCTGCACACCAAAGTGCTCTTTCAAAACATGTTTGGAAGTTTTTCCAAATCCTCTACCGACTGCTTGCATTGCAGTGATCTTATCTAACTCGTTTTTGATCTGAGTCATTCTCTTGAGAACCGCATGAACCATGGGTGGGTCGGCTGAGGGGGAGCATTTGGCAAGTTCGCCTTTCTCTTTGTCCAGCTCTTCGTAAAGAAGTAAGAGATGGTTTTTCTGAGCCACAAGCACGTCCTCAGCAATTCTATACTCCCCTTCCTGAGACTTCTTCAGCGCAGCCAGTGTCTTCTCGACCCTCTCCTCAAGTTCTAATGATTCTATTCGATAATCGAAATTGGCAATCTGGGGTGAACCTGTCTTACGCTCCTTGAAGTTAGAAACTTCTAATGTGTCAGTTTCGCACTGGGAGAGTTCTCCTGATGCCAACCAAATTTTAAATTAAAGAAAATTAAGGCAAAACATGGAGCAACCAAAGCCAAACGAGCCCGGTATATCCACCTGAAGGTGGCACTACAACAAAAACGGGTTTATACGGCGCCAAAATTGTTTCAAGTGTCCTAGTAGATTACTTTATAAGACCAAACAATTATGTGTCCTACGTAAAAGTGTTACAATAAGTTTATACGACGTTTTTGGGCGTCTTAACAAGTTCTTTAGACACTTCTAAAATAAAATGACGTATTAACCTTTTTATAGGACACTTTGGAGAAGTGTCATATATGAACACATCGTTTTTTAGGACCCTTGTTTTTATAAGACATTTTATCAAATGATGTCATGTAAAAAGTTAATAAGATGCTTCATTTCAAAAGTGTCCTAAAAAACTTGTTACAACGCCCAACAACATTCTATAAACTTATTGCAACACCTTTAACATAAAACGGACATTGTTTGGTCCTATAAACTTTAATCCTATGACGCAGTCTATTAGGAGACTTAGACATTTTTGGCATCCTAAAAACTCAATTTTGTTGTAGTGTGGGGTCTAGGGAGCATAAAATGTATGCATACCCCAAAGAGTACAGGCTGTTTCTGTGAAGACTCCGACTCAAGGGTCTCCATATTATCTATAAAAACAGAGTTACAGACAAGGTACCTGTAGTGCCAGCTGATGTGTCTTCCCGTCTCCGTATATCTTCTTGAGAATTGCCTTCCTTAAGCTGACACAGCAAACAGATTAGTCAGTCTCATAGAAAATGTTCTCTAATCAAGTCAATGACTTTTGGGACCATCTTACTTTGCTTTCTGTGGCGAACAATCCATAACTCTTTCAAACATGCCAAAAAGAGCACTATAGTCTGTCAGAAAGAGCGATTTTGGACAAGTGTGAAAGTACGATGGTTGATTTTGCAATTACGTTTCCATAATGTCCAATATCGTTCATTCTAACAAAAGATAGTGTTTTTTCGGAAGTTGCAATAAAGGTGTTTGGTTAGTAAAAATTAAAAGCCAAGTATTTGTTGATAAAGCATTAATTGTTAAGAGGCAAGTTCAAATGAGAACAATAAATATTTTTGAACCAGGGAACCACCTATTTCATGTAGCATTTATTATGAATGTTGTGATAGATACTTATGATAAATAATATTCAGGGTTATTCATCATGAATAATACATGAAATAGGTGGTTCTGCAGTTCCCAAAATATTTATGGTTCTCATTTGAACCTGCCCCTAGTTGTTCATTCTTAAAGCACATAATAGCAGAATACCTTTCCAACAGCAGATTGAACATGATGCAACAGAGCCTTTGCACTTGGTTTAGTTGATCCTCGCAATATAACAACACAAAGATTAAGTATTTTCTGAATTTTTTCACTAGAATCAATAGATTCACAGCTCTGGAGAAGAATCTTGACATGAGGAATCAAATCCGTCCTTGCGTCACAGCGTCTGCAGTAATACTCTGCATCGAGACCAATGGTTCCTCCAACGGTCCCAGCCATGTAAGAACGGAGCGCACATTCTATGTGGCATACATGTCCACAAATAAATCCATCTTTGACCCTGGCTTCACATCTGATGAAGCTTTTATCATCAGCATTTGCTGAATCGATTCTCACCGAGCAAAGGATACAGCAACACTCACGGCAGAAAAGAGGCTCAATACAGCAAATATCACAATCCATTATCTCTGAATGAGAAGGATCACTTGCTTCAAGTAGACTGGAGCACATTATATTTCCAGCCTTGCAGCCTGCAGCATCAAAATTCGGATTGCAATTTGGTTGCCCCGAGACAGTTTCTTTGTTTCCTGCATGATTTTGGTCAAGGAAAAGAATTGGTATTGTTATTATATACAAATAGAACTCCTTAAAAGTATAAATACTTCTTCTATTATCTTGCAACACTGTAAGGGTTTTGGGAGCCAACTGATTCTTGCAACCATGACATCTACTCTACTTGCTTAATTGAACATAATTTTTTTCTAAAAAAAGGAACTGCTTAATTCCAGGGAAAAAGTATTTTCCACTGAGGTATAATCAAGGTTTCTTATGAAATCGACTATAAATCAATTCCCTCTTTTGGGAGGACCCAGGATCAGGAGGTTTTGGGGGCACCAGAGTGGTTATTTCTTTGAGGTTACATCTCAAGAAAATCTGGGTCAGTTGACACTAGGGGAGTAGGGGTGCCTCAAACCACAATAAATCTCTGTCTGCATCCCTCTCTTTACCATTTCTTTATCTGATTTATATTACTTGGGCTCTCAATACACGTACTTTGGTAGTAGTTTGGTTATGCCACCTTTACAGAATCTATTCACCCCCATGTTGCACTTCAAGTGCTTCAAAGAAAATTGCTCAATCTTCTTCCATAAACAAAATATAAAAAATAAAACAAAAACAGACGTGATTCCATGTCTTGACTAATCGTGCTTCTGGTTATCAAAACACTACCACATCAAATAGATCACCCTTTTTGAACCTAAGAGATCTTTGTTTTAGAATAAATGTTTCCAGAAATATGTTACGTTAAAAGATTTTGAAATTCAGGACATTACTGAAAAGGGTCTATTCCCCCAACCATTTTTTTAAAGTATATAATATTTATATACGGCATATTAAACTCATGCACACTTCTCAACTTTGGCCCCAACAAATATTATTGGAAACACAAAAGGTCAAAACAAAATAGTGGACCTTATAATAGGCGATCTACGAATACCAGATACTATATTCTCTTGGGTAGAATCCTAATATCCTCAATAGAGACGATGTGGTTGCACTATCCAAAGAAAAATATTGAGCAATGGCTCAAACTGCTAGTAAGTTAACTTAGGTACGAGTGACACAAGAGTAAGGGACAAAACCACTACAAGGATATCACATTGACCCTTTATGCAACAACAAAGATGTGTGTGATACGAGGATCTTACAGGTTATGAGGTTACAAGGTTAACTATGTCATTATTCTCCTCGCTTTTACAAGGTTTATTGTAATCTCAACCCATGGCCCACGTATGTGGTAACATATATGATGTTTCATAGAATGAAAAGTACACCTTTTGGGAACTCCATATGCCATATACAAAAATAAAAAATATTGCATGAATCTTCTTGTGTCTATACAACTCAAGCTAGCTTACTCGTAACTGATTCATCCCATGATCCCAACAATGCAGGTTTTGCCAATATGTTAATAAATAAACCAGAATAATGATGGCACACACATAAGTTAATGGAAATATAACAAATTTTCTTTTAGAAAGTTCTATACATGATGAAAGCAAAGAGCACATACACATCAGTCCCATCCTAAATATAATCATACAAAGGTAAAACAAGGTAGATTTATAGGCCAAAAGAACACAACGATTATAAGCTATATTGTATGTTTACTGATAACAGGATAGAACACGAATGTGTGATAGGAGAATACAAGTGCGTGCAACATGTGAGTGTGTATGTCACTTTATCTAAGTCTGTAAGTTTAAAAACCAAGCGAATAAAAGAAACAAATCATCTTTGTAGTTCATACATGTACCATATAAAATAAGCATATACTTAATTTAAGCATTACATACCATCAAGGAAAAAAAGAACTTGGTACCTAATGGTGTACATAAAAAATGGCACCTCCTGCACTTTGGCATCCAAGCAATAGAATACTTCACTGAGTACGTTATTCAAATGCAGACTTTGGAGTAGTGTTGCGTATTACATAATAATGGTTTGGATGCATGATATGCATAGTTAGTGGTACGTGGATGGTAAGCGGTAGTCTTATTACGTAATTTATATTGCATTGCATGATATTAGTGGTATGTGGTTGGTGAGCCGCGGTAGTCTTATTAGGTAATTTATATATGGTAACATTGCTCTGGAGAAGCATTGGTAGACCCAAAAGATTAAGGCCATCTCATTCTCCAAGAAACAAAATTATGTCACCCTATGAAACATAGAGGTCTAGTACGTTGCATCTGCTCAAGTTCGTGCAGAGGCAATATGAATGAAACCCTTCTAAAGGGCAGTGAGATAAGTATTAATAAAATTCCAATATTATTATGAAAAGTAAGATCTACAAGTATATGTAAAGTATCCTACTTTGCCTTCTAGCTCATCTCATCTACATAAGACAACATTTCCTTTGTAATCATGTATAAAAAGGCAAATTGTAATGGAACGTGTACACACCAAAGAAAATGTTACCGACATTATCACCAAACCACAGATATCCAGAAGAACAAGTTAAACTACTCAGGAAACATACATCCGTCAAGTCCTAGTTCCTATGTAATTATAACAGATATATGTGTGTATAGAACTTGGTATTTATTGGTATAATGATCTTCTTTCTCATGATCTATTTATATTTTACCAAACACTAAAACAAATCAATCTATTAGTGTTATATTAATTATCATCATATAGATTTTATATGCTTTATAGTCAACGTCAATGAAACCTATTCATCTACATAAGTCATATGTGGAGCATCCATTATCACTGACGCTTAAATAAAATACAGGACTCTACAAACTTAACCCATAAGATAATATAACCATTTAATAGAAATAACATTTACGTCAAGTGAGTAGTTGACATATATATATATATATATATATATATATAAGAAATGTAATTGATGAAGGCCTCAAATTGGAGTTACCTTTAATCTTTTCAGCTGGAATCTTCCAAGTAAAGGAGGCAAAGAAAGCTTTGATATCCGTTGCAGGAAACACTTCCATCACGAACTTCTCAACTGAAGTCTTACTAGCGAAACCCCTGTTGCTAGTGATGCTAGCAAAACCCCCTAACTTAAATTTGTCATAAATACGAGCAGGAAGATAAAGATATCTGTCGAGATAGTGTCCTGAAACACCAACTCTCTTTCCCACCTTCCAACCCCACTTATCACCAGGTTCAGGGAAATCCTCCGGAGCATATGGCAAACCATAACCTGAAAGGGTACTGTGTAGCAGATGAATCTCACTTTCCTTTGATCCGTTGGTGCTTCCATCACTTTCATGTGGAGGATCGATCTCCATAGTTCCACTTATTCACTAATAAGTTAAGAATATTCTAACTGCATTCAATACCATATTCATACCATTAGCCTTCTTTTAACAAATAGATTACTGTATAGGAAAAGAATATAATCATATTAAATAATGTTGTCAATGCATATCTAGGTTGGGTCTTGAATGACCTTCTCACATTCTTTTTTAAATTCATAAACTTCTGACAAAATTTAGAATGCCATGTAATGCCACTAATACAGTGACAAGGTTGTGAATACATTTCTCATTTAAAGTCAATGGCCTAAATAGTTCTATAGGCATGGGATCGTATGAGAAGTGCCATTTTTGGTGAGAAGTGTGAGAAATACTTTTAAACCGTTGATCACTTTTAATCAATTGCGGCTTAAAAGGGAATTGATCGGGTGCATCTCATCCTAATGTTCCTATATTTCTCATCCAACGATAGATAACTCTCACCAAATTTAGCACTTCTCACCGGAACCCAACCCTAGTTCTATATAGGTCACATGATGCGAAAGATATAAACAGCAAAACTGCATATTATAATCAAGTAGATATAATTCTCTATCTTAACACTTGTCAAGTTGGAGCAACTTGATCTCCTTAATGCATTTTTTAGAACATCCTCATCTTGTTACATAGGCTAACAACACTAAATTCAGTAGCCAGAAAACTGGAAAATAATCATTAATTCAGCTTTCGTACTAAATCAACTCAGAGGTCACATGGAGTGCATTACCAGCTGTAGTTACCTTAGATTAAAAAAAAAACAGACTCTCGATCACAAAACGAGCTCTGGAAGAAATTCACTGCATCGGCAAGGGTTTCGCGAGCGACAGCAAAATGCTCGATAGAAACTCCAAAAATTTTGAAGCTTGACAGATGGTAGATTCGCAACCTCAAGGGCTTCGTTTATTGTTACAGTGAGTTAGGGTTTTGAAATGAAAGGTGACTGGGGAGTCGCGGCCGGAGAACTCGTCTCCAGAAGCTTGCGATCAGTGAAGCTCAGACAGATTTCGCAAATCTAAAGAGGGGTTCGCGATTTTTCAGGTTTGTTAGGGTTTGTGAGCATGACTAGGGTTCATGACAGTGATCTATCACGGTGATGGGAAATGGTGGCCACAATTTCTTTGACGGTGGCCGGTGGATGGCGGAGGTGGCAAGGGTTTTGGCTTTCTATTTTAGTACTATCCAACCATGCCCCTATTTTCGTTTTTAAAACTATATTTATCTTGTCGGAATTCGGTAATAAAATAACCACTTATTTTTAAACCATTTACTAATTAATTTATATTTTTAATCGTGTCAAATCAACTTTTATAATTATTTTCTATATGCATACAATTCACCTATACTTTCAAAAGTGATCATGTAACATTCTAATTATTTTTTAGTTAATAAATACATAATATATATATTTTTTAATTTAATCATAATATAAATATATCAATCTTTTTTTAATGTGTAATTTAAGTTTACATTATTATTTCAATCAAATAAAAATTTGATTAACAAAATAATTTTTTAACTGATGAAATAATACATTAAAACAAGAAATAACATAATATAATACAATTTAATTAATTAATAATTATTTTATATTATAAAAAGGCTTGGTGGGTCTAGGTGACATTACAACAAGAATTGTAATTTTTGCAAGTGTCAGACAATATTTTGCTTAGAAGGACACTTGCAATTGCTTTTGAAAGGGCTTTGCAAGTCTTATGTGGATGGTCTTACAATCTATAATTAAAAGGGGAATACTCTAAAATTTTATATTAAAATTATATTTTAATGAACAACAATATTTGATGACGTAATAGAATCAAAAGAACAATCGATGCTTAAAAAATTATACCTTAATGAACAACAATATTTGACGTTGTAACTGAATCAAACAACGAAGGCAACTCGTTGTGTCCACACAAATGAATCGGATCTCATCACACGAAAACAGAGGTCTTATCTTCTTCTCTTGCGTCGCTAAACTTAAAGTTTAGGAGAGAACGAGCTTAAATAGGAAATGGTCGTGAACAGAGCAAGATGGAGGCTAGGGTTTTCGAAACGGGTTTTTTTTTCTCAATAGAGGTATGTGCTCACCTACCTCGTCTATATAGGTGATAAATTTCAAAAACTGACAATTTTTCACCCTATTCTTTTATATTATCAATATTGGATATAAAGATGATCCAGTCTGAATAATTCAATCATATTAAATTACGTGATAATCACAAAAAATTATCCAACTTGGATGTGTCATACTGTCATTACACAAAACTAGTCCAATTAATCACATTTGTTACAAAATAACAACTCCCCCCCCCCCAAATTTCGAGAACCATTTCACGAATCACGAGGCATTTAGGGAAAAGGGCTCAATCTCCCCTTTCCTTTATCGTATATCGAACACTATTTTAGAAATCAATGAAGATTTTGCAAGATCTCTTCATATTTTGCGAAACCATTTACAAACATATAAAATTAGAGCCTTTCCATGTTTGCTTAATTAGAATTTCATGCGTACTTTTAAGTAAATATGGAAATTTAATGAAGTAAATATGGAAATAAAATTAAGTGAGTGAAATACGGTTTTGGTTTATATGGTATGTAAAAATTTATGACTAACATCTATATATTCTATTGATTATGGAGATAGTTCTTGTGGTATTCAATTTCCTATGACCATGATCTATCTCACTAACAGAGTTAACAAAATTTCGTTAACCCATGGCCCATGGGGGCATTTGGTCCTTTTACACATTTTTTTTTTTTTTGTCTTTTTCTTATTAAAAAATTGAGTTATATAATATAATCTAAAAACTTTTTTATATTATTTTATCATATATCCACACAAAAGACCACGTCTATTGCTTGAGAATTAAACCATTAATCACCAACTATTGAACATCTTGTTTAATATATATGATTTTGTTTGTTTATTAAATTATAAATCTTCCAAAAGATAGGTAGATGAGACGATTTAGTTAAATATTTAAAAACAAGATAAAATTAATTAAAGGCTTTGATGTTTGACTTTTTTATTTGATTTTCGAAAAGAGAAACAAGATTCTCAACATTAAAAAGTTAAAATAATTATTTTAATTATGATTTTATTTTTTATTATAAACATATGATAAAAAGTAATATTAAATAGATATTAAATTATATTATATATAATTGTAAAGCATTTTAATAATAATTCTAAATTAATTTTAGATAATATAATATAAAAAATATATTATAATAATTCTAAAACATAGTAATTTAAACATTTTGATAATAGATCTAAATTAATTTTAGATAATATAATATAAAAAATATTAGATTATATTATATATATATTCCTATTCAAAGAAGCCTAGAATTTGGAGATAAATTTCCTGATAAAATCCTAGATAGGACCCAACTTCAAAGGTTTTTGGGCAGCCTAAATTATATTTCGGCTTATATTAAAAACCTTAGTAATTATACTTCTATTCTTTATAATCGTCTTAAAAAAGATTCTGGCAGTTGGACAGATGATCATACTCTTGCTGTTCAAGAAATTAAGAAAAAGGTTAAAAACCTTCCTTGTCTCATGCTTCCCAATCCTATTTGGGAAAAAATTGTTGAGACTGATGCTTCTAACATAGGATATGGGGGCATTTTAAAACAGATTGATCCTAGTTCTAAGCAAGAGTACCTCATTAGATTTTATTCTGGAAAATGGAAAGGTGCTCAGCTTAACTATTCCACTGTTGTTAAAGAACATTTTGCTATTGTCAAATGTGTCTTAAAATTTCAAGATGATTTATATAATCAAAAGTTTATAATCAAAACTGATTGTAGTTCTGCTCAATTTATGTTTAGCAGAGATTTTAAACATGATGTTTCAAAACAAATGTTTGCCAGATGGCAAGCTCATCTTGCTCCTTTCGATTTTATAATTCAACATATTAAAGGTGTTGATAACCATCTTCCTGATTTTTTAACTCGTGAATATTTATCATGATTTCAGGTATGAGCTTTAATTACAGCTCCTACTCCTCTTATAGGGGAAGTGGAAGTTCCTCAGGAACAGGAAGAGGTAACAATTTCTCTAATAGAGGAAGGGGCAACATTGTTATTTCCCAGATGGGTAAACAGAAGCTTATAGCTTCAGACTTGTCTCATGACAAAGATCAGTTAAAAGGCTTCATGGATAATATCCCTAAAGATCATCCTCTAGCCAAGGAATACCTTAATTATATTAAGGAGAAGGAAGCAGAGTCTTCTTCAGTAGCTGCATCAGCTAATTCCTACGCCAATATTAGCAAGGAAGATTCTTCTAATTCACAGTTCCATGAGACTGCATTTAAAGAAGTTATACTTCTTATTGAAGAAAAAGATCTTCAATGGAAAAGCAACCCGGATTATATCCTAGAAAGATATCTTAATAAGACATCTTTTGTACATGGTGCTTTAAAGCAAAGACAATATTTTGAAGGTCTTTTGCTTTCCACAAAATCTGTGGAGATTACTCATCACACTGCTAATAGCAAAGATGAAGTTCAGGGCAATTTTAGTTTTTCTAAACTTGTTATTAAAAAGATTATATCTTTTGAAGAATGAGGTTTTTCTCCCCTTGCAGAGAAAGAATGGTATTCCCCAATTCATAAATTCAATTTTAAATTCAACTATTGGGATTATATCCAAAGTTTTTCAAATGTTCTTTTTTATGAAAATGAGAACAAAAGACATTCTTGGTTCTTAAAAATTTGTGAAAATTGTTTTCATACACCAATTCCTAACTGGTTTTTTATATGGTGGAAAAATTTTGGAACCTCTTCAGATATTTTTCCAGATATTATGAAGAAACATCTAAAAAATTGGATGTTATTTTCACCAACAGCCAATGACTGTAAAAATTTGTATAATATTGAAGGCAGTAATATCTGCTTATTTTTTATAGAATTTGGGTTTCCTTGGATTTGGAAATGGAAACCAATTTTTGGTTATAATGATTTAATGATTCCTTGTATTAAGAGGCAAGGTCTAACCAAATATTGGGATAAATTAGATCGTATTTGTCCTGATTCTACTCTTATAGAAGGAGCTGATCTCTACAATTCTATTGAGAAAAAAATTCAGCTTTATAAGCAGAAAAAGGTTAAGAAGGACTCAGACATTCCAAGTCCTTTCCAGCAAATTTCTCAGAAATATGCAGGAACTCTTTCTAAGGAAGAGATCATTGATCTTTATATTGAAGAAATGAAGAAAGATCTTCAAGAAAACATAGGGCCATGCTCTTCAAAGTCAGATGCATCCATGAACTCAGACTTACACCAAGATGCTCAAAGTGAAGAAGGATCTGAAGAAATTATTATTTCACTAGACGATGCTCTAGAAACCTTGAAAGATTCGTTGAAACAAGGAAAGTAAGAATTTGCCAGCTATTGTACCTTTTATCAAAGGTGGCCGACAAATGTATCAATTTGTCAAAAGATGCTTTCAAGAATTTGCCAGCTATTGTACCTTTTATCAAAGGTGGCCGACAAATGTATCAATTTGTCAAAAGATGCTTTCATAAAGCTTTGGTTTTTAGTCCTTTTTACTGTTGACTTTTATAAAGTCTTTTGTTTTGATACAGCTGTGATACAGCTGTTTTCTTGATGAGTTTCTTAGACTCTATTTAAAGAGAGGCATGTCTCTCTTCAGAATCAGAGTTTTCTTTACCACTTCAGTATTTTTCTTTGTTTCTCTGTAATTTGTGAGTTTTCAATAAAAGAGTTAGTGGCCACGATCCAGTGAGCACATCTTGTGGTTACAAAGTAAGTTCTTCCATATTTTATCAAACATTTTATTGCTTATATTCTAATAATGAGCGGCTAAATTAGGAAATATGAGTTAAAACATGTTTTTGATAAGATATATCTGTAGATTTACATGGATTGGTTTATATGTCCAAATTTAGTAACATACCTAATTTTTGTTACTTGCTTCCTCTGAGACTGATCGTCACCCGTTGAGGCCAGAAGAGCCGTTTTAGGGTATTTAATCTTGGTTTGAGAAAAATAGTAATAAGATTTATGTATTTTCTAGATTCTGGGTATAGATACACAATTGGACTATTCCAAAGGTTGAACCCAAATTTATTTATAAAATTGGGACTTTTGAAAAACTAGGTTTAAAACATATTGTTAAAACCACTTAATCTTCAGTACCTCTTCATGAGGATGAGATGATGATTCGTCTTTTAAATAAACAAGATATTTTCCCTTATTTAAAAACTCATAAGTTTTTACATATTGGTCTTGTCCAAATTGCTTTCAGACCCCTTACTTTTGAAGGATTACCTGAAAGTTTTCTTGCAGCTCTTAGAGATGGAAGAAATCTTGATTGGCAACAATCCTTAATTGGCATGATCCAATCTAGTCTGGCCCATGGACCAGTCTATTTTGATGTTTATCCTAATTTATGTCTATCTTTATCGGATATTAATATTCTTGACTCTTTAACATTAAATGTTAAAACTCATGGTTATAATTATGCGGCAGGAACATAAGTTATTTGTATTTGTTATCGCATATATTTTAAACCTCTTTTTACACTTAATCCTAGGTGTAAAAGAATTGATAAAGATATAAATGAAACGATTCTTATAGAAACTAATTTCAATAGATCTAATATTACTACTCGTAGATCTATAAAATGGAATGAGATAAATTTCCCAGAAAATTGGACTTTAACTAGGAATATTCCTAAGAATCCTATTATTCAGAGTGATTTTAGTAATATCACTCAAACCAATGAAGGAATTGTTAATATACAATTCAATGATATTCAGAGAAGAATTTGCTCTGGAAAAGGATCTCTATTAAGATCCAATTCATTGGCTCATAATCATATTTCTCCTTTTGGTTATATGGTTGATCATCAACAGTCCAGGGCTTCTACCTCTTATATAAGAGAAAATGAAACTTCTTCTTCTCCTAGAGAAGATGAAGGACAAGGATCTTCTTTGGAAGATCATATCAATGATCTTAAAGTTCACAGAAATGGTATTGTTCATAATAATACCAGAGAGCCTAAAAATAAACAAATTGAGACTATGTCTGATTTTAGCATATAATTCCATGATTAATACAACTAAAAGAAATTGGCTTTTGGAAAATGGCAAAATTGACTTTTCCACAGGATCACCTGCTAGACAGGCTGTTTGTAATGATTATTATGGTGATATTAAATGGGTTCCTTTTAGAACTTGGTATACTGATAGTTTTGTTCATGATGAAATTAAAGGTTTTTCTGAAGAATTTTATAAATTCTGTGAAAAGGAGAATGAAGTTTTTTCGTTTATCCCTTGGTTTATAAATACTCATATTAAACATTATATTAATGTTATTGAAAGAGATTATCAATTAATGACAGGGGAAATCAGGACTGCTATTTATCCTCCCCAAATACCTTTTCAAATAACAAAAAATGATTCGACTATTAAGTTTTCGGCTTTTTCGAAACTTCTTAAAGATGATACTCTTTCTATTACTTCATCTCATATTAATGAATTATTGGAAAAACAAAATTATTCTAATTTATTAGTTCGTATTCTTGGAGAACAAATTTCGTCTCTGGAGGATCATATTTCTTCTATATATCAAAAAATTTGTCAAATTGAACAAAATCAGAAGAAAATGGATAATACTGATCCCTCTTCCTCTAAAAAAATTATTCTTACTTCAAGCTTTATTCAGCCACCCCCTGAAATCAAAGATTTTAAGTTGCAAAACAAATCTGAAAATTTTATGGACCAACTTGATGTTAAGTTAGCCAGTCTTTATATTTCCAAGCCTTCTGTGTCTATTCTTGATAAGGATAATGATTCAGATGATTCTAATATTGGTCAAAGTACTAATCATAATAATCAAGATTTTGATCAAATAAATAAAATAAAATGGGCTAGCAAGCCTACTTTGAATAAGTATTATTATGGACGTCCTACTCCCATGGATGTTCTTCATGAAGAACAGGAGTACATTATAAATAATAGTTATAATGGTAAATGTATTTACGAATGGAGTCTTGATGGCTTCACTGATAAGCATATTTATAATATGGCTCATCGCATACTTATGTATAGCACTGTTTGTAAAACCACTGGTAATACTGATAAAAATATTGCCAAAATGATTATCGCCGGTTTTACTGGTCAGCTAAAAGGTTGGTGGGATAATTACATCCCTCAGGACCAAAAAGAACAAATTTATAGTTCTGTTAAAACCGAAGATGGTGGTGAGGTAACAACAAATGTTGTTTATCCTCTTATTCTTACTATTATTGAGCATTTTACTGGTAGATTTTCTGATGATAGTGAGAATATTAGAACTCTTATTAGTAATCTAAGATGTAAAACTTTAACTGAGTTCAGATGGTACAAAGATACATTTCTATCTAGAATCTTTGAGCTCAAAGACTGTAATAACAGCCATTGGAAAGCCAAATTTATTGATGGTCTTCCTCATCTTTTTGCTGAGAAAATAAGAAAAACTCTCAAAAAGGATAACATATCTGTTAACTATGATCATTATACGTATGGTCAATTAATCAGCACTTGCGTTGCTGAAGGTCTTTCTTTGTGCAATGATTTAAAATTAAATCATCAAATTAAGAAACAAAATCTTTTGGAAAGAAAACAGCTAGGAGATTTTTGTGACCAGTTTGGTATGGAGGTTCCTTATAAGAAATCTAAAAAGAATTTTAATAAAAATAATATGGAAGCTGATTTTCGTCATTATAAAAAACGCTTTCATAAGAAAAGATTTGAAAATAAAAATCTTGAGAAAAAAGATTTTAAATCAAATGATTTTAGAGAGAAAAGATTTTTTAAAAAATCTAATAACTTCAAAAGAAATAAAATTATTTGTCAAAATTGTGGTAAGATTGGTCATTCTTCAACAAATTGTTGGACCAAGAAGAAAATAAATAGTTTGAATATTGACCAAACTATAAAAGACTCTCTTTTAAACATTTTTCTAAATTATAATGAGAAAAATCAGAGTGACACTAATAGTGATCCTGATTTAAATGATAATGATAGTGAGTCTATTATTTCTTCTAGCACTGAGGATTCTTCTTCTAATTGTGATGTTTGTGCTATAGGAAAACCTTGTGCAGATTGTTCTAAAGATATTAATAATATCAATAAAGGAAATGAAGAAGAAGAGTTTTATAAACTCTATTCTCAATTTCAAGATTTAAATATAAATGTTTTATCTAATGATTATGTTTTAAAGCTTTTAAAAAAAATTAAAGATCCAGTTATTTGTGCTGAGATTTTAGAAAACATTGATGAAGGTACTACTTCTAAAAATCATGAGAGTACCTCTAATAATATCGACTATTCTATGAAAGAAGTAAATAGACTTCTTAAAAATAAACATTTTAAAGGAAAAGAGATTTCCCTTCAAGACCTCAATAGAGAGGTGAATGTTTTAAAAGATGAAATTAAATCTTTGAAAAGTGACAATCTTCAGCTTCATAAACATATTTCCTTAATTCTTGATAAGAATGATTCAAATGATTTTGAAAATATTAAAGATTTTCAAGAACCTTTCTCGAAGAAACCACCTGATGAGGCGGTTCTTTCTACTCTTAGCAGGATAATATCCCAGAAATGGTTTACCAAAATAACTCTTCTTATAGGAGGGCATTTTAAAAAAGAGATTACTGCTATGATTGATAGTGGTGCCGATTTAAATGTTATACAAGAGGGTCTTATTCCTAGTAGGTATTTTGAAAAAACCTCTTGTTCTCTTTCCCATGCTGGAGGAGGTCCTTTAAATATAAGATATAAGCTTTCAAATGCAAAAATTTGCAATCAAACTAGTTGTATTTCTACTAGTTTCCTCCTAGCCAAAGATATTTGTCATGAAATAATTCTTGGCTTGCCTTTTTTATATAATATATATCCTATAACTAGGATTGATGAAGTTGGTCTTACAGGTACGTATAATAATAAGCCTATTAGATTTGACTTCATAAACAAACCCATTAAAAGATTTTTAGATAATCTCCAAGAGAGGATTGATAGAAAGACTTTTCATTTATATTCTCTTAAAGATGAAATAAATTCTTTAACTATTGAAGAAAAGATTTCCAATCCTAGGTTAAAATCTAAGATAGATTTCATTCATAATGATTTTTCTCTAAAAATTTGTAATGATCATCCTAATGCTTTCTGGGAAAGAAAAAAGCATATTATTTCTCTTCCTTATGAAGAAGGATTCAATGAATCCAGTATTCCGACTAAGGCCAGACCTTGTCAAATGAATTCTGAGTATCTGGTTTTATGTAAGAATGAGATTTCTCATCTCATTACTAAAGGTCTTATTCGTCCTTCTCAGTCACCTTGGTCTTGTACTGCTTTTTATGTTAATAAACATTCGGAACAAGAAAGAGGTGTTCCTAGGCTTGTAATTAATTACAAGCCTATTAATAAAGTTTTAAAATGGATTAGGCATCCTATTCCAAACAAGAAAGATCTTCTTGATAGGCTTTTTCAAGCTTTAATCTTTTCCAAATTTGATTTAAAATCAGGTTATTGGCAAATACAGATTGATGAATCTGATATTTATAAGACTGCTTTTAATGTTCCTATGGGACATTATGAATGGAAAGTTATGCCATTTGGTTTAAAAAATGCTCCTTCAGAATTTCAACAAATTATGAATGACATTTTTTATCCTTATAGCAGTTTTATTATTGTTTATATTGATGATATTCTTGTTTTTTCTAAAGATATTGAAAGTCACTTTAGACACTTAAATATCTTCAAAACTTTAGTTATTCAGAATGGTCTAGTCATTTCTAAACCAAAAATGTCTTTATTTAAGACTAAAATCAGGTTTTTAGGCCATGACATTGAAAAAGGAACCATTATTCCTATTCAAAGAAGCCTAGAATTTGGAGATAAATTTCCTGATAAAATCCTAGATAGGACCCAACTTCAAAGGTTTTTGGGCAGCCTAAATTATATTTCGGCTTATATTAAAAACCTTAGTAATTATACTTCTATTCTTTATAATCGTCTTAAAAAAGATTTTGGCAGTTGGACAGATGATCATACTCTTGCTGTTCAAGAAATTAAGAAAAAGGTTAAAAACCTTCCTTGTCTCATGCTTCCCAATCCTATTTGGGAAAAAATTGTTGAGACTGATGCTTCTAACATAGGATATGGGGGCATTTTAAAACAGATTGATCCTAGTTCTAAGCAAGAGTACCTCATTAGATTTTATTCTGGAAAATGGAAAGGTGCTCAGCTTAACTATTCCACTGTTGTTAAAGAACATTTTGCTATTGTCAAATGTGTCTTAAAATTTCAAGATGATTTATATAATCAAAAGTTTATAATCAAAACTGATTGTAGTTCTGCTCAATTTATGTTTAGCAGAGATTTTAAACATGATGTTTCAAAACAAATGTTTGCCAGATGGCAAGCTCATCTTGCTCCTTTCGATTTTATAATTCAACATATTAAAGGTGTTGATAACCATCTTCCTGATTTTTTAACTCGTGAATATTTATCATGATTTCAGGTATGAGCTTTAATTACAGCTCCTACTCCTCTTATAGGGGAAGTGGAAGTTCCTCAGGAACAGGAAGAGGTAACAATTTCTCTAATAGAGGAAGGGGCAACATTGTTATTTCCCAGATGGGTAAACAGAAGCTTATAGCTTCAGACTTGTCTCATGACAAAGATCAGTTAAAAGGCTTCATGGATAATATCCCTAAAGATCATCCTCTAGCCAAGGAATACCTTAATTATATTAAGGAGAAGGAAGCAGAGTCTTCTTCAGTAGCTGCATCAGCTAATTCCTACGCCAATATTAGCAAGGAAGATTCTTCTAATTCACAGTTCCATGAGACTGCATTTAAAGAAGTTATACTTCTTATTGAAGAAAAAGATCTTCAATGGAAAAGCAACCCGGATTATATCCTAGAAAGATATCTTAATAAGACATCTTTTGTACATGGTGCTTTAAAGCAAAGACAATATTTTGAAGGTCTTTTGCTTTCCACAAAATCTGTGGAGATTACTCATCACACTGCTAATAGCAAAGATGAAGTTCAGGGCAATTTTAGTTTTTCTAAACTTGTTATTAAAAAGATTATATCTTTTGAAGAATGGGGTTTTTCTCCCCTTGCAGAGAAAGAATGGTATTCCCCAATTCATAAATTCAATTTTAAATTCAACTATTGGGATTATATCCAAAGTTTTTCAAATGTTCTTTTTTATGAAAATGAGAACAAAAGACATTCTTGGTTCTTAAAAATTTGTGAAAATTGTTTTCATACACCAATTCCTAACTGGTTTTTTATATGGTGGAAAAATTTTGGAACCTCTTCAGATATTTTTCCAGATATTATGAAGAAACATCTAAAAAATTGGATGTTATTTTCACCAACAGCCAATGACTGTAAAAATTTGTATAATATTGAAGGCAGTAATATCTGCTTATTTTTTATAGAATTTGGGTTTCCTTGGATTTGGAAATGGAAACCAATTTTTGGTTATAATGATTTAATGATTCCTTGTATTAAGAGGCAAGGTCTAACCAAATATTGGGATAAATTAGATTGTATTTGTCCTGGTTCTACTCTTATAGAAGGAGCTGATCTCTACAATTCTATTGAGAAAAAAATTCAGCTTTATAAGCAGAAAAAGGTTAAGAAGGACTCAGACATTCCAAGTCCTTTCCAGCAAATTTCTCAGAAATATGCAGGAACTCTTTCTAAGGAAGAGATCATTGATCTTTATATTGAAGAAATGAAGAAAGATCTTCAAGAAAACATAGGGCCATGCTCTTCAAAGTCAGATGCATCCATGAACTCAGACTTACACCAAGATGCTCAAAGTGAAGAAGGATCTGAAGAAATTATTATTTCACTAGACGATGCTCTAGAAACCTTGAAAGATTCGTTGAAACAAGGAAAGTAAGAATTTGCCAGCTATTGTACCTTTTATCAAAGGTGGCTGACAAATGTATCAATTTGTCAAAAGATGCTTTCAAGAATTTGCCAGCTATTGTACCTTTTATCAAAGGTGGCCGACAAATGTATCAATTTGTCAAAAGATGCTTTCATAAAGCTTTGGTTTTTAGTCCTTTTTACTGTTGACTTTTATAAAGTCTTTTGTTTTGATACAGCTGTGATACAGCTGTTTTCTTGATGAGTTTCTTAGACTCTATTTAAAGAGAGGCATGTCTCTCTTCAGAATCAGAGTTTTCTTTACCACTTCAGTATTTTTCTTTGTTTCTCTGTAATTTGTGAGTTTTCAATAAAAGAGTTAGTGGCCACGATCCAGTGAGCACATCTTGTGGTTACAAAGTAAGTTCTTCCATATTTTATCAAACATTTTATTGCTTATATTCTAATAATGAGCGGCTAAATTAGGAAATATGAGTTAAAACATGTTTTTGATAAGATATATCTGTAGATTTACATGGATTGGTTTATATGTCCAAATTTAGTAACATACCTAATTTTTGTTACTTGCTTCCTCTGAGACTGATCGTCACCCGTTGAGGCCAGAAGAGCCGTTTTAGGGTATTTGATCTTGGTTTGAGAAAAATAGTAATAAGATTTATGTATTTTCTAGATTCTGGGTATAGATTTGATATATAGAAGAAATATGGAAAAGACAAAAAAAAAAAAGGTGTAAAATCATTATGCCTCCACTTTAGAATTTAGCGGAGTTAATGGATTTTTATTAACTCTATTAGTAAGAAGAACCAAAACCACAATAAATTGAATATCGTAAGAATCATGTCCATAATTAATGGAGTATAAAGATGATAGTTATAATTTTTGACATACCAAATGGACCAATACCATATTTCACTCTTAAGTAAATATCTAAAGTCTCTAATCGACCCATAATTCCTTGTGTTCTTTATATTTTTGGAACGATTTCGTGAAATCTTAAATATTTGGTTCAAAATTGAAAAATATGTGACCATTTCGCGAAATGGGACGAGATGATATTTTGAAACAAATATAAATCAATTGGGGGCTAGTTTATTGATGATTCATCAAAGATAGACCATTTTTGTGGTTATCCCAAAACATATATTAATAATTAGGGTGTAGAGGACTTATTAGGGTGGAGGACTGACGGACTTAGAATGGAGGACTGGCGGACTTATAGTAAAACACTCAAAGAATTATAAAGAGAGAATTGTAGAGAGAGAGAGAGAGAGTTATGAAAGAGGATTTTATTTCTTTCAAGGGATAGATTACAAATGAGGGGGAGACCTTCCTTTTATAGGGAAGGAAAATGTCCTCTTACATAAGCATGACGTAAGCATTACATAAGCAAACAATAATTCTACAAATGAGGTAAGCGCTTACATCACTAGAAAAGTGATTTCATGCTTCCATCATTTTTACATCATTATTTTAAACTAATCAAACTTTAATAATAAAGTAAAATACAAGCACACATTTTATTTCAAACTGATGCTTTTATTTCCAACGCGAATCTGGGTGTGACGGGTCATCTTCATATGGATCGTAAGGTTCGTCATTGAGGAAAACATAGTCATCTTCGTTGTCGGAAATGTCAAAGTCATCTTCAGAGGAATCAATGGATTTGGCAAGGTGGGTGCTGAACCATTGATTGAGCGTTTCTTTCCATAATGCCACTTCAGGGTGTCTATCTGGCCATATCTCTGCACCTTCCATTACCTGTGTCGGGATGTTGTGAAGAGCCACATTGTTTGCAGACGCCAAATCATTACGTATCTCCAAAAGTTTTCGGGTATGATTAACCTGGAAGGATCGGCTGGCTGGGTTGACATCATGCCAAGTATGGATGAAGGTTGTGGGGAAATGGTAAATCAGCGGTTGTTTGTTTGTGAGAGAATTTCCGGGTAGAAAGGAGCACGGTCTTTTGAAGCAGATTAGCACGTAAGTTTTGTGGCTTACATGCAATCGCTGGATCCATTGATGGACCGGAAGGAACCATTGGAGAACAGTGTACATATTCTTTTGTTCAGGGGGAACGTGTTCAAACTGACACTGGAACATGTATGTGAACAGTTTGCATGCGTTGAAGGAGATGGCAACGGTATGGGTTTCGAAGAGATACCATAAGAAGTAGAGTGCTTCTTTAGGAAGCCTGAATAGTTCATGGATATGGAAAATGTTGAGGAAAGGGTAGTTGGGATGAAACATGTAATTTTTCATGAAGGGACCATGTTTTGCAAGAAGGACATTATAAAATGTCTTCCAATTCAGTAAGGACCTTTGGTTCAGGGTCAAATCAGCAATGACTTCAGTTACCTCTTCAGGGAGATCTTGGGTGGTTGTGCGAGAGGCTTCTTGGGGAGTAGATGAGCTGGAGTTGGCCTTATCCATAGCAAACACCAACGGGATGACCATGTGTTGGGGAATCCTTTCAGGACCACTATATTTATAGTGCTTTGGTCTTGACAGAAAATCTACGAGAATATTTTCTGACCCTTTGATGTGTTTTACTGTAAACTTCCACTGTGAGAACCAATTTGCCCACCTTAAAAGTTGTGCCTCTGGAAGCATCTTTCTTTTGAATTGGAGCATGCGTGGGAAAGAGGACATATCCATCTCAATCTGGAAACAGTGACCGATAAGATGGAATTGGAATTTTTCTATTCCTCTTTTGACTGCTAGAATCTCCTTGAAAGTTGAATGATAATGTTGCTCCGAGGATTTGAACATGCCACTCTTGTAACCACAAATTGTTCTGACACCTTTGTCATCTTGTGCCAATAGAACTGCTCCCCAGTACTCATCACTCGCATCTGTCTGGAGAATTCTTTTGTCAGTAGTAGTGGGAATCTTTAGAGGTGGCATCTTGTCGGCTAGTTGTTTTACAGCTCTGACAGCTATTGTTTGTCGTTCAGCCCAAAGTGGTGGTTCCTTTTTTAGCATGGGGAATAAGTGTACAGTATGGTGTGACAACTTTTGCAAGAAATCGGCCATGTAGTTGACAAGACCAAGGAACTGTTGGACTTCTTTTTGTGATGAAAGCACATCTGGAAACCTGTGGAGCTCTTGAGCGATATGGGGTTGTGGTTGATATTTCCCATCAAAGATCTTCATTCCAAGAAAGTTAATAGAGTTAACTCCTCTCTCCATCTTCTTTTCAGATAGCATAATGCCATACTGTTGAATTATGGAATGAAACTTCGAGAGGAAGCTGATATGGGAATCTTCGTCTGGAGAAAACAGGAGAATATCATCAATGTAGACCAGGGCGTTTTGGAGAATAGGCTCAAAGATTTTGACCATTTCCTTTTGGAATGCCGAAGGGGCATTTTTTAATCCAAATGGCATAACGTTCCACTGGTAATGATGATCTGGTATGCAAAAAGCAGTCTTCGGCCGATCGTCAGGATGTATGCCCAATTTCCAGAATGCAACTTTAAGATCGAATTTTGATAAGACCTTTGCATTTGCTAGAGACTGGAATAATGACCTTTTCTGTGGCAGGGGAAACTTATCATCAGCCAAGAAATGATTAAGTGGCTGATAATTTATAACTAGCCTCAGCTTGCCTCTGACTTGTTCGCTTCTCTTATTGACATAAAACGCTTCACATGCCCATGGTGAAACCGTGGGTTCAATGATGCCTTGTTGAACAAGTTCTGAACATTCTTGGACTGCTAGCTGGTAATGATCAGGGTTCATTCCTGGATGGCTTGCCTTTGTCGGGTTGACGTCCTCGTTTTGTTTGAACGGTAAGGTAACACAAAACGAAGGATTTAACCATAAAGGGTTTTTGCTTTTTGTGAGAAACTCTGTATGACTAGAAGCACATGATGTATGGATGATTTGTTGTTTAATGGCTTCTATAGTGAGTGTGGATGCCATATAGAGTTTGGGCACATAACTCCAAGGGTTTAGGTAACTTTTGTATCGGAGACCTTGCTCAGCAAACCTTATGTTTGGCAAGGTATGAAGAATATCGAATCCGATGAGGAGATCTTTACCGTGGGAGCTTGATCCTAAGAACCTGTGTCTTACCACACATTTTGGAAATAACCGGATATGGATTGGGACACTGATCTTGTCAATAACAAATGTATCACCACTAGCTGCTAGGAACTGCTGATAATGTGGTTTCCAGTAACTGCTAGGGAGAATTTTCGGGTTTAGTATTGAGACCAATGATCCTGTGTCAAAGAAGGCTATGACCGAAATGGGTTTAGCATATGTTGATGTGAGCAGGTGGACTTTGGCTAAGGGCGCAGGTTGAGGTTTTTGTAAGGGTAAAACTTGTGGGAGAGAGGAGTGAATAGGAAGGGGGCTTGTCATGAACACTTCGATATCAGAGTGTTCATTCGAATGGTCTGGTTCGGACTCTTCATCTGATGATGAATCGTAATATGCTATGGTGCATATTGTGTGATCATCTGGTTCATCGTCAAGGGAGTACAGGGACTCCAAATCAGAAATGTCCACTGGTTCGACTTGATTAAGACTCTGAATCAAAGCTTGAGACTTTCTTTTGTCTTTGCAATCTTTTGCAAAGTGTCCTTTCTTATTGCAAATGTAACATCTGTCAGAAGTGCGTCCTCGGTGTGTTTTCTTCCTGATGAACTTCCATTTCTTCCGTGGGAAACCCTTAGTGGTTTTCTTTCTGGAAGAGTTAAAGAACTTCTTGAAATGGGACTTCTTCTTTGTACGAGAGCAATCACAGGAAGATTTATCTTTGCATTTGATCTGGAGGTATTTTTCATCACAGGCTGAACCAAAATGTTTGCCAGTTTTTTCAAGTTCGTCCATGAACTTTCTTGAATTACAAAACTTGGCAAGTGCATTGAGCACCATTTGATATAGGGCACCAAGTGTGACATTAGCAATCGAGATGTTTTTTGACTCCAATGATCTGAATATCTCACTGGCAAGAGATTCTGGGAAAGAATTCAGAAAAACTTGCTTGAGGTTGACATCATCAATACCTTGCAGGCAATAAAATATTTTTGACATGGGATTGTAATGTTCTTCAAGGTCTTTTGGAATGAACAACATCTCATTTTTAAGAATTCCTTCCATGCTTGAGCGATGTGTTCAACCGGGTTGCCAATGAACTCAGCATAAATCATATGCATGAAATCTTTAGGAGATTGTGCTTGCTGGATTTGCAATTGTCGATACTCTCCAAGACTCATGTACCAATCCCTGAGACGACCTTGAGTTCTGGTTAAAAACCTTTTAATCACCATGTCCATGTCATAGTACTGGAGTTCAGCTGAGCACCATGTCAACATCTCTATACTTCTATCTCGCCATTGTGAAGGAGGAATATCATCAAAAGTAAACTTTTGAATAGAATCTGACTTTGAAACTTTGGTTTTTCTTTGTGGTGCAGGTTGGAAGGTTTCGTCGTCTTCTACTACATACTCGTCATCAAAGTAGTTGCGAGCTGTAGACGATTCTGGATATGCCATGAACAAATGTTCAAAGGCTTCAGAGAGGTCACTTTCTGCATGATCTGGAGGTGTTGTAACCACGGGTGCAACAAAGGGTGAACTAGAGGATGTCTCCTTTTGGGTTAGGTTTTGTAGGAATGATGAGATCGGATTTACGTCTTCAATTGGGAGGACGTTCGGTCTTGAGGAGGCTGTGGCAAAGGTGTCATCAACAAAGACTTGTGTTTCACTTGAGGAAACCATTGGGGCTTTTTTAGATTTCAGGGAGATTCGTAAAGCTTTAGCTCTTCTCTTTTCTTGCTCTTTGGACCATAAAGAGAGTGATGGGGATTTTTGTGGGAAGGGTGTGAGTGGGAGTGGTTGTGGATCAAAGGATGTTCCAACAAAAGGGGTAGAAGACAATGTCCACGGATCATCAATTTGAGTTACTACTTTTTGCTGCTTATGTTGCCTCTCCAAGTCAAGGATTTGTGATTTTAAGAACTTCATCTCAGCTTCTTTCTTTGTAAGATCACTAGAGGCTTGAGAGTGAGGAATTGTATGAACTATCTCAAGAAGTTCTTTGTGGAGTTCTTGCATCTTCATCTTGATTTCTTGGATCATGTTTTCAAGAGATCTGTAACACCCGTAAATTCCTGTCTGTGAAAGCCAACCCTTTGAGAAATTCTCGTTTCTTATCGTGGGATTTCATCCCCTATATCTTACCTATTTAAGCCTTATCGCGTCATGAGTGGTCTGTGCGGAAAATGGGAAGAAACAAGCCTCGGTACACTCTGGGCGATAGTGCCCGGGTACAATCTCCAGCGGGGGTGTGCCCGCGGTACGTTTTGGGCGATAGTGCCCTGGCGATAGTGCCCTGGCACAATCACCGGGCACAATCGCGGTCGGCCCCAGGGTCTTTTAAGAGTCGCGATTCTCAACCATTTCCCTCACTCTCACTTCTATCTTCTTCCCTTTTCTCTCCCAAACACCAAAACCGAACCCTATCCTATTTTGGGGGTTTTTCTCTCCCCAAACCTCATGATTCTCAATCATCTAGCTAGTTGGGAGCTTGAACCACAAAACCTTCATCTTCCTCTTCATCTTCCTCATCAAGTTCAACGGTTGGGAGCTCGGGTTGAAGTATTGGATTGGGTGTTCTCGGAAGTCTCATCGTCTCCAAGGGTAAGTTTTCTTGTATTAAGGTTATAAATGCTCTATTGGTGGTTTCTTACTGTTTGATATCTCAAATCTCAGATATAATGGTTTTGGAGAAATTAGGGTTTTGATCTTGTTGGGATCTTGGTATTTTTATGTTTGGAGAATGTCTTCTTATGGTCGATTATGGATATTTATGGGTTGGAATGTTCGGATCTAGGTTTTGGAAGATTTCGGCTTGAGGATTCAAGTGGTCTTCAAAAGAGCTCGTTGGGTGAAATCTAGATTTAGCCTAAATCTAGCAAGGTGAGTTCAAGTTGATTTGTGAAAACGTTGTACATGCCAAAATGTCTATTTTAAAGTGTTTATGTGTTCTACATGAAATTATCAAATGTTGGGTTAATTGCTAATCTTTGATTATTTGACGTATTTAATCTTTACAAACTTTGTATAATACCCATATTTGGGATTTTTGGGCATTTTGATAAATGTATCACAAATGAATGTGTTTTGAGGTCTCATTGCATAAATAAATTCTTGGTCAAAGAAATACACTTTTAAATGGTTGTCGGGTCTTATGCATCATTCATGAAATGGAATGTTTTATAAAGTATCACTTGCACATTTAGGTGAGGTATTTGAAAGAATGTTTATAGTCTCATTTTATGATTTTCATTCTTATCAGCAGTTAAATTTGGAAAATGCATAATTATTGTTATGAGTTCATTTGGAAAATGGGTTGCCTCAACTAATGTTGAGTTTTGAACTAATCTTACTTTTAGTCGCGGTGTTTACATATCCGTTGGTCGAGTGCGTTTTATTGTAAGTTATTTCATTTACCGATTGGTCAATGGGTTGCTAAGCCTGCGGCTTGGTGTTTTTATTTGATTTGGGGTCTTTGGACAATTGTCCAGTTTTGGTAGCTCGACTTCGAGCCTTGTTGGCAATTTTGGATGAAGCTCGTTAGGTATCGGGTGCGATGTAAGTCCTACGAGCTGCACGTTAGGTATCGGGTGAGATGTAAGTCCTACGTGCTGCACGTTAAGGTACCGGGTGCGGTATAAGTCCTTCGTGCTCAAGTATTACGATATTAGATGAGGGGCTCGACATAGGAACCCGACGGGGTTGAACTCGAGTTTCCGTGGGTGTACGTTTAAAGCTACTGAGCCTGACATCTCTTGCGTGTACTTTCGTTTATATGACTAGTCATAACAACATAAAATGGGCTTACTTTGTGGACCGTCACATTTTATGGAATCGGGAATCCCCCGTCACCGAAAGGTGTTGTTTTGGGTATTGAGTTTTATTATCCAAGTTTCGGTGACGTTTTGTATATTGGGGTTTTACCCTTGATTTATGGGTTGAGTATTATGCCCCACCCGTGTTTTGGGTGTTTTGAAATATAAGGTTTAACCGTACCTTCTTAAATGGAGAGTCCAATTTATATTTACGCTTTGAGTGAGTTTCGGGTTAAAGCTAGTTTATGAAGGGGCGGTTTACCTTGGTATCACCATTTTGTAGTAGTTTGATTTGGAAAATGTCCAAATTGGTGTTCTCCGTCTAAAATGCATATTATTGGAAAACGAGTCGTTTTCATATTCAAAGCATAACTTTTGAAAGATTATGAATTAAACTGCATTATCTATTTTCACAGACATCTTTATATATGTTGAAAACTCTTGAGCTCACTAGGCGTTAAGCCTAACCTTTTTATTTGTCCGCATGTGCAACAGGTTCCAGTTGGGAGCTGGGTTCTAGCAGTTCTATGAAGCGTAGAGCCTTAACTAGACACTAAAGTAAGTAGTTGGTGAAGTCTTCCGCAATGTTGGAGATAGTGACTATCTTAGGGGTTTTAGTAGCACCCGTTCTTATCATAGGCTTTTGTATAGAATGAATGTTTGTATTGAGATTAAATCTTAATTTGTGGTTGTAGATAATTCCTTTATTGATGTATTTAGAAAATTTTAAATAAGTTGCTATTTCCAGATTTGAGGGTGTTACAAGTTGGTATCAGAGTCAGGTTTGAGGGAATTAGGTATTCATTGTAGGATGTCTAGACTCAAACTAGCGTTTTTATAAGTGATTGTAAGTGAAGTTGCACATTAGGAACCTTAAGATAAGATATTATAGAGTTGATCGAGTCACTAGAAACGGGAAACTTGTCGAGGGTTGCAAGGATGAGCATCTGCGGTACGTTCATAATGGCACCTGACCAGTGTTATGGTGAACCTACATACTACATGTGTATACTTGAACTACCTTGGTATGATTACCGTTGGGGTAGTGAGAAGGTTTCTAAGGAATAATCTAAGGAAAACGTTGATGTCTATAGCAATGTCACATTGAAGTGATAGTTAAGTGCATTGAATGCATTAAGTTGATCGTCTTGAGTAAGAATAATTGGTTGAAGTAGAACCTTGAGCTTATGGAATTGACGGCATACGAGGAGAGATTGTAAGGTGAACCGATGAAATATCCGAGTGTTGCTTTAAGACCGTACCTTCGTAACAAGATTTTCTTGTGTATGCAAGGATCGTGTTTGTTGCGTAAGAAGAGTTTGGAGCACCTTGTTCTGGGCAACATCATTCTCACTTTGCCAATTAAGAGTAGCTTCAGCAGGACTGATCTGAGTAGCTATCCCCGTGGGACCTATGGTTGTGGGGTTTTTGATCTTCCACTCATGCTTAGTTCTTTGGTTTGTGTCTTCAAACAAGCTTAAAGGTGGGAAATCAGCCTTGTATTCAGACGATGTGGCTGCGGGGGTGATAACACAACATTCTTGGGCTCGGCTTGGAGGATTTGGAGGAGGTAGATCATGACATGACTTAAGGGTTGATATTGGTGAATCTTTGTAAAGGACATAGTAGTCAAACTTGCCCGATGGTTCACCAAGGAGTCCTACAGCAGGATTTCCTGATTCATATCTTTCCTTCAGCTTTTGTTGTGATTTGTTCTTCTTTTTCTTTTGGCTGTTGTCGTTGTATTCAATCCGGTATGCTTCATCAAGACAGTCCTAGCAATCACAGACATCATACCAACAATGCTCAACTTGTTTGACTGGGGCTGGAGCCTGAATTGGCTGAACCATATGGATGGTTGGGAAGACGTTTGTCTTCTGTTGGGAGGAGAAATTGACCTCGATAAGTCCGTTTTCATGACGGATGAAGTCTGGTGCGGTAGTTGTCTGTACAGGGGTTTGGTGGATCTGTTCATAATTCGTTACCCACTTTTCAGGGAGGAGTTTTAGTAACTCTTCTCTGGACAACTGTCTGGGAACATATGTACATGTTGGTGTTGCACATGAGTCAACATTAATGAGAAATGCATCCCCAGCGTGTTCTTGATCCGGTACCATGATGTCGAGAGAGTGATTTTGAACTCTATACGCCATTTGGTAGTGGAACGTTGCCTGGAAAGTGTTTACTTGGGGAGTACCCCCAATTTGAATCTGGGCCTTGAGCGCTGTGTAGAGTGAGGGGTCATTAAGAGGCATATTGAAGTTGGGGTAAAAGTTAACAAAAATGGTTCCAGCGTTTAAGGTGGTTTGTATCGTTCTTATGCAAGCGTGTTGATACTCTACAAACCTTGTGTCTACGAGGGCTATTCGGGAAAAGGCAGGGAGACCTTTTCTACCATGGAAGGTAAGGACTAATCTGATAGCACCAAAGTGGATATGAGTATACCCTTGGGCCATACAGTGTCTAGCAAGATCTGGTGGAAGGGACAGAGTGACCATATGTTCTGAACTGGTAGCTGGGAGTTGGTGAGAGTCAAATTTAGAGGCTTGGACAAACTCTTTAATGTGTTGATTGGAAGTAGATCCTATTAATTTTTTGACTTTTCTTGAAAATGAAACATTAGGTTTAGAGAATACAGAATAAGGGTTAACTAAGGGCATTACTGGTAATAGGGATTTTGGAGTCATCAGGTACATAAGAAATCTCATATAACTGATCTATTTTTGAGGCAGAAGATTGTCTAAACCTAGAGGAAGATCGTGACAGACTGGATTCTGGGTTCATGATGGGGTTGAGACGGATATTTGATCTAAAGGCACTACACAACTTTTGATCTTGTTTTACAGAGGTTGGCTGCGACTTCACTCAACGTCGTCTTACTGGCTCTATTTAACAAGATAAAACTTAAGGAATGCCTAAGACAAACTATCTGGTTGTTCTTTAACCTTTTATCTGTAGAATGGTTTTCTGATGTGAACGATCCGCAAGGTGGCAGTCACAGAGCATACTAATCCGATTCTTTAGATAAATAGTAAAGAAAGGGTGTGGACGGACAGGATAGAGGATAGGCTCTGATACCAATTAGGGTGGAGGACTTATTAGGAGTGGAGGACTTATTAGGGTGGAGGACTGGCGGACTTAGGATGGAGGACTGGCAGACTTATAGTAAAAGACTCAAAGAATTATAAAGAGAGAGAGAGAGAGTTATGAAAGAGGATTTTATTTCTTTCAAGGGATAGATTACAAATGAGGGGGAGACCTTCCTTTTATAGGGAAGGAAAATGTCCTCTTACATAAGCATGACGTAAGCATTACATAAGCAAACAATAATTCTACAAATGAGGTAAGCGCTTACATCACTAGAAAAGTGATTTCATGCTTCCATCATTTTTACATCATTATTTTAAACTAATCAAACTTTAATAATAAAGAAAAATACAAGCACACATTTTATTTCAAACTGATGCTTTTATTTCCAACACGAATCTGGGTGTGACGGGTCATCTTCATATGGATCGTAAGGTTCGTCATTGAGGAAAACATAGTCATCTTCGTTGTCGGAAATGTCAAAGTCATCTTCAGAGGAATCAATGGATTTGGCAAGGTGGGTGCTGAACCATTGATTGAGCATTTCTTTTCATAATGCCACTTCAGGGTGTCTATCTAGCCATATCTCTGCACCTTCCATTACCAGTGTCGGGATGTTGTGAAGAGCTACATTGTTTGCAGACGCCAAATCGTTACGTATTTCCAAAAGTTTTCGGGTATGATTAACCTGGAAGGATCGGCTGGCTGGGTTGACATCATACCAAGTATGGATGAAGGTTGTGGGGAAATGGTAAATCAGCGGTTGTTTGTTTGTGAGAGAATTTCCGGGTAGAAAGGAGCACGGTCTTTTGAAGCAGATTAACACGTAAGTTTTGTGGCATACATGCAATCGTTGGATCCATTGATGGACCGGAAGGAACCATTGGAGAGCAGTGTACAGATTCTTTTGTTCAGGGGGAACGTGTTCAAACTGACACTGGAACATGTATGTGAACAGTTTGCATGCGTTGAAGGAGATGGCAACGGTATGGGTTTCGAAGAGATACCAGAAGAAGCAGAGTGCTTCTTTAGGAAGCCTGAATAGTTCATATGGATATGGAAAATGTTGAGGAAAGGGTAGTCGAGATGAAATATGTAATTTTTCATGAAGGGACCATGTTTTGCAAGAAGGACATTATAAAATGTCTTCTAATTCAGTAAGGACCTTTGGTTCAGGGTCAAATCAGCAATGACTTCAGTTACCTCTTCAGGGAGATCTTGGATGGTTGTGCGAGAGGCTTCTTGGGGAGTAGATGAGCTGGAGTTGGCCTTATTCATAGCAAACACCAACGGGATGACCATGTGTTGGGGAATCCTTTCAGGACCACTATATTTATAGTGCTTTGGTCTTGACAGAAAATCTGCGAGAATATTTTCTGAACCTTTGATGTGTTTTACTGTAAACTTCCACTGTGAGAACCAATTTGCCCACCTTAAAAGTTGTGCCTCTGGAAGCATCTTTCTTTTGAATTGGAGCATGCGTGGGAAAGAGGACATATCCATCTCAATTTGGAAACAGTGACCGATAAGATGGAATTGGAATTTTTCTATTCCTCTTTTGACTGCTAGAATCTCCTTGAAAGTTGAATGATAATGTTGCTCCGAGGATTTGAACGTGCCACTCTTGTAACCACAAATTGTTCTGACACCTTTGTCATCTTGTGCCAATAGAACTGCTCCCCAGTACTCATCACTCGCATCTGTCTGGAGAATTCTTTTGTCAGTAGTAGTGGGAATCTTTAGATCAAGCACCCTTTCGTTCGACAAAAAGGATGAAAGTTTAACAAAGTTTTAGGCTATAGTAATGTTGAAAAGTTTGGGATTTGAATTGTAACACCCGAATATTTTATTAAGATAAACAGAATGTTCTCATGGCCCTTGAAAAGTCTTGGTTAGTGGTTAAGAATGGGTTAATGCTTTACGTGAGATGCTCAACGGATCGAGACCTTTCAGAAGCGAGAAAGGTCGAATTTCGGGTCGGGAAGCATCGGGTGACAGTGCCAAAGGGCACAATCGCCCGCATAGTTGCGGGCTTGGAGGGGGGATCGGTACACTATATCGCAGGGCATAGTCGCTGGACGGATAGTACATGTGGTACAAACCCGACGATTGTGTGTCACTATCGCACGGTAATCTTGCACGCGGGTTCCAGGAGGTTTTTAAGTCCGATTTTGGGTGGCTTTCTTCATAACTCGTCATCCTTTTCATCCCAAACTCTCTCTCAACTCTCCAAACCTCATAAATATCAGTTTAGGTTGCATCCAAGGCTCCATCTCCCCTACTTTTTCAAGTTTGGACCTCTTCAATTGTGAGATTTGGAAGCTACACTAAGGATTCTTCACCTTCATTCCCATTTCAAGGATTCTTAAGTTTTTAGGGTTTCACCAAACCCTCTTTCTTTCTTTTGAAGAATCAAAGTGTGAGGTCATTTTAGTGACCCTAGAAATATATTGTTGGTGGATTCAACATCCAATGATCAATCTTTTTGAATCCATACTCATGATGTAAGTCTTTGATCCTGTACTTCACTCTTTCAGGCTCAAACATCATGCATAAGTACTCCATGGTAATCTTGATTAAGCTCATTTCAGTCCCTTGCAACACAGACTCATACAACTTTATTCCAACTTTGTACATTTCCTCCAAGTCAGCTCTGGAACAACTTCTGATCACTTTGCCCCAAGTTGCATAAACCTCAAACTGATCACCCATTCTTTTGAATCTGAAATATTCTTTTCTGTTGTCCTTCAGAATATCCCAAAAGATAATTTTTGGTGCTTTCATGGAGATAGGGTCAGCTTGCACAGGTTCTTCATTTGTCAAAGTCATGTACAAATGGAATTGCTCATTGGATTGTTGATTGGACTGCTCTTGATTCTGCTCTGGCTCTGCTGAAGGTTCTGCTCTTGCACTTTCAATCTCCTTTTCAACTTCTTCAATTTTTGACCTCTTTGCCTTAGGCTTGGTAGCAATAGATTTATTTCTTTTTATAGCTCCAATCTGTTGAGCCAAAGTCTCTTCTTGCTTAGCTTCTGTCTTTTCTTTGATGGGAGTGCCTTCTTCACTGTCAGGGAAAGGCTGTTGTATGTTGAGATCATGTCTTTCTTTTAACTTTCTTTCAACCTCAACCCTTTGAATGAAATCCCCTTTCAGCTTGGCCATCTCCTTCTGGTATAGTTCCTCTATCCTTCCAAATGTCATGCTGGTAAACATTCCTTCAGGAACTCCAATAGCTCCTTTCAGAAAGTTTATCATTTTCCTTCTTTCTTGATTTGTCAGGAAGGTCTTTGAAGGCTTTCTTTGGCTTTGTTTAGTTGCTCTCAATGTTACTTTCTTAGCAATAGCTGCTATCTTCAAACTCATTTGAAATTCTTCATTGAGCTTTTTAGACAGTTCTAAAGCAATCTCTCTGTCTTTTTGCAGTTTGAGACTCTTCTTCTTGTGTTAATTCAGCTTGCAGCGTCTTGGCTAGCTCCTCATCCAGAGCTATTTGTTTATGTTTCTTCATTGGTTTCTCAGACTCAATCACTTTCTCTTTTCCTTTATTTTTGATCTCTGCCTCACTGATCTTCTTCTTTTTCTGTTCAGAACCACCTTATTTTATTATTACTCCCTTAGCCTTTTGAGTAGCCTTGGGAGTATCAGTCTTTGCCTTCACAAGTGTCTCTGCAATTTCAATTTCTTCTGCAGACATACCTGTTTCAACTGCAACTTTCTTTGTTTCTACTGTTGTGGTTACTACTTCTGGTGTAGTTACTGCTGTTGGCTCAGTTGCTTCTTCTGTCACACTTGTTTCTGTTGCTTGATCTGTTTCTGCTTCTTTCCCACTTGCAGCACCAATCTCCCTTTCTTTTTCAACACTGGTCTCCCCCTCAAAATGAGATTCCAGGCCAACAGGGTTTTGCTTTTCACCTTCAGCTTGACTCTCCCCCTTTTTAAAAGCATCATTTACATATCCCCGTTTCTTCAATACATACTGCTTTCTCTTCTTTTTCTGCACCAACCTCAGAACCATCTTCTTTAAGTTGCTTATCTGCACTTGTTGTGAAAGAATCACCAGTTTCATCTCCTCTATTCCTGCACTCTGTTTGAGTACATCCAGATTGATATTTCCCAATGTTTCCATCAATTCCTCATAGTTATATCTATCCTCACCTCCTTTGGGTGTGTTGACCACCCTTGAAGGATCCTTGGATCTTTTAGTAGATGTCTTCTGCCTAGCAGAAGCACCTTCTACCCCTTGGTTTCTTGGCACCTGGGACCTTTGGATGATTGCTCACCCAAAGTTGCCGTGGGGAAGGTCTTAAGGATGTTCACACTGTCCTTTCCTGCACTTTGTGCAGAATCAGTAGTGTGAGCCTTGCTGCCCACATGCTATGCCTTCTCCTTAGAGAGCACCTTCATGGGGTTAGGAGACACCCCAAGGGATTCCCTTTCGATATTCTCTTATGGAGAATGCTCCATCAGAGGGCTTTTAGGCTATGGGGGTGAAGATACTGGAAGGGAAGGAACCTTCTGTACCTTTTTCCTTGTGTATGTATGAGTAATGGGTTATGTTGGCTTCTTTAGAAGGGACTGAGGGATATGCTTTGTAGTGAAAGGTGTGGGTAGGTCATCAGTGGGTTGGTCTAATGTGGGCTTTGAACCTGATGCCTCACCTTGAGGGTGGGACACAACCATCATTGTAGAGAACAATGGTGTGTCTATACCAGAGAAGTCCTTACTGGACCTCTTCATGTTTGAGAACACTTTCCCCTTTGGGAGTTTTGGTACATATACCTCTTTGAAGGTAGGTAAATCCGTCAATTCCTTATCAAGTACTTATTGTACAAACCTTGGATACATGAAAAAGCTTTTTGATTTGGTATCCAGGTTTGACATTAAATCGTTTAAGATCATTTGAGAGAAATTAAACTTTCTAGAGGTCGCTAAGCAGACCAAAGCATAGGCTATGGTGCTGCTGAACTCACTCCAGCCAGTTGTTTTTCTTGAAATGCAGTGTTGCAGGGTATGAACAAAGAATCTCCACTGAGGTGAAAATTTGTTCTTGAAAAACTTATATACGTTAGTGGGACCTTCATACCCCATACGACTAAGAACTTGGAAGAGAGGCATCCTCTAAGCGTAGATGGATGCGAATACACTCTTCTGAGATGGTCAGGGGTTTATCACACACCCTTGTTTTGATGACCTGAGTGCCCTCTTCAGTGTGGATGGTAGCATTTGCCCAAAATTGTCGTAGATGTTCTACACAGATTGTGGGATTAACAGTGAGGGCATAGGCAATGTGTGACGATTTGAGGAAATCCACAATCTGATGGAAACCTTCAGCCTGTTTGGGTTTTTGCAGCATAGCAACCTCATTGTGTTCATCAAAGAATTCTAGTCCTGCCATCGTTCTGATTGATTCTAGGGATCGAATTGCAACTAGGGTTTACACTTGTAAGCAAGAAATCGAGAGAGAGAGAAAGAGTAGCACTGGAAGTTCAAAGAGCCGTTTGTATTTTTGGCGGTCACAAAGGGGTATTTATAGGTGGAGGGTTTCAGTTAGAAGCAGTACTAAGTACCCTAGCAGTATTAACAGGCCCGCAGCATTAACTCATATTAGCAGTATTAACACATACTTGGCAGTATTAACACAGGCTAGCAGTATTAACACAAACTAGCAGTATTAACACATGCCAGCAGGAGTAACACTGATTAGCAGTAGAAATAAGGCAAGCAGTAGTAACTTTGGCACTAGCAGTATAAACTACCTAGCAGTAGTAACCATACTTAACCCTTTTGAACTGTTATCATGAGTAATATAGAGAGCAGTATTAATTGAACTAGAAGTACCAAGCATTCAATTTAAGCAATCGGAAACACTTAACCACACAAGGTTAGCAGCACCATGCACAATACAATATGAGAAAGTAGACAGAAAGCAATCTGTACAAGTACATGAGTCAAAAGTTAATAGGCTTATTCAGAGTTTATCATTCCCACACTTGTGACCAAAAATGTGAATCTACCCACATCAAAAGATTTAGTGAATAGATCGGAAAATTAGTTACTTGTATGGACTTTCACAACCTGAATTAGCTTCTTTTCATTACAGTCTCTGATAAAATGGTACCTGATTTCAATATGCTTTGTTTTGGAGTGCTTGACTGGATTATTGACAATGCTAATAGCACTGTTATTGTCTATGAAGACTGGAGTGTGAAGAAAATTCATACCATAGTCCAACATTTGATTCTGAATCCAGAGTACTTGTGAACAGCAGCTTGCAGCAGCTATATACTCTGCTTCTGTTGTAGAGGTGGACACTGTGGTTTGTTTCTTGCACTGCCATGACACTAGTCTTACACCCAAAAACTGACATCCCCCTGAAGTTGACTTTCTATCCAAATTCGCACCACCCAAGTCACTGTCTGAATAAGCAAGTAGGTCAAATGGTGAGTCATGAGGATACCAAAGACCTAATCTAGGTTGGCCTTTGAGATATCTGAATATCCTCTTGACTGCTTGAAAATGTGACTGCTTAGGCCTTACTTGAAATCTTGCACACACACAAACAGGAAACATGATATCTGGTCTTGAAGCAGTGAGATACATGAGGGAGCCAATCATGGATCTATAGTGATGAACATCCACATCCTCCCCCTCAAGATCTGCAGTGATCTGTTTGTGTGTCTCCATGGGTGTGCTTACAGGCTTTGAATATGAGAATCTAAACTTAGTAAGAATGTCCTGCACATACTTGGATTGGCTTAGAAATATCCCATCTTTCTTCTGTTTAACTTGTAGCCCAAGGAAGAAAGTAAGTTCACCCATAGAAGTCATCTTGAATCTCTTGTGCATCAAATCTTCAAAATCTCTGCACATTTGATCTTTTGTGGATCCAAAGATAATATCATCCACATAGATTTGCACTATTAGGATGTCCTTCTTCTTCCTCTGAATGAACAGAGTCTTGTCTATGATTCCTCTTTGAAAACCATTTTCCAAGAGATAGGTAGACAAAGTGTCATACCATGCCCTTGGTGCTTGATGTAGCCCATAGAGTGCCTTCTTCAATTGTATACTCTGTCAGGATAATTTGGATTCTCAAACCCTGGAGGCTGACAGACATACACTTCTTCTTCAATTCTCCCATACAGGAAAGCACTCTTTACATCCATTTGGTAGACCCTGAACTTCATGAAATAATCATAAGCTAAAAATAGTCTGATTGCCTCAATCCTGGCCACTGGTGCAAATACCTCTTCATAATCAATTCCCTCTTCTTGAGTATACCCTTGTGCCACTAATCTGGCCTTGTTCTTTATTACTATTCCTCTCTCATCTTTCTTGTTCCTGAAGATCCATTTAGTGCCTATAGCTCTGTGTCATTTTGGAAGGTCAACCAAATCCCATACATCCTGCAGCACAAACTGCAGTAGCTATTCTTGCATTGCTTCTATCCAGCTTGGATCCTTCATTGCATCAAATGCCTTCTTGGGTTCAACCTGTGATAAAAAGCAAGATAGTAATCCTGATTGTATGTCCTTCAATCCTCCCAACTTGCTTTTATTCCTTGTGATTATAGGAGAATTGATGTCACCAATCACCAATTGAGGAGGATGATTTTTCTGAACTTTTTTTTGATGAACAACCTTTTCATTAATATCTGCTTCCAGATTAGAATCATTCTTTTCAGGAGTGCTGCCACCAAAAACTGAAGAGTTATCATCATCTGTGTCATCTTCTTCCAAACATGGCATCTCAGGACCTTTGATTCCTGAATCTGAGGGTTGATCTTCCTTTTCACCTTTGTCCTCTTCATTCTGAGTTGGTTCAGTGTCCTTTGAATCTGAAGAATCTTTCTTATCTTGGTCACATAATTCAACAGGATCAGCAATAGGTGTTGGGAACAACACAAACTCTTGTATTTGTACTTGTACCTTTTCTGTCCCTGTTCCTGTATTATGCTCATTACTGAAACCCAAAGAATTAGATAGTGAATCAATGTCAAATAGCCAATCAGGACCTGAACCAAGTTGATTTGCTGTGTTCTCATTGCATTTGACATTGTCACTTTCCTCAATAATCCTAGAAGAGGTGTTGAAAACTCTGTAGGCCATACTTTGAGATGAATATCCAACAAGAAACCCATCCTCAGCTTTGCTATCAAACTTGCCTAGGTGAGTTTTGGTATTGAGAATTGTGCAAGGACACCCAAATGGTTTGAAAAATCCAATAAAAGGTTTCTTCTTTTTAAAAAGCTCATAAGGTGTCTTGTCTTGGGATTTCACTACTAGAACTCTGTTTTGAACATAGCAGGCAGTATTAACTGCTTCTGCCCAAAAAGTAATTGGAAGTTTTGAATCTGCCAACATAGATCTAACAGATTCTATCAGAGTCCTATTTCTCCTTTCAGCAACACCATTCTGTTGAGGAGTCCTAGGAGCACTGTATTGTTTCTCAATGCCTTTTTACTCACAGAAGTTGTTTAGGTCATTGTTTTTAAATTCAGTTCCATTATCAGACCTGATGACTTTAACTCTTAGATTTGTTTGGTTTTCAATTTTAAGAACAAAGGATTTGATCAGTCCACTTGTCTCATCCTTAGTCCTCAGAAAATAGACCCAAGTGAATCTAGAGAAATCATCAACAATAACCAAGCAGTAGGATTTCTTACCAATACTCATCACATTTGTAGGACCAAACAGATCCATATGCAGTAAATTAAGAGGTGAAGAGATTGTATTTATCTCTTTGGACTTATGAGAAGTTTTGGGCTGTTTGCCTTTAAGACAAGCAACACAATGATCATCACATGAAAATACCTTTTGTGGCAAACCTCTTACAAGGTTGTTTTTCACAAGTTTGTTCATTGTTTTAAAGTTCATGTGACACACCCTTCTGTGCCAAAGAGATTATTCATCCAATGAAGCTTTTGAAAATAAACAATTTAAAGATGAATCAGAGGCTACACTCTCCAAGTCTAAGCAATAAACATTGTCCTTTCTAGGAGTTCTAAGTAGTATCATACTTTCATCAACTACCTTGAACCCTGGAGCAAGGATAATACATTCAGTATCATTGAATAATATGTTATGTTTCTTGTCACAGACCTGTGATACACTTAACATGTTGTATCTCAATTGCTCAACATAGTATACATCCTCAAAGGTCATCTTACCTTTTGACACATTACCTTTTCCACTTATCTTACCACCTGCTAGATTATCACCAAAAGCAACATGTCCTCCATCAATTCTTTTGAAGTTTTGAAGGCAGGTCATGTTACCTGTCATGTGCCTGGAACAACCACTATCAACATGCCAAATGCTCCTTCCCTTGAGCTGTTGGTTTCCCTGCACATATAATAAAGCAGTTACTTTTTAATAGGAACCCAAGCCAAAGTGGTCCTGGGTTTCCCATTCTCATCAACATATTCATATTCAGACTTGATGAGATTATCAAACTGAGGAATCTTATTGCTTGAATACTTTGTCAGAAGAATGGGCCTGTCACTGGAAGCAGTACTAACTTGATTGGCAGTACTAACTTTGTTAGCATTACTAACATCATTAGCAGTACTAATTAGGTTAGAAGTACTAACTCTGTTAGCATTACTAACTGGATTAGCAATAGTATTGCTTGCAGCAACACTATTCTTTTCAGCAGTACTATTTGAAGTAGCAGTACTAACAGATTTCTTTACTTTTGGAACCCAAACCTGAACAAAGTTGTTTGCTTTCTTTTTCTTTAAGTTACTCCTTGGCTTATTTGGAGTATTTTTCTTTGAATTAGCAAACTTATTCTGAGCATGAGATTTTATAGGTGCCCTTCTCACATTCTCAGCCATATGATTCCTTATTTGCTTCCTATAACCAACAGGATTTTGTATATTTCTTTGAAAAGTGATCCTCTGGTTAATAGGATTGAAATAACAGTGTTTGGCTAGATGATTCAACTTGCCACAGATAAAACAAGGCTTTGGTCTGTTAATTTTTCTCAGATCAATTCCTTGTTTTAAAGCCCACTGATTATTTCTGTTTCTTTGATTTCCCCTTGTTTTATCATGTTGTTGGGGCTGATTCTGTTTACAAGTACAGGGATTGACAACAGTGGTTTGCATGTAATGGACTCCCTGAACCTTTCCCTTCCCTCTCTTAGAACTTTCAGCCTTTTCACTCTTTACAAAAGGTTTATCCCCCCCCCCCTCATTAGTAAGGATATGATTTTCTAAAGGAATTTCTTTAAGATCATCCTTATTCTTACTCTTAGTGGTCTCTTCCTCATCCTCTTCCTCAATCACTACACTGTCAAGAGGATCTATATCTGTGGCTCCTGCAGGTAAGTCTATTTTCTCTTGTCTTTCTAAGAGATCTGAAGTGGGAGGGATATAGTTATTGTTATAGGGTGGAGGAGTACTGTTGTATCCTAACCCTCTTTTCAGGTTGTTATGGACTTGAGATTTTAGAAGTGAATCCATTGCTTTAGAGGCATTGGAAAACTTCTCAATGTCCAGTTTGGCTTTCTCAAAATCACTCCTTATCTTCTCACATTCCTCTTTAGACTTTTTAATCTTAAACTCTAACTGATTCTTTTCCCACTTCCAGTAGTTAGTATCATATGTGTGTTGTAGTTCATTGGATTTGTATGCCTTAATCTGTTCTTCCAAATTCTCAACAATCACAACATACTCTCTTATATCTTTCTCTAACCTTTTTAGGTCATCACACATGCTTTGATTGTGGTCCCTGTACTTTTTAACAGTTTCTATGCAAGTTTTTGAGCAAAGGTTAGATTTTACCTCTGTGGGAATATCAGTGCTTGCTGACTCTGAAACTTTAGCCATTAAAGCTTGATTCTGAACTTCTTCTGCTTGATCACTCCAATCAAATCCCATTCCTTCTTGGGAAACAAGAGCTTGAGAAGAGTTCCTGTTGTTGGAGCTAGTGGACTGTGATGGTTGATGGTTGCTAGTATGCTGTTGAGGCATTCCACTTCTGCATTCTCTTGCAAAGTGCCCCAGCTTGTGACACTTGTAACATTCAACCTTGGATTTATCAAATCCAACCCCATCTTCTCTTTTTTGATCAAAGTTATTCCTTCCAGTCCTTTTGATGAATCTTTCTACCCTCATTGTGAGCATAGCCATCTGCCACTTGATATCCATCTCCTCCAAATCATCAACATTTATCTGTTCTAAGTCATCATTAATTAGAGTGGAATTAGCATGACTAGCTAGAAAAGCTTCTAAAACTGAGTCATTAGATCCATCTTGCTTTGATCCATAGGCAGCACTAACTGATTCTGTATTAGCAGCATAATCAGTAGAAGATGATAAACGGGCACCATTGTATGAGTATCCATAGGGCCTCTTCTTTGCTTCTACCTCTGCTTCAAACACCCTAAGATCATTATAGAGGTCATCCAGTTCCTTGTCCTCCAGTTGGTCATTCTGTCTAAAGGAGACAGTGTAAATAGTCTGTCAGGATCGAATTCTCAACAAGAATTAATTCTCAGAAACAATATCAAAGAAGTTTGCGGAATAACACTTTGATATTTAATCAAACAGGAAATCAAAACAGAATATAATTAACAAAGTGTAAACTTGTATTGAATGCTTTGAAGTTACAAGATTACTCACTCAACCTCAATATTGATGAACAGGCTCACCAATACGAATTCTACTTCTCTAGAATTAGGATCTATGCCTTGAGGTTGATTTTCTCTCTAAAAGAATGAAAACAAAAGTTATCTCACTATTCTAAACAATACTATATATATATACTGAAGATAAAAGCTAATTACAATTAATAAAATATCTTCAGAATATCTTCCATCATTATCTCCAAGCTTCAATGTATATCCTTTTATACGAATCTTCATCATATAAGCAGTATTAATCTTCAGCAGCATTAACTTCTTCTAGCAGCATTAACTACTAAGCAGCACTAACTACTAGCAGTATTAATAGTACTAGCAGTAGTAACACTCAGCAGTATTAACCTTTAAGTCTTCTAGCAGTAGTAACTTTGAACCAGCAGCATTAACCATACTTGATGAATTCTTCAGTTCCCAACATAGTCCATTCATCACCAAGAGATCTTAGAAATTTTCTGTTTACATCATCTTGATCTATCTGGACACCAACAGTAGCCAATTCACCAATTAACTTATTAAACCTATCAAAAGTTTGAGTCATGGACTCATTCTTTGTAGACATGAAGTTTTCATATTGCTGCTTCAGGATGGCCTTCTGATTTCTCTTGGTACTTTTGGTACCAGAAAATCTTTTCTCTAGTGCATTCCATAGGATTTGTGCATCCGTGCAGTTGCAGAACTGGTGTTGGTACTCATTAGGTATAGCCAAGAGCAGAGTGCTCAAGGCTTTCATCTCTGTCTGCCTCATCTTCTTTTCTCCATCAGTCTTTGGTGGAGGTCTCTTGCCTTATGCGTCCATCTTTCCTCCATCTGAGGGACCATTCTCAATGATGTCCCACATTGAGAAGTCTGTGAGAAGAATATATTGCTTGATTCTGATCTTCCACATGTCAAACTCATTGGGTTTGAGCATGGGAACCTTTGATACCAAAACACTGTCGCTTGAACTGTCCATGATTATAGGTTTTTGAGTTTTCTAGCTCTGATACCACTTGACAAGATCGAAAAATTCTAATGAAGAATTTAAATAACACTCAGAAACAATGTTAAAGAAGTTGCGGAAAAAACACTTTAACACTCAATCAAAGAAACAATACTTGAATGCAAATCACAAGTTATATTGATTAACTTAATGATTACAAACTCAACCTCAATCTGTTGAACAGACTCAACAGACGTTCTAACATTCTCTAAAGAAAGGATTACAATGAATCTTGAGGTTAATTCTCTAAAACAAATGTATATCAAAAACTGTTAAAACTTGTATATCATATGTTAAAACATCTAGACTATATATACAGAGTTGATTACAAGATAATTATCAAAATAAGATTGATCTTCAGCATCAATACCATAATTATCTTCATCATTATCTCCGGCTCCTAGTCTTTCTCTTCAAGACATTATCTTCATAAACAACATTAACTTCATCCTTATTTAGCAGCATTAGCATCCTCAGCAGTATTAATCATTCTTGCAGTATTAACTCTTCACTTGCAGTAGTAATCGTCAAGCAGTACTAACTACTAGCAATACTAACTCTCCAAGCAGTATTAACTATTCAAGTAGCAGCAATAACTCTTCAAGCAGTATTAATTCTACTAGTAGTAGTAATATTTCATCTTGCAGTGGTAATACCTTTCAAGTAGCAGTAGTATCCATCCTTAGCACATTCAGACCCAACAAAATCCACAAGTTTTATGATTTATTTATCAATATGTCCAAAAACTCTGAATATGGGCATTCCTCGAGTTTTATAAAATCAAATGTATCAAAGATGCAAATATCATTAAATAATTAGCACATTTGAGAAATATCAAGGAAAACATTCCAATACATAAAAAAGGACATTTTTGGCATGCACATAGTTTTCACAAAGCAACTTGAACTCACCTTGTTAAATTTTTGCTAAATCTAGGTTTTACTCCGAATCTTTGAACTTCCTTTGGTGAAGATTTGAGATTTCTTAGCAAGACTTCCAAATCTTAGCTCCAAAACTTTCACAAGGCTCCTTCTACCACAAACACTCCCAAAGTTACACCAAGGTAGGAATAATTGAAAGGGGATGAAGAATAACTAAACCTTAACTTTTGGGTTGGGGAAGAGAGATCTTACCTTCAACTTGGTACCCTCAAATCACCAAGGGATGCTCCCAAAGGCTCCTAGAATCAAACCAAAAGCTTCATAAACACTCAGATCTAGAGTGGGAGAGGTGGAGGTGGAAGTAGGAGAAGAGAATGAGAAAAAAATCCCTACAATCGGCCATTTAAAATCGCACAAACCTTTCCCACGACCTAGCCTGCGACTTAGGTCATGTGGCTAGTCGCCCGCATATTCCAGCCCTACAATAGTGGACCAAGAAATGGTTTTAGCAATGATTGTCTTGTTTTTCTTACTTGAAGCATCAACACACATCTTTTCTATATGGATACAATAACGACATAGCGATCTCCTCTGATACCTACTGGTATGTCAGGATCCGATTGGTCATGAACATCATACGGAGCTGCTCGCGACTTGGGTGACGACCTAGGTCACGCACCAAGGCACGCCAACCCCAAATCGTGCGTTATTGTCGCTTTCAACCCTGATTCATGAAACACCCCTAAAATTTGAAAATAGCAAACAATATAAAACTTCCAAAAATCCCTTACATACATAGCTCGAAATAAAAAATGTTTAAAGTTTACCAAGGAAGAAATACTACAACAAATATTAGAGTTCTAATGGAACTATCTAGTCCCACAAACGGGAACAAAGTCAATCGGGTGTTACTAAAATCACCAAATCTGCTATCTTCTCAAAACCGGATGACGTCTCTAAAGCCATCCTATCGGAATATCTACCAAACTACGCTCGCCACTCAGATCCATCTAAGACCTGATATACATGTCGATAAGAAAAAGTGTTACGCTTAGCGCCTAGTGAGTTAAAGCAATTTTCATTAAATAAATCATAAAACATTTAAAACGAGTATTTTATACTAAATACAGTCGTCCCTGAAATATAAGTTACCAAAAGGCTTAATTTATAAACAGTTTTGCTTCCAATACCAAACACCATTTTTAAATAATCTCCCAACATCCAAATTTCCCAAAACGCACGTACGAGGTATTCCACCAAAGTACTATTTGTATAAATAAAGTGGTACGTTTTCAACACCGAAAGCATGGATAAGGGAATACCCAAAAATAACACCTTTCGGTGACGGGGGAGACTCGCTTCCATTGAATGTGGAGGGAACACAAAGTTAAGCCACATATCAACGTTCACGAGGTTCACTTAGGATCATAGATCCCCGTATACGACTCCTTTGAGCATACACCGCAAGATACCTAAATGACCCTAGTGTCTACTCGACCTCCAGATGAGTTTCACCACAAAAGTCACAAGTCCCCGTATCCGGCTCACTGATGGGTGTCGAGCCCGACAAATAATAAAGTCCTATTACCTAGTATTACAACCTAAATTGCAATAGCGGTAAGCAGGGTCGAATCCACATGGATTGTCCGTGAACGGTGTCCAACTTCTATGCTTTATTTAAAAAAGGGGGGGGGGTGGATTGAGAACTAAACTAAACATGAAATTAAAACGGAAAACAAATAATTAAAAATTAGCAACGAGTTTAAATCATTGACTGGATCGTGTATCATAAACTTGTTCTTAAAAATATTTTTCTCATTTAATTCCAGAATGGGCGAGTATCGATACGCATCGATACACCGTTTGTCGAATGTCGATTAGCACGAGAAGCCCAATGACTAATTTCTAACCGGTTAATCTAATCTAGTTACGAACATAGAGTTCAATTACCGGTCGCTTTAAGATTAGACAAACACCATTCCTAGCCAATGGTCGGACGCCGACCATTTAGACTAGATTAAGCAAACCCACGACACTAAAATTAATCAGACGCCCAATCAATTGAAGTATTGTTTGCTACCAATATAGAACTAAGAACGATTATGTATTCAAAGTTAAATATAGCGATACACAATTAGGTTAAACAATTTGAGGGTACCTACTCAAATTAATCGACCCAACTATGATAAACGATTAATTCAAGATTACATAAATGGAAATCAAACGATATGAAAAGGTTCAACAAGACTCAACACAATCAAAATCATATGTTTATAAACTCATTGCTAAAGTGTAAGAACTAACTATGAAATCAAAAATTAAACCTACAAACTAAAATTACCTAATGGATTGAACCAACAAAAGTTTTCTCTAAAATAGTCTCCTTCTCTTTTCTTCAATTTCTCATCTCCTCTCCTTTAATCGATGGTTTTAATGGAGGTGGTGCCCATGGTTCTTTCGAAGTGGTCTCCCAATCGAATCAGGCATTGGAGTGATGTTCCTGGACCATTGCATTTTCTTTCTTTTCTGGGCCTGCAATCTCCAATGGGCCATGGTTATTTGTTTTTCTTCTTTTGTTATTGCCAACAAAAGCCCAAGATATAAAATGCTAATTTATTTGTTTATTTCTTGGTTGCCATCGTAAAGTAAACCAACAAAGGAAAAAAAACTTTATTTCTTTTTTTTTTCTTTTTTTTAATTGAGGCATCATTTTATTTCTATGCTCAATTCAAGTTCCATCTAAAAGATATCACCTTGGTTGTATTGTTTTCAAACAAATCCAATGTTGGGCCAAGCGTCCTTCGTGAGTGCGACACACACCTTTTTGTTTGTTTCGGAGCCCTTTTGGCGGGGCGTACTATCGTTAGGTTGTGCCGAGTCAAGTCTGCCAAGAGAATCGGTACTAAAGATATTAAATGGGGGGATTTCGCCGTTATGAGTAATTGATTTTAGAATTGTCGTTTGCCTATGCGGATAGAATTTTTAGCATTCCAAAAAATATATGGATTGAAAGGATTCAAAATCAAGAAGTCCTTCGAAAGATAGGGCTTCCCGAAGAATTTTGTGACTTTTTTTATACCCATTCTTATAATTACTGAAATATATGCTCTTTTTATATTTAAATCCATCTTTTTGCATCTATCAATAACCAAGATAAATGGGCAATATTAGTTATTAAATTATGAAGAAATGGAAGGAATTTGATATATAAAAATGAGTTCAAATATGCTTCTGTCACTCACAATGGGCATCACCGCAAGACTTAGCTCCGTATATGGCTCTCCAAGAGCACCACTGCAAGCTTACATAAAAACATGACTCGGGGACCACTCAGTAGACTCAAACAAGGACATCAAAACTCCATGATGAACAAACCGACTCCTATGCCTATGGATCCATTGCATTACAGTCTAAACATTACATGACTCCAAATAAATGAACTAATGCATCCAAACATGTGATAACCAACATTTGTGTAATAATTGCAAAATGCTCCATATTGAGCCATTTAAACCGGACAATGTCCTAAAACTCATAGAGTATAAGTCAAGCCATAAGGCATCATAAAACATTTGGGAAATAAATAAAGCCAATATGGCTATATAAGCCGATGTACAACTTTCCCAAAACTGGTATTTTCTCCAAGTATAATGTAACGTCCTAAAAATAGGGGGATTTTAAAAATTCAAAAAATCCGGCAATATGACGTCTATATGTAAAGTAAACCTGATCACCCTAACAATAGGGGGCATTCAAACTTGTGTAAATTACGGCAAAGACCAACACATGCCAAGGTGTAACATCCCAAGCGGGTAATTAAGTATTGTATTTACAAGCCCAAATAAATGAAGAATATACTCGACAACCTAATAATCTAAATTTGTCAAATAGATTACGGTCGAGTGTCGCTATCCTTCCAAAATGTGCATCTATCAACTCGTATAAGTCGGTCTATAAATCTCCCAAAAAGACCGCTCTCAACCACACGATCGACCACTCATTCCCAACGATTCATGCCACTATGATGCCCTGTCATACATGACAACCAAAGAAACAAGTGTTAGGCTAAAGCCTAGTGAGAACATATGATCACAATATAATTAAGGAAATGAAATTACAACATATGTACATCCATGCATTTATAATTCCCAACCAAATTGCTCGGCCTATCATTGAACGTGAAATATAATACAACTCCAGACATCATACTTATAAATCCATTCAAGCCATTTAGCTTGATAGCATCAACCCAAACCGGGTCTTAGCCTATTTGAGACATCAACCCAAACCGGGTCTTTAGCCTATTTGAGACATCAACCCAAACCGGGTCTTTAGCCTATTTGTGACATCAACCCAAACCGAGTCTTTAGCCTATTTGAGACATCAACCCAAACCGGGTCTTTGGCCTATTTGAGACATCAACCCAAACCGGGTCTTTAGCCTATTTGTGACATCAACCCAAACCAGGTATTTAGCCTATTTGAGACATCAACCCAAACCGGGTATTTAGCCTATTTGAGACATCAACCCAAACCTGTTCTTTAGCCTATTTGAGACATCAACCCAAACCGGATCTTTAGCCTATTTGAGACATCAACCCAAACCGAGTCTTTAGCCTATTTGTGACATCAACCCAAACCGGGTCTTTAGCCTTGTTTCAAAGTGCACTATTATGACCAACATAGAGCCTTTTATTCACCTACAAACTCATAATACATGATAAGATCAATGATTCCTCTCAACCCAACTCATCACTTTAGATTTTCTTCCACATTTGGGTTTTAGGTCAAACCTCACCCAACTAAACTAGGTATAAGAAGATATATATATATATATATATATAAAGATTAAAAACCTTGTTAGACATGTATTTGAGTAGAATGGACAAGTATGCACTCACCTTGGTGATTTCTTAAGAGAAATTAAAACCCTAGGTAAGTAGGTGGAGAAGTGGAAGCTTGAGTAGTTGATACAAAGATGCTCTTCACAAAGACCAACCCCAAAAATCGCTAGAAAGGACTCTCCCAATATGCTCCCAAAACAATTTCTCAGCTACAAAATCGAAGTCTGAACTTTTAAACCCCACAGCCCCCGTCGGCGACTATGACCGGCGACGGTGCCCTGGTCATAGTCACGGGGCATTGTCGCTGCCATGACCCCCTTCGCTGAGTTTTGTCCAGATAGCACACTCCACACGGCGAAATTGACATGCGACTATGCCCTGGTGGCATAGTCTCCCCAGACCCTCTAGGTGCGACTTCGACCCGAACTGATCCGATTTTTCGACGAGAGGGGTTTGACCAACTTGTAAACTAGAGACCGTTCAACGGGGCATTAAGGTTCAATAAATAAACACCAAATAACACTGAAAAATAAAGAAAATCTATTCCACAAATACGGGTGTTACATATAATTGGCCAAAGGCCCAAACCATAAGGCTCACATTTTTCCAAAATATACATAAGGTCAAAGGATGACCGTCTCCAATAACTCACACTTTTAACACCAAAAGAGTTTAAAGTTCCAATATTCAAAACTCATAAATTGGGTGAAATCCCAAAATAACCGTAACTTCAAGATGGTCCATAAATACTCGAACTCATACGACCATTCCAAATAAAATCATTTGTAAACCCAAAATTGTACATAAAGGGAATTAAATCCATGTTTGGTCTAAATCTTTCAAATATCCAAGTAATTCTTTTTTATTTAATTAAATCCCCTTTTTGGTGACTAAAACACCCATTCACACTTAGTGACCATTTATAAAACTTTGATATCTCAAATATGTTAAAATACCCAATTATCCATGAAACTCATCAAATATGAAGAGTGCACATAAAATAGGTTCAAAATCCCAAAACATTTATATTTTGACATATATATATAGTTTTGTTAAGCAACTAGAACTCACCTTGCTAGATTTAGACTAAATCTAGGTTTTGCCCATAAACTTGAGTTCCTTAGATGAGATTTTGAATCCTTCCATTAGCTCCAAGTTTTCCACCACAATCCTTAGCTACAATCATTTCTAAGTTATACCAAGTTCCAACAAATGGAAAAAGAAATGAGAACCACAAAACCCTAATTTCTTATGTGAAGGAAAAGAGAAGGTCGCCTTAATCAGAACTTATTTGAAAATTGTGGTGTCTACATGATCACAATTGAAAAAAGCTACCATGAGTACTACTTGGTTGACAAGATCTATGACCATAGCAAAGCTAAGTTGGAAGGGATGTTGAAAGCCAAGCTAGTATGTGCTAAAGGATCAGAAATGGACAGAATTGTGATTAGAAGGACAATTAATCAAATTCTGGGATTGGATCCAAATCTGAGAAATTAAGCTGAAGTGTTGAAAGAATCATGAAGACCCTATGCTGAAGAACTTAACTTCTCATTTTGAAAAGTTAAGTTAGGGGGAGATTGTTGGGTCTGAATGTGCTAAGGATGGATACTACTGCTACTTGAAAGGTATTACCACTGCAAGATGAAATATTACTACTGCTAGTAGAATTAATACTGCTTGAAGAGTTAGTGCTGCTACTTGAATAGTTAATACTGCTTGGAGATTTAGTAATGCTAGTAGTTAGTACTGCTTGAAGATTACCACTACAAGTGAAGAGTTAATACTGCAAGAATGATTAATACTGCTGAGGATGCTAATGTTGCTGAATAAGGATGAAGTTAATGTTGTTTATGAAGATAATGTCTTGAAGAGAAAGACTAGGAGCTGGAGATAATGATGAAGATAATTATGGTATTGATGCTGAAGATCAATCTTATTTTGATAATTATCTTGTAATCAACTTTGTATATATAGTCTAGATGTTTTAGCATATGATATACAAGTTTTAACAGTTTTTGATATACATTTGTTTTAGAGAATTAACCTCAAGATTCATTGTAATCCTTTCTTTAGAGAAGTTTAGAACGTCTGTTGAGCCTGTTCAACAGATTGAGGTTGAGTTTGTAATCATTAAGTTAATCAATATAACTTGTGATATGCATTCAAGTATTGTTTCATTGATTGAGTGTTAAAGTGTTTTTTCCGCAACTTCTTTAACATTGTTTCTGAGTGTTATTTAAATTCTTCATTAGAATTTTTCGATCTTGTCAGATTTTGATAATTTATTCCCCATATGGGATGTTAATACACTTTTGGTATTTTGATTTTACAAATTAGTTGAAAATTACATATGGTTGAGTTGTTGGGCACATTTCGGGTGTCACTGCTTATTTGGAAATGTTTTCTTGAAGTTATGATGTCTTTTGAGATTTTGCCTAACCTTCAAATCAAGGATAAATTTATTCACACCTTTTGGAGTATAAGTGGTATAAACATTGTATATTTATGTTTTATTGGTTTATATCGACTGTTATTGAATAGTCAATTGAGTTGTTGAGCTTTTGGTCGTTTTTGACTAAGATGAGTCTGGTGCGAAATTTGTCCAGTTTAATTTGTTCTATGTTGAGCTTTTGGAGTTATATGTAGTTATGGCATATTGATTTGAAGGATTACATGCTTTGAGTATGTTGGTTATTCATTTAAGGTAATATATTTTAGACTGTAATACAATGGATCCATAGGCATAGGAGTCAATTTGAGTGTGATGAACATTCCAGTGCTAGGTTAAGTTAAACCTAGATTCCAAACCAAGCTCTAGCTTCCCAATGGTAAGGATTTGGGATCTCCAAGCAAAATCTTTCTAAGAGAACTCTTCAATACCACAAAGCAATCTAGAAGATACCAAATATTAATGTAAACTCTCAATATACCAAGATCCTCAAAATATTACATTCCCCAAGTACTAGTAACTTTTCTTCCAAAATGTGACTATTTTACATAAGACTCTTCCTAAGATGAACAAAATAAAATGTACTTGATTCATAAGATTCAATCTCCAAAATAACATTTTTGTACTTACAACACCCTTTTATAACATATTCTAAAAGATAAAACATTTACTAGCAAAAAGGGTAAAAACCCCCAAATCTCCCAAAAATCCCTAAATTGGTCAAAATCCATGGATGTGTAAAATACACCAAGAGAGATGTTCTAGGATACTAAAACGAAGCTTTTTGACATGAATAAAAGATTAGAAATGGTTGGGATAACTTATAAATGGGTTTTTAAGAAAACCCCAAAATATGATCAACAATGATGAGGAGATGATGAAGATGTTGAGCTTTCACCCACAAGGGTTGAATATCTAGATACCAATCTTCTAAATGCACTTGAAGATTTTGATTTGGTGAAATAAATGGGTTTGGACCGATTTGGAAGAGAGGGGAGAAGGGTTGGTGAAAAAACAAATGAAGAAAAAGGAGGAAAAATCGGATTTAAAGGGCTGCAACTTTCTGCCCACTTTTTGCCCAAATATCGCGGGCACAAGCAAATGGCTAAGTGGGTGCGATCAACGGTTGCGCGGGCGCGAGCAAATGGCTGCGCAGGCACGAGCAGTGAAATTTTCGACCAAAGATTGATTTTTTTTCCAAAAGCGATATCCAACCAAACCAACACTCCTAATACTTCCAAAAGACCAATTTAAGGTTAAATTACCTATTAACCTCGAAATTATACTTACCTGAAATATCCGAGTGTTACAGACAATTCACTAGATTTCATATTAGATTTACAGAAATACAACGCATTATCCGTGAAAGTGATACTAATTGTATAAATGAGATGCGAATGGACAGATATGCTTTTGCAATTTTGTATAAGATGCTAAAAACTCGTGGTGGGTTATTAGATGAGGGTAATGTAACCATTGAGAAACAAGTTTCTATATTTGTAAACATATTAGCATGCTATACCAAACATAGATGTATTCAAGTTAGATTCTATAGGTCAAGGGAAAGAATAAGTCGGTATGTTCATCGAGTTCTATGTGCTCTATTGCGTTTGGAAGACGTGTTGTTCATCAAACCAACTCCAGTAACAGATGATTGTGTGGACTCAAGGTGGAAATGCTTTAAGGTAATCATTGTAACACTATCATTATACATTACATACTACATTTATTATTTAGCTAAAAACATTATATTTTATGTTTATAGGTTTCCAGGAGCAATAAATGGAACATATATTGAAGTCACTGTACCCGAGTCTAATAAACCAAGGTTTTGAACAAGAAAGGGACATATTGCAACAAATGTATTAGGTGTATGCATTTGTGACGTGAACCTTGTCTACGTCTTATCTGGTTGGATGGTTCATCAACCGATTCTAAAGTTTTACGAGATGCAATACTAGTCAATACCTACAAATGATATTAAAAAAATATTGAAACAACTAAAGATATTTCCTTAGTTACAACTGTTTGGGTAAAATTTCACAAGTCACGACCGACGCAAGAAACTAAATGTCTTCAATCTTAAGACCATTCTTGTATTAAAATAAGGTCCTGAAGACCACACACATCGACGACCCTGGTCGTCACTTATGATAATGGTCGTAAGTTTCCTTACGACCACGACCAAGAAATCTCTCGACAGTCAAATACCTTATGATCTCAGTAACGTAACCAACGATCATGACTCATTTATTATCAAACGAACGTTCTCTTTTATGACTCATCATTGCAGGTTCAATGTGCATTTATGGACAAACGGTCATAACGGACAAACGACATCAAGATCAATCAGTATCCAGACCGTTGGAACATTCAATGTGCATTTATGGCGACCAAAGTTATATATTCCCACTCGAAGACATACTCTTGACACAGGGAATAACCTGAACTCATCTGAAACACTCAAAACTCAAGAACATTTAACTTACTTTCTCTCAAGCAAGAACTCTTGACAAAGTGCTCCACTTCACGACCGATTACATAGTCTTACGACTTGTTTGTATTTCATTTGTTATATTGTCATTTGTATTCCCGATCACTCCTTCTAAAGGACAACATCCATGATTGACGTTCATAGTGCACTTGACGATCTCTGCTATCGTCCACAATTTTTACCCTCGACGGGGTTTTTCGCGTCACCAAATTCCTTGTGTCTTGCTATTATTTATTTTGGTCGTACGATTTGTCGCTTGATCCTAACTTTAGTTGTTAAAAGCTCCACACCGACCTTAAGTCATCTTTAGGACGATTTTTTGAATTAACAACAACTAATACTTTTTATCATTATTAGGTAATTATTATTTAGCTATGATGCAAGATATATCAACGCTGAAGGTTCTTTTGGCACCATATAGAGGTACTAGATATCATTTACGGGAATGGGAAAACATTGGTCGTGAATATGGAAAAATGTTTCAACATGAAGCACTCACAAGCTAGGGATATTATTGAAAGGTGTTTCGGTATCTTGAAGAAACGTTGGGCTATATTACGAAGTCCTTCTTTCTATCCAATAAGATATCAAGACCGAATGATCATAGCATGTGCATTGTTACATAATTTTATCAGGATGTACATGGCTCTTGATCCCGAGGAAAACACGACAATAACACTTGAAGATATGCCTATAGGGGAAGATCAACCAATTAATTTTTAATCCCTTGATGTTGTTGAAGCAAGTAACGAATGGACTCAATAGAGAGATGATTTAGCCCAAGAGATGTTTGACTATTGGATGTCAAATAGAGTTTGAGAGATTTAAAACTATTTTATTGTTGTTGGCTTTTAAGAATTTCATAATTACTTTTATTATTGTTATTTTGCATGGACTTATTGGATATATTGATTTTTTTTGTTATTGTTGAATTTATGTTATTGTCGTTGTTGATATGTCTAATGCAGAAAATAAGTCATGGCAGATAGACGCAATTGGGATAATGGAGAAGAATAAGTTTTGATTTCCATTCTCCAAGCGACCATACGTGCCTAAGACATGGTGATGCGGGAATCGAGATAAGGCATTTCGGTTTGAAAAATCTGCCGATTATGTGGTGTTGTGCCTTGCAACACCATTTAGGTGGGAAGCTCGTTGATCCTTATTCAAAGCACCTTGGTTGCCCAAGCCCGACTAGCGACCATACGTGCCTAGGACACGGTGATGCGGGTATCGATACAAAGCATGTTGGTAGAAGAATCTGTCGATTATATGGTGTTGTATGCCTTGCAACACCATTTAGGTGGGAAGCTCGTTGATCCTTGTTCGAAGCACCTTGGTTGCCCAAGCCCGACTAGCGACCATACGTGCCTAGGACATGGTGATACGTGTATCGAGACAAGGCATGTCGGTTTGAAGAATTTGTCGATTACGTGGTGTTGTGTGCCTTACAACACCATTTAGGTGGGAAGCTCGTTGATCCTTGTTCGAAGCACCTTGGTTGCCCAAGCCCGGCTAGCGACCATACGTGCCTAGGACATGGTGATGCGAGTATTGTTGACGGTGGTGGTAGATGTCACAATGAGAGCTTTAGGTTTGGTACATATGAACATGTTGTTTCGAAGATACGGGAAAAGATTATAGGTATTAAATGCAAAGCATCTGTAGAACAAAATAAAACGATTGAAAGATAAATATGCTGCTGCATATGACATGTTCAACACGAGTGGGTTTGGCTGGGACGAGGCTAGACAATGTGTAACAATTGATTCGCCTGAGGTTTTGGAAGAATATTTAAAGGTTAAGTGTTTATAATCTTTTTTATGTTTATATATAGAATTGTTCATTACTTCTTTATATACATGACCAATTAATTATGTTTGTTGTGCTAGAAACATCCAAAGAAAAACTACACTGCGAATAAACCGTTCCCTACGTATGAACAATTGACAATTGTTTTTAGGAAAGACCAAGTTACTGGATCTATGGCTGAATCTGCAGCTGATGCATTGGAGAATATAAATATGGAAAATGAAGATGGTGCTGAAACAAAAGGTTTCTATATTCCTTTATTCAACCCTTCTAATGTTGCACCGACTTCCTCCGCTCCAAATGGAGGTGAAACATCATTGAGAAGGAAAAAGGGAAATGTTGTTGCAGCTGATGATATGACAAAGCTAATAGAAAAGGGGCTTCGCTTCTGTGTCCGATGAAATGCATCAGTTGGTTAAGATTATTACATCTTCTTCACCTAAACTGGAGAGTTTGGATAGTTTGCCTAACGAGTTGAAGGACATGGGTCTTAACTATGCAAGTTGTACGTGTTAGCATGTATTTTGGAAATAACCCGACTCAATTGCGAATTTGGAAAGACTTGGATAGATCTTTCAAACCGGAATTTGTGAAGGCGATATTTGAAGAAGACAAGTGAAGTTTTTTTAATGTGATCATTTCAAAACAATTCGTCTTGCTTATTATTTTTGTTTATGAACTTCTAAGTAATGAGTTGGTTATTTTGGTTTGTGAATGTCATGTCAGTATTCGTAAATTTCTAAACAATTTTGTTTGTTGATTATTTTGGTTTTGAGGTGATGTTGGAATTTGTAAATTTCTAAAGAGTTTGTGGTTATAATAATTTGGTAAATATTATTTATAATATTGAATGATGTATAAATTATATATTTTTATATATACTAGTGTTGGGTCCGTTTATTGCATGGGAGGATAAATTTTTTGTTGGAATATTGAACCGAGTTAAAATGAAACGTAATTTCTCTGTTAACAGCTAATGAAATACAATGTGAAAAACGAATGTATTTTCATAAGTGGTTAACTTGCATATATTCTTAATCGTTTGTTGTTATGAGTTTGTGCAATAATATTGGTAATAGTTTTGTATTATATTATTTAAAACTCAAACGACATGTCTCACAACATATCACTATTATTGAAATAATTATAAATATGAACATACGTTTTTACAGATTTTGCAATTTTTCTGAAACCTCCTCGACAACACTTGACAATCATTTTGAACGTATAAATCTGTAGATTAATTAACAACATTCAACCCACATCAAACATGACAAAGAAAATAAATGATTTATATCTTTTGTAACCGACAACTCAACTGGTATAGTTCAAATTCACTCAGTACCACTTGAAAATTTATCTGACTATTGACTTCAAGACCTCATAGTATTAGTCGATAAAAATAAAGATATGTATATATCTTATTCCCCTACTTCGAAAAATATGATTGTGGGTTTTGAAAAATATAAACAAATCCTCAGTAAATAAAATAAAATATAAAAAAGTAGTTTTTCAAATGAAATAAAAATATAGTGGAATACATTTTGTTCAGTTGCATGTTCCGCCATCGACACCCGACCGTTCGTCTTCTTCTTGTACTCGGATGATACATAGAGAAGCTATATATATTTATAGTGAATGTAGAGAATATTTTAAAATCTTTTATTTTCATTTTCGATTTTACATTTAAATGTAAATATATTAAAAATATGGAAGAATATTTTTATATCTATATCGTTTCTATTTTATTTTATTTGCACTTGGTTAATTTGGAAAGTATTGCGGAATATTTTTATTTTAAAGAATAAGATAATTTATTAAGGTATCTCGTTAGTTTTTATTTTTAATTCATATTAACCTTCTTTTTTCTTCTTTTAATGCTCGTGAAAAAAAATACGTGTAGATTTTATATTAGCAAAAAAAATACGTGTCGATTTTATATTATGCTAATATAAAATACGTGTAGATTTTATAAAATAAAATATATTTTATATTAGCAAAAAAATACGGAAGAAAAAAAAGTTTATATTACATCTCATTATGTAAAAAGATTTTATAAAATAAAATATGGAAAAAGATTTTATAAAATAAAATATGGAAAAATCATTATGAGATGTAATATAAAAAAATACGGAAGAAAAAAGATTTTATATTACATCTCATTAATATAGATTTAAATGTAAAATCTACATTTAAAATAGATTATGCTAATATAAAATCTATTTTATAAAATCCTCCACCAAAAAAACAAATATTATTTATATTAATAAATGAGTATTCATTCCACAAATAGATGATTATGTGAGATACTGTGCTTGAAAAGGTTGTACGAAAGCATTAAGAAATTGTAAATTAAGTAATTGACTTTAATTAATTGTAATTTGTGCTTAAAATATTGTAATTAAGAGTTTTTTATGCCGTTTTTATAATACAGTATAGATATGCACACAAAATATTATGTAAAAACAACATAATAAAATTATTTATTTGACATGTCTTGTTATAATTTTTATAAATTAAAAAATAACAAATAAAATTTTAGGAACAATCTTGTCATTTTGACATTTTTATTCGATCCTGTTGAGTTTTACAAACATTATATTAGACAACTTATTCAATTTTATTCTGTCAGAGTCAATATCATCATTTTGACAGTTTTGTCTTGTTCTATCCAGTGTTACCAAACACTATACTAGACTACTTGTCCAGTCCAGTCAGTCATGTCCTGTCATGCCCACGTACCAAACGCACCCTTATAGCAGTGTCTTTTAAATAGTTGTTGATGTATGATTCCTTGATCGTTAAACTTGGAGCTCTTATCGAGCGTTATGTGACTTCATCAGGGTTAGACTAGTTCAACGATCACATGTTGCATATATTAGTTACATGTTCCATATGCAAGTCTGAGTAAGGGTATATGGTCTTAGTGGGTGGAGTTATGCTGAGACGCTTTTGTAAGATAGTATTGGCAAGTCGATGGTTCTATGGACATCAGATGTGTCGGAATACGGAAGTCATATACACAACGGAAAATAATTGTATTCCTCCAAGAATCTATATAAAACGGGGTAGGATGAGTGTTTCAAAATTTTACCAAAACAAACCGCAACCATTTGACGTTGTTTTTGAATCTAAGCTAACAAATACAACTTGTTGTCTACGCGGTATCCATGTAAATGATTTGAATTAGTTGAGGTCCCAAGCCAAGAGAAGAGACACTCTTTTTCCCGAATGTAGATAGTGGATTGAATCAGCTGATGAATCAACCCATCTTTTCATGTTTCTTCTGAAGCTCAGTTCCTCGGCTATTAGCGTCAGACATAAGACATCTGAAGCATCCTCATCATGCTTTTGAAAGAAACCCTTTCAGTTATAGGAGCATTAGAAGCAGGCTCTTTAGGGAGTTGTTGGTTTAGGACATGTAACTTCTTTTTTCCTTTGAGGATAATCCTCAAGTTTCGATACCAATTGATGAAATTTGTCCCATTAAAATTTTCGTCTAAAAGTTTCATTTATAAATTGAATTCTAAAACCCCCTGGAGGTATGAGAAATCATGGGGTCTTGTAACGTGTTTAATGTTGGAATAACTTCGTTCCATTTCAGTCTACTTGGGACATGTTACAATGTGTGTCTAGGAGTGCTAGTATGAATGAAATGGTTATTAATTGACCTCGTAGGTTTCATATGCTATATAGGTCTTCACCATCTGTAGAGTGCACAATTCAGATCAGTTTCAATAGCAAGCACTTGAGGTCGGTTTCATGCGGTATAAATGTGATGTATGCATATGTATAAAACAATATGTTTAGCAAGTAATTTCCCATGTTATATGTTCTTAATAAAGGAGCTATACGTGTTACATGTTTTGTTATATTAGTATTACATATATTCGGTTTATAAATGAGAATATATGCATGTTATGTGTTTTAATGGTTTTAAATCATTTAACATTGTATAAGGAATAGTTATTTATGTTATGCATGAAATGGTTTTTTAGTATGAGTGGTTTCACAACCAAAATGCCGGTAATTATTAGCAGACAAATGTGCACCGCTAGGATCATAACGATAAGGGTTGGGTAGCTTCTGACCGGATAAAAAAAAACATAACGATGAACCATGATACACAAGAGAGATTTTGAAACATGTTTACAAGTTTTTCCAAATCCTTTACCAACTACTTGCATTGCAATGATCATATTGAACTCGTTTTTTTATCTGAGTCATTCATTTGAGAACCGCATGAACTATGGCTGGGTCGTCTCAGGGCGAGCATTTGGCAAGCTAGCCTTTCTCTTTCTCCAGTTCTTCTTAAAAATTTAGAAGATGGCTTGTTAGGACTGAAAGTCCTAGTGCATGGAAAGTTATATAAAGTATTTTATTTATTTGTTTATTAAAAGCGTTGTAAAAGCCTTTATATTTAATATTGGGCTTTGTTTGTTAATGGGCCTTAGTTTGGTTTGTTGGGCCTTCGGCCTGTAGGCTTTTAGGCCTTAGTATTTAAAGTGTGTTTTCTAATAATTAGGGTTAGAAGTTGAGAGATAATATTGTGCGCCTAATAGAATAGAGAGAGTTTGTTTTTCAATCCTATGTTTGTAACTCTCTCAATCTTTCAATACAACTAATCCTTTCAATTAATCATTGTTACTTGAGCAATATGGGATTCACAACTAGTATCAGAGCAAAGAGATGAAGATTTGATTCGAAAAAGGTAAAATTTTTTCTCTTCTCTGTGTCGATCGACTTCTCAATTGATTTCTGGGTTTCTTGATTTTTGCTAAATCTTTGAGTCTAGTTGCTCCAAATCTCTTTAGTTTAGTTAGATTAAGTGATTGGTAAAGTCTCATCTTCTGATTCGGAGTATTTATCTTGAATTTTGGGTTTTTATAGATCTAAATCTCAAGTCTGTGTTCTTGATTTTTTTTTTGTTGAAAATCCGTGTTTTGGTTGAAAATCAAGAGAAAAAGTGTATTAGATTTCTGAATTTAATCGATTAAAATTGCTAAAGTTAATTAGTTTTCGATTAAAAGATTTTGAGGTTTGTGTTTGGGGTCGATTGCAATCACAGCGTCGCTAAACCCTCTCAAAACCCTACCAGGGTCTCACGAAGCCCTCTCCTCCCAAGCCCTCTCCTCGCGAAGCCCTCTCCTCGGCCAAACCTAAATCTTTAACCTCAAACCCTCTCCTCTCTAAATATCTCGAACCCCTCTCCTCTCTCAATATCTCTCAACCCCTCTGCATTTTTTTCCCGAAACCCTCTTCACTCTAAATATCTCGAACCCCTCTCCTCTTTCACGCCTCACCCGAACCCTCCTCCTCTCTAAATCTCTCAACCCCCCCTTCTTACCTTTTATCCAGAAACCCTCTTCACTCTAAATAACTCAAACCCAAGTCCGCTCCTTCACACCCGCATTTAACCCCAAACCCAAGTCCACTTCCTTCACTCGAAACATGTCTGCTCCAAGTCTTGCTCAGTAGTTTAATTTTAAATTTTAATTTTTGTATATTTATTAGTTAAGTTTTTGAGTTTCTCTTTTGTTATTCATTCCTCTACACCTTTTTTTAATCAAATCGCGATCGTCTTACGATCATTTTGTTCAAGTAACAATGTCTTATTCTACTTATCAACAAGAAATTTATGATCTCAAATCCAAGATTGTAGTTCTTGAAGCCAGATTGGATAACAATTATAACGTGCTTGTGCAAGTTAATAGTGAAAATACTGATAATCTGAGTTGGGCACAAAGCTTAAAAAGAGAAAAAGAAAAACTTGTTGAAAAAAATGATGTTTTGAAGAAGCAATTTTCAGAACTCTCGAAAAAGTTTGAAAAATCAGAGAACCAGAACGAGTTGATTGAGAATCTGAAAGAAGCGAATATGAAGAAAAGTGATCTAACAAGTGTTGAAGCTTCAAAGAAAATAACTGAACTTGAACGAAAAGTTGCAGATTTTGAAGCCCGAGAAGAGAAGACTTTGGAACTTGAAGAGAAACGGAAAGCTATAGAGAGCGAAAACCTTGATCTGAAGAAAAGACTTGCTGTTTTTGAAAAAGAAAAGGTTGATTTTTCAAATGAAAGAAAGATTCTTGATCTTTCAAAGAAAGTTTTTGACGAAAAAAGGTTTTTGAGCTTCAAAATGTTAAACTTTCAAAACAGATTTCTGATTTTGAAAAGATTTTGATAATTGAGCGAAATAATTTTGAAATAGAAACAAAATATTTTGAGAATAAAAGGAAAGAGCTTGAAAAGAAAATTGTTGTTTTCAAAGAAATATCTGATAAACACAACAACATTGAAAAAGACTTTGAAAGTGAGAGGAAGTTTTTCGAAACAGAAATTTGTAAGCTTTCACAAAAATTGTCTGAATTAACGACAGAGATCTTGAAAGAACAGAAGGTAAAATCCGATTTACAAAAACAATTTGATTCAATTCTCGAAGAAAGAAATGGTTTATCCGTAAAAGTCAAGAAACTTGAAGAACTCAATTTCAAAGTCGATTTATCTGAACAAGTCAGTCCCGATACTGTTGTTAAGTCTCCTTAATTTTCAAGTTCAACTTCCACAACTATTTTATCGAAGAGTTGTGTCAAATCAAATGAATTTTCAAAAGATCAGATTCGCCCTTCAAATCTTTTCTATAATTCTTTTGTTGATAATACAGATAATCAAGTGTTTCGAAAAGTGAAAATGCTTTGGAAAAAGAAATCAACTACAGAAGACAGTGGTGGAAACACATCATACAAATCTCCTGTAGTTGATTCAAAGTCACCGACTCATGTCTATTCCACAACTAAGTTGATCAGTCTAAATCGATCAAATATATGTTGCACTTATTGTGGAAATAGTGACTTTGTGGATTCCAGGTATGTCAATAGCTGGTATGGTACTTATAGTATCCCCAATCCTCATTTTCATAGCTTCAATGCTAAGGCATCTAACCGTCAAGGATCCATCAAAGCATGGATACCAAAACCAAAATCTGTCTAATCTGTTTTGCAGGAATGTCATGTGGGATTTAATTCAGATTATTCACGTCACATGACTACAATCAAGTGTTATGCCATCTTTTGAGGGGGAGTACCAGGGTTTTTTTTCTTTAAACTTTCGACTTCTGAACACTTTAGTTCAAGACTCGTTCTTAAACGTTTTCGACTTCTGATTCTCTTAAATCAGAAACTTTTCTTCAAATGTTTTATCTTGGTGAGCTAAATGAGTGTTTAGGCTTATAATGTTTCTATGGTCAATCCAGAACCGGAAGGACCTACCCAAGAAACACATCCAATTCATAGATATCAGTGAGGGGTCTAGCTTGATAGATGAGTTCGGAGTAGAAAGAATATGGTGAGGATGTGACAGGACTTAAAAGAATTATTGGTCCTTACCAAACCGAGTCAGTTATTCGGGTTACCACATAATCTATTCATTCTCGTTCTTTGGAGATGGATATTGAAACAGACATGGACCCAGTGTCGATAACTCGTGTCACCCCACCTAGCAACTCAAGTATCTCACAAAAGATACTTGTTTCATATATTCACGGAGATTTAGCACATAATTTGTCTATTCCTCACTCGGAGGTCTTAGATATTGAAAAAGGAAGACATCAACTCCGATCTCTGAACTTCATATTCATCTCAGTGTGTCTATTGTTTTATGAACATGCGTCCCAGGTTGAATCAATCTTTGAGCCTAACAGATACATATTTATATTTCTTTCACACACGCACGGATCTTTGTGATTCCAATCGCATATATGTGTGATATAGCCGGAACAGTTTGAGAAGTAATTTTTAGTATTTTACTTCAGTGATAACTGGAAGTCCTATAAGAGATACCCCCTTGCCAACTCTGAAAATAGGCCACACAATTATTTTTAATTGTTGTGATAACGGTTACTAATGTGTTTCTGTGTTAGTTGATTACCCCATCTTGGTTACTAAATGTTTTATCTTATCTGTTGCTACTCATCCGGTTAGTCTTTGAACATACATGATGCTCAGGATTCTCCTAGTCATCATGAGGGGGAGAATGCAATAACAAAGACACAAGTTTCAAAGACAGATTATCATGTTGAGGGGGAGTGAGCAAAAACGGAGGGGGAGCAACATTATCCTTCTTTCTTAAATCTGAGGTTGAAAAGCCATGGATTTCAAGATTGCATTGGTTCTTTTATCCTTTATCAAGTGGTGTTTGCTACAAGTTGATTCCTCCCACGAGCATATTGGTTCTACAAGTTCTTAAGCTGAAAGTCAATTCAACTCGCGATTCGACGACAGATTCTTTGCTTTTAAACTGAAGATGCACTGTGGAATGTCACGTAACTCGCACATTATCTTTCTTGTGTGCTGATCTGATGTATTGAGTTTCTACAGTTGAAAGCTGCTCAATAGTGCATTCAGTCGAGGCTATTGTTTATTGAATCTGGTTACAAAGTTGAAACTATGAAGACCATGAGCTTTATTCAAGGGGGAGTTTGGAATGACATGAAGATAAGCAACACCAAAGTATTTCAGAGATTCAAGAGAAAGAAAAGATCAAGATCTGAAGATTTCAAAGAGATAAATCATTTATACAACTTTAGGGGGAGATTGTTAGGACTGAAATTCCTAGTGCGTGGAAAGTTATATAAAGTATTTTGTTTATTAAAAGCATTGTAAAAACCTTAATATTTAATATTGGGTTTTGTTTGTTAATTGGGCCTTAGTTTGGTTTGTTGGGCCTTCGGCCTGTAGGGTTTTAGGCCTGAGTATTTAAAGTGTGTTTTCTAATCATTAGGGTTAGAAGTTGAGAGATAATATTATGCGCCTAATAGAATAGAGAGAGTTTGTTTTTCAATCCTATGTTTGTAACTCTCTCAATCATTCAATACATTTAATCCTTTCAATTATTCATTGTTACTTGAGCAATCTGGGATTCACATGGCTTTTGAAGGACGTCCTCAACAATCCTATACTCTCCTTCCTGAGACTTCTTCATTGCGGCTAATGTCTTCTCGACCCTCTCCTCAACTTCTTACGATTCTATTCGATTATCAAAAATGGCAATCTGGGGTCTGTCTCACATTGTGAAGGCTCCTTGAAACTAGAAACTTCTAATGTTCAATTTCACACCGGGAAAGTTCTCCTGCTATCAACCAAATTTTAGTTAAAGAAGATAAAGCAATATGTGCCAACATAGAGCAACTAGGCTCTAAGGGTTGTTGTAAACCAAACTAAACAAGCCCAACATATCCCACCATGAGGTGGCACTCCAACAAAATTAGGCTTATAGGATACCAAACATGTTTCAAGTGTCCTAACAAACTACTTCATAGGACTAAACAATTATGCGTCCCATGTAAAAGCGTTACAATAAGTTTAGACGTTTTTGGGTGTCTTAGCAAGTTTTTTAGGACAATTTTAAAAGAAGTGTCATATGGACACATTTTTTTATAGGATACACTTTTTCAAATAACGTCGTATAAAAAAGAATAGCTGAAAAGTGCCATAAAAACTAGTTAAAACGTCCAATAAACTTCTGGTAATACTTTTACATAAGGCTTACAATTATTTGATCCTATGAGAAAGTCTACTAGGACAGTTGGACATTTTTGGCGTCCTATAAAACCAATTTTATTGTAGTCTGGGATCTGAGGAGGGTAAGATGTACGCAGACTTGACCTTTACCCCAAAGAGTAAAGCGGCTATTTCTGTGAAGACTCCGGCTCAAGGGTCACCGTATTATCTAAAAAACAAAGTTACAGACGAGGTACCTGTAGTGCCCGCTGATGTATCTTCAGCTTATCATATATCTTCATGAGAATTGCCTTCCTTAAGCTGCCAACAGTAAACAGATTAGTGGAAGAAAACGTTTTCTAATCAAGTCGAGGACTTTTGGGACCGTCTTAAAGTACAGAATAGAAGAATACCTTTTCTACAGCAGATTGAACATGATGCAACAGAGCTTTTGCACTTGGTTTAGTTGATCCTCGCAGTATAAGAGCACAAATACGAAGTATTTTCTGAATTTTATCACCAGAGTGAATAGATTCACAGCTCTGGAGAAGATTGCTGACGTGTGGGATCATATCCGTTCTTGCATCACAGCGGCGGCAGTAATACTCCGCATCAAGACCAATGGTTCCTCCAATGGTCCCAGCCATGTAAGAACGGATGGCACATTCTATGTGGCATATGTGCCCACAAATAAACCCACCATTGACCCTGGCTTCACATCTGATGATGCTTTTATTATCGCCATTTGCTGAATCAATTCTAACACAGCAAAGAATACAGCAACAGTCGCGGCAAAAAATAGGCTCGTCACAGCATATATCGCAGACCATTGCCTCCGAATGAGAAGGATCACTTTCTTTAAGTAGACTGGAGCACATTATATTTCCAGCCTTGCAGCCTGCAGGATCAAAATTCGGATTGCAATTTGGATGTACCGAGACAATTTCTTTGTTTCCTGCATGATTTTGGTCAGGGAAAAAACGGGTATTGTTATTATATACAATTAGAACTCCTGAAGAGTATAAATAATTCTTATAGTATCTTGCAACACTAGATAGGTTTCGGGAGCCAATAGATTATTGAACATAATTTCTTTCTAAAAATAGGAACTGCTTAGTTCCATCGGAGAGGGTTTTTTTATTTATTTATCATTCCATCATGAAACAAGATGAAAAATCACAATATAACCCCATTTTATTTCTATAACCTTCAATAACAAAATTTAGGACTTCAATTAATAATATTTTTTTTCCAAAAATAACTAGAGATGATAGGTAATAAAATACTTGTCAACTAGTTCTTATATACATCCTAAAATACTTGTCACAGATCCATGTATGTCATCATGATGCTATACTTCACATATTGAGGTTCCTTACAAGAGCACAAAGGAAAGGTCTTCTATGCCCTGATCACAGAAATATACGAAGTATGGGATATTCAGATGCAAGTCATAAAAAAGGGCCTTATAATAGGCGATCTACGAGTACCGGATTAGATACTATATTCTCTTGAGTATAATATTTATATCCTCAAGAGAGATGATGTGGTTGCACTATGACAAAAATATTGACCAATCGGCTCAAACTATTAGTATGTAAACTTGGGTACGAGTGATACGAGGGTAAGGGACATATCAATAGGGCTGATGGAAACATATTGCAATGGTGAAGCAGCCATGCATATATCCAAGAGCCAAACTTTCTATAAGCAAATAAAATATATCAAAGTTGACCATCATGACCTTCATGAAATGGCGGCAGGAACTTTTCACAAACTTCCAACTATTGAAAAGGTTTGGGTTCGCTTCAGACATCAACTTGCAGTTATATTGACAAAACCACCATGAGGATCTCACATCGACCCTTTATGCGACAACTTAGATGTGTTTGATATAGATGCTCCAACTTGAAGAGTCTTCAAGTTATGAGGTTACAAGGTTAATTATGTCATTATTCTCCTAGGCTTTCCGCTTTGTAATCTCAACCCATGGCCCACGTATGTGGTCACATATATGACGTTTCATACAATGAAAAATACACCTTTTGAGAACTCCACATGCCATGTATGAAAATAAAAAATATTGCACGAATCTTCTTGTGTCTATACAGCTCAAGCTAGCTTACATGTAACTGATTCATCCAATGATCCCAACATTGCAGGATTTGTTAATATCTTAATAAATAAGCCAGAATAACAATGTGTCATGTATCCACCTTAGGCCCAATCCCATCCATACTTGCTATTCTAGAAGGGTATTTTGGGTAGTTACTTGCATAAATCTAGCATAAAAAAAAGGGGTGTGGAGAGGAGTAGTGGTATGCAGAAAATTAGTGAGTACTTTTGGGAGAGTTCTAGCACTCTCGAATTGCTAGAGGTTTTGGTACTGTCTGTATTGTCTTTCATTTTCCGTTCATTTACTTTGATTAAATCCAATTTGGCCAAGCACTTCCTCTCTATTACTGTGTTTGCTTCACTTTGTTAAGCGGGTGCATAACAGAATGTGTGATACAAGAATACAAGTGTGTACATTATACACATGTGTGAGTGTGTATGTCACATTAAATAAGTCTGTTAAGTTTAAATACCAACCGAATAAAAGAAATAAATCATCTTTGTAGTTTAGACAATAAACCATTTAAAAATAAGCATATACTTAATTTAAGCATTACATAGTGGTTTAAACCATCAAGGAAAAAAGAATTCGGTATCTTATGGCGTACATCAAAGAAATGGCACCTCTTGCGCTTTGGTATCTAAGCAATAGTATACTTCACCAAGTACGTTAATCAAATGCAGACTGTGGAGTAGTGTTTTGTATTCAAGGTACATATTTGGTTCATCGTTCGGATGCATGATATGCATAGTAGTGGTACGTGGATGGTGAGCGGTACTCTTATTAGGAAATTTATATTGCATAGCATGATATGCAGTAGTTAGTGGTACGTGGTTGGTGAGCGGTAGTCTTATCAGGTAATTTATATTGGTACACCATATGCACTTGCAGAAATATTTTACTAGAGTGCGTTTAATGCTTTCATGTGTATACATTAATTTAATATGGAAATTATAAAAGATAACGAATCTTCATAAATACCTGTATAGACGTAAACTGATTGCTTTATATTTACCGGCATATTACTCCAGTAAATACACATTTTCTCAAGCAGATTTGAAAGCCTATGAATGTATTATTATTTATTACAAATAGAAATCTTGTTAAGTTCAAATTTAGTCCCTTTTAGAAAAATCCTAATTCAAAGAAGATGCATCTAATACAAGTAAATGAGATTTCATATGTACACTGAAATTTTATGTTTTTTATGCTCAAATTAGATTGAAAATGTTTGTATAACTGCTAATGGGAATGAAAGAACCGGCTTTGTGATTTGCAACGGCAGATGCGAATATGGTAACATTGCTTTGGAGAAGCATTGGTAGACCAAAAAAGATTAAGGCCATTTCATGCACCAAGAAACAAAATCATGTCACCCTATCAAACATAGACGTCTAGTACGTTGCATCTGCTCAAGTTCGTGCAGAGGCAATATGAATGAAACCTTTCTAAATGGCAATGAGATAAGTCTTAACAAAATTCCAATATTATATGAAAAACAAGATCTACTAGTATACGTAAAACATCCTACATTGTCTTCTAGCACATCTCATTTATATAAGACAACATTTCCTTTGTGATCATGTACAATAAGGCAAATTGTAATGGAACGTGTACACACCAAAGAAGACATCACCGACATTTTCACCAAATCACAAATATCCAGAAGAACAAGTTAAACATACATCCATCAAGTCCTAGTTCCTAGGTAAATTATAACAGACGTGTGTATAGAACTTGGTATTTGCGAGTATAATGATCTTCTTAGTCATGACCTATTTATACTTTACCAAACAATAAAGAAAATCAATCTATTTATGCCACATTAATTATCATCATACAGGTTTTTAAGTCCACGTCAATGCAGCCTACTCATCTACACAAGTCACATGTTTAGCATCCATTATCATTGGTGCTTAAATATAATTCACAAGGACTCTACAAACTTAACACATAAGATAACATAACCATTTAATAGAAATAACATTTATGTCAAGTGAGTAGAAACATAGTTTATGAAGGCCGCAAGTCGGAGTTACCTTTAATTTTTTCAGCTGGAATCTTCCAAGTGAAAGAGGAAAAGAAGGCCTTGATATCTGCCGTAGGAAACGCTTCCACCAGGAACCGCTCAACTGATTTCTTACTAGCAAAACCTCCCGACTTATATTTGTCATGAAGACGAGCAGGAAGATAAAGATATCTGTCGAGAAAGTGTCCTGAAAGACTAACTCTCTTCCCCACCTTCCAACCCCACTTATCACCAGGTTCAGGGAAATCCTCTGGAGCATATGGCAAACCATGACCTGAATGGTTACCGGGCACCAGATAAATCTCACTTTCTTTTGTTCCGTTGGTGCTTCCATCACTTTCACGAGGATCGATCTCCATAGCTCCACTTGTTCACTAAAATTTAACTGCATCCAATACCATATTCATACCATCAGTCCTTTTATTAACAAATAGATAACTATACTGTCCATGTATATGTCTATAACTATCACGTGAGACCAAACTGTTTTTGTGAGACCACGTTTTTACACTTGAAACTTCACAGTAATACACTGTGTAGGTACAACCTTCACAGCAAAACACTGCGAAGGTTCGGATTTTTTACCTTCACAGCTGAAGTTTCAAGTATAAAATTGTGGTCTCACGGGTCTCACGAAAATATGCTATATATATATATATATATATATATATATATATATATGTTACATGATGCAAAATATATAAACAGCAAAACCAAATTTGTTAACCAAATGCCCTGTATCTTAACACTTGTCAAGTTGGAGCAACTTGATCTCCTTAATGCATTAACATCCTAATCTTGATACATAGGCTAACAACAATAAATCAATTCATGTAACCAGAAAACTGGAAAATAATCATTTATTTAACTTTCGTATTAAATCAATTCAGAGGTCACATGGAGTGCAATGCATTACAAGCTGCAGTTACCTTGGAAATTATTAAACATATATTCGAATACAAAACGAAGCAAGGGTTTCGCGAGCAACAGCAGAAAGCTCGACAGAAACTCCAAAAGTTCTGAAACTTGACGGATTTCGTAAATCGGGTATCGCGATTGCTGTGGCTTCAACGCAATGGCTTGGTTTAGGGTTCCAGAGAGTTAGGGCTTGAGATGAAAGGTGAGTGGGGTTTCGTGACCGGAGAATTCGCCTCGAGAAGCTCGCCATCAGTGAAGCTCGACACCAGGAAAAAGCGCGACCGACAGATTTCAAAAATCTAAAGGGGGTTCGCGATTATTCAGGTTTTCTAGGGTTTGTGAGGATTGCTAAGGTACAGAGAGTGATCGATCATGGCGACGGTAAGTGGTGGCGACATTCGACAATTTCTTGACGGTGGATGGCGGCGATGTTGAGCTCGTGGATGGCGATGGTGTTTTTTCTCCCTTATTTTCGTTGTTAAAAATTAATAGAAATTTGGAAAATATAATAATTAATATTGTTAGAATATGGGGGTTTTGAAAAATAACCGTATTCATTCAAAAATCCATACGAAATCGGATGAGAATAATCAAGTCATACCTTAATAAACAGCAATTTTTGATGTTATATATGAATCAAAACAATGAATAAAGGCTTGATGTCTCCACGATATCCACAAAGATTCGACTTCTTTTAGAATTGTTAGACTCCAAGTTTGGGAGAAAACGGCCCTAAGACGGCCGTGACAAAAGACGGTCGAGAAAAGAGAGCGAGGTAGGCTAGGGTTTTTTTTTCTCACGTAAAGAATATGGCCACAGTCCTCGTTTATATATAGGTGATAAGTTTCAATCATTTACAACTTTTCACCCTCGTTTTTATATCTAATAAATATTAGATAACTACAATTTGGGCCCTATGGTTTGTTAGAGATCATGAAATTGACCCCTATGGTTCATTTATTACACTGGTGGTCACGGTGGTTTGCATTTTATTACGGATTTCGTCCCTTCTGTTTTTTTTTTCTTATTTTGTTTTATTAATTAGTTTTTGACTTTTTACCACCAACCACCTACACATATCTACCAACCCACCTCAAAACCCCCACCTACCAACACCACCATTCCCACCTCATGAGTCATCACCCATTTATCAACGACCCTCACCCCAACCCACCCACTTTACTCCACCTCTCACGCCCTATTCTACTACCACCCACCTACCCCTACCCCTACCCCTACCCCAACCATCATTACCAACCAATTACGGACACACACCACACCACTCCACTACCCTACCCCCTCCCCCACCTACTAATGCTATCATGTCTACTCATCACCTATCGTCAATTACCCCCACCTACCCACCCAACTTTACTCCCCACCCCACCCCACCCCACCCTACCCTACTACAAATCCCATATCGAACTCTCCTACCACACCAATCACCCACCCACACCTAACCCCAGCCATCACTACTAATCACCTACACATATATACCACCTCATATCCAACCTACCCTACCCCCCCCCCACCTACAAACACCATCGTGTCATCCATCACCTATTATCAACGACCCTCACCCTCCACTCCACCTCCCACATCCATCCTTATCCACCCACCCATCCCACCACATCCACAACCCAACACCGACCCCAAGTCCCCAACCATTACCATCAACCACCTGTGCACAAACACCACCCCCAACCCTACCACCCATCCCCCATCCACCATTACCACACCCACCACCCATTTACACCTACCCCAACCATCACCACCAACCACTTACGTACAACCACATCCCACTTCACTCATCAACACCTAACACCTTACCTACCTACCCCGACCATGTCCACCCATTAGTAACCATCCCACCTACCCCCAACCAACACCCTCACCCCATACCACATGCACATCCACATATAACTATCCACCTTACATATCACTCACACCTAACCTATCCAACCAACCACAATCTTGCCCCTACTCATGTCCACTCCTCACCTATCATCAACCCCCATCCACCCAAAACCACCCCACTCAACCACCCCTACCAACTAACACCATTATATCTACCCATCACCCATTATCAGCTACCCCCACCCACCCCCACTTTACTCCACCAACCATATCCCACTCTGCTACACAACCCCCAACCACCTAGGGCTGTCAATGGGTAAGGGTAAACCCATTACCCGCTATGTGTCGATCATTGGATAAAGATATGAATAAAGAAAAATTTATCCATTTAGCCACTTATCCATTACCCGCTTACCCCAAATTTTAGTGGACAGGATATGGATAAACGATTTTTCATTATCCATTACTCATTACCTGTTACGATGTAATACATATATATATATATATATATGTATGTGTGTGTGTATGTGTGTAATATATTTTATAAAGTTAAATATTAATACATATATATATATATATAGAGAGAGAGAGAGAGAGAAGGAGGATCATGCGAGAAACAAACCAATTTGCAAGAAGGCGGGAATGAATATGTGTCATATAATAAATTAATTACAAAAATACCATAAATGAAAAATAAAAATTAATTTTTGTAATTAGAACAATTACCATTTTGAATTTGACAAATTCTTAAAATTTTCATTATATCTTTTAGATTTATTTGTTTTTTAATTTCAAATAATTCATAATTTTTATTAAGTTTTATATTAAAAAGAATTCTAGATACATTTTTAATAAAAAGAAAATTCACAATTTTGATTAGATACCCCATGTGATATCACTATATGTGATTTTTTTTACATATCACTTATCATATTATCACATGTGATAATTGTAGATATTTAGATAATCATATATGATTATGTATACTTATATTTATAGATCTTTTGGTAATGTAAATATTATCACATGTGATTATATGTCACTTATATTTAGACGAATATTATCATATGTGATATGTACAAAAATTCATATAGTAGATCATATATGATATATAATAGATCATATGTTAAACGAAGCTAATCACATATGATTCAAAACGTAGATCCAAAAAATAGAGAAAAAATGGTGAAAAAGATAATGAATTGATTGTGGATATCATGTGATATTTGATGAAAATTATAATTTTTTTTTATCAAAAGTGTATCTAGAAATAAATTATATAAAACTTGATAAAAAATTATGAATTTATTAAAATTAAAGAATAAATAAATTTAAAAGATATAATGAGATTTTTAAGTAATTATCAAATTCAAAATGGTAATTATCTTTTTTTAAAATTAATTTTCACTTTTTATTTATGGTATTTTTTTAAGTAATTAATTATGTGGTTCATATTCTTTTTTACCTTCTCGCAAATTGACTATCTTCTCGTTTAAACATGCCCCCCCACATATATATATATATATATATATATATATATATATATATATATATATGTATGTATAGAGGGACAATCATTTGAAAACCTTTTAAATAATGCAAACTTACAAACTCATCTACACCATCGGAATTTTTGATCAACGGTTGAGGATTTTTCGTATTTAATTTTTTTTTTTAAAATAGAAAATGGGTAGTTTAGGAATAATTTTAACTATTTAAAATTTAAAATTTATTAATTAATTTAAATTAATCTATTTATGGTTAGAGTATATCCTTAATTATCTCTCCATAATGGTGGAGGTTGCCGGAGTGGGAGGATGTCGTCGGAGCCCGGAAGTGGATGGTGACAGGGGATCGTGTGTGTGTGTGTGTGTGATAGAGAGAGAGGGGGAGAGATAATTAAGGAAGTTGGTTATTTCCTAAAAATACGAAATTTGTAAATGGACAAAAATACCCTTGGGTTGCATAGTTTGCACTAATAAAAAAGTTTCTATTTGAAGGAGCCTCTATATGTATATATAGGAATCTATAACTCATTCCTATATATATACACACATATATATGTGTGTGTGTGTGTATATATATAGGGATGAATTATAGTGACCATATATAGGGTCAGGTTCAGGGGAAAACCTAAAAAAACGAAAAAATGAGGAACACCCTGATAGCTTTTCATCTGGACGGTATGCACTTGTGCATACAAGTGAATTAAGTTGTTTTTTGATTTTTATGCACATGTACATTATGTACTTGTGCATATGCACGTGTGCATGTTACAAATTACTTGTATGCACAAGTGCATAATGTTCAGATCAAGGCTACCAAGGTGTTCTTCAGTTTTCGTTTTTTTGAGGTTTTCCCTTGAAGCTCCTTCTATATATAGGGATGGGTTATAGTGCAAACCATCATATTTATAAAAACCGTACAAACCCATATGAACCGTTGATCTTATTAATCAATGATTAAGATTAATTTGATCTAATTATGTTAACAATGAAATTAATTTTATTTTAAAAATTAGAAAAAAAGGGTAGAGAAGGGCATATTAGTATTTTGACATCAGTTTTCAAATAAGGAAATCTGGTGATTCGAATTCTTTGATATTATTTCCTTAACTATATGATGAAAGACAGTGGTGGAATGAAACTCATGATGCAATGATTATGAAACATATTTGTTGTAATTGATCACATTTTTATGGTGAAACACGGTTGTTTGGTGAAACACAATGAAACACATTCGTATAATGAAACACATCCGTGTAATGAAACACATCCGTGTAATGAAACACAGTTGTGTAATGAAACATAATTGTGCAATGAAACACGGTTGTGTAATGAAACATAATTGTATAATGAAACATAATTGTGCAATGAAACACGGTTGTGTAATGAAACACAATTGTATAATCAAACAAAAAAAAATAGTTTCACTGCCGTTAATAATATTATTTTTTAATTTCATTTTAAAAATAAAATTGTTAAAAATCTTATTTTGTTAAAACCGAATAAAATTGATGAGAATCTAAAAAATATTATTTTTTAATTTCAACTTTTAAAATAAAATCAATAAGAATCTTATTTTTTAAAAACCGTGTAAAATTGTTGAGAATCTAAAATGGAATTGATTTTTAATTTCATTTTTAAAAATAAAATTGTTAAGAATCTCATTTTTTGAAAATCGGATCAATGGTTTGTAATCTAAAAAATGATTTGTATCAAATCATTAATGATTAAAATCTCCTACCAAATATTACAAATTACTATAATTAATAAATTAAAAGTCAATTTACATTAATGCCCTTTTTAATTTATGTTCTTTTTAATTTAAAAAAAATGAAAACAAACGGAATTATTTCATTGGTTGATATAAGTTTATATGATTTGTACAAATAAAGTTGGTTTGCAAAAAGATCACCGACCCTATATATATACATCATTATATTAAGTTAATTATTAATAATTTTTACAATGTTGTCGTATATTAATGTGTAATTTAATTTACTTTTTACATTTATCGAGTAAAAGAGTCCATGATGATTAAATGAGAAACAAGACAATATTCGGAAAAAATACAAAAAAAAGTGTTGTCTTACAATTTTATATTGTTTTTAAAATATTATAATATGCTTATATTTTGAGTAATAAAATGTTTACTAGAACAAATTAGATATAAAATAGTAACTATATTTACAAACTTATGTTTTACTTTTATATGTTTGAGGTTTAACAACATCATTTGTAGTTTAAAATAAAATTTTGTTTTACCATTTATCCATTACCCGTTTCGTTACCATCTACTTTTAATGGGTAGGATAGAACATGTATAAGAGTTATGAGATGAATAATTACCCATTTCATTACCCTGATATTTTAAATGGATTGGATAATGGAAAATCTTACCATACCTAACCCTTACCTGTTGCCATCATTACACCCACCATACCCACCACCCATCTACACCTACCCCAACCACCTACGCTACCCACCACCTCACCCTATCACATGAACCCATCCTCAACACTCTACCTACCCTACCCTACCCCTAACTTACCAAGACCAACATGCCCCCTCATCAACCATTATCATCTATTCCACCCACCCACCCTACTTACTTCATAACCCACACACCACCTCCACCACCCCATCCCATCTTGCTTCACCCACTTACACCCAACACCCAACTCCCACACTACAATACCACCATGCTACCCATTATTAACCACCCCCACCTACCCCAAGCAACCACCACTACCCATACCCCATACACACCTACCTCAACTACATATCACTTTCCCCTAACCCACTTACTCAACCACCATCCTACATAATTCTACTCCACCCCACCCATGCCCACTCCTCACCTGTCATCAACCCCGACCCCACTACCATCCCAGCCACCACCAACCTAAACCTCGTTACTAATTGTTTTGGTTGTCCATGACAAATGCTTCTACTTTTCATTTATAGTTTACAAACCTTCACAACAAACTACCTGTGAAGGTTACTGTAAAGGTACCATCGATTTCATGTGGGGACCAATTTGTAACACCCCAAAATGGGACTAATAAAAAATTTCCGGAAAGTGGAAATATGGTATGCATAAAATGCCAAAGCATGAGCTCATACAAAAAGGAACAATAAATGTCTGTTAATTACAAGTTTGTAATAAAAGCAATAATAGATGACAACTTCCTAATCTAAGTCTTGCTAGACATAAGATTACAATCAATTGTCAACTACATCCAAAAGAATCGTCTCCAATATTGGCATCCCAAAAATGCTCCCAAGCTCACCACTAACAGTCGGCTAAGCTTCCTTGGCGGTCGCGCCACTAGAACCTGAGATACATACCAACAATCAAGTGTTAGACCAAACGGGTCTAGTGAGTTGTATATAAACATGGAATACATATATATAAAGCATGTTATGAACAATTGTAACGCTTCAATCACTAAAGTCCAAACGGGCATAACCATGAGGGAGACCCATTACACCAATGAGCTTTACCTCAAGTCAATGTACCTTGATGTTCACTCGCTTGAGCAACATCCCGAAGGCCCGACACACTTGAAGACTACCTCCTAGACATTACTCCAAATGGCGCAGGTCTAGGCACATACCGTCAAGGTGGCGCCTAAGACTACATCCACCTAGCACTTACTCATGGTTCGTTCTATGTACTTACAATATCTGCCTCTATACATAATTTCATATCAACAAGATACATGTATAAGACATCAAGCAAATCCCAAGCATATTTAGGTACAAAACTCTAAAATGTGCAAATCCCAACATAATACCCATGGCTCATCAATATACACATTACCAAGCTTAAATGCATCAATAATAATACCATCAAGACCCACTTGCATTATCATTACAATATTCCCGACCATCTCACAATTAGCAGTTAGGTCAAACTTATCAGGTGATCAGATTCTTACCTACACATGAGATGTTAAACAAGTAAACACACAAGATATCTATCTCTTTTGAAAGTAGTAGTAGAAAACTCACTATCTAGGGTTTTAGAAGAAACCCTAGAAACTTAGATGAGGTGATGAGAAGATGGAGGCTTGATGGACTTGAATGCTTCCACTTGGATGTTCCTATAACTCCCTTGAATCACCAATAAAAGTCCCCAACTAATCTAGGGTTTTAATAAATGTTGGAGGGTTTTAAGAAGAGAGAAAATCGCCCCAAAAGTGCTTCCAATCGACTCAAAACGAGAGAAGTGAGAAAGTGTGGTCAAAAAGGTCAAAGTTGGATTTTTATACCCTCAGACCCCGCCGGCGACAGTGCCCAGCGACTGTGCCCATGGCACTGGCGAAAACGCCCAACTCTCGGTATATGCCACGCGACCGTGACCTGCGATTGTGCCCTTGGCACTATCGCATGGTCACTATCGCGCCAAGCCCCCGAGGCCCAAAAATTCAGATAAAACCCAACACTTACACGTACGATGAAGCAATTTAAGAGATATAACATTGACGGATCGATAATGCACAACTTACACACAAATGACAGTTCCAACTTAACAAGGTAACCATATACGAGAGAATTACTTACCTTAGATTTTTCGAGCGTTACAATCCTCCCCACCTAATGAGGATTTCGTCCTCGAAATCTAAATCACGAAAATAAATGAGGATATCTATTCCTCATGTCCTCCTCCGATTCCCACGTCACGTTAGCACCCCGATGGTGTTTCCATTGGACTTTCAATATAGTCAATTCCTTATGCCGCAATTGTTTTGTCTTTGACTCTAGAATAGCTTCCGGTTCTTCCACACAATGGCTCCCGTTGTCCACCCGAATTTCCGTCAAAGGGATAATACTTTCCTCTTCGGCCAAGTACTTGCGAAGGTAGCAAACATGAAAGGTAGGATGGATTCCGTCCATATCCGGCGGTAAGTCCAACCGATAAGCTTGAAGTCCGATCTTCTCTAAAATCGTGAAGGGCCCCAGGAAACGGGGACTAAGCTTCCCACGCTTCTCGAAGCGGATGATCCCCTTCCAAGGCAACACCTTCAACATAACCCGATCTCCCACTTGGAAGTCAACCGGCCTCCTCTTCTTGTCCGCGTAACTCTTTTGTCGGTCTTGGGCCGCCTTCAATCGTTCTCGAATACCCTTCACTTTTTCCGCCGTTGCTTGCACAATTTTCGGACCCTCAAATTGCTTCTCCCCCGCCTCGAGCCAACACACCGGTGTCCTACACTTCCGCCCGTAAAGTGCCTCGAATGGAGCCATCCCGATGCTCGAATGGTAACTGTTATTATAGGCGAACTCCACTAACGGCAATTGCGAATCCCAAGTCCCTCCAAAGTCTATGACGCACGATCGGAGCATGTCCTCGAGAGTTTGGATCGTCCTCTCACTTTGTCCGTCAGTTTGGAGGTGATATGCCGTACTCAACTTAACCTTCGTGCCCAACTCCCTTTGTAATCCATCCCAAAACTTGGAAGTAAACCGACTATCCCTATCCGAGACTATGGATAATGGAACACCGTGACGAGACACCACTTCATCAATATAGAGCTTAGCTAATTTTTCCATCGGTAACGTCTCCCGCATTGCCAAGAAATGTGCACTCTTGGTAAGTCTGTCCACCACCACCCAAATAGTGTCATGACCCTTTAAGGTCTTCGGAAACTTGGTGACAAAGTCCATAGTGACGTGTTCCCATTTCCACTCCGGGACGGTCAAAGGCTACAAGCTTCCATAGGGCATTTGGTGTTCCGCCTTGACTTGAAGGCAAGTGACGCACCGCTCCACATAATTGGCCACATCGAGCTTCATCACCGGCCACCAATAATGTAATTTCAAATCTCTATACATTTTGGTGCTACTGGGATGGATGGAGTACTTTGACTTGTGTGCCTCCGCCAAAAGCAACTCGCGGTTTCCCCCAATTTTCGGCACCCAAACCCTCCCTTGAAATAACTTAAGACCGCGACTATCCTCCGATAACAACTCTCTTTGCTTCACCATGACCTCGACCTTGAGATTTTCCTACCGAAGTGCTTTAGTTTGGCTCCTCTTGATGTCTTCCACAAGACTTGACATCACTTCGATTCTAGCAAACGTTACTTTACTTTCTCCTCCATAACTCTTCCGGCTCAACACGTCCGCTACCACATTGGCTTTACCGGGGTGGTAAAGCAATTCACAATCATAATCCTTCAAGAGTTCTAACCATCTTCGCTACCGCATGTTGAGATCCTTTTGGTCAAAGATGTACTTCAAGCTTTTATGGTCGGTGAATAAGGTACATTTTGTCCCGTAAAGGTAATGTCGCCATAACTTCAAAGCAAATACCACCGCCACTAGCTCTAAGTCGTGTGTAGGGTAATTCTTCTCGTGATCCTTGAGTTGTCGCGATGCATACGTGATCACCTTTCCCCTTTGCATCAGAACGCACCCTAACCCCAACTTAGAGGCGTCACTATACACTACGAAATCTTTGGATCCTTCGGGTAAGGATAAAATCGATGCTTCGCATAACTTCTTTTGAAGAGTTCGGAAAATGTTCTCTTGCGTCTCGGTCCATACGAATCTGACGTTCTTCTTTGTCAGCGATGTGAGTGGTGAGGCGATCTTCGAAAAATCTTGAATAAACCGCCGGTAGTAACCGGCCAATCCCAAGAAACTCCTGATATCCGTTGGACTCGTCGGTGGCTCCCAATTCATCATCGCCTCTATCTTAGCCGGATCCACTTTCAATCCGTCCTTGGACACCACGTGGCCCAAGAATTGAACCTCTTGAAGCCAAAACTCACATTTTGAGAACTTTGCAAACAATTTCTCCTTGCGAAGGATTTCCAAGACTTCTCGCAAATGCCACCGATGCTCCAACTCGTCACGAGAGTAGATGAGGATATCGTCGATGAAGACTATAACCGACTTGTCCAATAAAGGTCGACATACTCGGTTCATCAAGTCCATAAACACGGCCGAAGCATTAGTCAACCCAAATGGCATAACTAGAAACTCATAGTGACCGTACCTCGTTCGGAATGCCGTCTTCGGTATATCGCTCTCCTTCACTCGCACTTGATGATAACCGAACCGCAAGTCTATTTTTGAGAAACATCTCGTTCCCTGAAGTTGATCAAAGAGATCGTCGATCCGAGGGAGTGGATATTTATTCTTTACAGTAACTTTGTTGAGCTCGCGCTAGTCTATACTCTATACACATCCGCATAGACCCATCTTTCTTCTTCACAAATAACACCGGCGCTCCCCAAGGCGACGAGCTCGGTCGTATAAATCCTTTCTCGATTAGTTCTTGGAGTTGCATCATCATCTCTTGCATTTATGTCGGGGCTAGACGGTAAGGAGCACGAGCAATCGGAGCAGCTCCCGGAGTAAGGTCGATGTGGAACTCCACTTGTCGTTCCGGTGGAAGTCCAGGTAGATCGTCCGGAAAGACATCTGGGTAGTCGCGCACCACCTCAACTTCTTCCATCTTCTTCTTCTCTAGCTTCACGTCGATCACATAGGCTAAGTATGACTCACATTCTTTGGCTTGGCTCTTGCGTGCCTTGAGTAACGATATAACCATATTGGTTCCTCGGTTCTTCTCTCCGTAAACTACCACTTCACCACCCTTAGACAAGGGTACTCGAATCAACTTCTTAGAACAAAAGATGCCGACGTCGTGCTTAGCTAACCAATCCATTCCCACTATTACATCAAATCCTCCAATATTGACCAGTAACAAATCTATAACGAAGGGCTCTCCATCTAACTCTAAGGTACATCCTACATAACAACTCCGAACAACCATATGCTCTCCATTGGCTACCTCTACCACTAGAGCATCATTCAACAAACTACAAGGAGTAGTGAGGTTCTTGCAAAATGAGGTAGACACAAAAGATCGGTTCGCACCGGAATCGAATAAAACACGGGTAGGTAGAGAGTTCACTAGAAACTTACCCGACACTACGTCCGCCGCCTCTCTTGCTTCATTAGCCGTCATTTGGAAGGCCCGGCTTGGCGCCTTCGGTTGAACTTCTTTTTTCGACAAAGCCCCACTCGACGCCCCTTGGTTACTCTTTGCCAGCTTAGGGCAATCGCGTTTGATATGCCCCGGCTCCCGACACTCATAACAAACTCCCCTTGAGGGGCAATCCCGAATCATGTGGTCCTTTCGTCCACACTTGAAACATTCCATAGCTCCAGAAAACGGCCTCAGATTACAAGGTCCGAAGTGTTTGCTCTTACATTTGTGGCACCATCTCGCCTCTCGCCGCTGATCGGTGTTCCTCCCCCCGCTAAAGGGTTTGGAAGGTCACGCGGTCCCGGTTGGCCCCTCCCATTTACGCTTCTCTCCTTGCAATTTCTTCTCCTCCCTCTCTTGTAGTAGATCATCTTCCACCAACTGGGATGCCTCAATCACTTCTTGAAAAGTAGCCTTTTGAGCGTTCCTCACGCCCGTCTTCATCTTCGCCGGTAATCCCTTCACAAATGCCTTTATCTTGGACCCTTCATCCGTTGCCAAGTGCTCGACCAAATTGAGCTTGTCCAAGAATTTTTTGGCGTAATCGGCGACTGACAGATTACCCTTCTTCAGACTTCTGAACTCCTCCTCTATTTTGTCGAGCGCCCTCTCGTTACAATACTTCTCCATGATTTTCTTCTTGAAGGTTGGCCAAGAGAGCTTGGCCAAAACCTCCGGCGTGAGTGCTCTCCGGGTAACGTTCCACCAACTCAAGGCATCCCCTCTAAGCAGTTGAGAGGCAAACTTGACTCTTTGAGAGTCCGCGCACTTGATTGACTTAAAATCCATCTCCACATCCTGAATCCATTTCATACAGACTAACGGGTCGGTCGTCCCAGAAAACTCGGGAGCCCGACTACATAGGAAGGTCTTGAAAGAACAACCCCCTTCCTTCCTCTTTGCAGTTCTAATCGCATGCTCTTCTGTTCCCACAGCGTTATCTGCACCACCTGATCCCAATACTGCGTTTCCCCCACCGTCTCATGCCTCCGGTTGCTCGCATTCCTGTCCTCTAAGACTTTCATGAGTTTCTCATCTCGCTTGTCCATCGCAGAGTTCATCATTTGCATTATGCTAGCCAATAGGACCGACTGAGGGTCCACCTCTTGGACAACCGGGTCCTCGGTTTCCAAGTTCACTCGATGGACCGTGTCTATGATCCCTTCTAGAATTCGGGGTATCGGTGGGATGACTTGATTTGCCGTTGTGTTTGCTTGCCGAGTAACTTTCGGGGCGGTTACACTTGCCTCATTTGCATCCTCGGTTGCCCCGACCTGACTCCTCGTGTTTACCATTATGAACTGTCACACATAATAAGAGTCATACCGGTTAATTCTTTAAAAGATAACCGGTCCAATACGTACTACCACAAGGATTAATCATCATAATAATAACTTCAAGCATGCTCACGTAATCATAAATTCAGAACAACACTGGCCAAGTGAGATTGTGAACGTATTTTACACAAGAATTCTTGTTACCATCATCATAAGTCTCAATCAATGCAATTTCGAAATCCTAGTACTCTCCCCACCTAGTAATGCTCTACCCAATTGGACAGTGATTCTATAAGCAATACCAGTTTAAGTCTAGGTATGCTAAGGTCAACACATAGTTCACTTAAACTAGAGCTCTGATACCAACTTGTAACACCCCAAAATGGGACTAATAAAAAATTTCTGGAAAGTGGAAATATGGTATGCATAAAATGTCAAAGCATGAGCTCATACAAAAAGGAACAATAAATGCATGTTAATTACAAGTTTGTAATAAAAGCAATAATAGATGACAACTTCCTAATCTAAGTCTTGCTAGACATAAGATTACAATCAATTGTCAACTACATCCAAAAGAATCGTCTCCAATATTGGCATCCCAAAAATGCTCCCAAGCTCACCACTAACAGTCAGCTAAGCTTCCTTGGCGGTCGCACCACTAGAACCTGAGATACATACCAACAATCAAGTGTTAGACCAAACGGGTCTAGTGAGTTGTATATAAACATGGCATACATATATATAAAGCATGTTATGAACAATTGTAACGCTTTAATCACCAAGGTCTAAACGGGCATAACCATGGAGGAGACCCATTACACCAATGAGCTTTACCTCAAGTCAATGTACCTTGATGTTCACTCGCTTGAGCAACATCCCGAAGGCCCGACACACTTGAAGACTACCTCCCAGACAATACTCCAAATGGCGGAGGTCTAGGCACATACCGTCAAGGTGGCGCCTAAGACTACATCCACCTAGCACTTACTCATGGTTCGTTCTATGTACGTACAATATCCACCTCTATACATAATTTCATATCAACAAGATACATGTATAAGACATCAAGCAAATCCCAAGCATATTTAGGTACAAAACTCTAAAATGTGCAAATCCCAACATAATACCCATGGCTCATCAATATACACATTACCAAGCTTAAATGCATCAATAATAATACCATCAAGACCCACTTGAATTATCATTACAATATTCCCAACCATCTCACAATTAGCAGTTAGGTCAAACTTATCAGGTGATCAGATTCTTACCTACACATGAGATGTTAAACAAGTAAACACACAAGATATGTATCTCTTTTGAGAGTAGTAGTAGAAAACTCACTATCTAGGGTTTTAAAAGAAACCCTAGAAACTTAGATGAGGTGATGAGAAGATGGAGGCTTGATGGACTTGAATGCTTCCACTTGGATGTTCCTATAACTCCCTTGAATCACGAATAAAAGTCCCCAACTAATCTAGGGTTTTAATAAATGTTGGAGGGTTTTAAGAAGAGAGAAAATCGCCCCAAAAGTGCTTCCAATCGGCTCAAAACGAGAGAAGTGAGAAAGTGTGGTCAAAAAGGTCAAAGTTGGATTTTTATACCCTCAGACCCCGCCGGCGACAGTGCCCGGCGACTGTGCCCATGGCACTGTCGCGCGGTCACTATCGCGCGAAAACCCCAACTCTCGGTACATGCCACGTGACCGTGACCTGCGATTGTGCCCTTGGCACTATCGCGTGGTCACTATCGCGCCAAGCCCCTGAGGCCCAAAAATTCAGATAAAACCCAACACTTGCACGTACAATGAAGCAATTTAAGAGATATAACATTGACGGATCGATAATGCACAACTTACACACAAATGACAGTTCCAACTTAACAAGGTAACCATATACGAGAGAATTACTTACCTTAGATTTTTCGGGCGTTACACAATTTACCTTTTATATATTGTTCCTTATTTGATTTAACGGTACACTACTACAGAAATATTAATGGAACATTGGAACCCGGTTGCCAAGCTTAATGGTACCCAGGTCTACCACCGGGTACTATGTAAAGGGGTACGATTATAACATCTAATGCTACTTGGTTACGATACATACGGGTACTATGGAACATAAATTCCAAGAAAATGACACCAAATGGAACCCGATTGTGTTTAAGAAATTGGGTACTATTGCCACATAAATACCGGTAAGGTGACATCTAATGGAATCCGGTTCTGTTTAAAAAATCGGGTATAATTTGCTTTTTTTTTAGAATCAACATATATTAATATGCTACCTAAAATCTTTTAAAATACTGAACATAAATAAAAATTGATACAATATCAACACAATGATGGAAATCAACAAATCCAACATTCTAATTCACTTGGAGGAGTCACATGACATGTATGAAAATTGGCAACACAATCAATAGATCACTCATATAAGTCAAGAGTATCTTAATGACCACAAAAGCACCACAAAAGCACCACAAAAGCTCAAATCTTGTATGAGAATGAAAGTGCAACTTATAGAAGTGACCTCACAAAAACTTGTTTATCAATAATACTAAGTTTTCGTAATTGCAACTTCAAGTGATTCCAAAATTGGTCAAACGGTAGGCCGGTATCCACATCAACTGTTTGAACTAAGCGAGCTTCCATAGCAATGACATACAAACGTGGAAATGCCTGTAAATGTAATTATTTCACACAATTATTAAACACGAATAAATTAATAACGATGACAAACCCGACCATTGTAACAAAAAGCAAACATCCAATCCAAATATAAAAAATAATTGCAACATGGAAAACTAGGGAGCATAAACCTTGCAAAAAACTACACGTCGAGTCAAAGGTTGTGTTGTCACGTGTTAATAGGATATGTAGTCTATCCCCATTTGTCCATAAGTTGTATTTATTATCTGAAGACAAGTTGATTGGTAGCACATTTTGTAGAATACAACTTGGATCGTATCAAACAAAAACTAATGAATGCTTGCATAGTGTTGGTACGTTTACCTTAATAGTTAACCAATCTAGAAATAAAGTATGTAAAAAAACTAAGCAATAAAGAAGTGGGTGGCTAATGCCCAAGAAACTAACCTATATCAATTCTTCAGATATTTTAGATAAGTGCTAGAAAAGTGTTTAGCCCATGTCACCGCCATAACATTCATCATTCTTTCTATCAGTGGGAGTCGTGTCGTACCATGGTACCTAGATGCAAATCAAAACCCAAAATTGTTATTTGACGACAACGCTAAATGAAATAGAAACAATAAAACATGTTTAACAAATACGTACTTTCTTAAAAAACTGTGATTGATGATACATCACAAAATTGAACATGAAGTGCATAATATATTAGCCACACTCCCAACCGGATATTTGTTGATTACACTAAATTGGCAAAAAAATGTATGAATTAGGCAAAACCAACTATGAAATAAGTTGTGTAGATGTATAGTGAGATGAATTACCTTAGAGAACTCCCATCTAATGGCATGGATTTATCGGTATCACACGGCCCTCCTTCTTCATGATACCTTGTAACAGCCCTACAAGAAACATTAGCAATAGTAGTGTTAGAAAGTATAGAAAGACAAATCAATTCTATACAAATTTAAGAATCACTTACGCTGCCACGTGCTCTTTGACAATGTAGAAGTCCACGGTATTTTCTTTAGACATTAACGAATCCAATATATACGCAATGCGACGACGAGGAATGATCAGAAGAAAGATCTAGTGGTGGTTGGTGATGTTTAAAACCATTAGTATAAATAAGAAATGGATAAATCGTAAGCACTATAACAATAAATATGTTAGCATATGGTACCTCTGTAGGTATGGTGCGAGAAAAAACCACAATTCTCTATTATGAGACATCACACTAGCCATTTTACTTATGACGCCATCCTTGTTTGATATGAATTCATCGGCATGAATCTAAGAGGGACATATGAAACCACATCAATTCTTCTAATTTTTTTTCATAATCCCATGTAAAACCTAAAAACCGACAATATAATAAAGTAGAATATTGGGATCACAAGATTGAATATGTACTAATCATTTACTTACATCTGGAACCAAGCAGTAATGGTATGATCAAGCCAAGAACTTTTAACTAAAGAATGTATGTCATTACGGAATATTTGAAAATAAAATGATTGAGATCCAAATACCTCGGGCTCGGCCTGAATATGAATCCCTTCGTTCGGATTCGGGATGGACTCCCAACGCCTATATAAAGATTGTAATTCTTTCGGTCTCTTCATCAAGGTTAAAGTTGAGATCACACTCTTCGATGGCAATGTTTGCTTTTTAGGAGTCGTCTTTTTTCTCCTTCCTTGCAATGGTTTTGAACTCTCGGGTACACTTTTGGCCAACACAGGTGGTTGTGTGGAATTTCCATCATCGTGTACCACATGTTGACTTTTGGAGGCCTATTAACAAGTTTGTAAGAAAAATATACAAATAATTAAATCTTACTACAATAGTAAGTAAAGAGAAGACTAATGCATATATACCTGAGTGAGAACAATTGCATCACGCGGCCATTGGGTAAATGTGTTTCGTGCTTGACCGAGTTTTGTCATTTCTTCATTCGACATAGGAAGAGGATAATTCGCAAAATAATTTTCACTTGATCTACATACACCTTCACGTAATTCGCCGTGACAGGTACAAAATGACATAATCCATCCCTTATAGAATGGGCCATCCCTTTTCCACATGGGAACTTGTAGTTACCGTCTACCGCCAACAATTCACAATGAGCGGGTAACTGCAAATAATTGTGTAAGTATGTATCTAAACATGTAAGTAAGTATGTAAGCATAATTGTATGTGTGTATGAGCTCAATTACATGTACGCCATCAAATTCGTCGACACAAGGCACTAAACCACAACTACTCTTCCTCATCCCTAGGCTTGGGCTTCGATCATCTGTGTTGTTAAGCTTGGACGTTAGTTGCATGATATTTTCAATCTTAGCATCGAGCAACTTATTGTTCTCCTCCATCTCCGCACGATAGATCCTTTGGTCCTCCTCAATCTCAGCATTCAATAACATTTTTTTCTCACAGCAATAAAGTTATTTCTCTTCCCCTTACACTAGGTCTCAAAGTTCATCCTATTCTCCTCCCAATCGATATCCATATGGGTTTGACTTTTTTTTTCTGAAATCCCCGGAATGGTCTTTTTCAAGCCTACTATGTGGTTGACTCCTCTGGTGTGACCTGGGTGCTCAGGTCCTAGCACTGCTATAAGAACATCAAGAACATCTTCTCCTGGATTAGGGATCCAAAGTCCTTGTGAAGCCTGTCTATCTTTCTCAATCTGTTAATGCAAATAATATGTATGTAATGATAATTATTAATGAACAATTTTCAATGAAGCATAAAAATAAACTAAAATATGGAACTCTCTCTTACAATCTTATCTACTAATTCCTGAAGATATGTGGGGATCCTTAATGTCCCATCAGCTTCTCTAACTCTCCTTGCCAACAAAAAGTTCCTTGCCCGCTCGTCTTGAATCTAAAATAGTTCTAACGAGTATCCTAACCCCATCATCTTTTTCTCCAATTATCATGATTCGAACGATACCCACGTGCACCTAACTGAGCCGGATTTGTGTTTAGAGCCGCATTCTTCCTCCTTTCTTCACTTTTCGCCTTCACATAAGAATAACTAATGCAATTAAAACATAAAAAGTAATGAAAATATTGTAAGTCTGTAAGTTGCAACAAACCAGAAATTCGTCAGTTGATTTCATGACACAAAAATCTTCCTATGTTTCTTGATCGAGATACGGGTAATCAGGACAAGGATTGCGACCTTGCATATGGTACTTTTTATTAAGTCTCTTCTTGAAGTTCTTTCATGATCTACCAGTTATTTTAAGCACTGGAATTTTATATTTTTCATCCTTTATATTCCAATGATCCTATTTTTTTTTCAAAATAAGTATGTTAGTTGTCATTAGCATAAATAAATAAAACCATGAGTACATGTAAACACATCTTGGATATCATACCTTGATAGCCAACCACAATAAATCCATTACTTTTTTTATCCACTTTGTCCCAAGATGGTTCAGTGATAGAAACCATTGATCTTGTGTTGACCCCTACCCAACTACTGAATCTACGTTCATATTTTCCAATAACCTCCCCATTTTCATTGAACTCAACATGCAAATCTGGGTTCTTTTTATGTTTTTCCAACAATGTAACACTTCTCTTTCATCTTTGTTTTGTCGGTTGTGTCGGCTGATAACCATGGCACCTGTCTATGTTGCTTGGTAGAGAACCATGGCTCCCGTCTATGCTGCTTGGCTGAGAATCAAGAGATTCCCCATATATCGATGACTAGTGTCATCCAACATATCTGCAAATCAATACTTCATTGAATTAAAGTGGCATGCAAATAATTAACATTTTTGGTTAGTACCAAATTATCCCATAAATACAATTATATAAGTCTTCTCAAATTATAAATACAATTATATAAGGCTTCTCAAATCTCAATTATTGTATCAGCAGTTGAACAATCACATCACTAAGAAGAATTAAGATATGCTCTACACTTAGGAATTCACATTTTGCATATAGGATCGTAATTTCCTTATTGGTATGGAAATTTACCGATTCCCTTCTTATTATACGATCTTAATTACAATGTACCACATCATTCCAAGATGCCAATAGCCACCTAACTTCTTGAAATTGCTATTTTAAATATGGCATATTGATATATAAATAACATGTTGATACAGGGTGGATCATTTCACATTAGGAAATACAAGGGACAATATCCATAATGTTACAAGCTAGGGTTAGTGGTCAATTATTTTGAAATTTCCACCTAACATGGAACATCACCCAATATGGAAATAATTGCGTTTATATATATTACGAGTGAGATTAACATATTTGGTTGGCATTTAAGATGCAAAAAAGTTTCAAGTCAGTTAAGACGAATTATTGCATATGAAGTTAAGTCAATTCTTTTTTGTATTTCCAGTCAATTTGTTACTGGAATTTAGAGATGTTTTCTACCTTAAATGTTTCCCGTAATATCAATGTATGTTTAGATGTAAACTTCATTTGATTAGGTTATATGATGAATTTAGAGATAGTTTACTAGAATATATTTTTACCACAAGGGCTGTAACATTTACAAAATTATATGATAAATCATCTGCTAAACCCTCAAAGGCACAAACACTAAGCATTTTTCGTGATTCAGATTGAGTATACATAGATATTGTGCATCTTGTATTAAGGGGTTGTTTACCAAAATGCTTACCGATAAGAGTCATAACTCTCACTAACCTTACCAGGTAGAATTTTTTGCCAACAAAATGGCACCATATGCAACAATTGTACCCGGTAAACGCTTACCAGTAAGAGCCATCCTCCCCCTCACTTAATGAGTAACTCTCATTCATTGCCTTGGCCATTGCCTCTTATCAGGTAACACTCATAGCCCTTGCCATGTTAATCCGGTAAGGTAAGTGATCGAATAAGTGTTTGGTAAATGACCCCTTAGTATTGAATTTTTTTAAGAAATCACATCTGGATAGATGAAATTTGTCACCATTGTATCATAACAAAGTTTAATCAATTTCTAAAAGAATTAGCAACACAAGATGGTCTTAGAACAATACAAGGGAAAAGCTAAACAAGAATAAATAATTTGTATGAGTTTTATAATGTAATATTCTGATTGTATTGTAACTATAATAGGCATCATTTTTTTTTTGTCTTTTCTTACTTTAAATTCCGCTCATACACGATATATCTCATTTGCTTCCATATAAAAAAATATATTACTTGTTTTTGGAAATAAAATATTACTTTTTAAATTGTATTACCATACATCAAATAAAAACACAATCATAAAACATCATTGTATCCCTCTCAAAAAATTACATCATAGTAAAATGTCATATTTAAAAGATATAATTTGCATAGTAAACAAAATAGCATAGTAAAACAAAGTACAATTTGCTTATCTTCATTTCTTTTCATAATCATCGTGTAGTTCCCTATTGTTGATTGCTGCAAAAAAAAAAAAAACAAGACGTGTAAATATATTGATTTTCATAAATTAATCACATTTATAAACAATTTTGTTGGTTGATATGATTAATTACCTTTTTGCACAGTGGGTTCATCAACCCAAAATCCTTCATTGTGGTCAGATCTCAAGTAAGTTGTATCATTGATATTAATATTTGAAGATGGAATGCCGACCGAAAATGGTGGTAACTCGTCAAATTGATCATATTATTCCTCGTATGCAACATTTTCAACACCAACTATGTGTCTTTTACCATGCAAGATGATATTCCATTTGGAATCCTTGGGGTCCTCAACAAAGAACACCTAGGAGGCTTGTTTGGCTAGAATGAATGGTTCAGTTGCATAGGCGTTTCTAGAAAGGTCGACAATTGTGAAGCTATCCTTGTCAACTTTAACACCTCGTTGATTTTCGACCCATTTACACTTGAACAAAGGTATACTGAAAAAATTATACTCAAGCTCCCAAATCTCTTGAATGACACCGTAATACGAGTTCTTAGCTATCCTCGACCTAGCATCATTATTCAATCTATCGTATTATGTCGTTATGGCTATTAGAGTTACTCAACTATTTTGCATTGTAATTTTTCATCTTGCCGTTTGGAGTAAAATGTATATCTATTAATGTCATAGCCCTGGTATGATGACACATCATATCGGGGACCAAACCCTAACCGTTTCACTACCAGATCAACTTTTTCTCCCCCATAACTTGTTTTCACTCGCTCTTTCAGCCATTGTGCAAATGTTCTGTTATGTTCTTTTGCCAACCATTTTTCACTCCTCGATCTATTCATTTCTTGTAGCATTGTCATGTGCTCGTGTATGTAGGGAGCAACATCTGTCATGTTTTGTAAGACGAAAAAATGTGCCTGTTGCAGTTCGTCCCGGTTTGGAACTATCTTTTTAACGCCAATTGTCCCAACCCCTCCAAGTCTTCCCTCATGGCGAGATTGCGGAATTCCAATATTTGTTATACCAGATTATCAATCTGTACAAAAATCAATCACCTCCTCAGAAGCATATCCTTCAACGATACTTCCCTCTGGTTGATTTCTATTTCGTACATACCCCTTTAAGAAACTCATATATCTTTCAAATGGATACATGTAACGCAGAAAAACAGGACCACACGCCTTTATTTCTCCGACAATGTGAGATATCAGATGAACCATGACATCAAAAAAGGAAGGTGGAAAGTACATCTCAAGTTGGCAAAGAGTGAGGATAATATCCTTCTCCCATTAATCCAACACTTCAAGATCAATCACTTTCGAATGAATCAAGTTAAAAAAACAAACAAAGCTTTGTGATTGTGTGCCTGATATGCTCTGGCAAGATCCCACGAATTGCAATGAGAATAATGTGTGTCATTAAAACATGATAATCGTGAGACTTCATACCAAGCAATTTTAAGTCCTTTATTGACACCAACTTCTTAATGTTGGCTGAATATCCAGATGGAACCTTAATACCTTGCAAGCATTGGCAAAGTCTAGTTTTCTCGACTATAGACAATGTATAGCAAGTCGGTGGTAGATATGTGCGACTTCCAGTTTCAATAGGAGCAAATTGTGATCGAATTCCCATTTCGACCATTCTCTTCGAACTTTGACCCCATCTTTCGTCTTCCCTAGGATGTTCAACAACAAGACTATCAAATTATCACATACACTTTTCTCAATATGCATAACATCAAGACAATGTCGGACTTGCAAGTGCTCCCAATATGGAAAATCCGAGAAGATAGACCTCTTTTTCCATATATTCTTAGGAGGAGGTGTACCACCTTTTCCAAGAGCAATGTTTAGATTTTCAACTCGAGAATATATAGTTGGTCCATCCAATGGTGGCCTTAATACTCGATGCTCAATTTTCCCGTCAAACGCTTCCTTCAATTTTCGGTATGGGAGACCCCTTGGTAGTGATCTTCGATGCCCCATGAACATGTTTTTCTTACAATTTCTCAACCTCAACAAATGTGTGTCATCTTCACATACAGGACACATTTTCGCTCCTTTTGTACTGTATCCTGACAAATTGACGGAAAATCATTTATGGTGCAAAATATAATGGCCCGTAATCAAAAATCCTCCTTACCATACGCGTCATATACGTGAACTCCCGAACTCCATAATTCTTTGAAGTCATCAATTAATGGAGCCAAATAAACATCAATGTCATTCCTGGGTTGTTTGGGACCTTGAATTAACAATGACATCATGATATATTTTCGTTTCATGCATTACCAAGGCGGAAGATTGTAGATGCATAACAAAACTGGCCAGGTTCTATGACGGCTACTCATGTTTCCAAATAGATTAATCCCTTCTGAAGTAAGAACAAACCGGATATTTCTAATTTCGCTGCCAAATTCTTCAAAATCAGAATCGATATTTCTCCATTGAGGAGAATCAACCACATGTCTTATTTTGCCGTCTCTTTTACGTTCTTTGGCATGCCAACACAACAATTTAGCATCTTTAGGGTTTGAGGATAATCGTTTTAGCCTTGGCACAATGGGTAAATACCACAATAATTTAGCAGGGGGACTATTTTTCATCTCATCACTGTTTTCTTCCACATGTTTTTCCGCTTATACCATGATGTACCACGTCTAATACATTCATGTAGGTTTGCATACTCATTTCGGTACAACATACAATCATTTGGACATACGTGTATCCTTTCAATTTCCAATCCCATTGGACACATTAATTTTTTTGCTTGGTATAAAGAAACAGACAACTCATTATCTCCGGGAAACAATTCATGAAAAATCTCTAATAGACTAGAGAAACTTTTATCACTCCAACCATTGCTTGCTTTTAGGTTAAGTAATTTCAAAACTGTTGAAAGTTTGGTAAATTTTGTACAACCAACATACAACGGTTTTTCAGAATCAACAAACAATTGTTGAAAATCTTTATAATGCTTATCAGCAACATTATGTTCCACATCATATATATTATCATGACTACTATTGTTTGAATCATCGTTATCATCGATATTACAATAACGACTCGTGTTATGATCATCAAACACCTCACCATGTCGTGACCAAATCGTATACCCTTCCATAAACCAACGACATATCAGATGTCCTTGAATTACATGATAATCAGTAAACTTGTGCAAATTATGACAATCTTTACAAGGACACCAAATGTAATTTTCTCCATTGTTCACCCGATTATCTTCAGCAACTTTAATAAAATCATCCAAATTGGTCAAATATTCAATGGTAGCACGTGGTATATTGTACATCCAGGTATCACGATCCATCTGTAATGTAGAAAATAAACTATAATGAAATGAACGAATAGAATAAATGGCAGGTGGTCAATCCTAACCCATTTTTTGAATAATTTGTCTCATATGTAAATACGTATTAGCGGATTGAGTATTTAAAAAAAATTTACATCATTTCCCTTTGGCTCCCCAAATATGCGTCTGAAACACATACTCGTAGGAACAATGGGAAATATCTATCGAATTTTTCTTAAATACTTAATCGACTAATACGTATTCACATCTTAAATGAGACAAACTATTTAAAAAGCAGTCCCAAAACGGGGACTATCTGAAAGTAATATCTATTAGATTGTTTCAGACGGGTATATAAGCTAAAGGCATATGCAATGTTGTCACTAAGATATAGAAAATTATGTATGTTCATGCAATACTAAAAACTAAAATTTAAGATGACAAAGATTTACCTTGTTCCACTGATTTTTAAGTACTCTAACGAGCAAATTAATTCTTGTAATTCGATTACACAAACGGTCCTACAACATGTAAAAACCAGCACCATTACTTATATATTATTTCACACTTACATTCATGAAATATATATATGTATATATATATGTGTGTGTATATATATATACGTGTGTGTATATATATATGTGTGTGTATTATGTATGTGAGGAGAAAGATAAAGAATTAACACTTTTACCTTACAAGATCTTCACATTCATTAATGGGATATGGAAAAAAGAAAAGAAAAAGGAGAGTGGGAAGTTGTCGTACAAAATGATTGGAACGAGAAAAGAAATAGGTTAGGTAGGTATTTGACCTAGAGAAATACGAGGTAAATGGTACCCGGTTTCCTCAATGCAACTGGGTAGGATTTCTAAAAAAAACATGGGGGTAAATAGTACTCGGTTTCCTCATTGCAACCAGGTAAGATTTCTAAAAAACGCGTATTTTTAGTTCAATTGAACTCGGTTTCTCCTAAACAACTGGGGTACTATTATCATCCCTATATTCCCCAAACATTATAACCCGGTTTATTACATGGGGATGGGTGCAAATCTCATGCGGGACAAATAACACCCGGTTTCTTAGATTACTGGGTTCTATTTGGGGGGTTGTATCATATATTCTGTAGTAGTGGTATTTTTATACCAATGTCACAAACCATAAAATAGATTATCATAAAAAAATGATCCATTTATGTATAGATGCATATATACGATGAATTAGGGTAGTCAAGTGCAACGAAAATTCATATTAAGAGTCTCTCTTAAAGGTTTTGGTTTTCCATGACAAATGCTCCAACTTTTCATTACTAATTTGCAAACTTCCACTACAAGAAATCTACTCTATAGCGACAAAAGCTATAGCGACGACTAAAGAAACGTCGCTGTAGGTATTAAAATTGTTTTTTAACATATACTTGAAGAGTTCAAATTATTTTCTAAAAAAAACAGAACCCTACAACGACGACATGTCGCAGTAAGTGTCCAAAATTTTCTTCATATTCTTCTACATAAAAATGTGTTTTCTAACCTATTTTTGAAAAGTTTAAATTTTTTTTAAAAGCAGACCCTACAGCGACGACATATTGTTGTCGTAGGTGTCCAAAATTTTTTTTCTTCATATTTTTTTATTTAAAAATGTGTTCTCTAACTTCTTTTTGAAAAGTTCAAATTATTTTTTAAAGCTAGATCCCTACAGTGACACTCCAATTTTTTTTTCCTACAATATATTTGAAAAGATTAGATACTTTTTAAAAAATAGAACTCTACAGTAGGTGTCCAAAACTTAAAAAATATGCTTTCCTACAATATATCTGAAAAGTTTAAATAATTTTTTAAAAATAGAACTCTACAGCGACGACATGCTGTCGCAATAGGTGTTCAAAACTTAGAAAATGTTGTAGGATAAGTGTGCCATCGTCTAAAGGATATGACGATAGAGATAGAGATAAATATATCAGAGTTAGATTAGAACTGAAATATCTCCTAACTATCTACTTGTAACTCCTCCCTATTTAAAGGGCTTATGATTAATGAGAATTATATACTTCTTCTCTCTGTCTTATTGTTATTATCTCCATATTGTTATTTCATATGTTTTTCTCTTTAACACATTATCAGCACGACATATAAATCCTAAGTTTTATACCTTTACTAGAAACCCCCAAAGAAATGTGGGATGTTCCGAAAGGGATATTCGGGAGTACTTATGAATATGTACTTCCCGAACTAATTGTACAGTGGAATGAAACCCACTCACTCGATTACAAAAAGGTAACTTATTTCAACAAAGAAATGTTTTTTTCCAAAACGCGCCTCAATCTCTGTGGCAAGAAACTCACAGAAGATGACATGATTCCTAATATTATTTCCACCTTTCATATATAAGTAAATATTAATGAACCAATATAAGTTGGAATGTAATCTTTAGACAAACTCATCAACCTACTGCAAGTGGTTGAGAGACATAACAAGGTTCTTTCAAATAACACCACATATGTCGGGATAAAGAAAATTCCCGATATCAATAATGAAAGTGTTAGAGGTGGAAACAACTCCAAAGAATTGTGAGTTAAAAACAATTTCACACATGTGACATTTCTGCACCATGTGGACGAGACCCTAGAAAGGGTCAGGGTCTTGGTAAGAGTCGGGAATGATTTTTCAACATCTGGAGTAAAGATATAACTATTGTCCCAGGTGATAATGGACAGTCAAAATGCATTAAAGAGTGTTTCTTTCGAAAAGGGAACAAATTGAAAATGAAATATATTATATCTAAGATTAGTTGAATATAATTACATTTGAATGTGCTTTAATTATCAAATTAATTGATTCTGCAAAATATACACTCGAGTTTATAACCATTATACATGTAAAGAAATACATAAAAAACAAAACAAAACTCTCAATGTTCTTCGTTTCGTGTAGGAATGTATCGAGGAGAACTTTATTTTTTTTTATGACATCTCATACAAGAAATAGATTATTATTCATTGAATTAATAAATTTCCTTCAACCAAATACTTAGACGATGGACTGTCACTTTTTTTGGTGGAACAAGTTTAATAGGAACCTTGTAAAGATATTCGTATCAAATGGAAATGAAAATGAGCATATATACATAAATTCCAATGAATATGAAAGCAAACATATATCATGGAAACTAATGTGTCAAACTAGTAGATTATTGGGTCATCGGAACATATTTTGTCACCAATAAAGAATTTTTGGGGGCAATAACACATATATGTTTTGGCATGACCATGGGGGAAACCGTGGTTATGACATAGTGATCCGTGTATTGCAAAATACACATAGACACATTCTCTTTCGAGTGAAAGGCAGAATGAGGAAAATTGCAAATGTTGACTTCTGTAGCATAAGAAACAACATTGCTATATGCCCTATCGAATACCTAAAACTTTTGTATATAACCTACTCCTTAGCCAAGACAGGATTGAGATCATCCTAAAGCTAAGGACATAATACAAAAATATTCCATTGTTACAACGAATACAAGGTGATATTTATGGACATAAACATCCAGAATGCGGGCCATTAAAGTACTTTATGGTTCTGGTTTCGACACGATGAACGCATGTCGTATTATTGTCCACATGAAATACTCCACTCCTAACACTAACTATACGTTTAAGGTCTCACCACCCTGATTATTTCATCAAGTCTACATGACTTTGAATGCTGGAGAATTTACATCATAAGGATTTGATGTTAATTGCATATGTATTAGGATCAATGTAAAGATTCCTATACCCCATGTGTATATATAAAACGGTCTCATAGAAGTTGTTATCAAAAGAATATGATGACATCTAGGGTATTAGTAATGCGCACCAATTTACCCACATCTACCTGGGGTTATGCAATTATTATATGCAGTTTTTTCGTTTTTAGACCCACTACTTGCTCATGCGTACCAATTGGTAACTGGATATAAGTCTGATACTTTACATTTACGCATGTTTGATTATATGTGCCAATTGCGCCCCCACAGCGCATCAAAATGGGTCCTTAAAGACGAATTTGGTATATGTTGGATATGAATCTCCAACAATTATCCGCTAATTATAATATTTGACTAGTGATCTCTTTACCGCTAGATTTGCGGGTTGTCACTTTCATGAGACAGTCTTCCCGTCGTTAGGGGGAGATAGGAAAAAGGATTTTCCATGGGAACGACAGGAAATGTCATTGAATATTCCCACTCTGTCTCATTTCGATCCCCAAAACTTCACAACGTAATGTTGAAGTCAAACGAATCAGACTCGATACCTGATACGTTTAATATTCCAAAAGTGACAAGATCACATATACGAGCTGCAAATATACTTGCAAGGTTAAAAAGTCCCCAACAGGGGCACAACGCCATTGGAAAGTGCGTTGCAATCACACATAGTGGAGGTGTGGTTGAGGTCGTAGCTCCCAAACGGAAATGGGGGAAGCTACTTGGTTCGATAGATACTCATCTAAAGGAAGAGAAGAGTAAGGCACAACTATTTGTTATCAATACATAAACCTCTCATGAGATTGTCTCTGATTAAACTATGTCTATGAATCATCACTGGAGGACGCTCCGAAGTTAATATTGATTCTAGAGACGAATATTAATCTCAAATGAACTATGAGAGCACATATGAGTCGATGGAAAGATCATATATAATTATTGATGATATATTTCGCATATATTATTGTTTATGAGGTGATAGAGCACATTGACATCGAACCATGCTCAGTTGGAAAATATCAACAAAGAGCAAACTGGCCTAAATAAGCAATCCAGGAGAATCATATTATTTGACAAATGAACAGGTATTTGGTTTGGTAGTGCTAACCCACCAAGTGTAAAGCCTGTAAGACATAGATAAATCATTTGTCCTAAAGCGTAATGAGAATAATTAAGTCATAATGTATGAGACTCTCCTTTGGCGCAAGGTTTCTCACAACGCCCTGGATTGACCACGAGGAGACTTACTCTCTCATGATGGATGTTATGACATCCGTATAATTTACTAGCCTAGTAGTTTCCGAAGGACTGGAAATGCAACTCATGAATGTGGTTACCACATATCTCTACGGGGATCTAGATTTAGAGATATATAAAAGTGCTTGATGATATTACATTACCAAAATGAAGCAACTCTAAACCACGAAATGCGTTTGCAATAAATTGAAACGCCCACTTTATAGATTAAAACAATATAAGTGGATGTGGTATATCCGCCTAATGGAATAATTGATTGGGAAAGGATATATAAGAACGATGAAATGTTCTCTTGCTTATTTATTATGGAAAACAAGTTCCAGATTTTCAAAGTAGCCCTATATGTCAATGTTATGAACATAATAGGCACTCTTGATGAAATGAGAGGAACCACAAGCTACTTGAAATCTGATTTTGAGAGGAAGGATCTTGGGAAAACTTGGTTTTGTCTAGATATTTGAGCTAGGACACCGAGTTTGTGAAATATTAATTCACCGATCGCATATGTCCAGAAAATAATCAGGCAATTTAATATGGACAAAGCGCATCCGGTTAGCACTCCCATGATCGGTCGAAGTGTCGGATATAAGGAAAGATCCATTTCGTCTAAAGGATGATGACGAAAGATGTTGGGAGCTGGAATTCCCTATCTAAGTACAATATGCGCATTATCGTACTTAACATAATACACTTGACCATATATTGTATTTCTCAGTGAACTTGTTAGCTAGATTTAGCTCAGCGCCAACGCAAAATCATTGGAATGATATTAAATTAATCTTTTGGAACCATTGACATGGTTTATACTTTCCCTATAGAAAGAAAAATGGGATTGATAATGGAACGTCAATACCTACTTATAATGTAAGCAGCAAAAGTACTAGCTAGCTCTTATAGAAAAACACCAAATAATGTCTTGGTATGTGTTTGCTGATATTAGGTACCTGTCTGACCCATACAAATGAGGTTCCCAAACTGAATAAAGAATTACCACAAGGAACACGTCGATTTCTTGGAAGTAAACTAAGCGATCCTTTGTAACTACCTCCTTGAATTAATCCAAGAATATTACTCTCCATGAGATAATAAAATAATGTATATGATTAAGGACTATCATTACATATATTATAGGAGTTAGTAATTCTGGGTTCAACCAGTATCCTACTTGCATATATGGAAATAATGTATCATGTATCGAAGAAATGAACATAAGATACATCAGGGGTAATTACACAAAGCATATTATGCTTAAGTTTCTATACAATCAGCAATAAAAGACTCTCCTTTAGATTCAAGTGAATCAAGTAATGTGTCAAAAGAATGTGACATATTTTACCAAGTCATTACCTAAAACCATATATTGGGAAACGTGTAGAAAGTAAATGGAAATGTTTTCCAAATTCCCTTGGTTAATGCACGAATCAGGGGGAGTAGTAGACAAAAGGGGGAGTCTACTATATTTGTGATATTGGTATGTTGTGCTCTTTCCTTCAACCAAGGTTTTATTTTTCCCATTAGGTTTTGTTCCTTGGTGTAAGGTTTTAGTGAGGCAATTGTTTATATACCATCATGTTTTCTTAACTCTCAAGATTAAAGTATGAATCTAAGAGAAAACTAGACTGAAGGATAAGTCTATGTATTGCAAAGAAGCTGATGCGTTGTACTCTTTCCTTCGTCATATTTTTATTTTTTCCCACTGGGTTTTATTTTGGCGTAAGGTTTTAACGAGGCAACAACTGTGCACCACCACTCCTTTAACTCGGCACAAGGGGGAGTGTTGTAGGATAAGTGTGCCATCGTCTAAAGGATATGACGATAGTGTTGATCCAAACTCTCTCAGTGATTTGATAACGACCCTCTTTTATACTTAGTGAAAATTACGTTATTATATGTATTAGTGTTTCATCATCAGCGATCAGACTGAGTCTGTTCAGTTATCGCTGATGACCTTTCTGTAAACATTTAATATGTATTAGTGTTTCACTTTCAGCGATCAAACTGAGTCTGTTCAGTTATCACTGATAGTTTCCTATGTAACACAGTTAACGTAATCCCTGAAGACAAGTCTCGCGTCAACATAGTTCATAGCTGAATCAAAGACGAAGCCACTGAACAATAGATAAGTCTACTAGTGACCTGATGCGGATATCAGCGAAGACCAGACAAATCTACTTACGCGAAGAAGCCTGAGGAAAAGCTTCAGCGATAGCTGAACTTCTTTATCTCTGGAAGAAGAGATACTCAGCGATCAACGATCACAAAGCTTATGCCTCAAGTTTTCTTTTGTCTTACCTTGCACAACCAGTACGATGTGTCAGAACGGACAAGTCCCTGCCACAAATCGTACACCAACTCTGTCAACTACACTGTTCATAAAGTGGCCAAAAGCATGTCTCCAAAAGTGAGACTACCAAAGCCAATCTATGAATGCCACGTGTAAAGTATCCTGCCATGCATTTAATGCATAGGGTATAAATAGGAAGCTCACTCCTTCATCTGAAGGTGTGCTCAATCCTTTGAACTCCAAAGTAGAAACCCTTGTTTTCTATCTCTCTAAAGATCCCCCATTCTCTGAATTTCTTGTGCAACCATCTTAGTGTTTCTTAAGTTTGTTTAGATTGAGTCTGTCTTAATCTTATTCCGCAACAAACTTGTAAATTGTATTTTGATTTATCAATAAACAATTTATTAAACTTTAATTTCTGTGTTTGTATTCAACCCCCCCCTTCTACAAACTTGTTAAGCACCTTCGGGACCAACAAGTGGTATCAGAGCGGTTTGTTTAATCTAATAAACAAGATCTTGCTGTATACTCTTCCTTGCTATTCTAAAATGGCACTAAACACGAACACAAACTACTATGATAATGGTTCACTTTCTAAACCTCCTCGATTTAGCAGAGATAACTTTTCTCTATGGAAAAATCGAATGATGCTATTTCTTGAAGGTGCGGATCCTACTATACCTGAATATATAGAAAACGGACCCTATGAACCTGTTAGAATTATAGCTGCTGTTCCTGCTACTGCCACCACTGAAGCTGTCCCTGAACGATATGTCGTTAAGGAAATAAGACAGTGGAGTGATGAAGATAAAAAGAAGGTAGGCATAGATGCAAGAGCAAAGACCATTATATCAATGGCTCTGCCTGATGAAGTTTTCCATTCCATCATGCATCTAAAAACTTCTAAAGAAATGTGGGAAACCATATGTGTTCAATATGAGGGCACCACTGAAATCCAAGAGACCCGAAAGATTAACTTGGTAAGACAGTATGAAAGTTTTATCGCTGGTAAGAATGAATCTCTTTCTGACATTCATCAGCGGTTTAACTGCCTGATCATTGACCTAAGAACTGTTGGAAGGACCTATTCTAATTCTGAGGTCCTAACAAAATTCTTGGAAAGTCTTCCTGAAAGCTGGGACAGTTATTCAATATGTCTTAAGCTGACAAAGGACTTACATACTCTCTCTCTAAGCACTCTGTATGGAATATTGCTCAACTATGAGCAATCTAATCTCCTGAAGAAGAATCTTGTAAAAGATTCTAAAGACTCCAAAAGCACTGCTGTTGCTTTAGTCTCATCAGAGATAATTCCATCTCAGCGATCTACTCTAACCATCACTGAGTTAGATTCTGAATCTGAGGATTTATCAGACCCTGATCTTTCAGAGTTTAATGAGTCCTTAGCACTCTTGACAAACTCTTTTAAGAGATTTGCAAGAAAGAGTAACTTCCGAAGAAGTAAACCTCTCTCTCTTACTGAAAAGCCAAAATCAACTCCGGTTGATAAGGCTACAGCCACTTGCTATAACTGCGAAAAAATTGGACATTTTGCTAGTGAGTGCAGGTCTAAAAAGGTCTTCAAACCTTCTACCTCAAGAAGATCCAGTGATGACAAATACCATAAGCTGAAAAACAAATATCAAAAGCTGAAAAGCTTTCAGCAAAAAGGTAAAGGTCTCATCGCTGAAGAACATGACTGGGCTGAATCAGAAGAATCATCTTCTGATGAAGAAGAAGTCGCTAATCTTTGCCTCATGGCTGAGATTAAAGAAGAAGTAGAAGAACCATCTGAACCTTCTATGAGCTACATATCATCTCAGGTATCCATCTCTACAAATCCCTCTCTGCCTGAAGCTGAGAGAAGTCGCGCTGTTGATGTGCTGACGATTGACCTTTATAATGCTCTAAACGACAAAACTCAAGCTGAAAATAAAAATGTTTATTTAACACAAGAGATAGAGAAATGTCATGAAAAGATCAGTGAACTAAATCTTTTAGAAGAAAAGCTAAAAGATCAAGTCATTATAAATGAAATCATCAGCATTGAACGCGAACAAGCCATCGCTGCTCTAAAAGCAGAAAAGGCTCATGTTGAAAAATGGTGCAAATCATCAACAAAGATCTCTGAGATAATAAATGCTCAAACTCCTGAAAGTGATAAAACTGGTCTTGGTTTTTGGACACCACAGGATGATCCTAAAGAAGAAAGTTCCTCGCTTAAGTTTGGAACTTTTGTCACATCTTTCTTTGACACTTCTTATAATCAATTCTATCCCTGTTCTTCTTCTAATTCCATCCCTGAGGAGATATCTGCAAGATCTAAGCCTGCAGATAAAGGAAAGTCTATTCTCCCTCCTCAGAAGGCTTCCAAGAAAACCAAACTGAAAGTTCCTTCCAAACCTTCAGTGGATAAACCTTTTAGCTCAGTGACAGAAATCTTTGATATCTGTCCTCCAAAGCTGAAGGTTGATCTAAAGCCCGTGAAATCTGAAGAAATAAAAATTCCTCCCAGATCTCGTGCTAAAGGCATTCTTGGAGCTGGACCTGCTCATCTTAAGTTTTCAAAACCTTTTGGTTATAAATCCACCATCAGATATAGAAAATGTTATCACTGTGGATTCACTGACCATATTGCGAGCAAGTGTCCAAATACCACCGAAGCTGATAAAACAGCCAAAGTGAAGAAAAATACCACTAAGGTTAAGAAATTAACCAAAGTGAAGATTACCACTGAAGCTGAATCTTCCTTATCCACTAACTCTGAAGGACCCATTGAAAAGTGGGTACCAAACAAAGCTTAATCTTCCTTATGTATGCAGGGATCAAAGGGCATCTGGTATCTCGATAGCGGATGTTCTCGTCATATGACTGGACAAAAAGACCTGCTCACTGAATACAAGGAAGAGAAAGGTCCCTCTGTGACCTTTGGTGGAAATGGAAAAGGATTTACCCGAGGGTTTGGTGTCCTCAGCAATGGGACAACTACCTTTCGAAGAGTCGCTTATGTAGATGGACTGAAGCACAATCTTCTAAGCATCAGTCAGCTATGTGACAAAGACTACGAAGTTCGCTTTTCTAAGAAAGCATGTTCAGTGGTAGATGAAAAAGGAAAACTTGCTCTCAGTGGTTATAGAAGAGAAAATGTCTATGTAATAGATATGGACTCTACTATCACTGATAACTTATGTTTTCTCTCTAAGGCCTCTTCTGATGTCAACTGGCTATGGCATAAAAGGCTCTCTCATCTAAACTTCAAAACCCTGAATTCTCTCTCATCTAAGGAACTGGTTTCTGGTCTTCCTCAGCACTCATATGCTAAAGAATCTCTCTGCTCAGCATGTGAAAAAGGAAAACAAACAAGAGCTAGTTTCAAGTCGAAACAAGTTTCCTCAGTAACAAGTCCTCTTCAGCTCTTGCATATGGATCTATTTGGCCCTGTCAATATCCAATCAATAGCTGGAAAGAAATATACGCTTGTCATTGTAGATGAATATTCTCGCTACACCTGGGTTATTTTTCTTCGCTGCAAGAATGATACTCCAGAAGAACTAATATCTTTTGTCAAAAAGATGGAAGTGCTGAATAATCTTACTGTTCGATCAATAAGGAGTGATCATGGAACTGAATTCAAAAATAGTTCCCTGAACAATTTCTTTGAGAACAAGGGAATCTCTCACAACTTCTCTTCAGTAAGAACACCTCAGCAAAATGGAGTCGCTGAAAGAAGAAACAGAACGATCATAGAAGCTGCTAGATCAATGCTCAGCGATTCTCACCTCCCTACTCAATTTTGGGCAGAAGCTGTAAACACTGCATGTTTTACTCAAAACAGATCGCTGATAATAAAGCGATTTGGGAAGACAGCTTATGAACTCTTTCTTGGAAGGAAGCCTTCTATCAGCTTTCTTCATATCTTTGGTTGTCAGTGCTTTATCTTAAACAACAAAGATCAACTTGGAAAGTTCGACCCAAAAGCCGATGATGGAATATTTTTAGGATATTCCTCCATCTCAAAAGCCTACAGAGTTTTCAACAAAAGAAGACAAACCGTAGAAGAAACCATTCATGTCACGTTTGATGAAACGCGCTCAGCGAACTCTAAACCAATCGCTGACAATGAAGAACTGAATACTTGGATGATCTCTCACTATAAAGGAACTGAACCTTTCTTCTCAAACCAACAGCACACTGAAACTCCAGCTGCTGATGAAGAACCAAGTATCATACCTCCCACCGCTGAATCCAACTCATGGATTTCAGCTGAACCTCTAAACACACTTCTACCATCAAATCCATCTACGTCTGAAAACCCTTCTGAAAGCATTGGTGTATCTAATGTTCAACAATTACTAGCTGATGAACCTCAAGCATCTTCATCAGCGACTGCTCCTATTGTTGATCCTATCGCTGAAATAAGCAATCTTGCTCCTGCTCAGCGATGGACCAGAGATCACCCCATAGATCAAATTCTTGGTAATCCAGATGCAGGTATTCAGACACGACGAAGCTCAGGTAATATCTGTCTCTTTGTAAACTTTCTCTCCTTAATTGAACCAAAGAAGACTGATGATGCCCTCAGAGATCCAAACTGGGTCAGCGCTATGCAAGAAGAGCTGACTGAATTCTCTCGAAACAAAGTTTGGAATCTCGTTCCTAGACCATCTGATAAAACTGTAATAGGCACCAAATGGGTGTTTAGAAACAAGTTAGATGAACATGGAATTGTAACCCGCAACAAGGCTCGACTTGTTGCTCAGGGATACAGACAAGAGGAAGGCATAGACTATGATGAAACCTTTGCCCCTGTGGCCAGGCTCGAAGCAATTCGACTATTCTTAGCTTATGCAGTCTATAAAGACTTCATCGTTTATCAAATGGACGTAAAATCAGCTTTTCTGAATGGAAAACTGAATGAAGAAGTTTATGTAGAACAACCACCAGGGTTCTATGACCCTAAGCATCCAAATTATGTTTATAAATTGGATAAGGCTCTCTATGGTTTAAAACAAGCCCCTCGTGCTTGGTATGACACTCTCTCATCTTTTCTTATCTCTGAAAATTTTGAACGTGGCAAGATTGATAATACGTTATTTTTCAGGAAGATAAAAGGTCATATTATTCTTGTACAAATATATGTCGATGACATCATATTTGGTTCTACTAACCCATCTCTATGTACTCGCTTCGCTGAAAGAATGAAGAAAGAATATAAAATGAGTATGATGGGTGAGCTGACATATTTTCTTGGTCTTCAGATTAAACAATCTGACAAAGGTACTTTTATCTGCCAAGGTAAGTATGTTAAAGACATGCTGAAGAAGTTTGATTTAACACAAACTTCAGCGATGAAAACTCCTATGGCACCACCACTGACACTTAACAAGGATCCATCTGGAAAACCTGTTAATGTCACTGCCTATAGAGGAATGATAGGCTCATTGTTGTATCTTACAGCAAGCCGACCTGACATCATGTACTCTACTTGTTTATGTGCACGCTATCAATCTGAACCCAAGGAATCCCATCTGATCGCTGTAAAGCGAATTTTCAGATATCTGAAAGGAACTCCTAACCTCGGTCTTTGGTATCCCAAAGACTCAGGGTTCGATCTAACTGGTTATTCTGATAGTGATTTTGCAGGCTGTAAACTTGACAGAAAAAGTACCACTGGTGGATGTCAACTCTTGGGAGGAAAGCTAGTAAGCTGGACAAGCAAGAAGCAAAATTCTGTGTCCACTTCAACAGCTGAAGCTGAATACGTAGCCGCTGGAAGCTGTTGTTCACAAATCCTATGGATGAGAAATCAACTATTAGATTATGACCTTCAGCTGTCAAAGATTCCTATCTATTGCGACAGCACTAGTGCTATCGCTATAGCAAATAATCCAGTGCTACATTCAAAGACAAAACACATAGAGATCAGATATCATTTTATCAGAGATCATGTGATGAATGGTGATATTGAACTTCACTTTATCCCTACTGACTTTCAGCTTGCTGATATTTTCACCAAACCTCTTGATGAGACAAGGTTCAACTTTCTCATCAGTGAGCTTGGAATGCTGAACCTCGAAGAATAATTCTTCAGCGTTCATGTATTGTGTCAGTAATCAAAAGTTCCCCTCATCATTCTCTCTGATAAACATTCTGACTCTCAGGTATGTTCTCTCTCCCTCAAAGATGTTTTTCTTCAAAATATAAAGTTTAATCACTGAACTTTCTTCAAATGATTAAAAATTTTTTTTGAAAAATACATTAATCACTGATATTTCCAATCAGTGATCTTTTAAAAGGAAAATCTATCCCTATCTTTACAATCAGGGATACTTTTAAAAAGGAAAATCTATCACTGACTTTTCTTCAGTGATCATTTGAACGGACAAATGAACAGTCTCTCTCCTCTATGACGTCATTTGAACCGACAATCCACGACATGCCTTTTCTGACACGTTCGTCCGTTGCCCTTCTATCCAATCAACTTCGTGGAACGTGTCAATGTCATGATGATTTCTTTTCCCGCTTCATTCTCTCTCTTATCTCTCTTCTCTCTCTTCGTATAAAAGGAATTCTTCTCTCCTTTATACGGTTTACGCTTTCAAAACTTTCAAAGCAAGAAACATTCTCTCAAGAACACTCAAGCACGTAAATCCTGAATATTGAATCTGCAACTCTTTTTCTTCAAGATACACAGGTTTATTTCATGTTTATATGCTTTGTTCATATGCTTTTTATTCTTTTAAAATCCTAATCGCTTTCCATGGATTTTATAAAATGTTTTTTAAAACTAAAGATCATTCCTTCTGATTTTATGTTTTTAAATAAAAACCTTTTGGTTTTAAAGTGTTCTTCATTCTTTCTACCCAGAACACTATTTTTTTTCTCTTAAAAATAACTTGATAATTTTCCAGTTTCCCTTCTTCTATGGAAACTGGTAATCATATTATTTTTAATCTAAATCATTTCTTCTATTATGCCTCTTTCCATAACAGAAATGACACAGTCTTCAATCGTTGCTTCCAAGCATGTACGATTCGCTCTCACTGAAGTTGAGATTACTAAATGTAATCATTTGGCCAGACTCGACTTCAAAGCTGACAAATACCCACATCTGGTGGAAGCTGCTAATTTCCTCAAGCAGTCCTGCATAGCTTACGCGATCACTGTGGATCCTAAGCCCTCCAAGACTCTACTTCAGCAGTTCTGGTTCACTGCTGATGCAACTGAACTTACAAACAGGAAAGGCGAACGAGTCCCTGCTATCTCGTTCAGCACGGAATTAGGGCCAGGGAGCATGACCGCTCTTAGCCTCAGGAAATCTTTACGATTCCCTGACAAACCAAAGAGTGGATTCGACGCACTCCCCACTGATGATGAGCTGATATTCTTCCTGGACGCAATGGGCTATTGTTGGGAAAACAAACCAAGATCGTCTATTCCTAACAAGAAGCTCACCAAGATTCTTAAAGCTCAGATGCCATCACAACTGAACTTTATCTTCTCGCACATAATTCAGTGCATGAGTGGGAAGAGTGGTTCGCTGGATCAAGCCAGCAAAACACAACTGCAGATGGCATACTCCGTTATCGCTGGTCAAAACTTTGACTACGCCACAGCCATCTTTGAAGATCTGAGGTCGAGATTAGAGAAGCCTGAACGAGATCCCAAGATCTCGTACGTACGTTTCATATGTACGTACATCAAGTTCCTCTATCCCAACACCTATCCTACCAAAGATGATGGCACCTTTGCCAGGGTTGGTCAACGATCACTGGAGGTCAAGCCACTTGCCGACGAGGTAAGTATCTCTCTCCTTCGCTCTCGTCTCTCTCTCCATTCTTCTTCACATTCAGCGACCACGCAGACGGTTCCTTCGTCTGCTATCCCTGTCGCTACCACTACTTCTAAAAGACCATCAGCTAGTCCAATTGGTCCTTCCAAAAAGGCCAAAAAGACTAAGGAAAGTACACCTTCTAGTACTATACCTGAGGGAGCTTCTCAACAAGCTACCTTAGATGCTTTTGTGGGTCTTTCCTCCACAACTTCAGCAGTCACTCATACTGCCGTGTCAGCGATCTCACTCGCTGTCACATCATCAGTAACCCCACCTACTATCTCATTCCCTGAGATTAACCCCATCCCTACTTCTATCCCCAAAACTCTTCCCTTCTCTCCTCATTTGGTCTCTGAACCTGCCACCTCTTCTTTCCCTATAGGACCTGAGCATCAAACTTTTGAGGAATCTATGCAGTTCTACAAAATGTTTGATACGTCAGGTACACCTATACTCCTAAACACTTCTCTCCCCCCCTCTCCAAATAAGCCCTTATCTGAACTAACATTATTTTCAGGTCCTAGCTTGGCGACTGTTGACACGCATGTCAACAGTCTAGGAGAAAAGGTGGATGCTCTCACCAACACCATCAATGAAACCACCAACGCCGTCAATCAGGCTGGTGAGGAGCTGAAGAAGTTGACCGCCACTTGCTCATCGAAAGCTGAGAACTCTCAACTTTCAGCTCTTGAAGAACAAGTCGTCCAACTCAGAGAGTCCTCTCGACTCTTTCAAGGACGATTTGAGTCTCTTACAGCTGAAGTTCAGGGTCTCTCTTCCAAGGTTGACCTCTGCACGTCCCTTCTTCAGCAAGTTCTACAGAAAGTGAATGAACCAGCTCCAGCGCTGCCTCCCTCCTTCACTGAAGATGATCGTACCAACCTCAACATCGCTGTGGAATTCATTCATGATGCCACATGCGACATACCTGCGGTTGAAGACCGAGTTAAGCGTCTGGAGGCTGACGTTCAAGTGCTAAAAGCTTCAACAGCTACTCCAGCAGCTGAACAATCCCCTACCGCTGATAATGACAAAGTGGGGGAGAAAACTGAAGAAACCTCTATTGCTGCTGGGGAAGCTAAGGAACCTCCCTCTCAATCTGAGGGGGAGAAGGCAAAAGAATCCTCATCGATTCACTCCATTCTCTTTGAAGAGGATGAAGAAGAAGACGATGAAGAGGAAGATGATCTAGATCTTGATGATCAAGAAAAGGATCAGCCCTCCGATGACGACGACGACGATGAAGACCAATCTATGTGGTTCTCTAAGCCGAACGTCGTATCAGGGACAACTTCGCAAGAGGTTGTCAAAACAGGGGTGAGAGGTGATACATCTTCAAGCGTTCCTTCGCAAAGCAAAGACAAACAACCAATCGCTGAAGAATGCTTGAGGACTGGATCACAATCTGAGGGGGAGCATCCTTCTCAGGTATGTCTTTCAATTGTACCACTTTTCTACTCTTTCCAAACCCCTATGTCTTTCTAGCCTTTATCTCTCTCGTTCTAAAAATACACTTATCCCTTCTTTCCTTCTTTTTCTAACCAGACAGTTCTCACCCCTGCTTAAGGGTTCTGAACTACAAATAATACCAGCGACTATCGCTGAAGAAATAATCCCAATCTCTATCACTGAGATTGATGAAGAAGAAGAAGATTCCCTGATCCATCCAGGAAGGCCCTCTCGACCATCTCATTGGTCAGAGGAAGTGGTGAAGAAAAGAGTTGAAATGATCGCTCAACTAGAAAGTCAACGGCTGAAAATCCCTCTTCAAATATCCACAGAGCTCGACTTCCTCACTGACGCTGAAAGAGAAGAATCTGCCAAAGCTGAGAAGCTGATCGCTGAATGCAAACGAGATGCCCAACTCGCTTTAAAGATTCAATCCTCTCAAGTTAAGGACAAAAAGCTGAAAAGCAAACCTGTGGAAGTTCAAGCAGCACTACTGAAAGAAATTGAAGAGGAACGCTTCAAAGAACAAGAGATCAACGATAAGTCTATCGAATGGTGCAAACAAAAGATGGATTATCGTTCTGATCTTCTTCCAATATCAGCCGTGACTATCTCTGGTCGCAAGAAGAAAGATCAACTCTCAGTGACCATGGAGATTACCAGAGAGGATGGAACCCAAAAAGCAATGTACGTATCAAAACTTGAAAGCTTCGGATTTACGGAATGGTTAGAGTTCTGGGATGCGCTGAAGAAATCCAAATCTACATACAGAGGCTACGTTGAAGGACTCCTTGAAGCCCTCATAAATAGAGTCGTTTCTGTACTAAAGCTGCCATCTCCTCTTCCTCCCAAATCTTTGAAACTCAAGAGAAAAATTGGGTCCTCCTCCTCTGAAGATGTCGCCATCATCAGGAATGAAACTTCTATCAAATTTTCAAGAGATGCACTGTTTGGTCCTCCTCCTGATCTTTCAGTTCTGGACTTATCTCTGCCTCCTGGTGGTCCCTTCCAAGCTGGTCAAGTAATCGACAAGCCTTATGGAATATTCTTCAGAGATGATGATGAGGAACTCAGATTTCAAAGAATCTCTGAGATTCCTATCTGTCCTCTGAATCATCTCAAGGATCTCTTATGCTTATGGTGTGACTTCTTCCCTGCTGCTGAAAAAATTAAAGAAATTATCAGTCAAGAATCTTTGGAACGAAGACAGAAAGGAGAAGAAATACCTGAGTATATGATCAATCCTCCCAAATCTTCTTATAGCTGATAGATTAGTTTTCTTCTCTGTAATCTGTTAGTTATACTTACAGTAGTTAGTTAGTCACTTGTACTTATGATTTTCATATCTTGTAATTCTATCCCTGAATTAAATGAAAATTGCAGTGATGTACTTAACCCTATCAGTACTGTAAAAGATCCCTCAAAATAGTAATTGGGACATGCATTCTATGAGTCCTTTTTATTCCTATATTTTGAATTAAAAAGTAATTTTCTTTTGTTACTTTGTCATTATCAAATAGGGGGAGATTGTTGATCCAAACTCTCTCAGTGATTTGATAACGACCCTCTTTTATACTTAGTGAAAATTACGTTATTATATGTATTAGTGTTTCATCATCAGCGATCAGACTGAGTCTGTTCAGTTATCGCTGATGACCTTTCTGTAAACATTTAATATGTATTAGTGTTTCACTTTCAGCGATCAAACTGAGTCTGTTCAGTTATCACTGATAGTTTCCTATGTAACACAGTTAACGTAATCCCTGAAGACAAGTCTCGCGTCAACATAGTTCATAGCTGAATCAAAGACGAAGCCACTGAACAATAGATAAGTCTACTAGTGACCTGATGCGGATATCAGCGAAGACCAGACAAATCTACTTACGCGAAGAAGCCTGAGGAAAAGCTTCAGCGATAGCTGAACTTCTTTATCTCTGGAAGAAGAGATACTCAGCGATCAACGATCACAAAGCTTATGCCTCAAGTTTTCTTTTGTCTTACCTTGCACAACCAGTACGATGTGTCAGAACGGACAAGTCCCTGCCACAAATCGTACACCAACTCTGTCAACTACACTGTTCATAAAGTGGCCAAAAGCATGTCTCCAAAAGTGAGACTACCAAAGCCAATCTATGAATGCCACGTGTAAAGTATCCTGCCATGCATTTAATGCATAGGGTATAAATAGGAAGCTCACTCCTTCATCTGAAGGTGTGCTCAATCCTTTGAACTCCAAAGTAGAAACCCTTGTTTTCTATCTCTCTAAAGATCCCCCATTCTCTGAATTTCTTGTGCAACCATCTTAGTGTTTCTTAAGTTTGTTTAGATTGAGTCTGTCTTAATCTTATTCCGCAACAAACTTGTAAATTGTATTTTGATTTATCAATAAACAATTTATTAAACTTTAATTTCTGTGTTTGTATTCAACCCCCCCCTTCTACAAACTTGTTAAGCACCTTCGGGACCAACAGATAGAGATAGAGATAAATATATCAGAGTTAGATTAGAACTGAAATATCTCCTAACTATCTACTTGTAACTCCTCCCTATTTAAAGGGCTTATGATTAATGAGAATTATATACTTCTTCTCTCTGTCTTATTGTTATTATCTCCATATTGTTATTTCATATGTTTTTCTCTTTAACAGAAAATAAGTTTTCTAACATATATTTGAAAAGTTCAATTTTTTTTTAAATAAAACCCTACAGCGACGACTTGTCGACGCAGTAGGTCTCCAAACTTTTTAAAACAATTTTCTACTAAATTAAAAATTACTTTGTAAAAATTAAATTTTTTAGAAAATCAGTACAATCGACACTGTAAAAGCGAGATTTTTTATTTTTATAATAAAACATAATACAATATTTATAATAAACTAAATTAAATAAGAATGTAATATTTTTAGACTTTAATACACTGGGCTTACAACCCAGTTTATTAAGTCAAAACAAAATTGAAATCCAAGCCCAACTAATTTGAAACCCTAGTATCAACGTCAATTTCGTGAACGAAACGATTTTTGATGAAAGAAATGGAAGATCCAGAAAATCGCAAATCCTTTTTCCAAGTTTCGTGAACGAACGATTTCATCCGGGCTCTATAATCGTCTAAGGCTCCACCGTCATAATCGTCGATGAAGTTAAGAGTAATCATCCTATTTCTAAGATGGAAGAAGCATAAGCACCTTCATCGTATAGTACAACTAATAACATCATCCTAGAAGCTACTCATCTTGATCATCATAGTGAACGATTCTCGAGCATTTATAAGGCTAGGCTTAGCGATTTGATGAAAAACAGAGACTTGAAGATCGTTGGGAAGTTTTATGGCATCGGGGGAACACCCCTAAAATACGAAAATAACAGATAATATAAAAATACCAATTTCCTCCAAATTAGACAAACTTTAATTTTAAAGTACCCATTGATTATAAAGAAAATGAAGAAGAACAATGAAAGTACAAAAGTTCTCCAGTCTATCTAGTATGTATGGGTGTTATCTTCAAAATTGGATGATGCCTCTAATTGCCATCCTTTCCAGAGCTTCTACATAGCTCTCAATTCAACTCAAATCCGAGTAGGACCTGATATACATGTCGACAAGAAAAAGTGATAGGCTTAAAGCCTAGTGAGTTCAAACAGTTTTTTATTGCAAGTATAAAACCATAAAAGTGAACGAATAATATTTAAACAACCGTGTTCTCTTCCAAAAATATGTTTACATTTAAACTCCAAATATTGACTTGATAACCACTCTCTAGAATACATCAAAACTCCACAATTATCAACAACAAACTCTAATTTTTATAGATCCAAGGCATTACAGCCTAACTTAAATGATTCATCGTTTGTATGATCAAAACAACCAAAACATGCCATTCCCAAACAATTATGCAGTTTATGCGAATCGTCATCCAATTATCAAAACACTGGACAATTAAAGTTGGGAAAACTCTCACAACTTTTTAAAACAAGGTTTACTTCATCAAAATCCACAACTCACGAGTTGGATTATCTCATGAAAAATAAACATAAGCCAAATAGGTGCATTTTCCAAACGTTTATGCAAACCATGCTTCAAAATTAAGGATAGGTCCATAAACCCTCTTTTAATGAAATAAAATATCGAGGGTCTAAACTCGCATGATTTTGTATTTTCAAAAATTCTCACAACTTCAATAGTATGCATATCTCAAAGATTTTTGCTATTGTATCATAAAATTCTCAAGTAGAACAAACATTAAATCATAAGCTGCGCCAAGATTCCAAAATGAACATTTGAAACAAATTCAAATCGACAAACTTCACAACTTATTTGACTAATTCAATAAAAGCCACAATAATAAGTCAACAAATACATTTTCCAAAAGGGTTTATACCATTTCATGTCTCAAAGTGCAATCAAGCCTAATGAAACCTCCTTTTTCTTGCAATAAATCCTCAAATCACCAAACTTATATGATTTATGCTCCAAAATATTCAATAGAGAATTTTTAAAAGCATTTCTCAAAGACTTCCAAAATCGAATGCACCAATGTGTCAATAAGACAAATAACCAATAAGTATTTGTGAGAAATAAGTAGAAATGTAAATAAAACTAAAACAATGACATTTTGACATGTATAAAGTTTTCTCAAAAGCAACTATAACTCATCTTGTTAGATTTAGACAAAATACCTTCTCAAGATGAAACTTAAGTTCTTTAACCAAGGTCTTACAATGGTGATCTTCTATATGCCAACCAAAGACTCCTCTTCCACCAAAATATCCTTCAAATGCTCGAAACTTGCTTTAAAGATCTCCTAAAAATCATCTCCCACTCAAGAGAAAATGAGAAGATGAAATGAGCCAAAACCCTAAAAAGAGGGGTTTTAACGCGTTAGCACCTATCTTGCGAGCTCCACCACGGATTGAGTTAGGGGTGACAGAAAAAACAGAAACCAAATAACATACCCAAACTGAATGATATTTGGGTTAAATGGTTTTAGGTTATTCAGTTTTTGAGTTAAACGGTTAGTTTATTCGGTTTGGCTTTTGGTTAATCTTTTACTAATTCGGTTAAACCGAATAACACATTATAATAAGAAGAAGTAATCAAATTGAATTCAACTATCTACCTAGGTGGTCACCCGGTTCCCTCTCTCTGTTTATGTTCACTCTCCTCCCCCCTTTATGTGTGTGTGTGTGGAAGGGGGGGGGGTGAGGAGGAGACTACTCACTAGCTTCAGATTCTTTATGTTTTATTTATATAAAAAATTTTCTATTCAGTTACAACACACAACAAATATACTACTATTATTTTATATATTTTTTTTGGAGGATAATGTTTTTTGTTTGATGCTAGATATGTTTTTTTTGCTAGAAAATATATTTTCACTTGACAATGTTTTTTATTTTATATACGATGTGGTTTAATGAGATAGTTTTTTTCCTTAATTAGGTTTTTGGTACATTAGTTAACTTGTCAAGTATGATACAATTATGTATCAGAAACAACATACCTTGCATTTGGAAAATTTGTTGAAGGCAAATGTTAACCTAGTTACCGAAACGAATAACCCGGAAACTGAATAACCCAAAACCGATTTAACCGAACCTTATTCGGTTTGGTTATCAGATAGTTCAGAAAAAGTTGAAAACCCGATTTACCCGAATAAAATAACAGGAGAACCAATTTACACAACTGAACAACACCCTTAACTAGAGTAACTTGATGGTCATTGGCTACCTGGGAGTCTTATAAAGTGAGTCCCATGACGTTACCCATGGCCTTACTCACGTGAGAAGTCATGCGTGTCACTTGAGCCCAAACTCAAGTGACCTAAGCGACTTAGGCCATGACCCAAAATCACGATGTTATAAGGAATTGGCTACAACTCTTCAGACAAATTTTGAACTTGAAATTAATGGCCACGGTACAAAAAGAAGAAAAAATGAATTTGGTTCCAACACCTACAAGTAGCCACCCTCAAAAGGATTCTTTTATTGAAAAACTCATACAACTAGATTTTCTACCGTTTATCTTGGATTTAGTATCAAAAAGGATAGAGCTACAGAAGAGAGGTATGATGGTAGTGATGTTTTTGTTGTTGTCCTGATTATTGCTTTATCTACACTTGGTAAGTTCATATAAGAGAGACAAGTTGGCCAATTGTCAAAAATATGCAACAATATAAGGATATATGTTGTAAGAGTAGGGTGGAGGCAAAATATATACATCTTTAATGTGGTAGTTAGGGTTGTGGTCATTCTTAATATTTGAGATTAAATTTAGCAAACGCCTTGTTCACATATGGGCATTCTTTGCTGACGTACATGCTCAATTGGTCGTGATATTAGTGGTGATGAAGACACTTGGGGGGGGGGGGGGGCTAAGAGCTCCAAAACAGGTGATCATGATGAACAAACACCAGAGTCATTTAGGGAAATGACCTTAAATAAGTTTTTAATTAAATTCATGACCTCCTGGCCTATATAAGAAAAAATGGGGTTATACTCATGAGAAGGTCATGGATTTAATTAAAATCTCATTTAAGGTTATATAATTAAATCTCATTTAAGGTTATATACCTAAAAATCTGACAAACACCACTACAATCTCGTCTCAACAAAAGGACCTTTAATTTGGAAAGGTTGCTTGTGCAATTACTTTTGTTGACCGTATAACAATCCTCGTATGCTATTTCACTTGAAATACAAAAGATGAGGATGGAACCGAACAAGAGCGAAATGAGGGGGTTTGATTTAGGCTTTCTACCAAATTCTTGATTTTTCCGACAACTAAGGAAGTTTTTGATGCTGATTGTTAAGGGGAAAGAGATGGTCGGAGAAGAGGGAAGGGGAAGGATGGCCGGAGAAGAGGAGATGCCCCTCAACTAACGACACTTCAACTAATGGTATTAGGGGTGGCGACCACTTTTCGAAGCAAAAAGCATACTACAATAACTATTTGTAGACTTACAGAAGCACATAGACTATTTTTGGGTCTTTTTACAAATAACATGGACCAAAGTGGAGTTTGTTCTTTTATATACATAAATCTAGCTTTTGACGGGAGTTTTTGGGCCTTTTCGAGATCTATTTGAGCCTTTGATTGCTCCATTGACTAGGCTTTATTTGGTTCAAATGAGAATCAATCTTAATTAGATTTTATTTCCATAAAATGTACCTTAATAGGTCCTTTTTGGTTCAGGTTTAGACGGTCCTCGATCCCACTATCATTTGTGCATCTTTAATTGAAGCAAGTATACACTATTTCTAATTCTACTCCAACTATTTAAGGAAATAGTTACGTTTTGGATAAGTTATTCTCGGTTTACAACTTCAAAACCACAATGGACTGTTCAAGTTTTAGTAAAAAATTTAATAACTGCAATAAATTTGAAACAAACTTGACAATTTTAATAATTAATGAATCAGATATAAAGTTTATGTAAAAAGAATGCCAAGTATGATTTAAAAATGTCAAAAAAGTTCTTGTTCCAACCGCTTGCCATCATTATCATTGTTATTATCAATTTTTTGATGGTTAATGGATCACAAGGAGTATTTGCTGTTGAAGCCAACCTCATTAAGGTCTTGGTAACCTCTCGTGAACAAAATATTCCGTTAGAAGTATACGAAAGATGCTTCATGGGAAATTGGCACAAATGGCCAAATTACTCGGCCAATTTCACCTCCTAGCCATATCTCGTCCTATTTTGCAAAAAACGAATTGCGGACCTATAGGTCTGCAATACGACAGTTAAACGACAAAAATATGGCGGCTCAGGGCAGGTCCGCAACGGGTCGGGTCGGGTAGGTTTGCCATCCGCAATGGATCGACACGTGGCGGATTCTTAGAAACCCTAACCTAGGTCCGCAATGCATGCGACAGGTCCGCAATTGCGGACCTAGTAAATTTAATGTTTTTTAATTCTATAAATGGTACACGGTTCACCAACCCCCCTCCCCATCTGCCCTTTTTTTATATAAAACCAGATCTATGGTCCCCTCCCTCATACCCCACATCAATTTTTTAAAGAAAGTCATTGAATCAGTCGTTTTTTTGTCGGTATATTGTTACGTGCTTCCCTAAATCAACACGTGTCTACAATGGCAGGAAAGGCAAGTCTTCTAAACCCTTTTTTTCACGCATTCAATTTACCCAACCGCAAGGGTTTATATATAGCACCGCACTACCCACTGCACTCCCACTTGTTTGGAATTTTATTTTTTAATTTTTTTCCTTCGTATTTTGTTCGGTATGTATATTGTTCTAAATTGTTTGAATCCGTTGTGCTTGAATTTTAGATTATTGTGCTTATGATTAACTTTAATTTTAGACACTTTAGGTCCCTTAACTTTAATTATTGACACTTTAGGTCCCTTAACTTTAATTTTAGACACTTTCGGTCCCTAAACTATAATTTTTGACATATTAGGTCCCTTAACTTTAATTTATGACAATTTTTATGTTCCTAAACTTTAATTAATGACACATTAGGTCCCTTAAATTTAATTTTAGACAATTTAGGTCCATAACTTTAATTTTAGACACTTTAGGTCCCTAAACTTTAATTTTTGACACTTTAGGCCCCTTAACTTTAATTTATGACAATTTATGTTCCTAAACTTTAATTAATGACACATTAGGTCCCTTAACTTTAATTTTTGATACTTTAGATCCCTAAACTTTAATTTTTGACACTTTAGGTCCCTAAACTTTAATTTTTTACACTTTAGGTCCCTAAACTTTAATTTATGACACTTTGGTCCCTAAACATTAATTTTAGACACTTTAGGTCCCTTAACTTTAATTTTTGATACTTTAGGTCCCTAAACTTTAATTTTTGACACTTTAGGTCCCCTAAACTTTACTTTTTTACACTTTAGGTCCCTAAACTTTAATTTTAGACACTTTTGGTCCCTAAACTTTAATTTTAGACACTTTATGTCCCTAAACTTTAATTTTTGACACTTTAGGTCCCTAAACTTTAATTTTTGACACTTTAGGTCCCTTATCTTTGATTTATGACAATTTAGGTCCCTAGGCTTGTTTGGAATCACGGATTAGGTCCTTTAACTTTAATTTTTGACAATTTAGGCCCCTAGTTTGACGTTGAAGTCAAATTTGACGGTGGTAAAAGATATTAAGCAAATGTTGAGCCAACCAAGGCTGGCGATCTTCCGTGGCACGACTTTTGGTCACTGATTGCTGATGGAGGACTACGCCCATGACCCATTACTCATGCACACCGTCTTACGGATGGAGACCTTCCCGGATAATGCTGGGAGGAGGATATGTTCTTCGAGGTGGGAGAACATATACTGAGATTTGGGTGGGTGGAGTTCTGTCTCATGACAGGACTCCGCTTTGGTGAGGTGCCGCCATTGCCAAAGAGGTAGAGGCAGAGGTCTCTCGGTTTTATCAGTCGGGTTTTTGGTGATGAGAAGAGGTTACTGATACGCCATGTAGTTAGGAGATTTTCATCACTAGGAGGCGATGGAGATCGGGTTACGGACGATGATGTTGTCTGTGTTTGCTTGATTATGATGGTGGAGGTCTTCTTTCTTGGCCGACACCCTCATTTTCCCGTTTCCACCACCGTGCTTACTGCTACAGGATTTTTGGTTTTGGGACCAATTTCTTTGGGGTTCTTAAGTATGGGAACCCACCTTTAGGCAGATGTCCGGGGCCATCCGGAGACGTACACCAGACCAGCCGAAGTTGACACTCACAGGGTTCTTACATGCGTTCAAGGTTAGTTAATTTACTATTACTAAAATACTTATACACTGATAATGCATTTCTTATTTTAACAACCTGTAACTCCCATATTTGAATCTTGGAGACATTTCCTGCCGCTTCCCGTTTTTTTCACGAGGCATCCTAGGCTTCTTAGGCGTGTTCGTTGGGATAGGTTTGAAGAAGAGGCTCGGTTTCGTGCCATGTGATATCAGTTGATGGAAAATGTTGTATGGATGGTGTGACTTATAAGTTGGAAATAACGTGAGTATTTATAGCCAAAAAAACTAGTGCACCTTCGCAATTACGGACCTAGATTTGGTGAAGATAAACGTGCACCTTTTCAGACGAATCTTTCAGACGAATCTTTCAGACGAATCTTTCAGGCGGATCTTTCAGACGAATCTTGCGGATCTGCAATTGCGAACCTAGTGCACCTCCGTAAATTCGACCAGAACAACTATAAATACCCCATGGTGGAGTGGTTGTAAACCAAACACATTGTGAATCATCAAAGTAATTGAATAATTTCTTCTTACATGGCATCTCCAAATCTTCATGTTTGGAACTTCAGACTTTTAACTCAATCTCTTCAGACACTAACACCGAGCTATATGGTTAGTGTTCATATTTTTTTGGGTTTTGCTTGTGTTAAATGTTGTCGAAGGCTAACGTTGTTCATGTTTATTAACAGTGGCTTATCCACAAATGTTCACCATGAAAGTCCACCGTCAAGGGTACTTCACGAAACCACCTAGAAGACAGTATTTTCGTGGTCTAGAAATCTATGTTGACATGTTAGATGTCGACGATCTTTCCATGCAACTGTTTCACCAGATCATGAAAGAGCTAGGTTACGACGAACCGAAATATTATAAGTTGTATTTCAAAAGGCAGAATGGAAACTTATTGACTGGACTGTAAGCATTGGCTACCGATGAAGATGTAGCCAATATACGTCAGTATGTCGATGGCCATACCGTAATTGAAGTGTACAGCGAGAGAGTGGTGTAGGTGCCTGGCATTGAGCCCGAGTATGTTCGATTTCTCCACACCGAGTAGATCTCCTCGGTGTTGGATCCTCACCACGAGATGGGATACGATCATGGTTACTCGGTCTACCAGCGCGTCTCTTGTAGAGAAGTGGTTTAAGGGTCATAAGTGGAGTGTTTGGAACAACCCATGTATCAGGATACCCAGGCGAATGTATGAGTGTGGCTTGAAAATTATCCGCTTTGCAGTAAGGCGATACCAGGTGGATGACATCTGTACACCGTTCATGTCTGGCAACGGCGATTGCATAACTACAAGGTAAACCGGAGATCTGCCATTTCCTATAAAAGCAACTATAATTTTGGTAATCCACTTTTGCGTCCCTACGGAAATCTTTAACTTCGTATAGGCCACGACCTATTTCATTGACAGTAAACGTTTCCCACTTCACCTGTTTCCTTCTAACAATTATTTCTATCTTTGGTGTGAGTGCATTTGTCTATCTCGCTGCAAAAAACGAATAATTAAAATATTGCAAGTATATTGTCAATATTTCTAACAGTGGAGAAGTGTGACTATGAAAACCTGCTTTGTTCCGACGAATTGAATACCAGTCTTGTTGAAATTCTCGGAAGTAATCCATAAAGGACACGATAGGAAGTCTCTGAGCAAAATGAGACAATGCATGACCGACTCAGCACTGTTTGAAGTCATTATGTTGTAACAGATTCCGGGGAAATAGGCACGTGACCATTTCTCCTTGCCAACCGCGTCCATAAGTGGCGCTCGTACAGGTATAACGCATCGTAGAGCTGCCATTTTACGTTCAAAATCCTCCTCCGTGTACGCTTTACACGTCTTCCAAAACATAGTCTTCCTATACATGGCCCTATTGTCCCTGCTTTTTACGTTCATCAGCAAATGTGACAACACAAACCATGATGGGCATTTGGGTACACCGTGTTGATAGCTTGGCTAATGGATAAAACCTGATTAGATATGAACACCAACCCTTCCAGTTCACTAATACATTCCTTCAACATCGTCAAAAACCAAGTCCACGCCTCCCCACTCTTATACCTACCCACTCCGAAAGCGACAAACACAATTTGGTTATTGGCGTCCATAGCAACGACTAAGAACATTGTGCTTAAGTAAGGACCCTTCAAATGAGCACTGTCTATTATAAGGACACGAAGCAAGTGTCCTAGAAATGACTGAATCTACATAAATTACATGGTTTAGACATTATAAAATTACAGACAATATCTATTAATGCATAAAAATATACTAGCCTTGGCAAAACATTAGAAAATACGTACCGAGCAACCAAGGGCAGCAAAGCACATCTCAAAACGTCTTGTACTATCTGTCTTTATTCGGGTGAAAGTACCAGGATTATTAAGCTCCAAACTATAGAAGAACGCAGGGACTCGGCTAAACGATTCGTGGGGGGTACCCTGCATAATGGTTAGCGCATAAGCTTTCACACGCCAAGCTTGCCAATACGAGATATCTACGTGCATTTCATGTTTCATGTTGTTCACAATAGCGGATCCACGGAGTCTCCGGTTTTCATCCTGCACTTTAGGAAAAATTGTGTTACCCAATACTCTTCTATTGGCGTTATGGTAGTTGGGATGCATCTGGGTCCTTGAACAAGTGTGTATGTCGTGCAGACTTCGTACGTGGAACATAGTGGAATTCTGTACACATGTCGCATATATACGCCAATTACAGTTAACGTGCACACATATCGCCTCGTATCGGGTTTTTTAAGATCTTTCAACTCTAAACTGGAAACCCTCTTCAAGGGTCTTCGTCCCGAGAGCGAGGGTCATTTCATCTTTCGTGGAAAAAACATCCCCTAGATTCACTCTTCTACTACGATTATAAGATACGGGTGCTTCGTTTGGTGTGATGACGGGCTCTTGGTCTTCTGGAAGGGAGGGGGCATACCAAAGAAATCATTTATCCCACCATATGATTTAACAGGACTGGGTTCAGACGTTTCTTCTTCTTCTTATTCTTCTTCAATATCAACATCAGAAAGACCTAGGTCATAAACATGAGCTTCATCGGCGTCTTGATGAAATTCTTCTTCGGCTTCGTCTTCATGATCTTCTCATTCTTCTACCGGTTCTTCTGTCTCCGGAAAAAAATCGGGCATGTAGTCACTCATACCATAACCATGTTCAGGAGGAAAATCAAAATCAAACTGAGGCATGTAAGGAGTTTGATTCTGCTCGGGAAACTGACGCATGTAAGGAGTTTGACTCTGCTCGGGGAACTGAGGCACATAAGGAGTTTGACTCTGCACGGGGAACTGAGGCATGTAAGATGTTTGACTCTGCTCGGGGGCATACGCATCAGGAGCGCCTCCGGTTTTCGAACAACCACCAACGTTGCTTCCTCCCCCATCGTGTAATTTTCGTACACGTAAAGTGTTGTCGGATTTTGTAAATCCATAGCATTTTGCAGGAAACAAGAAACATCGTTATTGTCTCTTAACTCAACGAGTTGGCCAGAATATTTGTAAATAATTCTAGTGGTACCAACAATAGAGTTCATACCACATTTGTCTCGAACATAATTAACCAACCTAGAATGCGTGATGGTTGCCGGAACCATGACGCGAACCATCGGTCGATCAGTAAAATACTCCCACTCTTGATCATTCTGTTGAAAGTAACCTCCACCCCAAATACGTAACTTTATTTTTTGAGAACTAGAACTCATCTTCAAGAAAAACAGATGAAGCAAAATCAAATTGCTAAAATTTTTTTAGATTGAAAATCTTCTTTGCTTCCCTTTTCAACCTTGCTATTCTTATAGAAAAACTTCACGAATTCAAATTGTTCAAAAGCATTCAATTGGTTCACCCACTTAACTGTACAACTGACAATTATATGGGAAAAAAATAATGCAAATCCGTAACAGAAACGTACGTCAAAAACAAGAAAAATACGAAAAATAGCAGAAAATGGCAGACCTAGCCTAGGTCTGCAATGGCGGAGCTAGGTCCGTAATTGGGGGCCTGAAACCGAACTAGGGTTTCTACGAATCCGCCACGTGTCGATCCATTGCGGATGGCGGACCTACTCGACCCGACCTGTTGCGGACCTGGCCTGAGCCGCCATATTTTTTTGTTGTTTAATTGTTGTATTGTGGACCTAGGGTTGTTTCTGCAAAATCGGGCGAGACATGGCTAGGAGGTGAAATTGGCTGAGTAATTTGGCCATTTGTGCCAATTTCCCTTCATAGCTATGGCCTTTGCTCAAACCTACCTGTTTAGAAAGATAAGGCACATTTACTTAATAGAATTAAGTTTCCGAATAGAAAAAATAAGGATCATTTTTAGGGATGAAAACCGCTTGTACCATTTTCCCTTTCCGAACTTGTCCCATCAATCAAACATTTGCACATCTTTTGGTTTTATTAATTAACATACAAATTAACTATACTCTCGCTCTCTCTCATGTACTCTCCCGTGATTTACTCTCTCTCCCCAATATTTTCTATATTGATTAAGGAGTAAATTATGATTTTAGTTCCTTTGATTTATTAAAGATTTTTGTTAGATCAAGTTTAATCAAGTTGTAATAGTTAGTCCCTTGTTATGTTTTGTTAGTATTTTCGTTAATTAGGTTTGTATAGGTGTCAAGGTAGTTGACCCTATATATAGTCTCTTGTTTTTACCTTTTAGGTTAAGCTACAATATTCAATAATTGTGTAATCATTGTGTAGCCGTCATCTTTCCTCTCAATGAATCATATGACACTTTTCTATCATTCATCTTTTCTATGATTCATTCATGTTTGATACTCTGATAATGATTATGTGTGCTTGATTCTGGAACAACAATTGGTATCAGAGCTACATCAGAAATCAGAATCAATTGATCTTTGCAGAAATCGATCCAGTTTGCTATTTTCGAAAAAGTAACTGTTTCATTAGTGTTTTTGAGATTTTAAGGTTGTTTAAATGCAATCTTTGGCTCAATAGATGCGTATGATGATTATGAACATATTTCATATTAATCAGAAACAGGTTTACACACATTTGATTGGTATATTTAATCTGTCTTTGAATTTTTAGAGTCAGTCGTATGTAACCTGTCCAGATTCGAAAAGTCAGACCTGTTAAGATTTTGAAAATACAGTGATTGGGGTTTGTTCACGATCGATTATTGAGCATAGTGTCAAATTTTGGGGTTGATTGAACAAAATTAGCAATGGATATGGTGAAAAATTGAAGTTAAAGCTCGAAGTTAGCAATTTTCGCAAGTCTGTGTGAAGAACTCGCAGAACATAGTATAAAACTCGCAAAGTCTTCAAAACTCGCAGGATTAAGAAATCACAAGGACAAGATTCGCAGAATACGCATCTGCGAAAGTTGAAGGTTTCGCAGAATACCTACTTAAGAATTCTCAAGGATTCTTAGAGTATAGCCTACGAAAGTTAACAGAATTCGCAAACCTCTACCTTGCGAATTTCACAACTTTCTCAACTTATGCACTTGAGAAACCTGATCCAAACATCTTTGATCTGCGAAAGTTGTATCCTTATAGTATCCTTGCCTACTATTTGCGAATTCTTTCTCTATTTATCACATTTTTGCATACTTGTTGACTATCTGTGTTTAATATCTGATTTTCGGATTAAAGATCACTTCAAGCACATATTTTAGATGCACAGGAAAGATGCCTTATACAGATGATAAGGGAAATACAGTGCTCACTCCAAGAGACTGTGCTTTATCCTACATGCCTGAGATACCCAAGATGGAAGCTGAACTTGAAACTCTCAGATGTCAAAACAAGAAACTGAGAGAAGACATGGATGTCTTAAATGTCAAACTGACAAAAGCTGAAGTTCAAGTGAAGCGGTATCAAGATAAAGGTCATGAATGGCTTAAGAAAGTGGAATAAGAAAGAACAAAGAAATTGTTGAACTGGAAAAGACCTTCAACCAGAGACTGTCTGAGATGTTCAAGAAATCTGAGTCTGAGAAGAAACAATTGGAGATTAAAATCTCAAATCTTTTACAACAAGTGTCTAACTTTGAACAACTCATCATATCTGAAAGGAAGTCCTTTGATGATGAGAGAAAAGATCTTAAAAGCAAAAATATTAATTTGTTCAAAGAAATTTCAGATAAAAACCAGACTTTGGAAAAAGATTTTGAAGAAGAGAGAAAGGTTTTTGAAAAAGAAATCTCTAAGCTTACAAGCAAATTGGCAAACTTGTCTACTGAGATCATGAAGGAGAAAAGGAGTAAATCTGGAATTCAAAGCAAGTTTGATAAACTCTGCAATGAGAAATCCAAGTTGTGTGATAAAATTCAACAACTTGAGATTGATAATACTGACTTGTCTCACAAGATGACCACTGATGCATCTAACTCATCCTCCTTTGATGATGATTCTGCTGAGTCAGTGTGTTCTTTTCAAACAGTATCAAGTACGTTTCAGAAAATGGTTTTTAGAAAACAAGATGTGAAATCCAAAGCTTCTGAATCAGAGCAGATTAAAACTCCAAGATCCTTTTATGTGAAATCAGTTAATAAGAATGCTAATAACTTTCAAAAATCTCCAACTCAGTCTCCAAAGAAAGATCAAATGGTCTGGGTTGTTAAAGGTTCTCCAGAGGCAGCAAAGCTTCACAGAGCTAATCAGAAGAAATAGAACAGAGCTTCAAGAAGTAAGTCTTTTGCATCTGACTTTGACAAATCAGCAACACATCTAATCAGGATAGCAAAAAGAAAGTTATGTTGTTCTTACTGTTACACTGATGAGTTCATTCACAAAGCACAAGCTTATCACAGATCATACCATCACAAGGCTTATCACAGGTATGAGAATTACTCTAAGAAATTCTCAAACACTGACCAACTTGGACCCAAGTCTATCTGGGTACCAAAATCTAAACCTGTGGTGCAGAAAGAAAAAGGAAAAGAGAAGATGGAAGATGTACCAGTCATGAAGGAATGAGGATATGAATGACTTCTGATCACTACAGATCAGGACTCTTGCTTAAATGACAGAGCAATGACTTCTAAGTACAACAACTTATAACTCATACATAAATGTCAAAAGTTGGTGATCATCTGGAAAACAACGAGTTTCTCTCACTCTAAATTTTGTCTCATAACAATTGTTATTTTCAATGTCATATCTTTATGTTGAAGAAATAGAAGGAAATTGAGCTTAAATGCTAAAATATTCATGCAGATATGAAGGGGGAGCATATCTGTACAAACCTTGTCAAGAGATCCATCACATGTCAAGGGGGAGCTGCATGAAGCAATTTCATTCAACAAGAACATAATCAAGATCAACCGGAGATCCGATCAAGGGGGAGCATCTGATGAGCTAAAGGAAGTACTATACTGCTACATCAAGGGGGAGCAAGAAAGTGTTGTAAGTGGGGTGTGAGTAAATCTTTTTAGAATTAAAATTGGTAAAAATGCCATTTTTGGGAGGTTCTTTAATTAGAAAATTTCCACTTTTGGTGCTTTTTGTGAAAAGTTTCCCAAAATAGCAAGTTTCCTGATTTGGAATGTTTTTGAAAGGATGGAAACTTGGCTAAGTATAAGATTCGTAACACACTAGCTTGAGAAAGTTTCAAGTTTCACAGAGTACACTCTTGCGAAATCTGAAGAATTCGTGAGCTAGTTGTCTGCGAAAGTTGAGTATTCGCAGATATAGTGTCTACGAATTCTAGAGGATTCACAGTCCTTTTACCTGCGAAAGCTATAGAATTCGTACCTGTGTGTCTTGAGAATTCTAGTATCTTTTGCGTTGCGAATTCTTTCTTTTAGCTTCTTTGCTTGTGAAACCTGAGACCAAATTATCCTTGGCCACGTGTCCTAACTCTTTTTGAGTATATATAGGATACTTAGCCATTTTTCTCAAACTTGTCTCAGTTTACCTAGCGAAAGTTCTAAAACCCTCTAAACCCTTGTGCTCACAAACTCTCTCAAAATCACTCTCTGATACTTTATTCTCGATTTAAAAAGATCAAATGGCCGACAGTGATTCACAGAATGTTCAGATTGATGAAAACTCCTTTCATAAAGCTGAGCAAGAGCATTCAATCCCTTCACAGAGGACAACATATATTCCACCTCCGAATGTCAATACTGACATGCTGCTCATACAGCCTCCAGAATACATGGCTCAAACTCCAAACAATCACAAGTTTGAGTTCCAGCTGAACATAGATACTTTGGTGAATCATATCCTTCAGAATCACCCTCTGAACAGAGCATTATCTGAAAGTGCAGAAGTGCCATAAATCTACGTGCAACAAGCTTGGAAGACCATCCAGCTTTCACATATTACTGTTGGACAGATCAGGTGTCCATTTCTTCAAGTCAGGATTGACATCTTCTTTGCCAACATTGACCTTGAGCTATTCAGACGCTCTCTTCAACTACCTGAAGCAAATTCCAGGGAAGGTAGAAATGCTTTTGATAAACTACCTACTGAAGAAGTTGCACTTGCTGGTATTAGGGAAATGGGCTATGTTGGTGACCTTAACAAAGTCAGCCAATTCAAAAAGAACAATCTGCCACCCTTTTACTATGCACTGTTCTCAGTGATCAACCGATGCTTGACAACAAAATCTTATGAAACTGACCACGCAAGCAGTGATATACTGAAGCTCTTTTACTCTATAGTGCATGACTTGCACATAGACTATGCCATCGTCTTTTGGACTGAGCTACTTGAGAAGATTGCTGCCAAGAAGAACACTGTCAAAATCCTCACCTATCTTCCGTATCAGAGGTTTATGACACTTTTGGTTAGAAGTGTTCTATGAGGAAACAAGAAGATTCCCAGGTGAAGTTCACATGAACTTGCTGAAGTGCATGAAATGAAATTTCTAGTGCGTCAAAAGAAGCAATTCAACTACTCTATGCCAATTCCGGAAGGACTACTCCGATATGTTGATCCAGAGGCTGAGTGCTTAATAGAGTATAGAGAATCTATGGCACAGCCATAACTGACTGTACCTACTCCAGGTTCAATCCCTAGGCGAGAGGTGTCTGTGAGGGTACCCGAAACTCAGGGAGTTAGGGTACTGGGAGAGAAGAGGAAAAATACAGAGAGGGGAACAGGAAGGGGTCGGAGACCTAGACTGGAGACATCAGGGTCACGGGTTCTTACCCCACCTCGTGTGACACCTGAAGTCCGTGAAGGTCCAGGATCTGAAAATGCCTCGGATCAACCTGAACTTCAAACTATGGAACTGCAACAAGAAGAACATCGTGCTTCAAAAGAAATTCACTCTGTTGCTAGCTCACCTGACCAAGTGACAGAAAATGTTGACTTGGGCAGTGAAAGTTCTGATTCTGAAAGAACACACTCTGCAACAAGAGAAGATGATGATAGCAATGATACATCTGATGATGATGATGATGATCAACATCATGGCGGAACTGAAATTGTTATGGAAGTTGATTCCCATGCTGCAGTCATTTCAAGTGATATTAGTGTTATAAGGATACATGAGGGAGATATAGTCGAAGATGTAAGTGAGTCTATGAGAGAAAAGGCAAGAAAAGAAAATGAAGAGAGAGAGCGACCCACAACCCACTATACCAGAAGATCAACCACATCACACACTTCTGTGCATTTGTTGCTAGAAGATGTCGACATGAGCCGATCACTCATGCAACTGCACACCCAAGCTATCCACTCTATTTCCTCTCAACAGGATATATTTTCAACTTTACACGGGGGTCAAGCACAACTTCTATCAATGTCTCACTCGGAGACGTATGATATTGAAAACAGAGATCAGTTGCCCCAGATTTCAACTTCTTTCAGTGCACATGTCCTAGAGCCTATTGTCAGAACACCTATTTTTGTTGATAGGACACTATTTGCAGGACTTGATCTCGGTCGTCTTCGTGACCCGAGCGGAACATCCAGAGTAGATCCGCAATCCGGACTACGAGGACCGGATGGAAATCCTGTCACAGCTAACACCATGCCAACTGTGAACACATGTCACACTGTAGATTCATCTGCAGTCGTGCAAACGGGTAATCTATGTGAACCCGGTGTTAGTTCCTCCGACTTTGTGTCAAGGGAATATTTCGACGGCGCCCTAAAGGCTGTTGAAAATAGGTGGTCGAAGAAGTATGACAAGATCGAAAAAGAACTGGGTGATATTAAAGGATTATTAAAGGGGAAGCAAGTTGCTGAACCTGAGCCAGAAAGGAGATCACCAGTTACACCTACTCCATCAGCCACACAGAATACCTCAGATCTTTCCATTGATAAGCTTAAGTCTTTGCTTCTTGCAAAACTTTTGTCTCAAGCTCCAGAAAATCAACAGGATGCTGACTTGTTCACACTATTGCATTCACATCATCTACAACAACAGCAACAACCGCCCCAGCACCCTTCAGATACAGATCTACTCAAAGCCTTAACTCTACTGAACCAAGGCTTTCCACTTTCATGCCAAACTCAGGCTACTGCTTACGTTACTGGGCATGACCATGATCACGATCATGATCATGAGGGGGAGACACAAGGAGATCAGTCGATCGGAAGACAGCTGGTGATAGTAGAAAGTGCAGTGCCAATCCGTACAGTCCCAGAAAAGAGAAGCACAAGTACTAGTCAAGGAGAAAGGGTTGAAGAGATGTTGGAGCATAGACCTTCAAAGATCTTAGTTCTATATGTTGCAAATGATGAGTCAAGGGTTGAAAAGCCTAAGACAACTACATGTGAAGAAGTGATGGAAGCAATGGGCATATCAGCATACAATGCTATAGATGTTGATGAGCGGGATACTGATGAGCAAGCCATAGCAAAGTATGAGCTTTTCTGGAAACTGAAAGAGGAAGGAGAAAGGGTAATAGACTTTGAACTTCAAGATGCTGCTCAAACTGAGGATACAATAAATGTTGAGGAATATGTCAAAAATGCTGCAGACACAGAAGTTCAGGGCAGTGTTCATGGTGAAAGTGTACTTGAAGATATCTTCGGTGATGATTTTGATAAAGATGATCAGGAAGAAGAAGCTGAAAAAGATGAACCCGGACAAGTAAATGTGGCTTCTCAAGTAGATGAGCCATATATACCTACTGCAATTCCATTGGTTTTTCCAGATAGACATTGTGTTTTCCCATCTCCTGGTGAAGTTTCAACTCCATCTGTTCAAAACGTTGCATTACCTTTTGAAGAATCAATTGAAAGAGTATTGAAAAGAGATGTCTCAGATCCCACAACTCTGATAGTTATTGATATGGAAAAGTTAAAGAGAGCTATGAGAAGAGAAAGAAAGAAGGTGGAAAAATAAGAGAAAAGACGAAAGAAGGAAGCTAAGGAGAGAGAAGAGAAAGAGAGAGCAGAAAAGGAAAGAGCTGATCCTGAAGCTCTACCTTACATCAGAAATCCTGATAGCCCAAGAATCTTAAGCGGTGCTGAGCGTCCAAAGCCAGTATTTGTAACTCCTATGGAAGTGGAAAATCTTGCAAAGAAACATCAGGACATTCAAGAAGGTCCTTCTACTTCTGTCAGAGTTAGATCTACTCCATTTACAGGATATGATGGACAAGATGCGCCTCTCGAACTCATCAAGCTTATCCGAAAATCTCTCAGAGTGCCGTTTCTAGAAGAATCCATCAGAATATTCGTTAAAGAACAAGTAAAGATTGACGCATGCAAGACTTATGGTACCATTCATCAATCACTGCTCTATCAAAGAAATTATCTGAAGTTCATTGAAAACGTTTCAAGAACGAAAAGATATGTTCAAAGACCAGGAATTCTGCAGATCAAGGAGGTCAGAATGAACAAGTACTTTGATGTATGGTATCCTGAATTCGATGTTCAAAGGAGAAATCTAGAGATGTCAATGTTCAGTGAAGCAGACTTTGAGAACTTGAATGTGGCAGATATAGAGTTCATATATCATGACTTCAGGTGCCGAAATATCAGACCTAGAGCCGTAGTCTTTGCACTGGATGCTGTAAAGAAATATATGAAGTGCCATATCAACAACACGTATGTTCTTGATTTCCAGTTAGGGGCAGAGACAAATCAGAACAGCATCAACCTAACTGCTCCTAACTTTAATCACTATCTGATGGAGGACATACCTCTCTTCAAACCAGTTCTAACTCCTGAGCTCGGTGTTATGTACATGAATACAAATACTCATAAGAAACAATATATGTGAGCAGTGAGGTTGCTAAGTTTTCTGATGGAACTTTGAAGATGGTTTTGAAAGAACTTGAAGATAAACTCAAACACTCAAAGAAGGCGAGACGTGAAAAAGGTGAGTTCATACCCACAATGGATTCGTTTGTAATGGAGAAAATGATTAATGCTATCAAAGAAAGAATCGAACTCAGAGAGTGCCTAAGGAGATTTGAAAGCTATCTAGGGATGAGGAGAACCTGTTTCAACCGATGGAATCGCTGAAGATTACAACCTTGATTAAAAGGGGGAGATTGTTAGATCAAGTTTAATCAAGTTGTAATAGTTAGTCCCTTGTTATGTTTTGATAGTATGTTTGTTAATTAGGTTTGTATAGGTGTTAGGGTAGTTGACCCTATATATAGTCTCTTATTTTTACCTTTTAGGTTAAGCTACAATATTCAATAATTGTGTAATCATTGTGTAGCCGTCATCTTTCCTCTCAATGAATCATAGGACACTTTTCTATCATTCATATTTTCTATGATTCATTCATGTTTGATACTCTGATAATGATTATGTGTGCTTGATTCTGGAACAACAGTTTTTATTTTCATCCCTATGGTTTAACTAATAATATTTGAAGTAAAAACCATTTAAAGATATGAAACACCCATTTACAAAATGTTCAATATTGAATATTTTTAAAATTACTTAAAGCTTTTTTGATTAGGGCCTAATCAAATGAGAACTCGATAGTTTGTGATAACCGTGAGATTTAATGTGAGCCAATCATTTAAATGAATTAGTTTTTTTTATTAAATAAACATAAAAAGGTGATTTGGTAATTTGATATTAATTATGACACTCATTAAATAAGATTTTAGGAAAGTATATTATTATATTTTAACCTAATTATCTCTCCCTCTTTCTCTCTCCCTCTCTTTCAAACACTCATCCCTGTTAACCCTATCAAAATCAGCCGCCACCCACATAACCATTTGTGTATCATAATGTATTTTCATTGTTTTACGAAGTGTATCACAATATATTTTCGTTGTTTTACGACATGTATCACAGTGTATTTTTGTTGTTTCATGACATGTATTATAGTGTATTTTGATTGTTTTACGAAGTGTATCACATTTATTTTTGTTAAATCAAGGAGTGTATCACAGTGTATCAATCATAGTGTATCATTGTTAAACCCATATTATAGTTGATAAGCAATCACAACACAATAAAGAACAAGAGATAAATAAATCAAATCAACATACCATAGATCTCTTGATTAATCAATTAAAAACGTGTGTGTTCTTGGTGTATACAAATACCTCGTGTGTAGGATACAGAGAAAATACTCGGCCTCCTTTGATCTACACCTTATTCGATCACCACTAAACCTAGAAAATAAAACCTTTTATACCTAGGTCAACATGACCTAATTAATATTAACTATTTGCTAAAATACCCCCTAGAGTATTAAACACTATTACAAACTAGACCCCTTCTTCAATTTAATCTTGAATACAATTTACTGATCCAACAATCTCCCCCTTTGGATTCAAGATTAAAAAAAATTCAATTATCTTCGGGTTTTCAATTCTCTTGACAACCGTATCTGATATGACGTTGACAACTTCAAAGCTTGTAGCTTTACACAGTCTTCATCTTCCTCTTTCTTTAAATGAAGTGTCCTTCTGATGATCATCTTCAGTCAGACTTTTGATAGATCAAATGAGCTCAGACACTTTGATATCTTTGAATTCTTCAGCAGTCTTTCAAAAATTCTTATCTTGTATTCTCCTCCTTAGTGTATTCTCACCCTTTTTGATGAGTGGTGAGAATCAGCATCATCAAAACATAGCAAAATAAAGTAGGAATTTCTCCCCCAAGTCATCAATTAAGCGCAGTCTTCATGTATAGATCCCTGTGTGGAAATAAGAGCAATCTCCCCAAATAGAAAGAGTGATTATTTCAATCTTTGCAGATTCAAATAAGTAAAAAGTGGTAACCCTGAATCAACAAATGACTCAGTTTGGAATGCCTGTCAGTAACACACAGTCACTGAGTAACACAAAGTTATATATAAGGAGCTGGTTTGATGTAGACTCCCTAGGACTTCCATTCAATCGTCGAATAACACATGGTTATCTATGAACGTTTTGACAGAAAAAAAATTTCTGTGTGCTCGTGCATGTGTATGAAAAAAATAAGAACCGATGATTGCTTTTCAATGTAGGCTCAAAGTATGTAAACTTGTTGAGACAAAAACAAATTATACAAAGACTCAATGCGCATGAGTATCTTCCAAGTGAAGAACCAATAGCACATGTGCTGCGTCCCCATAAAATGTGAAACATTCTATTTTTTGAGAAAAGAATGAGTAGCTGGTGGAGTTGTATGCAAGAGATGGCATGGGCTAGGTGCCTTTTTCAATGTCATTCACGAAGAAATGTGAAACAGCAGTTTATGCGGCTGCCCGACTCAGAAAGAATTTGGTGCAGAGTTTGATATTCTTTTACTCTGTTCTCTCACCCTCTTTCTTTTAATCTTTTAAATCTCACTTCTAACTAATCTCTATTTTCCATTTTACCTCTTCACACACTAACACTCAAATCTTTTGACCCCTCTCCCCTCAATCACTCAGGGAATACTTCCTGGGTAGGAAACATGGTTATCGTGAATCCATGGAAGTTCTGTTAAGCTTTCACACTGAATCCCATGTATTTTCCTAAAAGAACGTGTTGTTCAACAACATTTTGTACATGTAAGCACAAAGGAATACAAATAAATATGAAGAATAAAAATTTGGAGAAGTCAAAAACATAAGGTGTTTGACAATGCTATTCTCCCCCTCAAAACAAAAAGTGTTTGACAATTAAGTATCCAAAAATCATTTAAAATCACACTTCACAATTCATGAAAGTCTTTGAAGAATAGGAAGTGGTTTGAACATTTAAGAAACCATTTTTCACAAGTGAAAGCTGTTCATTTTTCAACAAGTGATAGAGTGCAAGGATTAGAAATATATACCTGTAAATTAGAATCCTGTACTCCCCCTAATATGAATATTTTCAGAGAAGTATCAAAAACTCAGATATCCTCCCCCTCGATACCCGTAAAAAGTCAATTTAATCAGAAAAATATGACAGTGATAGTAAAAATCATATTTATCTCTTTCCCCTAAGAGATATAACAGTTAGCTTCCCCTCAAATCAAAAACTTCTATAAAAGAAGTTATCATTTAAGCATCCTATCAGAAGAAAACATTTGAAAACGGGTTCTGAACTCTAGTATTCAGAAGCCAAGATGACATATTCTCCGGTGAGAATAGTATCATTCATTTTTACCAATGAAGATCAGGTCCTAAGCTGTTGTACTTAGAAGTCATTGTTTTGACAATGAGGTAAGAGTCCTGATCTGTAGTAATCAGAAGTCATTGTTCTTTCTCCCCCTCAAACCTTGGGTGCCTGCAACACAGATGTAGCTTTTGGTACCCACTGGTAATTGGGTCCTAAAGGGTTAGTTGCAGTTCTAGTGGGAGATATAAAATAAGAACCATACCAGTTATTCACATAATATTTTCTTACAAAATCATTTGAGCCACAGTAGGAACAACTAATTTTCTTTTGTGCTAACCTGATCAATTGATTGATTGTGTAAACCTAATTGATTGTGTAAACCAGATCAGGTTTGACAAAAGTTTTACCTTTCGAAGCATTGTTCCTTTTAGCATTTGATGTATGCACAAATGATTTATCGGTCTTTTTCTCCTCTGAAGATCCTTTAACTCTCCAGATCCAATTTTCTCTATCTTTTTCTTCATCTTCCCTTCTCTAGAACCTTTTCTTCCGAGAGTTGTTCTTTTTGAAATTACCAGAACCGTCAACATTATTGTCAAAGAAAAGGTTAGAAGGACGAATCTGATCTTTACGTTCAGAAGTATGATCATCAATTACATCAAACAAAGGATTATTAGAAACATTAGTAAAAATTGAACTTGCTGCTGAATTGAATGAGCATTCGAATGCAGTTAGATCATCTCTCGGTGATTGAGCTATTGAGTCTAGCGTCTTGTGCTCAGTCAGGTTCACTTTGAATATGATCTCTTCAAGTTCCTTTCTCTTTGACGACAAATAGTTTCTTTCCTTTCCAATCAGATCAAACTTCTTATGCAACTCAGATTTTGCAATCTTCTCCTTCAAGATGTTTGTTGACAACTCAGATAGCTTTCTAGTCAGCTTAGCTCTCTCAGTCTCTAGATCTTTCTTTTCTTTAGAAAAGTCTTTATTTACATTCTTCTGCTCAGCTTTCTTCTTCTCATTCTCAACCTTGTCTCTCCTCAGAATGATAACTTTCTCAAAGTCTGAAACTTGTTGAGAAAACTTAACACATTTAAGCTCTAATGATTTCTTTTCTTCAAAGGCTTTTCTTGAGAATTTCTTAGCAAATTATTTTCTTTCTTTCTCAATCTTCATCATCTCATCTTAGGATTTTATGTTGTTTCTGTCTTGGGTTGCCTTTTCTTTCATCATATTAATCTCAACCTCAAGACATAAAACTTTATCTTTCAAAGAGTTTCTTTCATCAGAAATTTGAGAATTCATTTTTCTCAACCCATTAGATGTCTCACAAGCAATGTTTGCTCTTCTTCTCAGTTCATCTAGCTCTCTTTGCATTGATTCCTTCTTTGACCAGCTTGAGCTAGAATTCATATTTTCAGATCTTTTCAGCTTTGCTTGAAGATTTAAGATCTCCTTTTCTTTAGACTCAATAATTCCTGCAAAATCAATTTTAGAATCATTAATGCATTATGAGCAAACAAAATTCTTCTCTAAGTCCTTATCATTTTTCAATCTGTCAATTTGTTCTAGAAGAGATGAGTTTTGAATCTTCAAATCTTTATTCTCAGCTTCTAGTGCTGGAATCTCTGGCATATATGCTAAAGCACAATCTCTCTTGGTCAGCACTGTATTTCCCTTCTCGTCTATGTAAGGCATGATGATATCTGTACCACTTAAATCAACTAATAAGATCTTAGAATCAAGAATTTGATAAAAACTACACTCAAAGATTTCAGAAAAATAAATTTCCAAAAATAATCAAATGCAGAATTCGCAAATAGTATAAAGCACAAAGAATTTTGCAAGAGATAGTGGCTGGCGCAAAATACACTTTGCGCTAAGTGAAGATGGCGCGAACTTCAGAATTGTGCTAAAGGCAGTAGCACAAAAATTGCGCTAAGTGAAGCTGGCGCGAACTTCAGAATTGTGCTAAAGGCAGTAGCACAAAAATTGCGCTAAGTGAACCTGGCGCAAAAGAAGATTTGCGCTAAAAGGAGTTGGCGCAAAAGTCAACTTGAACTGAGGATCTGGTGCAAAAGACTAATTTGCGCTAAGAGAAGATAGCGCGAAACTCAGATATGCTCGAGGAGAAGATGGCGCAAATACGGTTTTTCGCGAAGAACAGATGGCGAAAACCGGTGTCTTGAGGCCGACCGGTGTGTGGGGGTTCGACCGATGTCCTGCGACCGGTGTGAGCTGCGACCGGTGTGAGCTGCGACCGGTGTGAGCTGCGACCGGTGTGAGCTGCGACCGGTGTGAGCTGCGACCAGTGTCTCCCTCGACCGGGGTGGACCGGTGTGGACCGGTGTCGACCGGTGTCCAAGTTTGACCGGTGTGGCGCAAAATACAGTTTTCGCTAAGAGGGACTGGCACAAAAGACCACTTGAATCCGGCGCAAAATCAATTTCTCAGATGATGTTGGCGCAAAACGTAGATCTGGGGTGTTCTTCAACTGTTCGACCCTCTCTTCAATTTTCAATCCAGAAAACACTCTAAACAGTTGATACACAGTATAAAATTCTCACAAATCATCCACAAACATACATCAATCAATACCCAATCAAAAATAATGATTAAAAAAAACTTTTCTGCTTGAAATCGAATATAACAGTAGTCGACTTGTTCATGAACAAAATTTTCAAAAAATCATCAAAAGCTAATCGATTTGTGTTTTTTAAAAACAATTAGGCAATCTGTTGATGTTCAATAGCATAAAACACATCTAATCAAATCGATTTTATGCATAAAAACACATTGAACCATGAAATCGATTTTCACACAGTAAGTTATCGATAAATACTGTTTTAATCCAAAAAGCTTGATTCTTTGGCTCTGATACCACTTGTTGAACCCAGATTATAGTTGATTAATAATCACCACACAATAATAACAAGAGATAAATAAATCAAAATAACATATCATAGATCTCTTGATTAATCAAATAAAAACGTGTGTGTGTTCTTGGTGTATACAGATACCTCGTGTGTAGAATACAGAGTACACGACTTCCTTTCTCTACACCTTCTGCTTAGCGCAATTTCTGCCTAATCCATCGTAATGCCTTGTTTAAAGGCTTATAATTAATAACTAACCTAGGAACTTTATTAGGGATATCTATATCTATATCTATCTATCTATCTATCTATCTATCTATCTATATATATATATATATATATATATATATATAGATATGGGTAACTTCATTTGGAAATCACCTTAATTTTGCAAACCATGGAAACCGTCAATTTCATTGGTTAAGTTCATATATGAATCAGTTAAAAAAGTTCATATGTGAATAACACTAGTTCATATATGAACATATAATTCATATGTGAATCATACAGGTTAATATATGAACTCGTCCCACTTATTTTACGAAACTACTCCTCTATTTTCTACAGACCACATAAGGAATTATCCGGTGCTTCATGGTCAAAGCCATAAATGTTGACCAGATAAAGGGCTATGATCATTTATCTATTTCTCATATATTTACCATTTCTCAAATGAACCTAATCTTATGTGTGTGTGTGTGTGTGTATATATATATATATATATATTATAGGGAGGTTCAAGGGAAAACCTCAAAAAAATGGAAAACCGAAGAACACTCTGGTAGCCCTTAATCTGGACGGTATACACTTATGCATACAAGTAAATTAAGTTATTTTTTGGTTTTTATGCACGTCTGTATTATGCACTTGTTCATATACACGTGTACATGTTACAAATTACTTGTATGCACAAGTGCATACCATCCAGAAGGCTACAAGGGTGTTCTTCAGTTTTTCGTTTTTTGAGGTTTTTCCCGTGAACCTGACCCTATATATATATATATATATATATATATATATATATATAGGGTCAGGTTCAGGGGAAAACTTCAAAAAAACGGAAAACTGAAGAACACCCTGAACACCCTGGTAGCCCTTCATTTGGACGGTATGCACTTGTGCATACAAGTAATTTGTAACATGCACAAGTGCATATACACAAGTGTATAATTCACTTGTGCATAAAAACAAAAAAACAACATAATTACTTGTATGCACAAGTGCATACCGTCCAGATGAAAGACTACCAGAGTGTTCTTCAGTTTTCCGTTTTTTTGAGGTTTTCCCTTGAACCTCCATCTATATATATATATATATATATATATATATGAAGATCTAGCTATACTAATAAAGAAATATTGTGTTGATCCCAATAATGATTTTCTTTACTTGATGGACTTTTACTACACACAGATTAATAAATAAGAGTGTGGAAGCATTTCTAATATGTAGAAAAGTAGAACATTCAAGGTAATAGATACACAAATAATCAACAAACAGAATCGTAAGATATAACAAGGATTTTACTCAAGACACTGTTTCATTGATTTTGCTTTAAGAACACCAAGAACATGCACTGGTGTGTGCAAATATTATCACGGAAATACAATCTCTAAAAGATAGACTTGTGTGTACTTGCTTCGATTGCTTAATTAACTCAAAGGAGGTGCTCCTTTATATAAGAAGAGGATGCACCCCTTAGTACAAGACAAAGACTGACAAGAACTGATCTGGAAATCTTAGAACGGTTGGCTTCACGTGTTCTGCATGTGACCTTGTCTTGAACTGAGTTTGCCAACTTCGAACATTCTCTAGAGGTTAGCCATCACAGAGGCTCTGTGATGATCACAGAGGCTCTGTGAGTGATCACAGAGGCTCTGTGAGTGATCACAGAGGCTTTGTGATCTGAAGATCATTGACAGGTTACGAGTCCTCCGACAGAGCTTCGGCAAAATCTTCTGAGATTGTAGATTCTGTGGTATGCTTGGATGTTCTGAGCAAACTTCTGCAGTTCCTATACTTAGCCTATTTTTCAATACTTCTAAACATGTAAGTTGGAGCTAACAATCTCCCCCTAAGTATTGAAAAAATATGAGTTTGGAATTTGAGTGTTTAGCTAAGTTAGAAACTGAAAGAGGTGAAAGGAACTCAACCTCTGAATGTTTGACTGTCATAAAAAAAAATGCCAGAAGGCAATTACATTTTAGTAAAAGAAATGAAAGAAAGGAAATTACATTACATCAGAGCCTATATCTTGGCGTCTGGGAAATCATCGACTTTTCTACCAAAACCACCTTCCTTTTTCAGCTCTCTGTAGTAAAACACGCACAAGTTTTTGAAATTTATAGTTGGACCGATGTTCTCTAGAAGGACATTTGCAGCTTCTGTGGGTACAAGTGGTGTGCCTCTGTGTTTGATGATCAGATCTTGAATGAACATTAGAGACTGAGTTGAGTACTTGTGTCTCTCTATCCCCATAAAGATTTTCTTTTCGCCTTTGGGATTGATGTACACGAAGCCAAAGGAAGGTGAGTTGATGATGGAGTTTGGGAGTATTGTGGCAGAGGGTGGTAGATTATCCTCTGGTGGAGGAAAGTTTACTTTCTTGACCCCCAGATCAAGTGCCACTTGGAAGTCGACAATACTATAGAAGAGCAACTTTTCGCTCATAGTTCTTTTGATGGTTAGGTGTGCTTCTTGATACTCTTTCTTCCAACCAAACTTGTCTTCTGTACACTTGAATAACTCTTAGAGATCATGGGGATGAAGATTTGTTAGATTTGCATCAGTAAACGTCCATATTTCCCCATCATCTCTCTTCACCGCATACTCATTGAACCAGAAGTTTTTGTATTTTGTGTGGCCAAGCTTGATTGACAGAACCTCTGAGATTTTAGCCATGGAGAAGACACTTAGTTTTGGTTTGGCTTTGGCTTTGTAAAATCTTCTCCTTTCCTCTGAAATGATATGTTCTGAGAGTTTGACAGGGGGCTGATCGTGGACTCCTCGGCTATAGAGGTACTTGTAGACATCTTCTTCTATGTTTTTCTTTGGAGGAACAGGGAAGGGTCTTCTCAAGCTCTCGAAGCCTTGGATCACTTCTGCAACTCTGTCCTCGTAAGGTTTGTTTATTAGGTCTAGGACAGGGAGTTCAGAGAAGGGTTGCAGATCAAACGCCCAATCTTCCTCTTCGGGTTTGGTACCTCTCAGAGCATCACTTTTGTGGGCATCTAAGGAGCTTTTCAGAAGATTCTCGGTGCTTGGAGGAGGTGAGTTCTTCTTCAGAGGCTCTGTGGCAATAGCCTTTCCCTTGTCTTTTGCAGTTGGAGGTTTGATGATTTGGACTGTGGGAATTTGGACTGAGGGAGTGGGAGGTAAAGCTGAAGAGGCCTGTTGTTGATTTGGCTTCTGAGGTCCAGGATCTAAGCTTGAAAGGACTTGGTTCAGAGGTTCTGCTTGAATTGGTAGGCTTTTTGTTATCTGCAGAGTAGTCTCCCCCTCATGAGGACCAGAGGCAATCAGGATCCTGGTCCTCATGCCGTGCCCTCTTCTGCGCTGCCTCGGCTTGGCAGGTCGCAGGTTCCTTCCTCTTTCGCCTCTTGCAGAGGTGATCTTCAGTGTGCTTGGTGATTTTCTTCAGTACATCTTCTGTAGCCAACGATAGTCTGTTGACTTCAAGATCAGACTTAAACTTGATCATGGCTACAGTCTTCTTCAGATCCTCTGTCACTTTCTTGCCTTGTTGTGAGATATCAGATCCAATGAGGTTGAGACTTCTCAGAACCATTCTCCCCATTATGTCCAATTCTTCTTTCGTAGCTAGAACAGAGATGTCAGTGGTAGAGGTGGAGGTTGGTGGAGGAGCAGAAGTGGACACCTAAGGTTGAAAAGGAACCATAACACTGCGAGTTAGGTCCTTGATTTCTTCTCTTAGTTTAGTCAGATCATCCACCCCTGACTTAGTCACTTCGGTTGCAAACTTACTCATCTCCTCCATGCATATGTTCCTAAGGGTTTTGATTGCATCTGTCTGAATGTTGATCGATTCACCATGATTCTGAAGGTCTCTTCTTGTCACAGAGGCTTCTGTCAGCTTCCTGATCTCTGCCGAATGTTGTATTGAAGTTTGGGTGAGGGCTTTCAGAGCCTCTGCATTGGCTTTCAAAGTCTCTGCAAGGACGTTGGAGTTCGGATGGGACGCGGTTGAGACATAGCTTTTCAACTCTTCAAGTTTTTGGAACACCATGTCAGCAAAGGCTTTAAACTCGCCCTTTGTGACGAAGGTGTCCGAGGTGACCTCTGGAACAACACATGTTCCAGATTGAGCCAACGAGTGTTTGGCACCTTCAGAGCCTGTGATTATGTTGAGCTTTGGAGGATTTCCTTCCAATCCTCGATGTTCCACAAAGGAATCATCTATGGAAGTTTTGTCAGTAGGTCTCTTGGGGGAGGGTTCAGAGGCTCCCTTAAGATTCCTAGTGAGTAAGATCTGTGGTTGTTCTAGAACCACAGAGCTAATGTGTTCTCTTACTGCCAACGCTGAAGCAGTTTGGTGGTCACTCTTGTGTGTGACAGAGGCAACAAATGCCTCTGTGTGAGGAACTGTCGTGTCCTGGGGCAACTGGACACTTATAACACCTTCACCCTGTTGAGAGGGTGGGGTGGATTTGGTTTCCCCAGATTTTGGTGGTACAGAGGATGAAGGAATATCCTCTGTCCGGTCGGCTTGGGTTAGGTTCGGACCGTGCCGTCCATCTTCAATACCTTTATGCACTAGAACTGCAGAGGTAGATGTGTGGGTTGCACTGAGAGTTGGTTTGGGTTGTGTGCCTAAGGCATATTTTTCACGACTCTCCTCCTTCGATTTTTTATCTCCTTCCCCTTCCTCATCGCTTTGTGACTTGCCAGTCACATCCTCTATCTCCATTTCTATAGTTTCGCCCAAGTCCCCTGAGTACCTGAGGATGACCTCTTTAGCTATTTTAGTGGCCAACTTCAGAGGAATCTTAGGTGTATCCTCAGGGGTTTCTTCAGAGATAAGTGCTTTCCTTCTTATCTTCTGCAGAGGTTTTTCACTACCCTTTGCAGGTTCAGTTCTAGCATTAAGCGCCTCAACCTTGGCTTCAGCAGACCTTTCCCTATCTGCAAACTTACGCAGTTTCCTCTTCTTCTTCTTCTTTTCAGAGGATTTGACAATCTCTGTGGCTACTTCTTCAGCCTTTTCCTTCTTTTTCTTGGGTTTTGGAACCTCTTCCTCTGCGGTTCTCTTTTTGCTTTGTTTCTTTTTCTCCTTCTTTGCACTGGCCTCCCCTTTTGCTAACTCTCCCTTACTCTCACTTACTTTTTGTGCCTATGTGGCCACAACTTCAGTCTCCCTTGCACCCTCATCTCTCAAGTACACAACTACATCTCCTACCTGGAAACCTACGCGAGGGGGGGGGGGGGGGTTGTAGGACTCGGTTCTGGAGTCCTGTGCCCTTGTATGTAAGACCTAATACCCTCTTCACTACCCAAATATGTAAACAGGCTTGTTGACAGAGGTCTTGTGTTCGGATAACCAGTTTTGAGGGTAGTTGGTTTGTGTGACTTCATCTCATGTAGTTTAATAGTCTTACCCTCTGCTGGTAATTTGCCTTCCCCAATAAAATCGTCTCCCAGAAGCAGGCCAAGAAACCTTCCAAATACAATGTTCTTGGGCTCTGTGCCCCTGTCTTGGTCTTGTTGCTTGGTTATTACAGCATTGCGAATTTCTCTGAAGATGAGTCCCTCGTAATCAAGAGGAAGATCATAGTAGATCCCATACATGATAGCCTGAATTGTATGGCTCGACTGATCTGGGCTCCCAACCTTTAAAGTTAAACATCTGTTCAAAATGGAGAAGAACACGTTCCACAGAGGGGGCAGATTCTGTCTTCTATAGTTGGTTCTTTTGGAGATTGGTACAGCGTATCCAATGGACCGCAGAAACTCTAAGAATTCTTCCTCTGTGGGTTCCTCTGAGAATTTGCAAAGGTTGATATCTTCCTTGGTGGGGAACTCAAAGACATCTGACAATTTCCTTCAATTGATGCCCAAGTCCAGTATCCTTGTAGTCGAGGGATGAGTTGCATATCTGATGATACAGTGTCCATAACCATCCATTTTGGCATGTCGAGCGCTTAGCCAGAATTGTTGGATGTATGACTCAGGGATATCATTCCTCTTTATTGTTAGGGCCTTGACAAGAAAGTGATTTTGTAGGATATTGATGAGGGGTTCGACTTCAGCAGAGAATCCAGAGGGATTCAGGGTGACAAAGTGGTTGTTGGGTTTGTTGTTCATCTGGGTCAAGTGATAGTCATGCCTTGTAAAGGATAGCATTATGCTTGTGAGAACTTGTTCTTGACTAACAGAGTGTGAGTCAGCCTGTTGTGCCACTGAGTGTTGAGATTTATTAGAGTTCTTAGAGCCATGGGAGTTTTTGGATGAGCTGGAGTGAGAAGCCATTGTAGAAGCAACAAAGGTTTCTTGCAAAGGAATTCTTAAGAGTAAAAGATTGCAGGTAAAAGAATGAAGAGAGATAGAGAAAGGTTTATATACTGTGAGGGGTGTAAAAATTTGGGCGGTAAAAATAAAAATTTGAAATCCGTAATGAGTGTAAATGGATAAGAAGCCGTTTTCAAAAAACGACGGTACAGATACGAACCAATAGGAATGTGCCACGTGAGGATGGGCGGTGCACGATCGATTACGTGCGCCTCCCTCTAATCTCACGCGCGTGGCATTTACTATTCCCACATGTCAGTGATTTTTAGAAAATAACCCGCATTGAATGACCAAATGGTAAAAAATTTCAAGTTAAATGTGCAGAAGCTCTGTGGGTCAAGAGCTTCTGAGGTCATTTGGAGGGTTCAGAAGTACAGAGAAGGCCTAGACATTCGAAAGAACTTATGAGATGATCGAACACAGACCCATCCATATGATTAATAGACAAGAGACCCTTTTTGTGACGTACATAGACTCTGTGATAGGTCACAGAGGCTCTGAGATCCAAAATTTCTAATTTAGGAAATACTTTGGGTGGTGATCACTCAAAGGTCGTGAAAGCATTTTGAGGGGTAGAGTGACAGAAAAGATGTCGAGCTCCCCCTTGAATTGTCAAGGTCCTATTTTAGCTCCCCCTTGGTCTGTGCTTGGATCTTTTGAAAAAAAAAAATAGACGTTGAACAAGACACAAAGCAAGAGAGCCATTTTATCAAAAAGGTTTTGAGAAAGAAGACTGTACAATTAATAGAAAAAAAAATACACGGTAACACAATATGTACTGTAGAGGCTCTGTGCGAGGATATAGAGGCTCTGTGAATCAACTCATGTTAAGCATGCCAATTTTGCCAATGAGAAAAATAAATCTTTTCTCATCTAATGCCTTTGTGAAAAGGTCGACAAGCTGGTAATCTGTGGGGACAAAGTACATTTCTATTGTCCCATGCTCCACGTGATGTTTCAGAAAGTGGTATCTGATATCGATGTGCTTTGTCTTAAAGTGCTGAACAGGATTGGCAGAGATCGCAATGGCGCTTTTAGAGTCACAGAGGATGGGGATTTTCACGATGTCAAATCCATAGTCTCTGAGTTGGGTTCTCATCCACAGAACCTGTGAGCAACAACTAGCGGCAGCGACGTATTCTGCTTCTGCTTTTTAGAAGTCCAACTCACTAGTTTCCCTCCAAGGAATTGGCAACTCCCAGAGGTACTTTTTCTGTCTAGCTTGCATCCTCCGTAATCTGAGTCTGTATAAGCAACAAGATCAAACCCAGAGTTCTCCGGATACCAGAGGCCAAAATTTTTGGTCCCTTTTAGGTGTCTGAAGATTCTCTTGACAGCATGAAGATGAGATTCTTTGGGGTTAGCTTGAAATCTTGCACAGAGGCATGTGACGAACATTATATCAGGTCGGCTTGCGGTTAAGTACAAAAGAGACCCTATCATACCTCTGTAGAGTTTACACTCCACAGATTTGCTTTCTGGATCTGCATGAAGCTTAAATCTAGTGGCTATAAGGGTTTTCATTGGTGAAGAGTCAGGGAGCTTGTATTTTTTAAGTATGTCAGAGACATATTTAGATTGGTTTATGAAAATGCCCTCTTTGGTTTGTTTGACTTGCAGTCCTAAGAAGAAGGTAAGTTCTCCAATCATGCTCATCTCAAACTCACTCTTCATCAATGACTCAAACTTTTTACAGTAAGATTCTTTTGTGGACCCAAAAATAATGTCGTCAACATAAATCTGCACAAGCAGAATCTCACCTTTTCTCTTTTTATAAAATAAGGTTGTATCATTTGTACCTCTTTCGAAACCATTGGCAAGAAGAAAGTTTGAAAGTCTGTCGTACCAAGCTCTAGGGGCTTGCTTGAGTCCGTACAGAGCCTTGTTCAAGAAGTACACATGATTAGGGTACTTGGAGCTTTCAAACCCTGGTGGTTGCTGGACGTATACTTCTTCTTGAATTTGCCCATTCAGAAAGACTGACTTAACATCTATTTGAAATACTTTAAAACCTCTGTGGGCTGCGAAGGCAAGAAATATTCTTATCGCCTCGAGCCTTGCCACAGGGGAAAAAGTTTCGTCATAGTCAATTCCTTCTTCTTGGCAGTATCCCTTGGCCACCAGTCTTTCTTTGTTCCTGATCACCACACCATCCTCATCCATTTTGTTCCTGAAGACCCATTTGGTCCCTACGGCAATTTTGCCTTTCGGCAGAGGCACTAGGGTCCATACTTCGTTTCTTTCAAACTGCAGAAGCTCTTCTTGCATATCTTCTACCCAGTTTGGGTCTTCAAGAGCTTCAGAGATCTTTTTGGGTTCGATAATACTCACAAAATTTGTATAGTAACAAAAATTTGCAGTCTGGATCGAGTCTGGACTCTGTCAGAGGGGTCACCTATAATTTGGCTCTGTGGATGACTTCTGGTCCACTTTGTCATTCGTGGAAGGTGGTCATTGGAACCTTCTGAAATCACTTCCAGAGCATTTTCTGTCTCTTGATGTTGATCACCCTCTGTGGAAAGGAGATCATTTGAACTTGTCACAGGACTTTGTTCACTCTGAGTTGATATTATGAGCTCTGTGGAGCCTTGTTCAAAGTTCTCTGATTGATCTGGTGTTGACCCTTCAGAGATATCTTGAAGATGACCACGATCTTGATTAAGCTTGGAGCCTTGTTCAGAGTTAGCCTCTGAGTGCTCCCCCTCGACATTTGTACCTGGAAAAGTAGTGGAAGAGGGTGAAGTATTGCTAGGACCTGATAGAGTCATACCAGATTGGTCTACAGAGGCTTCAACTCTAGAGGCTCTGTGTTCATCCTCTGAGGGTCCATCATCGTTGAACATATCTTCAAATAGATGATGAAGTTTATTTTCTCTAGATAAGTCACCAGATTCTTTATCCTGGAGTTTGAGTCCTTAGTTGATTTGCTCAGAAGTCACCTGAAACAAGTCATCAAAAGAAACATTAATACTTTCAAGTATATGTTTTGATTTGAGCACGTAGACTCAGTATGCCTTGGAATTTGATGAGTATCCAATAAATTTGGCCTCATCAGCTTTGGGACTGAATTTCCCAATTTACTCTCTGTCGTTCAACACAAAGCATCTGCAGCCGAAGACATGGAAGTACTTAATATTTGGCTTTCTTTGATTGAGCAGGTGGTAAGGGGTCTTTGGATGTCTTTTTACTACCAAAGTTCGATTTTGGGTGAAGCATGATGTGGAGATGGCTTCTGTCCAAAAGGAAATTGGATGTCCTGAGGCAATGAGCATTGTTCTTGCGACTTCCACTAGTGTTCGGTTTTTGCGTTCAACAACACCGTTTTGTTGTGGAGTCCTTGCAATAGAGAAGTTCTGTGAAATGCCTTCTGTTGTAAGATAGGCTTCTATTCTTGAGTTTTTGAACTCTGTCCCGTTGTCGCTTCGAACTCTCTGAACCCTGCAATCATGAAGAACTTGTATCCTCTTAAGAAGATTTATTACTACCTCAGGAACATCTGATTTCTTTCGTATAAACTCTACCCAAGTATATCTAGAGAATTCATCTATGAGTACAAGAATGTACTTCTTACCACCCAGACTTTGCACGGATATAGGACTGCAGAGGTCTACGTGAAGCATCTGTAGAGGTCTGGTGTAAGATATGTCTGTTTTGGTCTTATGGGCAACTCTTTTGAGTTTGCCCATTTCACATGCAGAGCATAGATGATCTCTGTCGAATTTAATACTTGGTAGCCCCTTTACCAGTTCTAGTTTCACATGTTTGTCAAGAGTGTGAAAGTTTAAATGACAGAACCTGTTGTGCCAGAGCCAAGCTTCCTCGTTCTTACTTGAAGCCAAACAAAACTTTTCGTCTTTGTTGATCGATTTGAAGTCCATGAGGTATATATCACCTCGTCTCATGGCATGTAGAAGCTCTGTAGTTGTGTCTTCTCTGATCAGAGAGCAGTATTGCTTCTTGAACACTACATCGAGTCCATTATCACAGAGTTGGCTAACACTTAACAGGTTATGCTTAAGGCCATCCACATATGCAACTCTGTTGACATCGATGTCTCCGTTGGCAATGATTCCATAGACTTTGATTTTCCCCTTCTTGTTGTCTCCGAAGGTTACAGAACCACCTCCATGTTTTTCTTTATAAGCGGAGAGCAACCCTCTGTCGCTAGTCATGTGCCTTGAACACCTGGGGTCTAAGTACCAAATGGGCACATGCTGTTTCTTCTGCGGACAGATTAAGAAGATTTAGGTACCCATTTCCAAATGGGTCCAGGCTTGTTAGTAGTCTTTAAAGATGCCTTAACACCTTTGGTTTTGGATTTATCCTCCTTGATAGAGATACCATTTTGTCCTTTCTCACCCATGAATTTGACATTCTTAGACTTCGGATGAGATATAAGACAGGAGGGCCTTGAGAAGTGTTGATTTAAAGCATGCACAAGATCAAAACATTTGCAATGGGGAATTTCAGAAGCAAACTTCTTAAATATTTCATTAAAAATGTCAAAGGAGGGTACATAGCAACTTTTACAACAACCCATTTTAGATTTGGGTTTCTTTTTGCAGAAAACTTTGTCTAATCTAGCTTGTCTTTTGTCAAAAACTCCTCTTTGATGACTCCCTAAGTGTACTCTCCCCTGACGACCTTCCTTTCGAGCATTCACTGCCACAGAAGCATTAGTTTTGTCAATTTTGGGCCATTTTGCCTTCTGTTGCCAGGTGATCTTTTCTTGAAAAGGCTTTTTTAGTTTGATAGATTTTGGAGCTTTGGAAGTTTGAGTGGTCTTGATCTTTTCATTTTTCAAAATTTCAAGCTCAAGAGAAGTTTTTGCTTGAAGGCACATATCCAGAAAATCAGGGCAGATGGGTATTCCTGTAGTTCTCTTTTTGGGAGCAACCATTCTGTTAAGAATACCAGAGGGTAGTCTATTTTCCTCTGGACCAAAGGTGACCATCTCAAGTTCCACATAACTTGTCTTATCACTGACAGAGGAGGACTCAGACTCTGATTCAGAATCTGAGTCGAGAAAGTCCTTGTGAATGAGAGCATGTCCTTCTGGAAGTGTGTTGCATTGTCCATTTGTAGTGTCCTTAGGTGAGTTTAAATCTTTTGAAATACATGAAATAACCATAGGAACACTAAGACAATTTAGAAGATCTTGCTCAAAGATTTCTTCTACTTCAGAGATTAGATCAGGATGGTTAAAAAATGATTTTTATAGGTCTTTCTCAAGTCACTTTCCAAGAACCTTTTGAAGAGATTTTCTTCCACAGAGGCCGGAACAAACTCTGGTGCATCAGAGGACAGTTCCTTTTCAGGAATCATCATGCACATAAAAGTCATTTGAGTTTGTGTTTCTAGATGACCAAATCTGAAGATTCCTATCTGTTTTTGAGACAAATATTTCTTTCGAATAGATTTTCTCTTTGATGAGAGTGCAGATGGCAAATCATTGTTTTCATACCATACATTTTTCATCTGCAGAGGTTTCCTCAGATGTGGTCCTTCAGAGGTTCTACGCCTTTTAAATGTGGATAAAAGGTTTGGAAGACTTGGCTTTAGAAATTTTCCAGGGCAGAAGATATTTGCTAAAGATTTGTTCCTTTTATTTCCAGTGTAGGGGTCAATATCATCGAACCCTATACCTCTTCTGTCAATCTGGGTATTGACCTTTTCATGGACCTTTTGAGCATCCTGATATCTCTTAATTTGAAGTTCTCTGTCGAACAGATCTTGATGAAGAACTTCTATTTCTTTTTGGAATTTTTTTTCAAAGAGACGGTGTTTAATCGATCACTCTCACTATTCTTTAGCTCTTTGACCTTTTCTTTTAAAGCTTGATCGAGTTTTAAAAACCTTTTCTTTTAGACTATTTTTATCAGAAATGTGCTCAGAAATAAGTGATTTTCTTTCAAGATAAAGCTTGTCTTTTTCTTGGGTAAGAAGCCTGGTTTCTCTTTCAAAGAAGGCCAACTTCTTCTCGAGCTATGAGCACATGGTTTTATAAGCAAGAAATTCATTTTGTAATTCAAGTTTGTTTTCAGAGTCAGAAATATAAGAGTCAGAAGTAGATACCTCATTCTTGTCGTCAAAAGAGTGGACTTCTGCCATTCCACAGAACAGTGCATTTTTGTCCCCTTCATTAGAGGATTCATTAGTTTCAAGGTTTTGTTGTTCTGCCATTAGGGATCTCTGAGTGTAGTATTCTGCTTTCTTTTTGTAGAAAGCAGCGTCTCTTGTGGGTTTCTCGTTAATGGCAGAGGACCTGCACTCTGCGGCGAAGTGGCCCGGCTTCCCACATTTGAAGCAACCTTCATTTTGTTTGGAAACTTTATCACCACTTCTTCCGTCTTACCTCTATCCACTCCTTCTTTCTTCTTGCTTTTGACCATTGAATTCTTCTCTCCCATACTTTCTTTCTTCACCATATCTTCTGCTTCTGTCGTCTCTTTCCTCTCGTCCTCTGTACTCTGGCTTTTTATTAAGACCCCTATTGAATTGTCGGGTCATAAGTGCAAGGGTCTTGGCCAGAGCAGCCATATCAATTTCCTCCTCAGATCCTTCCTCACTTTCACTCTCTGCCACAAGAGCCTTTTTCTTCTTTTTCTTCTTTTGAGCATCCTCAGTCACCTTCTCCTTCCCTTTGTCCTGACCCTCTGTGGTACTTCCAACCAACGCCAGAGGACCACCGACAGGGGTCATCAACTTTGATATCCTGTTCTCTTGACTTATCAATGTACCAAAAAGGTCAGAGATGGACTAGACATTCAGATCTAGTGTAGCTTGCATGGACATGGTTAGCTGAAGCCATTCGTCATTCAGGCTCTGAAGAAACCTGACATTGTTTTCCTCAGAGGTTCTTTGGATGCCATATCTCTTGCACTTGTTTAACAAGAAATTGTACCTGTTGTATGTGCTCTGTATGGATTCATTAGGCAAAGCCTTGAATGCAAAATACTCATTAATGCATAGGGCTCTGTTGTTCTTAAGAGTTTTAGCACCACCTTCAAGTTGTTTCTCTAGCTCCAACCACAGGTCCTTTGATGTTTCATAGGAATCAAGAGACTGAAAGATGTCGTTTGGGATAGCCATGATGAGTAACCTTTTGGTTTTCTTTGCTAGTTCATGCAAAGCACTCTCTTGTTCAGTCCATTCATTTAAGGGCTTGGGATGCTGATATTCAGGAACTTCAGGGGTGTTTGCAGTGGCAGGAACACGAGGAACTGTAGACATTGGAATGTAAGGAGGGTTGTGAAGAAACTCAACCAAACCAGGATCTACACCTTCGAGAAAGTGCATCATCCTGATTTTTCGCTGAGGATATTCATCCCTCAGTAGAGTATGGGGTTTAGATTGAGATCCTGCACTGAAGTAGTTAACTGGGTTCGCCATTCTCAGGTAGAGAAAAAAAACAAAGTACGAAGAGTTCTTTAGAAAAGACCACAAGTTTACTCAACAGGGATGAGTATTCAGTATGAGAAAGATGATAAACAATATCTGAGCTTTGAATCTGTTCTTCAGCGGTTCAAACACACTTGCTTTTGAATCTACGTCAAACAGGTTGAAGTAGCTCCAGAAAACAGACTATGTTTATGACTGGAGATCAAGGCAAAGAAACAAACTCAAATTACTACCTGGAACGAGGGAGTCAAGTATAGAACATGATCCTTTGATATTAAGAATCAAAGTAGGCTCTGATACCAATTGTTGATCCCAATAATGATGTTCTTTACTTGATGGACTTTTACAACACACATATTAATAAATAAGTGTGCGGAAGCATTTCTAATATGTAGAAAAGTAGAACATTCAAGGTAATAGACACACAAATAATCAACAAACAGAATCGTAAGATATAACAAGGATTTTACTCAAGACACTGCTTCATTGATTTAGCTTTAAGAACACCAAGAACATGCACGGGTGTGTGCAAATATTCTTAAGGAAATACAATCTCTAAAAGATAGACTTGTGTGTGCTTGCTTCGACTGCTTAATTAACTCAAAGGAGGCGCTCCTTTATATAAGAAGAGGATGCACCTCTTAGTACAAGACAAAGACTGACAAGAACTGATCTGGAAATCTTAGAACGGCTGGCTTCACGTGTTCTGCACGTGACCTTGTCTTGAACTGAGTTTGCCAACTTCAAACATTCTCCAGAGGTTAGCCATCACAGAGGCTCTGTGATCTGAAGATCATTGATAGGTTACGAGTCCTCTGGCAGAGCTTCGACAAAATCTTCTGAGATTGTGGGTTCTGTGGTGTGCTTGGATGTTCTGAGCAAACTTCTGCAGTTCCTATACTTAGCCTATTTTTCAATACTTCTAAACATGTAAGTTGGAGCTAACATATTGTTTTAATTCGGTTTTAAAAAATGTAACTTTTTTTTAAAATTTTTATGTAAGATAAAAAATCCAAATTTATTTATGTCTATTATTAACCAAGGTTCTAAATGGCATGAGGCGTGGCGTGGCGGCGATGCCAAGCTTCAAGCCTTAGGAGCCATGGCGAAGCCATGGCGTTTTCAAGGCGTGACTTATGGCGTCAAATTTCTAATTCATATATAATATTATATATAAAAATGTATGTTTTGTAGTGTTACTCAATGAGTCAATAATAATAAACAAGTTAAATTACGTTATATATTAAAAACTTGCAAATAAGACATTAAAAACGTAAAGAAAAATCAAATATCTCATTACGATAATTGCGCATTTGGTCATGGCGTGCCATGGGCATAACGTGGCGTGACACACGAGCCTTGGTGCCATGGCGCGCCATGGCGGCTGTGCGGCGAGTTTTTTAGAACATTGTTATTAACAAACGACCAAATATTTATATTACCATTTGAGTTTTTTTAATATCAAAATATAATCTTAAACTTATTATATTGAAAAATAAAAAACCAATTAACAATCAAATATTTTCTTTATTTTTGAAAAAAAACCAATATAATTTTTGATTTCAAAACCTAGTTTAATTGTAGATCCCAGATTACAACAACAATTCAAGAATGCTTACTCCATTAATGTAGAACAGGGTGAAGGATTGGAATGATTTTTTTTGAACGACAATAAACCTTTAGATTACCAAAACAAACAGATAAGTTTACCAAGAGATACAATGAGAGAACCCATAAACAGGGAACAAAACCCAACACAACAACAATCGGACATCGACGTAACCATAATCAATACACAAAACTAAACATGAAGAGAAGCGAAGATGGAGTTTGCGAGCAGTAAACTACCGCAGACGCATAAGTGAATGGAAGTGACCTAATAAGCACCCAAAACCTGCCCTGGACAGCCCCGTATTAACCTCATGTGCAACCCCCGACTTAGTCGTAGGTGCAATCCTTCATAGACACTATAACTCCCCGTCGACAAGCTTCATCGTTGTCCAAAAACCAGACCTGTTTGGACCCAGACTTCAGCAACTTGGTTACCAGCAGCGTATTCCGAGCTATCACGCCGATATAAATTGGGAACAACCCGTAAGAAAACCAGGCAGTAGCTGGACCTGTTAGACGTCTTGTTCTGGACATCTCCTTCACGACTCGATGCTTTCGTCGAAACGCGCTCTATCTAGATCGAGGATTCGATAACCAAGTTACCCTATCGCATGCTAGATGACAGTCCCTCTTTGTAATCCAATCAAACGTTTTTAATTGGAATTCAAAGAAGCGATCCGAGATCTTCCCCTCTTTCTTTTCAAACACCAAACTATTTCGGTTGGCCCAAATGAGGTACACCACACACCAACTTACCGTTTCCCACCTTTATACTCCTTTCATGTTATCTCCCAATTGTGCCACAACACCAAACAAGTCGGTCAAGGAATCGATCGAATCCACATTCATGTTCCACCATCTCCTAACTTCTTACCACAACTTTTTTACATCTTCACAACTTACCAATGCATGATCTACCGTCTCCATGCCATTCCCGCATCTTGGGCATATATTAGAGTCTTACTCTATACCCAAGTTTTCCAAAACCACCCTTGTTGGAATCCTCCCTAATCTCACTCTCCAAATGAAAATGGCAATTTTCTTTGGAACTGACTTAGGCCACTTCGTCTCCTTTCCTACCGACCCACCACTAACCCTCTTATCTTCTAAGATTTGCCTTAGTTTTCTTACCGTGAATCCTTCATTAGTGTCCAAACTCCACCTCACCCAATCCTTTCCTTCTCTTTTTGGTGCCACACTTCGGATCAAATTACATACATTATCCAACTCCCCTAGCTCCCTCCCCCCGGCTCCCGTCTCCACCCCCATTTCCATACCCATGCATCGCCTCTCCATTCCCCTCTCTAACACCGATGCCTCCTTAGACGTTTCAAGTTGGTAAAGTCGTTGTAGGGCCTCCTTAAGTCTTAGATTTGATATCGACCTATCCTCCCAAAACCGCGTCTCCGATCCCTTCCCTTATTCTTTTCCAAAGGAACCCGAGAAAGAAATACCTTCTCTATCTAACTCCCTCCCCACCTCCAAAATTCTACTCCATGTCGAACCCCCCTCCCCCCAAGCTTCTATGTGGCTCCCCTAGGAGGCCTCTGTCCCACCCATATAGGCTCCTAATCACCTCTACCCAAAGAGAGTCTCTCTCCTCATGAAATCTCCACCACCACTTCCCAAGAAGTCCCCAATTAGATTTGATCATTAGTCATCCTCATATTAGATTTGAGAGATGAGAGATCATTAGTCATCCTCATATTAGATTTGATCTCTAAGCTCTTGAGGACTTTCTCTCTCTACAAGTTTGAACTCTCTCTCTCTCTCTACTTTTTGACAAACACTTTATCTTCTTTCAAATGACAACACTTAACACTATATATATTATCCCACATACAATGATAAGCCCAAGCCCATTAAGCAAAACCCAAACCCAATTACAAATTACAACAAAGACACATAAAATGACTTTATAGAACTTTCAACTTAGGACATTCTATCCTAACATTAATGATTAATTAAAAACTTACCCCTTAAAATTAACAAAAGAATTATATTTGACGATCAATTTTTTTTAAAGGCAAACAATAATATTAGCAAGAAATAAAAATAAAAACATAGTTTGAATGAGGATTTGCTTGTTTCTTTTTTTTTCTTTTTCTTATTGCTAATATTATTGCTTTCCTTTCAAAAATAATTAGGTCAAATAATTTTAAATAGTGAAAGACAAGAAAAATAAAATGTGTTAAAAATTTTAAACTAAAACTATCATATTTTTTCAATACAAATAGAACTAAAATTTTGTATTTTAAAACATGTAAACATATTAATTAAAAAAAATTCAATATTGAACTCGATTTAAATATATTAGATAGTATTGTAAAATAAAATACACAACTTTTAAATGTTTTTGATTAAAATATTATTAGTTAAACCATGGGACTAAAATAAAAACCTTTAATAAATTACAGGACCAAAATTTATAGTTTACTTTTTAATCAAAATAGAATATTAATTGGTTAGAGAGTATAAGGGGAGGGTATAGGGAGAGAGAGTGTAGTGTTAAAATTGTTTGTTAATAATTAAAACTAGGGGTGTAAATGATGCGAGTCGAGCTCAAGTATCATTATACTCAACTCGAACTTGAAAGCCAAATCTCAAGCTCGAACTCGACTCGAAAGCTCGCGAATAGTGAAAATCCAAACTCGACTCGAGCTCGATAACCAAATTCGAAGCTCGAACTAGAACTCGTTTCAAACTCGAATCAAGCTCGAACTCAAACTCGTTTCAAGCTCGAACTCGAACTCATTTCAAGCTCAAATCAAAGCTCGAACTCGTTTCAAGCTCGAACTCGAATTCAAGCTCAAATCAAGCTCGAACTCGTTTCAAGCTTAAACTCGAGCTCGAATCAAGCTCGAACTTGTTTAATTCATAATTCATAACAATATTAAAAGTTACTAAATCCAAATAGACTCAAGCCACTTAACTCAAGCCAATAGGATCAAGTCACTTGACTAATGCCATTGGTAGGTAGAAAATCAAGTGAGTTGTAACGTAATGTGACGGTTGTATATATAAGCAAGTGATGAAACACATGGATTTTCTATCAAGCGATGTGGGATGAAGTTTTTCAACAAACATCTAAACCAAAGGCTGGGTACTTCACCTGCTGTAATAAGGGGATTTTTTAAAATTCAAATCTATACTACTTTATAAAGCATTTGGGTTATTTTTCTTAAATAAAACCTTTTAAGCATTACGTACCACCATTTAAAGAAAACTACTTAATTTTCAACTTTACAACCATTTAAAGCATTATGTACAACACTTTTAATGCATTTCACTTACAACACAAATTGTCGCTTGAGGATATCTCTTCCCTCAATGTGTCGATTCAGGCTTATCTTATTCCGAGACGACGCTTCGTCCTCCTCCAACGCTGCCTCCAATGCAAGGCTTAAATGTCCATCACCGGTCAGTTACTGCTACACTCATACACCGATTTCTGATTTCTGCTACTCAGGTTCACTCCTCATTCTTCTCAATCGGTTCTTCTCTCAAGGGTTTTAGGGTTCTGTTTTTCTCAAGTGGGTTCTGCTAACATAATCGATTTCTGTTTTTGGGTTTGAAAAAAAATCGATTTCTGTTTTCTTTGGGTTTGAAAATCGATTTCTGTTTTTGGGCTTCAAATTCGATTTATGTTTTCTTTGGGTTTGAAAATCGATTTCTGTTTTTGAACTTCAAATTTGATTTCTGTTTTCTTTGGGTTTGAAAATCGATTTTCTATGGATTTTTTACTCCGTTTTTGAAAATCGATTTGGCACATTATCTGTTTTTAGGTTTGGAGAATAATCATGTGCAATAGACTTCCAGTGTATACTTCAATCTTCTCCAACTTGAGGTTATTACTATGGTTCTGCTTTATTTTCTTTATCATCCATTGCACATGATTACATGCATAAACCAATTTACTTTTTCATTTTATCAATTTATTGGTGTTTACTTTTTCATTTTATCAATTTCTTGGTCTTTAATGTTTTCATTTTGTCCATTATATGAGACGTGGTCTATAAGTATCTTTTTATGCAAACTTAGTTCATAGGGTAAAAAGTAACTTAGTTCACTAACTGCACTGTGAAAGAATGTAACTACAGTGTGTAAGAATGTAAGAGTGTAATCTTTTTTTTTGATACAGAGGGGGCGACCCCTCCGATCAAGAAGAATGTAATCTTTTTGATAGACCTAGCACAAAAACTGCAGTGTGTAAGAATGTAACTGCATGGTCACTAACTGCAGTGTGTAAGAATGTAAAATTACAACCAAGAACTAATATTAGACTTCAGATTAGTTGTAAGAGTTAAAATGGAAATTGAGATGTGATTGTATACTCATAAAATTGTAGAAATGCCTTGGATCTTTGATGTTAGTTAGAATTTATATTCATCCTAGAATTATCTCTTATGAATCATCATAAGAGATAAAATGTTGCTATAAAAAATAAAACCAAGAGAATGTAATAACCATTGTTCCTGTTGATTTTCTTTGCTGCTAGCTGTTTTTTTGCCCCCTCTATCTTTTTCTTTTCTTTGACCTTGTGACTTACAAGTTTGCATCCATGATGGATTTATCTTCTTTGTTCGAATGTTTACAGATTTGGTTTCATCTCTAGGTTTCACGGTTTCAAATCAATTTCACGACTTCACTGTTTCTCTCAGTTTTTCACCATCTCAGGTCCGTTGATTTGGGTTTTTGTTTGCAGCACCTTTAATGAATCCACATTATTAGATTGAAAAGCCATTAAATGCAATCAACAAATTGGTTGCTTGCAGCACCTTTAATATGTCCACATATTAGTTGCTATTTTCTTTTGTTGACAACACTCAGATTAGTTGTTAAAATGGGGTTTTCTTTTGTTGCTATTTTCTTTCCTATGCCAAAATTAGTTTTGGAGATCATGTTTGACAATACCTATATGCTGCTTTGGTCTATAATTGTAGGAAATTACCTGGAAAATTGGGTATAATTATTGAGGTTATTATTTGTATTCTATTCTTATGTGTGCTTCTCTTCCTTATTCGAGGTTATTATTTGTATTCTATTCTTATGTGTTCTTCAATTTTGTATCTCCATTTCACTTACCTGTTATTTGTCGTCATGGTTATTGCTCTATTTTGTAGGATGATGTCGAAATTTTTCCTAACAGAGGTCTCCATTCTCCAACTCATCTAAGGTTTGATAAATTTCTTACATTCTCAAACTTTTGAAAATTTCTCCATCTCGATTTTGATCATTTTCCTCATCTGACTCCATTTATCATGAATATATATATATATATATATATATATACCTATATTTTGCTTTCATATCATCTTCTGTGTTTGACTGTATCTTTTAATTTCATTTTAAAACTAATGAGAATTTGTTCATATGGATAAATAATCTTCTTTGGATGTGTATGTTTGTATTTCTATTTGATGTTTTCTATTTGATGTTTTCTGGATGAAACTTCAATTGTGTTGGTTATAGTTAGAAAGCTCAGTACCAAATCTTCCGGTGGGAGATATATAAATTTCGTTTGTTGATACAATTAGAGAGCGAGGTAGATATTTCACAAGTGACGACCACTACATGAAACCTCTTGAAATTTTGTTTTGCTCTCTTTAAAATCAACAACAACTAGCGACAACATTGATTTATATGACAAACCATGTTGATGTTATTATTTATTAGATTGCTTCTTTTTACTATTCTATTTCTCTTTATCAAGCCAACCCATTGATTTCTCTTTGCATTTATGTTTGCTTATTTGAAGGGTTATCTATTAGTTGCTTTTATATCCTTGAGGAAGTCGGTTAATATTTAATGACATCATACATATGATGCAGTAAATCCGCCTAATGTAGGAGAGACAAGTTGTCTTTTGGATGTTCATTTTTAGTTCCAAATTTCTTCTTTGACATATTTTTCATGCTAAATTTACCTGCTTCCTATACTGTTGATTCTAGAATAAGGATAGTATTGTTTTTCCTATCTTTCAGACTGCTAAATTAACCTATTTTCCCATTGGTCTGATTCTACTTCTACAGTCCAATAGCCATTTCATACGCAGTATCACACTTTCTGAAGACATTTTTTTTTTTAACTTTTCTTGATTTAATTTGGACAGAAATGTTGTTTTGATTGTTCAACTTTTGGGTGTGGAATAACAGTTTTTCATTATTGTTCCTTTTTCTATCTTGCTTCTTGGACAGGTATGATCGTTAGGGCTATGGAGTGTCTACGGGCAAGGTAAAACCATCAAATTCCTTGTGAGTAATAAAATATACTAATTAATTATGAAAACAATATCAATTTCGTAGTTTGTTCAAGTATAAGAAATTTCAACTGCCACATTAGACTTTATAAAATTAATATACAAATCAAACGTTTGTATCAACTCCTTATCAAGCCCTAAACCTAAATGTGGGATCAAAGATTAGGGTGACTGTGAGTCCGTGATCGTTACCAGATAATCAAACAACAAACAAATAGAAGATAAACCAACCTGTTTCGATAACAAACGATGATTACACGGTTGATTTCTTGAGTTTTCTCTCTGTTTGTTTTTCTCTCTTTTACACTTTGATAGTATGTGTTGTGTGTGTTTCTTTTTGATCGATTGTTAAACAGAGAGAGATAATATCTGATAATTAGATATTATCAAAACATAAAATAATAATAAAACTTAATATCTAAAACTATAATATCTAGATATTAAAACAACTTTGACTTTATTACAAAATAGACCCTAGACTTTGATTGAGAGTAACTTTCAGTTTTAACTTCAGATTGCGATCTTCGTTTTGGATGATCTTGAATCCAATGAGACTGTGTCCTAACAATCTCCCCCTTTGGATCAAGATCATTACGAAAATGATTTGTCAATACGATCTTCTCTTTCAGCACAGAAGATGCAATCTCTCTCTTAGTCTTCAAGATATAGTAAACTCCCCAAAAGATGTAGATTATCTTTCTTGGATGTTGGGAAGAAATTATCTTCAGTTTTAGCTCGAAATTCTTCAGCAAAGTATCTTCAAAGAAAATTTCTCTCGAATCAGCATATCTTCAGAATACTTGCTCTTTGAAGAATTCAATCTTGGACGTGATTCTTGAAACATGTGATCTTTGCCATTTCTTGTGTAGTCATTCTCCCCCTTTTTGATGAGAAGTGTAACGATTTCATCAAAAGTTGATGACAAGAAATGTTGATCATAAGAAGCCTCTGATTCGTCAATGCAATAGATATTTATCCAGATCTTTGCAAATCTAGACAAAATAGTCATGTAACACCTGTAGCAATAAACAAATCAATTAGAAACGCCTGTCAGTAACACTAATTCACTGTGTGTAACGAATACACAATGTAAAGGAGCTGTTTGATGTTGACTCCCCCAGGGCTTCCATTTAATCATCGAAACACCACAAAGGTAATTTCTATAAACGTTATGACAAAGAAACAAATTCCTTGTGTGTTCGTGCTTGTGATAGAAAGAATTAAGCACGGATGATTGCTTATAGGCTCAAAATTGTGTAAACCACTGAGACAACAGTAAGTTAAACAAAGACTCAATGTGCATGATTGATGTGCGAAGGTGGGGCAAACTTCTTTCTTTTCAATATTCAGATTTTCCAAATGAAAATCAGATAGCAAATGTGCTGCATCCCCTTTTGAAAATGTGAAACACTTTCTTGTTGAGAAGAAAATGAGTAGATGGTGAGGTTTGATCAAGAGTTGGCATGGGTTAGTTGCCTGTTTCAATAATGATCACGAAAGAATTGTGAATCACTAGAATTGTGGATACCCGGCTCAGAAAAAGTTGGTGTAGAGTTGTGATATTCTTTTAACTCTGTTCTCACACGCTCTTTCTTTTAAACATTTTGCTCACTCTAATCAAACTTTCTTTTTCTGTTATATCTCATCACTAAATTCTTTTCGACTTCTTACACTCAATCACTATGGATTAACTTCGTGGGTAGAAATCACTGGTTAAGGTGATTCCATTGAAGTTGTGGTAAGTCCTAGCACAATGATTCTTGTTTTCCTATGATGCACGTGATGCTCAGATTGGTTTAACTATTTTAGTTAAAGCACAATGTTGATTTTGAAAACATTTAAAATCACATTTCCATAATATAAAATCTGTTGAAAAAATCGGGAAGTGGTTTGAACGTTTTAGAACGATGTTTTCAATGATTGAAAGTTATCCTTCTTTCAACCATATATGAGATTAAGATAAAGGATTATACCTTAACGTGCGATCTTACATCTCATGAAGCTAAGCTTAAAGTCATAAAGATATTATCTTTTAAGCTTCTCTCAAAAATTCTGCAAAAGTCTTATGTCAAGTCAAAGTAAAATTTATTCACTTAAAATGAAAAGACAAAAAGCAGTAAAACTTTGTAAAGTACGAGTTCTGATCAGAAATAATCAGAAGTCATATCCGAACTCCTTGACTTGAAGAGCTCCCCCTAAATTCTTGCATTACAAAAAAAATTTGGCATTAAAAGGTACATGCAAAATTTTATGAGCTCCCCCTCGAAGTAATATTGACCACTTGTCAATGTCTTCTCATTCTCCCCCTTGGATTATGAACATTATATAGAAGTGCAGATATCAATCAGAGTTAAGAATTTAGAAAACTTTTATAGGTAACTACTGATTAGATTTTAAGATTTAGCATACCAAGCTTAGAGATAAGAAAGTTGAACCTCTTTTCGTCTAAGGGTTTGGTGAACAAATCGGCAAGTTGATAATCAATTTTTACAAAGAAAAGTTCAATTGTTCCCTTTTCAACATGATCTTTAATAAAGTGATACCTGACGTCTATGTACTTAGTCTTGGTGTGTTGAACAGGATTCGCTGATATTACGATGGCGCTCTTGGAGTCACAGTATATCGGGATTTTGTTGAAGTGGAAACCGTAGTCGCGTAATTGAGTTCTCATCCATAAGACCTGAGAACAGCAGCTAGCAGCAACTACATATTCTGCTTCGGCCGTGGAGGTTGAAACACAAAGTTGCTTCTTCGATGCCGAACTTACTAGTTTGTCACCGAGGAACTGTACGTGTCCTGACGTGCTCTTCATGTCTAACATACAACCTGCATGATCTGCATCTGTGTAGGCTGTTAGTTCAAAACTAGTATCTTTAGGATACCACAGACCAAGATCTGCAGTGCCCTTTAGATACCTAAAGATGCGCTTCACAGCAGACAAATGGATTTCTTTAGGATTGGCCTGATATCTTGCACATAAGCATGTTGAAAACATTATATCTGGCCTACTCGACGTAAGATACATTAAAGAACCTATCATCCCTCGATAAGTCCTAACATCAACAGCCTTTCCCGAAGGATCGGTGCCAATCTTAGTACCTGGTGCCATTGGGGTACCAATCGGTTTTGAATTTTCCATTTGGAACTTCCGAAGAATATCCCTAATGTATTTTGATTGATTGATAAAAATACCCGATGAAAATTGTTTTACTTGTAAACCGAGGAAGAAATTCATCTCTTCCATCAAGTTCATCTGAAATCTAGACACCATAAGGTTTGCAAAATTCTTACAGTACTTAGTATTTGTAGAACCAAAGATAATATCATCTACATAGATTTGAATTAAAATGATATCGCCTTTTTCCTTTTTGATAAACAAAGTGGTATCCACCGTACCTTTTGAAAACCCAGACTTGACTAGAAAAGTGGAAAGGACATCATACCAGGCTCGAGGTGCTTGTTTCAGACCGTAAAGTGCTTTGTCGAGAATGTAAACGTGATTTAGCTTCTCTTGATGGACAAAACCCTCTGGCTGAGAGACGTAGACTTCCTCCTTCAGAATTCCATTTAGGAATGCTGTCTTCACGTCCATTTGAAAGACCGTGAAGTTCTTGTGGGTTGCGTAGGCTAGAAACATTCTGATTGCCTCTAATCGCGCCACAGGAGCATATGTCTCATCGTAGTCGATTCCTTCCTCTTTTCTGTATCCTTTGGCTACTAGTCTTGCCTTGTTTTGGATAACGGTACCATCTTCGTCTTTCTTTATCTTGAAAATCCACTTCGTACCTATAATGGTTTTACCTTTAGGCTTTGGTACGAGTCTCCAGACTTGAAGTGCGTCGAACTGATTTAGCTCTTCTTGCATTGAGATCACCCATTCTGGATCAGCAAGTGCTTACGATACGCGTAATGGCTCGAACTTGCTCAGAAAGGAGTCATGCATGCACATGTTCATTGATGCTGACCTAGTTTGCACCCGTTTTGATGGATCGCCAATTATCTGGCTTATCGGATGCTCTTTGGTCCATTTATGTTCATGAGGTAGTGGATTAGATGATTGTATGTTAGTGGTATCATCTACAAATCCACTTGTACCTTCTTCTGATTGTTCAGGAGGAATGATGGTTTCAGTTGAAGTGGCAGGTTCAGAAAGCTCAGCAGGTACAGCTTGATCTGGCTGTAGATTGATCTGTACAGAATCTCCTACTGTTGCAACTACTCCTGTCTCTTTATCATTTGACACTTCTTCAATTGTTGTAGTCGGCATTTGAATTGTAATTTCTTGTTGAATCGGGGCGTTTGATTCAATAGAGTCATCTGAAATGGTTGGATGAGTAGTCGTTAAGTCTTCCATCCTGTCAACCACAACAGATTTCTTTACATTAGATCCAAGAAATTCATCATAAAACAATTCAAATAATAAATCTAAATCAGATAAATGGTTAGTTGAAGTTGAAGCTTCGTCTGATTTATTCTGTTGAGACGCATGTTCTGGACTGAGTTGCCCAGAAGCTAGTACTCCGGTTATAACGGCTTCTGAACGTTGTTGTTCGTAAGCCATTTCTTCATCAAAGGTGACGTTGATGCTTTCAATCACCGTTCTTGACTTCTTCAGATAAACTCGGAATGCAGTTGATGTCGAGGAATAGCCAATGAAGATTCCTTCATCCACTTTAGCACTGAACTTATTTCGACTCTCCCTATCGTTTAGAACGAAACACTTACACCCAAATATATGGAAATATTTGATTGTCGGTGTTCGATTGTTGATTAACGCATAAGGAGTCATCTTGAATCTTCGATGTACCATGGAGCGATTCTGTGTGTAGCACGCGGTCGATACAGCTTCTGCCCACAAAAATAGAGGTAAGTCTGATTGACTTAGCATAGTACGAGCAGCCTTGACTAGCGTCCGATTTCTTCTTTCAACCACTCCATTTTGTTGAGGCGTTCGAGCAACAGAGTATTGATGTGAAATCCCGACAGATTGGAAATATTCTTCAACCTTGTTGTTCTTGAACTCTGTGCCATTATCTGTTCGTAGAAACTTGACCGGTTTCTACAGATTCACCTGGGTCGTCTTTAGGAATGTGATGAGAATATCAGTTGTCTCATCCTTTGAATGTAGAAACTTGACCCATGTGTATCGCGAGTAATAGTCCACGATCACGAGTATGTACTTCTTGCCGCCTAAGCTTTGAGTTCGCATTGGACCGCATAAATCCATATGCAATAACTCTAAAGGAGCATTGGTACTTGGTTCAGGCTTCGGTTTATGAGGTGCCCTCTTCATCTTGCCCTTTTCACAAGCTGCACAAAGATGTTCTCTTTCATATTTCAGCTCTGGAAGTCCTTTGACGAGCTTTCCACTGACCAGATTGTTGATGTACCGAAAGTTGAGGTGAGAGAGCCTTCGATGCCATAACCAACATTGTTGCATCGATGCTTTCGTCAGTAGACAAACTTGCTTGTCAGTCTGGACATTTGATAAGTTTATTGTGTAGAGGTCTGTTTCTCGAGTACCGACTAAGAGTTCTTCGCCGTCTTCATTGCGAACTAAACATCTCTTGGCTTTGAAGTTGACCTCTAAGTCTTTGTCACAGAACTGGCCTATACTGAACAACTTGTGTCCTAAGCCTTCTACATAGCTCACCTTCTTGATAGTGATATTGTCATGTTGTACATCACCGTATCCCATGATTGGAGAAAACTGGTCGTTGCCAAATCTTACTGTTCCGCAATATTTGTCTTTAAAATTGGACATTATCCCTTTTTGCCCTGTCATGTGCTTGGAACATCCGCTGTCCAAGAACCATGTATGACTAGTCTGCATAAGAGAAATTACAAATTTAGATATTCATACGACAACATTGGAATTTTCACTTTGATTATCGAAGTGCGGGTCTTGAACTGATTTGTTAAAAAGCCTATTTTGACTTTGATGTTCGGGTTTGGAACTGCATTATCCAAAAACCTATTTTTGACATTGAAGAACGAGTCCTGATCTGTACATAATCAGAAGTCGCTTTCTCTCTAAGCTTTGTGTGCCTGCAACACAGATTTAGCTTTAGGTACCCATTGGAATTTGGGTCCTGCTGTGTTAGCACAAGATTTTGGTAACCATTTCAAATTGGTTCCTCTTTTCTTTTGAAATGTATGTGAAGAATTGGTATGAGATGAATGCACATGATAATTACCAAACCAATCTCCAGAATCTTGACAAGGAATAGAAACATGTTTATCATAAATAGAAGACTTTCTAGCAGATAAAGATAACTGAAATAATTGCTTCATTGTATATTGTTTACGGGAAACAACAAGTTTTGAGTTCAAAAGAGCAACATCAGCAATTAAGACATCTTTACTAAGCGAAGTCTTGCTACAATTAACACTACTAAACGATAAAACGGTCTTGTCAAGCTTCCGTTTCGGTTGCCATTGAGAATTTACTTCTGGCCTTTGCTTGCTCAGATCTGTAACATGTGAAACTGGTAAGTTAGACTTTTGAGCAACAAACGAATGCTTCTTTTTGGAATTACCAGTAGTGGTCGGTTTCTGTGAATGCTGAGATAAATTCTTACCTTTAGCACTCTTAGCGTTCACAGAGACTGATTTATCAACGAAAGCTTTCGTTAATTTTGCACTGTTCATAGGCTTACTGGTTTTTCTTAAAGTTTTCTTAACAAAAGATGAATGGTTGGGAAGTTTTGCATTAAAGTCAAAGAGATTAGAACCATTATCTAAACCACCATCAGAGTTCAAAAATTCAAATCCTTTATTTGAAGTACCAAACATATCCTCAGAGTTTGAAGCTTTTGAAAGAACAGAATTTGAAAACACGGTTGAAAAAACGTTTTGCTCAATATTTATCAAAAGTCTTGCATCTGATAAAGAATTCTCGAGTTCAGAAATTTTGCGTTCTAAAACGAGAGGAGGGACATATAGTTTACCTTTAATAGGCTTCGCCTCCATTTCCTTTTAGCTGATTTCATCCGTTTTTCCGTTTCATTGGCTTCATCCTCTTTTGACAGTTTAGTCCAAAAAGTTTTAAACGCGGGGAGTCTGCGAGCTAATTGCATATTAAGATGATCATAAAGTCCTGGCACTTCAGACATCCCCTTTTGTAGATAGTGAGGATTCTTATAACCAATTCCCCAATTGCCTTTGTTTTCTAACGGTTTGTTAAGATGAATGGTTTGTTCACTCTGACCTAATGAGTACAACTTCTTTTCCAAAGCATCTATTTTTGCAATTAAAGTTTTGTTTTCTTCAACACATGAAGAATGCAATTTTGTAAGCTCATATTTATCAATCTCACATTTTAGCAGTTGAGACTTAAGATCAGAATTCTGTTTTAGAATTATTGTCTTTTCCTTAGCATTGGTGTCATTATCTTTATGTAAAACCTCAATTAATACTTTCTTCTCAGCAATTTCATTGCTAAGTTTCTGTATCAATTGGTTTTTGTCTGTCATGACACCATTATCTTGCTTAGGATTAGATTCTAACTCTCTTTGTTTCATACTCATGGCATGCATTTTATTCATGAATTCTAAATCTGATAAATTACATACCTCTTCTTCTTTAGTGTCTGAATCAGCTTCAGCATCTGATTCTATCTTGCCCATCAAACACATGTTGACGGCCTCTTCTCTATCTTCATCATCTTCTTCTTCCTCATCTGAGTGATCGAGCCAGTATTCGTCCTCAGCCATCAATGCCTTGCCTGCCTCTTGTTGTTTTGCAAGAAGCATCTTGTTCTTGTAGTAGTCTGAATTTCTGACTTTTGATCTGCGGCAGTCCTTGGCAAAGTGACCTGTTTTGCCATAGTTGTAGCACGTAGGCGGTTCTGGCTGACTTGATCCTTCAGCTTTGAATTTTCTTTCCTCCGGTCTCCTCTCCTCAATCTTCTTTCCTTCCGACTGAAACCTTCTTTTTTCAGGTTTCCTCTCCTCTGATCTTCTCCCTTCAAATCTTCTTCCTTCATACCTGCTTCCTTCAATCCTTTCTTTGTGGATGTAGTTGTTCGGACCAGATGAATATCTCTGATTATTTGATGTTGGCTTTGTGTAGAACCTTTTCTGAAAAGCACTAGTCAGCATAAGCATTGCTTGCTTCAGCTGATCATTTTCATCTGATTCTGAGTTTGCACACCCTTCATCTTCTTCATCTGATTCATATACAGTCGCCTTGTTCTTCTTCTTTCTGACTACAAGTGCGACTGTGTCTTCAACTACCTTTCCTTTCTGTCTTTTATCATCCAGAATTTCATCCACCTCTTCTTCATTCTGACGGAGGGTTTCATATACCTCGTGAAGTGGAATCTCATTCAGGTCTTTAATCTGCTTCATCTGCCGAGCAAATCTTTTCCATTCAGGTCGAAGAATACTAAGGAATTTGACGTTCAGCTCTATTTGAGATTTGTGAACTTTGTTCTTGCTAAGTTCATTCAGCAACGTCACAAACCTGTCATAGGTTTCTTCTAAGGTTTCTCCCACCCTGCCTCTAAATTCTTCATAGTTATTTAGGCAATTGGAGATTTTCAGCTGATTTCCCACTTTTGAACCCAACATCATCTTTTCGAGCTGATCCCACATTTCTTTACCTGAAGCCTTGTAGCTGTCAATCTTTACGTATATTTCATTTGGGATCCCCTGTAAGATGTATGACTTGGATAATTTGTCACCTTTGGCTCTTTTGAGGTTATCATCTTGTAGCTCGTGAAACTTAAGTTCAACCTGAGTAGGTACATTATCAACTACACGAGTAGTCTTTGGTGGTCTCATAACCCTTCTTCAATAGATGTCCTGATGAAATCACCTAGCTCATGTCTGTCAATGAAGTTCAGAAACCGATCCTTCCACTGTTCGTATTCTCCTTTGAAGAGAACTGGTGGCTTGGAGTCGGTTCCAATGGCGAGGGCTTCTCTGGAAGTCATTCTGAATAAAGTTCGAAGTCTGGAAAAACTGTTTCGTTTTGAGAAGGTTTGCGCGAGAGGTTGATTGCGCAAAGTGAGGTTCGACCGGTAAGACGTAAGAACCGGTAAAATGTAAAGACCGGTAAAATTTTCGACCGGTAAAACTGATTGACCGGTAAAAAGATTGATTTATGCTTGACCGGTACAAAGTTTATCTCGACCGATATATAATGAAATTCGACCGGCATATAAAGGAAATGGGTTCGACCGGTATAATAAAAATGGAGGAATTGATTGTGAGTGGACCGAAAGTTTAATTTCCTTTGACCGAAAGTCTAGTTTAGGTGAAAGTGGGTTGATCAATTTTGCACGTGGGTTTTGCATGGAGTTTGCATGAGATTTAAAGTGGTGGACACGTGGTGTAAAATCAAATTAGTTTTGCATGGAAAATCAAAAAAGTTTTGCAAACCCAATGGAAGTTGAATGGACCGTGAAAAATGATAGAAATTGAAAGGTGGACACGTGATAACAAAGGACCGGTGTTTGAGTGAGATTCGACCGATATCAATGAGATGTTTGACCGGGAAAGGTTTGACCGGAAGTGGTTTTCCTTTGACCGGGAAAGTGTTGAAGACCGGGATTAATGTGGGTATGTGTGATTCGACCGGAAGTGAGGTAATGTTTGATCGGTATTTGTTATGAGTGATTCGACCGATAAACAAAATGACCGGTACTTGGTTGTGAGTGAGTCGACCGGTATTTGTAAGAGTCCGGTCGAATGCTTAAGACCGATAGAGTGTTTAAACTAAGGTTCGACCGGTAAAAAAAATATATATATTATCGGTCAATTGGCTTAGACCGATATATTATAAAGGACCGGTACGTCGTCTTCTCCGATTAAATCAACCTGTAACTCTAAAATTAACCCAACTAGAGGTCGAATTACCACACCAAAAATTGACAGTATGTTCTCCTTACCAACAACAACAATACACAACCTTTTGATTTCGAAAATAACCGCAAAATCAAGTTTTGATCAATAACACAGTGTTCTTCAAAAATGAAGAACACAAAGAGTTGAAAATTTTGATTTTCAATCTGGATCAGCTATGATACCAATTGTGAGTCTGTGATCGTTACCAGATAATCAAACAACAAACAAATAGAAGATAAACCAACCTGTTTCGATAACAAACGATGATTACACGGTTGATTTCTTGAGTTTTCTCTCTGTTTGTTTTTCTCTCTTTTACACTTTGATAGTATGTGTTGTGTGTGTTTCTTTTTGATCGATTGTTAAACAGAGAGAGATAATATCTGATAATTAGATATTATCAAAACATAAAATAATAATAAAACTTAATATCTAAAACTATAATATCTAGATATTAAAACAACTTTGACTTTATTACAGAATAGACCCTAGACTTTGATTGAGAGTAACTTTCAGTTTTAACTTCAGATTGCGATCTTCGTTTTGGATGATCTTGAATCCAATGAGACTGTGTCCTAACAGTGACTGTTTCCAAAGACCGAGTAATCAATTGATTCAAGTATCCTTATAATTGTAATTGTGGAAATCATCGTCTTCTAAAACGGCTAATCAGGTAATCAATTGATTCAAGTATCCTTATAATTGTTTTGAGATGTAAAAGCCTTGTCATTGAAGTCCAACCTCTCCATTGTTGTTCCAATTTTACAGGTTTTGGTGTAAACAAGGTTGGCTCTACCAATTTTACAGGTTTTGTGTGCTATTAATTCAACTAATGGTTTTGCATAATTTTTAACAATATAAGTTGCAGCCTTTTGGCTTCTTAACAATATCATTAATCAAGAAATGGGTAATGTTGTTAATCTGTATATAGTAGGATCCAATTCCCATGTCGAAGCCTTTTCCCTCTTTTTGACCATAGTCGTAGTATAATATGCATCAAGAACTGTATGAGTTTCTCTAACACAAGAATTCTAGCAAATGAGATCGCTAGAGGGAAAGTCAATTATTGAGCCATAGGATCATGAGAGCCAATCAAGTTAGGTATCAACCAAAAGAAATATGCTTTCTTCGAAAGACGTCTCAGATGGAAAATATACATGAATTATAGTGATAATGAACGTAAAGTTTTTTTTCTCTGATAAGATTATTTTACTCATACCTTTGGGCACCTTAGCATTAGCAATGTTGGTTTTTAAATTGACGAGTTAACATGTGAGTTAATTTTCATTGTTATTCAATTTCAATAGCACTTTTGATACTTATTCTTGCATGCTTAAATCTGTTTGGTGGCCTTTTTAATAAGTTTGTTCGTCTGTCAGCTCTTTTTCTGGAGATGTGCGCTGTTTGGCAGTTGCTGAATGGTTTAGTGCAGAATGATTAAGTGGTCTGAATGATTAAGAGGTTTTTATGATATAGTGTAAAATGAAATATGGTTGTCTGCTAATTGTTCATAATGAAATCATGGCTCTTAATGGTTAAGGAAGGGTCAGAATACAAAATCATTCAGAGGATTTTGAAACCATTAAGAGGCAACTCTTTGTTTTGCCAAACAAATTTACCTCTTACGATTCAGAGGTTGCCTCTTAATGGAACCATTAAGAGGTAAACAAACAACCCCTTAGGCATATTAATGCTCTCAATCTGAAGATCAGAATCTAGTCTGGTTGCCAATTTCCGGTATTCAGGTGATGTTGCAAGCATCAGGAGGAGAGGTTACGTCTTGACATGAAGGATCAATTTTTGCACCCCCTCCCCCTAATGTTGTGAGAATGTCACTACTAAACAAACAACTTTTTCCGACGGAGGTTTTCGGCGGAAAAATCCGCCGGAAATATTCCGGCGGATTTCCGACGAAATCCAGTCAAACCTCGTTGACTTTCGCCGGAAATCTGCCTGAAAACAGTCGGAATATTTTTTTATTTTTTTTAAAAAACAACTATTTTCGGCGGATTTCCGACGATTTTTATTTATTTTTTATTTTTTCTTATTAATTATAATTAATTACCAATTTCCGGCGGATTTTAATTAATTAATTTAATAAACTATTTTCCGCCGAAAATCCGCCGAAAAATATTAAATATTATTATTTTTAGAATAATTTGAAAAAAATAAAAAATAAAATAAAATCCCCCGAAAACTCAAAAATTAAATAAAAAAAAATAAAAAATTCGCCGAAAATCTGTTGAAAACACAAAAATAATTATAATAATTTGAAAAAAAATTAAAAAAATTAAAATCCGCCGATTTACGTGTCGTCTGTAGATGCCTTAAGTGCAATAGAAAGGAATTATTGTAACCGTGGTAGGTATATCTCGTGTCCACGTATATAGAGTAAACTCGAACCTAACGATCTCAGTACATTTCACGTGGAGGTGGAGTCCGACTTCTGACAATGGCTAAAAAGGTTTAAGTTGTATATTAGGAGTTTTATTAAAGATTTGATGGTTAGTGTCGCTACTAAACAAACATCTTTTTCCGGCGGTCAATTTTTAAAAAGCGGACACAATTTTTCTTGGTAAAACTTATACACAAAAACATTTAATTTTATTTATTTTTTAAAAATTACCAAAATTTCCGATAGATTTCCGGCGGAAAAATCCGGCCGAAAATAAATATTTAAATAGATAAAAAATATCATTTCTTTTTAATTAAATAAAAGAAAGAACGCCGAAAATCTTACTTTTTTTATTAAATAAATTTGTTTTGGTGGAAAACTTTTCGGCGGATTATTCTGTCGAAAATCCGTCGAAAAATTGCCGGATTAAATATTTTTAATTAGACAAATAATTATTTTGGGTTAATTTTTGAAAAAAAATTCGGACGGATTTCCGGCGGAAAAATCCGCCGAAAAATTTCGATCCGCCGAAAAGTCCGTCGGAAATTTGAGTTTGCGGCGCCTTGATTTTCGACCGGCCGAAAATCCGCCGAAAATACATGTTTCTGGCGGATTTTTCCGTCTGAAAAACCTGTTTTTTTTTGTAGTGTGTTATGGATGAGACCTATAAAATATTTGTAGTGTATTGATATTTCACGAGCTTTTAGTTGTAATGGCTTAGTTTAGTAAAACTAAAACCCCAAAACCTTTGGTATTTGCCTCTCATTTGTGCAAACAAGTATGATTGTTGTTTTTTTAAGAATGAAAAAGATTGTTGTTTTTTTAAGAATGAAAAAGTTATTTCATAAATGCTGCTTGTTAAAAATTCTTACGTTGTCAACATTGAAAATATATTGAATCACATAAGATTCTTAGTCTATCCCATGCTCACCTAATAAAGTTAGTGACATTGATTTTTGTATATTATCGATTGAATACATCATATCGGTTTGGTTTATCCGGTAAGTCATAATTGTACTCTACATCATTGCTTATACTTTTTCGCTTTTTACATCTCGCAGCATTGCGCGAGTACACAACTAGTTTTTTAAATTATAAATGTATTATGTTAAAATAATTATAATTAAATTTTTTACATTAAATTTTATAAATTATAATACAAAATTAATTATATATAAAATATATTCGAGTATCTCACGAGCTTATCGAGTCGAGCATCATGCCACTCGACGCGACTCATTAGTATGTCGAGTCGAGCCTATTCGAGTCGAGTGTTGACCGAGTCGATCTCGAGTAGCTTGTGAGTTGTCTTGTCTAATTTACACCCCTAATTAAAGCAAAAATGATATCTAAATGTTCGATTAATAGGACATGTTTGAAATAGGGGATTGCCATCCCATTTTTAGGTGGCAATTCGTCCGTCATACAACATTTCTCATTTTGTTTTGGATAATTGGTACAGTAGTGAATGTGGCAAGAAAGAGTAAAAATCGACCTTATGAGATAAAAGGAGCCCCTTAATTTTCGAAGTCTAAGAGGTAAAAGAGATTAGAAGCAATGGTTCATACATCTCGATTACCTCTAATCTTTTAATCCCTTTGATTTCGCAAAATAAAAGGCTGGTAGCTTTCATCTCCCAATTAATGTTTATCTTCAATTTTCTTACCCTCATTTTCTCATTCTATTATCCATCTTAATCCATCATGTGACTCCTAAGCCACTACTACCTCTTTTTTTGGCTTTCACCAATTTAGGGTATAGTCAAGCCTTTATGTCTCTATTCTCTCTCCCCCTTTTGTCTTTCTCTCTCCATCTTCCCACATTTGAATTTCTTAGTTTGAATTTTGAGTTTTGAGTTCCGAGTTCTTGTCATTTTCCATCTTTTATCTCTTAGAATTTCTTGAACGACCAATGTGGTGGGTCTTTGCTCTTTGTCTATTAATCTTGCCATGCCATATCATCTTTCTTGAAATTGGATCTATAATTGTGAAAAAATAGGTTCTAATTGGAGTATGTAAATTTAATGGCATATACCCTTTGAAACATGCAACTTTTCTTGGATACAAATTGAAAAATTATGGTATTTGAGTCTATACGCTTTTGTTGCATTTAGATTCTCCTATAAAATGAATTTTATTATGTAAAACCAACGTTTGAAACATCAATTCAAATCTTTATAGAAAAAGTAAATGTAGTTCTATTGATTTTGTAGCCTTTTATGCATGTGAATTTCATCCTTGTGTTTGCAGACAATGGATTCTAGAACAAATGAAGAAGCTGAAGAAAACCCAAAGCCCGAGGTTTCTGAATCGCTGTTGAAAAGCGGTGGAGAGAAAGACAAGTTGGGGGAGAACAATAGGTCTGCGAGCAGCAAAGACATGCTGTTTAGAGCCGATAAAATTGATCTCAAAAGCTTGGATGTGCACCTAGAGAAGCACCTGAGCCGAGCTTGGTCAAGAAGTGTAGAACCTAATAGGCCTAAGGAACCGTGGGAGATCGATTTGGCTAAGTTGGAAATAAGGTATCTCATTGCTCGAGGAACGTATGGTACTGTTTATCGTGGAACTTACGATGACCAAGATGTTGCTGGTAAATTATCTACTTTTACACAAATGCCTGCTATGAGGCTATCTATAGTATTTGAAAATTTTCGATTATTTGATATTCTCCTTATTGTGATATAGTGAAACTGTTGGATTGGGGTGAGGATGACATGGCTGCTACTACGGCACTGGCTGCTTTACGAGCATCATTCAAGCAAGAAGTTGCTGTTTGGCACAAGTTAGACCATCCGAATGTTACTAGAGTATGTAACATGCTTGCTTCTATACGTATCTGAGTGTTAGAAAAAACCCTCTTTTCATTTGATGTTCTTAGTAATCATAAAGTGGGATGCAGTTTGTTGGTGCTTCAATGGGGACTTCAGATCTCAAGATTCCTGCTAAAAACTCGACTGACGGTCCGAATGAACAGCTTCCATCGAAGGCTTGTTGTGTGGTCGTAGAATTTCTCACGGGTGGAACCCTAAAAGGCTTACTATACAAGAACAGAAGGAAGAAGCTTCCCTATAAAGTTGTGATTCAACTTGCTTTAGATCTATCTAGAGGGTGAGTTTTTCTTGTACCATATATACCTAGATTTTTATGTACTTGACAAATGAATATATAAATGTTAGTAATGTTGCAGATTAAGCTACCTCCACTCAAAGAAGATTGTGCATCGCGATGTTAAAGCCGAAAATATGCTTCTTGATGCTAATAGAAACCTAAAAATTGCCGATTTCGGTGTTGCCCGAGTTGAAGCTCAGAATCCCAAAGACATGACGGGTGAAACTGGTACCCTAGGTTACATGGCTCCTGAGGTGTTCTTAGTCTCTCTATGTTTGATTAGATGACAATGTGAATTGAATTAAAAATATAGGTTTTTGGTTATTTATGTAAAATATAAGGGGCATAACCGGAGAAAAGTGGAAAAAGTCTTTGGAGCTTACTAAAACTTTATTTGAAGTACCATTTCAAAAGTTAATTTATGACTTACTAAACGAGACTTTTTCAATAAGCTCAAAAAAGTTAGTATATGGTTGCCAAGCATGGCATTTGAGTTCTTCAAACTATCTTATTGGATTAATCCATTTACCTCTAATAGGGTATCCGAAATGTGTTTGACCAGGTTCTTGAAGGAAAGCCTTATAACAGAAAATGTGATGTATACAGCTTTGGTGTATGCTTATGGGAAACTTATTGCTGTGATCTGCCATACCCGTTTCTCAGTTTTGCTGAAATTTCATCAGCAGTGGTTCGACATGTGAGTGATCAACTGCTACTTTTCGCCCTTTCGACTTTACTTTTTTGCCAAAGTTTTGGAAGCATTGATTACTCTAATAGTCACATACACTTAACTTGGATCGATGTTAAACATAATATTGCTAGAATTTGAGGCCATAAATAGTTTAGCACTTTGGATTTTACTTTTTTGCCATATTTTGGAACCATTAACTACTTTAATAGTCACACACTTAACTTAGATCGATGTTACACATAATATTGCTAGAATCTGAGGCCAGAAATACCAAGATGTTGCCCAAGTCCTTTAGCAACCATAATGCGGAAATGTTGGGATGCAAATCCAGATAAGCGACCCGAGATGGATGAAGTTGTGAAGTTACTAGAGGCTATTGATACCAGCAAGGGTGGAGGTATGATACCTGAAGATCAAGCGGCCGGGTGTTTCTGCTTTGGTCCAATTCGAGGTCCATGAACGTCCAATCTCCGTGTCTCTCCAACAAGACGTACTTGAATCGTTACATCTGTGTTCTAATAGCTGAAACACAGCCAGAACCCATCTGATTCTAGTACATACAACAAAATGCTATGTGTCCTGTGGATGGAATGTTTAATTTGTTTGTCTACTGCGCTAAATCTTTTGTTTCCAAATTTGAAAACAAATTAATGAGATTATTCTTGCAATTTTTATAAAATGGATGTTGGATCTTGTTATTAGTTTTGCTATTCCAATGTTTTTTGCTTATTGTGTGAAATTACATTTAGGGATTCACTCTTATTCAACGATTACTTCTTTTGTTCATGTAGGGTTTCGTTTAAAAGTATCCTTATATAAAAAAACTCAACGGAAAGTAAAATTTGATTTAAATTGGTTACTTTTCTTAAATTGAAACCCATAACAGATCCAATGATACATAATACTACTCATTCCGTCCCAAAGAAAGTGTCTACATTTGAAATGACATATAGTTTTAAAGATGCATAATTACTACACTTTTTTGTTAACCAAAATGACATCTTTACTCTTATTTATTCTCTTTCTCTCTTTACAACTCATAAATATTTATGCATTAATTAAGGGTAAATTTGAGAATTTACTTATCTACTTTTGAAAGTGGACACTTATTTTAGGACAAACATAAAAAAAAAGTGGACACTTATTTTGGGACGGAGGAAATATTAAATAATACAAGCCATACGATTATTTGAATAGAGAGTACTAGAAACACTACTAGGAAAACCCTTAATACCGACCAACTATTACCGACGGCAAAAATCCGTCGATCACCGACGGATCACCGACCAATTTCCGAAGGATTGAAGCTATTTGCGACGAAAAACATATCTGTCGGTAATCCGTCGGTAAATATAAACATTTTCGACGGATCACCGACGGATCGAAAATTATTTTATTTTTGATTTTTTTAAATATTGAATTATGTCGGTAATTCGTCAGAAACCTTATTAATTTAATTATTATTTTTAATTTCCAACAATCCGTCGGTGATCCGTCGTAAATTACCGGCGGATTTCCGACGGCCATTTGATCGTCCGTCGGTAATCCGTCGGTTAAATTTATGAATTATTAATTTTTTCCCAAGAAATTCATCGGTAATCCGTTGATGTATGTATGTATGTATGTATGTGCGTCGTATGCATATAAGTGTTTGTGTATATCATGTACATGTCTATATGTGTATGTACATATGTATATGTCTATATAGTATATGTACACGTGTATATATATATATATATGTATACATATGTATTGCTATATATGTATATCATGTATATATGTGTATGTTGTATGTATATAAGTGTGTGTATATGTTTATATGTGTGTACATGTCTGTCCATGTATGTATCTATAAATGTTATACATATGTATTGTTTGTATGTATATAGCACATATATGTAAACCATGTATGTATGTATATGTCGTATGCATATAATTGTGTGTGTATGCGATGTACATGTCTATATATGTTTGTATGTAGGTATGTCTATAGATGTATGTATGTGTGTATATATATGTATATATACATCATGTATTGCTTGTATGTATATAGTATATATATACATGTATATCATGTATGTATGTGTATGTTGTATGCATATAAGTGTGTGTATATGTCTATATCATGTCTATGTATGTGTGTTTGTATGTATGTATGTCTATAGATGTATTGTATACATATGTATTGCTTGTATGTATATAACACATATATGTATATCATGTATGTATGTATATGTCGTATGCATATAATTATGTGTGTGTATGTCATGTATATGCATGTCTATATATGTATGTATGCCTATAGATGTATGTATGTATGTCTATAGATAGATGTATGTATGTATGTATATATGTAGAGAGAGGTTCAAGGAATGTATACATATATGTATGTGTGTATATAGATGTATACCCCTGACCTAACTGGAATTAAAGGGAAAAGATAACAGCCGCTAGAAGGATGGACCAAAACTGTTACAAAATGACACAGTTTCATAACACTTTTGGTCCCTTCTCCTAACGGCCATTAACTGTTTTCGTTAAGTCGAGTTAGTTCAGGGGTATTTTAGTCAATTTAAATATAATTTGATAAATTAATAATTTATTTAATAATTTTAATATAAAATATTATATACTAATTTATTTAATAGTTATTAATACTTTTAAAAACAATATAATTTAATAATTATTAATAATTTAAAAGTAATTATTTTAATTTTAAAAAATGGAAATCCGTCGGTGAGGACGTGCTTACGACGCCGTCATGTGATGCAATAGGGGTGCTCACGGGTTGGGTTGGTTGGGTTAAAGGCACCTGAACAACTCGATATTGCATCATAGACGCCTCGTCCTCAACGACGGATTAGAGGCCCCAATATTGCCTCACAGACGCCTCGTCATCCGAGTCAGCGACTGACGATTGTGTTGTGTGCCGGCGGGTAAGTAGATGTGATGTATTATTTATTCTAGTACATAATAAACCGATCCTAATGTTTTTTGTGTTGTATACTTTGCAATTGTGAAGGTTTAAGGATATGCAAGTGGTCCGGAGGGCCACTAGCATCTTTCGGTCTATGTTCGCTAGTCCATGGGCTCATTATGGGGATGTCCTTGAGGAGCACTTTGCACTGATGTTAGAGCGTTTACGGGTATGTATTTTACTCTACTTAACTAATTGGGTGAGTTTATTTTCACTTAATCCAAACAATGTGTATGTAGATGTAGGGGTGCTCAAATTTCCGATCAACCCGACCAACCCAGCCAACCCAACCCGAAAAAACGCAAAAAAACTCAAACCGAGGTAACCCGATACATAATCAATACAAATTTTGTCCAAACCACATCTATTGGATTGGAAACGGGTTGAGTCCAAAGTAACCCGACCAACCTGTCAACCCGACCAAAACTTGTACGTTTTTATTTTTTATGATTTAAGATTTTTAGCGGTTCTTCTTTCTATCAATCTTCAAGTATTCCTATCTTAGTCGTAGTTTAGACCATTTTACGAGACGACGGCAATTAAATTCGTACGAATCTAACCTTCAAGTTTTCAAAAAATCTTCAACATCGATAGAATGAAGAGACAAGAGACACTTTTCTTCTACTATTCTCTTCTCTTATTAGTCTTATTTTTTTATATTTCCATTTTGATTTTATTTTTTTAAACGAAATAACTTAGTTAAATTGTAAAATAATGTATTAAAGTTTCAAACCGACCAACCCGACCAACCGAACCCAACCAACATGATTTGGGTTGGGTTGGGTTGCACTTTTGATTGGGTTGGGTTGGGGTGAAAATTTTCAAACCGCAAACATTGGGTTGGGTTGTTCAAGTGCCTTTAACCCAACCAACCCAACCCGTGAGCACCCCTATGTAGATGTATTATAGTTGGCCTCCTGATATGGAGGCCGATGTATTACTTGCATTCCGGCATACCTTGATGAATATGTACCCGGACATGATGAGAGATGCTCGTCCATTGTGAGGGCTTTAACTATTGATGATGTCCGGTTCGACCATCATGACTACACGGTTCTTAGCGCACACCCCCTAGAGTGGATCCGACATGAATTTTGGGTCCAGATGATTGATCAGGTTTGTTTTGTTTTGAATACTTGTATCTAGTTGTACTAGAATTTATATTGATTTTTGTCTTTTTTTAACAGGCATGGAACACCGACGCGTTTAGGCGTATATCTAGGGCCAATGTAGCCAATCGTGCCATAACGTATGAGGGGATGACATCCAGAGACACATGTGGATCTATTACTACCGCTGAGCATCAGGACCGCATGGTAATTTATCATCCACTAGACTAAATGTATATAGTTAATGAATATATATATATATATATACATAATTTTTTTACCTACTAACAATTTAAGTTGTCTATTGTAGAGAGAGGCATGGAGCCGTGAGCCTACTGCTGGGGAGGTTTATGAGAGAACACATTGCATCAGCAGGAAACTTGTACCGGGTGCGACTGGCCCGCCCACAGATCCTTCGATCTACGTTTACCCGAAGGCGGCTCCTGTAGCGGTAAGTTCAATTATATTACTATATTTTTGTTTGTTTTATAAGATAGATAGAAATTATAGCAAACTTAGTTTGGGCTGCCATTGTTGGGCAGACGATAGGATTGTTTTGATAAAAGCAGGTAATGGATATGTTCAAATTACAGTTGAAATGCTGTCGTTCTATAGGTTAGTTAACAATGTCTAATTTGGTAAACTGTAACTATTCACGGATTAAGGAGGAGGAGTACCTGGACTTAAATCTCGACATTGTTCCTCCCAATGATGCCGAGTTGTGGGAGCGTAGTGTCGGAGGACGGCATAAAGGTCGCCTGTTTGTATTCGGGACCCGTCAGGATCCCTATTATTCTATGTCCGGTGATTCAGATGCCGGTACAAGCGGGAGCTCGCACGACTATCACGATATGGAGGTATGCTTGTCAAATGTTGTCTAAGATAGTTATATGTTTGTTAAATGTTGAAATTTAGATAAATGAGCTAAAATTAAAGTTAGAGGAAGAGACAACAGGGAGACACTGGTTGCAGGAGCAAATGAAGGCGGTTGAGGCCTTCATGAAGAAATTTCAAGATCAACCCCTCATCCCCCCCCCATTTTAGGATAGTTAGATGTATTAGCGATATTTGTATATATTTTTTTGATAATTATACGTTTTGGAATTACGTTTTATTTTTTATTTTTGGATATTAAATGAAAAATGGGCAGGTTTGTACAGGCTTTGAACTGCAAATTATCAATTTTTAATTATTTTTTTAATAAAAAATTATTTCACCGACGGATTACCGACGGATTACCGACGGATCATCCGTCGGTAAATGTTTTTAATTTAATTTTTTATTTTCTAAATATCCAATTACTCCATAGGAAATCCGTCACTAAATCCTTCGGAAACCATGTCCGTCGGTGATATTTAGCCGTTGATAATCCATCGGTGATATGGTGCCGTCAGTGATCCGTCGGAAAAGCCACGCTGTCAGTGGTCCGTCGGTAAGATCCGTCGGAAATGCAAACGTCGACCATATTATTTGCGAGGGCCTATTTCCGACGGATTTCCAACGGATCTTACTTTCACCGACGGATTATCGACGGGAATAGCCATCGGTGATTGCCCTCTGTTTTGTAGTGAAACTAAGTGTGGTTTCCTTTACAACAATCCACACATAAATATGCTTGTCCTCAACAAAGTGCTAGCCCAAAACCCAAATTTAGTGTGTGTTTTAATTAATAGAAAAGAATAACGTTACTTTTCTATTTATCTGGTAACCTAAAAATGTAACCTAAAAATGTACCCTAAAAATGTATCCTGCTTAGATAACCTTTAGGCTTAGGTCTATCACCTATGATTCTGAAGGTCTTCAAGTTCAACTTTAATCTTGTCAGGATCCTTTAGTTGAGAAAGACACTTTTGAAGCTGATTGTAAGTCAACTTTCTTCTTTGCGTCCTTTATGTTATAGTAATTAATCGTCAAGGAGTAAATGCTTCAGATTTTTTGGCTTCAGAAAGAGAGAAGAAAGAGTGTACCTTAGATTGCTTTCCTTAAGAGGTGGAGCATTATGCCGAGACTAGTGCTGATGAGGAGGCTTGTACATGAACACGTCCTTCGACATCCTCCATTTCCCTGATTTTTGCCATGAGATAGAATTAAGCAACTTCATTGTCACTGGCTAAGGTAGGTTCATGTACCTAATCATGAGATTCGGCAAACAATTCCTTTCCTTTCCTTAGAAGGCTTTCATTCTTGGCCTTTTCTCTTTTGTATTTACCCTTTTACTTTTCATGGGATGATGGGTGAGGCATATTTCGAGGAAGTACGGCTTGATCTACATGAAGGAGATCTGTTGGATACTTCAAATGATTTTTGTCTATTAGACTTGGAAGAGAATTGATTAGAAGTAGAAAAGGATCTTGGCTTGCCGATTCTTTTACTTCGGCACTTAGATGCAAAGTGGCCCTTTTTGCCACAGTGATAGCATTCCTTATTAGTCTTATCGGCAAAAGAAGATTTTGAGAAGAAATAAAATCTTTTGTCTACGCTAGTTCAACTAGAAGAAAATCGATGCTTGTTTTAAGGAATGTTGGCCATCATTTTCATGCTATCAAAGAGTTGTTCACCGTCGATTCTTTACCTTCATCATCAGCATCACTGAAGTAGGAGTCTGATGGTCGACTGGTTTCTTGACAACTATCTTTTTCTGAACTAGAATAGGGGTAAGTGATTCTATGCTCACACATAGATTTTTTTGGTGGTGTCACCAATAAGAGCTTCTGCTGAACTTTTTTTTGGTAACCGTGGATTTTTGGGCCAACTTACGCTCACCGACTAAGCCCCGGGTGACCACGAATGGCCTAGAGTCCTCGCAGGTGAACCTCCAAGGCCGCAAGGGCTTTGACACGACCTGGATTTGAACCCATGGTAGATTAGATCTTCCACTACACCCTCCTAAGGCTTAACCAGTGCGCCACAACCCAAGTGTCTTTGAAGATGGATTTCCTCTGTATCTTCTTCTATGCATAGTTGTGTAGAGTTCCGTACAGAGTAGTAAGTGGCATGTGGTCAAGGTCCTCCGTAGTTTTAATGCAAATATAGTGTAACACCCTAAATTTTTGGTAAGTAAATATTCCCTTAAATCTGTGTATCGCCTGTAGTATAGTCTTAGTTCTTGGTTTTGCCTAGAATTCGGTTTTAGTTGGAGGTTAAGTGAGGTAGCCGAAAAAGAGGCATTTTTGTCAATAATGCTCCGCGCGACTCCCCGCGCGACTCCCCGCGCGACTCCCCGCGCGACTCCCCGCGCGACTGGAGTCGCGCCACCATCCCTGCGAGGCTCTGCCTTTGCACAACTCTAGTGCTTCACGCGACTCTCCGCGCGAGCACCAGCGCGCGACCACTGTGCATCTTAAATAATGAAAATCGGCCACAAACTCAAAAATCCCCCAAATACTCCCCAAGAAACTCTCTCTTCTTCTCCCTCTTGATTAAATCTGACTTAAAGTAGTTATTACCCCCATTTCCTTCCTCTCATCAAGATTTGTATCATCATTTAAGGTTTAATTAGAAGGCTAGGGTTCAAGGATCTACCATATCCATCTTCAACCTCAAGCTTAATTTTGGTTTTCTAGGGTTTTCAACAAAACCCATATTGTGAGTACATTCTCAACTCTTTAAACCCTATACATGTCAAAACTATGATTTTAGACCCTTAATCATCTCCTTGATTCATTTATTCTTGTTTGAAGATATTTTGACCTAACTTGGTGTTTTGGAGGTTTTTAGGGTTTCATACCATTTTGGGACATAACAAAGTATTACATGCTTTGAGCTATAAAATGTGGTTGGTCTGGTATATTTGTGGTTAAAATGGGTTTAGATGCATTTTAACTATGTTTATGACTTCATAAATATGATGGAATTTTCTTAATAAAGGTATCTTTGGGAAAAATGGAAAGTGTGGTTGGTTATTGATTTAAATGATGTTAATGACAAATCTTTATCAAATAGTGAGTTTACTTTGTGAAGATAAACAAATAATTTTGTGTAAAGTTTGATGTACACCATGTGTATAATCATGGGTTGGGTCACCAATGAAATGGTGACAAGCTTTAGACTATTACTAGTGGATCTATAGGTATTAGAGTCAACTTATTTGGTGGGATAATTCCTGTTGTAGCTAGGTGGTGTATTGGGTCATTGAGGGAAACTTAGTACGGTCATGTGGAGCCAGTTACTAGCCATATGCCTTAGATACACATCTAGTGGTTGAGTATAATTAGGATCATCAGGGGCCCATATCCACATCTAAAGTGTGAGTCGACGAGCTCGTGGACATTGATCCTAGTATGAGCTCACTAACTTGATCGGTAGTCTACTTTTGTGTTTCACTACCTTTCATGGAAATCGGGTCTCCCCTGTCATCGCATGATGTTTCCTTCAACCCTATGTTCTCCACATATTTGAGGGATGAACTTTGCGCCTTCTTTACAAAAATTGTTTACGTTACTTTATAACCGCTCATTTATAAATTGTTTTTCTCACTAGGCGTAAAGCCTAACACTTGTTTTTCTTAAATGACATGTATAGCAAGTTCCGTTGGTGGCGGGTCTCGTTTGGTTTAAGAGACGAGATTTTAAATGGATGATAGCAATCTTTGGAGATAGACTTTTGGAAGTGAGCGTATAGTTCGAAATGACACCTTTTGGGAAATATTGGTGATAGTTATTTAATCTAGATGGTTGTAGCCTAGATTAGTGTATTGTCATTAATCATTTCCATTTCATAGAAAGATGTATACGCTAAAACTATTTCCCCTTTTAGGGTGATTCTTCTATTTTAAAAATGTCATTTACGCATTTATTCGGGTTTAAATTTGTCCCTTTTTTTAGGGTGTTACAAGTTGGTATCAGAGCTCTAGTTTAAGTGAACTAGGTATGAATGTAAGATGTCTGGACTTAGACCGAGAATATTAAGCTATGATTTGTGAGAGTTGGGAATTCTAAGATGGGACGGTCTTACAAGTCGACGGAAGTACACTAATTGAGAATTATGATAATGGTAACGAGACTTCTTGTGTAGAATATGTTCATAATTTCACTTAGCTAATGCTATTATGAATATATACGTGAGCGTGCTTGATATACTATTGTTATGAGGATTGATGAATGTATTAGTACGTTTCCTTGTGTTTAAATTCGTGTAATCTATTTCTTACCCCCATTCTCGTTGTGGTGGCAGATTAAGGATGGTTAGTACGCGTGGTAGACCGCGTATGCGTGTCGACGGAGGCGAAGCGACCGCTTCAACTTCAATGGCAGATCAACCGGAGAGGGTTGAGGCCGTTGCTCGACCACCCATACCGCCACTATTATGCAGAGGACCAGAAGTTATTCCGAGGGTGGTTCTGGCTTCATCCAACCCGGTGATCCTTGAGGTAACCCCTCAATCAGAGATCCGGCATGATGATCATGATGAATGAGGCCATGGCCAAGTAGCAAGAATTCCTCGTGAAGATGATAGAGGAAAGGGATGTGAGCAACCGGAGGAATGAAACGGTTGCAGAGAACATCGTGGTGGGAGGATCCGAGGGTACCAGAAATGTGATCCCCCACCGAGGAGCTGGTGGCCAATGAAATAAGGCAAGGTAGGAGGGCTTGCTTCTACAAGTCCTTCTTGTGTAGTAAACCACCAGAGTTCTCTGGTTCTGACGATCTAGTTGACTACATGAACTGGATACGAGAGATTGAACATGCCTTCGATTCGTCTAAATGCGAAGAGGGTCAGAAAGTGAAGTTTGGGTCCCAGATGCTAAGGGGACCGACACTCATCTGGTGGAATGTCACTAAGTCCACCCTTTCCACCACTGTTTTGGCTCAACTGACTTGGACCTCTTTCGAGGAAAAAGTCATGGAGGAGTATTGCAATGAGCGAGCCATGGATAAGATTGAGGGAGAGTTCCGAGCTCTCGAGAAGGGGAGCATGACAGTGAAAGATTACACCCGACAATTCATGGAGAAGTTGGGTCTGGTGGGGCATGTGGCCTCGACTGAAAAAGAAAAGATTAAGGCCTATCTCAAGGGCCTACAGGCGGACATGATGTCTATGGTCCACAAATCTAAAGCCTCCAACCTCCGTGAGATAACCGAGGAGGAGCGGATTATAGAAGACATCTACACTAGAAGAAAATAAGAGAGGCCGGTTGTGGGTGACAAGAGAAGGTGGGAAAGCAATCCTGGGCCACCCAAGAGGTCGAGACCCTTTAACGGGGGAAGAAACTTTGATAATCGCCCAGAGGCGAGGTGGTTCCCTAAGTGCCGGAGCAAGCACTATGGACCTTGCAAAACCAACCAACATAACTGCTTCAAGTGTGGGAAGTCGGACCACTCAACTAAAGATTTCCCGATGAGGGGACTTGTATGCTTCGAGTGCAAGGCATCGGGGCATTTCTGAAAGGACTGTCCGAAGTTGAAATTGGGTAGTGGTCAAAACACAAGGGAGAACCCTCCTAAAGTACCCATTCGAGCTTTCCATATGACTACTGAAGAGGCTAAAACATCCACCAATGTGGTATCGGGTACGTTTCTCCTAAACTCCGTACGTGCTCGTATGCTTTTTGATTCAGGTGCCAGTTTCTCTTTTGTATTCGATGCTTTCTGTCATAAACTTGCTATGCCCACTAGTAGTTTAGAAGATGCTTTAGTGGTAGAAATAGCGAATGGTGGTCAAGTAGTGATTCACGATGTTTTTAAGGGTTGCACGTTTGATGTTGAAGGAAAGAAATTCTCGATCAACTTAATGCCCATGTTGATCGGCGGGTTCGATGTAGTGGTTGGAATAGATTGGCTAGCGGAGAACCAAGCTGAAATCTTGTGCTCCAAGAAGTTGATTCGACTACCCATTTAGAGTAGTGAGATGGTGGTGTTCTATGGCGAGAGAAGGAAGGGTGATGTAGAAATTATCACAATGGCTAAAGCATGAAGATGCTTAGTAAAGGGGTATTCATCCTTTCTAGCATACGTGATAGATACCAAGCATGAGAAGAAGAAACTTGAGGATGTGAAGGTGGTACGTGAGTTTCCCGACGTCTTCCCAGACGACTTGCCCAGTTTTCCACCCGATCGTCAAGTAGAGTTTCGGATTGACCTTGTTCTGGGGGCGGCTCCGGTTGCTCGATCCCCTTACCGGTTGGCACCATCCGAAATGCAAGAAATGATGGCTCAACTTCAAGAGCTTCTGGAGAAGGGATTTATAAGACTGAGCTCATCACCTTGGGGCGTTCGGTCTTGTTTGTCAAGAAGAAGGACGACACCATGAGAATGTGTATCGACTACCATGAACTGAATAAGGCAACAGTGAAGAATAAGTATCCACTCCCGTGGATCGACGATCTGTTTGACCAACTGTAAGGAATGGGTTGCTTTTCAAAGATCAATCTTGTAACACCCTCAAAATTTGGAAAGAGCGACTAAATTAAAACTTTCAATAACACCTCAAAGAGGGATAAAATCTCTTACTACAAATCCGTAAATGCAATACATTTCTAGATTGAACCATCAACGAGAAAATAAAGTCTTACATAAAGACTAACTAAAGTCGGGTGTTACTATAACCCAATACCAATCTCTATCTCCAATATAAGTGCGGAAGACTTTAACAAGCTAATCACCTTTTCGAGCACACCACTAGCACTCATCTCTTCACAGTCTCACTAGAACTATTCCCAACCGGAACCTGTTGCGCATGCCGACAAATAAAAAGGGTTAGGCTAACGCCTAGTGAGTTCAAGATTTTTCATCAAGAATATAAAAACCATTAAATGGAAATAATGCAACTTAAATCATGATCCTTTAAAATGAAATACTTCAAATATGAGAACGACTCGTTTTCCAATAATTAAGCAATTTATAAATGAACGCCTCAACGCCAAACATTATTTCATGAAGTAATGCAATCCAACACTTACTCAAAACGTGAATAGTTGTAAATGCCCCAATGATGATGTTTGAATAAAACTTTATAAACCAAATGACCAGAATTAAAGCATAAGGGGAAAGACCCAAACTCAAAGCATCACCGAAAACAAGGATAAAGTTAAATACCCAGAACAACACCTTTCGATGACCGGGGAAACCCGAATTCCATGGCTAGTGGCGGAACACAGAGTAAGCCACATTCCAAGTTATTGAGCTCACCATATTAGGAACCCATGGCCACGAGCTCGCCGACTCGTACTAAGATGCGGGGGTGGGCCCTCGAGGATTCCCAATCATGCTCATTCTCTAGGATTACATTTACGGTCCATGGCTAGTAACCGGTCCCACATAACCGTACCAAGTTTCCCCCGAGGACCCAATGTCTCAACTAGCTACAAATGGGAAGTGAATATCCCATAAAAACAGGCGCAAAAATTAACTCGCGGATGTAGGTTCGGTTATTGGACTCCAAGAGCCCTCACCGACAAGTCCTCAAAATCCCAAGACTAATTCTGACACCAACATATAAATAATAGCCCATTTTCTTTTTAAATAATAAAGACCGACTCATATGCCTATGGATCCACTGCATTACAGTCTAAAACATTACATGACTCCAAATGAATGACCAACGCACTCAAAACATGTAACTCTCAAATGACACGTAATAAACGCCATTGTACTAAAAGCTTCCACCCCGGGCTAGTCAACCGGTCAATTGAATTAAAAGCTTCCACCCCGGGCTAGTCAACCGGTAAATTGTACTAAAAGCTTCCACCCCGGGCTAGTCAACCAGTCAATTGCGTTAAAACTCGTTTTAGTCAAAATCGAGCCAAGGCTCATCAGTTTACTTAAATCTCCAAATGAAAGTCAGTGTAAACATTAAAAAACGTTTGACCAACGGATATGCAAACACAACGACCAAAAGTAAGATTAGTTCAAAACTCAACATTAGTTGAGGCAACCCACTTTCTAAATGAACTTATACCCTTATATTTTTCAAATGCCTCATAATACAATAATATGCATTTTCCAAACGGTTTATAAAATCGCATGCACAAAAGGACATTTACATCAAAGGAACTCCATTTATATATATAAAATCATCTAGGGAGTGTATTAACATGATTTATTCACCAAAATGTTCAAGAATCCCAAATGTGGGTGGTTCACAAATTTTATAAAACCAAATAATCCAAAAGAGTGAAACTCTTCAAATACCCAACTTTTAATAAACTTCATGTAAACATGTAAATACTTTAAAATGAACATTTTTGGCATGTACAACGTTTTCACAATCCAACTTGAACTCACCTTGCTAGATTTAAGCTAAATCTAGATTTTACCCCCAAAACTTGAATCTCCAAAGATGAAGGCTTGAATATCCAAGAAAATTCTCTAGATCATAGATCCAACACATCTACAAGGTTCCTTCAATATACAAGTCACCAAAAACACACCTAAGTTGGAGGATGAAAGGAAAAAGGGTGAAACCATCTAACCCTAGCTTAACATTGAGAGAGATGAGGAACTTACCACCACCAAATACCCTTGGATCTTCCAATAGAATTCCAATATATTGATATATCCTTGAAGATATCTCAAAAACCAAACCGAGGCAACTTGAATCACTGAAATCGGAGTTGTGATGCAAAAGATATGAAGAAATGAAGTTTGGTGGCTGAAAAATCGGGTTTTAAGCTCAAACAGGGCTCCACGCGGGTTACCGGGCGGCCTAGGTCACGCCACAAGTCACTTGAATGGGTTTTATTCTTGAACAGGGCTCTGAACGGGTTACGGGGCTACCTAAGTCGCGCCACAACTCGCCTCGTGCACTGTTTGTCCGTTTTCTTCATTATTCACTGTTTTGGCCGTAACTTCTTCGTTATAGCTCCGTTTTCGCTCTGGAAAGAACCGTTGAACTCGTAATTGAATCCTTAATCCATCTAGAATATAAAACATAGGATTCAAGTCCAAAATCATTTATCTTGTTTTTTCCCTAATATATCGGTTTCGGTATTAACTTGAAATGGTGCCTCTCGAAATCGGGGTTTTACATATCTACGTTCAGGATATCACCAAATGAGGGTGAAGGGGGATGACATACCTAAGACGGCTTTTAGGATGCGATACGGTCATTACGAGTTCTTAGTAATGTCGTTTGGCCTAACTAATGCACCGACGATGTTCATGGATTTGATGAACAGAGTGGGCCGACCATTCCTTGACAAGTTGGTCATCGTGTTCATTGATGACATACTTGTGTATTCCAAAATTGAAGAGGAACATGAGCAACACCTTCGGGAAGTCCTGTAAGTGTTGAGGAAGGAGAGGTTGTATGCCAAGTTCTCCAAGTACGACTTCTGGCTCGAGGAGGTTCAATTTTTGGGTCATATTGTCACTCGAGACAGAGTGAAGGTCGACCCCTCTAAAATTGAAGAGATGATGAATTGGGAACCTCCCAAGAGTCCATCCGAAATATGAATCTTTCTGGGTTTAGCGGGCTATTACCGGAGATTTATCCAAGACTTCTCCAAAATTGCCTCCGCCTTGACCGCTTTAACCAAGAAGAATGTGAAGTTTGTTTGGGCCGAGGTGCAAGAGAATGCATTCCGGACCTTACAAAAGAAGTTGTACGAAGCTCCAATTTTGTCTCTACCCGAAGGATCGGAAGACTTCGTGGTCTATAGCGACGCTTCGAAGATGGGTCTAGGATGTTTCTTGATGCAAAGAGGTAAGGTGATCACTTACGCATCGAGGCAACTCAAAGTTCATGAGAAGAACTATCATACCCATGATTTGGAGTTGGCGGCGGTAGTGTTCGCCTTGAAGCTATGGCAACACTGTCTCTATGGCACGAAATGCACATTCTACACGGAATAGAAGAGTTTGAAATACATCTTTGATCAAAAGGATTTAATCATGAGGAAAAGGTGGTGGCTCAAACTACTCAAGGATTATGATTGCGATTTGCTCTACCACCCCGGTAAAGCGAACGTGGTGGCTGATGCGTTGAGTCAGAAGGAATATATTGGAAGCATTCGTGCTACTCTTTCGAGAATTGAGTTAGTGTCAAGTCTCATTGAGAATATCAAGACATCACAAGTGGAGGCTTTGTTGGAGGAGAATCTCAAGGATGAAGTGTTGATGAAGCAATGATTTCTCTTAACGGATGATAGTCGGGGGTGAAGTTATTCAACGGACGTGTGTGGGTACCCAAAGTTGGGGGCAACCGTGAACTTCTTATTGAAGATTCCTATAAGTCCAAATATTCCATTCACCCGGGAGTACGAAGATGTACAGGGATTTGAAGCTTTATTACTGGTGGTAGGTAATGAAATTGGATGTAGCACATTACGTGGAGCGTTGTGTGATTTGCTTGCAAGTGAAGGCCGAGCATCAACGACCTTACAGAAGCCTTCAATCCCTAGAGATCCCCGAGTGGAAGTGGGAACATATTACCATGGATTTCGTGACTAAGTTTCCTAAAACCTTACGAGGTCACGATACCATATGGGTAATAGTTGATCGCCTGACCAAGAGCACTCACTTCTTGGCCATGCACGAAACCCTACCGATGGAAAAGTTAGAGAAGCTTTACATCGATGAGGTGGTCTCGAGGCATGGAGTGCCCTTGTCTATTATGTCATACCGCGATAGTCAGTTCACTTCAAACTTCTGGGATGGCCTACAGAAAGAGCTTGGTAGAAGAGTGAAGTTGAGTATGACCTACCATCCCCAAACCGACGGCCAAAGTGAGAGAACGATTCAGACGCTAGAAGACATTCTAAGGTCTTGCGTGATTGATTTTGGTGGTAGCTGGGACTCTCACCTACCCTTGGTGAAGTTCGCTTACAATAATAGCTACCACTCGAGTATTGGAATGGCACTTTTTGAAGCTTTGTATGGGCGGAAGTGCAGAACTCCTGTGTGCTGGCTTGAAGCGGGAGAGAAGTAATTCTCCGGACCCGAAATTGTGAAAGAAACGGCCGACAAGGTGGAGGGTATTCGGGAACGGTTGAAGGCGGCTCAAGATCGGCATAAGAGCTATGTCGATAAAAAGAGGCGGTTGATGGAATTCCAAGTGAGAGACCGTGTAATGCTTAAGGTGTCTCCTTGGATGGGGATAATTTGGTTTGGAAAGTGTAGGAAGTTGAGTCCTCGTTTCCTTAGACCATTCACAGTACTCAAGCACGTGGGACTTCAAGCATATCAGTTGGAGTTACCGCAAAAAATGATCGGAATCCACAACACTTTCCACGTTTGTTATCTCCGAAAGTGCTTGGCGGAAGATGAGAGCGTTATTTCCCTCTCGGAGATAAGAGTGGATGAAGGAAATCGTTGTGTAGAAGAACCAGACGAGATCTTAGAGAGGAAGTCCAAGAAACTTCGCCACAAGGAAGTCACTATGGTCAAGGTGCAATGGAAACATCATCGTGGGGTCAACGTGACATGGGAAGTCAAAGAGGACATGAAGCAGAGGTATCCTCACCAATTTCGGTAGCTCAGATTTCGAGGACGAAATCGTGTCCGAGTTCGGGAGAATTGTAACACCCCGAATTTTTGGTAAGTAAATATTTCCTTAAATCTGTGTATCGCCCGTAGTATAGTCTTAGTTCTTGGTTTTGCCTAGAATTCTGTTTTGGTTGGAGGTCAAGTGAGGTAGCCGAAAAAGAGGTATTTTTGTCAACAGTGCTCCGCGCGACTAGAGCTGCGCCACCATCCGTGCGGGGCTCTGCCTTAGTGCGGCTCCAGTGCTTCGCGTAACTCTCCACGTGAGTCTATCTGTTCGAGCATCCGTGCACGACCACTGTGCGTCTTAAATAAAGAAAATCGACCCTAAACTCAAAAATCCCTCAAATACTCCCTAAGAAACTCCCTTTCTTCTCCCTCTTCATTTAATCCGACATAAACCAGTTATTACCCCCATTTCCTTCCTCTCATCAAGATTTGTATCATCATTTAAGGTATAGAAGGCTAGGGTTCAAGGATCTACCATCTCCATCTTCAACCTCAAGCTTAATTTTGGTTTTCTAGGGTTTTCAACAAAACCCATATTGTGAGTACATTATCAACTCTTTAAACCCTATACATATCAAAACTATGATGTTAGACCCTTAATCATCTCCTCGATTAATTTATTCTTGTTTGAAACTATTTTGACCAAACTTGGTGTTTTGGAGGTTTTTAGGGTTTCATACCATTTTGGGACATGACGGAAGTATTACATGCTTTGAGCTATAAAATGTGGTTGGTCTGGTACATTTGTGGTTAAAATGGGTTTAGATGCATTTTAACTATGCTTATGACTTCATTATATGATGGAAATTTCTTAATAAAGGTATCTTTGGGTAAAATGGAAAGTGTGGTTGGTTATTGATTTAAATGGTGTTAATGACAAATCTTTATCAAATAGTGAGTTTACTTTGTGAAGATAAACAAATAATTTTGTGTAAAGTTTGATGTACACCATGTGTATAATCATGGGTTGGGTCACCAATGAAATAGTGACAAGCTTTAGACTATTACTAGTGGATCTATAGGTATTAGAGTCAGCTTATTTGGTGGGAAAATTCTTGTTGTATCTAGGTGGTGTATTGGGTCATTGAGGGAAACTTAGTACGGCCATGTGGAGCCAGTTACTAGCCATATGCCTTAGATACACATCTAGTGGTTGAGTATAATTAGGATCATCAGGGGCCCATATCCACATCTAAAGTGCGAGTCGACGAGCTCGTGGACATTGATCCTAGTATGAGCTCACTAACTTGATCGGTAGTCTACTTTTGTGTTCCATTACCTTTCATGGAAATCGGGTCTCCCCCGTCATCGCATGATGTTTCCTTCAACCCTATGTTCTCCATATATTTGAGGGATGAACTTTGCGCCTTCTTTACAAAAATTGTTTACGTTACTTTATAACCGCTCATTTATAAATTGTTTTTCTCACTAGGCGTAAAGCCTAACACTTGTTTTTCTTAAATGTCATGTATAGCAGGTTCCGTTGGTGGCGGGTCTCGTTTGGTTTGAAAGACGAGATTTTAAATGGATGATAGCAATCTTTGAAGATAGACTTTTGGAAGTGAACGTACAGTTCGAAATGACACCTTTTGGGAAATATTGGTGACAGTTATTTAATCTAGATGGTTGTAGCCTAGATTAGTGTATTTTCATTAATCATTTCCATTTCATAGAAAGATGTATACGCTAAAACTATTTCCCCTTTTAGGGTGATTCTTCTATTTTAAAAATGTCATTTCCGCATTTATTCGGGTTTAAATTTGTCCCTATTTTTAGGGTGTTACATATAGATATTTTCTCAAAATTCAGGATGACTGTCGATAAACTTTAATAAAACTTCCCCGTTTTCTTACACACGACCAACCAACTTAAAGTCGTTAAGAAGGTTGTTGAAACGGTTGTAGTAGTCAATGAGAGATTATCCCTTTTCATTAGCAAATAACTCATATTTTCTAACAAGAGCAATTTTTTTGCTTGAAAGTTGACCGCATCTCTATTGTTGTAGTGAGATTTACCAAGGAGTGATAGACCTCATCAAGAAGAGAGACAACAATGATAGCCTGGTCTTGTTGTCAAGGGAGACAAGACATCTATCAGTTTCATTGTATTTATTAGGAGTTTTCACTAAACATCTACCTGTTGCTTTAGATTTTTTCTCATCGGAGTTATCATCCCCATATGTTTTCTTTTTACCGTGGTGGACCTATGATTTGAGGAATGATTGGTCCATCCTTAAGGATGGTGGGATATCTTCTATCCACACCTTCTAGGAACAAAATCATACGAATCTATATATATATATATTAAAGTAAAACCTAATGGCGTTGATGTGGCATCATCTACACACCAGAATCACTAATCCAAATTTTCTCAATTTTTGCTTTTTTTTCCTCAAATTTCTATAGCAAGAGAGTAGTAGTCTTACGTTAGGTTTAGATTAAAAGTAAAAACTTTGAATTCCAACAAACGCATATTTCATATCTCCATTTGAAGAGACACACAATCGATTCCTATCTCTTACGTTAAAATGCTCTCATTTTCCTTCTTTCCCCTTTATTTCTAACTTTAATTTGCCTTCTCCACAATAAATCTTTCTCGGCTCGCTAGGGTTTGCTGTAGAGATCCATGGAAGATTGAGCATTCATCATCGAGAGGCACGACTAACCCTTCTCGGCAATCTACTCGCTGGGTTTTGTTGTAGAGATCTGGAATGAACGATCTAGGCAACTTTAAACTTTTATCTCTTACATTTATGGGTTGTTATACTTCCTTCATCAGGATAACCCCCTTTTTTTTATCAGAACAATTTGCAAAAATGGCCAAGTGGGAATTATCGAAGAAGATGGACACCAAAGAATTATTATCGAGATCAAAGAATACCATCTCCCCCTACATATTTCGAAACCGAATTCGAACTTCGAGGTAAATCATATCTGTTTTCGCCAGTGCGATCTTGATGCAGGATATTTTTCCTTGCCTTTTCTTCTCTATTGCATTACTTGTAGTGGATTTTACCGATTTTATGTTATTGGATGTATGCGTGTTAAGATCAATTTGTCGTAATTCCTACAATGTTCTTCAATTTTGAGGCTTCTTGATGTTAATTGTTGGTGTGTTGATGAACATTGGAGTTTGTGTTTTGGGCTCTAGATTCGTAATCGAGAATTAGGGTATAGGGTTTAGAGAACGAGTTATTGTGAATTGATGAGGTACTCGATTGAATGTACTTGCAGTTAGAAAAAAATGATAAATTGAGTGGTTATTTTGAATGTACTTACAGTTAGAAAAAATGATAAATTGAGTGGTTATTTACAAGTTTGAAGGTTTTCTAGGGTTTGCTTAAAAGAGGATTTGATAACACAATGGAGTAAGAACTTTGGGTATGAAATTGATGTCAATTCGAAGAACAAGCAAAGATTTGAAAGCTTAAGCATTATTAGTAATGTATAAAATGTGGAATTTCTTGATTCTTAAATACATGGGTACTTTATTATGAATGAAAATTACCTAATTATATTAGAATCCGAGTAGATTAAACATAATTGGTTCTTATAAAACCAACATGTATGTGTTTTTTTGACATAAGTAAATGGGTGATTTGACGGTTTGATCTATGATTTATCATTCATGGCACTACTAGAAAATTGCTTATCACCGACCAACAATTTCCGATGGACCTTATCCTTCAGTAATTACCGACGGCACACCGACGGAAAAATAATATTTGCGACGGATAGACTATCCGTCGGTAAATATATATTTCCGACGGATAGACTATCCGTCGGTAAATATATATTTCCGACGGATCACCGACGGATATAAAATTATTTTATTTTATTTTTTTAATATTTAAATCCGTCGGAAATCCGTCGGTAAATTTAATAATTTAATAAATAATATTTTTTTTCTGATGTCCGTCGGTGATCTGTCGAAAATTACTGACGGATTATCGACTAATTACCGACGACATTTAGAATTCCGTCAGTAATCCGTCGGTAATAACGTGTGTGTATGTATGTATGTATGTGATCATGTATGTATGTACATCATGTATGTATGTATATATGTATATGTACGTATGTGATCATATGTATGTACATGTACGTATGTGATCATGTATGTATGTACATCATGTATAGTATGTATATATGTATGTATGTACGTATGTGATCATGTATGTATGTACATGTACGTATGTGATCATGTATGTATGTATATACATCATGTATAGTATGTATGTATGTATGTACGTATGTGATCATGTATGTATGTATATGATATGTAGTATATATGTCTATAGATCATGTCTATGTCATGTGTGTATGTATGTATATACGTCTATGTATGTGTCTATATATGTATGTATGTATGTATGTCTATAGATGTATTGTATACATATGTATTGCTTGTATGTATATAGCACATATACGTCTATATCATACATGTCTATGTATGTGTGTATGTATGTCTATAGATGTATTGTATACATATGTATTGCTTGTATGTATATGTGTATGTATGTTTGTAGATGTATTGTATACATATGTATTGCTTGTATGTATATAGCACATATATGTCTATATCATGCATGTCTATGTATGTGTGTACATATATGTGTATGTATGTCTATAGATGTATTGTATACATATGTATTGCTTGTATGTGCACATAGGTCTATATCATGTCTATATATGTATGTGTGTATATATATGTATGTCTATATATATGTGTATAGTATGTATAAATATGTCATATATGTATGTATGAATGTATGTGTATAGATGTATGTATGTGGGTATAACACGTTTGGTCCCTGATCTAACTGGAATTAACGGGAAAAGATAACGACCGTTAACTGTTTCCATTAAGTCAAGTTACTTTAAGTGTATATATATGTATGTATGTATGTGTGTGTGTATAACACATTTGGTCCTTGATCTAACTGGAATTAACAGAAAAAGAAAACGGTCGTTAATTGTTTCCGTTAAGTCCAGTTACTTCAGGGGTATTTTAGTCAATTTAAATATAATTTGACAAATTAATTAATAATTTTAAATATAATTTGATAAATTAATTAATAATTTATTAAATAAATTTAATATTAAACAATATATGAGAATTTATTTATTAAATTTATTAATTTAAAAGTAAATTATTTAATAGAATATAAAATCCGTCGGAAATCCGTCGGTAAATACCGACGGAATTTCGGTCGGTGAATGTAATAACCAGTTTAATTTAATAATTTAGAGTTGGGGTGAAAAGTGGATTAAAAACATTCTTAAAGGGGGATTAAATGTAAATGGCCTTAAAAAGGAATATAACTAGGGATTTCTTCTTTTTCCTACATTGAGCAGCTGAAGAAGGAAATAGGGCAGAGAGGAGGGGCAAGTAGAGAAGAAAGAGATCGAGTTCAGCATTGCTTCTAAAGGTAAAATTCTAAACCTCCTTCTTCTGTTAGATTAGTATTGAAAGTTTTGGTTTGTTCTTCTTGGGTTGTGTGGGAAGAAATCTGTGAATTTGGGTCTAAGACCCCATCGAAACCCCCGATCGATTATTGTGGTTTATCACAGGGATATTAATGTGTTTTTAAGGAAAAATCAATGTTGAAATTATAGATATGTTAAACTCTAAATCTTTGGGTTGAGAGTGGTGTTTTGAATAAGGATTTGTCTGCTCTAAGTTGCAGTATCGATCGAAAACCCAAAATCGCCTACGGTCGAATAGAGTCCGATCGAGCTTAGACCCCGGTCGAAAGTGGACCTCGGTCGAATAGAGTCCGGTCGAGCTTAGACCCCGGTCGAAAGTGGACCTCGGTCGAATAGAGTCCGGTCGAGCTTAGACCCCGGTCGAAAGTGGACCTCGGTCGAATTAGAGTCCGGTCAAGGCAAGCCCCGGGCACCGTTTGGGCGCGGGTTGGAGACCGCTTGGGGCGCGGCATGGGCGCCGCCTGGGCGCGGTCTGGAGGCCGCTTGGGCCGCGACCTGGATGCGGTTCGGGGCGGGGCTCAGGTCGGTCGGGTAGGCTTTAAGTCGAGTATTGTTGTCAATCCAGTTTAAGGTTGGGAGTGTAGAATTTTAAGTGTGTTTCCTCCTATCGTGGTTATAGGGCCGGTATTAAGGAGTTAGAAGGAAGCTTCGCAAGGATCAGGTGAGTTTTTCTTTAAACCAAACTATGTTTTAAAGATTTAAGATAACTGTTTTACATGCGAGTTTAAATAAGATTATTTCTTTACGAATGCTTATTTGTTATGTGAGAAACGTTAGAAAGCTTATGGTACGCATTTTGTTAATTATTGGTAGAAATGTATGCATACATTGTTTTATGTGCTTGGTGCTCAAAGTCGGGGGGTGTGTTCCGCCTGTGCTCATACCGGGGGGTGTGTTCCGTTTATGCCATTGGGGGGTGTGTCCCAAATAAGGCAGTGTGAGCCAGACACACCGTTACTTACGGGTGACGGTAGTGTGAGCCAAAGCGTTTGATTAAAGTGTTAAGACCTGCTGAGTTTAAATTGAGATATTTATCATTTATTTATGTTGATTAAATGATTGATTTTAAAGTATTATTAGGAGGGACTCACTAGACCAATGGTCTAACCCTCGCTATTTCGAAAATAAAAACTCATTTTCGGGTGGGCGTGAAGTTAGAGGCTCGGGTAAAGGCAAGGAGAAAGTTTAAGCGAATTCATGTAGAAGACTCCTTTTAGAAAGTTTTGTTTTTCTCTCAGTTGTGTAATAGGTTGTCTAGTGCAGAACCTCAGATTATATTTTTATTGTAAGTCTCTTATTGGTTTGTAGCTATGTTATGCTTGTTATGGTTGACTTTAAGTATGTGGGTTGTTAAAGTTGGTATCAGAGCCGTAGTTTAAGGGATCTAGGTGACCGGAAGGGCCTAGACTTAAACTTAGGAAGTAGAGCACAACTGAGAAATAGGGGGACCATAAGAAAACATGTAATAGGGTAGCGAGGACTAACATGTAACGTAGATTTGGAATTACATCTGGCCAGTGTAATCACAAATTTACAGTTACGTGTGTGTGCTTAACTCACCTTATTGCGTTGAATCTACCGTATTGAAGTTGTATGTTTACCTTTTGTCTGTATCCATGTCAGAGCGTGTAACCAGAAGCCGATCGGTACCAGTGGTGGAGACTGCACCGGTGATTGAAACTGTGGAGGGGGGACCAGCCGCTATTCCTCGAGTTGCTGCCACCCGAGGAAAGGGGCGTGGGAGACCTAAAGGAAAGATGACCCGAAAAGCTGTCACTCAAGTTGAGGAGCGGGAAGGGAGATCTCAGGGAAAAAGAACTGTGAGTACCACTCGTCGAGCTAAGAGTGTGGAAATTGTGGCTGAACGAGAACCCTCTCTTCAAGAGAGTTCGACTACTGCAAGACGGAGAAGGCCGGTAAAGAACCGTGGTGGAGGTCAAACTCAAGCATTCGTCACTCAGGAGACTTTTGCTACTGAAATGGGGAAGCTGCAGGAGACATTACAAGCTCTTTTGGCCCATCAAACTGGGGGAGTTGCAATAAACCAGGGAAAGGGTGAGGAGAAGGAGACGACTGAGATGACTAACTCACCAATAGCTATGGTGGGCAGTCATTCACATTCGAACTCAAGCTTGGAAGTGAGGACGTCAGCAGAGAAGGGTTGCAGCTACAAGGCGTTCACTACTTGCAAACCCCCAACCTTCAAAGGGGAATGTGACTCCGTAGTAGTGATGAAGTGGATCGGGAACATGGAGTTAGCGTTTGATACTTGCAAATGTGCAGAAGAGGATAAGGTCGTTTTTGCGTTGTCAATGCTGAGGGATGATGCTATCTTCTGGTGGGAGGCGGAATCTGGGGGTAAGGGTTCGAGAGCGGCAAAGGGGATGGACTGGGAGTCTTTCGTCGCAAAGTTCAAGCCACAGTTTTGTCCTTTGGCAGCAATGAAACGGTTGGAGGAAGAATTCCTGAATCTGGAGCAGGGGGATATGACGGTGCGAGAGTACACTACCAAGTTTCTGGAAAAGGCACGTTTTGCGGAAATTTATGTACCCAACGAAGAACGCCGTGTGGACAGGTATTTATTCGGCTTGAGGAGCAACATTCGTGAATTGGCGGCGGCACGTGAGCCTGTAACTTTTCAAGAAGCCGTCAATGCCGCGGAAATGACTGAAAGAGAGAAAGTAAGGAAGACAGTGGAAAGAGGCAATGAGAAAAAGAAATGGGAAGGACCAGTCCGGGAACCGAAGAAGTTCAAGAGTATTAGGTCCGATCAGCGAACGACTTCAAGAGTGGATATTAAACCATGTGGGAAGTGCAACCGAATGCATAAAGGAGAATGTCTGATGGAAAAAGATGGGTGTTACAAGTGTGGGAAAGCAGGTCACATGGCTAGAGATTTCCAGGGTGCAAGAACTTGCTATCAGTGTGGTTCTCCAGACCACATAAAGTCTGATTGTCCGCAATTGAAGAAGGGAATTGCGGGGAATTTTGGAGGTAAAGGGGGAGATCGGAAAGTGGAACCAGCCCGAACAAGAGCCAGGGCATTCAACATGACAGCGGAAGAGGCGGTAGAGACACCGGATGTGGTTACAGGTACTTTCCTTATTGACTCGACTTTTGCTAAGGTGTTATTTGATTCGGGTGCAAACCGGTCGTTTGTGTCGCCGAATTTTGCTCATAAGTTATGTGTGAAGCCCAAACAACTTAGTCTGGGGTTTGAGGTAGAAGTAGCGGATGATAGTCGAGTCTTAGTAAGGGAAGTATATGAGGGGTGCACTATTGATATCGACGGCCATTCGTTTCCATTAAGACTGTACCCAATGGGCATGAGGGAGTTTGATGTTATAGTGGGAATGGATTGGCTGGCATCTAATGATGCTCGTATAGTGTGTAACAAGAAGTTGATTCGTATAGCGGTACCTGGTGAGGAAGAGGTGGTTGTGTATGGGGATCGTCGGGATAGGAAGTCGTGCTTGATTTCTATGATCAAGGTTAGACGGTGTTTAGGAAAAGGGTGTGTGGGGTTCTTAGCGTATGTAGTAGACGCTAAGAAAGAGAAGAAAGGAATAGAATCGGTTCCGGTAGTGAGCGACTATCCGGAAGTGTTTCCGGAAGATTTGACCACTTTGCCACCGGATCGACAAGTGGAGTTCCGTATAGACCTAATGCCGGGATCGACACCTATTGCTCGAGCACCTTACCGTTTGGCACCGGCGGAAATGAAAGAAATGATGGTTCAACTGCAAGAACTACTTGATAAAGGATTTATTCGCCCGAGTTCTTCACCATGGGGAGCACCTGTTCTGTTCGTTAAAAAGAAGGACGGTTCTTTACGAATGTGTATAGATTACCGTGAGCTTAATAAAGTAATCGTCAAGAACAAGTACCCACTCCCTCGAATCGATGATCTTTTTGATCAGTTGCAGGGAGCGAGTTACTTCTCAAAGATAGACTTGCGATCGGGCTATCATCAGTTGAAAGTAAGACAGGAGGACGTACCAAAGACCGCCTTTCGTACAAGGTACGGGCATTACGAGTTCTTAGTCATGCCCTTCGGGCTGACGAATGCACCCGCAGCATTTATGGACCTAATGAACAGAGTGTGCAAGTCATTTCTGGACAAGTGCGTAATTGTCTTTATTGATGACATTCTGATTTACTCACGGTCTGTAAAGGAGCACGAGCGTCACCTACGAGCAATATTGGAGTTGCTTAAACATGAGAAACTGTACGCCAAGTTTTCAAAATGTGAATTCTGGTTGAGGGAGGTACAGTTTCTGGGACATCTTGTATCGGAGGAGGGAATCAAGGTCGATCCAGCCAAGATAGAAGCCATTAAAGGGTGGGAAGTGCCTAGATCGCCGTCTGAGGTAAGAAGCTTCCTGGGATTGGCGGGTTATTATCGGAAATTCATTCAGGACTTCTCGAAAATAGCCATGCCATTAACAGCATTAACCAGGAAGAATGTCAAATTTGTGTGGGCGGAAGCTCAATAGGAAGCGTTCATTAGACTGAAGGAGAGTTTGAGTAGTGCTCCTATTTTATCCCTACCCAACGGAACGAAGGGATTTGTAATTTACAGTGATGCTTCGAAGTTGGGCTTAGGGTGTGTGCTGATGCAAGAAGGCAAGGTGATTGCTTATGCATCCCGCCAGTTGAAGGAGCACGAAAAGAATTACCCGACGCATGATCTAGAGTTGGCAGCGGTAATTTTCGCTTTAAAGATCTGGAGGCATTATCTGTACGGTGTTAAATGTCAGATTTTTACAGATCACAAGAGCCTGCAACATCTGTTCAACCAGAAAGAGTTGAATATGAGGCAGCGGAGATGGATGGAGTTGTTAAGTGACTACGACTGTGAAATTCTTTACCACCTGGGTAAAGCTAATGTAGTGGACGACGCCCTGAGTCGTAAGGAGCGCAGCGAAGTAACAAAGGTAACAACGTTTCGAGTAGAGGTAACTTCTACTTTCATGGAGGAAGTCAAGGCATTACAAAAGGAAGCGCTGGAAGAAGGGAATTTGAAAAGTGAGCGAGTGGTTGGGTATGTTAATTCTTTACAGGCAGACGGTCGAGGGGTGAAATGTTTTAAAAATAGAGTGTGGGTTCCGAAGTTGGGGAATCTTCGAAAGAAAGTGCTAGAGGAAGCCCATAAGTCCCGTTATTCTATTCACCCGGGAACTAACAAGATGTATCGCGATTTGAAGCCAATTTATTGGTGGCCAGGTTTAAAGAAGGATATCGCTCACTTTGTTGAGCGATGCATGACATGTTTAAAGGTGAAGTCAGAGCATCAGAGACCGTACGGGGAGCTTCAGCCCTTGGAGATTCCATTGTGGAAGTGGGATGAGATATCGATGGACTTTGTCACGGGACTTCCACGAACACCTAAGGGGCACAACTCTATCTGGGTAATAGTGGATAGATTGACAAAGTCAGCTCATTTTCTCCCAATAAAAGAGACGGATACGTTAGAGAAGCTGGCAAAACTTTACATAGACGAAATAGTATCTCGCTATGGAGTACCGTCGTCTATTGTGTCGGATCCAGATGGGCGCTTCACTTCATCATTTTGGAAAGGCCTGCAAAGAGAATTGGGAACGCAACTTAAGTTAAGCACTGCGTATCATCCGCAGACGGATGGCCAGAGTGAAAGAACAATTCAAACGTTGGAAGACATGCTTCGGGCATGTGTGATTGACTTCAAGGGTTCGTGGGAGATTCATTTGCCATTGATCGAATTCTCCTACAATAATAGTTACCACGCGAGCATTCAAGCAGCCCCGTTTGAAGCTTTGTATGGTCGAAAGTGCCGAACACCTTTGTGTTGGACCGAAGTGGGGGAAAGACAATTAGCCGGTCCGGAGATCGTCCAAGCGACAACCGTTAAGATCACCCAGATTCGGGAAAAGTTGAAGAAAGCCCAAGATCGTCAGAAAATGTACGCTGATAAGCGGTGGAAGCCGATTGAATTTCAAGTGGGGGACAAAGTCATGCTAAAAGTTTCGCCGTGGAAGGGGGTAGTACGTTTCGGGAAGAAGGGTAAACTGCGTCCAAGGTTCGTCGGACCCTTTACCATTATAGAGAGAGTGGGAGGAGTAGCCTACAAGTTGGAACTACCAGAAATCATGCTGGGAATACACCCAACCTTTCACGTGTCTAACTTAAAGAAGTGTCTGGCTGAAGTTGATGTGGTGGTCCCTTTGGAAGAAATTCGAGTCGACGAGAAGCTAAGCTACATCGAAAAACCAGTAGACATTTTGGATCGAAAGGTGAGAAAACTAAGGAATAAGGAAATTCATCTTGTAAAAGTGCAGTGGCAATTTCACAATGGTCAAGAGGCGACTTGGGAGTTGGAAGCAGATTTGAAGTCTCAATACCCCGAGTTGTTTGAAAATGAGATTCCGAGGACGGAATCCTTTTGAGGAGAGGATATTGTAATAACTAGTTTAATTTAATAATTTAGAGTTGGGGTGAAAAGTGGATTAAAAACATTCTTAAAGGGGGATTAAATGTAAAGGGCCTTAAAAAGGAATATAACTAGGGATTTCTTCTTTTTCCTACATTGAGCGGCTGAAGAAGGAAATAGGGCAGAGAGGAGGGGCAAGTAGAGAAGAAAGAGATCGAGTTCAGCATTGCTTCTAAAGGTAAAATTCTAAACCTCCTTCTTCTGTTAGATTAGTATTGAAAGTTTTGGTTTGTTCTTCTTGGGTTGTGTGGGAAGAAATCTGTGAATTTGGGTCTAAGACCCCATCGAAACCCCCGATCGATTATTGTGGTTTATCACAGGGATATTAATGTGTTTTTAAGGAAAAATCAATGTTGAAATTATAGATATGTTAAACTCTAAATCTTTGGGTTGAGAGTGGTGTTTTGAATAAGGATTTGTCTGCTCTAAGTTGCAGTATCGATCGAAAACCCAAAATCGCCTGCGGTCGAATAGAGTCCGGTCGAGCTTAGACCCCGGTCGAAAGTGGACCTCGGTCGAATAGAGTCCGGTCGAGCTTAGACCCCGGTCGAAAGTGGACCTCGGTCGAATAGAGTCCGGTCGAGCTTAGATCCCGGTCGAAAGTGGACCTCGGTCGAATTAGAGTCCGGTCAAGGCAAGCCCCGGGCACCGTTTGGGCGTGGGTTGGAGGCCGCTTGGGGCGCGGCATGGGCGCCGCCTGGGCGCGGTCTGGAGGCCGCTTGGGCCGCGTCCTGGATGCGGTTTGGGGCGGGGCTCAGGTCGGTCGGGTAGGCTTTAAGTCGAGTATTGTTGTCAATCAAGTTTAAGGTTGGGAGTGTAGAATTTTAAGTGTGTTTCCTCCTATCGTGGTTATAAGGCCGGTATTAAGGAGTTAGAAGGAAGCTTCGCAAGGATCAGGTGAGTTTTTCTTTAAACCAAACTATGTTTTAAAGATTTAAGATAACTGTTTTACATGCGAGTTTAAATAAGATTATTTCTGTACGAATGCTTATTTGTTATGTGAGAAACGTTAGAAAGCTTATGGTACGCATTTTGTTAATTATTGGTAGAAATGTATGCATACATTGTTTTATGTGCTTGGTGCTCAAAGTCGGGGGGGGTGTTCCGCCTGTGCTCATACCGGGGGGTGTGTTCCGTTTATGCCATTGGGGGGTGTATCCCAAATAAGGCAGTGTGAGCCAGACACACTGTTACTTGCGGGTGACGGTAGTGTGAGCCAAAGCGTTTGATTAAAGTGTTAAGACCTGCTGAGTTTAAATTGAGATATTTATCATTTATTTATGTTGATTAAATGATTGATTTTAAAGTATTATTAGGAGGGACTCACTAGACCAATGGTCTAACCCTCTCTATTTCGAAAATAAAAACTCATTTTCAGGTGGGCGTGAAGTTAGAGGCTCGGGTAAAGGCAAGGAGAAAGTTTAAGCGAATTCATGTAGAAGACTCCTTTTAGAAAGTTTTGTTTTTCTCTCAGTTGTGTAATAGGTTGTCTAGTGTAGAACCTCAAATTATATTTTTATTGTAAGTCTCTTATTGGTTTGTAGCTATGTTATGCTTGTTATGGTTGACTTTAAGTATGTGGGTTGTTAAAGTGAATTTACGAAATTTCTAAAAAAAACAAGCGGGCTTAAAGCCCTAAGTCAATCTCTCCCTCTCAATCTCAGTCTCTCCCTCTCGATACTCCCTCCAACTCTCCCTCTCAATCTCTCGGTCTCTCAATCTCTCCCTCTCAATCGAAGACCACCTCTCCGTCTCTCTCTCGACGACCTCTCACTCTCCACAGTCCCTCTCGGCGAACCACTGGTAACCGCCGACGACCTCTCACTGGTGATGACCTCTCTCTCTCGACGATCACCTCTCCCTCTTTCCACTGTCCCTCTCCCTCTCGATCTCTCTCCACAGTCCCTGTCGATCTTCTCTCCACAGTCCCTCTTCAGGTATTGATTTGAGCCCTAACTCATGTATTTTCTTAGATACGAGTTGAGCAACGAACCACTGATAATCAAGGTATATTTACATATATAAATGATATAACATGAGTATTAGATTGATGGAATTGATTTACACCAATAACTTCTCTTTTTATTATAACTATTATAATTTTGGCAAACAACCTACAATTTTAGCTTAAATGTTATAAATACATGGAATTAACTGCTATCCAATAAAAACCTTAATAGTCATATGTTTAATTGTTAACAAAGGTGTCTGGGTCAATTTGTCCACACCTTGAATAATAGGGATCGGGTGAACAACTGGAGAAAATTCCTAGTAACCATGTAATAAATTTAATATTAAATGCATATTGATTTGAGCCATGAAATATGTGTGTGTGTATAACTTTGTGTGTGTGTGTGTATAAATTTCTGTGTGTGTATGTTTGTTAATAATCTTTGTCTATTGAGTAACTTATCATATATTTAAAGTACTGACACTTGTTTTAGTTTAGCTGTAACTATTATGAGGTATGAGCTATGAGCTATGAGGTAGTCAAGTTGATATGGCTTGGCGACAATCATTTGGCCATGAACAATTGAAATTTAAATGTGCATATTGTATATTCAAATTGATATGAGTTCTTTTAGCTTATTAAAACGCCATTTTTGGTTTGATAAACTTGTGATAATGTTTTTGTATGAGTTTAGCTTATGATTTGTTTTTTGTGAAAATGTTTTGATATGATTTGGTTTGATAAACTTGTGTTATTAATTAGTTGGGTTGTCAATTATTGGACAAACATTAGGTTGATAAATGGAAACATTTGGTATGATTTAGGATTTGATTATACTTGATTTTATTTATTTGTTTTAGTTGGGTTGCCAATTGTTGGGCAAACATTAGGTTGATATACGGAAATATTCATTTTATAGCCGTTATGCTGCCGAAATTTTAAAAAACATGTAGTGTTTAATAGACTTCTAACTTCGTTGACACCTACGGTTTGACTTTTAAATAGTCAAACCATTACACGTAGGGTTTTAAACTTTCCAAAAACACCTTTCTTTGATTGTAACCTATGGTTTTGACTTTCCAATAGTCAAACCATTACACTTAGAGTTTTAGAGTAATCCAAAACTCCTCTACACCTATGGTTTGACTTTCAAGAAGGCAAACCATTACATGTAGTGTTCAATAGACTTCTAACTTCGTTGACACCTACGGTTTGACTTTTAAATAATCAAACCATTACACGTAGGGTTTTAAACTTTCCAAAACACCTTTCTTTGATTGTAACCTACGGTTTTGACTTTTCAATAGTCAAACCATTACACTTAGAGTTTTAGAGTCATCCAAAACTCCTCTACACCTATGGTTTGACTTTCAAGAAGGCAAACCATTACATGTAGTGTTCAATAGACTTCTAACTTCGTTGGCACCTACGATTTGACTTTTAAATAATCAAACCATTACACGTAGGGTTTTAAAGTCATCCAAAGCTCATCTAAACCTACAGTGTGACTTTTCAATAGTCAAACCATTACACCACCTCAATCTTAATTATGTCGATTAACTACTTCTTTCTTTGTTGTAGTGGTTGAATATGTCGACAGATAGAGGATGGATGTATAGAAAGAACGACAGTCGGGGGTTTCTTAGCGACGACTATATTGTTGCAATGGACAGTTTTTTTGGACTATGCCTATGCCGAAGAAGGGACTGTTGAAAGGAAACCTACACGTGATGGGACAGTACTTCGTATTAGATACCTTTGTAAGAAGTGTCAAAACTTACGCTATAAAGGAAAGGACTGACGTAAGGATGCATTTGATGAAGCACAGTTTCATGCCTGATTATACCACATGGTGGGCACATGGTGAAACTTATTACCATAATGAAGGGCATCAAGATGTGGGTAAATCTTCTACTCCGGTAGTAGATCATAACGAAGGGTATGTTGAAATGGTGAACGATCACATGATACATGATGGCATGATATGGGAAGAAGAAACCCCTAATACTTCTGCCCAAGGATTTTATGACATGTTACAAGCTGATGACGAGCCATTATGGGACGGGTGTCCAAATTACTCAAAATTAGGAGCTGCGACGAGATTGTTGAATTGGAAGGCAGAATGTAATGTACCCGAGACGACTTATAACCGTAATGTTGCTATAATTAAAGATATGTTACCCGAGGGTGATAAACTACCCGGTAACTTCTATGAGACGAAGAAGAGTTTGAAAAAGCTAGCTCTGCCAAAACAAAAGATCGACGCTTGCAGAAACCGTTGCATGTTATTTTATAAGGATGATTCTGAGTTGACCCACTGCCGAGTGTGCAATGAATATCGTTTCAAGACAAGTAGTCGAAGCAAGGTCCCTAACTTGGTGATAACGTACTTGACGATTGTTCCTAGACTTCAAAGATTGTATATGTCAAAGAAGACGTCTAGAGAGATGACTTGGCACAAGGATCATCAGACAAAATCGAATG